>OX578153.1:52544519-53997019 GCA_951213105.1 Amaurobius ferox
GTTGAAAGAAAAATAGCAACAATACAAGTGTCAACCTCAGTGAAACAGAATGACTAAAACAATGTGATGGTGCAGTTTAATACGGTGTGTGGAAACCTCGGGTAGCTCTGCTTGCTGCAAAATGATTTCCCATACTTTCAATGAGGATTTGGATGAGTTGTGAGCTCACAGAGTTCCAAGACTCACGAAGAACAGTTTTCAATCCCGGAATGGAGCTTGGTGGGTAGCGGAGGGCGCAAGATGTCTTCCGAGCATATCCCATACATGATCTATTAGATTCAGATCAGGAGAGTTGGCAGGCCACTGCACGTGCTGGATATCTTCAGTTTGAAGGAAGTTGTCGAACAAAGCTGCAAGGTGAGAAGGCGCGTTGTCAGCCATGAATATGAAATCAGGACCAACAGTACCTCGAAACAATCGAACGGTAGGCTCAAGGACTTCGTCTCTGTATCTTTGACCGGTAAGCGACCCCGTGTCAAAGCTGTGGAGGTCATTGCGGCTGTCCATCATGATGTCTGCACAAACAATGACTCCCCCAAATGGAAAACGATGTATTTCTTTGATGTTTCCCGGGTGAAAACGCGTCCCACGTTCTCTCCAGATCATGGTACGACGAGAATCAGTTTGCAGGCTAAACCAGGACTCGTCACTGAACATGACATTGCGCCACTGTTGGCCACTCCGCTGCCGATGTTCCAAAATCCACTGTAAACGCGCGCGTTTCTGTGCAGACGTCAGGAAGATGCAAACTGCTTGTCGTCTGGCATAGAAACCAATGTGTCTGAGTCTCCTGTAAACAGTTTGTCTCGAAACAGTGACTCCTGTGACAGTTGTCACTGCTGAATCTAGTTGTCTGGCAGAAAGGTTCCTCTGACGTCGCGCAGTTATCACCAAATATTGGTCTTGCCAAATGGTTGTTACCCTTGGCCGACCTGGTACTGGTCGTCGGGTAACACCTCCAGTAGTTTGGATCCTCTTCCACAGTCTGGAGATCATACAGAGGCACATTCAGAATTTGAGATGCTTCGGTTTGGGATCGACCGGATTCCAGCATTCCAAAAATCCGTCCCTTCAAAAACATGTCCAGTTGGCATCTTCGTGACATCTTTCGTCCTTTCTGATTGTTAACAACGATCCGTACCACAGCAATTGTGAAATTCTCCTTCAGATGGCCATGCCGCTCAAGACCGTTTTATACTCGTTCCGACATGTGCCGGTGCTTTGCACATGTCAACGTCGACTGAACTGTTTTGCATATGCACAATGATCTGCCTTCGTCCCATGATTCTCCACAGCTGATTGTGAACCATTGTAACCATATTAATTTCAAATTTTTCGCATTTTACGAATTATGCTTAACTTTTGGAAATGAGTGTATATATATATAAATAATATATATAAATAATATATATATATATATATAATATATATATCTAATATATATATATATATTATTGAAAAAAGATTCCCCTTTTTTCTCTCTATATGTATATGCTTGGGATTTAGACACAACTCCAGAGTAACGCTCGTAACACTTTTTTTTTAAAGTCATGTGTTGATTCATTAGCATAACACTAAAATTAGATGGAAGTTTTATTAGATCGCGTGATTAGGGCACGAATTATCCTGCAAATTTAAAAATATTTATAGCATTTACTTAATGGAGAGATATGATCATTTCTGAAACTATAGTAAGGAAAAGTGACCATACAGATTGCTGCCTCTACAAATGTCTATTAAGAGTCTGACTTTCACTTGATTGTAAATCTGTCTTGCCTCTCCCTCCCTAAAAAGTTGGTTGGCCGGGTTCTCCTGGTGCTCGTCCCCTTCTAGTTGAGTGATATCTGTCTATTCTATGGACGACCCTGTAGTAATAGTATATTAGCAACAAAAAATAGTAGTTTGAACAACGTTATGGATGCCACAGAACTAGCTAATAAGTGACGTTTAGGCAGCACAGAAAGATCTACATTAGAATAGCGTACAAAAAAAAATTTCGTTCTAAACGGTCGTTCTAATATTTATATTATTGTGTTCATGATCGTGAATTTAAAAATAAAGTTTTGTATCTGTTATTCGTGTTGTTCTAACTAATCCCCCGTGGTGAAGGAGCGCCTATGTACCACGTCCACTAGACCCCTGGTCCCATAGCGAAGGGGAGAGAGATTTGCAGCTTCACTTTTATTGAGGCTCCTCAAGGGCGGAAGTCTGACTTTGCCTCGACAACACAACATCCATGCCCGCTGGCGGGATTCGAACCCACAACCCGGCAATCCAGCGATCAGACGAAAACGCGTGCCTCTGACCGCTCGACAACCGGATCGGCTCGAAGGAGAGCCTGAATAATCAACCTTGTTATTAATTAATTAATTTTATTATTTTGTTTTCAATATAAAACTTGTTTTAGAAAAAAAATAATAAACTTTATTGGCGTATCCCCGAGTGCCTAACTTTGGAGACCACTGCTTAAAATAATACAATAATATGGTGTATGAGAAAATAGAGTGAAACTTCAGATTTGTTTTCTCTAAATCATAAAAAATTCTACTTTGAAGGAAAAGTCATGAGATGGGCACAACAGATTTGTCTCACTGCCATTTCCACTGTAAAGCCTTTTCTTGAATACATGCGGAAGTCCATAAATCCGAATTAAAACTCTGAAATAATTAACTATGAAAATTCTTTGATAAACTATAATCAACCTTTTCTCATTCCCATCATTAAATTTTCTTTCTTTGCCCCAGATAATAATGAACAACATTTGATTTGGAACGGGGGGAAAACTCTGAACTACTGAGAACTATAGACAGAAAAATTCTACACGAAGAAAAACAAAAATGAAAATCTTAATTAAATTCTTCATCTCCCATAGTGATAATAATAAATGTAGGAAACAAACGATGAATCAACATAGCTCCGAAAATTTTCTGGTTTAATTTCGAAGGCGGAATTATGATGGAAGTTGTGATGAGTTTTTACTTAAAGATATGAGGTGCAGAAGCGGCGTAAGTTCATTATTGAATATATACTTGATGGTTCGGTGTGATATTACAAATAGAGCATAAAATTTGAAACATAATGGAGTTATTCTATGAACTGTTATATAGAAAGCATCGTAAACAGGTTTATGATGTATTGATTTTAATAATGAGTTTACTATCGGGGTGGTACATAAAACATATTCCGAGCAATGTTTATACATACAGTATTTTTTAAACTTTATTAATTTACTATTTAATAAAATTAATCAAGTTTAATCAAGTTATTAAAACTAATCAAGTTTTATTTAACAAAATTATTCATTTGAACTTTGGAACAAAATGTTCAGTTTGACAATGACTTTTAGCTAAGGATATAAAGATATAAGTTGTGTCTTAGCTAAGGGTATAAAGCTATAATGTAAATTTTAGCTACGAGTATAAAATTATAAGCTATATTTTATCTAAGGTTGAGTGGCAAGGACCACGGAACCGTAGTCTATGGGTGTATAATTTTTTTTTTTTGGGGGGGGGGGGGGGGGGGCTATCCAGACAAGCTGTTTTATGCACAGCAGATTTATAGACACATTTCTGTTTCCTCCGTAGTCTATGGGTGGAATGGTCTATGGGTGGAATGGTTTATTGAATACTTTTTTGCTTTTTTGGGGTGTTCTATTATAGGACAGAAGTCACTTAGCTATATTTCTGAGCGTTTACAATTTTAATAAAAATGAACGGGGATAAAAATTTTCCAATCGCTACTGGATTCGAAGTTACAATCAGAAACATTCAACAAGCCTTGCTTTAAGGACTTTTAAGCTCATTGATCATGTCATCGCCTGCATCGTGCTGACGAGCGGCAATAACCGTGAAGCCGTGGTCCACGAATAGTGATGGATGATTAGCTGAACAATTTCTTGCTTTTATGGAACGCCCTATAATAGGGTAGGATTCGCTTCACTATACGAGTATAAATGTTTTCTTCCTTGATACAATAACATTCAAATTATATTTATTATTTTAAACTGGATGAAACAATTCCTAAGGTGCTAATATGAATTGTTATCAAAATATTGAATATTTATTTTCTGAAAAATCAAAAATAAAAGATATACAAATTCTCAGAATTGTCATATTCACATATATAGATTTTTTTTATGTGCACATCTACCAAAAATCATTTTACGCCATCAACTTATAAATTCATCCTAAGCACTTTACCATATATAGCACAGTACCTTTCAGGGATTTTGAGTGATTGGGTTGAAATTTTGTAAGTGTATTTCATTAATACGCTAGAAAGTTAAATCATAAAAATATTCGGAATTTTATTATTGTTTTATCATGGAAAATTTTTAGTTTCAAATAAAAAAGTTTTGAGTTCCATTTTAAATGTAAAAGGAATGATGATTGTTTCAGTAGCCCAATGACCTGAGTGTAGTCTGTACAGCTGTCGATTGGTGGTTCGATTTACAATCTGAGGAAATGGAAGTGACATCTCTTCTAATAACACCCACCCCCCCAAACCACTCCCTCCTCCCCTCTGAAATTCGACAATGAATTCATATCAGCCATCTTTCAAACTATCTACAGCCAATCTTGAGAAATAAATGTTTCAGGAAATTATTTTTAATCAGAAGTAGAAAAAAGCAGAGAGTGGAAATTCTTAGTGAAGCACCCTTTTCCCCCAATCCTTTCGGAATTTGTTGATGAAACGATGACAGCCATCATCTAAGGTATAACGATAGCAGATGTAAATTTTTGCAGATGCAAAATGTAAATTTTTGAATCGAAAGTAACATTTCAGAATTTAATGCCGAATCTAAATGTCATTAATTAAGCTCTACCTATAGCAATCACTAGAAATATATTTTTCAAGGCAGTTGTTTCGACGGGATGTGAAAAAGAAACTTCTTCGACCTAGACAGTCCGTCCTACCCGAAGATGTAAGGTATCGGTATGACCGACCGGGAAGTGCCACCCAATTTTGACCGGAAGTCAGTGGGGGCGCCTTTCACAAGGTACGTACCCTCCTTCCCCTACCACCTACTCTCGAAAGAACTTGCGGACCCACATATTTAACATGCACATACTCTGCGTGAACATGGGAACAGTTTGGGCAGAGCCGGAATCGAACTCGGGTCCTCCGAGTGCAATCCCCTAGCACTAACCACTGAGCTATCCCACTAACGTAAAATATCCTTGCTGTCCCAGACGGGGCTCGAACCAGGGATCTTCGTACTGGCCAGTCGAAGACCCCTGAGCTCACCCAACTGAGCTACTGGGATGGAATTGCAAGCTCTTATCGTTGAAGTAGACTTTCTACCCTCTTCTTTCTAAAGTGAGATTAAAGTGCAACTTGATAGTCTGGCGGATCACCACTTGCTATTTTTATCTCAGGTTCGCCTCCTGATACCACTTTTATCTAGGTTAGTATACTACGTGATCGATGGCGACCTCCCTATTTGAAATCAATTCCCAATATATCAGAGACCATAAAATTTGTACTAATAGTACTAGAATTACTTCCAGGCCATCTACGTCACTGTACTAACCTGCAGGGTTAATTTGTTCGAGCGCTATTGTAAAGAATATATCTGCCTCATCCGGGACTAGAACAACAAATCTTCTTATTGGCCAGCCGGTGCTCTCCCAACTGAGCTACTGGAGGGGAGTTAAAAGTTCTTATCGTCGAAGTGAATTCTGCAGACTAAGCAACTTGTACTGGGAGAGTGAATAATATTAAAATTGAAAAGTGTTGGATAGTCTACGATTTGCAACAGGGTGGGGGGTGGGGGGGTTCAATTAATTGTCTCCGTGACTTAATGGATTAAAGCGCTTTGTCAGGGGAATTCAATTCACAACTGAGACATGAGTTCTCTATAGTTATATATATTTTAAATCATTTATTACACACATCATATTTTCTATACATTCAGTATCTTTGTAATGCCCTTCTAAAATGCATACACTAGCAGCAGGGCCGGCTTTACAAATTGGGGGTCACTTTACAAGCAATTACCACTCTCCCCCTCCATATTTGACTTCTCTTCTTTACGAATATTTCACGTCTTTCTCTTCCTCAAAAAGAAAAATAACTGGATCGCCCCCCCCCCCCCCCCAAATAAACCCTCCCTATTATAGGCGGTCCTGTCACGAGTTCCAAACTCTAATGCAAACCCCCTAAACTTCCAAATTAATTAACTTCGAAAATCCTCTGACAAACGCTAATTAACCTTTTTCTCCCCCATCATCAAATTTTCTTTTCTCTCCAAAAATTAATAGCCATTTGATTTTGTACCTGGGAAACTCGGGACTACAGACACCTAGACAGAAAAATTGCACGCGACGCAGTAAATTCCTGGCACATTCTTCCTTTTTCGAAGTTCTTAATTAAATTCTTCACCTCCCATAGTGATAATAATAAATGCCGGTGCGAACAAACGAAAACGGGGAAATTCTCCCATTTTATGTCCAAGGGAAATTATGATGCAGAATGACGATGAGTTTTACTGAAGAATATGAGTTGGCAGAACCATGGCAAATTCCTTAATGGAGAAATATTCGACGTTTTTGTGCGGCGTTGAAAGTTGAGCATAAAATGTACAACATTATGTGCTTAGCGTATCCCCCTCTTAAATAGCAAAGACCATAAAAGGGATTATGGTACATTCAGTTTAATAGCAAGTTCATATTCGGGGTGGTATACAAATGAATGTTTTAAACAACGGACTTTACATAATTTCGATAGCTTCATTAAATTTTATTTTTCACAGAGTTAAACAATAAAACTCATTAAAGATTAATTTTTCTAAGGGATTAAATGTATTTCTCCTTTTTTACTTTCCCTACAATACATGATAATATATAGGGAAAGTATTGGAATCGTGCCAAACGAATCTACCTGTGTTGAGACCTCTAGAACATTAAAAAACTATATTTGATAGTTGATATTTTTCGCGTGACGTCATGTGTGTATCTGTGTGTTTGTGTGTGTGTGTGTGTGTCCGCGCAATGAATGTATCTACTCTAACTCAAAAACTAATAGACCAAATTTCATAAAATTTTATAGGTAGGTTCTTGTGAGTTATCGTGATAGTGATTACATTTTGGTACGATTCAGGATAAAATAACTTGCCATTTTTTACGAAATGGGCTACAAAAATTTTATGTATTCACTCTAGCTAAAAAACTAATTGACCCAATTTCACAAAATTTGGTTGATATGTCATGTGTGAGTTACCTTGACGCTAATTAGATTTTGGTACGATTCTGGAAAATAGAACTTAACTTTTTTTGCGAAATGACTCACAAAAATCGTCAAAACCTAAAATAAAAGACTACGTATGCTGTAATGTATAATTAAATGCTTGTTTCATACTTAATTTTTGACAAAAAAAAAGTATAAAATCACCTCATTTCTCTAGAACTAGCCGATCTCGAGATACATCATTTTCTCGCATTTTTGCTAAGCCGGCTTTGAAAATACGCCAGGTTACCAAATGAAAACGAAAATGGAATTAAAAGTGCAAATTCAGTGTAATTTCAAATACTTGTGCATGTTATTTTGTGAAATTAAACTCAATTTAATGAAATATTAAAGTGAATAAACAGAAAATAAATGTGAGTCTGTAAGGAAAGTCATGTGCTGCTCAAATGAGATATTTAAATTTAAGGTGTTGTTTAAACAACGCTGCGTGCACACCTAAGTGTACGTAGAGTATTTTGAACTCTACGTACATTACATTTGTGCAGATTTCTTCGGCAAAGATGATATATGATCATATTGCCATGAAGAGACGCATTTTATTTAGAGTATTTTAACCAAAATTATTTATATTATATGAAAATTATATACACAACCACGCGTAGTTAGGCATATCTTCAGTACTTAAACGGACATAAATTTTACACTTCCAGAAAGCTCTCCGAGAGGTTGGTGGTAGGCGAAGGAGGGTACGGTCCCTGTGGATGCCTCCGCCACTGGGTTCCGATCTAAATTGGGAGACTCGTCCTGGCCGTTCAAACAGTTACCTTACACCTTTATGGTAGGTCGGGCGGTCGGGGTCTCAACAACAACAACAATACTTCCAGAAAGCTCGACCCTATGAAAAATATGAAAAAACTAACTTTTACATTTTATGAAAAAAGGTAATTGTAGGCTAACACACATTGGTTAATTGTTTCAATACATCAAACCATTACTAAATCAATGCGATTGAAGCATTGATGCAAAGTACAATTAACTGGAGAATAGCTCAACTCGACTTCCTCATATCAGAATCCATTTTTAAGTAGCTTATGGCATTTTTTGTTCTCAGATTTTACAAATAAATATTTGAAAAATCGGTAACGTCGGAAAAATGATTACAGTTACAACCTGTTACCATTCACTTTCAAGTGCTTGAAAAGATCTTTCAATTGGTGCCATATTTAACAACGCACCTCCCGTGGGAGTAACTTGCCCCCCACTCCCACCCCGCGGAAGAAGCCAATGACGCCACAATCACAAAAATTGTATCACGGCTATTTTTCACAAAGGATTGAAACTATTAAGTCGCTTGATTATTGCGCCATAAATAACTCTTGATTTGAATGATTATATCTAATTTTATCCTATGCAGCCATGTTAAAAAAATATAAATTTTCGAATGGATTTCGAGGTTTTCGCACAAATTTAAAAAATTTCTATCTAGTTCTAGATTTTTCGACGACAAAGCAGGATATATTCCAGGGAATATTCATATCTACTGAACGCTTAAGAAAAAAATCTGATGTGGGCAACACATGACTTTCCTTATATATTGCACAATGAATTTACTTCTTTTACAGTTAAAAAAAATGTTATTCTTATTGTAGATACTTATATTCTTTCCAAGATATTGAATTCTCTTCAATGAGTCGTCATTTTCATTGATTTAGCGTCATTTTTATCCATTTGGCGAGATTTTTGTTAATTTGGCAACAATTAAAAATGTCGCCATGTTGACGACATTCCGCCAAATTTGTCGCCAAACTCTCGTCAAGCGTTATGGACGGCGAAATAAATTAATCTTACAGCAGATTAATGACTACTGGCTTTCAAATACAAAAGTATTACTCAAAGTATCTTTTTTCATGAATGGAACGAGCTAGATCTACGAGAATGATGTCACCAAATTTATCGCTTGGTATTACATATGAAAAGTGAACATGTTTCTCAATAGGAAATATATATTTTTTATTTTATATAACTTTTTGATAATTGTTTTTGAAAACTGTGCAATATCTCGAGAACGGTTCGTGTTAGCTCTAAAATTTATGTCAATCGTTTTCTAATGACAAATGACATAAGAAATGTCTATTTGCGTAACTTTATTAGCGGTTTTGATTTTTTGACGATTTTTTAAAAATTTCACTCGAAAATTTAGGGGGATTCTGTATATTCGATTGCGTATAAAAATAATACGCTTCCAGTGTTTACGGATTATGATTTTTGTACCAAATTTCGTTCAAATCGGTCCATTCGTTCGTCAGTTATCGTCTCCAAAGACTCACTGACACACACACACACACACACATACTTTCACAGACACACACATACTTTCACACACACACACAGAGACATCACTTCAAAAATGTTTGATTCGTGATCAGGGATGCTCGAAACGTGCTCTCCCGTCGAAAACTCGAATTCAAATTTTCGACCCCGTCACAATACTTTCCTTATACATTATGTATATAAGGAAAGTAAAAAGCTTTTCTGTCTCAAACTAATGACCGTGTAACAGTATTTAAAAGTTAACAAAAACATCCAACTTAATCCCGTTATTATCGTATAAATTCCCTTACACTACGTGCCGAATTGGACGTTTTTCAAAGACTATCTATTGAATCAGTAATTTTATATCCCTTTATACTTTAGCCGAGAAATGTTGGGTTGAAGGAAGGATGGTACTGTTGGTTTTTTTCTTTATATAAATTTTATAATATATATATAAGTGGTAAGATAAGATAAGGTAGTGAAATAAAAGTCACTTACCTTTATTACATCTTTTTCAGTAGCGCCTCTTGATCCTTGAACTATATAATTTGGTATTGACACAGGATTTGCGCAGAGTGACTACTACTGTAACAGTTTTAAATTTTATTATTATGCATTAATTTACAGTAATATATACAGATATTATTTACATTCAGTTCTTGCAAGAGTACGACTATTAACGTCCGAGTCTTTCAGAGGAAAACAGAGTTCTGTTTTGAAGATGAAGGGTTGCAGGAGGTTGGCGAGAAAGTGAGAGTCACAAATTGTTTTGTATCGCTCAAACGGCGATTCATCACAGATATCCAACACCCCTACTTGATGTGAGCCGTATTGAGACCAATTTTGTTTCTAAGTGTCTGAAATTGTGGTCTTCCAAGTGGTTTTGTGAACATATCTGCCACCATTTCATTGCTTCTGCAATACTCTAACTCTATTTGTTTCTTTTCTTGGAGATCCCTTAGGTAGTGATGTTTAATGTCAATGTGTTTTGTTCTTGAACTGTTTTTATTGTTTTGTGATAGTATGATGCAGGATTTATTGTCTTCATACAGTGTTATAGGTAAAATTTGCTTTAGTCCGAGATCTTCCGTTAGTCCAATTAACCATTGTGCTTCTTGCGCTGCATTTGCTGCTGCCACGTATTCTGCTTCTGTGGAGGATAAAGCAATGCAATTTTGCCTTTTTGAATTCCACGATATTGTACTATTTCCAATTTGAAATATGTATCCACTTGTTGATTTTCTCGATATCTTATCATTTCCCCAGTCTGCATCGGTGTATCCTTTAAGAACTGGTTCTTCGTTTTTGGAGATTAGGAGTTTCAGATCTTTTGTAGTTATTAGATATCTTATTACTTTTTCTATTGCTGTCCAATCTTTTTGTCTAGGTTTTTCATTTCTTCTGCTTAGTAAGTTGATTGAGTTTGCAATATCTGGTCTAGTAATTGTGGCTATGTACAGTAATGCCCCTACTGCTTTTCTGTATCTGGTATTATCTTCTAAGACATCATCATCATCATCCATTTTGCAGTAGTCTGTGTTCATTGGTGTGTAGGTTGGTTTTGAGTCTTGTAGAGAGAAATTTTCTGCAATATCTTCAATTTTGGTCTTCTGAGATAGTGTGAAATCTCCATTATTAGATCTTTCAATTTTTATTCCGAGATAGTAGCTAACCTCTCCTAGGTCTTTGACTTCAAATTCTTTTTTCAAGTTTCTGATGATTTCTTGAATTGTTTTTTCATTTTTACTTGATATAAGGATGTCATCAACATATAAGATGATATATACAGGTTGTTCATCATTTCTTATGAAAAGACAAGGATCTGCTTTACTCTGTTTGAATGAGTTTTCTTGTAGTTTCTCTCCAATTTTTAAGTTCCAAGCTCTTGCTGCTTGTTTTAGTCCATATATGGCTTTTCTTAGTTTGCATACTTTATTATCTTGCAAGTTGTTGTAACCTACTGGTTGATCCATATAAATTTCTTGTTCTAAATCACCATGGAGGAATGCTGTTTTTATATCAATGTGGTGAACTTTCATGTCCTTATGTGCTGCTGCTGCTAGGAATGTTCTTATCGTTGTATGCTTTACGACTGGTGCGAATGTTTCGTCGTAATCTGTGCCGAATTTTTGACTGAAGCCTTTTGCAACTAGTCTGGCTTTGTATCTTTCAATTTTTCCATCTGCATTCAGCTTCGCTTTAAATGTCCACTTGCATCCTATGGTTTTTCTTCCTTTGGGTAAATCTACTAATTCCCATGTGTCATTATTTTCTAAAGAATTTATTTCTTCTTTAGTTGCTTCTATCCATTTCATTCTTTCTTCTGGTTCCAAAGTTTGCAATTCTTCAAAGTCTTTTGGTTCAATGACTTTTGTACCTTCAGTATAGTAACCAAATCTTTCTGGAGGTTGTCCTTTATTTACTCTTTCTGATCTCCTTGGTTCTTTAGTTTCAGATTCATGAATTTCTGTAATAGGAATTTCTACCTTTTCTTCTTTTATTTCTTCTATGAACCTTACTGTTCTACTGATTATTATGTTATTTTCTCCTACTTTAATTCGGTAACCTTTGCTCCTGTTGTCATATCCAACAAAGATTCCTTCGATGGCTTTGTCATCGAGTTTTCCTCGCTTTGTTTTATCTATGTAAGCGAATGCTTTACAGCCAAATATTTTAATATGGGATAGATCGGGTTTTCTTCCCGTCCACATTTCGTGTGGTGTTTTCTTGTTTGGTTTTGTGGGCAAGCGATTCTGTAAATAGTTTGCAGTGCTAACTGCTTCACCCCAATATTTATGTGGTAATCCTGCTTCCAATAGCATGCATCTAGTCATTTCTGTTAAACTACGGTTTTTCCTTTCACTTATTCCGTTTTGTGACGGTGAGTGAGGTACAGTAACCTGATGATGGATCCCGTGATCCTTTAGACAGTCTTCAATTTCCTTACTAATATATTCTCCTCCATTGTCCGATCTTAGTGTACTTATTTCTCTTCCAAATTTATTTCTAGTCGTTGCTATGTATTCCTTAAGTTTGGTATATACTTCACTTTTCTTTGAAATGAGATAAATCATAGTGAAACGACTGTAATCATCTACAAATGTAAGAAAATATAATATCCCGCTGAACGTAGGAGTACGCATTGGTCCGCAAATATCTGAATGTACTAATTCAAGTGCTTTTGTTGCTCTGTATTTGCTTTCTTTAGGGTAAGGTAATTGAGATATTTTTCCTTTGATACAGTTGTCACATGTATTCTCATGTTGACACTTATCAATCTGAATTCCGTCAGCTAGTTTTTCAGAGATTAACTGTTTTATGGCATCATTATGTCTATGACCAAGTCTTTTGTGCCATGTTTCTATGCAATTTTTATTTTTGCATTGTAAGGCAAAATGTGTTGAAGTATTTTCATTATTATCCCTTTCCGCCATGACTTCGTATAAACTATCGTGTGCCCTAGCTTCTAAGCATACACTTCCATTTTTCATAATTGTGCATTTGTTTTCCTCAAATATAACTGTACAACCATTTTGAGTTGCCATTTTAACTGACATTAGATTACTTTCTAATTCAGGAACGTACAGAACATTTTGTAGTCTTATTTTATTTTCCGAGTTGTTCGGTTTCTTAGTTAAAATTACGCATTCGCCACAACCCTTAGCTTGTAACTTATTTCCATTCGCGACTGTAATCGTGCTTCGAGCTTCATAGTTTATTTCCGTGAAGAAATCTGGGTCATTACACATATGCGCTGACGCCCCCGAGTCTATAAGCCAAGTACAGCAAAGATTGTTTACATTTGTTACTGCGAATGCATCGTCTGAAGAGAGCGATTTTTGTTTTGGTTTTTCACAAATCGGAGCAGTAATAAGAGCCGAAGTGCCCGCTTGTTTTCGAAATGTGTCTGGTGAGTCATCACCTGATTCGCCTTTCGTTTCAACAAAGAAAGAAGACTTTTGCTTGGGTTTAATATAATTCTTTGAGGGATATTTCTGAAAGTTGGAATTCTTATTTTTAAGATGCCAGCATTCGGATTTAAAATGACTCTGTTTTTGACAATATGTACAAAATTTATTTTCTCGATTTTTATTTCTGTTAAAGATTTTGTAAGCTTTAGATGGTTCATTTATCGAGTTTTCTTTTCTTCGATTGTACTCATCTATTAATTTTCCTCTAATGAAATCCGGAGTTAATTCATCTTCCGGTCTCGCCTCAAGAGCGGTAATAAGTCCATCGTAACTTCTTGGTACTGAACATAGTAGTAGTGCTGATATATGAGAATTACTTGTATTTTCACCAATAGCTCGTAGCTTATCGATTAGCTCTAACATGTTTACAATGTGCGTGTTCATGTTACCACCTTCTTCCAGTTTAGTGCTGTAGAGTTTTCTCAGTAAAAAGAGTTTACTTGAGAGATTTGACCTTTCATGAATTTTTCTGAGAGCTTCCCATGTAGCTTTAGCAGTGGTTTCATATTTAACATGAATAATTTGATTATCCTCAATACATAAATTTATTAATGCGCGTGCCTGTTGGTCGGATTTTTGCCACTTCGCCGTTATCGGATCAGGCGATTCATCTTGTATAATATTATACAGATCTTCTTTAATGAGATACATTTCCATTTTAAATTTCCATGTGGCATAGTTAGTTGCATTTAATTTTGCAATATGAGTGCTGTCTTTTTTGAGAGACATTTTGTTACAAATTATTATGTACTCAAGGATGTTTATTCGAGAGACGTCAGTCTCATAATCTGTTGGTTTTTTTCTTTATATAAATTTTATAATATATATATAAGTGGTAAGATAAGATAAGGTAGTGAAATAAAAGTCACTTACCTTTATTACATCTTTTTCAGTAGCGCCTCTTGATCCTTGAACTATATAATTTGGTATTGACACAGGATTTGCGCAGAGTGACTACTACTGTAACAGTTTTAAATTTTATTATTATGCATTAATTTACAGTAATATATACAGATATTATTTACATTCAGTTCTTGCAAGAGTACGACTATTAACGTCCGAGTCTTTCAGAGGAAAACAGAGTTCTGTTTTGAAGATGAAGGGTTGCAGGAGGTTGGCGAGAAAGTGAGAGTCACAAATTGTTTTGTATCGCTCAAACGGCGATTCATCACAGATATCCAACAGGTACGGTCTAAATTGGGTGGTTCAAAAGGTGTAATGTGACCCGCCTCCTGTGATGCGTCGAGACAACGTGTTCTCACGGTGAAATTTACACTTCGACCACTAAATTAGGGGAATGATTAAATGATCAAACGCTTGGACCTTGGAGAAAAAAATTATATCTATATATACTCATACCACAAAAGTATCATATGATGTGAATGATGTGAGCCTAGGTTTGTTTGCTTAAAAGTTTGTCGTTCCTAGAATAGATGTACTTTATTCTACAGAAATTTTTAAAGCAAATCGCAACTCCACTAAGCTTTCTAGTTCATAGGAGTGACCAGCTTATATATTGGGTCATATATCCATAATGAAGGCAACTGAACATTTTTATACATTTAATTTCTATTTAATTCTTATTATCAGTTACACAATTTACATCAAAATATCGGCATTAATTAATATTTATTAATAAAAATATTAATTGGATTGGTTAAACTTCACATAATAAAAGCAAACAATTTAGAACAAACTGAGCTTCTAATTGTTAGACGTACTAGTACTAAAATTTCGAATAATTAATTTATGGTAAAATGGCTTAGGCGTAAGCATTTTTCCACAATACTTTCCATTTACATATACTATGTATTCTAAATAAAGTAAAATATAACCTCCACACACATTTACCAGCAGCCTTCACAGTAACAAAAATATGTAATAAATTATTCCATGTAACAAACAACACAGCAAACACATAATCTCATTCAGTTGAGAAAACGATTTTTGCTTAAAAAGCCTTCTGCTACCGAGGTTTAATCAAAATGTTCCAAACTGAATTAATAACCTTTATTCGATTCTATTTTCCAGTCTGACATTGAAACAGATTCATCAAAGTTATTTCTGACTCGTGCTTTTGTGGAGGTGCTGCTATATTCCCCAAAGAGTACTTTGTGCGTCGGCGATGTAATTCTGCGCCATTTTTTTTTCTTTCTGAATGACAATGTTTAGAATGTCCCCATAGGTTGCATAAAAATAAATCATTTAACAAATCCAAGAAAAATTAATATTAATGCGAAGAATTTCTTGTTAAGGTGTTTCTGTTGAGCAAGACAAGAAGAAACGTATCAAATTTATGGAAACAAATTCATTTCTCTATTAAGGATAAAACTCGAGTAATTTCAAAATATGATTTTGTAATACTTCCTTGAAAACTGCAAGCGTAGGAAAAATTAGGCGGCATAGAAATATTAGGTTTCAAAGGAAGTATTAAAAGGTTATATTTTCGCAAGCAATATTTATTTATTGTAATTATAAAATAGTTTGATTTTAAAGTTGAAACACGAGGATATTTAATTTACTTAATTTTATTTTGCACATTTTATGACCATTGCGCCCGTTTTTTGCGCATTTTTCAATTTTTAACACTTCCCAACATAGTTGAAAAGTGTTTGTAACTTTGGTCATTCTGTCTGTCTGTCCGTTAGCACGATAACTGCCGTAAAATAACTTTATCAAAATGAAATTGAAGTATGTTGTTGAGACGGTCTGCTGGACATATGAGAATGAAAATAAAAAAATAGCACCCATTAGTCTAAGGATTTAACCCGAGTCGAAAATAATGAAATACATTGAACCTTATGGGACCTAAGTTTTCAAACATTTTTTAAGCAAAGTTAAAATTCACAAATTGCTTCGAAAATTCTAGGAAATATTCAAATTATCACATAAAATGTTTAAAAAAATTTCAGCAAAATATGTTGAGTAGTTTTTAAATAAAAATTGAAACAATAATTACACCCATTATATATGAAGAGATCACGTGACTCATTGCAAAATAAAATATGGCATCCTTATTTTTTCCGCTGTATAAAATTTATGATTTTTAAAGATAGTTTGAATTTACATTTAGTGCTGCATTCGTCCTAAAATCACTTTATTTTTGAGTATTATCTATGCATCTAAATTCTGGGTCTACACAATTAAAATATTTTTTATTTTAAATGATCGCTAAACTTTGGTTATTTCTACAACGAAGCCTAATTTTAACGCATGTAGAATGTAAACAAATCAAACGATTGTAAGGTGAGTTTCTGAATCTTTTTCACGTAATATTATTTAGCTCTGAAGTCTGGAATATAAGTGATATGAATGAAATATTCATAGATTTTGCATTGAGAGGCAGATGATTTATATTTCAATGTCATTTGAATAAAGTTCATTTTGTGTAAGAATTGCTTTTTTCGATGAAGTTTTAAGTTTTCAAGTATAATAAATTATTGTAGTACTGTAATAATTCAAGAAATATCAACGCTGAATGAATGTATCACATTTTCCAGATGTTTAAATAAAATTGCATTTCAGTTGGAAAGTGTTTCATAATCAATGCTTTATTTCTGATTGATCTTTCTTGTTATCTTATAACTTATGATGTAATTCCATATTTGAGGCTGCTGTAAAATTAATTTGCTATAAATCGGTATGGATAAACATGTGTTGTGAATTGCGAATTAGGATTTAATTCCCGAATAGTTTTTAAGCCCATCAAAAACAGGAAAACTAACACTCTTCAAAAATAAATTTTCGACATTTTTTTCTGTTTTCGCATACCTTTCGCAGAAAAGACAATTTTTTCTGTCTAAATCATACCAAAATCTAATCAGCACCAAAGTATAGCACAGATGACTTATCTCCCAAATTTTGGGAAAATTTAGTGTTTTTCAACTAGAGTGGATACATACTTTTTGCCAAGCCAGTTTGCAATAAAGGGCAGGTTCTTTTAATCTAAATCGTGCAAAAATTTAATCAGTACCAGGGTAAACCACAAGTGACCTATCTACCAAATTTTGTTACATTTGGTCAATCAGCTTTGCAATAAGAATGGATATATACATTGCACACACACACACACGCACACACACACACACACACACACACACACACACACACACAAACGTCAAAATAATTTTTTCGGGTTCTAGAGTGCTTGAAACATGTAGATTTCTTGATATCTTTATAATTTACCAAATGTTTCTTTGAATATTACACATTGCTCCAACCAAAAAAATTATACTTCTGCTGCCTTCTGTTCATTAAATATCAAATTTTATGTAAAACTTCATGCATTTTTTAAAAAATTCAAGCAGGGAACTCTAGGAATTTTAATTCTACAAATAGTTGCCGGAAAACTATGTAGAAAAGCATAATATTCCTGTGGTGCGTTTTATGGCCTAGTTAGGAATTAATGTGATGGCCTATATATTAAAAATCTTTACGTCAAATTTAACTCTTAATTGGGGAAATGAACGAAAACATTGACGTCGTTCATTTTTATTTGTCCCATTTTTTCTTGAATACTTGGTTCTTTTTCTTTTTGACTGATAATTTGAATCTTGTTAATTTCAGAAACAGCATAATCGATAAATTCCTGCATTCGTACAATTATTCTGCTTACTGTTTAGAGTTTTATAATATGTTTCCCTAGAATTTTTTTTCTATTTTATATTATGTGATCAATTATTATCTCCACTTATTACTACTACCACACCTATTCTTTGGGATAGACCCGTTTACAATAAAAAAAATTCAGATTCTGATACTTTTCATGTTTTGTAGACGTACCAGATTTTAAAATTGCAATATAAAATAACTGACTGACAATCGGATCTTCATAATTTACCAGATGTTTCTTTGAATATTACACACTACTCCAAAAAAATTATGTTTTCTGCTGTCTTCCGCTCATTAATTATAAATTTTTTTGCAAAACCTCATAAATCTCTAAAATAATTTTAGCAGTTTTAGCCGGAGTTTCTCTTTTAGTGTGGACAAAATAGGAGTGATAGGGGGAGGGGTGCAAAGTTTCTCAGAACACTCTAGAAGCTTCGATAAGGGATATAAGGCTAAAATTCGTTCTCGACTATGGAGCAAAACCTAACTGCGACAATTTTATAATGAGACAACTGTTCCCGAAGTTAAGCTCCCCACATTGTTAAACATAATGAAAAGAAAAAAGTTGCAGCTTAATTTTTTTGAGAGTGTGAGCTTCTCTCTCTTTGGCAGGTTTATATACTAGTTCTGAATAAAATCTGAGCATGAAGTAGTAAACGAAGTATATGTTCTATCAACAATCACAAATTCGAAACAACAAGAGAAAACACTCCTGAAACCTCTAACTTATCGTTGAAACTAGCCACGTTTTCATTGTTATCTTGATGTTATGTTGGTCATAACAAAGAATGGATCATAGAAATATAAATAAAAAGTTCTCGTGGTGCGTAAAATAATTACATCCTCCAAAACAGTTTTAGTCACTTCAGTCTAAAAGCAGTTTACGGCAGAATTGTAATAAAAGATCAAAAGTGCTTCATCGTGAGTTTTAGAACATCTGAAAATACGTGACAGCAAGACATGATCGCTGAATAATTTCCTTATTGCATAATCAAAACCCTTTAGTTGCAAACCTAACAAGGGAATATTATTTTGAAATTATTCCTTACAATACATTTTCTTTATGTAACTCAATAGTACCGCTTTTCTTACAATTCTTAGAAATGTGTAGAAAAAGTATTTGAAGAGCTGAAAGAGTTTGACGAATCTACACGTTTCGAGTACTCTAGAACACGAATCCGCTATTTTCCTCCTCATATCTATGAGTGTGTTTGCTTGTTTGTTCAATGTATGTATCCACTCAAGCTCAAAAACACGGATACTCACAAAAACACGGATAATTATTTGAAATTAAACTGAATTTACAGTTAAATTCAATTTAATGAATTATGCAAAAAGTAAAAAGTAAATGAATTTGAGTGAATCAGTAGCATGTAGCCCACAGTTGCCCTGCTCACCAAATTTTGTGAAATTTACACAATATGTTATTGAGCTTGAGTGGGTACATTAATTGCACAAACAAACAAACACACACGAAACTTGAATTAGAACTGCACAAAAACACGGATAATCATTTGAAATTAAACAGAATTTACAATTAAATTCAATTTAATGAATTATGCAAAAAGTAAAAAGTAAATGAATTTGAGTGAATCAGTAGCATGTAGCCCAGAGTTGCCCTGCTCACCAAATTTTGTGAAATTTACACAATATGTTATTGAGCTTGAGTGGGTACATGAATTGCACAAACAAACACACACGAAACTTGAATTAGAACTGCACAAAAACACGGATAATTATTTGAAATTAAACTGAATCTACAGTTAAATTCAATTTAATGAATTATGCAAAAAGTAAAAAGTAAATGAATTTGAGTGAATCAGTAGCATGTAGCCCACAGTTGCCTTGCTCACCAATTTTTGTGAAATTTACACAATATGTTATTGAGCTTGAGTGGGAACATGAATTGCACAAACAAACAAACACACACAAAACTGGAATTAGAACTGCACAAAAAAGCGGAAAATTATTTGAAATTAAGCTGAATTTACAGTTAAATTCAATTTAATGAATTATGCAAAAAGTAAAAAGTAAATGAATTTGAGTGAATCAGTAGCATGTAGCCCACAGTTGCCTTGCTCACCAAATTTTGTGAAATTTACACAATATGTTATTGAGCTTGAGTGGGTACATGAATTGCACAAACAAACAAACACACACAAAACTGGAATTAGAACTGCACAAAAACGCGGATAATTACTTGAAATTAAGCTAAATTTACAGTTAAATTCAATTTAATGAATTATGCAAAAAGTAAAATAAATGAATTTGAGTGAATCAGTAGCATGTAGCCCACAGTTGCCTTGCTCACCAAATTTTGTGAAATTTACACAATATGTTATTGAGCTTGAGTGGGTACATGAATTGCACAAACAAACAAACACACACGAAACTTGAATTAGAACTGCACAAAAACACGGATAATCATTTGAAATTAAACAGAATTTACAATTAAATTCAATTTAATGAATTATGCAAAAAGTAAAAAGTAAATGAATTTGAGTGAATCAGTAGCATGTAGCCCACAGTTGCCCTGCTCACCAAATTTTGTGAAATTTACACAATATGTTATTGAGCTTGAGTGGGTACATGAATTGCACAAACAAACACACACGAAACTTGAATTAGAACTGCACAAAAACGCGGATAATTATTTGAAATTAAGCTGAATTTACAGTTAAATTCAATTTAATGAATTATGCAAAAAGTAAAAAGTAAATGAATTTGAGTGAATCAGTAGCATGTAGCCCACAGTTGCCTTGCTCACCAAATTTTGTGAAATTTACACAATATGTTATTGAGCTTGAGTGGGTACATGAATTGCACAAACAAACAAACACACACGAAACTTGAATTAGAACAAAAACACTGATAATTTTTCTAAATTAAACTGAATTAGCAGCTCTCATTCAATTTTCGCTTTCGTTTGAAAACTGCTATTTTTAAAGCCGAGGTGGAAAAATGCAAAACAAAAATATCTAGAACAACGGTTTGTGCTAAACTTATGGAGTTAATTTTAATCTCCTGTCATTAAATTTTTGTTTAAAACAAACATTTGATTAATACATTTGAGCAAATATAGTATTTTACTGTTTTAAATTTTGACAAATTTTGTGGCCACTTTGTAGAAAAAAGCGCATATTATTTCTCTAAATTGTACCAAAATCTAATCAACACCATAATAATCCACAAGTGATTTATCTAACAAATTTTATGAAATTTAGCCAATTACTTTTCATCTAGTGTGGATACATACAGATTTTGCCGGTCATTTTCAAAAACAGACATGCTCTGTTTTTTACTTTCCTTATATATGTTACCGGCAATACATAAAATGCCTGCATTCTATAGAATACCTAGGCATTTTATAGAATACCGGCCGCAAAGTATGAAACATGAGGATTATTATATACTTTCCCAAGGCATTGTATATAATCCCTAGGATTTCTATAGAATGACAAATGCTATTTAGGCAAAGTATGAAAAAAGGAATGAATCGGAGATGTATTTCATATTTTGCCGGTTTGTCATTTGGCATTCTATAGAATGCCTAGGAAATGTGTGAAATGTTAATCGTTTCATAGATTGCCGACCAGTTTTTGGTATTCTATAAAATGCCTAGGTATTCTATAGAGTGTTTGCTTTCATACATTGCCGGTTATGTTACCTTCAATGTATGAAATGCCGGCATTCTATAGAATACCTAGGCATTTTATAAAATTCCGGCCTTTTTTAGGCAAAGTATGAAATATGAGAATTATTATATACTTTCCCTAGGCATTGTATATAATAACTAGGCATTCTATAGAATGACAAATGATATTTAGGCAATGTATGAAAAAAGGATTGAATCGGAGATGTATTTAATACTTTGCCGATTTGTCATTTGGCATTCTATAGAATGCCTAGAAAATGCGTGAAATTTTAATCGTTTCATAGACTGCCGACCAGTTTTCGGTATTCTATAAAATGCCTAAGTATTCTATAGAATGCTTTCATACATTGCCGGTAACATATGCAATAATGTATAAGGAAAGTATTGTGACGGGGTCGAAAATTCAAATTCGAGTTTTCGACGGAAGAGCCCGTTTCAAGCATCCCTGATCACAAATAGAACATTTTTGAAGTGATGTCTGTGTGTGTTTCAGTGAGTCTGTGGGGGCGATAATTGACGAACGAATGGACAGATTCAAACGAAATTTGGTACAAAAATTGCAATCTGTAAACACTGAAAGCTTATTGTTTTTTTACGCAACGAATGTTCAAAACTCCCCCCCCCCCCCTAAATTTTCGAGTGAAATTTTGGAAAAATCGTCAAAAAATCGAAACCTCTAATAAAGTGTCGCAAATAAACATTTCTTATGTAATTTTTCATTAGAAAACGATTGACATAATTTAAAACGCTAATATGAACCGTTCTCGAGATATTGCACATTTGTAAAAAAAATTATCAAAAAATCATATAAAAAATATTTCCTATTAAGAAACATGTTCACTTTTCATATGTAATATCATGCGATAAATTTGGTGACATCATTCTCGTGGATCTATCTCGTTCCATTCATGAAAAAAGACACTTTGAGTAATACTTTTGTATTTGAACGCCAATAGTCATTTATCTGATGTAAGAATAACTTATTTCTCCGTCCATAACGCTTGGCGAGAATTTGGCGACGAACTTGGTGGAATGTCGCCAACTTGGCGATTTTTTAAATGTTGCTAAATTAACGAAAAACTCGCCAAATGGATAAAAATGATGCTAAATCATTGAAAATGAGACTCATTGACAAAAATTCAATATCTTGGAAAGAATATAAATATCTACTATGGAAATAATCTTTTTTTTTTACTGTAAAAGTATTGAATTCATTGAATTATATAAGGAAAGTCATGTGTTGCCCACATCAGATTTTTTTAATAATAATAATGCTTGTTTTATACTTATAGACAAAAACAATCAGACGAATTCAGTTCCTGTAGAAGGAGACATTGTCAGAATATTTAAGTTTCGGGTAGTTTTGCAACATTAGGAAATACATCTAGTCACCAAATGAAATTAAAACTTTAATTGAACGTTCAAATTTGATGCAATTTTAAATAAGTATCAGTGTTATTTTGTACAATTAAACTCAACATGCATCATAAAAAAACTGAAATAAAGTCCGTAGGGAAAGTTATGTACTGCCAAATCACATTTTTCACTTCTCCCAAAATACATGATTGATATATAGTGAAAATATCAGAATTGTGTCCAAAATGAAAACTCGAGTTTTGGGCGGATCTGCATGTTTCAGGCAAGTAGAACACGAAAAACCTATTTTCAGAATAAAGTCTATATGTGTGTGTGTGTGCCCGTGTGTCTGTTTGTGCAATGTATATAACCTCTCTAGCTCAAAAACTCATTACGACGGAATTTTACATTTAGTACATAAATCACTCGTGATTAATCTGGTGCTGATAAGTTTCTGTTAAAATTCGAAAGAAAAAACTGACATTTTTGCAAAATGGCCCCAAAAATTGTTAAAATCTGAAATATAAGGCTAAATATACTGAAATATATAAACTGAATAATTGTGTATGCTTAATTTTAACGATAAAACGAATCAAATATATCTCTTTATCTTAGGTAAAAACATTCTCAAGATATTAATGCTTTTGGCATTTTGAGGAGATGACCATCTGGTGCACTGTAGTTAAAAAAAAAACGATTAGATGAAATGTATTAAAATTTGGTAGATATTTCACCTGCAAATTCCCTTGACGCTGATTCAATATTAGTACATTTAATAAGAAATGGAATTATCCTTTTTTACGAAATGGCTCGCAAAAAAGTCAAAGTTTAAAATAAAAACAAAGCTTAAATGTATCCATTCAATGCTTGTTTTATGCTTAATGCTTAACGGCGAAACGAAAAAGATAACTCAATTACTCTAGGATGAACCCGTTTTTGGGATATTTAAGTTTCTTTTTTACATTTTGAAAAGATAGTGACATTTTAAAATGCATTATGTCACTTAATGAAAAAAATACGTATTAAACTGTAAATTGGATATCATATCAAATAAGCATCCGTGCCAATTTAAGCAGTTAAACTCAATTTAATGGATTATGAATTTGTGTCTGTTGTGAAGGTCATGTGCTGAAATTTAGCACATGACTTTCACTGTCTGAGCAATTAAACTCAATTTAATGGATTATGAATTTGTGTCTGTTGTGAAGGTCATGTACTGAAATTTAGCACATGACTTTCACTGGCTGAGCAATTAAACTCAATTTAGTGGATTATGAATTTGTGTCTGTTGTGAAGGTAATGTGCTGAAAGTTAGCACATGATTTTCACTGTCTGAGCAATTAAACTCAATTTAATGGATTATGGATTTGTGTCTGTTGTGAAGGTCATGTGCTGAAAGTTAGCACATGACGTTCACTGTCTGAGCAATTAAACTCAATTTAATGGATTATGAATTTGTGTCTGTTGTGAAGGTCATGTGCTGAAAGTTAGCACATGACTTTCACTGTCTGAGCAATTAAACTCAATTTAATGAATTATGATTTTGTGTCTGTTGTGAAGGTTATGTGCTGAAAGTTAGCACACAATTTTCACTGTCTGAGCAATTAAACTCAATTTAATGGATTATGAATTTGTGTATGTAGTAGAGGTCATGTACTGAAATTTAGCACATGACTTTCACTGTCTGAGCAATTAAACTCAATTTAATGGATGATGAATTTGTGTCTGCTGTGAAGATCATGTGCTGAAAGTTAGCACACGATTTTCACTGTCTGAGCAATTAAACTCAATTTAATGGATTATGAATTTGTGTATGTAGTAGAGGTCATGAGCGGAAAGTATGAACATGACTTTCACTGTCTGAGCAATTGAACTCAATTTAAAGGAATATGAATTTGTGTCTGTAGTAAAAGTCATGAGCTGCCCACATCAGATATTTTGTATCTCATGTGGACTCCACAAGGAAAGTCATCTATAACAATGAAAAGTCATCCAAGATGACATAATAATATTCTACACAAGACCCTTTGCGCAGCTATCAACACGTTCTAAAATTCTAAAATCCAATCGATATCCAACACCAGGGGTGAATGTAACACAGCAGATCGATAGATGTCTAAAAGGGGTCAAGGGAAGTGGTCAATTGCTGGGAATTTAAAATCGCTTTAACTTCGGAGCTCTATTAGAAAGTTTCGAAAATGCTAATAAAATGTTTTATCCTTGTTGATTAATATTATACAGCAATACTCTAAAATTACATACACTGAATTACGGTGTTTGCTTCCGAGTTATAATTTGAGTATGTGCTTGCTCCTCAATCAATGCATTAAATAGTAATAATTTCATCATATTGTTTTCAAAGACAGTTTCCTCTGCATCTATTTGTATTTAGTTGTTCATATTTTACATTAATGTAATTTTGTTGTTTTATAATATTTTATGTTAATAAATTTTATATTATTTTATATTTATAAATTTTATATTATTTTATATCAATAAATTTTATATTATTTTATATTAATAAATGTAGTTGTTTTCTTTTATATGTTTATAACTTTCACTTTAGGGTTTTCTTATTATTCAAATGCCATGTAAAACATAGTATGTAAACCAAAACTAGTTACGATGTTACAAACATTTGTAAAGAATGTTGGTGCGCTAATCAGGTCTTGAACCACATAACTTCGTTTTGACCAGACGATACTCTTCCAATTGAAATATTGGGACAGACCCTTATCATCGAAGTGGACTGTGTGTTCTCCTCCCTCTAATGCCAGATTGACGTGCAACTTGTCAATGTGACTAACCACTACCTGATAGTTTTACTCAAGGTTAACCTTCTGATACTATTTTTATCAAGGTTAGCAAGTATATTGCGTGGTTGCTGGTCTCCTGATTTGAAATTGACGCCAAAATGTCATAGCCACTGAATCCGTATTAATTATGCTAGGGTCACTTTCAGACCCCGGCATCACTACATTAACCTGCAGTGTTCATTTGTTCAGGCGTCATTGTAAAGAACCTTGTTGTTCCAACAGGGACTCGAAACACGGATCTTCATACTGGCCAGCTCACGCTCTACTAATTGAGATACTGGGACAGAATTATAAACTGTTATCGTCGAAATGAATTCACCATTCTCTTCCCCCCTCTAATATCATATTGATGTGCAACTTGACAATCTGATTGATAATCTGACTTTTATCCAATAGCCTCCCGATTTTAAATCGGCACCAATATGCCAGAGTCCACTGAATATGTATTAATTGTGCCAGAGTCACTTTCAGACCTTCAGTATTATGGTAATCTAAGCTTGGTAATGCATAGAGATAGTAACCACGTATTAAAGGGGGAAAAATCTGATGTGGGCAGCACATGACTTTCCTTATATAATGCAATGAATTTACTACTTTTACAGTAAAAAAATAGATTATTTTTATAGTAATTATTTGTATTCTTTTCAAGATATTGAATTTTCGTCAATGAGTCGTCATTTTTCATGTCGTCATCATTAATGAGTCGTCATTGATTTAGCGTCATTTTTAACCATTTGGCGAGTTTTTCGTTAATCTAGCAACATTAAAAAAGTCGCCAAGTTGGCGACATTCACCAAATTCGTCGCCAAAATCTCGCCAAGCGTTATGGACGAAGAAATAAGTTATTCTTACAGCAGATAAATGACTATTGGCGTTCAAATACAAAAGTATTACTCAAAGTATCTTTTTTTATGAATGGAACGAGATAGATCTCCACGAGATTTAAAAAACCAAATTTATGGCATGGAATTTCATATGAAAAGTGAACATGTTTCTCAATACAAAACACTTTTTTTTCATTTTATATGACTTTTTGATAATTTTTTGAAAAATGTGCAATATATCGAGAATGGTTCGTGTTAGCGTTCTAAAATTTATGTCAATCGTTTTGTAATGAAAAATTACATAAAAAATGTCTATTTGCGTAACTTTATTAGCGGTTTTGATTTTTTGACGATTTTTTCAAAATTTCACTCAAAAATTTAGGGGGTTCGGAACATTCGATTGCGTATAAAAACAATAGGCCTCCAATGTTTACGGATTGTGATTTTTGTACCAAATTTTGTTCGAATCGGTCCATTCGTTCGTCAGTTATCGTCTCCAGAGACTCACTGACACACACACAGGCATCACTTCAAAAATGTTTGATTCGTGATCCGGGATGCTTGAAACGTGCTCTCCCGTCGAAAACTCGAATTCGAATTTTCGTCCCCGTCACAATACTTTCCTTATGCATTATATATATGAGGAAATTAATATAAAAGACCAAAACATCAAATATGGGAAAATTGCGTTAGCTGTTTTTGCAACAAATAAATTTATTGGCTAGTCACGAAAAACCGTTTCAGATACAATTTACACATGTATACAACAATTTAATCTAAGATTAATAAAGCATATTATCCCAAATGAGAAATGGATTCCATTCTAAATGTAACACATTCTTGTAAGTATCTATAATCCTATCTAAACTTACGTGGAGTTTAAAAGTACCACGCCAAAAAATTCAATTTTTCTATCACAGTTTCTTTCTTCTATTTTTCTGAAAGGAAAAACATCAAAATCGAAAATCAATTTCTCGATAAAGAGAAAATGAGGGTAAGAGAGAGGAAGAAGTGGATGGGGAACATTTAGAAAATTTCTATTTTCCTTACAAATACGCACAGTAAATTCCGGAGGAAACGCCGCTGCTTGTAAAGATTGAATTTTTATCGCATCCGATTTTTACAGTGCTGCGATCCTGTGGCTAAATCTAACAGACTTAAATTGAAAGCCAGATTTAAAAATTTTTAAAAGTAAAATAGCTTCGTTAAAACTTTCATTAGCTTCCATTTTCTTATTAAAGTAATTTTCATCCTTTTCCTGAATTTTGTCCGTAGTATTTGCTGATGATGTTAACTGTTTCAGCTTCCAAAACCATTTTCTGCTTTACTTATTTTTTGTATTTTCTTAGAATTGGTTATATTTTGCCCCTCATTTGGTCAACTCATGGAGCTTTAGAAACCGGTTAGTTGCCATTTTTTAATTTTTTAAATAGTTGGTTGGTTGGTGTAGTGTCTCAAATAAATATGTTAGGGACACGACACCAACCAACCAACTATTTAACCATCCAAAGAAACAAAGTTTTAGAACACATTTCTGTATTATTCAAAAATAATGGATGAAATAAAAATTAAACCCCATTATTTCTTTTCATTTTCATCTGCCAAGTACTCCACCATTAATAACGCGCATTAGAAAACTTTTTGAAAAATTTTAAAGCAAACTAATAAAAATTATTTTCGAGTTATCTTAATAACATGTCTTTGTTCAGGAAAAAATATATTCTATTAAAAAAGATTTCAAAACGAGGGTCATAAAAGTGGTTTTCGTCTTTTATTCACAGACAAGCATAATTTGAACAGCAGTACTTTTTTCTTCTAATTTAATTTTATGGTCTTAAACCCCTCTATAAACTTAGATTGGATTTTAGTTACCAATTAATTCGTTTTGAGGTACTCCACCACAAATGAGGAGAGATTTTCTTTTCGGTACAAAGTCGACAAACGGAAGCCCATTGACAGTTGTAAATGCATTAAAATAATATTATATACCGAGTGGCCAGAATTAAAACACCCTTACTCTGAGCTCTCTATACATCGAAATACTCAGTGTAAAGGCTCCAAAATTGTTGAATCTACAATTCATGACATGAGGAAAGGGATTACGTGAAAAAAATTAGTTCTAGAAACACCGATAGGTGGCGCTGTACAACAGAAAATATGCTGAAAAGACACAAAATACACATTTGTAACATATTTTATTCGAACGTACCAAACATTCATATCACAAGGACCTTATCGATGCAGGGAATGCTGCTCAATATGGTTCCCTTCTTCAAGATGTAAAATCTGCAGTCTGTGGACAGCTTGTTCAACTGCGGATCGTAATTGGTCGATTGAGATGTTTCTCACATGCAGAGTGATACTCTCTTTCAAATCTGCCAAGGTTACCAGACGTCCTCGATAAACAAGACTTTTTAAGTATCCCTACAGCCAAAAATCACAGGTATTAAGATCTGGAGAACGAGATGGGCAGGTTATCGGAAACGCACGACTAATTACTCTACCATTAGTAAAATGTTGTCGAAGAAACTGCTGTACACAGAGTCCAATGTGTGGAGGCGCTCCATCTTGCATAAAGGTAATTGAATCAAGACATTGGTGCTGTTGCAGTTGGGGTACAACAAAATTTTCGAGCATGTTTTTGTACCTCCTGGCCGTCACGATGCATGTCACAGGGCCATTGGGAGTAGCCTCTTCGAAAAAGAAAGGTCCAAGAATGAATGTGGCTGTGAATTCACACCAGACTGTAACTTTCGGTGAGTGAAGTGGAATCTCTTGGAAGGTACGAGGGTTTTCCGTGTCCCAAATGCGACAGTTATGGGTGTTGACTGTTCCACTTAGATGGAAATGCGCTTCATCGCTCCATAGAATCTGCCATGGCCACGATGCATCCAATTCAACTCTAGCCAGAAATGTTAATACAAAGGTCAGTCGCTTCTCCCTGTCAATGGTCAGCAAGTGGTGATTGTGACTAATTTTGTACGGGAAAAAATGCACTATGGTTCTCAGTACGTTCAGCACTGTGCTGTAGGGAGCACCCAAGTGTAGTGACACTCCGTGCACTACTACAGCCTATAACATTATCCATTGATTGTTCAACAATAGCGGTGGCAACATCGTCAACGACATCTGAACGAGTCGATTTGCGTCCTCGACCAGGCTGAACTCCAAGATGTCCAGTTTTCTCGAATCGAGCGATCATTCTCCTGAGAGCTTGTGGAAGTAATGGTCCTGTGCGCAAATTCTTAAGTCGACGAAACTCTCGATAAGTGCAGCTGCAGCATGTCCTTTGTTTTCATAAAACAGCTTCACAAGCAAAGCGCGTTCTGGCAGTGTGACAGCCATCGCTGATAAGAATGAAAATTTCCCAGTTTTATCCCCTTTTAAGCCCAGAACATAGTAGCTGCAAACCAAGGGTTTATGCATATTTTTGTGCTTATAGTGCGAAATTGCAGTTACAATGACAGTGTAAGTTTCTTCACTTTTTATCTTCTTTTTTTTTCATATCAGCAAAAGAAATTAAAGATGGAAAAATTCCATATCGCATGTTTGTTTGTTTTTTGTGATTATTTTGTGTCTTTTCAGTATATTTCTGTTGTATAGCGCCACCTATGGCTGTTTCTGGAACTAATTTTTTTTTCGCGTAATCCCTTTTCCCTGTCTTGAATAGTAGGTTCAACAATTTTGGAGCCTTTACACTGAGTAGTTCGATGTATAGAGAGCTCAGAGTAGGGGTGTTTAAATTCTGACCATCTGGTATATACCTTAAATACTCCTGACACTACAAGTTTTAGATAAATAATTTACATTTTTGCATTAAAAAATAAGTTGTTTACATTTCTATAGTTTAGCGTTTCAATAATTGACTTTTCGATAATTTAAATTAAAAAGAAACACTTTTGCTTAATTTTAAATTTTAAAATTAGAAGAGCTGTGTTTCCTTCTTGATATTTTAAATTAAAAGAAAATTGTTTACTTATTAATAATTTAATATATGTTTTCTTTTCATAATCTAAATTTCAATGTTTATATTTTCGAATTTTAGAAAGTATAAATCTAAAAACTCTGACAGCCAAACTTCTATCTCAAAACGTTACATTACAGCAAAATTATTCAATCAAATTTTGTTATTAACTCACCGTTGAAAATGTTTTGCTTTTAAATTTTATTACTCTCTAATTGGAACATTTCTATCATATTCATTCTCTGGGAAAATTTAAAATCAATCAATATGGACACACACACACACGTATATGCACTACGTGACAGTGAAAATGAGACACCAAGAAGGAGTGGGCAGAAAGTGATGAAAATCGGCAGACAGACACAGCAACGAACAATAAGTTATGTTTATTGCAACATGATACACCTATACACTGAGCGATAACACCGTCTGATCAGTAGGTTGTAGGACCACAGCGGGCGGCGATACAGACAGCAACACATCTAGGTAAAGAGCCAATGAGCGTGCGGATGGTGTCCTGAGGAATGGCTGCCTATCCCCTATCAACCATTTGCCAGAGTTCGTCTTTTGAACGCGGCGGTGGTGAGTACGCAAGCGATGTGCAATCACATCCCAGATGTGTTTGATTGGTGAGAGATCAGGAGAAACTGGTGGCCAAGAAAGCATCTGAGTACCTTGCAGGGCATGTTGGATGATACCTACCGTGTGTGATTGGACGTTATCCTGCTGGTAAATGGCATTGAGCATCCCCTGAAGGAAGGGTAGTGTCACGGGCCGCAGCACGCCATCCACGTATCGTTGGGCCGTCATATTGCACTCTATACGGACTAGAGGTGACCTGCTATAGTAGGCGATGGCGTCCCAAACCATGATGCCGCGTTGTCACGTGGTGTGGCGTTCCACAGATGCGGTGGGACTGGACATGTCACCACTTCGAGGCCAGACTCATACACGGCGACTGTTATTGATAAAACAGAAGCGTGACTCGTCTGAGAACACGACCCTTTGCCATTCCTCCGTCCAGGTGACTCTATTCCGACACCATTGCAAACGGAGGTGTCTGTGCTGTTGGATAAATAGCAGTCTTCACAATGGGCGCCATGAGTGCAGGTCGCCGACGACCGATCGGCGGATAATGGTTCTGGTCGATATGGGAGTATCACGTGTGTCCTGCACATGCTGCGAAAGAGCGACGGAAGTGACCTGCGAGGCCACCAACGCTTGGCGGCAGATGCGTCAGTCCACGCGTGCTGACGTCGCTCTGGCCATTCCGTCACCCCTCAAACGTGTCACATTCCCTTGTTCCAACCATCTTCGCCACATCCGGTCACCGTGGACGCTTGTAGGAGACTGTCCGCTGAGATTTGACGTATGAATTAACCTGCCCTTCTGCGTCCGATCACCATACCTCTCGTGAAATCCTCTATCTGCTAGAACTGCCTCGGTTGGCGGCGGCTTGGCATTCTCTGCTACTACACGTTTCCTCTGAGACAAAAAAAAATGCAAAATGATTTCTCTGGCAGACACAGCAGGGCGACTATTGCCGATTCTGCAGGTTCCTACCCTTATATCTCACTCAACATACGCAGGAGAACTGCGCATTTCGCATCATTTACATAACGAGGTGAGCTGCGTCTACCCTGCAATTGCATATTTTTCTGCCCACTCCTTCTTGGTGTCTCATTTTCACTGTCACGTAGTGTATATATATATATATATATATATATATATATATATATATATATATATATATATATATATATATATATATATATAATATATAATATATATATATATATATATATAATATATAATATATATATATAAATATATATATATAATATATATATATGTATATATATATATATATATATATATATATATATCATCTTACACACAATTCTTGCATTTACACCATGTATGTTTTTGCGTGGAACAAGGGGATAGGTACCTTAAGTACCTGCATTACATATATGAATTATCAAAATACTGTCATCTAAATGTGTAGTTAAAAAAAATTTTCACCATTCTTTACAACATGTATATCTTCTTCCATACCTTAACTTATATATGGAACTGGGAAAAAGGGGTATTTTATACCAATTTAGTACCTGTTTTATTTATAATGTTTGCTTATCAAGTTTTTTAAAATATTCAACAGCTTGTCATATAGCCTTTTTGATATCACATTTACATTTCAGTCCATCTTTCTTTTATCTTAGCTTTACAGAACATTTTCTATTAATGATCAATCTCAAGTAAATATAATACAAGTAAAATAAAAATTATCCAATTATATATATATATATATATATATATATATATATATATATATATATATAATGAATGTATCTTATTAATAACAGTAATAATTATTATAAGACATTTTTTACATTAACCAAATTTCAATGCTAACTAAACTGTTCATGTATGTGATATCAGACACTTCCTATCGCATGACTTAAAAATAACGTTAGAGTTGGGGGTTTCAATAAATTATGATTAATTAACCACAATGACCAAACTTCATTGGTAATTATTAATATTTACCGGTAAATGTGATTAATATGCAATATTTATCACATTTACCAAAAGACGTGGTTATTATTAATAATAACCGGTTATTATTAATAATAACAGGATTTTTTACTTTAACCATAACATATACATGGTATCCCAGAAGGACTTCCCAACTTTAAAATCGAATATCTCAGAAATAGTTACAGATGAAAAGTATGAAATAAAGTGTATGTTTATTGGACAGCCAATAAAATTTACATACTGTAGTTTCAAAAAATAGTTGGAAATTTTCCCAACAGATGGCGCTGATAAGCATATTTAGTCAAACCAGCTTCAACGTTTCCTGTTTTTTCAAATTTTGTGAACAAATATTAATTTTTTTTTTCCGATCCGGACCTTTCTGTACTTGAAATCTACGTTGAAAGTTACGCCTTGGCTTCTACAGGCTGCGATTCAACCAACTTTCATGGTGCTCGAATACTATCTATTGGATCGCAGACCGTCGGAGACAAGGCGTAGCTTTCAACGTAAATTTCAAGTATCGAAAGGTCCGGATCGGAAATCAATCAATATTTGTTCACAAAATTTGAAAGAACAGGAAGCGTTGAAACTGATTTGTGTGAATATGCCTATCAACGCCATCTGTTGCGAAAATTTTCAATTATTTTTTTAAACCTCAGTATTTAAATTTTGCTGGCACTTCATTTCACCCTTTTATCTGTAACCGTTTCCGAGACATTCATTTTTAAAGTTGGGGAGTCCTTTTTGGGACATCATATATATATATATATATATATATATATATATATAAAAACAAACCTGTACATATATAGTTAACAATGCATTATGTTAGTTTAACAATGCATAAGTAGGTAAATATACTGTATGGCAATGTTGTAGAGGGAAAGTATTGGAATCGTGTCGAAAATTGAAGTAGAGGTTCTGACGGATCTACAGATTTTGGGTCCTCTAGAACACGAAAATACTATTTTTAGCATGACGTCTGTGTATGTGTAATTCTATGCAACATATGTATACGCTCTAGCTCAAAAGACCAAATTTCACAAAATTTGGTAAGTCCCTCGTGGGTTACCCTGGTGTTGATTAGATTTCAGTATGGTTCGGTAAAAAGAACCTGACTTCTCTTGCTAAAAATCTTTTCAAAGACTGAAATAAAAAACTACGTGTGCTCAAATGTATCAATTAAATGCTCGTTTTAACGTAATTTTTTACGTCGAAAAGAATAAGACCAACCCCGTAACTCTAAGTCTAATCATTCTCTATAGTACTAAACGTTTTCAGCCTAATCCACTGGATATTTTTGTTTTTTCATATTTTTACCACGTCACCTTTCAAGATATGTCCAATCGCCCAATGAAAACGAAAATTGAATTAAAACTGCGAATTAAGTGTAATTTCGAAAAAAATATCCATGTTATTTTTGCAAATAAACGCAATTTGATGAACTGAGAAAGAAAGAGAAAATGAATTTATCTATGTAGAGAAAGTCATGTGCTGTCCACGTCATTTTTTTTTCTTTGCAAAAGTCTTCTTATTGCTATTTTTATTTTCTGGTAACAAGGAATAGAATTTCGAGTTAATTAAGTTTAGAACCTTATGCTGATATAGTTTTTATTTTTAAATAAAGGTTTCTACACATCTATTTTTTACCAAAGCGTTAGCGAGACGGATAAACCATTCCGTGAGCCGGATCCATACCATGAACTGTAGTTTCGGGACCCCTGATCTAAAGGAAACTCCGACCCCTGTTTAAAAGCAAAATCAGAACCCTATTCTAAAGCAAACTCAGACTCCTCTTTCAAAGCAAAATCAGACCCTTGTTTTAAAGCAAAGTCAGACCCCTATTCGAAAGCAAACTCAGACATCTGTTTTAAAGTAAAATCAGACCCCTATTCTAAAGCAAAATTAGACTCCTGTTTTAAAGCAAAATCAGACCCCTATTCTAACCCAAAAGTAGACCCCTGTTTTAAAGTAAAATCAGACCCCTATTCTAAAGCAAAATCAGACCCCTGTTTTAAAAGCAAAATCAGATCCTTGTTCTAAAGCAAAATCAGACCCCTTTATTAAGCAAAATCAGACCCTTGTTCTAAAGCAAACTCAAACCTCTGTTTTAAAGCAAACTCAGACCCTTGTTCAAAAGCAAACTCAGACCCCTGTATTAAAGCAAAATCAGACCCTTTTTCTAAATCAAAATCAGACCTCTGTTCTAAAACAAAATCAGATCCCTGTTCTAAAGCGAAATCAGACCCCTTTTCTAAAGCAAAATCAATGGAATAAAATGCATTAATATGTAACAGTTTTTTCTTTTCATTTTCGTCTCCTTACCAATGATCAATAACAAACATTAACAACTTTATTTTAAAATCTTTAATAAAAAAACATATCTGAGATTGATTCCAAAGATTGTATTTGTTCAGAGGGGTAACATATTCGATTAAAAACATTAAACACAATTTGGAAAATTATAATAGGTTTTATCTTTTCCTAAATCTATTGGCGCACTTGTGTAAATTGGAGAGCTTTTTTTCACTACTCTTTCAGGAATATTTAATGAATAATTAATCTTCATTATTTAACGTCAGAATTTGCTCGCCATTTGATTTATGTTTGCATTAGAAGAACGCATAATATCCGTGCACTATCAGCAGCAAAAGCTCGAGATTATTAATCAAATGCGTCTATTTTCTACAGTTTACATACATACTAGCTCTTTGACAGGCGTGGGTTAGATGTTGTCAGACTGCTAAAGTAGAAAATCTGATGTGGGCAACAATGAACTTTTCCTACATAACGCGATTATTATTCTAAAAAATCTGATGTGAACAGCACGTGACTATCCTTATATAATGTAATGAATTTACTACTTTTACAGTAAAAAAAATAGATTATTATTACAGTAGATATTTATATTCTTTCCAAGATATTGAATTTTCGTCAATGAGTCGTCATTTTCATTGATTTAGCGTCATTTTTATCCATTGGGCGAGATTTTCATTAATATAGCAACATTGAAGAAAGTCGCCAAGTTGACGACATCCCATCAAATTCGTCGCCAAAATCTCGCCAAGCGTTATGAAAGGAGAAATAAATTATTCTTACAGCAGATAAATGACTATTGGCGTTCAAATACAAAAGTATTACTCAAAGTAGCTTTTTTCATGTATGGAACGAGCTAGATCCACGAGAATGATGTCACAAATTTATCGCATGGTATTACACATGAAAAGTGAACATGTTTCTCAATAGGAAATATTTTGTTTGTATTTTATATGATTTCTTGATAATTTTTTTGAAAAATGTACAATATGTCGAGAACGGTTCATGTTAGCGTTCTAAAATTTATGTCAATCGTTTTCTAATAAAAAATTACATAAGAAATGTCTATTTACGTAACTTTATTAGAGGTTTTAAGTTTTTGACGATTTTTTCAAAATTTCACTCGAAAATTTAGGGGAGTTCTGAACATTCGATTGCGTATAAAAACAATAGACTTCCAGTGTTTTCCGATTGTAAGTTTTGTAGCAAATTTCATTCGAATCGGTCCATTCGAAAAATGTACAATATCTCGAGAACGGTTCATGTTAGCGTTCTAAAATTTATGTCAATCGTTTTCTAATAAAAAATTACATAAGAAATGTCTATTTAAGTAACTTTATTAGAGGTTTTAAGTTTTTGACGATTTTTTCAAAATTTCACTCGAAAATTTAGGGGAGTTCTGAACATTCGATTGCGTATAAAAACAATAGACTTCCAGTGTTTACCGATTGTAAGTTTTGTAGCAAATTTCATTCGAATCGGTCCATTTGTTTGTCAGTTATCGTCTCCACAGGCATACAATAATTTCACACACACACACACACACACAGACATCACTTAAAAAATGTTCGATTCGTGATCAGGGATGCTTGAAACGTGCTCTCCCGTCAAATACTCGAATTCGAATTTTCGACCTCATCACAATACTTTCCTCATACATTATTGTATATAAGGAAAGTAAAAATCAGGCGAGAAAAATCATCAAAATTTAAAATAAAAGACAACATATGCTTAAAAGTTTCAATTAAATGCAAATTTTATACGTAATTTTTGACAACAAAAATAATAAGATCAACTCCATAACGATAGGACTAACCATTCTCGAAATATTTTAGTTTGTTTCGCATTTTTGCTACTTTAAAAAATACGTCCAGCGGAAATTTAGTGTAATCTCAAGCAATTATACGTATTTTTTGTGCAATTATCCACACCTTAATCAACTATGAAAGAAAAATAGAGAAAATGAATTGGAGTCCGTAGGGAAAGTCGGGGCTGCTCACATCAGTTTTTATAATTTTATGTAAATTTTTTATGTAAATATTTAATTTTATATATTTTTCGGTAAATTTATTTAAAATAACGTGCAACATCTCTAGAATTGTTCGTACTCGCATTCTAAAGGTTGCGTCATTCATTTTATAAAAAAAAAATCTGATGTAGGCAACACATGACTTTCCTTATATAATGCAATGAATTTACTGTTTTTACAAAAAAAAAAAATTTGGTTTTTCTTATAGCAAACATTTATATTCTTTCCAGAATATTGAATTTTTGTCAAATCGTCGTCATTTTCATTGATTTAGCGTCATTTTTTTATCCATTTGGTGAGATTTTCGTTAATTTGACAACATTTAAAAAAGTCGCCAAGTTGGCGACATTCCGCCAAATTCTTCGCCAAACGTTATGGACGGAGAAATTAATTATTCTTATAGCAGATAAATGACTATTGGCGTTCAAATACAAAAGTATTACTCAAAGTATCTTTTCTCATGAATATGAACTAGCTAAATCCTCGAGAATGATGTCACCAAATTTATCGTATAATATTACATATGAAAGTGAACAAGTTTCTCAACAGTTAATATATTTTTTTTAATTTATGGGATTTTTTGATAAATTTATTTAAAAAATGTGCAATATCTCGATCATGCTAGCGTTCTAAAGTTTATGTCAATCGCTTTCTAAGGAAAAATTACATAAGAAATGTCTATTTGCGTAACTTTATTAAAGGTTTTGATTTTTTGATGATTTTTTCAAAATTTCACTCGAAAATTTAGGAGGGTTCTGAACATGCGATTATGTTTAGAAACTATAGGCTTCCAGTACTCACGGATTATAATTTTTATACCAAATTTCATTGGAATCGCTACATTCGTTCGTGAGATAGCGTTTCCACAGACTCACTGACACACACACATACAGACACACACACACACACACAGATATCACCTCAAAAATATTTGATTCGTGATCAGGACGTGCTCTCCCGTCGAAAACTCGAATTCGAATTTTCGACCCCGTCACAATACTTTACGCATAACATGATTATGCATTCAACAGTTTTGAAAATCCTGATTTAAATTTTTCTTTTTTCAAAAATTCAGTTGTAAATTAAGCAATATCTTGAGAACTGTGAATGCTAACATTCTAAATTTCGTATCATTCGTGTTCTAATGAAAAATTACGTCTATTTATTCCTAAGTAAAAGTCCGGATTATTTTATTTTTTTTTCAAAAAATCCTTTGAAAATTGGGGTGAGGGGGGGAGGGTTTTTTTTAGCATTCAGTTGCGTTTAAAAGCCAATAAAGTTCCAGTGTTTACTGATTGTAATAATTGTACCATATTTTTTTTGAAACGCTTCATTATTTCGTGAGATATTGCACGCACAGACTCACGGACACACACTAACATACATACACACACTAAGATACACACACACACACACACTAACGTACATACACACCGACATTAACATCACCTCAAAAATGTTCCATTTCAGCTCATGGATTCTTAAAATATAGAAAGTAATGAGTCTTTGTGGAACACTATTTACAGCAATCAACACAAAATTTTCTCGTGATCAAGCGGTAAACGATTTTCGGTTCCCAATTAACTGAACACATTATTTTCCAATTAACCGAAAATATTTTATTTCGGTAAACCGAAATTAATCATATATTTAAAACAATAATAGCGCTTTATCTCTTTATACAAAAGTTTAATCTGATTTCCTTACCTCTAAGGTACGAGGACTTTATACGAGAATTCACAATTTGTATCAAGAAACAGCGCACAATTATGTGAAGTGTAAGTCCTAGATCATCATACAGAAACAATTAAAATTTAAAATAGCATTCACTATTTCTCCAAATTGATTTCCAAAACTGTGGTCCGACCAGATAGACTGGGATTCCGTTTGAAGCCCCTAATTGTGTAGTCCAGGATTAACAGACGCTTTAATCACGACTTTTGGCAGCAGCATTCTGACAGCAGCATTCAGCACTGCTTTTGACAGCAGCATTCAGCACTGCTTTTGATAGCAGCATTCATCACTGCTTTTCACAGCAGCATTCAGCACTGCTTTTCACAGCAGCGTTCAGCACTGCTTTTGACAGCAGCATTCAGCACTGCTTTTGGCAGTAGCATTGAGCATTGCTTTTGACAGAAGCATTCAGAACTGTTTTTGATAGCAGCATTCAGCACTGCTTTTAACAGCAGCGTTCAGCACTGCTTTTGGCAGCAGCATTCAGCACTGCTTTTGGCAGTAGCATTGAGCACTGCATTTGACAGAAGCATTCAGCACTGTTTTTGATAGCAGCATTCAGCACTGCTTTTAACAGCAGCGTTCAGCACTGCTTTTGGCAGCAGCATTCAGCACTGCTTTTGAGAGCAGCATTCAGCACTGCTTTTAACAGCAGCATTCATCACTGCTTTTGACAGCAGTATTCATCACTGCTTTTGACAGCAGCATTCAGCACTGCTTTTGACAGCAGCATTCAGCACTGCTTTTGACAGCGGCATTCAGTAGTGTTATTGACAGTAGCATGTCTTCAATTTTTACTTTTGCTACATAGTACAATATATAGGGAAAGTATTGTAACGGGCTGAAAATTTGAATTCGAGTTTTCCACGAAGTAGACGTTTCAAGCATCCCTGAACTCGAATCGGGCGTGTTTGAGATGATGTCTGTGTGTATGTGTTTGTTTGTATGTGTGCGTGTAAGTGAGTCAGCGAATGCGTTATCTCACGAACGAATGGATCGTTTTAAGCGAAATTTGGTACGATTAATGCAATCACAAAATACTGGTACCCTATTGGTTTTAAACCTGATCGAACGTTCAGAAGACTCATTTTCTAATGAGTCATCCATTTTCAAATGATTTTCTTTTATAATAAAAATCAGAACATTTAATAACGTTACATAAATAATCATTATATACGCAATTTTTCATTGGATAACGACATAAAAAATAACACAACCATTAGAAAGATAGTTAGCTCGAACCCTTTTTCAAAAGAATTTATCAGAAATTACATAAAACTCAAAAATAGTTAGTAATATCAAATATGTTCGCTTTCACCTGGCGATATATTTGGCTACCTTGGCGACTACATTGGCTAAATATTTTCAATTTTGCGAAATTTTGAAATTGACGCCAAATTGGAAAAATGACGTTACATTAACGAAAACTTGATTGAACCAAATTGATTAATAAATCATTAACTCTTTTAACACATATATATTTTATACTGCTCATGGCGGATGCTAATTGTCATGTTAGATTTGAACGAATTATAAGTTAATTGGGTACTTTGAAATAGCCTTACATGCTGTCATCTAGATTTATGCCAAATGCCAATGTATAATTCAACATTAAAAACACTGTGCCATGGATCTTGTCCATCATTATTGTGTTGTGAAAGAATTAAAATCATCGCATTATGTAGAGAAAGTCATGTGCTGGTCACATGAGACCGTAATACCAGTTAAATCCACGATAATTAGTTTTGAAATACTCTATCCATTTTAAAGTAATGTTAATTCACTTAAAAAAACTTTAGGAAAGTTTTTGTACTATTCTAAAACGAAATCAATACAATAAAAAAACATTATTGTGCCTGTATAAAAATTCCCTTTTCATTTCTGTCTGCCACGTTCCCACCATTTATAAAACGCATGAAAAACTCCAAAAGAATTAAATAAATCTTATTCCCGGTAATCTCCAAAGCTTGTATGTGTTCTGCAGGGATAAGAGTTCGATTAAAAGTAATTGCAAGTGCAGCATGGGTCATTAAATGTTTTTCTGTTTTCACCCCCTCTCCTCCTAATCTATTCCCGTATTTGCATAAATGGAAGAGCTATTTTGTTTTGATTTTTCTCGTAGGTTAATTACACAATCAACTGACGTCAATTTTTGCTTGTCATTTGACATCATTTTCCTTTTACACAATTCACAACCTAACAAACTTCATCAAAAGTCTGTTAGATTGCTGAGTAATGTTTGTTGATCATAATTTTATGGTCATTTGAAGGTTATAAAGCAAAATCCGATGAATACAGGAAAATCATATTAGATCCACATTGATCTAAACCTAAGTAATCTAAACCTTGTTTGCAACTATTGGTGAGAAGCTGGCGGTAGATCCAGATGATGTTGTAAAATTTGATAGGTTGTTGGAATGTCTGAGGAATACAAAAATTGTCCATGATTCATATTCCTATTTGAGTCCTGTAACATCAGATGAGATATACAACATCATAATGTATTGGGTATTGGCAGATTACTAACCAAAATATTTTGGTATATTGAGAAGTAAGAACTATGTTATTGCCATCTAATTTTATCTTTTACTGCCTAATGAATATTAAGTAATAATTTTTGAAACCAATATAACTACCACTATGCACTAGAAAAAATCTGATGTGGGCAACACATGACTTTCCTTATATAATGCAATGAATTTACTACTTTTACAGTAAAAAAAATAGGTTTTCCTTCTAGTAGATACTTATATTCTTTCCAAGATATTGAATTTTGGCCAATCAGTTGTCAGTTTCATTGATTTAATGTCATTTTTATCCATTTGGCGAGATTTTTGTTAATTTGGCAACATTTTAAAAAGTCGCCAAGTTGGCGACATTCCGCCAAATTCGTCCCCAAAATCTCGTCAAGCGCTATGGACGGAGAAATAAGTTATTCTTATAGCATATAAATGATTATTGGCGTTCAAATGCAAAAGTATTACTCAAAGTACCTTTTCTCATGAATGGAACGAGCTAGATTCACGATAATGATGTCACCCAATATATCGTAGGATATTACATATGAAAAGTGAACATGTTTTTCATCAGTTAATATATTTTATTTAATTTATGGGATTTTTTTAAAAATTTATTTAAAAAATGTGCAATATCTCAAGAACGGTTCATGCTAACGATCTAAAGTTTATGTCAATCGTTTTCTAAGGAAAAATTACATGAGAAACGTCTATTTGTGTAACTTTATTAAAGGTATTGATTTTTTGATAATTTTTTCAAAATTTCACTCGAAAATTTAGGGGTGTTCTGAACATTCGATTACGTATAGAAACAATAGGCTTCAGGATTTATATATTGTGATTTTTGTACCAAATTTCATTCGAATCGCTCCATTCGTTTGTGAGATATCGCCTCCACAGACTCACTGACACACACACACACACATACATACTTTCACATGTGGTGAGGTGAAATATACACATATAAATACAAAACTACAAACACATAAATACACTAAAGTTACTCACCAAATAGTTCCACCAGCTCAACCGCGTTATGTATAGTGGGGTCCGATTGGACCTAGTACATTGCATTTGCGAAAATAAAGAATCACTCCCTTTTTTTTTTTTTTGTGGCCATTGAACAATTTATTTACAGAACACATAAAATCTCAATTAAACATTTATAACAATATACACAATTTGAATTTCCCAATTTACCTAAGCTTGACCTCGGGGTGCACAGTTAATTTTGCATTAATTTGTATATTTTTTTTATTATCCAAACTTGTATTCAATTACTTTTTTCAAGGAAAACAAAATATCATTTCATTTGGGCAAATATCCCATTTCGCATAAAGTTGCCCTTAACACTATAGATCACATCAAATATGTTCAGACATTACATATAAAACATTTAAAATCAATATATAAATTTCATACCTTCATTACATAAGAATGACTCTCAATGAGTGCTGGTAGCTATCCCTCTGCACATTGGAACGGGTGGCAAGATTAATTGAAGGTTAGTTCATTATTGGCCGGTTCATGAAAAACACTGTCATTCTGGGCAGCTCGATTGAGGATAAGCTGGTGACTGAAATCTCCACCTCCTAACGTAGGCTTACGCTCAGCGGCTTCTAACAGCATGCGTACAGGCGCTACCATAAGTCAGGAGTAATTACGTCTCCGTAAAGATCATCTGCAACGGACCTCACAGCATCCATTCGATGAGACCCAGTTGACTTTCGTCTGCTGCTTAGGAGCCCGGGATTGATGCTCCGCAAACACTCCGTACATGCAGTATCACAGTTGCCACGGCTTAAATGCAGCTAAGGGAGCAAAGGTCCCACACCACGCCGTTTTGGAGGCAGAGCTGTGTTGCACTGCAACCACAAAACAATGACGAGAAGCTCCACTTCGTAGGTTGTCTGCTGCTTAGGAGCCCGGGATTGATGCTCCGCAAACTTCGTACATGCAGTTTCACAGTTGCCACAGTTTAAATGCAGCTAAGGGAGTAAAGGTCCCACACCACGCCGTTTTGGAGACAGAGCTGTGTTGCACTGCAACCACAAAAACAATGACGAGAAGCTCCACTTCGTAGGTCGCCACCGCCCGAGGAATTGCGCCCTCGCGCTGAAATTAGGCTCTAGCTCGTTTTGGCTACGAGTCGCGACACTTCACTGGACTCTCGACGTCGGATCCTAGCCGAAAGCATTGGCCGCCCTAGATAGGGGCCACGGATACCGGGCCTGAGATGCATCAAAGTGCATGCCGGATCGGGCTTCACAAAACTCAAGTGCCACGCACTTGGAGTGCTATTTTCTCGAGATCAGAACAGCAACTGAATTTTTCTACATTTCTAAAAACTTCCAGAAATTTTAAAACAAGGGGAACGACAAAAACTAGGGAGGAAGTCCCCCAAATCCCATTCGCTGTTTCATAAACGCAATAAAAAAGGCGGTCTAAAAATGCTTCACACCATTGGTTTTCGAAGCGACGCTCAATTTTTATGCGCTCCACTAAAACGCAAGAACCAGAGGGCTTTCTACAAAACCGAGTGGTCCAAGGACCGGACCCCGACGCGAGCCACACCTGACAGGGCTATAAATTCTCAGAGATTTGTATCTCAACTTTGACATTTTGCTGCAATTAAATCTCTGAATATTTACAATCCATGTCAGTGCGCATACAACCCAACGGCGCCAAAAAATACCAAATTCGTCTGTGCAGAGGCCTCTCTCTCTAGCTATATACATCATACAAAAGCATTGTATACATTTCAATTACATTACACCCCTTTTTTTTCCCAGGGTTACGTATAAAAATATGGGATCGTAGTATCACATCACACGCACACACACACACACACACAGACATCACCTCAAAAATGTTCGATTCGTGATCAGGGATACTTGGAATGTGATCTCCCGTCGAAAACTCGAATTCGAATTTTCGACCCCGTCACAATACTTTCCTTATACGTTATGTATATAAGGAAAGTAAAAAGTTAGATCTTAGATTGCCTCAACACAGAACTGCAAAAACCAGTAATTCCCCAGCTGTATTAGTATTCAACTAGCTGTATCCAGGCACAGCATCTGCACTTTAGTGTCTTTTAATGCTCAATATCTGACTCAGTAGTAAATACTGACTCAATAGTAGTATCTGACTCAAAAGTAGGTTCAATAGTGACTTACTACCTAATCTCTAAAGTGTGAGTCTTCATTCGACTTTTTCAAATATTATTTCATAGTAAAAAATCTGATGTGGGCAGCACATGACTTTCCCTGCAGACTTATATCCACGTTCTCTTTATCTTAATTAAATTTAATTCACTTTTAATTCAATTTTCGTTCACATTTGATAACTAGACATATTTTCAAAGGTGTCGTTGAGAAGATACGAAAAACATAAAATATCTCGAGAATGGCTGGTCCTAGTATAATGGGGTTGGTCTTATTCTTTTCTTCGTTAAAAATTACTTACGAAATATGCATTTAATGGATATATTTGAACATACGTAGTTTCTTATTTTAGATTTTGGCGATTTTTGCGGGCCATTTTGCAAAAAAAGGCCGGTTTCATTTTTTTCGAATCGTACCAAAATCTAATCAGCACCAGAGTGATCTCCAAGTGACTTATCTGCCGAATTTTGTGATATTCGATTAATTGGTTTTTCAGATAGAGTGGATACAAGCTTTTGCGGGCCATTTCGTAAAAAAAGGCGGGTTCTTTTATCCCGAATCGTACCCAAAACTAATCAGCACCAGATTCGTCCACAGGTGACTTACCTATTAAATTTTATGAAATTCGGTCAATTAGTTTTTTAGTTAGAGTGGATACAAAATCTGCACAGACAGACACACAGACAGATACACACACATACAGACGTTACGCTAAAAATAGTTTTTTCGTATTCTAGATGTCTCGAAACGTGTAGATTCGTCGAAAACTCGAGTTGCGATTTTCGGCATAATTCCAATACTTTCCCTATACATTATCATGTATTGCAGGGAAGGTAATAAGTTGGTATCACGTCTGATTTCAAACAAATAAGATTAATAAGCACACAATTTTAACAGAATGTCTTTTATTACACTTCTTATAAGACGTACAAAATAGAAAAAGACCAAAACGCCTTCTCGATTAATACGCTCTTCATCAGTGGCTACATGGGAAGTAAAAAGGATCGTTCATATATATACCAGTAAAGATGACAAATTTGCATAAATACAATTAGTAAATGAACATTCAATTACCTAACGAAAAATACACAAAAAAAAAACATAAAATATTTTTTAACGGATTCAAAAACGAGTATATCTCAAGAAAAGTACAATTAAAAATACTATTTCATTACAGGAATGCAAATTCAAAAAGGACAGTCAAATCCAATCCCTATGAGAATGACGTCAAAGATAACTATGAACGGATTTGAATTGCATAGAGTCTAGAATGAGTCGCCAAGCAAAACTTAAAATTTGAACGGGGTCAAAATTACAAATCGATGCACGGTAGATATAAATAAAAAGGGATGATTCAAAAAGAAGAATATTACGGGGGTTATTACAACGCATTAAAAGGAATTTTTTTTCAAAAATGAGCAGAAATTATTTCCATAGTATTTAATTCTGTTTGTCTCACAATCATTATCAGAATGACGGTAACTATGAACGGCACTCCTATGTGGCACTCCTAATATTTCTCTTGCACTCCTAATATTTCCAGACACATACGATAACACTGTATAAAACTATTTTATTACAGTAATATATTAACTAAATAAAAATAAAATTTATTGATTGAACTGCTCAATTCCAGTTCAAGGGCAAATAAATGCAAACACAGTTGTGAACGCAATTAATTGAAGACAATTTTTCTTTGCGATTTCATATACATTAACATAGCTCAGCAACCCAATTGTTCAATTCCAATTCAAGGTCAAATGAATGGAAATATATTCATAAACGCAATTAATTGACGTAAATTTTTGCTTGCCATATAATATAAATATAATATAATTTAACATAATTTGACAACCCAATTACTCAGTCTCCATCCAGGATCAAATGAATGCAAACATATTTGTGAACGCAATTAATTGACGTCAATTTTTACTTGCCGTATGATATAATTTAACATTTCTATGGCAATCTAACAACTTAATTCCAGTTCAATATTAAATGAATGTAAACATATTTGTATACGCTATCATTTGACATCATTTAATGATTGGCATTTGATATAAAATTATTTTAAAATAGTTCAGCAACCTAACTCAATTTCAACTCAAATGAATGTGAGTATATTTATTTACGCTATCAATTGAGGTTATTTTATGCTTACTGTTTAATATTATGTTCCTTTAACATAGTTCAGAAATAGAACTATTTAATTCCAGTTCAAGGTCAATTGAATACAAACATATTTGTGTACGCTATCAATTGACGTTGTTTTATAATTGCCATTTAATATAATGTAAAATAAATAACAAAAAGTATAAAAAAACAACTTATTGTCGAATTTGTAAAATATGAATACTATTCGCAACTACTGAATGATTTTCAAAATGCTAACACATTTCAAAGTTATCTTTAATTGTTTAGTTTGTTGCGGAACCTCTGGGTTCCGCGGTAGTGTTTCAAGAGTTCCGCTACGTGACAGTTTCGTGTAAATTTTCTTAAAAAATATAAAGTGAAAGCTGCGTAAAATTTTGAATGCATAATTTGTACCAGAAAGAACTTTTTCTCATTTTCGGGTTTCACCATCAAATTGAATTTCAAAATGGTTGCGCGGTTCGATAAACACTGGTTTAGAAGATATGAGTAATCGGCGCCAACTTGTTATCTGATATTATGTCCGCCTAAACTAACCTATACCAACCAAACTCTAATTTCTTCCAGTTGCATAACAATGAAGCCTTAATCTAACAAAAGCGTTATTGTACAAAACTATTTTAAGAAAATCTCTAAATCTACAATATCAGAAAATCTACTATAATCTACTATATTAGAAAATCCATTATAATCAGAAAATCTACTATCAATAAGATGTAAGAAAACAAACGGTGAAGATTATATAAATTGCAAAGTCCATTTTGATAAGAGTTTGCAATTCCGTCCCAGTAGCTTAACGGTAGAGCATCGGCTGTCCAATACGAAGATCAGTGGTTCGATTCCCGGTATGGGCAGCAAGGTTATTTACAATGACGCCCAAACAAATCAACCCTGCAGGTTAGTGCAAAAATATCGGAGGTCTGAAAGTGACCCTAGTATGACTAGCACGAATTCTGTGAACTCTGGTACATTAAGCGCCGATTTCAAATCGGGAGATCAAAAACCAAGCAAGAAGTTAACCTAGAGGACAAAAATAGCACCATGAGGCTAACCTGAGATAAATATAGCAAGAGGTTATCAGTCAGATTGTCAGTTACACACTAATCTGACATTAGAGGGTAAGGAATGCAGAATCCACTTCGAAGATTCTAATTTTATTGCAAACTAGCAGCATACCCGTTCTTCGAACGGAGTATAAAATATAAAGAAACTTACAATTCAGATTCATATGCAAATTATGTTAAAATATTAAATTTATTGCTCCTAAAGAGAAGTTTATGAATATCTGTTCTCATCATGCAAAATTATCGTCACGGGCAGATCTGCAGAATAAAACATCCTGGCCCCTTTCGAAAGCAAATTTACAAAAAAAAAAGGAATTGAATCAATATATGCAAAATGAAAGCATTAAAATTATATAGGACCCGTACTACTTATATACGCAAGTATTAGAAGATATAACCTGTATTAGTAGATTACATGTATAAATTGAAAATATCAATAAACCCGTAATTGATTCCAATATATGCCAGAATGAAAGCACTAAAATTATATGGGAATATATATATATATATATATATATATATATATATATATATATATATATATATATATATACCCATACTACTTATATTGTCGCAGATTAAAAAATATGCCTGTATGTTAGTAGAAGATTACCCTTATTACAATATGAGTCTAAAAAATCTTTGCCGAAATAAAACAGATGACATTATAAATTGAAAATTTCAATTATCCCCGTAATCTTTATACCAGAAGGTCGTAATTGATTCCAATATATGCCAATATATATCAAAATATATGCCTATATACCTGTACTACTTATATTCTCGTAGATTAGAAGATAACACGTGCATTTATAGAAGATTACTCGCACAACGTACAATATGTGAGTTTCAACAATTTTTGTCATAATAAAACAATGGTATAATAATTTGAAAATATCAATAATTCCTGAATCAATAATCCCCGAAAATATCAATAATAATAATGTGTAACCTGAAGACCGTAATCGATATTTTCCAGTCAAAAATGCAATGCCAATGAAATTTATTTTATATACATATCTTTATTATTCAAATCGGAAAAGATTTAATTAAAATCGTATGCCACATAACACACTGAATTTACATCCATTGCTAAACGACATGATATCAGTTGCTTCAAATAAATTGATGGAAATCATATCGTCTGAATAATGCTGTCTCCATGAAAGGTTTGGCGATATTTTCTTCAATTTAGCGATAACTTAAAAAATCGCCAAATTTATCGCCAAGTGGGACTGTAAAACTGATAGTCCCATTTTGCGACAAATTGACGAAACATCATCATAATATTATCCCCTAACAAAACACAATTAATTTCATATATTAAGCTCAATTTTATCAATTTCATGACATTTTTATAGATTCACAAACATTTTTATCAACTTGGTGATATTTTAAAAATTCGATAAATGTGTTACTAAGTAGGATGGATAGACTGACCCACAAATGCTACCGAAACATCATTTTAGTACTGTCTTCTAAAAAAACGAATTTAATTTCATTGATTTGCGTCGTTTTTAGCAATTTGGCGATATTTCCGTCAATTTGGCAAAGTTTAAGAAAAGTTGCCAAGTTAGCGATATTCCGCCAAATTCGTAGCTCTGAAATTGCAGATTTGAAGAATAAAACATCCTGATCCCGTTTGTATATACTAAATGCAAACACTAAAATTGTATTAGAAGATATACCCTTTCTACTCTTTTTCTGTTTCAACAATCGGATAAATGAGTTTATTGGTAAACACAATATGAGTTTATTAGTTAAACACAATATAAAAGCTTAAAAACTCTTTGTCAAATGAAAGTGATGTACGCAGTCCGTAATTAATATAATTAAAAGAAAAATCAAACCGTTCATTTACAAAATATATTTATACATCTATTTATTTATTATTCAAATAGAAAAAATAATAACAAATATTAAGAAACACATTTAATTTAATTGCGTTGCTGAGCAACATAATATAATAAAGAATCTTCCCCATAAACTGCGAAATTAAATAACCATTTTGATCTCTTCCCCATAAAATGCAAAAATAATAACCATTTTGATTTCTTTATACTTTCCATTGTTTAGTAAATGCTTGACCATGGAGTTAGATTTTCCATTAAAATTCATGTTTCAAACAATTCATGCTTTCAGATAGTGACTAATTAATGCAAAAATCCTGCACTAAGCTCAGAAAGGAAGTTTTAATTCACGTTGACGTTTTAAACAAACGATTTTCATCCTTTCCGTTTGGATAAACCACGGAGTTAGAGAGTAGATCTCCTAGGATAAAGTTCCGTTTTTCATTAATATCTCGACAACCCCTGGTATTAGAAACTCGAAACTTTGGCAAAATTTATGGGGGACTATTTTAAGGCTACTCACAAAATTTCATTAAATTCGATTTAGCCGTTCTCTCGTGATGATGAGACAAACGAAATATTCGTTTTTCACTAATATCTCGAGAACCAATGGTTATGGAAACTCCAAACATAGACTAAATTTTAAGTGGGGCTATTTCTAGGCTACCCACAAAATTTCATCAAATTCGGTTCAGCCGTTCTCCCGTGATGATGGAACAAACCGACAGACAGACAGACAGACAGATTTTCAATTTTATTTATATGTTTTTTTATTTATATGTTACATTTTGTATGTTAATTTCTAGTGTTTTTGTAAAATTTTTTTGTAACTTTCACTTTCTTTGTTACGAATTGAAAAAAAAAATTATTATTTTTTGTTAAGCAAACTATTTTATATTTTCTTGAACAAGGCTCAAAATAACATTATTTAAATCAATTCCATGATTATTAATTCTAACTTCGTATTCATTTTAAAACTCTATCCTAAGCTTGGGGGAGAACGAACGGTAAGAATATTATTTCAGCATTCTGAACAAAATCAATAAAATTAAAATTTATTAATATGTAACAAACTTCTTTTCATTTTCGTCTGCCAAGTACCATCCATGTGCAACACGCATTAAAATCCTTAGTGAAAAATTCAAAAGCAATGAAAATACTTTTTTTGAGGTTATCTCCACAAATTGTGTTTGTTCAGAGGAGGAAACGACGTTTGATTTTTTAAAAAAAAATGTAAGTGAGGGGGATGAGTCATTAAAATGGTTTTTATCTTTCATTTTTTTCTCCTCATATATTTTCACTCACTTGTTTAAAAGGAACAGCTGCTTTCATTGATTTTTGACATATCTTCAACAATAAATTATTCTTTATAATTTAACATCGACAGTTACTTACTATGTGATTTATGGTTGTAATTACTTTACTCAATAATCTGACTTACTTGCAGGCTTTTGCAGTCTGAGCTCAATTTAGAAAAAAAAATGAATCTTCGCGGCAAGACTGAATTTGTGAATTTCTACAGATGTTTAAAAAATTGTAGCGCGTAACAAGTTTTCGTGTTGTCATTCTTCTTCTTCTTCTTCAACCCAGACTATTCGACCTAACCGAAAGTGTACGGTTTGAAGGTCAGGAAGTGACACACATAGACTGGAACCCAATATAGGCAGCATCCACAGGAACCGTACCCTCCTTCCCCTACCACAAACCCCTCAGAAGGACTTACGGACCCACATATTTATCGTGTCCGTACTCTACGTGAACACGGGGACAGTTTGGGCAATGACGGGAATCGAACTCGTGTCGTCCCCTCCCGTTTACCACTGGGTTGTCCCACCCCACTTGCTGTCATTGCAATGGATTGACCATTTGCAAGTAGGTCATAATGTGGCGCCACGATCTGTTTGAGCCACGATGTAGAACGGAGCAAACGCAGATGTAGAAATGGATCTAACCTTGATATCGCATCAGACACGATAAAATACATAAAGAGAAACGAGAAAGATATGTTGAGATATTGTACCGCATATTATGAGTACAACAATTTATTATCATTATATCCTTCGAAAAAAATACGCAATTGTAATAACAAAAACTTCGAACAGCAAGAAAAGCATACTTCTAAAATGGGACAGAAAAGGGATTTTATGGTCCAACTCAGGGATAACAGAAAGTAAATTTACTAGTTGTAACATTATCTGCATTCTATGCTGACAACTGCATAATAAAGGAGACATTGGTCCATGGATGCTTGATGAAAGTTACTGTCTATTTAAACCTTGTTCAAAACATTCATAATTATGCAAGTGTTCCGTTATAATGGATTATTTCGACAAAAAATGGCGAGAATGGAAATATAACATTTCGTGTAATAAGTTAATTTTAATTCATTCAAAATTAGTCGTTTTACAGTAAAAAAATGTTATTTAAAAATAACAGATACATGATATATGCTGTACAATAATTGTTCCTTTTTAGTTGACATTTTTTATCGTTTGTGTGTATGTTACGTTCAAACCGCACATCTCTCTGTAGTTAATACAGAGGGTTCTATAATTTTAAAGTGAAAATTACTGCCCATCTTTCTTGTAATTGAAGAAGTTAGAATTCTTTCGCGATAAGAATTCTAACTTCTTCAATTCGCCGTTAGAGGCGTTGAAAACTTTTTCAATCGATAGCTCATGGTAGCTTTTTTATTAGTAGACCTTGCTTTTGCCTCTAAATATAACACTGCAATCCAAAGTTAGAAGGATGTATAAGGACGTATAAAGGAACGCTGTATAATGTTCTAAAACAAAATCACTGAAATAAAAATGTATTTTTATGTAACCGACTTCTTTTCATTACTTTCATCTGACATTTACCTAACATTAATAACATACTTTAAAGGCACTTTTGAAAAAAAAAAACAGATAAAAAAAAATCTTCTAAAACTGTAATCACATTTAGTGTTTGTATAGAGTGTGTATATGTATGGGTGGAGACGGTTTAAAAAAATTCGAAGTATAAAGGGACATCATTAAAAGAGTTTTTCATGTTTTTAATATATTCGCTCACTTACACAAAATGAAGAACAAACTTTATAGATTTATCATACATTTTCAGTGATAAATTACTCTTTAAACATAAGATATCGATTTTTGCTTGTCATTTGATTTACCGATGGGTTAAAATTTCTCAGTAATCTGCCTACAGACTAATAGAAGTCCAGGGTCATTAATTAAATACAAACGTTTTAAGGAATTGTATTTATATATATTTGTGTTGCATGAATCAGAGATAGATATATCTGAAATGAGAAACTGTGGGAATAAAATTGCTTGGTAATCTGCCTACTGGCTAATAGAAGTTCAGGGTCATTAATTAAATACAAACGTTTTAAGACAATCGTATTTATGCACATTTGTGTTACATGAATCAAAGATTTATGAAACAAGAAACTGTTGGATTAAACTTTCTTAGTAATCTGGCTACTGACAAATAGACGTTCAGAGTCATTAATTAATTACAGATATGGTATTTATGCACATTTGTGATGCATGAATCAGAGATTTAGGAAATGAGACATTGTTGGATTAAAATTGCTTGGTAATCTGCCCACTGATTAATACAAGTGCAGGATCATTATTCAAATACAGACGTTTTAAGGAAATCGTATTTATGCACATTTGTGTTGTATGAATGAGATATAGAGATTTACGAAACGAGAAATGTTGAATAAAATTTGTTTAATAATCTGGCTACTGACTAGCCAGATGTACTGAATAGCCAGTAGATAGATTACCAAGCAATTTTATTCCCACAGTTTCTCATTTCATATATATCTATATCTGATTCATGCAACACAAATATACATAAATACGATTCCTTAAAACGTCTGAATTTAATTAATGACCCTGGACTTCTATTAGTCTGTAGACTGTCTCCAATAGATGTTCAGGGTTATTAACTAAATTAGAGATTTATTATTAGATATTATATTATTAGAGATTATTAAATTTATTTAGAGAATATTAGAGATTATTAAATTTATTTAAAGACTAGCAGCATACCCGTTCTTCGTACGGAGTATATAATATAAAGAAATTTATAATTCGCAATCATGTGCAAATTCTGTTAAAATATTAAATTTATTGCTCATAAAGAGAAGTTTAAGAATATCTGTTCTCACTATGCAAAATTACCTTCACGAGCAGATCTAAAGAATAAAACATCCTGGCCCCTTTTGTAAACAAATTTACAAAAAAAAAAAGAAGTTGAATCAATATATGCAACCCCGCACTACTTATATTGTCGCAGATTAGAAAATATGCCAGTGTGTTACTAGAAGCTTACCCGTATTGCAATATGAGTCTCAAAAATATTTGCCAAAATAAAAGAGATGACGTAATAAATTGAAAGTATCAAAAATCCCCGTAATCTTAATACCAGAAGATCGTAATTGATTCCTATATATGCCAATATATATCAAAATATACGCCAATGTACCTGTACTACTTATATTCTCGTAGATTAGAAGATATAATGCATTTGTAGAAGATTACCGTACAACGTACTATATATGAGTTTCAACAATTTTCGTCATAATAAAACAATTCCATAATAATTTGAAAATATCAATAATCCCTGAATCAACAGTCCCCGAAAATATCATTAATAATGATGTTTAAACCTGAAGACCGTAATTGATATTATCCAGTCAAAAATTCAATGTCAATGAAAATTATTTTATATACATATTTTTATTATTCAAATCGGAAAAGATTTAATAAAAATCGTATGCCGCATAACATATTGGATCCGTTGTTAATCGACATGATATCATTTGCTTCAAATAAATTGATGGAAATCATATCATTTGAATAATGCAATCTCCATGGAAGATTTGGCGACATTTTCGTCAATTTAGCGATAACTTAAAAAATCGCCAAATTTATCGCCAAGTGGGACTGTAGAACTGATAGTCCCATTTTGCGACAAATTGACGAAACATCATCACAATAATATCCCCTAACAAAACACAATTAATTTCATTTATTAAGCGCGATTTCATCAATTTCATGATATTTTTATGGATTTAGAAACATTTTTATCAATTTGGTAATATTAAAAAAATTCCTTAAATGTGTTACTAAGTAGGATGGATGGACTGACCGAGAAATGCTACAGAAACATCATTTCAGTACTTTATTCTAAAAAAACAAATTTAATTTCATTGATTTGGGTCATTTTTATCAATTTGGAGACATTTCCACTAATTTGGTAAAGTTTAAGAAATGTTACCATGTTATTTAGAGATATTCCGCTAAATTCGCAGCTCTGAATTTGCAGATCTGAAGAATAAAATATCGTGATCCCGTTTGTATATACTAAATGAAAACACTAAAACTGTATTAGAAGATACATACACACGTTCTACTCTTTTTCTGCTTCAACAATCGGCTAAATGAATTTATTGGTATACACAATATATGAGTTTATTAGCTAAACACAATATATGAGCTTGAAACCTCTTTGCTAAAATAAATGAAAGTAATGTACGTAGTTCGCAATATATATAATTAAAAGAACAATCAAACCGTTCATTTATAAAATATATTTTTACATCCATTTATTTATTATACAAATAGAAAAAATAATAATAAATATTAACAACACATTTAATTTCATTCCGCTGCCGAGCAACATGATATAAGATAGAATCTTCCTCATAAAATGCGAAATTAAATAGCCATTTTGATTTCTTTATACTTTTCATCGTTGAGTAAAAGCTTGTGAAAGAGGAACCATGGAGGTAGATTTTTCCATTTAAATTCATGTTCCAAACAATTCATGTCCTCCTATAGTGACTAATTAATGCAAAAATCCTGCACCAAACTCGGAAATAAAGTTTTATTTCAGTTTGGCGTTTTAAACAAACGATTTTCATCCTTTTCGTTTGGATAAACCACGGAGTTGGAGAGTAGAACTCCTAAAAAAAAAGTTCCGTTTTTCATCAATATCTCGACAACCCCTGGTCTTAGAAACTCGAAACTTGGACTAAATTTTAAGTATGGCTATTTCTAGGCTACCCACAAAATTTCATCAAATTCGGTTCAGCCGTTCTCCCGTGATGATGGGACAAACAGACAGACAGACAGACAGACGGACAGACAGATTTTCAATTTTATTTATATAGATTATGAAAGATTATTTGTTATTAAAGATTTATAATTAGGGATTTATGAACCAAACAGAGATATGTCCAATTTACTATAGAAGAGATACCTTACAGAGATGAATTTCTAGAGGACAATTGCGCAATATTTTGCTCTAGTGTTCACTTCCAATATTGAAACTAAGAATGTCGTTGCAGTAACTGAATGAGTAGAGCAGGGATCTACAACCTTTTAATTTTTAGAAAACACCAGCACTATATAAAATTTTCTCAAGAAGCTATAGTACTATGTATATTCTATCAGAGGGTACCAGCACTATGTTAAACTTTTTCAAAAAACACCAGTATAATGCTAAATTCTCTCAAAAAGCACCAATACTATACTAAATTCGTCCAGGAAACTCACTCACAAAGTTAAATTATTTCAGAAAGTACTAGTATAATACTGAATACTTTCCAGAAGCGCCAGCACTATGTTAAGTTATTTTAGAAAGTACGAGTACCATGTTAAATTCTTTCAGAGAGCACCAACATGATACTAAATTATTTCAGGAAACATAACCACTATGCTACATTTCTTTCAGGTGGCACTAGCATTATGTTAAGTTTTTTCAGGGAATGCAAACGTAATATTAATTTTTTTCAGAGAGCACCAACACTAACATAAATTCTTTCAGATGGCACCAGCATTATTTCTTTCAGGTAACACCAGCACTATGTTAAATTTTTTCATGGAATACCAGTCTTATGCTAGATTCTTTCAGGGAGCGTCAATAGTACGTTAATATCTTTCAGAAAGTACAAGTACTATGTTAAATTGTTTCAGGGAGCACAAACACTATGAATTCTTTTAGGTGACACCAGTACTTGGTTAAATTTTTCCGATGAGCACAATCCCAATGTTAACTACTGTCAACGAGCACTAGCACTAAGTTAAATTCTTCCAAGGAGAATGATAAAATTGTTAAATTTCATTCTGAAAGCACCAACACTTTGTTATTGTTTTTCAGGGACCATCCACATTCTTTCTCTTACACCTATCGCTTTTTCTTTACCTATATTTTAAACAGCTGTCGTCCATCGTCCAAGATATTCCAGACCACGTGCATGAACCACATGACTCAACCACCCAGCAAACTGCACGAGTGGAATGAATGCTTAACACTGTATTACTATAACACACATTGCTATATAAAAAATTGCTACTATTCCACGCGAGGATGCAAGGGTTTTCCCTAGGTGCTCGAAACCCAACTCCTTGGAATCCTTGAAAATCCATTTAAAGTTCATGGGCCAGCTGTTTCTTTGAAACCAAATAAGGCCGTTCCGAAACCATCTGTAAATTTTTTTCTGTAAATTAGAACACTTAAAATAAATAGTTAATCAAAATATAAATATATTTAACTTCACTCGTTCACTTAATGAGTGTAATTTTAGTTCCCATAAAGAACAGTACAAATATTCCTCATTTTCCCCAATACCATCCAAAGATCAACTTGACAAGCCATAATGATCGACGGGTTGAGCACCACTGCTCTGAATCAACTACAATAATTCAACCCTCACATTATATTAATACTGTTTTATTGGAGTATGGATTCGATTTTGGAACTTATGATCTAAGATTTCGGTGCTTTGTGGAATTCGGAACATTGCGCAGACTAATATTTCAATCCCAATTTAATACACTATAATTTAACTTAAAAACAATATAACTGCATCAAAAAATATTTTACCAAGAATTTTTCTTTAAATATTCCTTTGAATTCGTCATGACCTGTCTAATCGCTTAATCGCATTTTAACACACTTTCCTATGTCCTAATGGTCTGAATGTGGTATACAGCTTAGTCCAGTAGAACATTTTAATCTATTAAAATTTAATGGTAGCTTGACAAATAGAAAAGGTATTTTGTTTTACGAAATAACCCCCGAAAAATCTCCCTTCGCTTTTATAGCTACATCTCTACAACACCATATATGGTCACTAATCGTAATTACTACGTAAACTGAAAAATAATCTGACCTCGTATTTTTCAAACAAAATATTTCATTTAGCGCATGATCAACGTACATGTCGTGCTCATGGGTGTATTTAAGGAAGGTCAGGAGTGTGCCAAAGCAACTTCCTGGAAAAACTGTTAATTTAATTAAAAGCCATTTCTTACAGAACACTTTAAAAGCATTACAACTGAACTTTAATAGAAAGATTGATGTTTGAATATAATTTTCTTACAACTTTCGTTTTTTTTTTTTACAACTAAGAAAAAAAAACGAAAATTTGATCTTTTACTTCTCCTCCCCAAAAAAGATAAAAATGAGATACTTTTCTCCTAGTCTCGATGTATCCGATTTTTTGATACCCTACTCGAATATTTTTTATTCTTTATTTCTGCACAATCCGTTTTATTACGCTGTCTTACCCCTTCTCTTTTTGTCATTAACCTGAAGTGTCCATGATATTTTCCTTGTGTTTGGGTTATCTCCAAATAAATTTTCCGATTTATTTTTTGTCTATTACTCTCCAAAATAAAGAAAAACGAAATTTCTTCCTCCCCTACTCTCCAGTGGTTGAGAATATTGCTTTTCTCATAGTCTCAAAGACCGATTTTTTGAAACCCCACTCGATTCGATATTTTTAACACTTTACAACAAAGTTGAAAACTGTTTATGACTTTTTAACACTTTACAACAAAGTTGGAAGTGTTTATGACTTTGTTAATACTTTACAACAAAGTTGAAAAGTGTTTATTAACACTTTCCAACAAAGTTGAAAAGCTTTTTATGACTTTGTTCATTCTATCTGCCTGCCTGTCTGTCTGTCTGTTAGCACGATAACTGCCGTAAAAATGACTTTATCAAAATGAAATTAGTATGTTGTTCAGACGGTCTGTGGGACCTATGGGAATATAAATGGATAATATCACCCAATTAGTTTTTAACATTGTACAACAAAGTTGAAAAGTGTTTATGACTTTGTTCATTCTGTCTGTCTGTCTGTCTGTCTGTCCGTTAGCACGATAACTGTCGTAAAAATGACTTTATCAAAATGAAATTTTAGTATGTGGTTCAGACGGTCTGTGGGACCTATGGGAATATAAATGGATAATATCACCCAATTAATTTTGGATTGCGCCCGGGTTGAAGAAATGAAATACATTGAACCCTATGGGACCTAATTTTTCAAACATTTTTTAAGCGGATTTAAAATTCACAAATTGCTTCGAAAGTTTTAGAAAATATTCAAATTATCCCATAAAATATAAAAAAAAATTCAGCAAAATATATTCAGTAGTTTTTTAAATAAAAATTAAAATAATAATTAAACCTTTTATATGAAGCGATCACCTGACCATTATATGAAGAGATCACGTGACCCACTTCAAAATAAAATATTGCATCCATCTTGTCTCAAAATCGTGATTTTTAAAGTTCTTTTTCATTTATATTTAGTGTTGTATCCGTCCTAAAACCGCTTTATTTCTGCTTAATTTCTGTGCATCTACATACTGAAACAACGCAATTACAATATTTTTGAGTTTAAATGATCATCCGACTTTAATTATTTCTACAACGAAGCCTACTTTTCACTTATGGAAAATGTAAACAGTAAAATATGTAGAATGAGTTGTATAAGAATTGCTGCATTTCTATAACGCAAAATTATTTAGCTCATGGAGTCTGCAATATATTGATTTTACAGAGAGAAGGACAATTTTTTCGATGAAGTTTTAAACATAGAGTTTAATTACTTGCACCTCCATGGTCTTAAGTTTTTAAATAAAATAAATTATTATAGTATTGTGATGAATGAAATGAATGTAAAAATATTTATGAATGAAATTCTGCTTTTATAGAGAGAGTCAGGCATATTATATTTCGATGACGTCATTTGAATACATTGCATTTGTTTTCGATGAAGTTTTCAAATATAATAAATTATTTTTGTATTACGATAAGTTTAAAAATATTACCAAGGAACGTATCGCATTTTAGAGATGTTTAAACCAGGCAATTTATATTTCAATGCCGTCCTTTGAATGAAGTTTATTTTTTTTCGATGAAATTTTAAGTTTTCAAATATAATAAATTAATGTAGTATTGTGATAATTTTTAAAATATTACCGAGGAATGTATCGCATTTTATAGATTTTTAAATAAAATTGCATTGAAGTTGGAAAGTGTTTCATAATCAATGCTTTATGCATGATTGAACTTTCTTGTTTATTATTTCTTTTATTTTTAAAACCTCACATTCTCTCTCACTTCCTTCTTTATTTAATCGACCTGAAGCGCATCTGTTATTTTTCATGCTAAGGTTGGGATTTCTAAAAGTTGTTTCATCATTTTTCATTCATTACTTCTCAAAAATGAAAAGTTTAAGTTTTTACAGCCTCCCCCCCCCCCACGCCCCCAGTGCAGTCAAAAAAGAAAAAATGGTATTTTTCTTCATGTTTTTACATGCCCTTTTCTTTAATATCCTACTATATTTCTTTATATGTATTTTATTTTTTTAACGATTTTTATCCTCCCCTTCGCTCCGAAATTTAAATCTAAAAATGAAAGGTTGATTGTACCAACCCCATGGATAAAATTCTTAATATGCACATGGTCATGCTGACTTGAGAAATTTCGAATTAGAAAATCTTAGCTGGAAAAAAAATACTTTTCCATTATAAAACACTAAATAAATAAATATGTAATTTGCATACACATCTCAACACTTTTTGTAATGTTATAAACACAAATATTTAACTAGAACTCCCTTAAGAAGATTCCAAGTTCTTCCACAGTGTTGCAGCTTGACGTCATCAAAAGTTCAAAGTTCAATTCAAAATCCATACATGCCAAGAATGTTTAGAAGGACTTACCAGGAAACTTTGACGGATTACTTGGATTGAATTTAAGGATCTGTTTCCTCTCTTAGGAGCTTTCTCGGATGCCGGAACTACATCTACAGCGATGGTGTAGGTATGTGATGGATGGTTGGAACACAAGAAAGTCTTATCCGCAGTTCAAGAATTGATTTACGTTGCGTCTTAAAATGTTGTGTTCTGTTGAACAGTAGATGGCCGTTAAAGCCTGGAGAATAGTACTGAATGTTACTTTCTTTCGGTATTTGCATAAGTTATGCGGGAGGGAGGTGGTTGCTAATCTAATAAAACTAAGTTTTGTCATGCGTTTAAAAATTAATTGGAGTGTGATTCAAGTCGATTTTCTCAAATCAGAATCCATTGTTTAGTAGCTTTATTTTCAAATTTTACAAAAATAATTTTGAAAAATGGGTATCATGGGTTCCAATGATTTCAATTATAGCGCGTTACCTTTCACTTTAAAGGGCTTGACAAAATATCTCGATTGATAACATACGTGACAATGAACTCCTTGGTGGTGGTAGGGGGGGGGACTTGCCCCGTGGGGGGTCTGGTGACGTCACGAACAACAAAGTTTGTATCGTGGCTATTTTTCACAACAATTATCGTAACTATTAAGTCTCGTGATCAAGCCATAAATAAACCATTTTATCCATGATTATGTCCAATTTTATAGTATGCTGCCATGTTCATAAAATATAAAATTTAGAACAAATTTCGAAGTTTTCGCTCAAATTTTAAAAAATTCTATCAAGTTCTTATATTTTTTGATAACAAAGATGAAGTTGATAAAGTGTCGTGAATATCCATTAAAATTTAAGACCGCTATCATGTATACAAAAAAGCAACCTCAAACATACAGACAGACAGACAGAGAGACGGGCATTACTTCAAAAATAGTCAAAACGTTTTCAGGAGCTCTATATTGGTATCAAAATCTCGTACTTTTTTTTAAGATTTTCTCGTAAGTACACATATAAGAAATGTTTTTATCATATACTACTATCAACGACTGAGTGAAACTAATTGACTTAGAGACACTTCCACAACCCAAACTGTTGAAGTTAGAAACTTAAAACTTCGCATACACGCGAGACTTGATCTCTAAATTATGGTAATAAAGATATAAAATCTTTGAGTTTTATTCGATAAATTTACAAATCCCAGAATATTTTGTTCTAATATTCCTTCACATATAATTTACTTAGCAATAGCCTAGACACACAAAATTCGTTTTTTTACCATCATGCGCAGAAAAAACATTCAAAATTTTCTTAATTAACTTTATGGATATACAATCAACCGTTCTTGAGATATTTTGATTTATACTTACTGTAGACAATTTTTGTCTTATATTTTATCAAAGAAATCATTTAAAGTTTTTGATTCAACTGTGGTAACTATGGTAACCGAGTAATGTTTAAAATATCGAAATTGTTTATTGGCTATTCTTCATATCAAAGAATACTATAATTAATTCATTTTTTTGAAAACGTTGAAAATAAAGCAACATATAATAATTGGACATGACATATTATATTACATATCACAATTTCCATGTTAGTAGAACTATAAAATGTGTGTCATTTTATGCCTCAATTTGTAGGGGGTTTTGATGTTCAGAACTTTGAAATGTGTACGAGATTATATTTTAAAGATATTTATTACTTTCCATGAAATACACGGTAATATATAGCGCCAACGGCCGTACCGTGCTGAAAACACCGGTTCTCGTTAGATCACCAAAGTCAAGCAACGTCGGGTGCGGTTAGTACTTGGGTGGGTGACTACCTGGGAACATCGCGTGCTGGTGGCACATTTCGGGCGCGGTAGCCCAGTGGTTTGTGCCCTGGATTTGCACGCTGCTACAACTGCCGCCGTGTTCATGCGGAGTACGATCACGTTAAACATGTGGGTCCGTAAGTCCTTCCGAGAGGTTGGTGGTAGGTGAAGGAGGGTACGGTCCCTGTGGATGTCTCCCCCACTGGGTTCTGGTCTAAATTGGGTGGCACTTCCCGGCCATCCAAACGGTTACCTTACACCTTTCTGGTAGGTCGGACGGTCTGGGTCTCAACAACAACGGTAATATATAGGGAAAGTATTAGGATCATATCGAAAATTGCAACTCAAATTTTCAATGGATCTATACGTTTCGAGCACCTTGGTACCTGAAAAACTATTTTTAGAACGACGTGTGTCTGTCTGTGCAATGTATGTATCTACTCTAACTCAAGAACTTATTAACTGAATTTCATCAAATTCTATAGGAAAGTCATTTGTGGGTTACCCTGGTACTGATTAGATTTTAGTACGATTCGGGATAACAAAAAATCTGATGTGGGCAGCACATGACTTTTTTTACAGACTGATATTCACTTTTTCTCCATTTCTTCAATGATTCATTAAATTGAGTTTAATTGCACAAAATAGCACGCATAATTATTTTAAATGCCACTGAATTTATACTTTTAATTCAATTTTCGTTTTCACTTGGTAATTTAACGTATTTTCAAAAGCTGGGTAGCAGAAATGCAAAAAAACTAAAATATCGCCAGACCAGCTAGACTTAGAATAATGGGGTTGATCTTATTTTTTTTCAGAGTTAAAAATTAGGTATAAAACAAGTATTCAACTGATACATTTAAATATATGCATCTTTTATTTGACATTTTAATGATTTTTGCGGGACATTTTGTAAAATAAAAGCAGGTTTTATTTTCTCGAATCGTACCAAAATCTAGTCAGCACCAGGGTAACCTACAAGTGACGTATTTACAAAATTTTGTGAAATTCAGTAAATTATTTTTTTTAGCTAGAGTGGATACCGTACGATTTTTACTTTTAATCCGAATCGTGCTGATTCGTACGATTTTTACTTTTAATCCGAATCGTGCTAAAATCTAATCAGCACCAAGGTTACCCACAAGTAACTTACCTGCCAAATTTTATGAAATTTGTTCCATTAGTTTTTCACTTAGAATGAGTGGATATATACTTTGCACAGACAGACATACACGGAGATACACAGACAGACGCCACGCTAAAAATACTTGTTTCATATTCTAGTTGTCTCAAAACGTGTAGATCCGTTGCACTACCCAATAATCCGTCGCACTACCCAATAATCCGTTGCACTACCCAATAATCCGTCGCACTACCCAATAATCCGTTGCACTACCCAATAATCCGTCGCACTACCCAATAATCCGTTGCACTACCCAATAATCCGTCGCACTACCCAATAATCCGTTGCACTACCCAATAATCCGTCGCACTACCCAATAATCCGTTGCACTACCCAATAATCCGTCGCACTACCCAATAATCCGTTGCACTACCCAATAATCCGTCGCACTACCCGATAATCCGTTGCACTACCCAATAATCCGTCGCACTACCCGATAATCCGTTGCACTACCCAATAATCCGTCGCACTACCCAATAATCCTTCGAACAGTTACCCAATAAAACCGAAAATTAAATTAAAAGTGCAAATTCAGTGCCATTTCAAATAATTATGCGTGTTATTTTGTACAATTAATCTCACTTTAATGAATTATTAAAGAAATAAAGAAAAAACGAATTTCAGTCTGTACGGAAAGTTATGTGCTGCCCACATCAGGTATTTTTTACGGTCAGTAACTATCGTTTAAGGGATCTATCTTGTGCTGTGTTGAAAAAAATGTTTGATATTCTGGCATTAAATGTTAGAGAAAAATTATATTTAATGGTTTACGTTTTTGTTTTTAACTTACTTATTAACTTTTTAACAATCTTATTGATTGTTAGTAGATTTTGAATATTGTTTTTCTTACTACTCCGAAACTGTGTATGAGGCCATAAACCGATAGTTTTAAAAGATAATTTATTTTTTATCTCTGGCTGAAATCGGGGTGTTACGAAAAATGCAAACACTTTGGACACTTATATCTCCGAGCCTAATACTCGTAGATGAAAATTTAAATTATTTTTGCTTGTTTTGGCCGAAATATGGAACAATTTATGAATATATAAAATTAATTTTTATATTTAAAATTATTATTATTATTTGTTTTCTTTGAAAATAAGAAAAGGAAATTTTGACTGAGCAATTCGTTGTTTCATTTTGCGTACTTTTATTCGGAATAGCTTCTACACTATAAAAGAAAGATGTAAACAATAAGCAACAAAACGTTCTGTACAAAATCCAGTTTCTAGATAATTATTATTTTTTATAAGGCTCTTGCAGTTATCGAGGAATCATCGTCTTGTCAAGTTGTAGAAGATTGAAAATTTTCCGTTTTTAAAGTTTTTAATTCTGAATGTAGGCTGTCCAATTGGACCAGATATTGGACAGTCTGATAGGCCAGAGATTGGACAATCTGGTAGACCAAAGATTGGACAGTCTGGTAGACCAAAGATTGGACAGTCTGGTAGACCAAAGATTGGACAGTCTGACAGGCCAGAGATTGGACAGCATTGCACAGAGCTTCATTGCCGAACATTGCTTGACACAATCACGGTCAAAACAGTCATTAATAACATTAGTAATTTGTAACAAGCTTGAACTGGGGTTGATATTCAGTTGGTACTACACAGTTATATCAAGGACTAGTTTTTAAGTATATAATACAAATTGGAGACGTTTGAGCACAGCAATTGTATCTACATGGACAAGTTCTTTTCCAAATTTATATTTCTTCTTGTGAAAAAAATTAATTTAAAACTACTTATTGCATGTATTGGGTATCCTTAAAAAATAGTTTTCATGGCTTTTTTTTAAATGAAATTATTTGATTAAAACTGTTTAGAGATGATGGGAAGTAATACCCCCACCCCCAACTACAGAATCTAGGGAGCGATGAAAGTAGAAACAAATTTGCTATAAAAGATCAATAATCACTAGAGTTTGTTGGAAATACATTACGTTTCAAATCTCAGCCAAAAGACGAAATCAGGCAGATTGGGAATTTCGATAACGGTCTAAATTTGTCAAGTGACGAGGGATGACTGTGGGTTGTCAAAAGGAGGTGTGGGTGTTGTGTGGGAGTTCGGCAAGTTCACTGTCCTGGAGACCGGCATATATATACTGCGACATTACAGTTCTGGATAATTAGATTTGGAGCTCAAGTCACGACTGTTCACCGCAAACACTATTCCCCTAAGAGGTCGTTTTCTACACGATAGAAATATCTGGACATTTGCTTGTACTGTGTCCAATATAAAGTTCTGAAAATATTTTTGGTCAGTATTGCACCAGAACCTTAGTATACCAAGGTCGTAATGCAATACTGATTGGAAACTAACATGCCATGCTAACGCAACGCGATTCAATGACAACATCGAGAACCGCAACTCATCTATGTCGAGTAGTTGTACCGGGAAACATAGACTCCTCCATGGACGCCACTAGGGAGAGAAAAGAGGCACTTCCCCCTTATGAACGTTCAAGGTCATAAAGGCAAGCGTGTTGATATTGTAAGTCTTATACTTGAGTTTGCCCCTGTGGCGAAAATAAATACAAATGCACTATACAAGTTTGGAACAGTACAAGTATATCTTGCTCACAAAGGCGAATCCGTTCATTACCATCTCCAGTACTTGAGGTGGTAATGGTCCGTCACGTATCAGAGTGCAGAAGTCGCTTCACTGATTGAGAAATCTATCTCCGATACGTGACAGACTGTATCTTGTGGGAAAGACACATTTGTACTGTACAGATCTTGTATAATACATTTGTATTTCTTTTCCTCGCGCTGAATGGGTTATGATCGTATAGTGATTAGTACATTGCGTTGTGTCCGCAATAATCCTGGTCACGGCACCATTTAGTGTGGGGAAAGAAAATATATGCGATAGATTTTTACTTATCTTGACAGCCCCTCCCCCTGGCAAAATATTCTATGGGCTCCGTGGATTCCAGAAAAATCGAAGAGCTGGCTCATCCTAAATTAATTATTATGATATGTTAATAATGCCAACACATGCATTATCCATCATAACCACATAAAGGCTGAGAAACATTGTTCGATACAGTAGCTCGACACAGTTTTGCAGATTCGGTAATTTACACATTTACATCATACATTTCTAAACCTTTGTATCTCATAGTTCTTAAAACTGCTCTTCGCTGAATTTCCAGATTTAATGCTATTCAACATGTCATAACACATAAATCTTGCCATCTCACCCGACATCTCACTCCGCTTTAATTTAACTGACCTGACAGCTCATATTCCGTCTTACAACAGGAATGCAACTCAATCAAAGTCACGTGGCACAAATGAAGCGTCTCATGCCGGTCAAAGCTCAGCCTGAAATCATATTTACGCCAGCTAAGCGGTGATTCATTTGTACACCAGAGATTCATTAAGTTTACTTGGTAATGGTAAAATATCATTATATCTTTGGGTATAAAAGCTTTTATGTATGTTTTAGTTAAAAGCACTGCAACGTTGTAAATTGTAATGGTTTTACCAGGAAAGTAAATTATCCAGTCATTAATTATCGTTTTATATTTTGCCTTGAATGGACCATATACTGAAATATCTAGTGACTATAGACGGTGTTGTTGTTGTTGAGACCCAGACCGTCCGACCAACCAGAAAGGTGTAAGGTAACCGTTTGGACGGCCGGGAAGTGCCACCCAATTTAGACCGGAACCCAGTGGGGGAGGCATCCACAGGGACCGTACCCTCCTTCCCCTACCACCAACCTCTCGGAAGGACTTACGGACCCACATGTTTAACGTGATCGTACTCCGCATGAACACGGCGGCAGTTGTGGCAGCGTGCAAATCCAACTCGCAAACCACCGGGCTACCGCGCCCGAAATGTGCCAACAGCACGCAGTGTTCCCAGGTGGTCACCCACCCAAGTACTAACCACGCCCGATGCTGTTTGACTTCGGTGATCTAACGAGAACCGGTGTTTTCAGCACGGTACGGCCGTTGGAACTATAGACGGTGTGAGCAATGTGGTTGGTTGTTGTTGTTGAGACCCAAACCGTCCTACCTACCAGAAAGATGTAAGGTAACCGTTTGAACGGCCGGGAAGTGCCACCCAATTTAGACCGGGACCCAGTGGGGGAGACATCTGCAGGGACCGTACCTTCTTCCCCTACCACCAACCTCTCGGAAGGACTTACGCACCCACATGTTTAACGTGATCGTACTCCGCATGAACACGGCGGTAGTTGTGGCAGCGTGTAAATCCAGCGAGCAAACCACCGGGCTACCGCGCTCGAAAAGTGCCAACAGCACGCGGTGATCCCAGGTGGTCACCCACCCAAGTACTAACCGCGCCCGATGCTGCTTGACTTCGGTGATCTAACGAGAACCGGTGTTTTCAGCACGGTAGGGCCGTTGGCTAGCAATGTGGTTGGTGGGAAAGTAAGCTTAACAATAACAATTTCACGAGCAATGCCAGCGTATTGTACATTATATGGAAATTAAAGAGCTTTTAAATCAATAAATAAAATGCACTTGGTACTAAAGATAAGGAACTAAAGCAACGTAAACAAACACAATAATGCAACAAACAGCAGTTTCAAAGATACGTTGGATCCCCACGCAGCGTTATTGTGTTATTCGTGCTTATTTACGTTGCTCTAGTTTCCCTTATAGCTCTTAAATGATCCTCATAATGAGTTCTGTCGACCAATTACGTCTAAAGATATTGTAATTTGTAAAAAATGTGGTAATTATTATAACTTTAGACCAAATTGGTCTACAAAGCTCATATGGGGTTAATTTAAAAGCCCCTTACTCATGTATGATATGCAATACAATAGCGTTAATAAAAAGAAATTTTGAAAATCCATTTCAAAATTTCAAGATCAATTTTCTTAATAATGGACATTGTTTAAATTTTGAAAACAAAAATCTCGAAGTTCATACATGTCTGTAACTATCTATAAAATATATTATGAGGATCATGGTGGAACAGGGGGCATACATACCTGAAAATACAACGTTTAATGAACACAATACTTCTCGCACCTAATTTCAGTTCAATTTAGATAATTTTCACCGCACAAAATACTTAGATACAATTCCTAGATTCTTAGATTTTATTTCTCCTCACAGAAGATACATAAAAATCGTCTGATTTATTATTTGCCAGTTTTGTTTCAACACTGTTTCTAAATGAAAGCAATTTATTTGTTTCTTCAAATAAAATGTTCAGCAAAAAAATTTTATGCATAGTTTTAGTTCTAAAAAAAAATGTTTTTTGTTAATAATATGGCTGAACTTTTAAACTTGAAATATGGACATGATTACAAACCGATAATTCTATTTATAACAGTTGGTTTCTTCAGAATTATCATTAGGCAGATTTTTTTCTTCTTAAACTTGATTTAAAGAAATAAATTTATTTTTATTCTGCAAAAATTGTTTATACAAAACAGACGATTTTTATGTAGCTTATTCCAATCTGATTAATAAAGAAAATATTTTAATGAAAATATTTCTAAATTGTGCTGAAATTGAGTGAGAAGTTTTGTGTTCCTTGAATACTTGATTTTCAGGCTATGTCTACCAGCAGCGTTTTTGCCTTCTATTTATTTCTCGCTAATTTTAGTTGATAAATGTGAAAGTAGTTCAAACAACTGCATAAATGAAGCGAGTTTTCTGTTAGAGAGTTTTCAACAAACTTCTCTGAAATGGCCAAGAAATGGGCACGTAAGTTGATTTTGTAATTATATTGCACTGTGTAATTTTACTTCGAGATTTTGATGCTAATATATATTTAAGACCTCCTGAACACGTTTTGAATATTTCTCGAGTGATGTCCATCTGTATGTCCATCTGTGGTTGATTGCTTGTGTGCACGATAGCGGCCACAAATATGAATGAATTTTCACGAAACTTTATATCCGGTTTTGTTATCAAAATAATCTAGGACTAGATAGAATATTTTTTAAATTTGAGCGAAAGCTTCGAAATTTATTTGAAATTTTATATTTTTTTAACATGGCAGCATAAGACAAAAGTTGACATAATCCTGCACAAAAGGTTTTACTTATGGTTCAATGATCACCAGACTTTATAGTTTCAATCACTGTTGTGAAAAATAGATGCAATACCATTTTTGGTTCATGGCGTCATTAGTCCCCACAGGGGGCAAATTACCCCACAGGGCGTACATTTTCAAGTATGGTATCGATCGAAAGATTTTTCCAAACCCTTTAAAGTGAATGGTAACATGCTATAGTTGTAATCATTTGGTCCCACGATACAGATTTTTCAAAATGTTTTCTTGAATAATTTAAAAAATAGTCATTAGCCCTCATTGGAGGGCAAGTTACTCCCTCTGTGGGGTACATTGTCAAATATGATGTCAATCGAAAGATTTTATTCAAGCCCTTTTAAGTGAAGGGTAACACGCTATAAATGTAATCATTTCCCATGATACCAATTTTTCATAACTTTTCTTGTAAAATTTGAAAAAAAAGCTATCTAAAATGGATTCTGGCATGAGAAGGCCATATTAAGCCACACTCTAGTTAATGCAATTATATTGCACTGTGTATTTTTACTTTCCTTGTATACAATAATGTATAAGGAAAGTATTGTGACGGGGTCGAAAATTCGAATTCGAGTTTTCGACGGGAGAGCACGTTTCAAGCATCCCTGATCACAAATCAAACATTTTTGAAGTGATGTCTGTGTGTGTGTGTGTGTGTGTGTCAGTGAGTCTGTAGATACGATAACTGACGAACGAATGGACCGATTCGAATGACATTTGGTACAAAAATTACAATCCGTAAACACTCCGGCCACACATTAAGCTACCATAAACCTTCGGGTTGGTCGTGTGGTCAGGGTCTTCAATCCGTAAACACTAGAAGCCTATTGTTTTTATACGCAATCGAATGTTCAGAACCCCCCCTAAATTTTTGAGTGAAATTTTGAAAAAATCGTCAAAAAATCAAAACCTCTAATGAAGTTACGCAAATAGACATTTCTTATGCAATATTTCATTAGAAAATAATTGACATAAATTTTAGAACGCTAACATGAACCGTTCTCGAGATATTGCACATTTTTAAAAAAAATTATCAAAAAATCATATAAAAAAAAATATTTCCTATTAAGAAACGTGCTCACTTTTCATATGTAATACCATGCGATAAATTTGTGACATCATTCTCGTGGATCTAGCTCGTTCCATTCATAAAAAAAGATACTTTAAGTAATACTTTTGTATTTGAACGCCAATAGTCATTTATCTGCTGTAAGAATAACTTATTTCTCCGTCCATAACGCTTGGCGAGATTTTGGCGACGAATTTGATGGGATGTCGCCAACTTGGCGACTTTCTTCAATGTTGCTAAATTAACAAAAAACTCGCCAAATGGATAAAAATGACGCTAAGTCAATGAAAATGACGACTCATTGACGAAAATTCAATATCTTGGAAAGAATATAAATATCTCCTATAATAATAATCTATTTTTTTTACTGTAAAAGTAGTAAATTCATTGCATTATATAAGGAAAATCATGTGCTGCCCACATCAGATTTTTTTTTAAATTTTTAATGCCCCAAAGTAATTGAGGTATAAAAAGTTCACTGCAGATAGTACAATCGAACAAAAAATCCAAAAAGCTTCAGCATGTAAACAGAGAAGTATAACAGTACAAAACAGCAAATAATGAAGGGGACTGCCCGATTCTAGACTTCCATACATTTGATCATAAAATTCAAAATCAAAAACATGTGACACCACTATAACCTCTCTTATTCTAGAATGTTTCTACGTTAAATGTGTGAGGATCATTATATTATAACTAATTAAACATTAGAAAACCACTAGAAAGCATATGTTTAACTTTAAAATGTTCATAAATATCTACTTTCTATTCCTGAAAACAATACACTGTATTTTAGATCACTTAAGCAAAAATATTCCTCCTGATTTGTTTGGCGAACAATAACACAAAACTCCATCTGTTGGCCAAATCTAATGCTAAAAAAATATTTCATTAAGGATTTATCACCAGTGTTCCATTCTTCACAACCGGAATAAAAATTTATGTTTAGATACGTTTTATTACAAGTAAAAGCAAACCACATAGTTTTTTTTCAAGTACCCTTTTATTGTTATGTTACTTAAATGTATGAAAAATATATGTATAAAAATGTATGCAACCAAAATGCATGAAAAACAACGATATACCAAATTTGGTCTTTCTAGCTTCTCCGGTTCCCAAGTTACAAGTACATTCCCAAACTACAAGTACATTTCAACATTCTCCAAAAACGAATACATTTTTATACTGGAACCAAGATAGACTGGACCGATATGATTTAAAATAAAAACAAAATTAAATATACTATAAAAAACAACGACATACTAAATTTGGATTTTCTAGCTAATCCGATTTTCCAGTTATTCATCAAAAGCTGGTATATACCTATGGCAGGTCCAAAATGGGCTAATGATGGGTCCACGATGGTCCGATGCTATTCAGTATCCAAAATTAAAATATACCACAAAAGACAACGACATACTGCATTGGACATTCTAGCTGATCCTATTCTCGAGTTATCCCCCAAAACTAGTACATTATGGCGGACACAGGACGAGCTAGCCGGATAATATTCAACGTCAGAAGTTCAATATTTAAATGTACCATAAAAAAAGACATATCACATTTCATGTTACGGTGATTAATAGAACCTGATTAGTTAGGATTTAAATTACGCTGACAAACACCAGATGGAGTTATATAAAAGGGGTGTTGTTGTTCAGATCCAGACCGTCCGACCAACCAGAAAGGTGTAAGGTAACTGTTTGGACGGTCAGGAAGAGCCACCCAATTTAGATCGGAACCGAGTAGGGGAGGCATCCACAGGGGCCGTACCCTCCTTCCCCTACCACCAACATCTAGGAAGGACTTACAGACCCACATGTTTAACGTGATCGTACTCCGCGTGAATACGGCGGCAGTTTTGGCAGCGGAGGGAATCGAACCCGGGCTTACCGAATGCAATGCCCGCCCGCTAACCACTGGGCTACCGCGCCCTAAATAAAAGGGTGTGAAAACGGAGAAATATATAGATTTTTCTTGTAATCCATATAATTAGAACACGCATTATTTTTAATTCATAATTTTTACAGCACCACAAGTAAAGAACCTTGCTGCCCAAGCTGGGACTCGAATCACGGAACTTCTTACTGGCCAGCTGACGATCCCCCAATTCAGCTTCGGAGACAGAATTGCAAATGCTTGTCGTCAAAGTGGATAGACTCTTCCCTCTAATGTCAGATTAGCGAGCAATTTGACAATCTGACTCACCAGCTCCTGCTATTATCACCTCAGGTTATTTTCCTGATACCACTATTTTTGTACAGATTAGTATGGTCGTTGGCCTCCCGGTTTGAAATCAACCCCAATACCATAGTCAACTGAATCCATACTTGTCGAATCTGTGTGACTTTCAGAGCCCTAACATCACTGTACTGGCCTGCAGGGTCCGATTGTTTCGGGCGCCATTGTAAAGAACCTTTGTGCCCGAGCTGACGCTCGAACCGCGAATCTTCGTACTGACCAGTTAATTCTTCTCCCAACTAAGCTTCCCAATTTTTCTCCCAACTAAGTTCTCCCAATTAAGCTTCCCAATTCTTCTCCAAACTCAGTTCTCCCAATTAAGCTTCTGGGATGGAATTGCAAACTCGTCTCCATAATAAAATGTGCAGTGGACACTGCACATTTTACTACGTAGAATACAGTTAATTTCCAGAACAATGTTGGTAATGCGGAAAATAATAGTTTAAATAACTGATATAAATGGTATATTTACACAAATCAGCGCAATACATATACTTACTGACGTCACATCCAACTTTTAAAAAATGAACTTAAAAAAAATTAAAGAAAATTCAAGAATATTTAAAAACTTTCCTCTGCAATACATGGTAATGTATACGGAAAGTATTGGAATCGTGTCGAAAATTGCAACTCGAGTTTTCAGCAGATCTATACGTTTTGGAACCTCTGGAACATGAAAAAATTTTTTTTACTGTGACGTCTGTGTGTGTGTCTGTGTGTGCAATGTATGCATCCACTCAAACTGAAAAACTATTCGACCAAATTTCAAACAATGGTATACGTTAGTCGCTTGTGTGTGACCCTAGTTCTGATTAGATTTTGGTATGATTCGGGATAAAAGAACCTCCTGCCTTTTTTTGCGAAATTGTCTGCAAAAATCTCCTGTATCCGTTCTAGCTAAAAACTAATTGACCAAATTTCACAAAATTTAGTAGATAAGTCACTGGTAGGATACTCTGGTGCTAATAAGATTTTGGTACGATTCGGAAAAGAAGAACCTACCTTTTTCCACGAAATAGCTCGCAAAAGTCGCCTAAATCTAAAATAAAAGACTACGTATACTTAAATGTATCAATTAAATGCTTGTTTTATACGTATTTTTGACAAGGAAAAGAATAAGGCCAACTCCATTACTCTAGGACTAACCGTTCTCAAGATATTTGAGTATTTTCCCATTTTTGTTACGCCACCTTTGAAAAAATGTCCAATTACCCAATAAAAACAAAAATTGAATTAAAAGTGCAAATTTAGTGTTATTTTGTGCAATTAAACTCAATTTAATGTATTATGAAAGGAATAAAGAGAAAATGAATTTCAGTCTGCAAAGTAATGTGCTGCCCACATCAGATTTCTTTTTATCTGTCTACGTTTTGACCCTAACTGTGATACACCCTAAAAAAATCTAATGTGGGCAGCACATGACTTTCCTTATATAATGAAATGGATTTACTAGTTTTACAATAAAAAAGTAACGTATAAGACCCACGGCGCTGTGCTTTTATCTTTGAATCGTACGTTGGACGATTTTCAGGATGACAACATGTAAAACTATTTCAAACTACTCAATTAACTTATACTTCGAGCCACTCTTAAGCAATCATCAATATTGATAGCATCCTCAATAAACGATGGAGTCCATATATTAAAATATTTTAATAATTACTTCATCATTTAGTCGTCCTTCTCATTGATCAATTTGGCGACATTTTCGTTAATTTGGCAACATTTAAAAAGTCGCTAAGTTGGCGATTTTCCGTCAAATTCTTGCCAAGCGTTATGGACGGAGTAATAAGTTATTTTTGTAAGAGATAACTGACTATTGGCGTCCAAATACAAAAGTATTACCTAAAGTATATTTTTTCATGAATGGAACTAGCTAGATCCAAGAAAATGATGTCACCCAATTTATCGCGTGATATTACTTATGAATAGTGAACATATTTCAAAAATAGGTGATATATTTTAAATTTTATATGATTTTTTGATAATTTTTTTGAAAAATGTACAATATCTCAAGAACGGTTCATGCTAACGTTCTAAAATTTATTTCAATCGTTTTCTAATGAAAAATTACATAAGAAACGACTATTTTCGTAACTTTATTAAAGGTTTTGATCTTTTGAGGATTTTTTCAAAATTTTACTCGAAAATTTAGAGGGGTTCTGAATATGCGATTGTGTATAAAAACAATAGACTTCCAGTATTCATGGATTGTAATTTTTGAACCAAATTTCGTTCGAATCGGTCCATTCGTTCGACAGTTATCGTCTCCACAGACTCACTAACACGCACACACACACACACACACATACTTTCACACACACACACACATACTTTCACACACACACACACATAGATATCATCTCAGAAACGTCTGATTCGTGTTCAGGGATGCTTGAACCGTGCTCTCCCGTCGAAAACTCGAATTCGAATATCCGACTCCGAGACAATACTTTCTTTATACATTATATGTATATAAGAAAAGTAATACTACCGGCCACTCAAACTGCTGCTGTAAACCTTAGGGTCAGTGGAGTGGTCTGGGCTTTCGACACCCTCAAAATAATATGCAATGTGAATGTACGAAAAAGTCACATGAATGCTTCAACTCCAAACTATTTTTACTTTCCTTATATACATAATGTATAAGGAAAGTATTGTGACGGGGTCGAAAATTCGAATTCGAGTTTTCGACGGGAGAGCACGTTTCAAGCATCCCTGATCACGAATCAAACATTTTTGAAGTGATGTCTGTGTGTGTGTGTGTGTGTGTGTGTGTGTGTGTGTGTGTGTGTGTGAAAGTATGTGTGTATGTGTGTGTGTGTGTCAGTGAGTCTGTGGAGACGATAACTGACGAACGAATGGACCGATTCGAGCCAAATTTGGTACAAAAATCACAATCCGTAAACACTGGAAGCCTATTGTTTTTATACGCAATCGAATGTCCAGAACCCCCCTAAATTTTCGAATGAAATTTTGAAAAAATCGTCAAAAAATTAAAACCACTAATAAAGTTACGCAAATAGACATTTCTTATGTAATTTTTCATTAGAAAGCGATTGACATAAATTTTAGAACGCTAACATGAACCGTTCTCGAGATATTGTACATTTTTTAAAAAAATTATCAAAAAGTCATATAAAATAAAAAGAAAAATATTTCCTATTGAGAAACATGTTTACTTTTCATATGTAATACCATGCGATAAATTGAGTGACATCCTTCTCGTGGATCTAACTCGTTCCATTCTTGAAAAAAGATACTTTGAATAATACTTTTGTATTTGAACGCCAATAGTCATTTATCTGCTTTAAGAAAAACTTATTTCTTAGTGCATAACGCTTGGCGAGATTTTGGCAACGAATTTGGCGGAATGTCGCCAACTTGGCGACTTTTTTGAAATGTTGCCAAATTAACGAAAATCTCGCCAAATGGATAAAAATGACACTAAATCAATGAAAATGACGACTAATTGTCGAAAATTCAATATCTTGGAAAGAATATTAGTATCTACTACAAGAAAATCCTATTTTTTTACTGTAAAAGTAGTAAATTCATTACATTATATAAGGAAAGTCATGTGTTGCCCACATCAGATTTTTTATCTTTACATTTAACTTCTTACCCACAATTTGTAGCGTTTACATATTCCAGAATTCTATCCTCACGTAGTTTTCACGAGAAAAACAGCAATGCCTCCATGAAACATTTAAATCCATAAAACATTTGAAGTTCACGAATTGAATATTTTTCCCCAGACAAAAACAGTATGAAGACAAAAAGATTAGAATTGAAAAATCAATTTGCGGATAAAATGAGAAAATATTCAAAAAAGGATTTTCAATTCAGGTGCAACGTAAGTATTACAGTTCGCGATTGGAATTTCGGCACGAGAGCAAAAGAACCGGAAATAGAGCAAATATGTGAAAATTTCCCTTTTTATTTTATTCGAAAACATATGTTATTTAGTGATATATTATATAATATAATAGAGATATGATATAATATTTTATATAATTCATATAACTAATAATGAAAGTTAACCTCAATTACATTTTATCATATACATACAGCTGTGTGGTGTGGGGCTATCAACTGACTAAGGGACACTTAAACAGTCAAAACTGCTGTAGGTAGAAACGCGAAACTTTACATGCACGTGACCCTTAACCTATAAATAATGAAGGAAATCTAAAATCTTCAAATCTTGTTCGAAAAAGTTATTAATTGCGATTTTTTTTTGTTAATTCTTTTAGCTATAACTTGAGAATGGCTAGATACACAAAATTCGATTTTATATTACCATGCGCAGAAAGAAATGTTTCAAACACCAAAATCGCTTGTTGACTATTATTCAAATCAAAATAATGAAACATAATGTTATCATTAATTGATTTTTAGCTTGAAATGTCTGAAAACATGAAGAGTAGAGCGACATACAATGAACAGACATGAAATATTATTTTACAGACAAGCAATTTCCATGTTAACAAAGCCATAAAATATACGTCATTTTGGAACATTATTAAATGTGGAACAGTTTTGATATTCAGAACTTTTATTAAGTGTTTAGATGCTACATCTAGTGACCACTAGCATTGAGTGGCTGCAAATGGTGGATATTCCATATTAATCAACCTTTATTTTTAAAAATCACAGTACAGTTTATTTTATAAACATCAATGCAACTTTATGTACAAATATCTATATGTTATATCATATATAATGTTATGTACCCACCCAATAATTGTTTTTTTAAATAATACATCCATTATTGACAACACTAAATTTTATTTATATGTGAATGGCAACAAGGGTTACCTTTAAAATATTTTATACACGAGATAAGTGTTATACTTTGTTCACTAGACTTATGCTCAAGATCTCTCATTCAAAATCTCACATGATGTCCATTTGCTCTTATTTTAATTATTCTGTGTTTCACACAGCACATAATTACATTTTTGAACAAGATACAGGGTGATTAATCGAAAAGAATATTTGAAAGTTAATATATCCAGAAAAAATTACACATTATCGGTTTTTTATCCATTGTTCTATTAGTTTTTGGTGGTTTTGTGGTCTCCTGCTTCTTTGGGTACATTCCTTTTTGTTACTTTCCTTATATACATAATGTATAAGAAAAGTATTGTGACGGGGTCGAAAATTCGAATTCAAGTTTTCGACGGAAGAGCACGTTTCAAGCATCCTTGATCACTAATAAAACATCTTTATGGTGATGTCTCTGTGTGTGTGTGTGTGTGAAAGTATGTGTGTGTGTGTGTCAGTGAGCCTTTGGGGACGATATCTCACGAACGAATGGAACTATTCAAATGAAATTTGGTATAAAAATCACAATCCGTGAATACTGGATACCTATTGTTTTTAAACGTTATCGAATGTTCAGAACCCTCCTAAATTTTCGAGTGAAATCTTGAAAAAATCATCAAAAAATCAGTACCTTTAATAAAGTTACGCAAATGGACATTTCTTATGTAATTTTACCTTAGAAAACGATTGACATAAACTTTAGAACGCTAGCATAAACCGTTCTCGAGATATTGCACATTTTTAAAATGAATTTATTAAAAAATCCAGTAAATTAAAAATAATATATTAACTATTGAAAAACATGTTCACTTTTCATATGTAATATCATGCAATAAATTTGGTGACATCATTGTCGTGGATCTAGCTCGTTCCATTCATGAGAAAAGATACTTTGAGTAATAATTTTGTATTCGAACACCAATAGCCATTTATCTGCTATAAGAATAACTTATTTCGCCGTTTATAAGGCTTGGCGAGATTTTGGTGACGAATTTGGCGGAATGTCGCCCACTTGGCGACATTTTTAAATGCTGCTAAATTAACGAAAATCTTGCCAAATGGATAAAAATGACTCTAAATCAATGAAAATGACGAAAATTCAATATCGAAAATTCAACATTTTTTTTTACTTAAAATTAATAAATCCTTTGCATTATATAAGGAAAGTCATGTGTTACCCACATCAGATTTTTTTATTATAAAATCATTTTTATTGTCTGAATTTACAGGAATAAATAGATTTATATCCAATTAACAATTAACGGATATTTATGTAAATCTACAATTGAGATACTATTGTATGACTTGTGTTTCAGTTAATTTAAATTCTATATATACTTTAATTTCAATAATATATAACTCCGTAATATTATTGAATTATGTGTATGTAATATAATATCGAAAATATCCCCTTTGCTAAATTGCTTCTTTCTCAAATTTATATCGACTCGTACTTTTAAGTCACATACTAAAGTTATGCCACATGCCAGTGTAACAAATGAAAAGTTTAACAAAATATTAACCACAGGTACGCTGATATAATAATATTATTTTATAAACATTGCGCAGAATTCCTGTTTCACATGAAAATCGAGCCATCGATGTCCGGCTGGTCAAATAACATTCCATTCATTACTAGCTACAGAGATGAATCGAACATTTTTGAAGTGATGTCTGTGTGTGTGTGTGTGTGTGTGTGTCAGTGAGTCTCTGGAGACGATATCTCACGAACGAATAGAGCGATTCGAATGAAATTTGGAACAAAAATCACAATCCGTGAATACTGGAAGCTTATTGTTTTAAAACATATTCGAATGTTCAGAGCCCCCTAAATTTTCGAGTGAAATTTTGAAAAAATCCTCAAAAAATCAAAACCTTTAATAAATTTACGCAAATAAATATTTCTTATGTAATTTTTCCTTAGAAAACGATTGACATAAATTTTAGAACGCTAGCATGAACCGTTCTAGAGATATTGCACATTTCTCAAATAAATTTATCAAAAAATCCCATAAATTAAAAAAAAATATTAACTGTTAAGAAACATGATCACTTTCATGTATAATATCATGCGATACATTGGATGACATCATTCTCGTGGATCTAACTAGTTCCATTCACGAGAAAATATACTGTGAGTAATACTTTTGTATTTGAACGCCAATTGTCATTTATCCGCTGTAAGAATAATTTATGTCTCCGTCCATAAAGCTTGGCGAGATTTTGGCGACGAATTTAGCGGAATGTCGCCAACTTGGTGACATTTTTAAATATTGCCAAATTAACGAACATATCGCCAAATGGATAAAAATGACGCTAAATCAATGAAAATCACGAGTAATTGAAGAAAATTCAATATCTTGAAAAAATATAAGTATCTACTATAAGAATAACTTTTTTGTTAACTGTAAAAGTAGTAAATTCATTGCATTATATAAGGAAAGTCATGCGCTGCCCACATCAGATTTTTTTCTGTATATTAGAGACAGACTCTGGGGCGCGTCAAAAGATGTTGCACAACATTCTTTTTTTAACTTCTAAATTTTTAATTACAAATTCAAAACTCTTAAAAAAAGGAATTAAATCATGTAAGGAATTATGTAAGGAATTAAATCCCTTCCATTCGTCTGCCTGCAACTCTTACGCCCCTAAAATCCTCAAGAACACACTCGCAATCTTCCTCTTCTGATCCATATTTTTAACACTTTACAACATAGTTGAAAAGCGTTTATGACTTTGTCCTTTTTCTCTGTCTGTCTGTCTGTCCGTTCGCACGATAACTGCCGTAAAAATGACTTTAGCAAAATAAAATTTTAGTATGTTGTTGAGAGGGTCTGCGAAACATATGGGAATGTAAATGAATAATTTCACCCAATTAGTTTCGGATTGAACCCGGGTGGAAAAAGTGAACCCTGGGACCTAATTTTTCAGACATTTTTTAAGCGAAGTTAAAATTCACAAATTGCTTCGAAAATGTTAGAAAATATTCAAATTATCCCATAAAACATATAAAAAACAAATTTCAGTAAAATTCAAAATATTTCAGCAAGTTTTTCAAATAAAAATTAAAATAAGAATTACATCCATATAATATGAAGAGATCACGTGACCCACTTCAAAATAAAATAGGACTTCCATCTTTTCTCCCAGTCTAAAAATCGTGATTTTTAAACTTCCTTTAAATTCATATTTAGTGTTGCATCCGTCCTAAAAGCGCTTTATTTTTGCGTATTTTCTGTGCATCTATATTCTATGCCAACGCAATTACAATTTTTTTTGTTTAAATGATCATCAAACTTTGATTATTTCTACAACGAAGCCTAATTTTAGTGGATGCAGAATGTAAACAAGTGATTGTAAGATAAGATGTATAAGAATTGCTAAACTTTTTTCAAGCAAACTCTGTTAGCAATTATTTAACTCTGGAGTGGAATAAAGTGTATGAATGAAAAATTCACTGCTTTTACATAGAGAGCCAGACGATTTATATTTCGATGACATCATTTAAATAAAGGTCATTTTTTCAATGAAGTTTTCAAATGTAATACATTATTGTAGTACTGCGATAATTTAAAACATATCAGCGCTGTATGTATCGCATTTTAGAGATGTTTAAATAAAATTGCATTTCAATTGAAAAGTGTTTCATAATCAATGTTTTAAGTATGATTGATCTTTCTTGTTTAAATAGTTTTTTATGAATATTCATGTTAGAAGAAGCCATAGGACTTATTTTCCGTCCGCAGTGGGCGCAGACATGCGTTGATACCATCCTACTAAGTATGGATGTTCTGGAGTACTCTACAAAATAAACATAGAATATAGAAATCGGTATCCAATAAAACACCATTTAGTACCGAGCTAGAAAGCACTTTTATTTTATCTATAAATCATTTTGAAGAAGGCGTATATTGGATAAATTTATTTCCAAATAATGTAAATTTCATTGAAAATCTGGAGATTTTGTTCGGGGTGTCGCATAGTCAATCATACGACCCTACAAATATTTACAACAAGCCCCTCCATATTTTATCTTCCCTTTTTTTTATTTTTCATGTCTTCAGCAAAAATAAAATTTTCGACATTTCTGAAATTTTTAAAATTTTGAAATTTTTTTACCCCTTTATCAAAAAATAGAAATTGGGAGGGTTTGGGAACTTCGATAGCCCCCTATGAGGGGCCCCTGCCCGAGTGGTATTTGTTTCCCATATGGGCGACCCGGTAGATATTCTAAAAAGTAGGTGAAATCTTCTTATCTTTCACAATACTAAAAATTCGGGTGTAACATAACATCTCACTCTGAACTCTCACTTTGACCTCGTTATTTCAGCGAAAACGTGTAAAAAATCTTCTCTGATTGGCTATTTTTGCTTGACACTCTGCTCATCAACTGCTAATCACTTTATGTCCACATCTTTTCCTACGATGATGAGATTGACCGTCGACCACCTGTGAGGATCATAAGTGACAATAACCTTTCTTAACTACTTCGCAAAAGTAGAGGTCATCCCTAAAAACCCACACTGTTCAGGCCCGCGGTACTTAGAAAGAAGATTTCTTAGGTTTAATCCCAACTCACCTGAGAAACATCTTTGGACCGTTCTACTATTCTATCTACTAAATTATCTACTGACGGCCCCAATTATAACGGAGTAATTATATGGAAAGTAGAACTCAGAATTTTGATTCAGACGCCTATCTCTCTTAGGTGGGTTGGGCCTAAGTAGCATGGTTTTTGCTTTCCCTGCAATACATGGTAATGTATAGGAAAAGTATTGGAATCATGTCGAAAATCGCAACTGGAGTTTTCCACGGATCTACACGTTTTGGGACCTCTAGAACACGAAAAAAACTATTTTTAGCATGACATCTGTGTGTGTGTATGTGTATGTCTGTGTATGTATGTGTGTCTGTCTGTTCAATGCATGCAACTCAAAAACTAATTGACCAAATTTTATTAAATTTTAAAGGTAAATCACTTTTGGGTTACCTTGGTGCTGATTAAATTTTGGTACGATTCGGGATAGGGAAAAAAACCTACCTTTTTTGGCGAAATGGCCCTTAAAAATCGCATGTATCGACTTTAGCTACAAAGCTAACTGATCAAATTGTACAAAATTTGGTAGATGAGCCACTTGTGGGTTACTTTGGTACTGATTACATTTTGGTACCATTAGGAAAGAAGAACCTGCCTTTTTTTTACGAAATCAATACAATCTTACGCGCAATCAATGGGGAAAAGTGGTATGGGAGAAAAAAAACTCCCCACTGCAGTGCTCGCGAAGGGAAATAAATGACACGCTTAAAGGGTTAAAATATTATTCCAAAGATTAACGATTGACTTAATATATACCAAGACTGACACATACCTCTGTATACCCGGCCGTCCAAATAGATACTCAAGTCCTCAGGATGAGTCTGACGGTCTGGGTCTTCTACATACCTCTGTATTTCGGGTCTGTTGCTCAGTGCGACTGCTATTTTTGTCGCTTCTTTTTTTGACATTTGGAATTAGCTTTGTCTTTTTCTATATCATTTTGATATTTAAAACAATGACTGATTACACTGCCTGAAAACACGACTCTCATCACTTTTGCATTATCTGTCTGTATAATCACGGCTCTCTCTCTCATCACTTTTGGATCATTATTCTTTCTATATAATCATGACTCTCTCTCATCGCGTTTGGATAATCAATTGCTTATGTACCACTCTGCTTGAATTCATTCCAATATATTCGATGGCTTTTTCTCCTTGTGGTCACATCATTTGGTCTGGAGTTCAGATACGCCCTCCTTGCTCTCATTGGAGGCTCCTAAGTGCGATGTAGCATCTTCGAATCATTGGCTCTTTTAGTTTCCAATGAAGCTTGGTTTAAGGAGATTTTTGTCCCAATCACACCTGCAATTTGTGTGACGTGATTTTGGGGAGATCATGACCTTCCGTGCTAAGACTGTCATAAAACGGTGCTTAAAAGTCCGCGCTCTGCTTTGTCGTAAACATAAAAACTTCATAAGTTGCCTCCTGGTCTCACAGAATTATCAAAGAAATAGAAAAGAGAAATTTAAGTTTGTAGGGAAAGTCAGGGGGCATCAAATTTTTTTCTTTGGATGATATTTACGTCCTCGAAGTAATTAAGAGGGGGATGTGAGTTGGTACCGATGATCATTTGTACAAGTCATTACCGCTCAAGTTGGGTGACAGACCTCCTTCAGAGCGCGGACATACGGCCATGATATTTGATTCGGGGGTACGTTAATCCGAACGAAAACACTTCATCGAGATTTCTTTTAACTTCAAATTAGTTTCCCAGGTATTAAATATTGTAGTGTCTTCTTAAGCGATCGTCGTACAAATCGGTTTCTTTGCGTTCGAAAATATCATTGCACAGTTATCGCTACCGCAAAAGATCAAGTGCATTTCTTACATACAAACTTTGAAATTTCCTTAAATTTAAAAAAAATGAATACTTTTCGTGTTTTGTAGATGTAATCAATCGATATTAAAATTTCCATTTCAAAAATTGACTGACACATTTACTATCTTAATAATTTAACAGCTTGAAATATTACACAGTGCTCAATTTTACAATTTTTGGTGCTGCAACCAGCCATCAGTTCATTAATTATGATTTTTAAACAGCATGATTTCATAATTTTTAAAATGTGTTTGTTGCAGCAGACGAACGGAATCCAGTTTTTCACCCTGAATTGGGCGGGACATTTTTATTTATTTATGACATTTGCAAACAAGAAAGAGCGAGAAACAAGTTTACTTTCAAAGTCAGTAATTCGTGATGTCATAGGAGACCAAGCGACCGCTTGCAGCCTAATGGTTGCAGAGGGCCTCAAAATGTTGTACATTATTTTTATTGAACTTATCTTGAAATTTTTTAGACTCACTGTGCATTTACATTCTATCTATTTCAACGTTTTCTTGCCATTTATATAATTCTACATTTTATTATTAGGCATTTGTGTACCAGTTTATAGTGCTTTCTACAAAGTTTTGGCTTCGGCCTGTTTATCAAATTGTACTTGAACATATTGAGTTCATGACAATACAACTCCCATGGTGACTATGTTATAATAACCAGAGCCAGATTATCCATTGGGACAAGGTAATTTCGGAATATTTTGTGTCGTATAACAGCCTCCAAAATATTGTTGACCCAGGGGGCCCAAAATTATATTCCAGAACCTAAAGTGAAAAGTCTAACGTATAAGTTAGTCTTTTAATAAATATATTTTTTAACTTGTAAAAACAACATAAATAAATTGTCTGATAATCGATTTTTCGGATTACCAGTTTTCGGATATGTGACGTGTTAATATATTTATCGTTCAGATGGGGCCTTTTTGTGAAAGTTCACTTGGGACCTCAGAAAACGTCGGAATGCTACTGAATCAGAGGTTTGCATCTTAAATCCTGGACAGCGCCGGGTACATTGGCTAGAATGTTATAAAAAAAGCCTAATACGAATTGATACGAACGTGTCATTTAAATAATTAACAGCAATGATAGGATTTTTGTTTAACTAATTGCCGCTTAATTTGATTTTTGAGAAAATCGCTCATTTATGAACCCATATCCCCAAAATACCCTTATAGCCAAATTATCAATCCTCTCAAACGTTTCAAATACTAAAAACTTTAAATTCATTTTGAAAAAAAAAAAGCGTTTCTCTGCTCCTAAAAACGTGCAAACTCCTCCTACCATCCCTACGGCAGGTGATTCTGTAAACAAAAAAGGCTTTGATAAAATAATAGGATGCTTTCGCCTTCGTTTCAAAACAATGGTGTTGCGGCAGCAAAGACATCTATCAAAGATGCTTGGAGCCTGTTCCCGAATTATAAGAACAGACGGGAGCTAGCTTTTGCTCAGTGATTTTAATGTCGGTCTACAATGCATCAGGTCCCTGGTTCGGGGCCCGGCGACGCACAATCGCCACAGTGAAGACTGGACGTTTGAAACCCGCAACCTTCCTCTCCAGCGATCTCACCATCTCAACACGAGATGGCAGTACCACATGGAGTCAGAAGCCTTGACACCCCTTTCCTGGTTGACCACGACTGTCCGTCGCGCCGAGGCGACACGCCTCCCGGAATTTCCTCATCAGCGGAGGGAGTGTGCGGCAGCAAAGACATCTATCAAAGATGCTTGGAGCCTGTTCCTGAATTATAAGAACAGAGGAGGAGCTAGCTTTTGCTCAGTGATTATAATGTCGGTCCTGTAACCAAAGGGTCCCTGGTTCGGGGCCCGGCGACGCACAATCGCCACAGTGTAAATGTGGGGTGGGGTTTGCAAATAATTAAATATCTGTTATATTTTTAATTTTCACGCATCTCAAGATTTATACCTTCCAATTTAAATAAAACGCTACTTTCTAAACCGATAATTTGCGTTTTAAATCCCTGGTATTACAAACGCTATCAAACCTCTTGTTAACTATCTATTTACGTACTGATGCGATATATGCGTTCGACTAAGGCTCCTATGGCGACAGGCTGACGCAACCGCCATTTTCACTCCAGCCAGTTCAATCAGTTACCGGGTGCTTGTGCTATTTCAATGGCTCGCGCATGTTACATGGCTGATTTTTTTTTTATACGCAATTTAGCTGTGACATAGATGCTTTTGCTTTCAAAAAGCTGTACCAGTAGTCTAGAATGTTTTGATTTTCTCAAAATTCCGGGAAAAAGACGAGAAAGTAGTCCTCTTTTTGTCAAGGGGATTCATCTTGACTCCCGCAACTGGGAGTCAAGATGCGCCAGCCTGTATATTAAGAGGCCTTACGTTTGACAGTTTCCATTCCTAATTTTATATTTCTTACCTTTGACATTCAAAGCAAAGCTTTCCATGCAAAACATTTCTTCTAACAAGCACCAACTAAAGCAAAGACATATTTTTTTTTCGCATAATTTTCTATAAGCCCTGAGAGCGAAACTTGATGAATAATTAGGAACAGAAATGCTTCACAGATGCATCAGAAAATAAAAGGGTCATCCAGAAGTTTTAATGACTAATTATTCCAAGAATTTTTCCTTTCACCGAACGTCACAAAAGAAGCTCTTATTTTCTCTTTCCCTGTGCGACAGAATTTCAGAAAATGTTGAAATCTTGTTATATCTTTCTTTTTAGATAATCCCTATGTATGCGTAAAATTAGAGAGCGTTGTTAGCAATTGATTATATTAATGATGGCATGTATGTATAAGACAAATTTCAATATTTTGGAAACTATGTAGGGTCCACTTTAAGTATAAAGAATCGTATCATTATTTCAAAATTGAAAATGTTGTCTGAGCAACCAGATATCGGTAGTTCTACTCACTTTTTTATTTTTGTTCTTTTTTATATTTTATTTTAATCTCTTAATCTTTTATTTTCGTTTTTACAATGAACGTTTTATAATTAACGAGTAGTTTTTATCTTTTAAATTAAGTTTTCTCTTTATAATTAATTAGATATCAGTTGAATTAATCAGTAGAATTACTTAATTAGATATTAGCCAAATATCGGTAGTTCTATTCACTTCTTTATTTTGTTTTTTTTAACACTTTACAACAAAGTTGAAAAGTGTTTATGACTTTGTTCATTATGTCTATCTGTCTGTCTGTCTGTCTGTCCGTTAGCACGATAACTGCCGTAAAAATGAGTTAATCAAAATGAAATTTTAGTATGTTCTTCAGACGGTCTATATAGAACCTATGGGAATATAAATGAATAATATCACAAAATTAGTTTTGGATTGAACCCGGGTTGAAAAAATGAAATACATTGAGCCCTATGGGACCTAATTTTTCAAACATTTTTTAAGCGCATTTAAAATTCACAAATTGTTTCGAAAATTTTAGGTAATATTCAAATTGTTTCATAAAATATATAAAAAAAAATTCAGCGAAATATATTCGGTAGTTTTTTAAATAAAAATTAAAATATTAATAACACATCTTATATGAAGCGATCACGTGACCATGATATGAAAGGATCACGTGACTCACTTTAAAATGATATATGGCATCCATCTTGTCTCAAATCGTGATTTTTAAAGTTATTTTTAATTCATATTGAGTGTTATATCCTTCCTAAAACCACTTTATTTTTGCTTAAATTCCGTGCATCTACATACTGAAACAACGCAATTACAATATATTTGAGTTTAAATGCTCGTTTGCTCGTTCAACGAGTTTAAATGCTCGTTCAACGTTTACAACGAAGCCTATTTTTCACCTATGTAAAATGTAAACAGCAAAATATGTAGAATGAGTTGTATTAGAATTGCTGTATTTCTTTAACACAAAATCATTTAGTTCATGGAGCCTGCATAGCTGATATGAATGAAATAGTCATGGATTTTTCAAAGAGAAGGACGATTTTTTTCGATGAAGTTTTACGCATAGAGTTTAATTACTTGTAGCTCCATGGTCTTAATTTTTAAATAATATAAATTATTATAGTATTGTGATGAATGACATGAATGGGAAATTATTTATGAATGAAATGCTGCTTTTTTAGAGAGAGCCAGGCGTGTTATTTTTTCTATGACGTCATTTGAATGAAGTTTAGTTGTTTTCGATGAAGTTTTCAAATATAATAAATTATCGTTGTATTATGATAATTCTAGAATTATTACCGAGGAATGTATCACATTTTAGAGATGTTTAAAACAGGCAATTTATATTTCAATGCCGTCATTTGAATGAAGTTCATTTTTTTTAATGAAGGTTTAAATTTTCAAATATAATAAATTAATGTAGTAATGTGACAAGTTTTAAAATATTACCGAGGAATGTATTGCATTTTAGACATGTTTAAATAAAATTTCATTGAAGTTGCAAAGTGTTTCATAATCGATGCTTTAAACATGATTGATCTTTCTTGTTTATATTTTATTTTAATCTCTTAATCTTTTCTTTCCGTTTTCACAATGAACGTTTTATAATTAACTAGTAGTTTTTAAATTTAAAATTAATTTTTCTCTTTGTAATTAATTAATTAGATATCAGTTGAATTAATCGGTAGAATTAATTAATTAGATATTAGCCAGATATCGGTAGATCTATTCACTTCTATATTTTGTTCTTTTTTATATTTTATTTTAATTTCTTAATCCTTTATTTCCATTTTTACCTTGAATATTTTAAAATAAATTAGTAGGTTTTGTCTTCTAAATTAATTTTTCTCTTTATAATTAATTAAATAATTTTATTTATTAATTTTGTTCTCTTTGATACATTTTATTTATTGATTTTTAACACTTTACAACAAAGTTGAAAAGTGTTTATGACTTTGTTCATTCTGTCTGTCTGTCTGTCTGTCCGTTAGCACGATAACTGCCGTAAAAATGATTTAATCAAAATGAAATTTTAGTATGTTGTTCAGACGGGGTCTGTAGAACCTATGGGAATATAAATGAATAATATTACCCAATTAGTTTTGGATTGAACCCGGGTCGAAAAAATGAAATACATTGAGCCCAATGGGATCTAATTTTTCAAACATTTTTTAAGCGGATTTAAAATTCACAAATTGCTTCGAAAATTTTAGGTAATATTCAAATTGTTCCATAAAATATATAAAAAAAAATTCAGCGAAATATATTCAGTAGTTTTTTAAATAAAAATTAAAATAATAATTGCACCTCTTATATGAAACGATCACGTGACCATGATATGAAACGATCACATGACCCACTTCAAAATGATATATGGCATCCATCTTGTTTCAAAATCGTGATTTTTTTAAGTTATTTTTAATTCATATTGAGTGTTGTATCCGTCCTAAAACTACTTTATTTTTGCTTAAATTCTGTGCATCTACATACTGAAACAACGCAATGACAATATATTTGAGTTTAAATGCTCATCTAAATTTGATTATTTCTACAACTAAGCCTATTTTTCACCTATGTAAAATGTAAACAGCAAAATATATAGAATGAGATATGTTAGAATTCCTGTATTTTTTTAACACAAAATAATTTAGTCCATGGAGTCTGCATGGCTGATATGAATGAAATATTAATTGATTTCATAAAGAGAAGGACGATTTTTTTCGATGAAGTTTCAAGCATAGAGTTTAATTTTTTGTAGCTCCATGGTCTTAAACAAAATGTTTAAATAAAATAAATTATTATAGTATTGTGATGAATGAAATGAATGGGAGAAAGTAATGAATGAAATCCTGTTTTTATAGAGAGATCCAGGCGTGTTATTTTTTCTATGACGTCATTTCAATTAATTTCAGTTGTTTTCGATGAAGTTTTCAAATATAATAAATTATCGTAGTATTATGATAATTCTAAAACTATTACCGAGGAATGTATAACATTTTAGAGATGTTTAAACCAGGCAATTTATATTTCAATGCCGTCATTTGAATGAAGTTCATTTTTTTCGATGAAGGTTTAAGTTTTCAAATATAATAAATTAATGCAGTATTGTGATAAGTTTCAAAATATTACCGAGGAATGTATTGCATTTTAGACTTGTTTAAATAAAATTGCATTGAAGTTGGAAAGTGTTTCATAATCAATGCTTTAAGCATGATTGATCTTTCTTGTTATCAATTTCATTTTGTTTTTGAATTCGTCAACACTTCTTTGACGTTTTAATCTTAATGTTATTTGTTCCATTTGTTTCATTCCTCTAAATTTTTTTAATTTACTTTTATTATTTCCAGTTTGGCAACAAGCTTATTTTCTGTGTCTCATTTGGAAAACAAAAATTAATTTGTAACATTCGTTTCTATCTTTGTTGGCATACCTATTCTATTTAACCGAATTATGGTAGCTCTATTAAATTCCAAAACATTTTATTTCCCTTATATTTTCGTTTAACTGATCATTCGATCTCATAATAGCCATTAACAGCCTACTTATAAATGAAAATGTGAGTCACAAAAACTTGTTTTTGCAAATTAAATGAGGGCCTTATTTTCGAATTGCTTAATACAAGACGATTATAATTAAAAATCATCTATTCTGACCTGTATGCAGCAAAAACTATTTGACAGAAAGCTCTCAAATTTGGTGATCTTTCTTTCTAAAGGGACGACGCGGAAAAAATTTTACAATAAAATAAGTTCCAAATATCACCACCAGAGGACCTAAATCGTGTTCACTCGTGAACATTGCAAGCTTTTCAATAAGTACAATACACTTTGTGCGAAGTATAAGGAGAACTTGAGCAAAGTATATAAGCACAAATAACAATAATAATAATAATAATTGTTGTTGTTATTTGTGATGTACGTTGCTCAAGTTCTCCTTATTGTAAGCTTTTTTTCTTCAAGGTGCAAATTAAGCGATAGAAATATAATTTCTGAATAAGTTTATTGTTTGGATAAAGACGCTTTATGTTTGGATAATTACTGCTGTGAATCCACACCATCCAGCACTTTTTAGAAAGTCAGTGATATTTCCTGCAACACATGAGTATTTTCGGTTGACCAGATTCTGCAGTTGTTTGCGTAAATTGCACCATTTAAATGAAAATATTATTCGTTTGTCCACAAATGTTCTACAGTCATGCGTCGTCCTTTTCCAATGGAGTTGTTATTGTTGAGACCCAGACCGTCTGACCTACCAGAAAGGTGTAAGTTATCTGTTTGGACGGCCGGGAAGTGCCACCCAATTTAGACCGGAACCCAGTGGGGGAGGCATCCACAGGGACCGTAACCTCCTTCCCCTACCACCAATCTCTCGTTTTCCAATGGAGTAAGAAAATCAGGCTGAAATGTCTGTTTGTGTCGAGGGGTCGACAGGTTGGTCAATTGGTTGTGTGGTAAAAGCATAAGATTTCCCTCACAATGTTGCAAACTAGAGAACCGCAACCTGTCGCAAACTTTTTGGTTGGCGAGCACCGCAGTGCTCGCGAGTTGGAAGTTAGTGCTCTTCAATGGGCAGTAAAATGACGACGGTCGAGAGCACTCTAAACAACAGAGTCCACTTCGACGACAAGAGCTTGCAATTTCGTCCCAGTAGCTCAACGGTTGAGCGTCGGCTGGCCAGTTCGGAGATCCAAGGTTCAATTCCCGGTTGGGACAGCAATCCTTTTTACAATGGCGCCCGAACAAAACAACTCTGTAGGTTAGTATAAAGATGTCGGAAGTCTGAAATTGATCCTGTTACGACTAGCTCGGATTCAGTGGACTCTGGAAGATTGAACGCCGATTTCAAATTGAGAGGGTAACGACCACGTAGGATGCTAACCTGGGTAAAAATAGTAGTAGGAGGAGGCTAACCTGAGGTACAAGTAGCAGGAGGTAGTCAGTCAGATTGTCAGATGCCCGCCAATCTGACATTAGAGGGTGTAGAATGCAGAGCCCATCCTTTGACGATAAGAACTTGCAGTTTCGTCCCAGTAGAGCGTAAGTTGGACAGTTTGGAAATCCAGGGTTCGATTCCCAGTTGGGGCAGCAAAGCTCTTTACAAACATTTAAATAAATTAATAAAATCTATCTTTTTATTGCATTAAAGTTTACTGTCTTAAGTCTTAAAGTTACCTGCAAGAGCTCTCAAAATGCTATCCATATAAAATAAACTGAATAGGTTCAACTCGATTTTCTCATACCAAAATCCATTTTTAAGTAGATTGTATTTTTATTTTTTTATTTTAGTTTGGCAAATTTTGTAAAAAAAAAAATTAAAACATATTTGTATGTTACTTCTTATTTTTAAGGGCTTAAAAAGATATTTCGATTCATACCAAGTTGCCCTCCTCAGAGAGTTAATGATGCCACGAATACAGAAATTGTATAGAGGTTATTTTTCACTACAGTTTCTGAAACTATGAGATTTCGTGGTCATTAAGCCATGAATAACCCCTTTTATGCAAGATTATGTCAAATTTTGCCCTATGTTATGATAGGGCAAAATTTAAGATTCCGAATGAATTTCAAAGCTTTCGCTCGAATTTCAAAATATTCTATGTAGTCTAGATTTTTCGCTAACAAAACCGGATAAAAATTTTAGTGAAAATCCATCGATATTTGTGGCAGCTACCATGTACACAAGGATTTAACGACAGACAGACGGACATCACTTTAAAATTAGTCAAAACGTGTTTAGGCATTCCTAAAATATATATTAATAACAAAATCTCTAAATCGAAATTCCCTGAAAACAATACTTTTCTCTGTTATATTCAGAACATGAGAAAGTAAAAATGTAAATCCCACTCTTGGATTTTTTCATAATTTTTGTTCTTCACCATACAAAATAAATAAATAAATAAATAAAAAATAATAAAATAATAAAATAATAAACTACCGAGCGCAGCTGATCTTTACTGTTGAGTAAGCTGATTACTTTACAAGCGGTACGGCGCGAAATGCATTTTTACTGATTACAGTTTTTATTTCTTTTCCACCTTACTGTTCAGTTAGTTGAAGACTGATAGTTAATTACAAGTAAAGAAGAATTCTCGCGCTTCCAGTACTAAGCTTCGAAATTACGAATAATGTTCATAAATTCGATTAGTTCAAATAGTTCATAATATGAGCGAAATCTGTAACATTTTTCGAAAGTATCATATTTATCTATTAATCTTCACTTGCACTGTAGAATTAAATTATTTGTGCTAAAAATCGTTTTATAGAACAAGTTCTGTAAGTTTAGTAATATCAAGTAGAAATTAATGCAGAACTAAAATGAACAAGTGTTGTTTTGTTAAATACATCTAAAATTCTTATAATATATCCGTGATGAAGTAGTGAAGCAATTATTAAAAAATTATATTAAATATATTTTAATTATATTTTAAAGCAAGCGTTTGCTTTTTCTTAAGGGGGGGGGGGGGGACTTAAGGGTCTCTCTTTCTCTTTCACTATTTCTCTTCTTGCGAATAATGTAGAAGTGAAATGTAACATATTTCCAAAGAAATATATGACAATTGACATCACTTTCACATATGCATTATTGGGAAAGTATTGTTATCACAAATATTTTCGATTTCGAGATTCTAATGCCAATATATGTTTTAGAATCCCCTGAATACGTTTTGACTATTTTTGAAGTAGACGATTTTGAAGTTATGTCCGTCAGTCTATCTGCCTGTCTGTCGTCGATTTATTGTGTACATGTTAACTGTCACAAATATTAATGGATTTTCACGAAACTTTTTATCTGGCTTTATTTACGAAAAATTTTAATAGAATTTTTTGAAATTCGAACTTACAATTTATTCGATATTGTATATTTTCTTAGTATCACAACATAGGACAAAATGGGACAAATATTCTGTTGCAAAAAAACATATACACCCATAAAACACTGAGCTATAGCCGCGAAATTCAGCATGCAAATGTCGTTTTAAAAGTTTTTCAAATGATCAAACTGTCAGCGCCAATGATGATATAAGGCCCATGCAAAGCGCATGAGAGAACGAAGCATCGAACAGCATTTAAAAGGGCCGGTGTTCTCACCCACAGGCAATCGGAACTGGATTATTTGCTTTGATGCTGCAAGTTGTGTACAAAGATGCCTTTGAGACGTACTCGACGTCGCTACGAACAGTTGTCGGATTAGGAGAGAAGTCGCATCATAGGCTTAAGGGAAGTTGGTTGATCCAACAGACTTATCAGTCGGCATCTTGGTTGGAGCGATATAGTAGTCACTCCGCGTTAGCAGAAATATATCAGAGAAGACACATATAACCGTCGCTAAGGCTCAAGACGCCCCAGACAGATAACTGCTCGAGACGATCGTGAAGTCAGGAGAGGAGCCACGTCCACACTAATGGCTTAACACACATCTATTCAAAGGCATTTGCCATCCTCCAGGCATCCTGTATCAAGGTATACTATTCAGAGATGACTGGTGAAAGGTGGGATTAAGTTTCGAAGTCCCTTAAGGCGCCTATCCCTGGCTGTCATCATAAAGCCGTCTGTATTCTTACCGAGCTCGGCCAATCTGGACAATTGTCGATTGGAGACATGTTCGCATTAGCGAGGAATCCAGCTTCTATCTTAGTGCTGATGACCGCAGCATACGTATATGGAGGAGGACTAGCCAGCATTCTGATCCTGCATTTGTTGTTGAGTGACGATGGTTGTAGACTTTTGATCAGGGAGTGCATAAGCTTCTGACTTCTTTGTAAAGTAGTCCATTACTACTGGGATGTATTTGTTATTGTCTAGGATGCATTTGTTAAGTTCGTGGAAGTGGCCCCAAAGTGTCGAGTACGATTCTTTCGAAAGAAGCTCCGACATTGTAACACTGCAGAGGTCCGCCTTTTTTCTACTACGGTCTATTCCGAGCGTCGCATTCCGTGCATTTTTGCACCAGCGCTCAACATCGTATCTCGCATTGACGCAGAAGAAGCGTTGACGAAATTCGTTCAGCTTCTTATTATTGTCAAAATGTTCTCCACTGGGACTATCATGTATCTCTTTCAATACACTGGCGATTTTGAACGAGAGAGAAGAAACTGCCATATGGTTCCTCTTCCATCGTCACTCCGATTTACCTTTCCTCAAGTGCAGAGAATCTCACAAGGCCCAGTACCGTTTTGCTTCAGGTAAGAAGCAGGAAATGTTCTGCCAAGTTGGCTTCTCATTTGCTCGTTCTTTGCAGATCAAGATTGGCTCGATATTTTTGTCTTTTTCTTGAGCTCCAGAATCTTCATCACTCCAGGGATTTGATGGTAAATTAAAATTATGATCGAAGATAAATGGCCAGTTGGTCGCTGAAATCTGGCTTTCAAATTTTGTTTCAGCAAGAGGCCAATGTACATACTTCAAAAGACAAGGTCTCCTCGAGAGCGCATCAGCATTTCCATGAGAGGATTCTTTTCGATTTGGAATCTCCATGTCGTATTCTTGAAGTCGCTGAATCCATCTTGCGACCTGTCCTTCGGGGTTTTTGAAACTGCCCGGCCGTTCACTCAACTGCTCCATGTCCTCGATTGAGCTAAATGGTCTGGGTTCTCAGGGGTTTTGAAACTGAGTAGTCAACTTAGGACAGCGTGATCTGCCCACAGTAGGAATTGTCTTCCGTAGAAATAGTGATGACAATGATCTACGGATTTAGCAATTACCAATGGTTCTTTTCTTGCTGGAATAATTTCTTTCGGGCTTCGACAAGCACTTGTTAAAGTATGCGATATCATAATTCCTGTCCTCCTAGTTCCTGTGAGCGAACTAACCCTATGCCGTCTTTATTAGCATCGGTACCCAGTACAAAGCTCTCTTGTAGGTTGGGGATATGCCAGAATGGGAGCTGAAACCAACATGTCCTTAAGATGGTAGAAGGCGCCTTCACTTTCTGCTGTGCATTCAAATTTCTTTTCTCTTTCCGTTACCCGATGCAAGGGTCTGGCAACGTTTGAGAATTTCTTTAAAAACCGGTTGTAATAGGTACACAGACGGAGGAAACTCCTTAGTTGATGCACGTCTTGAGGTCTGCACCATTTCACAGCATTGACCTTATCAGGATCGGTCCTTACATCCTTTTCAGAGATGATATGAACCAAATATGCGACTTCTTTCTGGAATTTGTTTACATTTTAAAGGATTTAACTTTAAATTAGCATTCTTCAGTTTTCCCCGTGTTCACGCGGAGCACGGTATAGATATAATAACCTTGAACGCGGAGTACGGGCACGGTAAATATATGGATCAGTAAGTCCTTCCGGGAGGTTGGTAGTAGGGGAAAGAGGATAATACGTTTCCTGTGGATGCTTCTCCCCACTGGGTCCCAGTCAAAATTGGGTGGCACTTCACGACCATCCAAACAGATACCTTACACCTTCGAATAGGTCGGATGGTTTAGCTCGAAGAAGAAGAAGGGTGTTTCCCCTGTCTAATTTTCAAAAGAGACACCAGTGAGGGCATTTTACACATTCGTAACAATGCGGCCACTCCCATATTTGTCCACGCATTTTAACATTCGGACATCAAATAATTCTTAGGAAACATTCTTAGGGCACATTGAAATATTGTTTATTTGCAATTAATATAAACCAAAAGAGACCATTTTCAATTAGCTGGTTTCATTCTACATCAGTATTTCAAAGATGATGAAATGATCAAGGGAAAATACGGAAATTTAATTAACTTTTCGGTCTGGATTTCATATTAGCCCTAATTTTGCCTTTTATATCTAAATTTCATATCTAAATTATTTATAGCCCGAAAGATCGTGGGTAAATGTTTTCAGCTCTTGGTCAATCCCATGGCATTATTCTATTTCCTTACGAAGTAGGAAATTGCGAAAAATGAAAAGTGAAATATATATTTGCGTACCTATATACCGCTAATATTATAAAAGAATATGTTATATAAAAAATATTTCGAAAAACATTGATCATTCACAGAAAATGAAAGAATTCTAAAAAGTTGCACCAAATACGGACGCAGCGAATTGAAATAGATTAGACAAAACGATGGATTATATCCATTACCTCAAGACAACACTGATTATAAGGACACGTATTTCGCGGCGTGAAAGGTAAGGTTACTTAAAATTTCGCTAATATTTATTTAAAGGGTTTAACAGCAATTTCGTTATGTTACAAAAGCCTTTTTGTAGGGCTATCCGGTTGCATCTAGACCAGCAGGCCACATCTGGGCCGTCAGACAATTTTATAATCCGTGAAGACAGCACACTTTTAAATAAATTTAATTATTATGATTTATATTTTATCTATTTATTAAATAAATAATTTAAAAACATGCATTATACCTAGCAATTAGTACAGTTCAGCGTTCTTATTTTTATTTATTTATTTTTTTGCAGAGTAAAATTAAATATATAAAATGATTGTTTATTAAACGTGATTAATTATCATTATTTTGATATATTACTTCATAAAGCAGCGGTGTTCTTAAATATCGCATTTTCACTAACTGTAAAAATGAAGTATAGATTTGGTTTCAATGGCTTAATTCGTTGCAGAGTTGGTATTGTTTACACTATCTCCTAGACAGATACATCGCCACATTATGGAAACACGGAGCATCTTAGCCGCAAATTTTGCCAATCTCCAAAGGTTCGATTTTTCCGCTACAGAGATCGCTGGTAGACAAACATCCTTTTATTACTTTCCTTATACTAAAAAAAAGGAAAGTATTGTGACGGGGTCGAAAATTCGAATTCGAGTTTTCGACGGGAGAGCATGTTTCAAGCATCCTTGATCACGAATCAAATGTTTTTGAAGTGATGTCTGTGTGTGTGTGTGTGTGTGTGTCAGTGAGTCTGTGGAGACGATAACTGACAAACGAATGGACCGATTCGACCGAAATTTGGTAAAAAAATCACAATCCGTAAACACTGGAAGCCTATTGTTTTTATACGCAATCGAATGTTCAGAACCCCCCCCCCCCCTAAATTTTCGAGTGAAATTTTGAAAATCAAAACCACTAATAAAGTTACACAAATAGACGTTTCTTACGTAATTTTTCATTAGAAAACGATTGACATAAATTTTAAAACGCTAACATGAACCATTTTCGAGATATTGACATTTTTCAAAAAAAATATCAAAAAGTCATATAAAATAAAAAATATATATTTCCTTTTGAGAAACATGTTCACTTTTCATATTTAATACCATGCGATAAATTTGGTGACATCATTCTCGTGGAACTAGCTCGTTCCATTCATGAAGAAAGATACTTTTAGTAATACTTTTGTATTTGAACGCCAATAGTCATTTATCTGCTATAAGAATAACTTATTTCTCCGTCCATAACGCTTGGCGATATTTAGACGACGAATTTGGCTGAATGTCGCCAACTTGGCGACATTTTTAATTGTTGCCAAATTAGCAAAAATCTCGCCAAATGGATAAAAATGACGCTAAATCAATGAAAATTACGACTAATTGAAGCAAATTCAATATCTTGGAAAAAATATAAGTATATACTATAAAAATAACATTTTATTAAACTGTAAAAGTAATAAATTCATTGCATTATATAAGGAAAGTCATGTGTTGCCCACATCAGATTTTTTATGTAAGATTTATAGGTCTTTCAACATAACGAAGTTGTGCTCAATTGCTCCAAAGCAACATTGGAGAAATTTGAAGCAGCTTTATCCAGTGCACTTTTGTGTGCTGCAAAAAGTTTACTTTTAAACAGCCAAAGTTCTCTGCAGAGTAAGGACGATCTACATTTGCTGATCTACCTCTTTCAATTAAGCTGTTGCCATATTAGACTCAACTTGCTGAATTTAGTTTTGTAAGTGTTATCCCAAATTTGCAGTTAAACGAATTTTTTTTTTCATATAAAATAAATTTTTGAAAGATTAGCGATATATATGGAAAGTAATCAAAATTATTTTTATTTCAATTTTTCGCAATATCATACTCTGTGCGGCAATGATTTCCAAATAGGCAATTCCTCGGCAATTTTCAAAAGCTTGTGATAAAGAGCGACTTGCGACCTTTCCTGTAAAAGAAATTTTCTGTAAAAATTTTTAAATTATAAAGGTTTTAATGTAATCCATTAATAAAAGAATAAACCAGTTTGAAAGTTTCACTTGGTTAGATATTATCGTGTTACTTAAACTTTAACCAGCAATAATTTTACTTGAGAAAAGAGATTTTGTCGAAATGGAAACTTTTTGTAACGGTAAGGAATTCAGTTGGCATTAATGAACATTACCAACATTCCTGTCAACTAACTATTCATGAAGTTACCAGATAAAAATTTTGGGAGTAAAACAATAATATAAAAATACTAAACAAGATCAAATATAAGGAAAACTTGAGCAATGTATATAAGCACAAATAAAATGATAATGTGCTTATATTCTTTGCTCAAGCTTTTCTTATTTTCTTATCCTTCGCACAAAGTATATTTTACTTATTAAAGGACAAATATACTAATCTTAATTACATCACATAAAAATGAAAATCTATCATAAAATAATAAAATGTAACTAGCTTTTTATTAACAGTTTTATGAAAACAATTATATTAATACATAATCCTTACAATGTGTATACACACTGTTTGTTTGTATCTAGTAAGACCGATGTAAAGCAAAAATACTTGTAATGTTTTTATTAACAGCAATTAATAAATTGACATGGGCAATAAATGCTATTTAATATTTTACAAAAAGTAAGCCAGATAGGGATTCCGTGGGTTTTTTCGAAATATTTTAAGGGTTCCGCAAGATTTTAATAACATTTCAAGGGTTCCAATAAGCAAAAAAGGCTGGGAATCACTGTAGGGAATTAGAACTATGTTAACCGTTTTGAGCTTAAATAAAGGCTGTACATATGAATGCCGTTGAAAAAAATTACAGACGGCATTTCGTGCTATAAATAAAATCAAATGAAATTCAGACATAAAAGGTGAAATTAGTCACAATATGAAATCCAGGCCGAAAAGTCATTTAAATTTTTATAACTTCCTTGATCGTTTTAGAACCTTCGGTAACAATGATTTGGAAGACAAAACATCTGCTTAAAAAATTTACCCTCTTACTTTAATATTTATTACAAACTAGAAAATGTACCTGGAGTTGTACAGAAGTTTAAGCATGGATAAATTGAATTTATTAATCTAAAGAAAATAACAAAATAAATAAATTTTATTCATTTACATAACAGTTAAAATTGCATGCAATCCATGTATATTGCCGCACACACACACACACACACACATATATATATATATATATATATATATATATATATATATTTGTGTGTGTGTGTGTGTGTGTGTGGAGAAAGAGAGAGAGAGAAATATGGAAGCTAATAGAATAAATGGCATACCCTAGTTCAATATCATTTAAGAGATTAAATGATTTCCGTCAAAGAGGATTTGAAATATAATACGTAACAAAAGGAAAACATTGATACTAGAGAATTAAAAATGTTCTTAATTTTATACTGTAAAGATGAGATAAGTAATAAATTAACAGCTTCTACATTTGTGATACATACAAGCTAAGCACGTGCACCAAAAGAAATGGAAAATGCTGGAGGTTCATAATATTAAAATGACAAAAATTAATGAAGAAACTATAAATTTCAATAGATAGAATTGGATTTGCGGCGAAATATGTAATAACATAAAAACGGTAATATCATATAAAGGATAACATAAAAATTCCAAATTTCGATGTATTTTTAAATCTGTATAACAAAATGTAAATGTGTATGTTTTCTATATAATAAAATGTAAAATGTAAATGTAAATGTGTGTGTCTGTCTGTATGTGTGTCTTATACACTTTACGTTCAGCGACCACGCGTCGGAGAGCTACGAAATTTGGCAATCGAAGACCCGGGGGGGGGGGGGACACGTCAAAACCGATTTTTAAAATTTTAATTATTTTTTTTGTTATTTAATGTTTCATGCGATTTCGACCATTTTTGCTCTTTTTCTCCACGATCCAGACGTCGTAGAAAAAAACAAATCACACCACCGGAAACAGCAGATAATTGCGAGTAAAAATATATAAATTTCAAATCTCAGGGACAAATTCTAATAATTTTTAAAGATTTTAAAACAAAAGTCACTTTTGGCTCAAAAAACGATTTTTGGTTTTTAAATCCTCGCGCAGTAAAAAGTACTCATAATTTCGACTAATAATTTACATTTTTAGAAAGCTGAAATATCTGGCATTCTTACAAGTCCAATCTGGTCAAGAAATAATGAAAATTGCCCGCAGGATCTCAATTTTAAAGACGTTAAGATTTTAAATTTCTCGGCGATCCACTAAAGGAGTTCTTTCCATTGCAGAGGTTTTTTTCCCCGTTTCCATGGAGACCGAGCTTCCGGTTTTAAATTAATTAAGAGCTTAGCATATGTATTGCATAGTGGTGATGTATTTGAAATTATTATATTTATGGATTGGTGGAACGATATGAATGATTGATGGATAGATATGGATTTTTAAATGGATATTTTAATTTATGGATATTTTAAATGATGGAACGATGGATATTTTAATTTTATGGATAAATAATAATGATAAATAATAATAATATGGATAAATAATAATAATAATAATATGGGTAAATAATAATTTTAAATGATGGAACGATGGGATGAGGATGATGGAATTAAGAGCTATGCATATGGTCATTATAAAATTTAAATTAGCGCGCGGGAAGTTAGCGCACGGGAATTGCATTCGGTAGGCCCGGGTTCGATTCCCGCCACTGCCTAAACTGCCGCCGTGTTCAAGCGGTGTACGATCACATTAAACGTATGGGTCCGTAAGTCCTTCCGAGAGGTTGGTGGTAGGAGAAGGAGGGTACGGTCCCTGTGGATGCCTCCCCCACTGGGTCCCGGTCTAAATTGGGTGAATAAAAAGAAAGTTATGGAGATTGTCGCGGAGAACGCAGTAGCCCAATGGTTAACGCGCGGCAATTGCACTCGGTAGGCCCGGGTTCGATTCCCGCCACTGCCAAAACTGATGCCGTGTTCACGCGGAGTACGATCACGTTAAATATGTGGGTACGTAAATCCTTCCGAGAGGTTGATGGTAGGGGAAGGAGGGTACGGTCCCTGAGGATGCCTCCCCCACTGGGTTCCGGTCTAAATTGGGTGGCACTTCCTGGCCGTCTAAACAGTTACCTTACATCTTTCTGGTAGGTCGCGCCAGCGAGTTTGCCACAGTCAGAATTTTCAAGGGTAGCGAACAGGCTGGTCGCCGAAGGCGGCTAGTAAATAACTAAATATGAAGGACATGTTCCTACGGATTCGCCTGATACATCGCTCACAAGAACCGCGTTACGATGGTGTTAAGAAGAATATTTCCGGTCGCTGAGGAAGCGATTTCTGTGAACATTGTTCAAAATGACGCTAAAACATAAAATATTTAGAAAACTAATTTGAATTTAAAAAAAAATATCGACAAGGTGCACCGTAAATAGCACAATAATTTATATAAACACAGATAAGCCAAACGCATGCAATTCATTGCCGTCTCCGAGTTGTTGTTGTCAACTCGGAAAAATAAACTTTTAAATAATTTTTACGAAATGATTTAAAAGAATAACTTGCAAATAAAGACAAAATACACATTTTTATTATAATCTGATACTTGTGATACAAACATAACTAAACGCCATTACTTTGCAAAGTAATTACTTCTCACGCCATTACTTTGAAAAGTAATGGCGTGAGAATATCGAGTGGACATGCGTACTCAAGATATTTGTATTTATGAATTGAGGGCTTGAATGCTTGAAGAAATCCACTGCAAATGCAAATATTTGAACAGCTCTTAAGGAAGACGTGAATATCTGAGTAGCTTCAAAAGAAACGCGAGAAAAAGTTTTTCACATCTATATTACTAAACACTATGTGCTGCAAACACACAATCATATGGGAAAACACATAAGTTTTTAAGTACTAACAAGTGACTGCAAATACAGTATCATATAGGCAAACACATATAAGTTTTTAAGTGCGGTAAATTTATAAACAAATGACTGTAAAATACAGTATCATGTAAAAAAACGCATGTTTTTAAGTGCTGTAAATCTACTAGCAAGTGACTTCAAATACCATATAATATGAGGGAAAACACATATAAGTTTTTAAGTGCTGTAAATTCCTTAACAAATGACTGCAAATTCAGTATCATAGGGGAAAACACATATAAGTTTTTAAGTGTGGTAAATTCATTAACAAGTGACAGAAAATGTATTATTATCAGACGAAGGGTACATTAATACCAGCTTATAAAGGGTTACTAAGATAGTTCTTAAGCACCTCAATAACTTTGAAAGGAAAGGTCAACGAGTGAACACGTCAGGCTTATCTATAGTAAAGTGACCATGCCTGATCAAATTAAAGTAGTTCAAGCTCCTTTATCGGATAATTTAAAAAGTTAATTGTAGAGGATTATCTAATTAGTAGGAATTACCAGTAATGCACAAAAAGCATAAATGGAAGGCAATAAATATCTGTCTAAGAGTCGTATCATCAGAGACTGTAACACGGTGACACCGTCAATGCTTGCTAAAGTACTAAAATTCTTTCTCGAATTCAAATTTGCATTGTTGCTGACAGTTTGTGAACTAAACGTTGAAGTTCTCGGCTTGGAGCGCTGCAATTACATGTATTCGATGGAGCATATTTATTTTACTATAGGTAGACATAACGTGTATACCCATGGACCTTTTCCTTACAAAGTTATTGAGATGCTTTCCTGTTCATTCTGTATATGGCTACTTTGGACAGCATAAAAATTAAATCACAGCATAAACCGTAAAGTCGTAAATACTTCATAAGTCTCCTTTGGAATAAAATATAAAGAATAAGTTGCAAAACGTTAACTATTAAGTAACATTGCATTTATAGGTTGTGGAGTTTCTGAAAAAAAAAATAGAACACCTTTCAAATGTCTGCGTGGAATCTGCTGGAACGATATACTTGATATAAGTAACAATATGAATCAATGGCTTAAGGGTCCGTTTCAAATTGGAAAGGATAGATAATTGCTTCAGTAGCCCAGTGGGTAGCTGGATGATTTCGGTGTGCCGTTCCACAACTAGAAATCTTTACAGTGGCTCACAGCAGTAGAGTTGTCAGAAAAAAAAATTGTGTGTGTGTGGGGGGGGGGGTCACCAATTGTATCATGTCTCATTCATTTAACCTTAGCTTACGGGTGGGACAGCGTCTATCCCAAACGAAGAACATCTCAAAAAGACAGGTATTTGACATACCCTATCACAAACAGTTCGATCCTCTTTGCAGACGTTGGCGTTCGGACGCCAACGTCTGCAAAAGGGGATTGAACTGTTTGTGATAGGGTATGTCAAATACCTGTCTTTTTGAGATGTTCTTCGTTTGGGATAGACGCTGACGCTGCCCCACCCGTAAGCAAAAGGTTAAATATCGTTTCTCTGAACTGAATGTGTTCTTGGGGTTGGGCATGCCCTCCCAACTCCCACCCTTTACGATTCCACTAGCTCGCAGGAGCAACTTAATCTGACAGGTTACAAGCAGCAGACAACTGATGTATGAATAACTCAAATTAGAATTTTATAATGACCTACCTCTATATCTGTGGCAATGGTTTCAAATCATGGAAAGTTGTGTTGAACAGGGTGTTATCTTATTTTTATAAAGAAACAGTATAAAGAAATCGTGCTGATTAGAAATTGCACACGATCTAAAATATCAACAATGCATATAGGGTCCGCTTCAAATATAAAAGGAAAAATGCCCGGCCGGAGATCTAGTGGGTTAATTCACCGTTTAGACCAGAGGTCTGCAACCTTGCGCTCGCTATACTCAAACTTGGTGCTTTCTTAGTGATGTCACAAGTATGCCAATATTAAACAGACGTATGCAGTTTCAAATTTTTATTTATAAAAGAGAGTTTAATCAATGAGCTGTCAGTGTACTCGGTGTTTCTTTCAGGACTTTTTGTCCGGGGAGAGGGGAGGGGGTAACAGCTTAGGGGGTTGGAGCAAGTTTTCTATTTGCTCTATATAAATATATCTAAATGCTATTACATAAATAGAAACTAGATTGACAAAAAATGTCTCCGGGGGCGAATAAATTGGATGTATGCCTGAAAGAAACACTGAGTGTACTAGTGTTTAGAGTCACAGATACTAGATTCAGCGTCATATGTGTCGTGTGTGCAATATAACTGACTCTCTTGGTGCACCGTGTGGGACAATGCGATTTACTGCAAAGAGATTAGGGCCAATGGCAAACCAAATGCTTATTAAAATACTTTTATTTAATTGCCATTGTTATAAACAGAAAATTTGTATTTATGGTAATACCGTGTGCTCGCACTGCATCCATAGGTTTTAATGCAAGTATAAAATAAAAATTATCTCATTGATTTTAAATTCAAATTTTTTACTTAAACTTCAGTGATTTTATTATGTGATAAGTTTATATTTATAAAAAATCTTTGTATTTTTATATAAAAATTCGCTTCACATTTATTAAATTTGCTATTATTTTAAATTTATACATAAGTTTTTGAGACGAAGACTTTACTATACGAATTAATTTTATATAAGTTTGGAAATCTATTTAAAACACTACCAAGAACTTCAGGAATTTGAGAATATATTAGATATCTCATTTAGAATATTTCGAAAATTAATTTTTTACAGTAATCCAAGTTCGTTTTTGTTAAAATTTTATGAAAATTGTGAAAGTTCAAATATTAATTTTAAATATTAAAAAACCTAGTTTTGACTTGCCTACAAAAGTATTTCAATAATTACTCCATAAGATAATGTGTTAGTGTCGGTACTCTTTGGAATAACTAATCAATCAGGGAGCACTGGTGCTCTCTGATACTAAAAGTAAAACATTCACTGACATAGACAAAATTACTTTTCAGTATATTTTGATCGATAACAGTTCTTTTATATATTAACGCAGCACGAAATATGAAATATTTATAACCATAAGCATGTTCCTTATTAAGCTTAACAAGTTAGTGAAAAAAAAATGTATATCCGTTAAGTCTTTCTTCATTTATAAGCTGTCAATACAGACATGAAGAAACAAAGTTTTAATTCTCATTATTTTGTATTCCGCTATAGGGAATAAAGCTTACATCACAACATTCCCAGATCTCAGCCTCACTACCTGAAGAAAAATTTACCAAAATCCAACGAGTGATTCAGGAAATGATTAAGTTAGAAATGTGCATTAAAATTTTCTTTTTTATGGTATCCTTTAAATGATTTGATTTTTTGATTTCCTTTAGATGTATTTTACATATTCTCTTTATTTATACATTACATATTCCCTTTATTTATGCCTTACACATTCCCTTTATTTATACCGTACATATTACCTTTATTTATGCCTTAGCTATTCCCTTTGTCTATACTTCGTTTAAATGCCACAATTATTGATTCCAGTATTATTTATTCTCGGGAAAGTGAAAAGAAAGAAATACAGTTTAGTATAGATACTGGTTGATACAAATTACATATATATTACGTAAAATATAACAGCATCTGATACGAATTATATATACCTGCTACATATATAAATATATTGTAAACCTTTTCTGCCTCCCCCCCCCTTTCTAAACATAAATGGGAACACAGGTTTTCTAGGCTGTGCTGTCTTACAGATGATACTGCCCCCTTTGAAAAGTTCTGTATCATTTTTTATTATTTATACAATGTTTTCTCAACGGGAAGAATAGAAATAATATAGTCCACTGTTTCTTAACTGTTAATTTGTAAACAATTATCATATTTAGTTTATCCATTAATGAGGTACTTTTACATCATTACATGCATTTCAGGAAATCATCCTACATTCCATATATTAATATTTACTTCCGCATCTTAAAATTACCTATGTCAATATCCTCCACTTATTGCCACAAAGAAAAATTTACTTAAAATTTATGTATTTATTTGGTTAAAAATTGCACCACCCCTACAAACTGAGTATTACTTCTTCGTTTAAATGTCACAATTATTGATTCAAACTCCCCCGCAACGGGATGGAGTAACCATAGAAACAATACATCTTCGAGGAGCACGGAGATGAAAAAAGTTTTGCATCGCTCTCATTGTCTTTTTTATTACCTCCGATTAAAATCTGAAACAATGGAACAATATACAAAAATCTACTTACGTAAAATACGGGCATGCAGATTTACGACACGCTCGTAAAGCATGTCAAATTCCGCATCGGACAGAACCTACTCTTCCTCCTCTCTAATATACAGTCTACTCCATTTCATTTGGTGGTTGGGTACGATGTTTGCTTTACAGTGGTTCAATACCTCAAGTGGCGCCATCTGTTGCGCGCCGAAGAAACCTTGCGGGGGTGGTGATGGCTGCTTGATTATGAATGGATGCGCAAAAGGGGAAGTTTCACTATTGATAGAGGGAAGAATCGTTGTTTCCCCCCTTTTATCAATGGTTCGGGCCGTAAGCCTATCTTTGCTATAGTGTGGGTAGTTATCTATTTTTAGTTATAAATTGGTTAAATCTTCGCAGATTTTCGTCGTCCAATCTGTTTCCGAAAGATTTGGAAATGGATGCTTGTGTTTGTGCTTAAAATGATCACACTCTTTTTGTTTCCGGAGGAAAATCTTGTTTGTCGATTTTTACCCCGTTTTCAATCCGTTCAAATGACAGTTTGATTAGACGCAGTGGTTCTCAACCTTTTTCGCTAGTAACCTAAAATATCCGTAAACTATAGCGGCTGAAAGGGATTCAACAGTTTGTTTCCTAAATTGGATATTGCTCACGTCATCGGATAAAAGTAAACGCCGCTGCAGTAGTTGTAGAAACGTATTGACAGGGAACTAAATTGTGTTTAATTCCTAAATTCTTGGATTTGTGTAATTTAGTCATTAAAATATCTTAACTGCGTCTAGGTCCATAGACGGGTAGTGGGAGAGCCGGTGTGAATTTCCGGAGCACATGCTGCCTGCAGGGCTCGGGTCCCGATTTATGAAGAACAATTTCTATCTACACGGAATTTTTTTATATCTGATGGGGCCTTGAATTATTGTTTTCCCGGGGCCCGCTATCGGCAGCCCTGATTACATCGAACTCATTCGATTTTCATCGAATGGTAATAGTACAAGTTGATAGTAAAAGATCACTTCAAAATTCTATATTGCATTATAAAATGCAGTAGACCGTGACCACGCAAGAGTTAGGGAGGCTGAGCAGGGCCACCCATGCAAATTGTGGGCCTCCATACAAATATTTATCCCCCCCCCCGAAACACCATATCTGATTTTCATCTCTCCAAGGATCTTTCATGTCTCCCCTACCTACAAAAGTAGATAGTTTACTAGGAAATTTCACTTGCTCTTCTGAAGATGCCAATTTCGGTTTCTTTTAAACAAAATAAGGACCTATACAAAATAAATGAGCAAAATAGTATAAAAATTCTTAATAGTTCGGTAAAAAATGAAGTGTACATACCACTGTCCACCATATAAAGGTTTATTCAGAACTTTCTCGTGTTTATTATTTTCACTAGGACAAACGCCATATTTAGTATAGGTAATCCGACACAGTATTTCTTTTGATAAATAGCGCTTTCTGTTATCGTGAAATTTCACTGTATATAAAGTTCGCTTATTATTTTTCATAATTACATAGTACATAGGAAAATTATAAAACATTGTCACAGGGTCGAAAAATTCAAATTCAAGTTTTCGATTGATTTCTAAACATTGATAATTCCCAAAATTGAATCGAACATTTTTGAAGTGATGTTTGAGTATATGTGTGTGCAGTAGCGTGGGCAGGAGGATCAGATTCTTCCCTATACTGTTGGGAAAATTAGATGAGTACTTCATGGTGTCCATATTGGTAAACGAAATTCAAAATTTCATGGCATTCTTCCGTAACTCCCCTCCAACATCCAACTTTCCAACATCCTGGATACGACTATATGTGTACGTGTGTGTATGTTTATGTGTGTATGTGAGTATGTATGTATGTGTATGTGAGTATGTATGTATATGTGAGTATGAAGGTATGTATATGTTAGTATGTATGTATGTGTATGTATGTATGTGTATGTGAGTATGTATGTATGTGTATGTAAGTATGTATGTGTATATGAGTATGTATGTATGTGTATGTGAGTTTGTATGTGTGATTGTATCCGTGAGTCTGTGGACACTTTATCTCACGAACGAATGGAATTTTTATCATTCTGAATGAAGTCTAGTAAGATTGTCATAATCAGTGAATACAAGTACCCTATTGATTATAAATGCGTTCAGGATTCGAAAGACCTCCCCCCCTCCTCCTCCTCCTCTAAATGTTCGATTATTTAAAAAAATCGCGAAATAATCAGGAGAATTCATGTTAAATAAACTAGCATTTTATATATAACTAGCAGCATACCCGTTCTTTGTACGGATTATAAAATATAATAAAGAAATTAAAAATTCCAAAAAAGGTGCAAATTCCTATTGTATTCGAAATGAGACCTTGTTATTTAAAATATTCTATTAAAATATTTAATTTAATTATCCTAACCAAAGTACAAGAATCTCTGATCTCACTATACAAAATTATCTTCACAGGAAGATCGGAAGAATAAAACATACTGGTCCCGTTTGTAAACAAATTTACAAAAAATGTGAAATTGGATCAATATATGCCAAAATGAAAGCGCTGTGAAATTGGATCAACGTATGCTAAAATGGTATTAGAAGATATACCCAAACCATTTTTATTCTGTTTCAATAATTGGTTAAACTCAATATATGAGTATGAAAAATATTTGCCAAAATAAAACAGATGACCTAAGAAATTGAAATTATCCATAATCACTAACATTTGAACCGGAAATCCGTATTTGATATAACCCAGTCAAAAATGCTATTCTGATAAAATTTATTTTTATATAAATCCCTTAATTATTTAAATCGGAAAGATTTAATAAAAATCGTCTGCTGTATAATTCATTGGGTTTCATTCCAACATGATATCATTTTTCCTTTCAAATTTATTTGCGGAAAAAGTATCTTTTGCATAATATGCTATCTCTATGGAAGGTTTGTTTCTTATTAATCTCTCAACACCCTCTGGTCGTGAATGTATATGTTCGGTCTACCAATAGTACACTGACCATGTCCGATCGAACAAAAGTAATTGCAGCGTCTCCAGCGAAGAATTTTAAAAGTTAAATTAACGAATTTGGCGACAAAGCAATGTACACGAGAAAAGTTGCACAGTTAGTAGAAATCATAAAACTGTTACATAAACAACAGTTACACAAACAGTTATATAAACATCTCTGAAATGCGATACATTCCTCGGTAATATTTTTTAAATTATCGCAATACTACATTAATTTATTATATTTGAAAACTTCATCGAAGAAAATGAACTTCATTCAAATGACGGCATTGAAATATAAATTGCGTGGTTTAAACATCTCTAAAATGCGATACATTCCTCTGTAATATTTTTAAAATGATCATAATACTACAATAATTTATCATATTTGAAATCTTCATCGAAAACAAATGAACTTTATTCAAATGACGTCATAGAAATATAAATCCCCTCTCTATAAAAGCAGCATTTCATTCGTACACATTCTTCCAATCGTTTCATTCATCTCAATACTATAATAATTTATTTTATTTAAAAATTTGAAAAATGGTTATCTACCATATTTATTTTAAAATGTGTAGCCTCTCTTACATATAAATAAGTCAACTCTTGGAAAGATATTTATTATATAATATATCTCTTTTTCTTTTCTGGAGGATATAATAAGAGTCAGAATTTAATTGAATTTGTTTTTCTCCCTATATTAAATAATTTTTATTTAAAAAACTACTTAACATATTTTACTGAAATTTTTTTTATATATTTTATGGGATAATTTGAATATTTCCTAAAATTTTCGAAGCAATATGTGAATTTTAAATTCGTTTAAAAAATGTTTGAAAAATTCCCATGGGGTTCTATGTATTTCATATTTTCAACCCGGGTTCAATCCAAAACTAATTGGGTGATATTATTCATGTATATTCCCATAGGTCCCACAGACCGTCTGAAAAACATACTAAAATTTCATTTTGATAAAGTAATTTTTATGGCAGTTATCTTGCTAACGGACAGACAGACAGACAGAATGAACAAAGTCATAGACACTTTTTAACTATGTTGTTAAGTGTTAATAATAATAACACCTGTATTATATGAAGAGATCACGTGACTCATTGCAAAATAAAAAATGGCTTCCAGTTTTTTCTTCTATGCATAGCCTGGATGTTTAAAGATCCAGAGATTCTCTTGAAATTTGTCGTTTTAGTTTCTAAGCAATTTTTATGAATACTGCCTACAACTTTCTGACTGTTTCTGTTTGGCTATCACGACAATTCATTGGACAAAAAGCAACAACGGAAAAAACGCAGCTAACGGACAAAAAGCAGCAACACAAATATCACTAGTCTAAATAAAACTTTCAAAAACTCTGTTATGAAAAAGAAAGTTTAACTTTTCAATTGCTGCGTGAAAGTCCGATGTTTTAAATAAAAATATTAATTAGCATTGGAACTAGTGTTTAGAATTGAGGGAGTCCTACGTATTTATTTATTAAACTATATACTACTTTGCATATAGTATAAACGTTTGGCGTGATGCGATAATAAGTGTTATGCCAACTCTTTGACATCCTTCTGCTGCGTCCTCTGCTCTTTGACTTTTTTGAATTACAATGCATACATATTTTTTTTCTCAATAGCATTTTTTTTTTCAAACCGACATAAAAACAAGAAAGATCAACCATGCATAAGCATTGATTATGAAACACTTTCCAACTGAAATGCAATTTCATTTAAAAATTTCTAAAATGTGATACATTCAGTGGTGATATCTTTTACATTATCACAGTACTACAGTAATTTATTATACTTAAAACTGTATCGAAATATAAATCATCTGATTCTCTATGTAAAATCAATGAATATTTCATTCATATAACTTGTATTCCAGACTCCAGAGCTAAATAATTTTGTGTGAAAAAAATTCAGCAATTCTTATGTAACTCACCTTACAATCGCTGGAGATATTTGCATTCTGCATAAGTTAAAATTTGGCTTCGTTGAAGAAATAATAAAAGTTTAAGGATCATTTAAAATCACAACTATTGTAATTGCATAGGCACGGAATTGAGATACACAGATAATACACAGATACACAGATAATATATATGTGTGTGTGTGTGTATGTATTCAAAGTATTGGAATGGTGCCGAAGATCGGAACTCGAACTTTCGAAGGATCTACACGTTTTGGGACTTCTCGAACACGAAAACACTATTTTTAGGAAGACGTCTATGTGTGTAAGGGTGTATCTGTGTATGTTTCTGTGTGTCTGTGAGGATATTACATCCACTCTAATTGAAAAACAAATTTACCGAATTTCATAAAATTTGGTAGGTATGTTTTTTGTGGGAAATCCTGATGTTCATTAGATTATAGTACGATTCGTAATAAAAGAATCTGCCTTCTTTGCAAAATGGCCGGCAGAAATTGCCTTTATCCACTCTAGCTAAAAACCAATGGAACAAATTTAACAAAATTTGGTGTATAATATTTCAATAACCTTCAAGTGATTTATATACCAAAATTAACAAAATTTGGTATATAAATCATTTGTAGGTTATTCTAGTACGATTCGGGAAAAAGGAACGGGCTGTTTTTGCGAAATGGCCCTCAAAAATCGTTAAATATAAAAATAAAAGACTACGTGTGCTCAATTATATCAGTTAAATTCCTATTTTATACGTGATTTTTGACAACAAAAAGAATAAGACTAACCCCATTACTATAGGACTAGCCGTTCTTGAGATATTCTAGTTTTTTCGCGTTTTCGCTACGCCACCTTTGACAATAAGTCCAGCTATCAAATGAGAACCAAATTTAAGTTTAACGTGCAAATTCAATGTCATTTAAAATACTTATGGCTGTCATTTTCTGCAGATAAACTCAAATTATTATTGAGTAAATAAAGATAACGTGAATATGAGTCTGCAGGGAAAAACATGTGCTGCCCACATCAGAATTTTTAACAATATTACAACAAAGATTTATAGAAGTAAACAGGGATTATTTGCAGGCCATTTCGAAAAAAATGTATGATCTATATTTAAAGATCCACCAAATTTTTGTAGAATAAAATGTTCAACAAATTTAAGCTGTGTACCAAATATTAACTCTATAGGACGTAGGAAAGTGCATTAAAAATGCCATCAAATAAGTATATCATGAAGAGTTATATAAAATTTTAAAAAAAATTTAAAAATTGTTATCTACCAAATTTATTTTAAAATGTGAAGCCTCTCTCATATACAAAATGTTTAAACTCTTGGAAAGATATTTATAATATAATATATCTCTTTTTTCTTTCTGGAAGATATCCCAAAACTCAGAATTTAATTGATTTTGTTTTTTTCCCTATATTAAATAATTTTTAATTAAAAAACTACTTAATATATTTTACTGATATTTTTTATATATTTTACGGGATAATGTGAATATTTCCTAAAAATTTCGGAGCAATTTGTGAATTTTAAATTTGCTTAAAAAATGCTTGAAAAATTAGGTCCCATAGGGTTCAATGTATTTCATTTCTTCAACCCGGGTTCAATAAAAAACTAATATTATTTATTTATATTCCCATATTATTTATTTATATTCCCATATTGATATATTCCCAGGTGATATTATTTATTTATATTCCCATAGGTCCCACAGACCGTCTGAAAAACATACTAAAAGTTCATTTTGATAAAGTCATTTTTACGGCAGTTATCGTGCTAACGGACAGACAGACGGAATGAACAAAGTCATAAACACTTTTCAACTTTGTTGTAAAGTGTTAACAATCTGATGTGGGCAGCACATGACTTTCCTTATATAATGGAATGAATTTACTACATTTACAGTAAAAAATCTGATGTGAGCAGCACATGACTTTCCCTGCAGACTTATATTCGCGTTCTATTTATTTAAATTAAATTTAATTCATTTTCAATTAAATTTACGTTCTCATTTAAAAACTGGACTTATTTTCAAAAATGATGTAGGAAAAATACGAAAAACTAAAATATCTCAAGAACGGCTAGTCCTAGTGTAATGGGGTTTGTTTTATTCTTTTCTTCGCTAAAAATTACGTATTAAACAAGCATTTAATGGCTATATTTGAGCATACGTAGTTCTTAAGTTTAGATTTTGATGATTTTTGCGGGCCATTTTGCAAAAAAAGGCAGGTTATTTTTTTTCGAATAATACCAAAATCTAATCAGCGCCAGGGTGGCCTACAAGCGACTTATCTACCCAATTTTGTGAAATTCGGTCCATTAGTTTTCCAGCTAGAGTGGATACAAGCTTTTGAGGGCCATTTCGCAAAAAAAGGCGGGTTCTTTTATTCCGACTCGTACCCAAAACTAATCAGCACTAGCCCCGCCCACAAGTGACTTACTTACAAAATTTAGTGAAATTCGGTCCATTAGTTTTTTAGTTAGAGTGGATACAAATTCTGCACAGACAGACACACAGACACACAGACACACACACAGACGTCACGCTAAAAATGGTTTTTTCGTATTCTAGAGGTCTCTTAACGTGTAGATCCGTCGAAAACTCGAGTTGCGATTTTCGGCATGATTCCAATACTTTCCCTATACATTACCATGTATTGCAGGGAAAGTAAAAATCTGATGTGAGCAGCACATGACTTTCCCTGCAGACTTATATTAGCGTTCTCTTTATTTTAATTAAATTTATTTCACTTTTAATTCAATTTCGTTCTCATTCGATAACCGGACTTATTTTCAAAGGTGGCGTAGGGAAAGCACGAAAAACTAAAATATCTCGAGAACGGCTAGTCCTACTGTAATGGGGTTGATCTTATTCTTTTCGTCGTTAAAAATTACGTATTAAATCAGCATTTAATGGATATTTTTGAGAATACCCAGTTTGTTATTTTAGATTTTGGCAATTTTTGCGGGCCATTTTGCAAAAAAAGGCATGTTATTTTTTTCTGAATCGTACCAAAATCTAATCAGCACCAGGATGACCTATACCTGACTCATCTACCGAATTTTGTGAAATTCGGTCCATTAGTTTTTCAGCTACAGTGGATACAAACTTTTGCGGGCCATTTCACAAAAAAGGCGGGTTCTTTTATTCCGAATCGTACCCAAAACTAATCAGCACCAGCCCCTCCCACAAGTGACTTACCTACAAAATTTTGTGAAATTCGGTCCATTAGTTTTTTAGTTAGAGTGGATACAAAATCTGCACAGACAGACACACAGACACACAGACAGACAGACACACACACAGACGTCACGCTAAAAATGGTTTTTTCGTATTCTAGAGGTCTTGAAACGTGTAGATCCGTCGAAAACTCGAGTAGCGATTTTCGACATGATTCCAATACTTTCCCTATACATTACCATGTATTGCAGGGAAAGTAAAAAAAGGAGATTATTTTTATAGTAGTTATTTATATTATTTCCATGATATTGAATTTTCGTCAATGAGTCGTCATTTTCTATGTCGTCATCATCAATGAGTCGTCATTAATTTAGCGTCATTTTTAACACTTTACAACAAAGTTGAAAAGTGTTTATGACTTTGTTCATTCTGTCTGTCTGTCTGTCTGTCTGTCTGTCTGTCTGTCTGTCCGTTAGCACGATAACTGCCGTAAAAATGAGTTTATCAAAATGAAATTTTAGTATGTTGTTCAGAGGGTCTGTAGGACCTATGGGAATATAAATAAATAATATCACCCAATTAGTTTTTTATTGAACCCGGGTTGAAAAAATGAAATACATTGAACCCTATGGGACCTAATTTTTCAAACATTTTTTAAGTAAATTTAAAATTCACGAATTGCTTCGAAATTTTTAGGAAATATTCACATTATCCCATAGAATATATAAAAAAAAATTCAGTAAAATATGTTAAGTAGTTTTTTAATTAAAAAAATTATTTAATATAGGGAAAAAAACAAATTCAATTAAATTCTGACTTTGGCATATCTTCCAGAAAGAAAAGAGAGAGATATTATATAATAAATATCTCTCCATTTGTTAAAACGTTTTGCATATGGGAGTGGCTTCATATTTTAAAATAATTTTGTAGATAACAATTTTTCATTTTTTTTAAATTTTATATAACTCTTCATGATAAATTTAATTGATGGCATTTTAAATGCACTTTCCTACGTCCTAGAGAGTTAAAATTTGGTACACAGCTTAATTTGTAGAACATTTTATTCTACAGCAATTTGGTGGATCTTTAAATATAGATCATACATTTTTTTCGAAATGACCCGCAATTAATCCCCGTTCACTTTTATAAATCATTGTTGTAATATTGTTAAAAATTCTGATGTGGACAGCACATGTCTTTCCCTGCAGACTCATATTCGTTCTCTTTATTTATTCAATGATAATTTGAGTTTATCTGCACAACATAAGTATTTTAAATGACATTGAATTTACACGTTAAACTTAAATTTGGTTCTCATTTGATAACTGGACTTATTGTCAAAGGTGACGTAGCGAAAACGCGAAAAAACTAGAATATCTCAAAAACGGCTAGTCCTAGAGTAATGGGGTTAGTCTTATTCTTTTTGTTGTCAAAAATCACATATAAAATAGGAATTTAATTGATATAATTGAGCACACGTAGTCTTTTATTTTTATATATAACGATTTTTGCTGGCCATTTCGCAAAAATAGCCCGTTCCTTTTTCCCGAATCGTAGTAGAATAACCTACAAATGATTTATATACAAAATTTTGTTAAATTTGGTATATAAATCACTTGTAGGTTATTGAAATATTATACTCCAAATTTTGTTAAATTTGGTTCATTAGTTTTTAGCTAGAGTGGATAAAGGCAATTTCTGCGGCCATTTCGCAAAGATTCTTTTATTACGAATCGTACTATAATCTAATGAACATCAGGATTTCCCACAAAAAACATACCTACCAAATTGTATGAAATTCGGTCCATTAGTTTTTCAATTAGAGTGGATGTAATATCCACACAGACACACAGAAACATACACAGATACACCCTTACACACACAGACGTCTTCCTAAAAGTAGTTTTTTCGTGTTCTAGAAGTCCCAAAACGTGTAGATCCTTTGAAATTTCGAGTTCCGATCTTCGGCACGATTCCAATACTTTGAGTACATACACATACACATATATATTATCTGTGTATTATCTGTGTATCTAAATTCCGTGCCTATGCAATTACAATAGTTGTGATTTTAAATGATCCCTAAACTTTTATTATTTCTTCAAGGAAGCCTAATTTTAACATATGCAGAATGCAAATATCTCAAGCGATTGTAAGATGAATTACATAAGAATTGCTGAATTTTTTTCACACAAAATTATTTAGCTCTGGAGTCTGGAATACAAGTTATATGAATGAAATATTCATTGATTTTGCATAAAGAATCAGATGATTTATATTTCGATACAGTTTTAAATATTTAAGTATAATAAATTACTGTAGTACTGTGATAATGTAAAAGATATTACCACTGAATGAATCACATTTTAGAAATTTTTAAATGAAATTACATTTGAGTTGGAAAGTGTTTCATAATCAATGCTTATGCATGATTGATCTTTCTTGTTATCTATTTGGCGAGTTTTTCGTTAATTTTGTAACATTTAAAAAAGTCGCCAAGTTTTGCGATATTCCATCAAATTCGTTGCCAAAATCTCGCCAAGCGTTATGGACGACGAAATAAGTTATTCTTACAGCAGATCAATGACTATTGGCGTTCAAATACAAAATTATTACTCAAATTATCTTTTTTCATGAATGGAACGAGCTAGATACACGAGAATGATGTCACCCAATTTATCGCATGGTATTACATATGAAAAGTGAACATGTTTCTCAATAGGAAATATTTTTTTTTTATTTTATATGACTTTTTGATAATTTTTTTTAAAAATGTGCAATATCTCGAGAACGGTTCATGTTAGCGTTCTAAAATTTATGTTAATCGATTTCTAATGAAAAATCACATAAGAAATGTCTATTTGCGTAACTTTATTAGAGGTTTTGATTTTTTGATGATTTTTTCAAAATTTCACTCGAAAATTTAGGAGTGTTTTGAACATTCAATTGTGTATAAAAACAATAGACTTCCAAGATTCACGCATTGTAATTTTTGTATCAAATTCAGTTCGAATCGGTCCATTCCTTCGCCAGTTATCGCCTCCACAAACTCACTGACACAAACACACGCTTTCACACACACACACACACACTTTCACACACATACACTCACACACACTTTCACACACATACACACACACACACACTTTCACACACATACACAGACATCACCTCAAAAATGTTCGATTCGTGACCCGGGATGCTTGAAACGTGCTCTCCCGTCGAATACTCGAATTCGAATTTTTGACCCCGTCACGATACTTTCCTTATTACATTATTGTATATAAGGAAAGTAATAATAGAACTAAATTTTATTTCTATTGTTCAATGTGTTCATAGAATAGCGTGCTCTGATTAAGAAGTGCATAAACGACCGCTCAGATTCTCAAAAACATTATTGAAAAAATTAACTGTAGAGTGACGCAACTCAACTCTCTCTCATACCTGAATCCATTTTTGGTAACTTTTTTTTTTCAAATTTTACAAGGAAAAATTTTAAAAATCGGCATTGTGCATCCAAATAATTACAACTATAACATGTTACCTTTAACTTTAAAGGGTTTGACAAAAATTTCCGACTGATACCATATTTGACAATGTACCACCCGGAGGGGGGGGGGGGGGACTTAAAGCCCCGAAGGAACTAATGACCCCCAAAGGAACTCATGACGTCACGAACAAAAAAAAAATTGTACCGGGGCAATTTTTCACAAAAATGATATAAACTATTAAACCTCGTGATTATTGAACCATAAATAAAATATTTTAAAGTTGATTATGTCCAATTTTGTAATATGCTGCCATGTTAAAAAGATATAAAATTTCGAATAAATTTCGAAGATTTCGCTTGAATTTAAAAAAAGATTCTCTCTAGTTCTAGCTTTTTTGATAACAAAGCCGTTTTTAAAGTTTCTTGAAAATCTGTTAATATTTGCGGCCGCTATTGTGTGCACAAGAAATCGACTACATTCCAACATCAGTCCAATAATAGTCAAAATGTGTTCAGGAGATCCTAAAATATATATTGATATCAAAATCTCGAGTTCGAAAATTTTAGTTTAAACAATACTTTCTTTATACTGTACATTGTACGAGAAAGTAAAAATTGTTGATTTGTTGTATGAGATGATCAAAATGTCTATTTATTCTTTTCAGAACAAATGGCAAATAAATCCTTCAACCTAAACACCTAAACGTCTATTTCTGGTTGGATATACTGACTGGTTGGATTAAATATATATATATATATATATATATATATATATATATATATATATATATATATATATATATATATATATATATTTATATAAATATATATATATATATATTTATATATACATATATATATAAATAAATATATATATATATATATATATTTATAAAGTATAATGACGGGGTTGAAAATGCAAATCCGAGTTTTCGACGGAAGAACACGTTCCAAGTATCCCTGAACTCGAATCCAATGCCTTTCAGCTGATGTGTGTGCGTGTGTGTGTGTGTGTGTTTGTGTGTGTACGTGTGTGTGTGTACGTGTGTGTGTGTACGTGTGTGTGCGCCTGTACGTATGTGAGTGACAAGTCCATACAACAAGTCGCCAATTTTCATTTATTTTACGGGATATTAATTGCATGTCAATTGCATTTTGTTGTAGATTTTGCACTCGAATATGATAATAAGACATTTTATTTTGATAAATATTGTCGGACAAAAGCGCTCAATTTCAATTTACGAGATGTTAATTAAATGTCGAGAACATTTCGTTGTAGCTGCATTTATTTATACGTACATTGGTCGCCTTTGCGTACTGTGATTAGGTAGGCTTCAAATACATGCAATACATTTTAATAAATAAATTAAACGTAACAGTAGTGCAATACGTTTTAACAAATAAATTAAATGTAACAGCAGTGCAATACATTTTAACAAATAAATTAAGCGTATCAATAGTGCAATATATTTTAACAAATAAATTAAACGTAACAGTAATGCAATACACTTTAACAAAAAAAATTAAACGTAACATTAGTGCGATACATTTTAACAAATAAATTAAACGTAACAAAAGTGCAATACATTTTAACAAATAATTTAAACTTAACAGTAGTGTAATACATTTTAACAAATAAATTAAACGTAACAGTAGTGCAATATATTGTAACAAATAAATTAAACGTAACAGTAATGCAATACACTTTAACAAAAAATTAAACGTAACATTAGTGCCATACATTTTAACAAATAAATTAAACGTAACAAAAGTTCAATACATTTTAACAAATAAATTAAACTTAACAATAGTGTAATGCATTTTAACAAATAAATTAAGCGTAACAATAGTGCAATATATTTTAACAGATAAATTAAACGTAACAGTAGTGCAACACATTTTAACAAATAAATTAAGCGTAACAGTAGTACAATGCATTTTAACAAATTAATTAAACGTAACAGAAGTGCAATACATTATAAATTAAACGTAACAGTAGTGTAATACATTTTAACAAATAAATTAAACGTAACAGTATTCCAATACATTTTAACAAATAAAGTAAACGTAACAGTAGTGCAATACATTTTAACAAATAAATTAAACGTAACAGTAGTGCAATACATTTTAACAAATAAATTAAACGTAATAGTAGTGCAATACATTTTAATAAATAAATTAAACGCAACAGTAGTATATAATTATTTTCTTAGAGTATTGGCGTAACTCAGATTTGCTATCGTACCCGACAATAAGCATTTCATTGAGCTAGAGATGATTACATCTACATGTTGAAAAGGACCCTACTCTATACAGTAAAAAAATACAATCTGTTGTGGGCAACACATCCCTTTCATAACATAATACAACGACTTTAACTCTTTCACAGCGGAAATAATGGTTGAGATTCACAGCACAATGATTCATCGAATTACTCCCCGCCCCTCCTATCGTAAATTAAAATTTCGCGCTTAATCATACTCACATGCAAAATACTTATCAAAATGTGATTGAATGTTGATGAATATCCCGTGAAATAAATTATAAGTTCTTGGGCTTCAAAATTTGTACATAAAGTATCTCCTTTATAGTGAATGAAAGGAACTAGATTCACCTAGATTTACTAGAAAGAAACTAGCAAATTTTTAGCACAATATTTCATGTGGGAAGTTAACCTATGTGATAACACTACTTTTTTAATTTATGCAATGTTTTGATGAATTTATTTGGAAAACGTGTAATATTTCGAGAACTGATCATGTAAGCGTTCTAAAATTGGTGTAATTCGTTTCCTAATGAAAAATAGTCATTCTGTTGGAAATGACTACTTATCAGTACTAAAAGTAATCATATTCTTTGATTTTTTCAAAAATTCTTTCAGAAATTGGTGGTGGTAGTGTGTGTGTGGGGGGGGGGGGCTTTCCAACATTCAGTCACGTTTAAATCCAATAGGATTTCAGCATTCACTTATTGTAATAATCGTATTAAATTATTTTTAAAACGCTTCATTTGTTCGTGAGATATCGCATTATACACTAACATGCATACACTCTAACATACATACACTCTAACATACATACACATACTAACATATACACAGTCTAACATTACATATAATCACACGGACGTCACCTCATAAATGTTCGATTCCAATTCAGGGATTTTCTCCGTCGAGAACACGAATTCGAATTTTCGACCCCGTCATAATACTCTCCTTATGCATTATACTATGAAAGTTGGTTGGTTGGTGTCTTGTCCATATGAAGTCAAATTGAACCATGTGCAGATATTACTGCCCTAGCGAGATCCACAATCTTCTCATTATAAAGTTTTCCCTAGAAAGGGAATTTCCCAATGCTTTGTAAAGCCGCAAGCATTGCTGGACAGTCAAAAACAGGGTCTTTCAAAAATCCGTATAAACTTTAAAAATTCATTAAAAATCGAAAAATCATCGCATTGAGGTACGGTTTGTACCATAAGTATTGCTAGGACGGGGTTTTTTTTTGACGTGAAAAAATTTTGTAGTTTAAAAAATCACCTATAGGTGGCGCTGAACGCATTGGAAAGACAAAGAAAATAACTTACTGTACGTGTCAAATCGTGTGACAAGCATAAGTAACCCTGAACAGGTGATAGGACCTTTTCCTTTCTTTAGATTTTTCCTAAATCGGAATTTTCGCAAAACATCTAATGCTGATTCTCCGCTTATGTAATACTGCTTCCCTAATAAGGCTTTTTCGATCAAAGTTAACATTCTCGCAAAAACTTCTTCTTTGCACTGTTTACTAATGAATCAAATGAAGAATCTACAGAGCACTACAGCTCTTTTATAACAGCCTCATTTGCATACTTGTGGGAGATGTATTCGGATAAGCGCCACCTATAGGTGATTTTTTAAACTACAAAATTTTTTCACCTCAAAAAAAAAAACCCGTCCTGGCAATACTTATGGTACAAACCGTAACTCAATGCGATGATTTTTCAATTTTTAATGAATTTTTTTAATTTATACGGACTTTTGAAAGACCCTGTAGGTATCCCAGTGGGCAATTTCTACCTGGGCAGTTTCTACATATACCTGGGCAGTTTCTACAGTATTTGTAGGTTCTGGTGCCATCAGCACTAATTTTCATACCATGTTGCTGTCTAGTTCTTAGTCTGGCAATTGTCTTGGTGATCTCCATATTCTCATTTATTACACAGACCTGGTGGTCCAATCCTATAGGCTTCACTCTAAGTCTGTATCTAGCGATAGCATTGGCATATATATCGTCAAGAATGATAATGCTTGAGGTGTCTTTATTTAAATTCCATGCCTCCTTGGCCAATTCATCGGCCGCCTCATTGCCGTCTATACCTACATGTGCAGGCATCCACTGTAGAATGCAAAGCTTTCCCATTTTATTAATTGTAGCCATGTGTTTGTGAATACAATGCGAGAGCCCTAAACGTCCATGTTGTATTGCCTGTAGGGCAGCTCTAGAGTCGCAGAAAATTACAAGTCCGCTAGCTCTGTCTACAACTTCGAAAGAAATATAAATGCCTAAGGCCTCATGAATTGCTCTTAGTTCGCATGTAAAGTTGAAAGCAATGTTACCCTTCTCCAGAGCTCTGGAGTCTTTTTGTGCCATTTGGCATAGTAATGTGAATGCCAGCTCCTCCCCTGAGGATAGCCTCGTCTGAGCATCCATCAGTGTACATCTGTACTAAATCACACCCCAAATAGGTTTTAATTGTTTCTATTCCTTTTGCTTTGACAATGGTTTCCTTTTTTGAACAAAGCTCCACGAGATCCAAATTTATAGTGGTGTTTTGGGGGATGCAAGATGGTAAAATAGGCTCTTGATTTATATCATATTTTTCGTGTTCAAGGCCAAGACTTTCTCTTATTTCCTTGTCATATTTCATAGTTGATGACCTTTTGAGTCTTGATTTCCCATTCCAGTTCAAAAAGGTCCTGCGGGAGATGTGTTCAGTGTCTCCACTATTAGCCTTACTATGAACTAAGAAAAGTATTATAACCTCTTTTAAATAAAAGGGACACCCGCGTATACTCTCTCCCTTCTAAGAAATTAACCCGTTAATTTCCGTTTGTAACCCCCCCCCCCCCTTTTTATGCTTCTCTCAATTTCTAAGATGTCCTAGAGCTTATCTGGCGATATATTTTTTCTATACTTCCAATACCAAAAGTTTTACGCAACATCCCCCCTGTTGCTTCAACCTGAAAAGAGAACGCGTATTTACTACAGAACATTCCCGTAATAATAAATTGACCAGGACATTTTTTCCAGTATCGTGCTGAGTTACTTATGCTCCCTATAGAAAGGGATTTATCGATAATTGTCAAAATAATTGCCAATTCCTGGCTATCCAAGTGATATTTGTGGCCGAGAAAAAGGTTTTCATTGGTGCATGTGATTTGGGACTTCCATATCTAGTGCAAAATATATTATCTTTCAGTAAAATGTTAGAGTTTAGATATTGTCATATACATTAATTTTGATGGAGTGCAAAATACTTTAAGAACCATTATTTATCATTAATAACTTTTGACTTTCTCCTGCGTAGTATTGAGAAAGTATTGTGTTTACGAAAATTTTTCATTTCGAGATTTTGATGCCAATATATGTTTTGACTATTTTTGGAGTGATGTCCATCTGTCTGTCTGTCTGTCAGTCTGTCCACATACATATTAATAAATTTTCATGGAGCTTTATATTGTATTTTTATTATAAAAAAATTACTTTTGTTATAAAAAAAATCTAGAAATAGATAGAATTTTTTTAATTACGAGCGAAAACTTCGAAATTTATACGAAATTTTACATTTTTTAGCATGGCAGCATAGGACAAAATTGGACATAACCATGCATAAATATTTATGTCTCAATAATCACGATACCTTATACACTGAATTCCCGATTATCCGTGTGCGGATTATCCGGTTTGAGGATTATCCGTGCAGTTTGAAAATCACCTGATTATCCGGTTTTTGTGGATTTTCCGTGCATCTAAAAAAAACCCCTGAAAAATCATCGTAGTATTATCCATACATTGCCAAGATAAAAATACGAAAAATTATAACTGTTGTGATAGATAAATTGGTAAACAAGCATACAGAAAGTGAAATTAATTTCTTGAGAGCACCAGTATATATTAAGAATTCCAGTATATTATGATTCCCAAACATCTGCTTGGATGAATTCCCAAATATTTACGAAATGGTTTAATAGTAAATTCGTACCACAAGTAAGCGAGTGGCTAGAAGAAAGAGGTTTGCCAAAAAAAAGCTGTCCTTATTTACAATACACCATGCCACCCCTCTGATATTACGTCAGCTAACAGTGAGATTGCGTTAATATTTTTTCCTCCGAACGTTACATCATTGATTCAATCCATGGATCAAGGGCCTATATCGGCTATGAAAAGAATTTATCGGAAGAACCTTCTGAGACAACTACTAGAAGAAGAAACAATTGCAAGTTTTGGGAAGAAACTTACACCTTTGGATGCCGTAAATTTCATTGCCAGTGCTTGGAATGAAGTAAAAAGTACAACATTAAAGAACGCCTGGAGTAAACTGATCCCCGGTACAGCAGTAGCAGATTGTGCCAACGAAGAGATAACAGCATCAGGCATTATTGAAATCATTTCTGGTATTGAAGGATTTCAGAACGATAATGAAGAAAACGTTGAACAATGGCTAAAAGAAGACGAGACCGATCAAGGGTATCAGTACGAGTGGATGCATTACGAGTACGAGTGGATGCATTACACTACGAGTTGATGCGAGTAACTATATACGTGATTAATCACGTGCTGCTAACAAGGCCCAAATTGAAGTTATGTGTTCCTCAATCATCCACAGGTTAATAAATATGTTTGGTATATGATCTCCTCTCACATTCTATCTTAATAAATAATTAATAAGCAGAGTAGTTAATGTATTTGAATTTAATAAGTATTTTATGTTTTTAATAAATATTAATGTTAAATTGGTGTAATCCTTTTGGTAAAATATTAATTAATAATTCCTTTACAGGACTCACGCAGAAGTTAAATAATTGGAGGGTTTATAGCGGCACAATAAAGCAATGTCCGATGTAGTTAATAAAACCACTATGTATGAATTTAAGGCCATGTTAAAAGATAAAGATAGATATGTTAATGTTAAATAATTGGAGAGTTATTGCAAACACAACGCACAACGTAATGATACATAATGTTAATCATAATTTAAGTTCTTTATTTTCTATTCAGAGCACCACAACTTGGACTTGAATTTTTTTTTTCTAAATGAACAATTTTTAGGCCTAGTGCTTATCCACGTGTATTGCTTTAACGCTTGGTTATTTTTCGTTTTTCTATTTTCGAATCCACACCATGGATACTTGTTGAATATATGCAGCTTGATGACTAGATATATGCATTTTATTCTCCTCTTGATCGATGATTCTCTTTTATCCTACTTTCTAAGTTGTTGATATTTTTTAATTTGCCGACGCGGTGATCGAGCGGTCAAGGCGAGCGTTTCAAAGCAATCGTTCAACCGCCGCGTTGTGGGTTCGAGTCCCACGTAAGGCATGGATGTTGTGTTGTTGGGCGCCGTGTGTTCCGCCCCCTCTGGTGCGCCTGAGGCAACATCCTAGGACGGCTAAATGGTTCACGTTCTGGCCGATGTATAGGCGAATGATGAGAGTCAAGTGCCGGGCTATTTGATAAAAAAAAATTTAATTTAGGAATTAATGAGTTACAACTTCTCTCTATTCTATCATTGGATTTTCATATTATATCTTTATATATATATATATATATATATATATATATATATATATATATATATATATATATATATATATATATATATATATATATTATATATATAATATATATATATATATATATATTATATATATAATATATATATATATATATATATATATATATATATATATATTATATATATATATATATATATATATATATATTATCAGTTTAAAGGGTTTTGGGATAACCTTCAAAATTTAGACTTTTTCAAAAATATATATATGAAAATATAAACTTTCCATAACATTTTAAAATAATCATCATAATATAATTTCTATAATTACTGTAGCTATAAAACAGCAGCAACAACAAAGTTCGTTAAAAAAATTTAATTTAGGAATTAATGAGTTACAACTTCTCTCTATACTATCATTGGATTTTCATATTATATCTTTATATATATATATATATATATATATATATATATATAATATATATATTATATATATATATATATATATATATATATATATATATATATATATATATATATATATATATATATATATATATATATATATATATATATATATATATATATATATTATCAGTTTAAAGGGTTTTGGGATAACCTTCAAAATTTAGACTTTTTCAAAAATATATATATGAAAATATAAACTTTCCTTAACATTTTAAAATAATCATCATAATATAATTTCTATAATTACTGTAGCTATAAAACAGCAGCAACAACAAAGTTCGTTAAAATCAAAATACAACACAATATTAACAGAGTGGGTCGATTCAATACACAGTCTTCTTTCATCAGGACAAACAAGAAACGAACTTTCACTCGGCAGAGCAGGATTAGCAACTAGGGTTAGAACAGTAACCGTCTAAAGAACTCTGCTGCCCCAACTGGGTACCCAACCACGGATCTTCGTACTGGCCAGACAACGCTCTACCGTTGAGCTACTGAGACAGAATTACAAACTCTAACCTTCGAAAAATAAGCTCTGCAGTCTCCACCCTCTAAAGTCAGATTGATGTGCAACTAACAATTTGACAAACCGTCTGCTTCTACTTTGTCCTCAGGTTAACCTCCTGCTGCTATTTTATCCTCCAGGTTAGCATCCTGCGAGGTCGTTGCCTCCCGATTTGAAATCGGTGCTCAATATCCCAGAGTCCACTGGATCTGTGCTAGTAGTCCTAGGGTCACTTTCAGACCTCCGACATCTTTGTACTAATCTACAGTGCTGATTTGTTCAGACACCATTGTGAAGAACCTTGCTACCCCAACCAGGAATCGAACTACGGATCTTTGTACTGGCCAACCGACTCTCTCCATAGATCCACTGGGATGGAATTGCAAGCTCTTATTGTCGAAGTGGGCCCTGAAAACTTTCTAAAATTATTTGTTCTAACACCAATTGCCGATCCTGCTCCAACGCGTCACGTTACGCTTCTCGTTTGTCCTGACCAAGAAGGTTTCCCATTTTCTTCTAAACCGAGCTACACTATAAATTTTGTGTTATACGAGGATGGACCCAAAAAAAAGGTTACAAGGGTAATAAAAAATTATTTATTAACAATAGATACAAAATACAAAATGGAATTTAGAAGTATACTTGGCGATCATTTTTCCACATAATCATCAAATGCATTTAGGCATTTATCTGAACGCAGGACCAACTTGTTTAACCCGACTTGGTATAAATCACGTCCCTGTCCATTGAACCAGTTCTTGGAAGCTATTTTCACATCACAGTCTGAAGAGAATCTTGTTCCAGATAAGTGTGCCTTCAATTCTGGAAAAAGGAAATAATCACTGGGTGCCAAATCTGGACTGTATGGGAGGGCTCCAGACTTCCCGCTTGAATTTTTGCAGCAATTCTTGGGTTTGGAAAGCAGTATGGGACCTAGCATTGTCATGCAGGAGGATGACACTATCACTCAACATGCCCATATTCTATGCCCATAAAAAAGGAATCAAGGCTCGCATCTCTAAGGGAGACCACTTTTCTAAACGTCTTGCCATTTCAATCGCTCAGAACGCGCCTGCGAACTTATACTACCTACCCGCACAATAGTTGTAAGACAACTACCACCATCTGTCTCCACTCCGGGGAAAAATATTCCCTTCACAATACTTACTTTTCAAATGCTGCTGCTTGGAACCTTTTTTTTAATCTACCGTCGTATGTTGCCTTTAACACGAATTTTCTTTTACTTTTTTTATATTGCCAGCAGTTTGAGCTACGCGTGCTGGAGTTACAGTCCAAAATTTTCCAGGTCATACATGGGAATATTTATTAAAAAAAAAATCTGATGTCGGCGACACATGACTTTCCTTATATAATGCAATAAATTTACTAGTTTTACAGTCAAAAAATAATGTATAATATCCACGACGCTGTGTTTTTATCGTTGAATTGTACATCATGTAAAACTATTTCAAATTACTCAAATACCTTATACTTCGCGCAACTCTAAATAAACAGTCATCAATATTGATAGCATTCTCAATAAGCGATATAGTCCATATATTAAAATACATTAATAATTACGTCATCAATTAGGCGTGATTTTCATTAATTTAACGTCATTTTTTGCAATTTTGGCGATATTTTCGTCAATGTGGGGCAACTATCGTCCAGTTGGAAATACTTTGCTAAATTATTCGCTGAGTGTACCAAATGCATCACCGTGTTACAGACAAACGGAGAGAAGAGTATTTCTTATATACTAGAAGCTATGCCCGTTATATGACGGAAATCAGAATTTGGGAGACATTACTTCCCATTTGGAGCAATTTTTATCAATTTGGCGACATTTTTGTAATTTTACCAGCATTTAAAATAGTCGCCAAGTTGGCAACATCCCGCTAAATTTCTCGCCAAATGTTACGGACGGACAGAGAAAAATGTTATTCTTATAGTCTACTCTTATGGTCTTTCCAAGACATTGAACGGTCGTCATCTAGTCGTCATTTTCAATGATTTAGCTCCATTTTTATTAATTTGGCGACATTTTCGTTAATTTAGCAACATTTAAAAAGTCGCCAAGTTGGCGACATTTCGCCAAAATCTCGCTAAGCGTTGTGGAAGGAGATATAAATACTTTCCTTATATACATAATGTATAAGGAAAGTATTGTGACGGGGTCGAAAATTCGAATTCGAATTTTCGACGGGAGAGCACGTTTCAATCATCCCTGATCACGAATCAAACATTTTTGAAGTGATGTCTGTGTGTGTGTGTGAAAGTATGTGGGTGTGTGTGTGAAAGTAAGTGTGTGTGTGTGTGTGTGTGAATGGACCAACGAATGGAACGAATGACCAATTCGAACAAAATTTAGTACATAAATCACAATCCGCAAACACTGGAAGCCTATTGTTTTTATACGTAATCGAATGTTCAGAACCCCCCAAAATTTTCGAGTGAAATTTTTAAAAAATCGTCAAAAAATCGAAACCGCTAATAAAGTTACGCAAATAGACATTTCTTATGTAATTTTTCATTAGAAAACGATTGGCATAAATGTTAGAACACTAACATGAACCGTTCTCGAGATATTGCACGTTTAAAAAAAATATCAAAAAGCCATATAAAATAAAAAATATATATTTCCTATTGAGAAACATGTTCTCTTTTCATATGTAGTGCCATGCGATAAATTGGGTGACATCATTCTCGTGGATCTAGCTCGTTCCATTCATGGAAAAATATACTTTGAGTAATACTTTTGTATTTGAACGCCAATAGTCATTTATCTGCTGTAAGAATAACTTTTTTCTTCGTGCATAACGCTTGGCGAGATTTTGGCGACAAATTTTGTGGAATGTCGCCAACTTGGCGACTTTATTAAGTGTTGCTAAATTAACGAAGAACCCACCAAATGGATAAAAATGACGCTAAATCAATGACAACTCATTGATGATGACGACATGGAAAAGGACGACTCATTGACGAAAATTCAATATCTTAGAAAGAATACAAATAACTACTATAAAAATAATCTATTTTTTTTACTGTAAAAGTAGTAAATTTATTGCATTATATAAGAAAAGTCATGTGCTGACCACATCAGATTTTTTATACTTAAAGCCGATAAATGACTATTAGCTTCCAAATACAAAAGTATTACCTAAATAATCTTTTCACATGAATGGAACTAACTAGATCGATGAGAATGATGTCACCCAATTTATCGCATGATATTACTTATGTAAAGTGAGCATACTTCATAACAGATTTTTACACTTTACAACAAAGTTGAAAAGTGTTTATGACTTTGTTCATTCTGTCTGTCTGTCTGCCCGTTAGCACGATAACTGCCGTAAAAATGACTTAATCAAAATGAAATTTTAGTATGTTGTTCAGACGATCTGTAGGACCTATGGGAACATAAATGAATAATATCACCCAATTAGTTTTGGATTGAACCCGGGTTGAAAAAATGAAATACATTGAGCCCTGTGGGACCTAATTTTTCAAACATTTTTAAGCGGATTTAAAATTCACAAATTGCTTTGAAAATTTTAGGTAATATTCAAATTGTTCAATAAAATATATAAAATCAAATTCAGCGAAATATATTCAGTAGTTTTTAACTAAAAATTAAAATAATAATTACACCTCTTATATGAAACGATCACGTGACCATGATATGAAACGATCACATGACCCACTTCAAAATGATATATGGCATCCATCTTGTTTCAAAATCGTGATTTTTTAAGTTCTTTTTAATTCATATTGAATGTTGCATCCGTCCTAAAACTACTTTATTTTTGCTTAAATTCTGTGCATCTACATACTGAAACAACGCAAATACAATATATTTGAGTTTAAATGATTATCCAAATTTGATTATTTCTACAACAAAGCCAATTTTTCACTTATGTAAAATGTAAACAGCAAAATATGTAGAATGAGTTGTATTAGAATTGCTGTATTTCTTTAACACAAAATAATTTAGCCCATGGAATCTGCATGGCTGATATGAATGAAATATTAATTGATTATATAAAGAGAAGGATGGTCTCTTAATTTTTAAATAAAATAAATTATTATAGTATTGTGATGAATGAAATTAATGGGAGAAAATTATGAATGAAATGCTGTTTTTATAGAGAGATCCAGGCGTGTTATTTTTTCTATGACGTCATTTGAATTAAATTCAGTTGTTTTCGATGAAGTTTTCAAATATAATAAATTATCGTAGTATTATGATAGTTTTAAAAATATTACTGTGGAATGTATCGCATTTTAGAGATATTTAAACCAGGCAATTTATATTTCAATGCCGTCATTTGTATGAAGTTCTTTTTTTTCAATGAAGGTTTAAGTTTTCAAATATAATAAATTAATGTAGTATTGTGATAAGTTTTAAAATATTCCCGAGGAATGTATTGCATTTTAGACTTTTTTAAATAAAATTGCATTGAAGTTGGAAAGTGTTTCATAATCAATGCTTTAAGCATGATTGATCTTTCTTGTTTTATTTATATGATTTTCTGATAATTTTTTAAAATGTGCAATATCTCAAGAACGGTTCATGCTAGCGTTCTAAAATTTATCTCAATCGTTTGCGAATGAAAAATTACATAAGAAATGACTATTTGCGTAACTTTATAAAATGTTTTAATTTTTTGATGATTTTTTCAAAATTTCACTTGAAAATTTAAGGGTGTTCTGGACATTCGATCGCGTATTAAAACAATAGACTTCCAGTATTCATGGATTGTAATTTTTGTACCAAATTTCGTTCGAATCGGTCCATTTGTTCGTCAGTTATCGTCTCCACAGACTCACTGACATACACTCACACCTACCCACACACACAGACTTTCACACACACACACACATATACATACTTTCACACACACACAGACATCATCTCAAAAACGCCTGATTCGTGTTCAGGGATGCTTGAAACGTGCTCTTCCGTTGAAAACTCGAATTTGAACTTCCGACACCATTCCAATACTTTCCTTGTACATTATATATACATAAGGAAAGTAATAATTTTAAAGCAACTTTTCTCATAATGTTATTTTTTGACATTGCTCGCAAAATAACACTGAAACTTCTCAATATTTTCTTCTGGAATTTTCAGAATATATGAATATATAATGTATGTTAGTCTATATAAAGTGAACCGAAATGCTTTCATGTTTTCTTGTTGCAAAGATATATTTTATAATGGTCATGTTGTTGACATTGCGAAAATTTTGTGAAATCAAAATGCAACATTGCGTAATATAGGAAAGTATTTTAAATACAAATTAAAGTATAAGCAATTATTCCTGACTGTTCCTAGATACCAGAAATTTTGTTTTCAATACAAAGTTTTCTGAGTAATAATTCGCGCAATCGGCCATACCATTGTTTTGTTCTTCAAATGACTCCTCTCTATAAAATATTACTTTATATTATGTTTTTAAAAAAAATTGTGCAAAAAGAAACATATATTTATCATATATAGGAAAGAAGAAAATGTTTTTCTAAAATGTATACTTTATATGACATAAAATATTGAATAAAACGAATCTTTATCACGTTTAACATTTTATGAGCAATATAACCCCTTAAGAAAAAATCTGATGTGGGCAGCACATGACTTTCCTTATATAATGCAACGTATTTACTACTTTTACAGTAAAAACAAAATAGGTTATTCTTATATAAATACTTATATTTTTTCCGAGATATGGAATTTTCGTTAAATAGTCCTGATTGTCATTGATTTAGCGTCATTTTTATCCATTTGGCGAGATTTTCTTTGATTTGGTAACGTTTAAAAAAGTCGCGAAGTTGGCGATAGTACGCCAAATTCGTCGCCAAAATCTCGCCAAGCGTTATGGACGGAGAAATAATTTATTCTTATAGCAGATAAATGACTATTGGTGTTCAAATACAAAAGTATTACTGAAAGCATCTTTTATCATGAATGGAACGAGCTAGATCCACGAGAATGATGTCACCAAATTTATCACATGATATCACATATGAAAGGGAACATGTTTCTCAATAGGAAGTATTTTTTTATTTTATATAATTTGTTTGAAAACTGTATGCAGTATCTCGAGAACGGTTCATGCTAGCGTTCTAAAATTTATGTTAATACAAATTTTCTAATGAAATTGTTTTCTATTGAAAAATTACATAAGAAATGTCTATTTGCGTAACTTTATTAGAGGTTTTGATTTTTTAATGATTTTTCAAAATTTCACTCGGAAATTTAGGGGGGGGGAGGGGTTCTGAACATTCGATTGCGTACAAAAACAATAGGTATTCACGCATTGTATTTTTGTATCAAATTTCGTTCGAATCGGTCCATTCGTTCGTCAGTCATCGTCTCCACAGACTCACTGATACACACACACATTCTTTCACACACACACACACACACACACACACACACACGCACATACAGACATCACCTCAAAAATGTTCGATTCGTGATTAGGGATGCTTGAAACGTGCTCTCCCGTCGAAAACTCGAATTCGAATTTTCGACCCGGCACAATACTTTCCTTATACATTATTGCACATAAAGAAAGTAATAAAATCATCACGCATTATATATCAAGTACATCCTGCTGGTATCTGCTACTGTGCAAAATCGTCCTCTTCGTATCTCACTTCCCAATATTTGAAGAAAGGACCTTCGCAACAACATTTCTCCAACCTCAAGACTTTCGAAAGTCATAAGGAGGATCATAATTTTCTTTGAATGACCGTTTATTTCATGGCAGCCGAGACCTCCAGCGGTCAAGATGGCCATCCAAAATCTCGCTACCAGCAGGGATTTATAGCCCTGACGCTGTGAAAGATGTTTCTACGGAAGAAAATTCCGCAATAAAGACACGGGATATTAATTTTTTCTCACGTTGGATGATCAATTATATTTTATCTTATTGTTGGACCTCATATTGAAGGGTAATTTTTCATGCGTCCTAAGAATGAAAGTAATCGTAAATTAGTTCTTAGAAGAAATCAAGCAAAAGAGATTTCGTAAGGGTGTTTCAATATAAAATGTTTTGTCATTAAACTTAGAGCCAATGATAAACCGTAACCGCTCTACATGTACAATCAATGACGTTGCAGACGTTATAACCTGATTGGATAGAGATCCACTGAACAAATACCATTAGCCCTGAATCAATCTCGCAGGTTATGAAAGAAACTAATAATCAGTTCTGCGCATTTATTTTAACAGCTTATATTTTTTCAATTATTTTTACTAATAATTTAAAATATATATATATTACTTCTACTAATATTTCAAACTTCTTTGGATGTACCCATTTGGTGTATCGAATCTTGTTTTTAACATAAATTTCCATTTTGGAATCTAAATCTTAAATATTGTGGATGAGCCCAAAACGCAAATTTTCTACGAAATAAAATTATTTTTATCATAGTAGAAGGAAAATATATACCCGTTAATGACAGCCAATTTATCCCAAAATGTGCTTCAATATATATCTAAATTCAGCTAAATATTGGCAATCAATATTGGTATAATATTGGCAAAAGTCAGACTTCTACCATGGTGTGCCTGCTGTGTTTGAACCAACAGAAGCAGTAATCTTTTCCCTTAAATCATGGAGTTTTGTCTTATGGGGTTGTTCTGGTTGCACCAGACAAGTGGGATTAGTAGCAACAACAACACAATATTGGCATTTCATTAGAAATACACTATATTTTCGAAAGTTATCGAACACCTTTATCAATGTCTCCTATTATACGAGGGCTTCCAAAAGTTAAACACGGACGGTTAAATCAACAAAAATGGAAAACTAAAGCTTTGATTAACTCAAAATTGTACAAGAAAGTAGCCAATGTGTTTATGCATTAAAGAAAACAAGAATTATGTACAAAGATGAAAAAAAATATTTACTTTTCGTAAGTTATATGATTACGACACATTTGGGTCATTGACAAAACGATGTTTAAAGGCAAACAAACCGAACAAAATTTACATTAATATGGTATGTGACCACCCCGGACCTCCACACAAACTTTACAATGATTTCCCATGCTTTCAATGAGGTGATCACTCATCGTAGATGCTAGCAATGGCCATTCCTCCAATAGGGCAGTTTCCAACTCTCTGAGCTGGCTGGAGGAGGTAAACGTGCAGAGACAACACGCCCGAGGGCATCCTAAAGGTTTCCAATGGGATTAAGATCGGGGGGAATACGCCGGCCACTCTATACAAGAAATGCTCTCACTTTCCAAGTAATCGTCAACGACGTTAGCTCGATGGTGACGGGCATTACCGTCTATAAGGAAGAAATCAGGACCAACTGCTGCAGCGTAGAGTCTCGCGATAGGGCCTAGGACTTCATCCCGATACCGCACAGTCGTCACAGAACTGTCTTTAAATATGTGCAACTCTGTGCGATATCCCATTGCAATTCCAGCCCACACCATTATGCTGCCACCTCCGAATGTGTGATGTTCAGGGATATTCTTGGCCTGATTGCTGGTGCCTCATTCTCTCCAGACATTTACACAATTATCATCTGATCCCAGGGCAAATCTGAACTCGTCCGTGAACAGAACGTTGCACCAATCTGAGACAGTCCAATTGACATGTTGATGACAACAATTTAAACTCTCCCCTCTGGTTTAAACGGTTAGTCGAACACAAAAACGTGGTACTCGGGCATACTGTCCCTTCACTTGGAGCCTTCATCGCATAGTACTGGCAGATATTGTCTTACAAAGTACCGCTGCAACCATGGATGTAACAGTTGTGGAGGTCGCTTGTCGATTTCGCTCAGCTACTATAGCAATATACCGATCATCAGAAGGGGTGGTAACCCTTGGACGACCGGGCACAGGTCTCCCGTCAACTGTTTGACTTGTTTCCATAATTGAGAAATTACCGAATGATCAACGCCAAAGAAAATAGCGACATATTTGATTGACTGTCCTGCTTTAATGCGTCCGACAGCACGACAGCACGCCAGAACTCACTATCTACCATTCGTCTTCTTTCAAAAATAGAAACACGAATATCATCAAAAATAATCCTACAAAAGTTATAAACACTTCGTATCAGCATTTAAATGCACCTCCTCACACCCTCATGAATGATGGCGTCTTCAACGACTGCCTAATTAGCATATATCCGGACAGTCAATCGTGATTGGCTGTAACATACGACATTTGCATACTGCTATCTAGATCCTCAGCGATTTTCAGCCACTCAAATTCAAATACGCTTTCGAAAAATTAAAATTTGCATTGCGTGCTTAACTTTTGGAAGTGAGCTTAGATTCATGAATAAGTCAGTAGCATAACACTTGAATTGTTGAAGTTTGAACCAATAAAATTAAATTCAGCATATTTACCAGTTATTTTGAGCAAATTGGCTTCTTTCCCCTTTCAAAGAACGGATCCTTTTCTTTTTCAGCTCTGCAATACTCTTGTCAAAACTTCACAGTGTACATATAAAAACATTTGTGGAGACTAAGATATAAATGTCAGGGAGGAAGTGTTTAAAGTCCACTGTCGAAGCATTACCCAATAAAGCACTTTAAGGGAGCAAATTTCAGCTTGGATTATCTTCTTACATAGAATCTCTAGAAAATGCTTTGAATGATTAACAAAGCTGAGATCCAAATAGACGCTGAATTTTGTTTTAGGGCTTTTCTATGGTGTTCAAATATGACCTTTAAATAACTTGAATTACAACACTTCCATATAAAGTTTCAAAAGTCACTTTTGTGCACACCGTGGAGGTTGAGAAAAATCTCTGCTGAGCTGTAAAAGAGAACTAACTATCCATCTCATTAAAATAGCAGAATGTAAAAATCTCAGAAATGTTCATAATATTGGAAATTTTACTAAATTCTAGGCACAACACTCAACGGACACCACATGCATTGAAACAAGACATTTCTGGATTCACAACATATGAATTTCTTAAGGTGTTCGAATGCCTTTGATAGCAGAATCGTGTATTTTCAAGAAAAATCCAAGATATAAAAAATTGGACCTATTTTGAGATACATTGGGGCAGTTATAGAAAGTGCAAAAAAATCGGGGAAGGGGGGGAGGGCTGTATGTTGATGATGTCAGAGAGACTTTGGGTTGTTGTTGTTGTTGAGACCCAGACCGTCCGACCTACCAGAAAGGTGTAAGGTAACCGTTTGGACGGCCGGGAAGTGCCACCCAATTTAGACCGGAACCCAGTGGGGGAGACATCCACAGGGACCGTACCCTCCTTCCCCTACCACCAACCTCTCGGAAGGACTTACGGACCCACATGTTTAACGTGATCGTCCTCCGCAGGAACACGACGGCAGTTGTGGCAGCGTGCAAATCCAGCGCGCAAACCACCGGGCTACCGCACACGAAATCTGCCAACAGCACGCGGTGTTCCCAGGTGGTCACTCACCCACGCGCCCGATACTGCTTGACTTCGATGATCTAACGAGAACCGGTGCTTTCAGCACGGTACGGCCGTTGGCCCGAGAGACTTTGGGTGTAGAAGTTATTTGGGTAGCTTTCACAATGTTGGTCGTGTTAATTTTTTTTTTTTAATATTTGAAAAACAAAAATGAGTTAGTTTAAAGTTCGGTTTTTCTTGCAATCAATTCTCTATCAAACGAAATAAGCCCTACCTCTCTAACACCAAAGCCTTACTTAAAATTTCTGAAGTGTCAGCTACGTAAACGATCTGAAAGACGTAAATTCTACGTCGAAAACGGGAAGTTGAATCCAGTTGAGACAAGAGGAAAACCTCAGATAACTTTCTTAAAACTATCAACATGTATAAAATATAACAAGTACTTAGAAGATTTAATTATTTCTCCTTTAATAGAGGTATTTCTCCCCGCACTAAATCGGTCAATATTAAAAAATCTTCCTCTGCATATCTGACTTCTCAATATTTAAAAAGTCTGATGGCGCCAGCACATGACATTCGCTGCAGACTCATATGCACGTACACTTTATTTCTTCAATAATTCATTATACTGAGTTTAATTGCACAAAATGACACTCATAATTATTTAAAATTACAATGAATTGCATTTAAATTTTTTTTTTTTTCTTATTTGGTAACTGGACTTATTTTCAAAAGTGGCTTAGTGAAAAACGAAAAATTAAAATATCTCGAGAACGGTTAGTCCTAGATTAATGGGGTTGGTCTTATTCGTTTCATCGTTAAACAATAAGTATAAAATAAGCATTTAATGGATATATTTCAGCATACGTAGTTTTTTTATATTATATTTTGACGATTTTTAAGGACCATTTCGCAATAAAGGCGGGTTCTTTTATCCTGAATCGCACCAAAAACTAATCTACACCAGGGTCATATATAAGTGACTTACCTACCAAATTTTATGAAATTTGGTCTTTTAGTTTTTTTGTTAGAGTGGATAAATACATTGCACAGACAGACAGACACAGAAATAGCGTAGTAAAAAAGCGAAAAACTAAAATATCTCAAGAACGGCTAGTCCTAGAGTAATGAAGCTGATCTTATTATTTTCATCCTCAAAATTTACTTATAAAACAAGTATATAATTGACACATTTGAGCATATGTAGTCTTTTATTTTAGTTGTTAATGGGTTTTGCGGGCCGCAAAAAGACAGGTTTTTTACTTTCCCTGCAATACATGGTAATGCATAGGGAAAATATTGGAATCATGCCGAAAATCGCAACTCCAGTTTTCGACGGATCTGCACGTTTCGAGACCTCTAGAACAAGAAGAAACTATTTTTAGGGTGACGTCTGGGTGTGTGTGTGTGTCTGTCTGTCTGTCGGTCCGCCTATCTGCCTGTGTGTCTGTGCAATGTATGTATCCACTCTAACTCAAAAACTAATGGGCCGAATTTCATAAAATTTGGTAGGTAAGACCCTTGGGTGTGACCCTGGTGCTGGTTAGTTTTTGGTACAATTCGAAAAAAAGACACACCCCCCTTTTTTTTTTGCGAAATAGCCCTCAAAAATCTCATTCACTCTACCTGAAATACAAATTAACCAAATTTAACAAAATTTGGTAGATAAATCACATGTGGGATATTCTGGTGCTGATTAGATTTTGGTACGATTTGGAAAAGAACAACCTGCCTTTTTTTACGAAATGGCCAGCAAAAATCGCCAATATCTAAAAAAAAGACTACGTATGTTCAAATGTATCAATTAAATGCTTGTTTTATACGTAATTTTTGACGAAGAAAAGAATAAGAACAACTTTATTACTCTAGGACTAACCGTTTTCGAGATATTTGAGATTTTTCGCATTTTTTATGCCGCCTTTGGAAAAATGTCCAATTACCAAGTAAAAGCAGAAATTGCATAAAAATGCGAATTTAGTGTCACTTTGTGTAATTAAACTCAATTAAATAAGTTCTTAAAAAAATAAAGAAAATGTGAATTTGAGTCTGCAGGGAAAGTCATATACTGCCCACATCAGATTTTTTCAATTGGTACCAGAATCTTATCAGCAAAAAGGTAACACACAAGTGACTTATCTACTAAATTTTGCAAAATTTGGTCAATTGGTGTTTTAGCTAGAATAGATACAATCGATTTTTGAGGACCATTTCGCAGAAAAAGGCAAGTTCTTTTATCCCGAATCATACCAAAATCTCATCAGCACCAGGGTCATCTACAAATGACATGCCTGTATAATTTTATGAAATTTAGGCAATTAATTTATGAGCTCACACGCACACACACACATACACAGACGTCACTCTAAAAATAGTATTTTCTATTCTAGAGGTCCCAAAACTTGTAGATCCGACGAAAATTAGAGTTGCGATTTTCGGTATGATTCCAATACTTTCCCTATACATTACCATGTATTACAGGGAAAGTAAAAATATCTGCGCAAAACATTCGCGCCTTTATTTTTTGAAGGTCTTGCATTTTATTAAATGATTTCATATTTCATGCTAACAGAGACCTCTAGCAGTGAAGATGGTCGTCTGAAATATCGCTCAGCAAGGATTTATAGCCATTTATCGTCTCTATAGTTGAAAGAAAGATAATAAGAGAATAGAGATAAAGGATATTAACTTCCTCGTCACCAAGTTTCGGGGAGATATATTATATTTTATGTCATACGTACAGACACTTTAAATAAAGGTTCTATACAACATCGAAGTAGTATGGTAAAATGCAGGAAAGTTATCGTTTGTTCATGCCTTTACCATTCGAGAACAAATTTCGTGCGCATTGTTAGCCTTTAGTAAGTGGCATGTGGTCAGAAGATCTGGTGTGGACAGGACATAACTTTAACTACAGACTCTAATTAATTTTAATTTTATCCTTTAAAGTAGTAATTCGAGCTTTATCTCTTAAAATAATGCCTGGAATGGATATTTAAATTAAAGCCAATTTTTGTTTTAAAACTAATTTCACTTTCATTTTGTTATGTTTTAAATGACTTAACATGAAGTTACCAAAATTCCAAAAATGGAAATATATCGAGAACGATTTGTCCTAGCGTAATAGAAATGAGTTTATTCGCTCTGTTATAAAAAGTCTGATGTGGGCAACACGACTTTCCTTATATAATGCAATGATTTTACTACTTTTACAGTTTAAAAAAATGCTATTCTTATAGTAGATACTTATATTCTTTCCAAGATATTGAATTTTTTTCAATTAGTCGTAATTTTCATGGATTTAGAGTCATTTTTATCCATTTGGCGAGATTTTTATTAATTTGGCAACAATTAAAAATGTCACCAAGATGGCGACATTCCACCAAATTCGTCGCCCAAATATCGCCAAGCGTTAGGGACGGAGAAATAAGTTATTCTTATAGCAGATAAATGACTATTGGCGTTCAAATATAAAAGTATTACTCAAAGTATATTTTTTCATGAATGGAATGAGCTAGTTCCACAAGAATAATGTCATCCAATTTATCGCATGGTATTACATATGAAAAGTGAACATGTTTCTCAATAGGAAATATATATTTTTTTATTTTATATAGCTTTTTGATAATTTTTTTGAAAAATGTGCAATATCTCCAGAACGGTTCATGTTGGCGTTCTAAAATTTATATCAATCGTTTTCGAATGAAAAATTACATAAGAAATGTCAACTTGCGTAACTTTATTAGCGGTTTTGATTTTTTGACGATTTTTCCAAAATTTCACTCGAAAATTTAGGGGGATTCTGAACATTCGATTGCGTATAAAAACAACAGGCTTCCAGTGTTTACAGATTGTGATTTTTGTACCAAATTTCGTTCGAATCGGTCCATTCATTCGTTAGTTATCGTCTCCACAGACTCACTGACACACACACACACACACACACAGACATCACTTCAAAAATGTTTGATTCGTGATCAGGGATGCTTGAAACGTGCTCTCCCGTCGAAAACTCGAATTCGAATTTTCGACCCCGTCACAATACTTTCCTTATATATTATGTATATAAGGAAAGTAAGAATATCGAATCAGTTAATGCATTTAAGATAATTCTTCTTTTATTTCAGAATTTGTTTTGTTCGTTCACCGTAATTTAATAAAATTCTATAAATATAAAAATTTACTTAGACTGCTATCTGAATTATTCTGCAGAAGAATGTCATCAATCACTTATGAAATTAAGTTTGTAGCTTTATTTACACTGTAAAAAAGAGTAGTTTTATTACAGAGTAGTTTTATTACAGAGTAGTTAATAAAACTACTCAGTATTTTACAGAGTAGTTTTATTTACCGTCGCCAAGTTAGCGACATGACACCCCAGATTTACGAAAGTGCATTCAAAATTGCAAAATTGACCTTAAATTAATGGAAATGACACCAAATTGATCAATTAATCTTTAAAATATTTGAATATGTGGACTATATTACTTACTAGGGAAGCTATCAATATTGATAATTGTAAATTTAGAGTTGCAAGTTAATTGAATACTTCGAAATAGTTTTACATGTTGTCATCCGGAAAAACGTCAAATTAAAAACGTTGTGCCGTAGGTATTATAAATTAATTTTTCACTGTGAAAGAATTAAACTTATTGCATTATATAGGAAAATCATGTACTCATCTCATCAGATTTTTATTTCATTTGTCTCAAAGTAAATAGTGGAATCGATGTTAGTTGACGGCGTCGCAAAAAGAATGTCCTTGCTTCATTACGATTCGAACGAAATCTGGTACAAAAATCACAATCCGTAAACACTCGAAGCCTATTGTTTTTATACGCAATCAAATGTTCAGAACGCCCCTAAATTTTCGAGTGAAATTTTGAAAAAATCATCAAAAAATCAAAACCGCTAATAAAGTTACGTAAATAGACATTTCTTATGTAATTTTTCATTAGAAAACGATTGACATAAATTTTAGAACGCTAACATAAACCGTTCTTGAGATATAGCGCATTTTTCAAAAAAATTATCAAAAAGTCATATAAAATAAAAAAAATATTTCCTATTGAGAAACATGTTCACTTTTCATATGTCATACCATGCGATAAATTTGGTGACATCATTCTGGTGGATCTTTCCATTCATGAAGAAGATACTTTGAGTAATACTTTTGTATTTGAACGCCACTAGTCATTTATCTACTGAAAGAATAACTTATTTCTTCGTCCATAACGCTTGGCGAGATTTTGGTGACGAATTTTTTGGAATGTCGCCAACTAGGCGCCGTTTTATATGTTGTTAAATTAACAAAAAATTCGCCAAATGGATAAAAATGACGCTAAATCAATGATGACTCATTGATGATGACGACATGGAAAATGACAACTCATTGACCAAAATTCAATATCTTGGAAAGAATATAAATAACAACAATAAAAATAATCTTTTTTTTTTGTTGTTGTTTTTTACTGTAAAAGTAGTAAATTCATTGCATTATATAAGGAAAGTCATCTACTGCCCACATCAGATTTTTTTAGTTAGAGTGGATACAAAATCTGTACAGACACACAGACAGACAGACACACACACAGACACACAGAGGCACACACAGACGTCACGCTAAAAATAGTTTTTTCGTATAAAGTAAAATGTAACAGGAACTGTTCATTTTACACACTTTTTTTTCCTCTTAAATGGGTCTTTTTTAAAAAGAGAGTTTGAAGTAGGTAATCAAGTGGGTAGTTTAAGTGCGTTAAATGACCCGTTTAAAACGGTCTTTTCAGCGTAAAATAAAAAATCTGATGTGGGAAACACATGATTTTCCTTATATAATGCAATGAATTTACTACTTTTACAGTAAAAGAAATAGGTTTTTCTTATAGTAAATACTTATATTCTTTCCAAGATATCGAATTTTCGACAATTAGTCGTCATTTTATTGATTTAGCGTCATTTTAATTCATTTGGCGAGATTTTCGTTAATTTGACAATATTTCAAAGAGTCACCAAGTTGGCGACATTCCGCCAAATTTGTCGCCAAAATCTCGCCAAGCTTTACTGATGGAGAAATAAGTTATTCTTATAGCAGATAAATGACTATTGGCGTTCAAATACAAAGTATTACTCGAAGTATCTTTTCTCATGAATGGAACGAGCTAGAACCACGAAAATGATGTCACCCAATTTATCGCATGGTATTACATATGAAAAGTGAACATGTTTCTCAATAGGAAATATATTTTTTTTATTTTATATGACTGTTTGATAATTTTTTTGAAAATTGTGCAATATCTCGAGAACGGTTCATGTTAGCGTTCTAAAATTTATATTTTAAAATTTATTATAATTTATTTATTTTAAAATTTATATTTTATATATCTAAAATTTATGTCTATTTGCCTAACTTTATTAGCAGTTTTGATTTTTTGATGATTTTTTCAAAATTTCACTCGAAAATTTAGGGGGGTTCTGAACATTCGATTACGTTTAAAAACAATAAGCTTCCAGTGTTTACGAATTGTGATTTTTGTACCAAATTTCGTTCGAATCGGTCCATTCGTTCGTCAGTTATCGTCTCCACAGACTCACTGATACACACACACACACATACTTTCACACACACTCATACATACTTTCACACACACACACACACACACACAGACATCACTTCAAAAATGTTCGATTGATTCATGATCACGGATGCTTCAAACGTGCTCTCCCGTCGAAAACTCGAATTCGAATTTTCGACCCCGTCACAATACTTTCCTTATACATTATGTATATAAGGAAAGTAAAAATATCGAATCAGTTAATGCATTTAAGATATTTCTTCTTTTATTTCAGAATTTGTTTTGTTCGTTCACCGTAATTAAATAAAATTCTCTAAATATGAAAATTTACTTAGACTGCTGTCTGAATTATTCTGCAGAAGAATGTCATCAATCACTTATGAAATTAAGTTTGTAGCTTTATTTACACTGTAAAAAAGCTACAGAGTAGTTTTATTACAGAGTAGTATTTTACAGAATAGTTTTATTTGCCGTCGCCAAGTTAGCGACATGTCACCTCAGATTTACGAAAGTACATTCAAAATTGCAAAATTGACCTTAAATTAATGGAAATGACACCAAATTGATCAATTAATCTTTAAAATATTTGAATATGTGGACTATATTACTTACTAGGGATGCTATCAATATTGATATTTGTAAATTTAGAGTTGCAAGTTAATTGAATTCTTCGAAATAGTTTTACATGTTGTCATCCGGAAAAACGTCAAATTAAAAACGTTGTACCGTGGGTATTATAAATCATTTTTTCACTGTGAAAGAAGTAAATTTATTGCATTATATAGGAAAATCATGTACTCATCTCATCAGATTTTTCTTTCAACTGTCTCAAAGTAAATAGTGAAATCGATGTTAGTTTTCGGCGTCGAAAAAGAAATGCACTTGCTTCCTTAGTGAAAGGATGCTATTTACCGGTGGATTGTTGACATATCTTCAGATATTCAATGTCATGTACCTAACTGACTTTCAAGTATTTTCACTACAACCTGGTGAATCAACTGATATGAATAAAAAATATCAATTGAGTTTATCGTCATATTTGTTGTTCAGGAATCGATTATTGATCAATTCTATTCCGGTACTAAACTGCCGTCAACATCAATTCAATGCCGTCAACATCAAAAATATCAATTGAGGTTATCGTCATATTTGTTGTTCAGGAATCGATTATTGATCAATTCTATTCCGGTACTAAACTGCCGTCAACATCAATTCAATGCCGTCAACATCAAAAATATCAATTGAGGTTATCGTCATATTTGTTGTTCAGGAATCGATTATTGATCAATTCTATTCCGGTACTAAACTGCCTTCAACATAAACCAAATCAGATGTGTATAATTCCATATCCAGCTGATATGTGGATCACCACACGTCTGGAAAAGACGCTGAATAGGCCGATTTCGTAAAGGGAAGTAAATTAAAATACATCTTATAAGAAACTAAAAATGAAGAGACAAATTTTAAACAGAAGTAAATAAACATTTATTTATGCGATAACCATTATTAATATTTGATAAAGTCAACAATTCCACAATGAAAGATTAATAATTCCAAAACTCGTAATAACTCATTTAATTTTACAATCATGCAACAAAACCATTATAATTAACACACCGTGTCATTCCTACTTTACCTATAGGATAAAATGTCTCACATACAACATTTCAATTCATATACTGAAAATCTCCTTTATCAATATCTGCCTTACGTGTGACATACATTTCACACTTGCATAATTAAATTCAATAAAACCTTTTATCACTCCTTAAGCTAACCTCAATTAATAGAGAGAGAGAGAGAGAGAGAGAGCATACTGAACAATTGACCTTCGTGCAAAATACATGCAAAGAAATTGCCTACCTCGGACATTGCCGAAGACCCGAACTTGTCAGCGGCTGGGAGCGGCCTTCTCCGATCGGCTCCGTGTCTTATCGTCGCGCTCTCGCGACCTCCTTTCAGCACCGTCAAAATTCAACTCCTCTCTCGATTTTCAAATTTTAAAAGTTTAAGTCTCTCTTCATCTCTCCCCTCTCTCTTAGGCCCCCAGACTCTCATTGGTTCCATAAACTATATAACTCCGCCTTCCGGCAGTCTAACTGGCCGAAGCCCTCCTTGAAATATCAGATCTTTGAGTATTGTCTTTTTGGTGCAGAAAGTTCTCACGGACATTTTCCCATGTCCATCTGGAAATTAATTGACCTCTCGGGTCAGGGAGTTCAACCCCTTTCGTCTGATATAGCACCAAGTGCTGACGTGAATACGAGAAGCACCCTTTTTCATTCTCGAACTACGTCCGGTCCAGCTGTGTCCAAGGGAACGTTATATAAATTGTCTCGCTGTATGAGGGACCATCTTCTTAGGTCCTGTTTCACCATCCAAAACGGCAATGTTACATTGTGATTGAAAATCACAATATAACACCAGCACCTTAGAAGTAAATGGGCTGTCCTAGAAAAATTATCTTTCTGTTTCCACAGACGGTGCATCTGCAATGACTGAAAGATTTAAAGGATTTGTTTCAAGACTATAACAAGGTTCCCCACTGTAGGTTGAACACATTGTTTCATTCATCGTAAAGCTCTGATGGCGAAGGTTATTCCAATTGAACTTGAAAGCGTCTTAGATTCAGTCATTACGACGATCAATTTCATTAAGTCAATGGCTCAAGGGTCTGAACCCCCAAGAGGTATACTCAACCCCTTTGATAAAAATATTGAAATTTAGTGATATGAAATTTCATATAAAATGTCATTCAAATTTTGCGTAAAATATTTGGTTGAGATTTTTTTATAAATTACTTCGTTTTAAAGGTTGTTAAATTTATCTGGATTTCTGATTATACTAATGATCAATTTACTTACATATTTAATTTAAAAATGCTTAAAAATTATGACAATAGTATTTAGGATACTTTTGTATTATTGTGGGGTTCGCTGTTATACATCGTAGAAACAAAATCAACTGATAAGTAGGTAAGAGTTAATATTAAGCATTAACTTGTATTAACTTTCGGAATGCTTCTACAAATTATTAACAGTTTTATTACTTATTAATGCTTAAATTAAAATCATTTCTAATTATTATATTTTAATATTGATGTATAGTAGTTACATGGATGTTAATAGCAAAACTCTTAGCTTGCAAATACAAAAATGCAATTATTTGTTAATACTTTATATGAATTAAAATATATAATATATGAATTGAAATATATAATAGTAACTATTATGGTTTATAAATGCCAATGATTAATTATATTTTTGAAGCCTCTCCTTCAAGACTGCCAGAGACGAAATTGCATAGGGGCTGGAGGGAAATTCAAAAAGGCCTTGAATTTCTCATCAGCCCTTCTGCAATTTCGTCTCTAGCTACGGCCCTGGATTGCGTAATGACACTTTGTTTCTTCATTCAGATATCCGCTGGTTGTCAAAGGGTAAAGTCCTTGGGAGATTTTTTTAAGTTGATAAAATGAGAAATTATGTTTATCATCGAAAACCCAGACGTGGCTGCTCAGTTAATCGTCGAAGAGTGATGTGCAAAGGTAGCCTTCTTGGTGGATATTCTCAGCCGTTTATATTTCCTAAACGAGAGGATGTAAGGAAAACAGGAAAATATGCTGACTTCAAGCTGTAAACTAACAGGTTTCTTAAGAAAAGTTAGAATGCGGAAATTATAGACAAATAATATACGACGAACATAAAGTTGAACAGAACACCAAGTCGTTTTCTACCCAATGTAACGTCGATACTGTCATTTTTGCTACACTTGCTCCTAATATGTCTCATGAATTCGAATCCGAAAAAAACGATTTTTTTAAGAGGAAGAATATTATCAAAAATTGCTATAATCCCATAAAATTATATATAGCAACTATCAAAGTCCATTACTTTAACTACAGTGACAAATTAGATGCAATAGGAAAATACTATGCAAATGCGTTTTAAATTTAAATGTTCTAAATAAAGTTAGATTTTTTTCAGCATAAAGAAACTGTAGATTTCAATCTTACTGTAATCATTGTCTGTTTCACAATATCCTAATATGCAAGTAGGTAAATTATTATTACTGTTAATCTCCTACGTAAATTTTATCAGTTACTGTGAATATCTTTTATAACGAATTTTTTTTCATATACTTTGCGTTGCGGATGCGGGCTTCACTGCAGTTTTATAACATCTTCTCACCAGGAAATATTCATCCATATATAAAACGTTTGCAATAAACACAAAAATATAAATTTTCATCTTTCCAATAGACAATAGACAACTGCCTGCTTCGTTCTTCGCGTTTGTTCAAAAATAAACACTTCAATGCGTATATTGCGATTTTCATTTCACTTTGTGAATCGCAAAATTCAATAAAGTCCATTGGCTGATATCTTTTATCAATGAAAATAAACATAGAGGTTAATGTTTTTCTTGATATTTACGGAAGATACATTTTTTTTCTTTTATTTTCTCCCAAATTCTTATGACAAATTCAATTTTTTCTAAATATTAAACATCATGAGTAAAGACGCATATCTTGATTAAAAAAAAGAAAGTCCAGAAAAATATGGTAAAATGCAACGTGCATAACAGGAAGTAGGAAGAGTTTTTGATAATATTTAGTGTAAATGTATTTGTGCCGTATCTGAATTTATTTTATACAAGAAAATTTACACAGTTTTGTCTGAGAATTAAAGAAGGGATTAATTGAATTCATTTATTCAAGGCAGCCAAGCTAAGAAGAGAAATGAAATTGTTTTAGTTTTAGAAACGTGCAGCAGACGGTGCCACCAATCCAATCGGCTGAATTTCGACTTTTAACGTCATACCATTTAATGATTTCTGTAGAAATCTGACATCTGCAGTTTCAAATTATTTTAAATTTAAAAGGGGGTTTCAGAGTGATAGAAGAAGTAAGAAAAATGTCGAAGAAGGGGGGGGGGTCAATTTTAGGCAAACCTCGTTAGAATTCCATAATATTTATTTGTTTACTTGGTTGGTCAACTGATTTAAATGTTAATAAGTGGGTTTCAAAGAGATAAAAAAAATTATTTCACTATCGCAGAGAAGGAACATTTTTGTGTAAAATTTGTTTTCTATTTTCGTTTATTTTTTTTGAGGATTTATTTATTAACTCAGATATTAACCCTTTTCCTCAAACTGACTGAATCACTTAAAAGCCCAAACTGACAAATTGACTTAAAAGCTGCAAGGAATTTAGTTTTAAAGGTAACAAAATTAAAATTAATTTTCTGAGCGTTTTTAGTTAAATAAAAATAAAGTGATTCGAAGAGAATACTTATTTGAGAAAAATTAGATATCGATGTGGATTTTGTTATCAATATATTTGTTGAAGAAAGAGATTAGATATATTTGTTGAAGAAACCGATGTTGATTTTGTTTATCAATCAAATACTCAGATGAAATTGTTTAGTTTTAGCAAATGGGAAAATTGTTTCAGTTTTAGCAATCTGCAATAGATCGCGATACCAATCCAATTACAACTTTTAAACCAATCCGAATTAAAAAAAATGCGATGAGATTTCATCTCAAGAGCCTGGGCTCTCTTGTATCAAATTTTGTAGCTGCACGGCGCTTTGATTTTTCGCTACGCGCGACACAAATAGACAAACACACAGTAATCTTCTTTTATTATTACAGATTCAGCATATTTTAAACCAATGCATATGAGGTACAAATGCTTATACTGGAATAGTTCTCAAACCACGACAGTCAATACGGAGCGAGTACCATTTATTTAGGGTTGTCGCGACTGTGCACCTGGATGTCTTACGCTTTTTGCAGGCCGCACAGTCTGGATCCCGGGAGTATCGCATCGTTTCCTGGTTTTTGTCACTAAACACAGAAGTCTCACAACTGCTGATGCTGTAAACGAATCTAGTGGTGTTTTCATGAGATGTTCATTTCCAGTCAGTATTATCAAAGCAATAATTACCACCTTGATAGTCCCGAAACTATTTGTAAAATTTTACATGGTTCACAATATGAGTGAACATACAGAAATTTCTGTTGCGAAGAGAAACTGTTTTTCTGCTGGATGACGTTTGGTGTTGCAGCAGTCGGAGATCGAATCTCGTGGGAACTGCAGTGTCGCAATATTTATGCCAGCCTCATGAAGCCGGCATAAACAATGTATAACATTTATAAGTATGTTACTGAAAGTTTCAGGGGAATCAGTTGTCCATAATGGGGAGTAAGGTTCCTGATAGTTATGATAATTATATATATATATATATATATATATATATATATATTAGAAATATGTAATAATAAAAAATTCAAGTAATATTAACATCACCATTGAATTTTTTATTATTACATATTTCTAATATATATCCATATACTTGTCTGCTGCATTATGCGCGTATTATATATTGGTTTTTTATTTTCTGTCTAGTTGTTTACGAATTTTTGTGGTAACAATCATTTTTAATTATATATATATATATATATATATATATACAGGTTAGCAAGAAATAAGTTTCCCACCACTTCAGAGGGCTCTAGAATGCTTTCTATTGGTCCAAATGAGATAAAATTTGAAATACAGATAATTCAAATGATGCGCTTGACATTTATTAAATCAAAGATTTTAGTACAAAAATCCGCCGATAGGTGGCGCTGTAATACACATAACAACATTTAATAGGCTTTATAAATGTTAAATAATATTAAAAAAGTAGCATTAAAACTGCTCAATATGTCCCCCTTCAAGTTCAACAATGTGCTCTAATCGTAGACCCATATTTTCCACAGCTGACTGTAGTGAGTCTGCCGGAATATCAAGAACATGGGGCCGAATGCTGTCCTTCAGATCTGGCACAGATGCTGGTCTTTTACGGTAGATATTGTCCTTGAGGAACCCCCCCCCCCCCACCACCACCACACACACACACAACCAAAAGTCGCAGGGGGTGATATCCGGCGAAAGAGGAGGCCATGCTGTTGGGAAATGCTGGCTGAACACCCGTTCAGCTGTGAAATGCTGTGTTAGCAATTGCTTTACACTACGCTCAATGTGAGGAGGTGCGCCATCCTACATGAAAATGATGTCCTGAAGGCATCCACGCTGTTGAAGTTGTGGGATTACAATATCCCTCAGCATATCACGGTACCGTAGTCCTGTGATGGAACAGGTTTTGATTCCAGTTGCAGTTACCTCTTAAAAAAAATACGGTCCAATGATAAAGGTAGTCGTAAAACCACACCATACTATCACTTTTTCAGGATGCAAGGGTTGTTCCTGGATAGCGTGAGGGTTTCCGCTGCCCAAATTCGACAATTGTGAGTGTTAACTTGCCCATTGAGGCAAAAGGGGGCTTCGTCAGTCCACAGGATGTTCCATGGCCAACTGACGTCAACCACCATTCGAGCAAGGAACTGAAGTGCAAAAGTTTTACGAACCTCTGAGTCTCCGTCCTGCAATAGGTGCACAGACTTGTAGATTTTATAGGGATAAAAATTCAAAATCCGTCGTAAGATTTTTCGTACACTGGAATACGGCATATCCAATACACGGAAAACAACTGGCACACTCACACTACCATGCGGCGAATGACTGTGTACTTCAACGACCGCGGTAGCCACATTTTCCACGCTAAAAGACTGGATTGGCTTTCGTCCTCTCCCTGGAAGAATGCCAAGGTGCCCAGTTGTTTCAAATTTCTTAATCATCTTGCGTAGGGCACATGGAGACATTGGACCTCTTCGTAGTATCTGCTTCATACGACGGAATTTTTTTTACAGCTGCAACGGAGTTCTGCTGGTTATGGTTAGCGTTACTGGTATTTCACCAGTAGCGCTTTTTCTTGCAACGTTGGCATGATGTGCTGAGAAGTAACTAATGATCGTGCAGAATCCGCCTTCTTTTTATCCAAAGAATAATGCTACTAGGCATGCGCTGTAACGCAAATAATATTTCACATTTTCAATATATGCAAATAAATACCATTTGTGTTATAGCGTAATCTATAGGTGAATGTTGATACTAACATTTTTGATTTAATAAATGTCAAGCGCACCATTTGAATTGTTTGTATTTCAAATTTTACCTCATTTGGACCAAAAGAACGCATTCTAGAGCCCTCTGAAGTAGGAAACTTATTTCTTGCTAACCCCCTGTATGTGTGTATATATATATATATATATATATATATATATATATATATATCAAAAATAACGCTTCGGCAGACGATAGTTAACTGAATATTTCAGAAATGAAACTGGAATTTTCATAAACGCCTGTAATTGCGGCTTTTCCGATAGTTTGTCGAAATTATAAACAAACTAGCTGAAAAAAATGAGCCAAGGTTGCATAATACTTTACAATGCATGTACGGTTAACTCCTAGTTTTCATATTAAAACAAATACCCCACTCACAGAATTCACGGACAAGCAGACTTACAATTATCTTGGAACATAGGAAAATTGTTTAACTGAATCCATTTTTGAGAGACATAAAAGAATGTAATATTAAACAAAGTCACATCCGAGGGCAGTGAACATGAGTAAAAGAACATAATTAAGAAACAATACAATTTATTCAGAACAAAAGGAAAAAATGTTACAGGTTCTCGAAATCGGAACTGACAACTTATCCAGTAGGAAGCAACATTCTAAGTGTGATCAGTGGTAATATGGAATATTATTATAAATAATCGTCATCGACATGATATATCGTAATAGAAATTCTACCACACTATCAGCATTTCCTAGATACCTCACTTTCCCATTCAGCTATTTTTCGGAGGTTAATTTATCCTGATATAAAAACATTTTATTCCATCTGAGTGTGGTGTGTATTCCATCTAAGTATAGCCAATTTTCCTGTAAATCTTGTCTGAGCGCTGCCAAGGCATATTGGAGTGGTGATGCTCTAACGACTGAGGCCCGGTCGCCAACGTACGGACGTAGCGGAACTCAAGAGCAAAAGTCTGAATTGCTCTGGCTAATCCTCCAAATTCGGACTATTCCGGTGAAAAGCGATCTAGTCGAAAGAAACCGAAACATCACAAGAATCCGCTGTTTATACTATACGCTCGAAGAACAAACACCCTCTGGCCGTGATGACATTTAATGGTTAGCGGCTGTAGTGTACAACTTCTAGGCCCTCGTAAGACCGAAACAAGTAAGGATGTCACATTCTGTCTTCCGCATTTTAAAGCAACTGGTACAAACTGTAGGAGATAGAAATTGTTTTTCAAAAATGTCTTTTTTCATTAAAGCATTAATAGTCTGAAAGTTCACATTATTGAACATATTAAATTCATACTGCAATACCATCTCCATAATGTACATAAAATAACTCCAAAAATGATATTTTATCTTTAACGATGGTGTTAATATTCGTCTAATGACAATGTCATGGAAATAATTAACTGTTTAAGTCTTTCTGAGGCAGCCTGGTTTCCTTAATGGAGTTTATATGGAAAATGTTACCGAGGGTTAACGACATTGGGTTTAATCTAAACACGATTATAGTTTATTAAGCTTGCTAGATAATTATTTTTACAAAAGCTAAATATATTTATGCTTTATATGTACCTCATTTCGTTTGAGTATAAATTCAAATACGTTATCCATTCTCATTTTTCTGTTTAGCAAGATTAATATTAACTTCCTAGTTAGTTAAATTAGGATTAAGCTAAATTAAGATATAGTCAAGTTAAGATTAGCTTCATAGTTAATTAAATTAAGTTAGGTTGATTTAGAATAAGTTTGTCAAGTTAAAATTACTTCCTAGTTTAAAACACCCGATAAGAGCTCATAGAGCAAGTAATTATTCTTGCATTTTGGTAAATCTCGTAAGTCATAAAGCTTATTACAGTGATGCAGTTTTCATCATTATTATGCTGAGAACATTTTACTCGTAACAGTATTATAGTCAATCTTGAAGAGTTGGCTATAGTTTAAATCTAATAAACGAAAATTTAAAAAAAAAATGTATATAGTTTCAGGTAAAATAAACGAAGCCAAAGATTCCATGAATAGGTTATCGGCAAGGCATGGAAAAGGTGAATAGAATATCCGTGATGCATAGAATGCGCAGACAATATATAGAATGCCTAAAGTAAAGCATGAAATAAATAGTATGATATACTTTGTCTAAGTGATCTATTGAATGTCGGATTCAACGTAGGCTAAGTACGAAATGTACTACATAATAAGTTTCATCGTACATCTGGAAAACTTCGCATTCCATTTCTCATGAGACCAAAATATATCACAGACATACAATGTTTCTGTTTATCAAAAGTTTATGGTGGTCCCATGTACTTGATCTTACGGCTCCCAATGGTGAATCAATACTTTAGGACAAATGTCTAAAACTGACACAAATACGCAACTCAAAAAATTTTGCCATCAGCCGCAAGTTCTTGAACAAGCATACAGAACAGTATTATTATAGAAACTTATTTGTTACGTATTATACCTACTACATTTGAGACATTGTTATTAATTTCTTTGTATTCACTATATTACTTATGCAAAGAACAAAATAAACTGTTGGTTTTGCACATTATCAAAATTTTCTGAGTATTTTTAAACATGTCTGGGAAGTCTATAAAATCCCTGAATTGCATTAGTTAGCTTGTACTATGTTGTACCTAAAGTGAATTCTTACTAAAAAATAACATTTTAATGTACTAAAAAAGGTGACACAAATTAGCCTGTTTAGCTACACTTTACATTATATCATCGAAATCGTCTTCTCTGGTTATATTCGCTTCTCAATCCTACTATTTTAACTTTCACATATACCTTCTCAGAATACTTTGCTGTGTTTGATTGACTTTCAATATGTTCTGTTTCAGAATACAAATCTGTCTTATTTGCTCGTATGAGATATTCCAAAATAAGGACCACCAAAGCTGCTCCACATCCAAATGACCAAATAAGAAATATGCCCTTAGTATGTTCTAATCCAAGTGAAAGAACCTCGTTGCTACTCGAAGATAAACATTCTTCAAACGTGGCATATTCTCTTTGCATCCTTGTCTGCAACCATCCCGTCTCCAGGTAGTGTCTCAATCTGAAAAAAAAAAATGGTATATGGTAAGAGCTCAGATAACCTGATAAAAAAATGTTTTGAAATCATTCAATTTTGCTATGAAATGATATATCTGACGAGCGTGATAATTGTGATATACAAATGGTGCATTTTTAATGAGTGCTATGTACCAAAGGAAATAACGTCAAATCAAGGCCTGAGCCAGAAAAAGTTAGTTCATTCGAATAATTGTTGGCGCCAGACTTGACATTAAATGCCATGTGTTTCATTGCCAAGCAATAAAAAAGCGTGCAGTGATTTATGATTCTACAAAGATGTCCCCACACACGAAGATGATTCACGTGATGTTTTGGACCGGAGGCCGTGAAATTAGGCGGCCAATGTCCTAAATACTTATACAAAAAAATCTGATGTGGGCAACACATGACTTTCCTTATATAATGAAATGAATTTACTACTTTTAGAGTAAAATAAATAGGTTTTTCTTCTAGTAGATACTAATATCCTTTCCAAGATATTGAATTTTCGACAATTAGTCGTCATTTTCATTGATTTAGCGTCATTTTTATCCATTTGGCGAGATTTTCGTTAATTTCGCAACATTTCAAAAAGTCGCCAAGTTGGCGACATTCCGCCAATTTCGTCGCCAAAATCTCGCCAAGCGTTATGGACGAAGAAATAAGTTATATATATATATATATATATAACTTAGATATTGAATTTTCGACATATATTATATAACTATTATTATATATTTATATATTATATATTGAATTTTCCACAATTAGTCGTCATTTTCATTGATTTAGCGTCATTTTTATCTATTTGGCGAGATTTTCGTTAATTTGGCATCATTTCAAAAAGTCGCCAAGTTGGCGACTTTTTTCGTCGCCAACTTGCAACTTTTTTCGTCGCCAATTGGCGTTTCCGCCAATTTCGTCGCCAAAATCTCGCCAAGCGTTATGGACGAAGAAATAAGTTGTTCTTACAGCAGATAAATTGGCGTTCAAATGCAAAAGTATTACTCAAAGTATCTTTTTTCATGAATGGAACGAGCTAGATCCACGAGAATGATGTCACCCAATTTATCGCATTATTATATATGAAAAGTGAACGTGTTTCGCAATAGGAAATATTTTTTTTTCTATTTTATGTGACTTTTTGATAATTTTTTTTAAAAATGTGCAATATCTCGTGAACGGTTCATGTTAGCGTTCTAAAATTTATGTCAATCGTTTTCTAATGAAAAATTACATAAGAAATGTCTATTTGCGTAACTTTTACATTGGTTTTGATTTTTTGACGATTTTTTCAAAATTTCATTCGAAAATTTAGGGGGGGTTCTGAACATTCGATTGCGTATAAAAACAATAGGCTTCCAGTGTTTACAGATTGTGATTTTTGTACCAAATTTGGTTCGAATGGGTTCATTCGTTCACCAGTTATCGTCTCCACAGACCCACTGACACACACACACATACTTTCACACACACACACACACAGACATCACTTCAAAATTGTTTGATTCGTGATCAGGGATGTTTGAAACGTGCTCTCTCGTCGAAAACTCGAATTCGAATGTTCGACCCCGTCACAATACTTTCCTTATACATTATGTATATAAGGAAAGTAATGACAACTGCAGCGGTCCAAAGGATTCAAATCAAACTAATGATCAATGCCGAGTCACAGCGCTTGCAGACCAATATAACAAGGAATCAAGATACCTATTTTTTCATACATGAGGATATTTATTCTTAATAATTAATTTGACGCTAAAGTCAATCCAAATTTCATCCTGAATATCACACTCAAAACGCCAGCTTAAAAACTTTGCTGAGGGACAACGTAAGAAATGGTGAATATCTTAAAATGTTAAATATTATTGAAAATTTAAATAATTATTATTTTAATAATATATAATGAAACTTTTAATAAAATTTTAAGTGTAAGAAAAAATGTCTCATCATTTCAAAGAGATGAACTTTATTTTATGCATCATAAGTATCTTATTTACAGGTTGAAGTCGGACAATACACACTGGTGGATTATGTTAAAACAAGCATTGTACAAATATTATTAACACATATTATCTTTATTATAGAACTTAAATAATTAACACCACATAAAGGTGAGTTTTGCAAAATAAACATCACAATAATGCATGTGTAATGCTAAAAATTATTAACTTCACTGTCTAAATAATAAAACGAACGCTCAAAAATATGCTGCAATAATAACACGAAAAAACAACTCTCCAATTAAGCGATGTTTCCTTTTATATACTCTCCATAGGAACTTCCTGGAAAGACCCGTATCTCTCAGAATATTAGTTATTTCGAAGAGGTTCGAGTGCATTCGCAAAGTCACAAAGTTGGCGAAAAATAGCCAAATCTGGTAACCCAGTTCCGAGTCTTCAAATATGGCAATCTTACATTAACGTCATAGAAATGGCTATCTGTAAAGGTGTTTTCCATTCTAATTTTCGAAAGAGTCTCCAGTGAGGACATTTTACATGTTCATAACAATATTATAATATGTTAAATGTAATTTTATCAATTTGATGTGATATTCGCAACTTTAGCGACCTCTTTGCCAATTTGACGACATTTTCGTCAATTTGGCACCACATTAAAAAGTCGTTAAGTTAGCGATATGTTGCCTAATTAGTCGTCAAAAATTTAGCCACATGTTACGTATTTAAGGATTCTTACTACTGCTCATTTTTAACACTTTACAACAAAGTTGAAAAGTGTTTATGACTTTGTTCATTCTGTCTGCCTGTCTGTCTGTCCGTTAGCACGATAACTGCCGTAAAAATGACTTTATCAAAATGAAATTTTAGTATGTTGTTCAGACGGTCTGTAAGACCTATGGGAATATAAATAAATAGTATCACCTAATTAGTTTTGGATTGAACCCGGATTGAAAAAATGAAATACTTTAAACCCTATAGGACCTAATTTTTCAAACATTTTTAAGCGAATTTAAAATTCACAAATTGCTTCAAAAGTTTTAGGAAATATTCACATTATTCCATAAAATAAATAAAAAAGATTTCAGCAAAATATATTCAGTAGTTTTTTAAATAAAAATTAAAATAATAATTACACCCTTTATATGAAGAGATCACGTGACCCACTTCAAAATAAAATATGGAATTCATCTCGTGTCAAAATCATGATTTTTAAAGTTCTTTTTAATTCATATTTAGTGTTGCATCCGTCCTAAAACAGCTTTATTTTTGCTTAAATTCTGTACATCTACATACTGAAATAACGTAATTACGATATATTTGAGTTTAAATGATCATCAAACATTGATTATTCCTACAACGAAGCCTAATTTTCACTTATGGAGATGGAGAATGTAAACCCCAAAGGATGTTGAATGAGTTGTATAAGAATTTCTGCATTTCTTAACGCAAAATTATTTAGCTCATGGAGTCTATATAAATAAAAATGAAAATCTGTCTGTCTGTCTGTCTGTCTGTCTGTCTGTTTGTCACACCATCACGGGAGAACGGCTGGACCGAATTTGATGAAATTTTGTAGATAGCCCAGAAATAGCCCCACTTAAAATTATATTCGTGTTTTGAGTTTCTACGGCCAGTGGTTCTCGAGATATTAGTAAAAAACAAAATTTTCGTTTGTCTCATCATCACGGAAAAACGGCTGAACCTAATTTAATGAAATTTGGTGAATAGCCTTGAAATATCCTCCCATAAATTTTGTCCAAGTTTCGAGTTTCTAAGACCTGGGGTTGTCGAGATATTAATGAAAAACGGAACTTTTTCCTAGGAGTTCTACTCCCTAACTCCGTGGTTTATCCAAACGAAAAGCTTGAAAATCGTTTGAAAGTGAATTAAAATTTAATCTCTGAGTTTGATGGGAGATTTTTTGCGTTAATTAGTCACTTTCTGAAAACATGAATTGTTTGAAACATGATTTAAAGGGGAAATCTATCTCCATGGTTCATGGTTTATTTAAAACACGCTTTTACGGAACAATGAGAAGTATAGAGAAATCAAAATCGTTATTTAATTTCGCAGTTTATGTTATAAGACATGACATATTTAACATGTTATAAGATTCTATCTTATATCATGTTACTCAGAAACGCAATTAAATTAAATCTGTCTGTTAATTTTAATAATTATTTTTTCGATTTGAATAATAAATAAATGGATATAAAAATATATTTTAGAAAAGAACGATTTGATTTTTCTTATAGCATTTTTGACTGGATAATATCAATTACGGTCTTCAGGTTTAAAAATTATTATTATTTATATTTTCGGGGATTATTGATTCAAGGATTATTGATATTTTCAAGTTATTATGCAATTATTTTATTATGACAAAAATTGTTTAAACTCATATATTGTATGTTATACGAATCTTCTACAAATACACGTGTATATCTTTTAATCTACGAGAATATAAGTAGTACAGGTATATTGACATATGTTTTGATATATATTGGCATATATTGGAATCAATTACGACCTTCTGGTATAAAGAGTACGGATATTATTGATGTTTTCAATTTATTACGTCATCTCTTTTATTTTGGCAAATATTTTTGAGACGCATATTGTAATACGGGTAATCTTCTACTAACACATTGGCATATTTTCTGATCTGCGATAATATAATTAGTACGGGGTTGCATATATTCATTCAATTCCTATTTTTTCTTCTGTAAATTTGCTTACAAAAGGGGGCAGGATGTTTTATTCTTCACATCTGATCGTGAAGATAATTTTGCATAGTGAGAACATATATACTTAAACTTCTCTTTAGGAGCAATAAATTTAATATTTTAACAGAATTTGCACATGATTGCGAACTTTAAGTTTCTTTAAATTATACACTCCGTACGAATAACGGGTGTGCTGTTAGTGGTTAATAAATTTTAACATTTTAGGAGGATATATCATGTTGCTCGGCATCGCAATTAAATTAAATGTGTTTGTTAATGCTTTTATTATTTTTTTTCGATTTAAATAATAAATAAATGGATAAATGGATATAAAAGTATATCTTATGAATGGACGGTTTGATTTTTCTTTTAATTATATTAATTGCTGACTGCGTACATCAATTGCATTTATTTTGGCAAAGAGTTTTCAAGCTTATATCGTATTTAGCTACTAAACTCATATATTGTGTTTAGCCAATAAATTCATATAGCCGATTGTTGAAACAGAAAAAGAGTAGAGCGGGTATATCTTCTAATACAATTGTAGTGTTTTCATTTAGTGTATTGAAACGGGATAAGAATGTTTCATTCAGATCTGCAAATTCAAAGCTACGAATATGGAGGGATATCGCTAATTTGACAACTTTTCTTAAACTTTGCCAAATTGACGGAAATGTCGCCAAATTGATATAAACGACACACAAACAGCTGCCATAAACCTTCGGGTTGGTCGTGTGGCTTGGGTCTTCTACATATCAATGAAATTTTTTTTTGTTTTGTTAGAAGAGAGTACTGAAATGATGTTTGGTTAGCATTTATTTGTCAGACCAACCATCCTACTTAGTAATACATTTAGCGAATTTTTAAAATGTCACCAAATTGATAAAAATGTTTTCAAATCTATAAAAATATCTTGAAATTGATAAAATTGCGCTACATAAATGATATTAATTGTTTTTTGTTAGGGGATAGTATTGTGATGATATTTCGTCAATTTGTCGCAAAGTGGAACTGTCAGTTCTACAGTCCCACTTGGCGATAAATTTGGTGATTTTTTAAAATGTCGCTAATTTGACGAAACTGTCGCCAAATGTTCCATAGAAATATAACTATTTAGACGATATTTTTTTCTACCAATTTATTTGAAGCAAATGATATCATGTCGCTTAGCAACGGATTTAAATCCAATGTGTTTATGCGGCAGACGATTTTTATTAAATCCTTTCCGATTTGAATAATGAAGATATGTATATAAAATAAATTTCATTGCCATTTCATTTTGGACTGGATAATATCAATTATACTCTTCAGGTTTAAACATTATTATTATTGATATTTTCCGGAATTATTGATTCAGGGATTATTGATATTTTTAAGTTATTACGCCATTGTTTTATTGCGGCAAAAATTGCTGACACACGCATATTGTACGTTGTACGAGTAATCTTCTAGGAATGCACGGGTATATCTTCTAACCTACGAGAATATATGTAGTACAGGTATATTGGCATATATTTTGACATATATTGGCATATATATTGGAATCAAGTACAGTCTTCTGGTATGAAGATTAAGGGGATTAATTATATATTCAATTTATTACGTCGTCTGTTGTATTTTACCAAAAAACATTTGTGACTCATATTGCAAAACGGGTAATCTTCTACTAATAATCGGATATTATAAGTAGTACGTGTATATCTCCCCATATAATTTTAGCACTTTAATTTTGACATATATTGGAATAAATGACTGTCTTCAGATTTAAAGATTACGGGTTTATTGGTATTTTCAATTTATAAATGTAATCTACTAATACAGGTTATATTTTCTAATATTCGCGTATATAATTAGTACGGGTCCCATACAATTTTAACGCTTTTATTTTGCATATATTGATTCAATTACATATTTTTTTTTATATTTGCTTACATAAGGGGTCCAAGATGTTTTATTCTTCAGATATGTCCATGAAGATAATTTTATATAGCGAGAACAGAGATTCTTAAACTTCTTTTTAGGAGCATTATATTAAATATTTTAACAGAATATTTTGATTAAACATGTCATTTAGTATACTATAGGAATATGGGCATGATTATGAATTTCAAGTTTCTTTATATTATATACTCCGTACGAAGAACGGGTATGCTGCTAGTCTTCAATATAGCTGATATGAATGAAACATTCATTGATTTTACACAGAGAAGAAGACGATTTTTTCGATGAAATTTTAAGCATAGAGTTAAATTACTTGTACCTCCATGGTTTTAAGTTTTAACATAAAATAAGTTTTTATAGTATTGTGATGGATGAAAAGAATGGAATAAAATTTATGAATTAAATGCTGCTTTTATATTGAGAGCCAGGCAATTTATATTTCGATGACGTCATTTGAATAAAGTTCATTTGTTTTCGATGAAGTTTTCAAATATAATAAATTATTGTAAAATTATGATAATTTTAAAAATATTACCAAGGAATGTATCGCATATTAGAGATGTTTAAACCAGGCAATTTACATTTCAATGCCGTCATTTGAATAAAGTTTATTTTTTTCGATGAAGTTTTAAGTTTTGAAATATGATAAATTAATGTAGTATTGTGATAATTTTAAAAACATTACCGATAATATTATCGCATTTTAGAGATGTTTAAATAAAATTTCATTGAAGTTGGAAAGTGTTTCATAATCAATGCTTTGTGCATGATTGATCTTTCTTGTTATTTATTTTTTTAGATACATTTATTTGAATAACGTGCAATATCTTGAGAACGTGCAATGCCTTTTTAACACTTTACAACAAAGTTGAAAAGTGTTTATGACTTTGTTCATTCTGTCTGTCCGTTAGCACGATAATTGCCGTAAAAATGACTTAATCAAAATGAAATTTTAGTATGTTGTTCAGACGGTCTGTAGTACCTATGGGAATATAAATGATTAATATCATCCAATTAGTTTTGGATTGAACCCGTGTTGAAAAAATGAAATACATTGAGCCCTATGGGACCTAATTTTTCTAACATTTTTTAAGCGGATTTAAAATTCACAAATTGCTTCGAAAATTTTATGTAATATTCAAATTGTTCCATAAAATATATAAAAAAAAATTCAGCGAAATATATTCAGTAGTTTTTTAAATAAAAATTAAAATAATAATTACACCTCTTCTATGAAACGATCAAGTGACCATGATATGAAACGATCACATGACCCACTTCAAAATGATATATGGCATCCATCTTGTTTCAAAATTGTGATTTTTTAAGTTCTTTTTAATTCATATTGAGTGTTGTATTCGTCCTAAAACTACTTTACTTTTGCTTAAATTCTGTGCATCTACATACTGAAACAACGCAAATACAATATATTTGACTTTAAATGATTATCCAAATTTGATTATTTCTACAACGAAGCCTATTTTTCACTTATGTAAAATGTAAACAGCAAAATATGTAGAATGAGTTGTAATAAAATTGCTGTATTTCTTTAACACAAAATAATTTAATCCATGGAGTCTGCATGGCTGATATGAATGAAATATTAATTGATTTTATAAAGAGCAGGACGATTTTTTTCGATGAAGTTTTAAACATAGAGTTTAATTACTTGTAGCTCCATGGTCTTAATTTTTAAATAAAATAAATGTTTATAGTATTGTGATAAATGAAATGAATGGGAGAAAGTTATGAATGAAATTCTGTTTTTATAGAGAGATCCAGGCGTGTTATTTTTTCTATGACGTCATTTGAATGAATTTCAGTTGTTTTCGATGAAGTTTTCAAATATAATATATTATCGTAGTATTATGATAGTTTTAAAAATATTAACGTGGAATGTATCGCATTTTAGAGATATTTGAACCAGGCAATTTATATTTCAATGCCGTCATTTGAATGAAGTTCATTTTTTTCAATGAAGGTTTAAGTTTTCAAATATAATAAATTAATGTAGTATTGTGATAAGTTTTAAAATATTACCGAGGAATGTATTGCATTTTCGACTTTTTTAAATAAAATTGCATTGAAGTTGGAAAGTGTTTCATAATCAATGCTTTAAGCATGATTGATCTTTCTTGTTATCTCATGATGTATTAAAGTGAGTTTAATTGCAGAAAATTGCATAGATATATATTTGCATCACAGTCATTTACAAATGTTGTTATTTTATGATTATTTTGTTATTGATTATTTGTCATTTTATTGAAAATTAAAAATTTCAGAGAAACAACTAATTACTTGTCCAAAATATTTTCAAAAATGTCATCACATCTGAATACTTACATTCTTTAGCGCACAAAACGACCAAAATCAGCACCTTGTGTAGCTAACTATGATTATTTTTACAGAATACGCTGTAGCATACTCTCAATAAGGGATTTGGCACGTCTTTGCACCACGCCTACTTTATCGAGTTAATCAAAGCTTGGAAATTTGAGGGCTGTTTTTCTGATATCTTGTCTTTTGAAATAGTCAACAAATTCTGGATATTATTGAGGTCAGGACTGCTACCGGGCCAGTCAAGCACGTTTAAGTTTTTTCTCTGCAGGTAGTTCTTTACTATATTTGATCTGTGACATGGGGTATCACCATGCATAAATATTGTGTATCTGTGGACTTGTATACGTGCATACAACTTTTTACGCAGCATATTCACATACATAGGACCCTTAGTAACCTTAGTCACATACATAGGACCCTTAGACCCTTAGTATAGGACCCTTAGACGTGCTACGTCAGCATTCGATACTGCTTCAATATCCTTTTTGCCTTTCGGCAAAAAGGATATTGAAGCAGTATCGAATGCTGACGTAGCACGCCAAAGCATTTGACTTGGCGAATATTTCATGGTGCTAACGGTATATTTTACATGAAATCTTTTGTCTTTTGGTTGTCGAACACGTTTTTGACGTGTTACTAATGGACATCAAGTTGGTTTATCAGAACGGTTCATTCTGGAGTAATCGTGTCGATTTTATTCTATTCGTCATTAAAAATTACACGGAAAACAAATATGTGATTAATATATTTAAAAATTTTAGTTAGTTATTTCAGATTTTGACGATTTTTATGAGTCATTTCGCAAAATAAGTTCGGTTATATTTTTCGAATCATGCCAAAATATGATCAGCACCAGGATAATCCACAAGAAATTTAACTACTAAATTTTAAAGAAATTTAATCAAATAGTTTTTTAAATACAGTGAAAAACGCCTTCATGTCTTCGGAATTTTGAAACATTTATACGGGGTGTCCCAAAAACATTGACCTCGGCTTTTATTCCTTAAATATTGATCTTAGACATATATAATAAATTACAAAGTTGCGTAAAAACAGGTACAGAATTTTATAAATTCGATTAAAATTTTCAAGAGAATTAAATTTTAAGAAATACAAATATTAAATTTTTATACGGCTCCCGTACAAGAACATTTCCAATGAGTAAAATGTGCCCCATACACTATTAAGGTGATTAACAAAATTTCAGCATTTAGCATAAAAAGTCCCAGAGATATGAAAAGACAATGCTGACTTAAACCACTTTTCGATGCATCGACATGGGTTCTCAGAGGGGAAAAATCATGTCGGCAGATCGCGTTTCAGGCACGAACACACGAATGACGAAAGAAAACAATGATTACATAGATAAACAATAATTTTGCTATTTATTGGTACAAAAGTATCCACACTGTGTAGAAATAATAATTTTACACCAAGATTACAAAGCTTGTTCCAAATGTTTTCCATCCATGCCAAAGATTCACTAAAGATAAGAGGCAGTTATTATTTGCCTATGCATTTCTGCGTTGCGTCATTTGCACTCTTGCTGTAAACATTTACATTTTCATTTGTGATTAATCCCTCACCAACTTTGTTTAAACATATCTCTGGGACTTTTTATGAGAAAATGCTGAAATTTTATACATCACCTTATTAGTGTATGGGGAACATTTTACTAATTGGAAATATTTTGGTACGGGGGCCGTAAAAAAATTAAAATTTTGTATTTTTTCAAATTTATCCCCTAAAATTTTTATCGAATTCATAAAATTCTGTATCTGTTTTACGCAACTTTGTAATTTATTATATATGTCTAAGATCAATATTTAAGGAATAAAAGTCGAGGTCAGTGTTTTGGGGACACCCTGTATATCTCGAGAATAGTCCATCTTAGAGTAATGAGATTGATTTTATTAGTTTTGTCATTAAAAATTACGTTTAAAACAAGAATTTAGTTAATATATATCAGCATATTAATAATATTTCAGCATGTTAATAATTTCAGATTTTCACGATTTAATAGGACCATTTTGTAAAAAATGGCGGGTTCTACTTAAACGAATCGTACAAAAATCTAATTAGCTCCAGAATAATCCGCGTGTGACTTACCTACCAAATTTTGTGAAATTTCGTTTGGTAGTTTCTGAGTTAGAGTGGATGCATATAGGATCCTATAAAATCCATCTGTATTTTCAAACATAAATAATTTACGTAATAAAACCTCACTATTTTCAAATTTTAGATAAACAAGAAAGATCAATCATGCTTAAAGCATTGATTATGAAACACTTTCCAACTTCAATGCAATTTTATTTTAAAAAGTCGAAAATGCAATACATTCCTCGGTAATATTTTAAAACTTATCACAATACTACATTGATTTATTATATTTGAAAACTTAAACCTTCATTGAAAAAAATGAACTTCATTCAAATGACGGCATTGAAATATAAATTGCCTGGTTTAAATATCTCTAAAATGCAATACATTCCACGGTAATATTTTTAAAACTATCATAATACTACGATAATTTATTATATTTGAAAACTTCATCGAAAACAACTGAAATAAATTCAAATGACGTCATAGAAAAAATAACACGCCTGGATCTCTCTATAAAAGCAGGATTTCATTCATAACTTTCTCCATTTCATTCATCACAATACTATAATAATTTATTTTATTTAAAAATTAAGACTATGGAGCTACAATTCATAAACTTTATGCTTAAAACTTCATCGAAAAAAATCGTCCTTCTGTTTATAAAATCAATTAATATTTCATTCATATCAGCCATGCAGACTCCATGGACTGAATTATTTTGTGTTAAAGAAATACAGTAATTCTAATATATATACAACTCATTCTACATATTTTGCTGTTTACATTTTACATAGGTGAAAAATAGGCTTAGTTGTAGAAATAATCAAATTTGAATGAGAATTTAAACTCAAATATATTGTCATTGTGTTGTTTGAGTATATAGATACACAGAATTTAAGCAAAAATAAAGTAGTTTTAGGACGGATACAACACTCAATATGAATTAAAAAGAACTTTAAAAAATCACGATTTTGAAACAAGATGGATGCCATATATCATTTTGAAGTGGGTCATGTGATCGTTTCATATCATGGTCACGTGATCGTTTCATATAAGATGTGTAATTATTATTTTAATTTTTATTTAAAAAACTACTGAATATATTTCGCTGAATTTTTTTTATACATTTTATGGAACAATTTGACTATTACCTAAAATTTTCGAAGCAATTTGTGAATTTTAAATCCGCTTAAAAAATGTTTGAAAAATTAGGTGCCATAGGGCTCAATGTATTTCATTTTTTCAACCTGGGTTCAATCCAAAACTAATTGGGTCATATTATTCATTTATATTCCCATAGGTCCTACAGACCGTCTGAGCAACATACTAAAATTTCATTTTGATTAAGTCATTTTTAAGGCAGTTATCGTGCTAACGGACAGACAGACAGACAGACAGAATGAACGAAGTCATAAACACTTTTCAACTTTGTTGTAAAGTGTTAATAAAAAATGTTGCATATATTATTTTAAAAAAATTACCAACTCATCTATATCACCAAAAATACCTTACCGTACCCTATGATATTTTATAATCTATGTTGATGACAGGTGAATCTTCATAATATTGTTATGAAATGCACCCTTGCTTTTTAATTAATTCCTTTCTAAATTTCATATTCGGTAAATTCTAGTTTCGTTTCGATTCTAGAACTTGTTCTTAAATATTTATTCCAAATTGATAAAGCGCTAATTGTGTCTTTCGGCTTCTTGAAATTTTCCCTTTTGTATCGATAACCCTTGGCGCAATGTTATTTTCCCATTTGTAAGTTTACCCGGATTAACATTTCGCATTGAAATATTGTTGTTGAGACCCAGACCGTCCGACCTACCAGAAAAGTGTAAGGTAACAGTTTGGACGGCCGGAAGCGCCACCCAATTTAGACCGGAACCCAGTGGGGGAGGCATCCACAGGACCGTACCCTCCTTCCCCTACCACCAACCTCTCGGAAGGACTTACGGACCCACATGTTTAACGTGATCGTACTCCGCGTGAACACGGCGGCAGTTTGGGCAGCGGCTGGAATCGAACCCAGGTCTACCGAGTGCAACTCCAGCGCGCTAACCAATGGGCTACCGCGTCCCTCGCTCTTTTCTGTTTCGTCATGAGCACACGTGCATTAACACTAAGACGCTTCCGTTAGAATAATGTAATTAGTTCAGTTGGCGAAAAAATCCTGGACGGGGTAGGACATGTTTTGCCCGAGGGGCATGAAACGATATTCTTATTCTAATATGATTTAATCTAAAATGTTAAGATTCGTAAAATATTCTTAAAATGTCATCTAGTTTTAAAGTCTAAATAGAAAATTGTTATTTTTTGTCAACATTGTTAAATCGAGAGAGATAGAGAGATGTTCTTCAACAACTGTACGTCTACTACTGTTTTCTGTGGAAATCTATTACAGGCATTCCTGTGTATTGAAATGAACAACAATTGCTGTAATTAAGAAATGCGAAATGGATATACTTAAAAAAAATAAAGAAGAATTGGCATCTGGAAGAATGCTTATGATGTTTTGCCTCCTTATTTATATACATGCTTCATCTCAAGTAACGCCAATTTATCTTCGCCCTTAAAGAATCTTCACGAACATTCATATCCCCATGTCAGCCGTTCGTGATTCATTAGAGTTCGGAGTAGTTCGTCGTCAGAACAATTCCTAGTCATAGCCGATATCTCCACGCACGCCATCCTTTCCTACCTTACAGCCGATGTCATCGTATCGCTTCAACCGCGCTGCTGTTCCCGCATCACTTCCATCGTTCGTCTACACTCCTGAAATTCCAAAATCCACTATACGTATTCATGGCCATATGATACCCCGGCTTGCAGTATCATTACAATATTATGCTATCAGTATTTTCAAACATAAATAATTTGAGTAATAAAACACCAATATATATAACTTACTGATTATTTATCTTCATCAACCAGTTGTCTGGAAATGTTTTGCCGAAAGCGACGACTTTCCACATAGGGAAAATAGTTTCCTTCGCCAGCCAGAAATTACAAGGTAGACCTTCCCGAAGTCTTTTGGCCATAAATCCTCTGAGCCCCATACCATCTGTTATTAATGCCGAAGAGCCAGACTGAACATAGTCCATACCAATAGTACTCATGTTTTCAAAAGTCAATATACCTTTGTCCGGATTGCTGGTGACACGTTGGAAGATAGATTGATAAATTTCCGACTGGCTATTCTACAAAATAAGGAAGAAGTAAGTCATTCATTAAAATAACATGAAATAATACATGGTAAATACAGGTAGTCATGTAGTTTGTGACATTCCCAAATACCTTCATCTGAAGTACTTCGCCCTAGATGCCGAGTTCGCTGGAGAAAGGTCTATCTTTCATGACAGCTTGCTAGCCTCGGACCAGAAGAAGTTATCAAAAAGCTAAGAAAATTTGCCAACCTATTAAAGTTGTCAAATGACTCCAGGCCAGCAGTGTTTCTTTCATGTATACCTCAGGGGGGGGGGCATCCCCCCTCCCGGAGACACTTTATGTTAACCTAGTTTCTATTTATGTGACAGCATTTAGATATATTTGTATAGGGCAAATAGAAAATTTGCCCCCCTAAAGTTTCATTTACTCACCCGATCAAAAAGTCCTAAAAGAAACACTGCGGGCTAGAGCCCTGACTCCGAGCAAAGTGGCTCAGGCTTAATCCCTAATGTTGCTTGCTTACGAGCCCTGGGGTTTTCAGTTGGCTCGTAGAAGAGGCCTGACTATAGTAATTGAGCAAAATAGGTGTGGATGGTAATATGCTGTCTAGGAGTTCATTAGTATTAGGATCAGTAATAATACTGCAACATGGTAGAACACAAGAGAATCGATTTGAAGCTGCTTTTTTAATGCACAGCGGCGGCTCATCAGCTGAAGCAGGTACGTTGTTTTACTTAACGCTGTCGGTTATTATTATTATTTGACGATGGGGTTATTATTATTATTTGATGAATTTTTTAGACCCGTATGGCAATTTTTAGATAATATTTGACAACATTGGTGCCAGTTGCTCGATGTGTCTTGATGATGTTCGTTTACAAGGAGAAGAGGTGAATTCAGCCACTGAATCTGCTTCACTCGTTTCTGAAAGCACAAACCGCCACTGCTAATGTAATGTAAAACGCCATACTAGAGAAAGGTTGTTTTTAATCTGCGCTATGAAAAGGTTTATGTTATGTATCTACCACACTCAATAAATGTTGATAATGCATCGTATATAGCTATCGTGTACACAAAAATTCGAACACAGACAGCTGAGAGAAAGACAGACGGACATCACTCTAAAAACAGTCAAGACGTATTCAGGAGGTCCTGAAACATATATTGCAAAGGTGTCGGAATGAACACGTAGGCATCTTTGATAAAAACAACAAGTTTATTCTTAAACTGTTGAACTCATAAAATGAACTCCATTAACGTAATTTACACATAATAAATCAGCATGTACATGGTCCATCCCCCCTACCATCGTCTGCATCCACACACACCACTCTTCACGTACCAACTCTTACCAACTCTCGAACTACCTCTGACCTTCAAATGCTTCGCACTTCGCCTTTTTATAACCTGGTTTCCAACTGCCTCTACCATCTGCAATCTGCGCGGCTGCTATTTAAATTTAGACTATTCTTTCCCCGGGGAAGACACTGCTTGAAAAATAAGAAGTCGAGAATAAAAATTGTTAATGCTTGCAATATTACCATCAAAATCTCGAAATCAAAAATTTTAGTGAAAACAATAGCTTCTCTATACTATATTCTATAGTATGAGGAACTAAAACTGCGAAGAAATTTTTTTTTAATGTTAAAAGACAACATGCAGTATTTTTGGACATAATTTTAAATTGTGCTAGAATACAGTTTCATACCTGAAACATGCCGAAAACAGAAGAATGGTTCTCAAGAACTGGTTGTATTTTCTGAGCAACCACGAGATCTTCTATAGAGTCAATTTTCTGTACTTTTCGTACAAACAACCTCGTGAGCAGAACACCGCTGAAAGTAGATGACACCACGAGCGCAGTAAACATCCACATCCCGGACAGAAATGATTGAAGATAGTAGTCTGGTTTTTCACTACGTCCTAAAATGAAAAAATATATATTTTATTTACATTTTAAAATGCAGTTTTGCACTGTATAGAAAATTGGACTGATAGAACAAAATACGCCCTATTCTTTTCGTAGCTATCGCGATCATGGCGGTGCCTGCATAGGCACTGCGGATCTCTCCCTCGCAGCCTTGCAGACAGCTTCCTATGTGCGCATGTGCACAACAGTCAACCACTACACTTAACAATTCCAGCGGCGTGGTGTTTGACTGTTGCGCGCATGCGCAAGTAGAAAGCTGCAAGCCAGGCTGCGAGGAAGAGAGAGCACTGTCGCTCCCGCAGTGCCGAAGTGCCTATGCACGCACCGCCACTGCCTGTAACTAAGCAAACATGAAATTAGAAATTAACCTTTATATGGTGACAAGTGGTGTGTATACATTTTTTTTTACGGAACTTTTAGTCATTTTTATGCTCTTTTGCACACTTATTTTGTACAACCATACTAATTTTCAGAAAACGTGTGACTTTATCGCATAATATTGCATATGGGTAAAGAATATATTTGGCGGTACTTACTACTTTTTTAATGTTATGTAATTTTTTTTATAAATTTATTAAAAAAACGAACAATATCTCGAGAACGGTCCTTGCTAACATTCTAACGCGTACGTCATTTGCTTTTTAATGAAAATTTGCGTATAAAATAATCATTTATTTAACAGTACTGAAGATCCTGATTTTTAATGATTTTTTTAATATCCATTCGAAAATTCGGTGGTCTTCCGAACATTCAATCACATTTAAAAATCAATGAGGTTCTACTATTCCCTCACAGTACAGTTCCAGTGCACAAACACACACACAAACATCACCTCAAAAACGTTCGATTTGAGATCAGAAATGCCTAAAAGGATGTTCAGGGATTCATGATGTTCCGTCAAAAACTCACATTTGAACTTTCGACGCTATCACAATACATTACACTATGTATGTGGGGAGAATAATAAGTATCCATTTAACGTATTATATTGAGCAAAAAAAATATTTGTATTGTAGAATATATGAAGAAAAATAAAATCTATAGCCAATGTCGTGAGCTGATCACATCAAATTTTATTTTTAAACCACTTGGGAAAAATACAACCATTAGATTAGTTTAAAAATTGTAAACAAAAAATGTTATTCTCAAAATACTAAAGAGGATAAATTCTATAATGTATAATAACCTTTTTGCAATAACGTTTGTAATGTCAACCAGAAATTCTGAAAAAATCTTCGGTATAAATTAACATCATCGTCCTGATACTTGTCGATTCCGGTGATCACAATTGTCATTAACACCAAAGCCATGAATAACGACAGCCAGACCTGTAATAGAAACTAACAATTAGATAAAATAGTAACCTTTTGTTGCCGTATCTTCAAAATGCTGGTCGTAAAAATTCTATAAAAAAGCATAGTGTAAGAACGCATTCTTCACATCATTATTTCACCCGTAGGAGGATTGGCCAATAAATGAACAAATCGGCCGCGGGGGTGAACAAGTGATGTACATTCAGATCCCCTTATCAAATTTATAGAACGAGAAATTACCTTTCCGTGATTGTGGCATTATTATATCTGATCTGTTGTTGTATTCAATATCTATTAGAAGGAATCTATAGAAGGAATCTATTAGAAGGAATAGATATTTAAAAATGTTCATTAAAAAATAAAAGTAATCGGTATGAATTAAATTACGACAACAGATGGCAGCACCAGAAATATTTCAGATTAAATTAAAAAAATACATTCTATGTTTTATTGGGTATAAAATTTAGTTTTAATATAATCTAAACATCGCATTTTATCTTTCAGAAAATATTTCGCAACTGTTTGAGCAGAATTTTGGCGAGAAATGTGTGTCGCGAAAGTTAACGAAAGCGTGGGTAGGGCAGAAGATTTACTCGAAAGGGTTTCGTCCAGAAAAGAGCACCAGGCGCTTCTTATCTTCATACTGTGACATTACTTCATTTGCCCATAGTTGGAGGTTCGAGGTTTTTGATTTACTGTTTTTATTATTTGACCTAGCTCCTATAGTGTGGCAGTTTGTTGCACATTTAGAGTTAAGAGTAATTTTGGAGAGTTGATGCAGATCTAAGGATTTCCTAGCAATTTGGCAGTTTAAGGTTTAAGAACATTTTTTAGAAAACATTGATCACGGTTTTTATTTAAGGGTGAGCGTCAGTAAATTTTCTGCCCTATCCGCGCTTTGTTAACTTCCGCGGCACACATATTTCGCCGAAATTCTGCTCAAACAGTTGCGAAATATTTTCTGAAAGATAAAATGCAATGCTTAGATTATATTAAAACTAAATTTAATGCCCCAAAAAACACAGAATATATTTTTTATTTTAATCCAAAATATTTTTGGTGCTGCCATCTGTTGTCATAATTTAATTCATACCGATTATTTTTATTTTTTAATGAACATTTTTAAATATCTATTCCTTCTAATACAGTGTAAAATACAACAACAGATCATATATAATAATGCCACAATCACGGAAAGGTAATTTATCATTCTATAAATTTGATAAAAGATCTGAATGTACATCACTGAGGACTGCAGTTTTGTCTTCAAGTTCCTTTGTGTTCAAGTCCAAGTTCAATTACGTTTCCGTGATCATAGCATTATATATGATATGTTGTTGTATTTAATAGCGTATTAGAAGGAATAGACATTTAAAAATGTTCATTAAAAAATAAAAATAGTCGGTATGAATTAAATTTCGACAACAGATGGCAGCACCAAAAATATTTTAAATTAAAATAAAACATATATTCTATGTTTTATTGGGTATTAAATTTAGTTTTAATATAATCTAAGCATAGCATTTTATCTATAAGAAAATATTTCGCAACTGTTTGAGCAGAATTTCGGCGAAATATGTGTGCCGCGAAAGTTAACAAAGCGCGGATAGGGCAGAAAATTTACTGACGCTCACCCTTAATTTCAACTATTTGAGGTGGGACTTAGTGGGACCGAATCATCTGACGCTCACCCTTAATATTTATCCATCCTATCTTGAGTTGCTATCCAAAGTCGAAATATTCTTATGCTGCCATCTATGAGACATAATACTAGCTAAATACTGATTAGTATAGATATTTTGATGCAAAATTTACAAGTTATATGTAACATATATGATGAAAATTAAAGAACCTTGCAGAATTCCAGAGTGACATCTGCTCAGCGATTATCTTGATTCCCATTTAACTATTTCTTAATGTATTTTGTTTCTGTTGTGATTTAACTTTCAGATATATGGCGAAAAATACAAAGCAGGATGAAAACTTTTATCAAGAAGTGATAACTTATATATATTTATTAATAATATCTGAGATATTTATTGATATTCTCATGGAAATAAACATTCTGTCAATATATATACAGGGTGATTATAATTAAAGTTCCCGGTTTAAAAATGGTCTAAAATAAAAAAAAACATTGGTCAGAATGATTTGAAATTTTGGGTGAACACTCGTGGAGCAATGGAATTTTGTTTGGTGAAGAAAAAAAACAGTAGTTCAAAAAGTCGCCGCTAGGAGAATAATTGGCCCTTTACTACACATAATGCAATACAAATGTAATAAACGTTGACTTACTCATTGGCTAATGACGTAATAAATGTTCAATATGCTGTCCTTCGCAAACACGCTGAAAATACAAAATATCGTGTTCAACAAAGGATTTGAGTGTTTCTGCAGAGATGTTGTGGATGTGATGCGTGATGCAAGCTTTCAGTTCCGCTAAATTGGTAATGGGTCCATCAAATACCACATTCTTCCGATGCCCCCAAAGCCACATGGATTGAGGTCAGGGGAACGTGCTGGCCATCTTACAGGAAAATGACGGCTGCTGATTCTGTCATCTCCAAAATGACTGCGAAGTAGCGGCTTCACTGGTTTTGCGATATGTGGTGGAACCCTATCCTGCATGAAAATAGTGTTATTGATACACTGACGCTCTTGCAGTATGGGTATAACGTGACTTTTCAAAAGACGTTCATATCGTTAGCCATTAACAGAACAGCTGACGCGGACATGAGGACCAACTTTCTCAAAAAAGAAAGGCCCATTAATAAACCCTGCTGCAAATCCGCACTACACAGTGTCATTGGGGGGAATGAAGAGGCACCTGGCGGTAGTTCCTGTGGATTTTCAGTTGCCCAGATTCTGCAATTTTGCGTATTAACAGTTCCGTAGAGATGGAAGTGTGCTTCGTCAGTCCACAAAACGTTCCAGGGCCATTCATCATCCACTTGTATCCGAGCCAGAAATTGAAGTGCGAGCATTTCACATGCAATTGTCCGCAGGTAGTCGCCATTTTCCTGTAAGATGGCCAGCACGTTCCCCTGCTCTCAATCCATGTGATTTTTGGCTTTGGGGGCATCTGAAGAATGTGGTGTTTAGTGGACACATTACCAATTTAGCGGAACTTAAAGTTAGCATCACGGATCACATACACAACATCTCTACAGAAACACTCAAATCTGTTGTTGAAAACGTTATTTTGCGCTTTCAACTTGTATCAGAATGCGAAGGACAACATATTGAACATTTCTTACTTCATTAGTCAATGAGTAAGTCAACGTTTATTACTTTTGTATTGCATTCTAATGTAATAAAGCGCCCATTATTCTCCTAACGGAAACTTTTTGAACAACTTATTTTTTCCCCCAAACAAAGTTCCATTGCTCCACGAGTGTTCACGCAAAATTTCAAATCATTCTGACCAGTGCATTTTATTTGAGACCATTTTCAAACCGGGAACTTTAATTATAATCACCCTCTATATATACATGCAATGATACAGCATATATGCAAAATATGTTGCCGATGACTTATACATAAATTTGACACTACATATAAGTATATTATTCAAAAATAAACGCTCTACAACTGAATAGTAGGAAATAGTACACAGATGAACAAAAATATATATTATGATACAACATATAAGCAAAATATGTTGCCGACTTCTGTATAAATATTTCTTATTTCGGAAAATGTGTTTTTAAATTGACTGATATAACGATGAAAACATCTGACCTTTAAGTCACTTAAACAGGCCAGATGAAATATTGCAATATAAGTCATTAATAATCGAAAAATGAGAAATCTGAGATTATTTTTGTATTATTGACACAAAAGTTCGTATGTAGATTATCGCATAAAACACTATAATTGAATTTACAGTATATAAACAAAGAAAAATAGGTAAATACCTGCTATAAATTATCCAGAATCCATAAACTGAGCTAAAGTTCAATCCAAATTAAAATTTGCTTGAAGTCTATCAATATAAGAAATAACAGCTGCATTTATGGACATATTTCAATGTTCATGAAATGTAATAATTTTACTTCGATAAAAATATAAATCGTATTCTCGTGTATAAAAATATAAGAAATAATCCCTGTATTTTGCGATTACTAGCAGACTATCCCGAAATACTACAGAGTACCAAGAATTAGAAGATCAAAGGAGTACCTGACACAAATTTGAAATTTGTGTTTTAACCTCCTGGTTATAATACAGGCCAAAGGAAGATAAGAGAGGAACATACAGAAGAGAAAGTAACAAGAGAACGAAGGACAGAGCTCAGATGGGTAGAATGCCGAAAAATCGTAAATTCGGTCCCATTGAGTCGTAGAATGAAAAACGGTGGGGATCAGAAGATCCGCAGCCAAAGAAGGACAGCAGGAACAAAGAACGGAGAAGAAGGAGCATTCTAAAAAATGCTCCCTTGGTAATGGACACAAAAAACTAGAGACATACTATCCCCATCCGTTCCCAGGCGGCAAGTTCAAAGGGGATCGTGGGCCGACCAATGGAAAATGCAGAGGGAGACAGGAGAGGGGTGGGCCGTTCAGCCAACGAAGAGAGGAGAAGGAGGGGTTTATACTTGGCTGTAGGTCTCAAGGTCTCAAGGACGGGGTATACGGAGTGCCCAGGAGGGGAAAGAATCCCCCCCTTTAAACTCCGAGCGAAGAGGAAAAAGAAGTACGAAGAGAGAAAAACATAAGTTGAGAGAAAAAACATCAAAGGTTTGCCCTGGAGGGGGCGACGATCGAAGTCGAGCCCTTCGCCAAGTCTTACAGAAAGAGGAAAAGAGTGCTAGGGCCCAAGTAGGCACCTACGAGAAGAAAGAGGAAAGAGAGGGAGAAGCGCTCCGGGGGGGGTAACGTACACAACAAAAAAAGGAAAACGGTTCGTCGAAAAATCGCGAACTCCCAAATGCTAGGGTCGCGCGAACTCCCAAATGCTAGGGCCGCGCGAACTCCCAAATGCTCCCAAATACTCTCAAATGGAGGGCCGCGGAGTTAGCAAGAGTTCATAAAAACAAGGGGGAGAGCAGATATAAAACAATGCTAGACGAGCCGCCTCCGTTTAGGATGGCGAAGAATCGTATCCTTTGTGTGGCGCCCAAGGGCGCTTGCGCGTCTTTGGGTGTGTTGGGTTTTACCGCGGGATACTATCTAGCATGGGATTATTTACTCTACTGAGATCTCTGAAAAAATTTTGAGAAAGTTTTTGAATGTAATCTGAAAAAGATCTAATGTTGAGATCTCTGTGCAGAACTTCAAGCCGGACGTAAGTCGAAAACCTAATAAACATACGAAGTGCTTTATTTTGCATAACTTGAAGCTTCCGTTGGTGAATCTCAGCTGCGGTTCCCCAAACTGGGGATCCGTACGTCATAATTGGACGTATGTAGGACTTGTACAGCAATAACTTATTTCTCGTGGACAGGCAGCTGTTTCCAGCCAAGAGGAGGCGCATCTGGGCGAGTGCAGACTTCACTTTCTGACAGATGTTAGAAATGTGAAGTTTCCACGTGAGATTTCAATCCAAGTACACTCCAAGGTACTTGTAACTAGTTTGCCAAGGAATCGGCTCGTTATTTAAAGTTAAGTTAGTTGATGGGGTTCGGCGGGGGGAGGGGAAGCTGACGGCTGCACATTTTCTGATGTTCACTTTAACCCTCCAGTTCATGAGCCATTGCGTCATGGAGTCGAGATAGGTTTGAAGAGTTTCGTGCATTGCTTGCGTTTGCTTGTGTTGTGCAATCAGGGCAGTGTCGTCGGCGTACAAGCCTAAGGTTACACCGGGGAAACGTGGAAGATCATTAGTGGCAAATGGGGCCGACAAGAGAACCTTGAGGGACCCTGCTGAGTATATTCCTGGCAGAGGAAAGGGAGTTAGAGACTCTTACTTCGAAGCTACGCCCCGTTAGGTAAGAGTGAAGAATCTTAATGAGATGAGCAAGAAAGTGAAGAGCGATTAGTTTAAAGAGAATTCCGTTAATCCACACCTTATCAAAGGCTTTTTGGATATCAAGAAAGACAATAGTAGAGGTGAGATGCTTGGAGCGAGCATCATCGATGAGTTCCACAACCCTAAGTAACTTATGCTGTGTGGAATGCTTCCTCCTGAACCCATACTTTTCGGGAATGATGGTGTCATTAAGGCTGTAGAACTCATCCAGATGCTGAACCAAGACATACTCGAAGATTTTAGACAAACAGGAAAGGAGAGAGATAAGTCTATAGTTAACAGGATGAGAGTGGTTCAGGCCAGGTTTAAGGAGGGGGGCCACTATAGCTACCTTCCAAGCCCGTGGAAAATAGTTTAACATAAGAAATTTATTAAAAAGAAGTACAAGATAGAAAATATAGAAATTAGAGAGGTTTTTAATCATGTTACTGGAAATTTAGTCTCTCCCGGGTGCTTTATTACTCTTGAGTTTTCGAATATAGGGGGTGATGTCAGAATGTTTTACCATTCTGAGCGTGTTTGAAGATGGCGTGGAAATAAATTGTTCAACCGTGGGCTCCACCAATGCAACCGTCCGAGGATCAATTACATTGTGGTGAGGTTCAAACTGTTTTCTAAGACTGCCTGCAAGCAGCTCAGCCTTCTGTGTGTTGGAGATTGCCCTGCAGTTTGGACCTTTAAGGGCCGGAATGTAAGTTTTCTGCCTACGGATACGTGAGGTTGCCCTCCAAATGATGTTGTCCTGAGTCGTTAGAGACTCAACATAGGTGTTCCATCGTGCACTTGAAAAGACCTTAATCCGTGAGCGAACTTACGCCCTGAGGAAGTTCAGCTCACGTTTAAGGTCGGGATCTCTACTGGCCTGCAACTCCTTACGGATGCGATTTCTTTCTCTGGTCATTTCTTGTATACCAGGGGGAAGTTTATAATGACTGACCTTGGCGGTCCTGGGCTTCGAGGATGCAGAGTAGGTTTCCCGGAGCATATTACCGAGATTTTCTATCTCCACATCCGCGAGGTCCGTATTCCAGTCCGAAGTAGCGGGGAGGGGGAGCTGATTTTTACGAAGAAGGTTCTTAAACTTAGACCAGTCGGTCTTAAGTTTGGCAGGGGTATTTAAAGAGAAATGATTTAATTCTATGGTATACAAGATGGGGAGATGATCAGAGGGGAGTTCGTTAACAGCTTCCATGTGATACGCATAGGGAATGCTGCTGGTGATAGCAAAGTCAATTACGTCATCTAAGCGGGTGGGGTCACCTGAGGCTATGACATCAAAGTTATTCTCGTCGGCCCAGCGTTTTACGCCTTGGCCGCGAGAATTCGATGATGGACAGCCCCAGGCTTGGTGTTTAGCGTTTAGGTCACCAGCAACTATCACATGGGGGAAATTTTGAATAGGGTGGAAAGGTCATTAATATTCGAGCCAGTATTAGTGCAAGTGTAGCAGGTAGACAGAAGGAATGGTGATAACTGGATTTGCAGGAAAGTTTATTTCAACCACAGTGACCTCTCCAGTTTGGAGAGGGGGGAGGGTATACGGTTGTGCGGCAGATTAGATCGCACGTAGATAGCAGTGCCACCGCCAGAACGATTGCTAGTACGAGACCTGTCGTAGTTAGCAATCTTGCAAAGGTTCCCTGGACTGAAGTGGATTTCTTGAACCAAAAATAAGTCTAAGTTATTTGCTGTACAGAAGTCCCTAGCCTCATGGATTTTACCTCTAAGTCCATTGGCATTCCATATGCCAATGGTAAGATCCTTCAAGTTTCTTAACAAACAACCCATGGCCGAGAGGGGGGGTAATTTTTGCCAATGAGGGCACTTACACCCTCGAAAAGAATTCAGATTTTATCAATCTCGGTTTGAGCAGACCGAAGATGGGGGAGAGCCTTCTTAATGGCCTCACTAACAATGGCAGTACCATACTGCTCTCCGAATCTGAAAGTTAAATTTAGAAAATTATCTTGAGTGTTGGATTTCTTAGTGGATGCTCTGTTTGGGGCAGACGTTTTTGGTGTGACCTCTGGGATCTTTACGACAACCTCGCTACGTCCATCCGTGACAGCGACATATGAGCGCTGTGGGTCGACGAACCGTTGGAATCTGGAATTTTGAGAGACAGGGACGCGGTACTTCGGAAATGCTGGGCAATTCCTATACGATGCAGGGTGATTTCCTCCACAATTAGCACATACGTAGGGCGTATCATACGTTTTGGTGCATTCCTTGGTAAAATGTGCTTGCGCACATTTGACACGGCGTGCGGGCGGATGACAGTTTTGGCTAGCATGTTCGAAAGCCTGACATCGGTAGCATTGGCTTACTTGTTTACTGTCCCTGTACCTCTCTACTTTAACCTCCGTATACATTAATTTAGTGATGTTGTAGATTTTTTCGTTATCCGAGGTTTTCTGTAGCTGTACGTAGAACAGCGTCATATTCACTCGTTTGGATTTGGGTCCGCGCGCCAACTGTGTGACGCTGATTGACTTTAGACTCATAATCTCAAGCTCCGATTTAATATGTTCTGTCCTCGTACAGATAGGAAGCCCCCTAATAACGACTTTCATCGGTTTGTCCTCATTGAGCAAATAGGACTTCAATTCCAGATTCCTATCAATGAGGAATCTTTATATTCTTCTATACTCCTCAGAAGTGCTTACATTTACTTTTAAGATATCTCCAGAATTCGTAAGCTTAGCATTCATGCTAGGACCATTTCTTTTAGATCTTTTAATAGGTTGTGGTACTCTGTGGTCACCACGATGAAGGGGGGGGGCGCTCCTTTTTAGGGGCGTCGATAACCATTTCATCTATGTCTTCTGCATCTGGTGCAGGGATATCAATATTATTTTCATTAGAATTTGATAGAGGGGGGGAGGGTTAGTTACAAGATTGGCTGAACTAAGGCTGGCAGTGTGCCTTTTGCGGGGGAAACTGAAACCATCATCATCAATAAGTTTATGCTTTTAGAGATTACGTTAACATCAATATTATCATTTGGAATTTTACTGTTACTCATTCCAGGTTTAACATTTTGGCTAGTTGGCAGGGTAGCAGAAACCGTATAGAGCTGGCTAACAAGAAGGGAAGATTGCAAAATAACTGCCGGAGATGGTCTCCGACAGGTCTCACCATATTGTGGCAGTCTGCACTAGGCGAAGGAACTATCCATTTTTATCTTGTGTTTATGCAGTCTGGCTTTTAGCTAAAGAGTCTCGTCAGGATCTTTGCATTTCCTTACTTCCATATCTAGTTCATTGAATATAGCTCGCATGTCGTATTATATTGAATATAGCTCGCTTCCATCTTTGCATGGCTTAAAGCCAAATCTTGGGTTCCAGACTTCGAAGTGTGAGGTTGTGATTTTGCGAAGCTGCTGGTTTTATCTTGTGGTGACTTTTCTTGCTTACGCTTGGGCGTGTTATATCTAGTTACGATAGAGCACGTCGGGCTAAGTAATCTTCAACTTTATTGTGTGCGGCTTTCCGCCATTTTGTGCTTTCGACTTTGGATTACCACGTGTGTTTTTCCCACGTGGTTCTGCTTTTCGTGCCTTGGATTGACCCTGCTGGACTATGGAGCTGGACAGAGAAGTTCTGGAAGTGACGAGGGATATTGCAAGGGAATTGGATGGAGATGATGCTCGGCCTCTCAGAGATGCCATGAATTCTTATTGTGACTCCCTGCCAGACGATGGACTTTCTCGCACGTGGATCCAGGAAGTGATGGAAACAGTGAACTTCTGTAGATTACTGATCTGCACGCTGACTCTGCATATCGGGGATATGCTCAAGAATGGATTCATCGACCAGGACAAGGACCAAGTCTCCCGGATTTTGGGTATGTTCTATTTTGTGAATTCTTTTATGTTAGGCTGTGACATGACTAAATTTAATAGTAGTGATATGTATGTAATCTTTAAATCATTTGAGGATAGTAATTTAAGATTAGACAACACTGAAATTAAATCTAAACTGCTAGAGTTAGGACTAATTAATGAGATCAAACTTGCTGATAAAACTGAAACGGAATCCAAGTAAAAGGGCTAGGACAGATGAGTTTCCCACTAAGGGAACTCCTATTAAAATCCAGACTGGGGAATCAAACTTAAAATCTAGTGACCATGATAACATGGATTGTAATGATGTAATTGTTAAGGATGTAAATGACAAAAGTGTAAATGCACATTCTAATGAAGTAAATAAGCCTAAGACTTATGCTGAAATTGTCGCGCAACCTGTAGTGTTAAAAAGTGCACCTAAACTAAAAACGGTTGTAAATAGTGGTAGTGATAAAAGTATGGAAGTAGAGAAAAAAGACCCAAAAGCGGAATGTTTTTCATCAAGTTTAGAGATAACTACCAGGCTCTCCTAAAAAAGTTAAATGAGATCACAGGCAACAAAGTATCTGGCAAACTCTCAGGAGATATGCTTAAATTGATACCCAATGACGCTGAATCCTATAGAGTTGTTCAGCGCCATTTGACTAGTGAGAAAATCCCCTTCCACAGCTAAAACTTGAAAACAGAAAGGCCCAAAAAGGTTGTTTTGAAGGGGCTACCAGCAAATTATAACATTGAGGAAATAAAACTTACTCTAACATCCATGGGATTAGATGTAGTCCGGGTTTCTCAACTGAGAAACACTAAAACGAGATTCCCCCTGCCGATCTTCTTACTCAGCCTTAGGCCCACGGCAGACTGGCAGAGGATTTACAGACTGATAAGGTTAGGATACTTGGCTGTGAAGGTAGAGGTCTTCAGAGCACGGGGTTTTAAAATTTGCTACCGGCGCCAGCAGTTCAACCACTCCTCTGAGAACTGCAGTATGCCACCAAAGTGCCTGAAGTGTGCTGAAGATCATTTCACACGGGACTGCCAGAGACCCAGGACAGAGAAGGCAACGTGTGCAAATTGTAAAGGAGACCACCCGGCGAACTTCAGGCAATGCCCGAATAACCACTGGAACAGAGGAAAGGCACCGGGGTATGCCCCCTCCTCCTAAAAACCAGATACCCCCTTGGAGGCAAAAGGCCCTCGGACTAAACCCCCAGGCACCCCCTCAGGGCTCCTCGCACATAGTGCCACAGTTAAATAGACACCAACCTTCAGCACCTACCAGATCGGTGCAAGAGCAGGCCCCCAAACCATCGACCTCCAGAGAATTGACCCTGGAGGAAGAGGAAGAGCAGCTACAGCTGCCATTAAAAGGAGATCGGAAGTAGAAAAAGCCAGACAGGCAAAGGAGGCAAAGGATAGACTTGACAGGAAGGTTGAGGATTGGAAACAATCTAAACGAGTCAGGGAAGAAGAGCTCGCGCAAACCTAGCTGTTAGTTAAAACAGGAGAAAGAAAACAAAAGACTATCGAGTTCCAAAAGGACACTCACAAAAAAGTGCAAACCGCGGCTGAGGCTGAGGAAATGTAAGCTGAGACTGAACCGACTGATAAATCTGATGCTGAAAAGATGGAGGATATCCTCAACCTCATCAGAGGATTTATCAGCATGTTCAATTTAGACGACATAAAACATCTGTTGATGCAGTTCGCAGAGTTAGTCAAAAAAAGAGCGATCCTACGGTAATGGTCTTTGAGGCCCTTAAAATAATCGCGGATTTTAAAAGTAACAGTGAGAATCAAAACCGTCATGGTTAGGTCCCAAAAGGAATCCTTTAAAATATCATTTTGGTACCGGTACTGGTGACATTCGACTTGAACACACCTCTTCCAGCCTCTTTGGGACAAGAGAGGGTCAACTGGGAAGTATTCAAAAGAGCACTCTTCGAGCCGCACTTAGCAGTACCTAACATAATGAGCACGGCGGATATTGACTCTGCCACGCACACACTCACAACAGAAATCAAGAGAGCAATTGCCTCTGCCACAACACATCGTAAGTCTCCAAAAAGGCCCACACTTTCTCTCCATGTCAAGCAATTAGTCAGGCAAAGAAATAGAATACATAAGACATCGCAGGCTAAGAGAGACCTCGCCCTTAAAAGGGAGCTTAACAGACTCACGTGCAAAGTCAGGGATAAAATTGTCGCAGAAAAGCAGCAACAGTATAAAAAACTAATCGAATCCCTTACCCCAGAAGACGTATCGCTCTGGCAATTCTCAAAAAGACTCAGGAAAACTCAAATTCAGCTTCCGCCACTAATAGATGGCGCTAAAATTGCGTACTCAAACGAGGAAAAAGCCGAGGCGCTCGCAAGCCATTATGAAAGACAAACTTTAAATAACTTCAGGAATTCCCCAGTAACGGTTGAGATTAACCCAGCCACCCCGCAGGAGATAGCAGAAATTATCAAAAACCTCAAAAATCGTAAAAGCCCAGGGCACGACAAAATCAGAAATATTGCGGTTAAAAACCTACCCCTAAACGTAATATGTTACTTGACTATCTTAATAAATAAAATATTAAAACTAAACTATTTTCCCAAAGAATGGAAGGAAGCGATAATCATAACAATCTCTAAGTCAGGTGAGGATGCCACAATTCCAGCCAACTACAGATCAATTAGCTTGCTACCGACACTTAATAAAATTACTGAGAAAATAATTCTTAAGAGACTGAACACGCACCTTAGTGAGAATGACATTATCATTCCGGAGCAGTTTGGATTTCGGCCAAAGCACTCCACCACTCATCAATTGCTGAGAGTGGTAGAGTACATATCTTCTGGACTCAATAACAAGACACCCACAGCTGCGATTTTTCTGGACATACAAAAAGCCTTTGATAAAGTATGGGACTGTGGATTAGCGTACAAATTGATCACTTTAAAAGTCCCTGACGCTCTTGTCAAACTTTTAATCTCATACTTAAATAACAGACACTTTCAAGTCAGAGTAGGAGGTAACTTATCTACACCCAAGCTCATTAAAAGTAGTGTACCGCAAGGTTCTATCCTGGGTCCGACACTCTTTAACATATACCTGAACGACATCCCCAGGACTCCAAACACAGAGCTGGCACTCTATGCAGACGACAGTGCGATACTTGCAAAACACCCCTATGTCTCAGTAATGCACAGACAGCTACAACAACACTTAGACATACTCCAAACTTGGCTGGAAAAATGGCGAATAAAATTAAACCCCAATAAATGTCATTGGATTTATTTCTCGAGGAAACATAAACCTCCACCGCCACTGTACATAAACAACCATGCCCTAAGCGCGGAAAAATCTACTAAATACCAGGTGTAACGATAGATTCCCACCTAACCTGGAAACAGCACGTAACGAACTTAATCAAAAAAGCGTATATGACTACAGGAGCCTTATACCCAATGATAGGAAACGGAAATCTCAGTCATCAAAACAAACTGTTAATTTATAAATCGGTCATCCGCCGGGGAATGCTGTATGCAGCACCCGTATGGGGATATGCCTGTAAAACTACAATAGACCTCCTAGAGACAAAACAAAACAAAATCCTACGGATTATCAGGAAAGCTCCCAGGTACTTAAGAAACTCGGTAATTAAGAATGACTTCAAAATACTGTTAGAGCCCAAATTAAAAAGCTAGCGCTTAAATTTTACAAAAATTTGCTATCCGTTCCAAATGAACTGTTATTCAATCTACATGATTATGACCATCGCAAGGCCAAATCTCGTAAGAGACTCCGCGCTGTTCTAAACATCGATAATCGGAATTAAAAATCCCACCTCAAACATCTGTTATTAAATAAAATTCGCGACTAATGTTCAAAACTCTAAGCTGCCAAAATGCTAGATAACCCTTAGATCTGCATCAACCCCCCAAACTGCTTAAACTCTAAATGTGCAAGAAACTGCCACACTAAGAGCTAGGACAAATAATAAAATGTAGTAAATAAAAAACCTCGAACCTCCAATTAGGGTCACTGAATTAATGTCACAGTTTGACGATAAGAACCACATATTGAAACTGGAGATTAAAGGCGCTTCGCGCCTGGTGCTCTGTCCTGTACGACACTCGACCTTCATTTCCATGTTGCAAGTCTCCATCACAGATACTCCCCTGGGCCGCAGGGTGCGGCAGCAGAGGGAATGAGGAATTTTCACGGGTTTTTTCCTTATTTTTATCGTGTAGTAGAGAAAAAATCATAAATGATAGTATATATTTTTTTTAATTTTTGAACTTAGATAGTTAATATGAAAATGTTTAAACTCGCACTTAGCAATCCGGCGCGAAAACGCTGTTTCTGAAATGGCCGCTCTTGTGACGTCACTATGCATGTAAACAAAGAACGCAATACACTGTTTACTGTGGATTCCGAAAGGTGCTCACTTGATTTTCCGACAAAATATTTTATTTATCATATTTTTATAATGAGTGAGATTCTAAAACCGACCTACAAGTACTGTTTAGTACCTTGCTGTACAAATACAACGGTTAATTCAGTTGATAAGCTGTTTTTTAATGTTCCAAAAGATCCAATTAAACGAATAGCATGGACTAAACTAAAACAATAAAAAGGGACGAGCAGAAAAATCCAAAATTATCGAATAAAACATCTCTTTGGTGTTGTGAAGATCATTTTTCGGTAAGTAAACATTTGCTTCTGTTTAAATATTATTTACTTGGATTTATGGCCGTAACCAAGGGTTTTTTTCGGGGGTTCAAACCCCCCAAAATGAAAAAGTTAACATTAAAAAGGTAAAGATCCATCAAGATATGAAATGTGGGTTTAACCCCCCCCCCCCCCCCCCTCGAAATCAAATCCTGGATACGATCTTGCTTGGATCAATAATAAACTATAAATAATCATGTGTAAATAGTAATTTAAAATTAAAGCATTTTGTGGTCAAGTTAGGGATTGAATAATAAAACATACTCTAGCATGTATCTCAAAATAATAAGTTTTAAAAACATAGAATCAAACCTTAAAAATATCTCACAATTTAATTAAACAGGGATGGCGCTAGAATGTGTCCGAGGGGGGGGGGGAAGAGGTGGCAGTAATAAATATTTTAAAATGACGCCAGCGTTTTTGGCACCACCCGTTATGAAGCCAAACAATTTATTGAAATAAAGAATGGCATATTAATTTATAATTATTTCTTTTTGATGGTATCTATGGTATAAATAGAAATGTTAACATTATATAGAAATTTATAATAATAAATGGCTGTCACATTCCTTGTGTAACAAATAAGTTGTGATCATAAGTTGTGCAACCCTCATTTGTGAAATAAAGATATATCTTAACAATATTTATCTGATATATATATATACTACTGATATATATATACACTACTTTAACTATTATTTGTCAATATAAATGCATTATATCATCAACTTATGCAGTATTTATGCAGTAATGGTTCTATCAACTTTTGTCCCCATATACAGAACCCAAAATCTCAGTGTCCCCCCTCCCCTTCATCTGCTAAATAAAATATTCCTTTTTTTGGAAGGGGGGGGGGAGACGAAAAATTAAATAAATTATCTCTTATAATGCTTTTATTCTTCCAATTATATCAAAATAATATAATTTGACATATTACAGAATATTCTATGAAATTTCTTTAAGTTTCGATAAATCCTTTTAACTTTGTAATGGGAGACATTAAATCAAACTATAAATGTAACTGTTTTTTTAGAACTGTTTTTTGATTCCTCTCTATATTTCAGTTAAAGGAAGATATGGAGAATTATTGGCAATGGAACCTCACAAATCAGACTATGTCATTCAAATTTGGTTTTTTGTAGTTTGTATTGCATTTACATTTCTTGAGTATTTCAGGCACGCTTTATTTGTCTTTACATAATTTCAAATTATAATATAAACTGCTATAAAAAGTCAATTATCAGCTTAAAAGCATAATAGGACATTGTAGTGTGCAACTATTTCCACGTGCAATCAAAATTAAAGTTTTAAATGTAAAGTAATTATTCATGCATTTGAATTAGTTTTAGATTTATTTGTCAATATTAATGAAGATCATACATACCTCTTAGTTTTAACTCCTCGCAATTCTGCTCCAATAAAATTGTGATTCGTTCCCGGAAACGAAAACATACATATAGCGTCAATTTTAGGAAGATTATCGAATTGTCCTTTGACAAATCCCGGAAAAATCGACATCTTAAACAAAAATGAAATGGATGGGTTATACAAATAAAATATACGGTAAAATTACACAAGATTATAGGCTCAAAAAATGATTTCTAAACTATGAATGCGAAGAAGCGAATTGATCTAGCGTTGTTTTTAAAACGTAAACAGTGATACTTCATGCACAGTGACGTCAGAGTCAATCACGTAGCGTTTCAAGATCACATGACATCGCGTCATTTTTCGCTTATTTAAACTTTAAGGGTGAGCGTCAGTAAATTTTCTGCCCTATCCGCGCTTTGTTAACTTCCGCGGCACACATATTTCGCCGAAATTCTGCTCAAACAGTTGCGAAATATTTTCTGAAAGATAAAATGCAATGCTTAGATTATATTAAAACTAAATTTAATGCCCCAAAAAACACAGAATATATTTTTTATTTTAATCCAAAATATTTTTGGTGCTGCCATCTGTTGTCGTAATTCAATTCATACCGATTATTTTTATTTTTTAATGAACATTTTTAAATATCTATTCCTTCTAATACAGTGTTAAATACAACAACAGATCATATATAATCATGCCACAATCACGGAAAGGTAATTTATCATTCTATAAATTTGATAAAAGATCTGAATGTACATCACTGAGGACTGCAGTTTTGTCTTCAAGTTCCTTTGAGTTCAAGTCCAAGTTCAATTACGTTTCCGTGATTATAGCATTATATATGATCTGTTGTTGTATTTAATAGCGTATTAGAAGGAATAGACATTTAAAAATGTTCATTAAAAAATAAAAATAGTCGGTATGAATTAAATTTCGACAACAGATGGCAGCACCAAAAATATTTTAAATTAAAATAAAACATATATTCTATGTTTTATTGGGTATTAAATTTAGTTTTAATATAATCTAAGCATAGCATTTTATCTATCAGAAAATATTTCGCAACTATTTGAGCAGAATTTCGGCGAAATATGTGTGCCGCGAAAGTTAACAAAGTGCGGATAGGGCAGAAAATTTACTGACGCTCACCCTTAATTTATTCAAACTCATTTTGACATTTAATGTGACATATTTGAAAATAGTAAGCCTAAAATTACCAGGAAAATATAAAATTGAGCATTTCCCCCACGTGTGCAAATTCCTCATTCCGCGGTCTCTTTCATCCCTCAGTCGGGGGCAGGCAGGTGGCTCGAAGGTCAAGAGAGAACAGGAGGAAGGTCAAACAGGTCGCAGTAAACGGGTCCGAAGATCACGTTCACAGCAGGAGCTGGGGAAAAAAGTCCGCTCATACACTTAGCTGTAGAGAGTACTGCTTTGAGTTTCATCATGTAAATACTGTTATCCATTGGCTGCTACCGTGAAGTAACGGTCATTTTCATTGGCTGTTACAATTCGAGGGTACGGATGATCGTCCAGTTTCCAAGCTCTAGTCACTTACTTCAATCTGGTCCATTTCCTCGTAGTTTTTCGCGAAGTAAGCATTCAAGCTGGATTACGTGGTGAAACTCCAATGGATATTATACAAGCTGGCGGCCCTCAAACTTTGTGAGTTGTTTTTTTGCATGTTTGTGCATTTGTTAGCTATATTTTACATGATTGTGTGTTGTCTTCTGATATTTAAGTTGAATTTTGTCCTCATGGGTCGTTTCTCTGTGAATCTCGTTTAATCCGTTGTTGAGTACACACAGATCGCATAAAATTTTAACCACGTGTTTTTATGCAATCATAGAAACAACGGTAGTATATCTGTCTAGAATGTACCACTGAAGACGTTTCTGGCAGATATACTATTCACTGATTTATTTTCTCTTTCCTGGCCTTTTTCATGATATACTTTTCCGGCCCTTACTCGTTGCTTTTTATTTTCTGCTTTTAATGTAATTACATACACCCTATAATAGTATTACCAGCGATTTGATGCTGTGTATGTTGATTTGAACTTTTGTTTTTATTATTTTAATTTATATATATATATATGTGTGTGTGTGTATATAATGTATATATATATACAGGATCTTTCAAAAGTCCGTATAAACTTTAAAAATTCATTGAAAATCGAAAAATCTTCGCACTGAGGTACGGTTTGTACCATAAGTATTGTTAGGACGGGTTTTTTTTCTTTTGACGTGAAAAATTTTTATAGTTTAAAAAATCACCTATAAGTGGCGCTGAACGCATTGAAAAGACAAAGAAAATAACTTACTGTACGTATCAAATCGTGTGACAAGCCTAAGTAACGCTGAACAGGTGATAGGAACTTTTCTTTTCTTTAGATTTTTCCTAAATCGAAATTTTCGCAAATCATCTGATGCTGATTCTCCGCTCACGTAATACAGCTTCACTAACAAGGCTTTCTCGGACATAGTTAAAATTATCGCAAAAACTTCTTCTTTGCACAGTTTACTAATGAATCAAATGAAGGATCTACAGAGCACTACAGTTCTTTTATAACAGCCTCATTTGCATACTTCTGGAAGATGTATTCGGGTAAGTGTCACCTATAGGTGATTTTTTAAACTACATTTTTTCACGTCAACCCCCCCCCCCTCCGTCCTGGCAATACTTATGGTACAAACCGTACCTCAATACGATGATTTTTTAAAGTTTATACGGATTTTTAAAAGACCTTGAATATATATATATATGTATATCTTTCCACTTTATTTTGGGGAAATAAAGGTTACTATCTTACCCTAATTATATGATGTCTAAATATCAATATTTAACGACTGGCAACTGGATGTTCTCTGACATCCAAGCTCGGTATTCGAGAACTTGTTGGGGTTTTCCTAGATCGACATCCAGCTACCAAAAATATCCCCTTTCTTCAATGACTATTCCATCTTCATTCAGTACATCCAACCAGCATTCCTTGTGCACTTCATATAACTTTCAATCGTACAGCCATGCATCACTAAATAACACACTTAAATTTAAATCTTCTAATTCTAATAGATGTAAAACGTGTACGTTTGCTAATCGTAATCAGATCAATTGTAACAATAATCCTGTCTTCTATAAAACTTATAACTGCATCTACCAAATTGTATGTAAAAAATGTAATATGTCATATATAGGCCAAATCAGCAATCCTCTGCACCTCCGAATTAACGTACACAGGAATCATAAAAAAAATTTCAAATAATGCAACTACCTTTAATGAATCAAAATTCGAATAGGAACATTTTTCTGAACATGGGTTCGACATCATTGAAATTAGTATTCTATGTATTCAAAAAAATTATTATGATAGATTATTTCTTGAAAATGAGTTCATTTGTGTACACAAAACTATTTTTCCATATGGACTCAATCAATTATTTAATCATCCTTGTTAAAAAATCCTTTAAATATCCTAATGAAGACCATAATATTTATAATTCCTTTAACAATCCTAAAAATAAATCAAAAAGAACTAAAAGAGCAAGTAAATATAATAAAAACTTGCTCTCATTATCTGAACTAAAAAATGCCATCCTACAGCAACATGTAAATTTTAAAGTTACTTTTGATTGGAAACAATGTAAAAACTGGATTTTCGCAATTAAATATGGTATATAACCTTTTTAATAACTACTGCATTTGATGACATTCTTTTTAAACATTTATTCTATGATTTGCTCATTACCAGAAGTAAAAATCTTAATGTTTATTTATATGTCACGGACTTAAACTTTAATAACGAATAAAAACAATATACTAAAATAAACGAATATTGTACCTTGAATTTCACTAGTTCTGTCTTAAATAATCTGAAGATAAATAATTTTTTAAAATCGGTTTGCAATTACTTTTCAGTCAAACATGTAAATCCTAAAATCGCATATAAATATGATAAACCGTTAGGACGTTATATTTTCAATTATAATCAAATTGCCAAATCAATAGATATTAATCAAAATTATGAATTGGATAAAGAGCCATACTGCCACTGTCATTAAATAAATACAAATACTTCGTAGATAAACACCATGGGCATGTTATAACGGGAAATCTAAATATTATTAATTATGATGCACTGAGATCACTGATATTACTTGGTACTAAGTACCGTATACCTACTAAATTTAAACATAAATTAATTTGTAAAGATTTATTTCTTGACTTAAATAAATTTATCTATAAAATCAGCTATAAATAACAAATCTCTGTAGAAGCCTCCAAACCCTGGAGTGTCTTAATAGAGTAATACTTAAATCACTATATATATAATCAGAAAATTAATCTATATAAATAAAATTGAAAATCTGTCTGTTTGTTCCATCATTACGGAAGAACGGCTGAACCAAATTTGATGAAATTTTGTGGGTAGCCTAGAAATAGCCCCACTTAAAATTTAGTCTGTGTTTTGAGTTTCTACGAGTAGTGGTTCTCGATATATTAGTAAAAAAACGAAATTTTCGTTTGTCTCATCATCACGGGAAAACGGCTAAACCGAATTTAATAAAATTTTGTGGATAGCCCCCCATAAATTTAGTCTAAGTTTCGAGTTTGTAAGACCAAGGGTTGTCGAGATATTAATGAATAACGAAATTATTTCCTAAGAGTTCTACTCTCCAACTACGTGGTTTATCCAAACGGAAAGTATGAAAATCGTTTGTTTAAAACGTCAAAATGAAATAAAACTTTATTTCCGAGTTTGATACAGGATTTTTGCATTAATTAGTCACTATCGGAAAACATGAATTGTTTAAAACATGAATTTAAATGGAAAAATCTACCTCCATGTGTTATCTTTCACAAGCCTTTATTCAACGATGGAAAGTATAAAGAAATCAAAATGGCTATTTAATTTCGCATTTTATGAGGAAGATTCTATCTTATATCATGTTGCTCGGCAACGGAATGAAATTAAATGTGTTGTTAATATTTATTATTATTTTTTCGCTTTGAATAATAAATAAATGGATGTAAAAATATATTTTATAAATGAACGGTTTAATTGTTCTTTTAATTATATAAATTCATTGCGGACTGCGTACATCACTTTCATTTATTTTAGCTTTCATTTATTCCTCAGATCTGCAAATTCAGAGCTACGAATTTGGAGGAATATCGCTAACTTGGTAACTTTTCTTAAACTTTACCAAATTAGCGGAAATGTCTGCAAATTGATAAAAATGACGCAAATCAATGAAATTAAATTTGTTTTTTTAGAATAGAGTACTGAAATGATGTTTCGGTAGCATTTGTCGGTCAGTCCATCCATCCTACTTTGTAACACATTTAACGAATTTTTTTAATATCACCAAATTGATAAAAATATTTGTACATCCATAAAAATATCATGGAATTGATAAAACTGAGCTCAATAAATAAAATTAATTGTGTTTTGTTTGGGGATAGTATTGTGATGATGTTTCGTCAATTTGTCGCAAAATGGGACTATCAGTTCTATAGTCCCACTTGGCGATCAATTTAGCGTTTTTTAAGTTATCGCTAAATTGACGAAAATGTCGCCAAACCTTCCATGGAGATAACATTATTCAGACGATATAATTTCCATCAATTTATTTGAAGCAAATGATATCATGTCGCTTAGCAACGGATCCAATGTGTTATGTGCCATACGATTTTTATTAAATCTTTTCCGATTTGAATAATAAAGATATGTATATAAAATATATTTCATTGACATTGCATTTTTGACTGGATAATATCAATTACAGTCTTCAGGTTTAAACATTATTATCATTGATATTCTTGGGGACTGTTGATTCAGGGATTACTGATATTTTCAAGTTATTATGTCATTGTTTATTTATGATGAAAATTATTGAAACTCATATATAGTACGTTGTACGAGTAATCTTCTACAAATTCACGGATATATCTCCTAATCTACGGGAATATAAGTTGTACAGGTATATTGGCATATATTTTGATATATATTGGAATCAATTACGACCTTCTGGTATAAAGATTACGAGGATTATTGATATTTATAATTTATTACGTCATCTCTTTTATTTTGGCAAATATTTTTGAGACTCATATTGTAATACGGGTAATCTTCTGCTAACACACTGCCATATTTTCTTATCTGCGACAATATAAGTAGTACGGGGTTGCATATATTGATTCAATTCCTTTTTTTTTTTGTAAATTTGCTTACAAAAGGGGCCAGGATGTTTTATTCTTCAGATCTGCCCGTGAAGATAATTTCGCATAGTGAGAACAGATATTCTTAAACTTCTCTTTAGGAGCAATAAATTTAATATTTTAACAGAATTTGCACATGATTGCGAATTATAATTTTCTTTATATTATATATTCTGTACGAAGAACAGGTATGCTGCTAGTAAATCATATAAACTTAATTCAATTAAAAAGGATATTAAAGAAATTCAAAATGATTTTGCCATTACATATGTCGATCAGTCAAGTAGTAACTACTCAATTATTTGTAAATATTACAATATAAGTATCCTCCAGTCACACTTACTTAATAATCAAATCTATAATTTACATAAAACTAACCTTAAAATCTTATTCAAAAGAATTTCAGCCAAATATAAGCAAATCCATCTAAAAAATAGTTGTAACAACATTCCATATATTGTTTTAGTACCCAAATTTTATAAATCCCCTGTTGTTTTTCGAACCTTTACCGGTGGGCATAATTCTTACATTACTAATGCTGGAAAATTATTATTAAAAATATTACATGATGTATCTTTGTCAGATGAAATCTCAAATAATTGTTATATTGTAAAAAACAGTTTTGAATTAGTTAAGAAATTAAAAACTCTTACTAATATTCATAGTATTTATACTTATGATTTCAAAGATTTGTTTAATAATATTGATATAGATGATCTGTTTAGAATTATTTTAGGAATTTTTGAAAAGTATAATATCAACCTAAAATATTCAAATTTTCGATTTAAAAAATTACTTAATTTCACTCCTTATGAGAATTGTATTCCATATGGTGGTACTTTTTTTAAGCAACAGGTTGATATCCCACAAGTGTGTGTGTGTGTGGGGTGGGGGTGGGGTGCCTCATCATTCCTAGCTAATCTGTATTTATTCTTCTATGAAAAGAACATTAATCCAAGCTTGCATAATATGCACATGTTTAGATATTTAGATGACATATTATTTGTATCCCCTAATAATATCCCTATAGTATTTAACCTTTATCCTAATAATTTTACAATTAAATGCAAGTAATAATGACTCTAATGTTGCAAACATTTAGCTTTAAATTTACAAAATTGTAATATGGTTATAAACCTGTATAAAAAAGATAGGATTTTAAATTTAATACATCAAAAATTCAACATTTTGACTCTTGTTTGCATATATCTGTATTTAGAAATATTATAATAAACCAGGCTCTTAGAATCAATAAAATTTGTGATGAATATTAAAATTAGCACATTTTATGGAATTATTGAGTACAGAGACTAATAATGCATATCCTCCCAAGGTCGTTATTAAAATGATCAACTCAGTGTATCAACTTCCACTCGATAACATCCTAATAAACTTTCCCAATTATAGTGGCTAACATACATAATTAAAATATATATATATATATAATTATTTATTAATTATATAAATAAATAAAAATGAAAAATAACAAAATAAGTCAAAAAAATTAGAGAAATCGGAAAATAAGATGCATTAATATTAATGTTTTGAAATTCATTTTCGCTAAAAAATTGTAACTTTTGCCAGTTTTGAAACTACGATTTGAGCGCCCTTATAATGATGTATAGTGGCATTCTCGTTTACCCAGATTTCCTATGAATTACTTGTTTAGTAAGAATTTTCATCTTTGATTCATGTTCATATTCTGAATTGCTTATACGGGTTGTTCATATTTTGAATTGCTTGTCTGGTCTCCTGCTTAGATTCACTGAACGGGTCTGGGAATATTACTGTGAACGTTCGTACTGCTTCCCTGGTAGTATTTCGACTTGTTCATTCCGGTGCTTCTAAATAATTTAATCTGTTGAGGTTGATCGTGTACTATACACCACTCTAACTACCACTATACGTAGAACGTGCCACTATACACCATTATAAGGGCGCTCAAATACACATGGTGAAAGAAGAAGTGTCCATGCCGCATGGTAATAAAAATTTTCTTAGTGTTTCCTATCTTCATTTTTTCATCTTTTGATGCCTATAGTCTGAGTTTGAGTATTTATAGTAATGTACTATTGCTCAATCTGAAACAGGCATTAGTTTGGGTTAGTTAGAGTTGAATACTCAGACCTGAGGGGGAATTTAACTCCGACTAATCATCGAATTTGGGCTGGTGCTGTTCTCTTCTCTTTTCGGCATTATGGCCGTGTTTTTGCTTCTATGGTGATGTTAATATTACTTGAATTTTTTATTATTATTCATTTCTCATATATATATATATATATATATACCGGGTGGTCAGAATTAAAACACCCCTACTCTGAGCTCTCTATACATCGAACTACTCAGTGTAAATGCTCCAAAATTGTTGAACCTACTATTCAAGACATGGGGAAAGGGATTACGCGAAAAAAAAAATTAGTTCCAGAAACACCGATAGGTGGCGCTATACAACAGAAAATATGCTGAAAAGACACAAAATAATCACAAAAAAACAAACACATGCGATATGGAATTTTTCCTTTTTAATTTCTTTTGCTGATATGAAAAAAAAAAGATAAAAAAGTGAAGAAACTTAAATTGTCATTGTAACTGCAATTTCGCACTGTAAGCACAAAAATTTGCATAAAACATTGGTTTGCAGATTTTATGTGCTGGGCATAAATAGGGATATAACTGGGAAATTTTCATTCTTATCAGCGATGGCTGTCACACTGCCAGAACGCGCTTTGCTTGTGAAGCTGTTTTATGAAAACAAAGGACATGCTGCAGCTGCACTTCGAGAGTTTCGTCGACTTAAGAATTTGCGCAAAGGACCATTACTTCCACAAGCTCTCAGAAAAATGATCGCTCGATTCGACAAAACTGGACATCTTGGAGTTCAGCAGGGTCGAGGACGCAAATCGACTACTCGTTCAGATGCCGCTGACGATGTTGTCACCGCTATCGTTGAACAATCAATGGATAGCGTTATAGGTTGTAGTAGTGCAGGTGGAGTGTCACGACACTTGGGTGTTCCCTACAGCACAGTGCGGAACGTACTGAGAACCATAGTGCATTATTTCCCGTACAAAATTAGTCACAATCACCACTTGCTGACCATCGACAGGGAGAAGCGACTGACCTTTGTATTAACATTTCTGGCTATAGTTGAAATGGATGCATCGTGGCCATGGCAGATTCTATGGAGCGATGAAGTGCATTTCCATCTAAGTGGAACAGTCAACACCCATAACTGTCGCATTTGGGACACAGAAAACCCTCGTACCCTCCAAGAGATTCCACTGCACTCACCGAAAGTTAGAGTCTGGTGTGGATTCACAGCCACATTCATTCTTGGACCTTTCTTTTTCGAAGAGGCTACTCACAATGGCCCTGTGACATGCACCGTGACGGAAAGGAGGTACAAAAACATGCTCGAAAATTTTGTTGTACCCCAACTGCAACAGCACCAATGTCTTGATTCAATTACCTTTATGCAAGATGGTGCGCCTCCACACATTGGACTCTGTGTACAGCAGTTTCTTCGGCAACATTTTACTAATGGTAGAGTAATTAGTCGTGCGTTTCCGACAGGGATTGGAGAAATTCTTTCTGTGATCTCTTGAACAAAATTAGCATTAGTCTCCTGTGGTGCTGATGTTTCGGTGTTTTTAAGAATAAATTCAGTTATTAATCAGTGTCATAATTAATCGGCTGGCGGTGTTTAGCCCCCAAAATTGATATCGTTTGCAATTTATTTTATGCTGTGCTTTTAACAAAGATTTTACTTTTTCGCTATTTCTGCGGTAGTTTGAGCTATTTATTTTAAATACTATGTATTGTATAGAAAGGTCAAAGCAATATTTTTGCTAATTATCTTTTCTCACTTGTCAATTCTTGTGTCTCTTTGCAGGTAAACTTGTCTGTACCCACACAGATTGAGAAAGAAATTGCATGCTTAAAGAAGATAAATTAAAATATCACTTTAAATAATCTGAAGACTTTGTAGTGAAAATGGATGTTAGCCAGAAGCATTCTAAATCCAATGATAGTAAGAATAAAAATGAAGGCTCAGCCAATTCAATAGAAGCAAAAGTCTATCGTGAAGAACCAAAAGAAAATACAAAACAAGAATTTGACAAATCTCAGCCAATATTCAGTTCTCCTGTGCCTGGAACATGTTGGTACGTCGTATGGACTAGAGATGAAAAAGTGTTTTATTACCATTGCCAACGTAAAGTATCCGTCTGGAACAGACCCATCGACTTAATCAATAGATTGGATGTAGACACTCTTATTTCAAAGCCGCCTTCATGTCTGGACATCCTATCAAGATGTCCAGATGGCCCAAAAAGATTGAAAACAGGAGATGAAGAAGAAAACTCCAAATCTCCAGAACTTATCCATGATCATCCCAGCGTTAAAATATTTCAAGAGATGCTCGCAGATAATCGTGTTTCAGCTTTTTCTACCTGGGAAGAAGAGCTCCATAAAATCACATTTGATTCAAGATTTAACCTGATAACCCCAAAAGAAAGAAGGCAAGTATTTGAGACTTATGTTGTTGAGGAAAAAGAAAAATACCAAAGAACAAAAGAAGCTGACCGACGAAGGAAACTTCAATGTCAAAGAAAAGGTTTTACATCTTTACTGAAAGAAGCCGGTGTGACATCGAAAACGCATTTCAGCAATTTTGCAAAACACTATGGACAAGATGTACGCTTTAAATCAATTAAAAAGACTAGAGAAAAGGAAGATTTATTCAACCAATTTATTTTCAAGCAAAATGAAATCGAAAAAGTTGAAATGGAAACGAGAAAACAATTTCTTGAGTTGCTAAAAGAGCAAAAATACCTGAATAGAAAGAGTGTTTTTTCAGATGTGGAAAAAACATGTTTCAATCATAAACGCTATAAAGCCATCAGAAGTAGATCAGTGAAAGAAAACATATTCAATGAATATATTCTTGGCTTCATTCCAAGCACGGTTTCTAGTGAGAGAGAACTTGTTAATGTTAGCATACGAAAAAGTGGATATAAAGTTCAACGGGATTGATCAGTTCTGAAAAGACAGTGAATGAAAGCAGGAATTACATAAACGAACTGTGGCTATTTGTGAGTGACTTTAAAAATTGTTAAATTACTTGATAAAAAATTAATACTTCAGTTAGAATTCATCTAAAAAGATCTATCACCTATAATCATCGGTGAGACTATTCAAACTGTTTGGAATCTGAAGAACAAGAAGAATTTTTTAATCACCATGTTTATTTAATATATTTTAAGAAAAAGGAACAATTTTGCCACATGCTTAATTGAATATCAGACATCGAATAGTAAACGTTTGCAGACTCGTATTGGATGATCAATAACGATTTCCCTCAACTGTAAGGATGTGAGAAAAAAAATTAAGAAGTATTGGGCAAAATTTTCTATGGGAAACTAGTTTCAAGTAATTCATCTAAGATATAAGAATCCCTACATACGAGGTTAAATATATTCTAAAAGATAACAATAATCTAAAGGGTATTCAGCAGATCATTATAAATGATATATTTTTTAGATATTTCATACGCAAGAACGAAGAAAGAATGTTTTGACCTCATATTGATAAACTGTACTATAAAAGTCCGCCAGCAGAAATGCTACTGAACCGTCCATGCGTTTGTTCATAAAAACTGCTACTGAACCTACTGAAGTCCTGTTGACCTGCTACTGAACCTGCTGAAGTCCTGTTGACCTGCTACTGAACCTGCTGAAGTCCTGTTGACCTGCTACTGAACCTGCTGAAGTCCTGTTGACCTGCTACTGAACCTGCTGAAGTCCTGTTGACCTGCTACTGAACCTACTGAAGTCCTGTTGACCTGCTACTGAACCTGCTGAAGTCCTGTTGACCTGCTACTGAACCTGCTGAAGTCCTGTTGACCTGCTACTGAACCTGCTGAAGTCCTGTTGACCTGCTACTGAACCTGCTGAAGTCCTGTTGACCTGCTACTGAACCTGCCGAAGTCCTGTTGACCTGCTACTGAACCTGCTGAAGTCCTGTTGACCTGCTACTGAACCTGCTGAAGTCCTGTTGACCTGCTACTGAACCTGCTGAAGTCCTGTTGACCTGCTACTGAACCTGCTGAAGTCCTGTTGACCTGCTACTGAACCAGTAAAGTTCCGCCACCATACATGCTGCTGAACGCAGCTTCTGGAGCAAACCATTCATGCATTTGTTCATAGAAACTGACAAATCATATAAAGTTCTGAAGAGTGATATACTATTATCTTTAAAAAACAAATATTTTGGTGTTTTCTTACATTCAAACGTTTTATAGTTTCACTGTTAATGATTTATCAACTGCACTTTACTTTTTAAAAATAAATTTTTAAAAATAGTAAACATTTTTGTCCATTTATCTATTTGCCTTTCAGATTTTTTTTTACACCACTTAATTTTTCAAATCTACTCGTAAAAAATTTTGGTTTATCTTTCTAACAGCACATCTGACGAAAGCATGTAAATTACAATTATCAAGGATTCGTTCTCCTCGGGGAAAATCTGGATTTCTGAATTAGGAATTTAAACATCCTAACTAGGATTCAAAGCATTGAAATATAAAAGTTTCTTTTATAATTTCGGACGTAAAAACCCAAGATAAAAATTCCTAACGGTTTCAAATACTCTTCATCAGAAGGCAACACAAAGAACACCATTATACATTGGCCCTCACAGAACTTTTTCCATGGTGGGGGAAAACTCAAGGATAAAACTGACTAGTTTAAGAGGATAGTCTTCTAGACTAGCATCTCAATCCTGCGGTCATTCCCAATGGGAAACGAAATCCGGCGCAATACGCATGCTCACGGGCTCTTCCCCTCCAGTGCATCAATATTTCGTCAAGGGGTGATATAAATAGTGTGCAGAAGCTGAAAAGCTGACAGTCTGACATGCTTCCCAATTACAGTTTATGATTCAAATTATAAAAATGCGATCCAAAATGTACAGCATTGAATCCCAATGAGAATATTTACGAATATGTACAGTGTTACCTTGGATTTTAATGTTCGTTCTGAGATTTTAGGATTTTTAGGCATTGGAATGTGTAATGTAATGGTTGAATGGTAAACAGAACGATGAACTGCCCTCTATTTTTTAAATTCTAATCTGATTTTAAATGTATGGTAAAGGAAAGTTTTATTTTAAATAATATAATATTTTATGATTTCGTAATTTATACACTTGAAAATTACATTCGTAATTTTACACACAAGCGGAAACAAAGGTATTTTCTTATCGCTACCTATGTGAAGGTATTCAATTGCAAGTTCAACCTGAGACACAGGAATTAAAGTTAACTTGCAATTGAATAACTTCACATACGTAGCGAAATATTGAAGCACTGGAGGGGAAGAGTCCGTGAGCATGCGTATTGCGCTGGATTTTGTTTCCCATTGGGAATGACCGCAGGATTGAGGTGCTAGTGTCTTCTAGCAGCGAAAAATAATTTCGGTTCTCAGCGGCAGGGAGGAATAGGCGTTGCCCAAAAAAGTGCTTTCCCCTCCGTAAAACTATGATTGACAAGTCACCCCCTTTAAAGCAATGGGAAGGGACGGTCTTAGCAGTTTCACGAGACTCTAGCGGAGAGGATGCCCTCTAGCACAGACTTATTGGGCCCTCCAGGCACACCTGTTCTAGGAAACACAATCCCCAAAGTTTCATCTAGTCTAGGAGAGGGAAAATATTTGAATGGTCAGTTGCATTGGAAAGAGAAATGAACCACTTGCGGAAATCAAAGCAGAATTTACTGTTGCTTATGCCAGAAAAAAAGGTTCTTTAGGTCAATATTTATTATTGAAAACTGCAATTAAAATGTTTTTTACACACTTTTATTTCACTTCGATCAAAGTATACAGGGTGTTTCAGAAAGATTACGCTATTCAATACACCTTGAACAATGGGTCGCAGGTAGTGTTTTTCTTCAAGCATAACTCCGGGGGGGGGGGCGAAGCCCCTCTCCCGAGACGAATATTCGGCCCCCCCGGAGACATTTTATGAAACCTCGTTTCTATTTATGTTGCACAGCATTTAGATATATTTATATGGGAAATATAAAACTTGCACCCCTCTAAAATGTCATTCGCCCCCCCCCCCCCCCCGGTCAAAAAATCCTGAAAGAAACACTGGTCGCAGGCCTGTAGTTCCAACAGAAATGCTTCAAATAAGATCAGACTACGACTATTTTGATCATGATACGCAAAAGCACAAATTTCTTTTTATACTTGCCTGTCATGAACCAGCAATACACGTTATAACTCGCAAACCTTAGAAGTTAGAAAGTTCGAATGCAGCATATCGTTGCCTTTTGCAAAATAATTTTATTGGATATATTGTTAGAATTGTACCTTACAGGTGTAGCCCGTTCTAAGCTCACCATAGAAACATACAAATTTTAGGGGAATAACTCGAGAACCAGAGCAGCTAAAAAGTTCCAATTTGGCATTTTGCTGCATTTCATATTATATTTTAATTCTTTGGATTTTAAACAGTACCAGTACTGCCCGCCATAAGGAGATACAAATTTTTCTTTCGTGAGTAACACGAGAACCGAGGCAGTAAAATTACCCAAATTCGGCTCATCGTCACCTTTCCTGGTGTATTTTTGTTGTTTGAATTTTGAACTATACTAAAAGTAGGAAAAAAAAAACTAGTTTCAGAATCTACACCTTTATGAAAGTACACAAAGAACGTAAATAAATGTTCTCACATTTTTATCTCGTACAATAAAAGTGGATGCCTTGAAATTTTATAAAACTAATCTATCTCATTAACTTGGTATACTCCAAATATCGTCATTCAATGGATGTAATAATTGAATAAATATATGGAATCACTGGTAGTATATCTATTCTTCATACGAAATATATAATATAAAAAAAAACTTATTTCACAATTATGTATATATTCCTATAGTTTTCAAAATGGCAATGTTATTCAAAACAGTCTATTAAATATTTAAATCTCCTAAATAGAAGTATTAGAATCTATGCTCTTGTTGCACAAAGTTATTTTTACACACAGATAGATCTGAAGAATAGAACATCCTGGTCCTGTTTGTAAACAAATTTACATAAAAGATAAAATTTTATCAATGCATACCAAAAAGGAAAAGTCGTATTAGAAGATAAGTCCGTACTATTTATATTTTGCTTCAACAATTAGCTAAACACAATATGAGTTCTGGCTGAACACAAAACGAAAACACAATAGATTGGTGTCTTCCTTACCACATCTGAGTTGGAAAAATATTTTCCAAATTAAAACAGATGACGTAAGAAATTGAAAATATCAATCATTCCCGTAATCTTCAAATCCGAAGACCGTAATTGATATAACCCAATCAAAACTGCAATTTCTTTCATTTATAAAATTTATTTTATGCGTTTGTTATTTACATCTACCGCATAATGCTATCTATCTCTATGTAAGGTTCGTTTTTTCTGAATATATTGACAAAATTCGATTCATGACAATAGATATTCAATTCGAAACATGAATTACATTTTAGGTGGAGCTATTTCAAGGTTACCACAAAATTTCAGTGGTGCAAAGACGGAGCCTCAGGTATATGGAAACAGGCCAGGTGCTGAACGTGGGAAAATAAGTTGCTGAAATTTTAACTGTTATCTCTAACATACACATATTCACGTCAATACACATACAGTGCAATTTTTTGACTAAATTCAATCTTGCATGCTTTAGATAATTTCAGAAGAAATAGCAGCATGAGAGGTTTGATAGTAACAAAATAAAGAACTGAAATCTCAATTTTATGAGAACAGAATATTTGTTACTAAATTTATAAACATTTTTGTAATCTAAAAATGTGATGCCGAAATTTAATTAGCAATACTGAAAGTCGTAAATTGTATTTAGTATCCAGTAACATCTATGATTTTAATATTTATTTAACCGTTTTCAATTGTGTAAAACTTTTTACTATGAAAGTGATGTACATTTATAAATGACATAAATTCATTCTCACAAACCACTAGTTCAAACTTTATTACCAATTCTATTAAAAAAGTTTCTGTAATACAGTATTTTAAGTCGTGATATTACCTAATATAGGTTATATGATTTGTGACTTTAGTCACTTTAAAACATCATTTTTACTTTCCTTATATACATAATGTATAAGGAAAGTATTGTGACGGGGTCGAAAATTCGAATTCGAGTTTTCGACGGGAAAGCACGTTTCAAGCATCCCTGATCACGAATCAAACATTTTTGAAGTGATGTCTGTGTGTGTGAAAGTATGTGTGTGTGTCAGTGAGTCTGTGGAGACGATAACTGACGAACGAATGGACCGATTCGAACCAAATTTGGTACAAAAATCACAATCCGTAAACACTGGAAGCCTATTGTTTTTATACGTAATCGAATGTTCAGAACCCCCCTAAATTTCGGAATGAAATTTTGAAAAAATCGTCAAAAAATCAAAACCGCTAATAAAGTTACGCAAATAGACATTTCTTATGTAATTTTTCATTAGAAAACGATTGGCATAAATTTTAGAACGCTAACATGAACCGTTCTCGAGATATTGTACATTTGTCAAAAAAATTATGAAAAAGTCACATAAAAAGAAAAAAATTTCCTATTGAGAAACATGTTCACTTTTCATATGTAATACCATGCGATAAATTGAGTGACATCATTCTCGTGGATCTAGCTCGTTCCATTCATGAAAAAATATACTTTGAATAATACTTTTGTATTTGAACGCCAATAGTCATTTATCTGCTGTAAGAATAACTTTTTTCTTAGTGCATAACGCTTGGCGAGATTTTGGTGACGAATTTGGCGGAATGTCGCCAACTTGGTGACTTTTTTGAAATGTTGCCAAATTAATGAAAATCTCGCCAAATGGATAAAAATGATGCTAAATCAATGAAAATGACGACTAATTGTCGAAAATTCAATATCTTGGAAAGAATATTAGTATCTACTATAAGAAAATCCTATTTTTTTACTGTAAAAGTGGTAAATTCATTACATTATATAAGGAAAGTCATGTGTTGCCCACATCAGATTTTTTATCAATATAATTCCCAGATATAGGCCCAAATCTTAGCAGTCGAAGGGGCATTTGTCTAGTGTCCTGCCGACCTATTCCGCCCTTGATTGGTGAATTGTATGACGTCAAAATACAAAACTATTATGCAAAGAATCTTCTCTTGTGAATAGAACGAAATAAGTTCACGAGAACGATATTAACAAATTTATCGCATAACATTGTATATGAAAAATGAATATATTTCACAATAATTAATACTCTTTATATATATATATATATAAATTTAATGTAATAAAATACAATATCTCGAGAACGTTTCATGCTAGCGTTCCCTCTAAAATGTGTATTCGTTTTCTAATGAAAAATTACATAAGAAATAATTAGTTACGTAACATTATAATAGTTCTGATAGCGAAATTTCTTGATAATCTATATAACATACTTTCGTTGAAAATACCATCTAAAGAAGGAATTTCGAGGCACCTTTGATTTCGTCATAACGTGCTTTTACTTTATGTGGATAAGCAACTATTTATTCTAAAAGTCAAATATATTCAAATTATCATTAGATATGTAGAAATTGATGTTTCTAATTTGGATACTGATTCCTAGCATTTTCAATCGATGTTTTGGCAGGAGCAGAGTCGGCTGCTGCTGCAGATAGAAGTAATATAAAACAGTTTTTACAATAGTTCGTTCTCCAAATATTTAAATTTATTGCGACCACATGTTTTCTCAAGCTTGTGACAATTTATCGATAGTATATAGTGTGCTAACATATATTCAGGTAATGTACATTTAGGAGACAATTTTACTTTCCCGTGAATGCATGCTAATGTATAGGGAAAGTATCGGAATCGTATCAAAAATAGCAACTTAAGTTTTCGACGGATCTACACGATTTGGATTTGGAACCTCTATAAAACGAAAAATCTGTTACGTGACGTCTGTGTGTGACGGTATATATCCACTGTTAATTCAAAACTAATTGACGCAATAAAATTTTATAGATAAGTCACTTGTGGTTACCCTGGTGTTGATTAGATTTAGGTATAATTCGGAATAAAATAATTATTATCAGGAGCGGTTCTCGAGATATTGAGAGTTTCACTTTTCACGATGGAACATTATATCCCTCAATACATTAAATAAATCGAATGAAATTTAGTACGATAAATTACGAACGGAAGCCCCTAAAATTTTCACAATTCTTTTATTGAAAAAGTATTAAAAAAGACAATTATGCTTTAAAGTGCAATACTTAAATAGTTATTATATGTAATTTATTATTTAAAAGCTAATGATATAATTTCTGAAACAATGACATGTGCCGGTATCCACATTCTGCATCTAAACCAGTTATTTTTTTATCAATTCCAGCATAATTATATTTTAAATTTTTTATTTAAAAAATCTGATCCTTTTTAAAAGGTTAGATCTCTTTTAAAAACTTAGATAATAAATGATAGCTTAGATGATAAATGATAAGAATTCAGCATCAAATTCAAGAAGAGGTGTTGTTGTTGAGACCCAGACCGTCCGACCTTCCAGAAAGGTGTAAGGTAACCGTTTGGAAGGCCGGGAAGTCAAGAAGAGGTGTGGAGAAGAGAAGTGGTTCACTAAGGATTTTCACTTACAGTTTCTTCTCTAATTTCATTTCAAAAATTTATTTGAAACATTAACTTCTCGGAATCTGTTATAGATATAGGTAGCTTATATGATGACTGATATGGATTCAGTATCAAGTTCAGGAAAGGGTAGGGGTTCACTAAAGTTTACTTTTCCACTTCAGATTATAACATTCTTTGAAACATTTGTTTCTCAAAATTAGCCATCGATAGATCTTAGATGATGACTGATATGGCTTCAGCATAAAATTCTGGCTGGGGTTTGCGAATTCATGATGGAAGGATTTACATTTACACTTTTAGAGATGTCATGTCCAGTTTTTCCAAACATTGGCATGACTGTACGAAATATGTAAAAGAGAATAAAATTAATAGTTCCATAAAAATAAAGTATGCACATCATTTGCTACCCTATAAAGTCTTCTTGATTAATTTGTTTCTTATAAATTTTTCCATTTTGAATTAGAAACATGAAATATTTCGAGAATTATATTTTTAAATGAATACATATTTAAAATATTACAGATTAGCTATATTCGTAACACTTTTATATAATGTTTTATAATGTTTAATTTTATTTTTAGTGAAAAAAATGTTAGAAATTTTGAAGGTTTCCTCTTAGACCGTCCTCAACGAAAATAAACATGCCTATTACATTCATCAATTGAAATAATCATAGAAAATTCTATTTGATTTTCATAACTTGTTTGAGAGTTATCATACCCACAGATATCATTGAAAACAAGAAAAATTAATCATGCATAAGCATTGATTATGAAACACTTTCCAACTGAAAGGCAATTTCATTTAAAAATTTCTAAAATGTGATACATTCAGTGGTGATATCTTTTACATTATCACAGTACTACAGTAATTTATTATACTTAAAATATTTAAAACTGTATTGAAATATAAATCATCTGATTCTCTATGCAAAATCAATGAATATTTCATTCATATAACTTGTCTTCCAGACTCCAGAGCTAAATAATTTTGTGTGAAAAAAATTCAGCAATTCTTATGTAACTCACCTTACAATCGCTTGAGATATTTGCATTCTGCATAAGTTAAAATTTGGCTTCGTTGAAGAAATAATAAAAGGTTAGGGATCATTTAAAATCCCAACTATTGTAATTGCATAGGCACGGAATTTAGATACACAGATAAGATGTGTGTGTGCTTGTATGTATTCAAAGTATTGGAATCGTGCCGAAGATCGGAACTCGAATTTTCGAAGGATCTACACGATTTGGGACTTCTAGAACACGAAAATCTATTTTTAGGAAAACGTCTGTGTGTGTAAGGGTGTATCTGTGTATGTTTCTGTGTGTCTGTGAGGATATTACATTCACTCTAATTGAAAACCTAATGGACCAAATTTAATAAAATTTGGTAGGTATGTTTTTGTGGGAAATCTTGATGTTCATTAGATTATAGTACGATTCGTAATAAAAGAATCTGCCTTCTTTGCAAAATGGCCGGCAGAAATTGCATTTATCCACTCTAGTTAAAAACCAATAGAACAAATTTAACAAAATGTGGTGTAAAATATTTCAATAACCTACAAGTGATTTATATACCAAATTTAACAAAATTTGGTATATAAATCATTTGTAGGTTATTCTAGTACGATTCGGGAAAAAGGAACGGGCTATTTTTGCGAAATGGCCCGCAAAAATCGTTAAATATAAAAATAAAAGACTACGTGTGCTCAATTATATCAATTAAATTCCTATTTTATACGTGATTTTTGACAACAAAAAGAATAAGACTAACCCCATTACTCTAGGACTAGCCGTTCTTGAGATATTCTAGTTTTTTCGCGTTTTCGCTACTCCACCTTTGACAATAAGTCCAGCTATCAAATGAGAACCAAATTTAAGTTTAACGTGCAAATTCAATGTCATTTAAAATACTTATGGCTGTTATTTTGTGCAGATAAACTCAAATTATTATTGAAGAAATAAAGAGAACGTGAATATGAGTCTGCAGCGAAAGTCATGTGCTGCCTACATCAGAATTTTAACAATCTTACAAGAATGATTCATAGAAGTGAACGGGGATTATTTGCAGGCCATTTCGAAAAAAATGTAGGATCTATCTTTGAGGATCCACCAAATTTTTTTAGAATAAAATATTCTACAAATTTAAGCTGTGTACTAAATTTCAACTCTCTAGGAGAAGCATGTCAAACTCGCGGCCCACAACGAATATCTTTGAGGCCCAGTCTATATAACAGTATTTGTAAAAAGTTTTGATAAAATTTTCATAGCTTAGATTTTGTTTTCCTAATTATATTTTATTTATTCCTATTTATTTATTTATTCCTAATAATAATTTATTAACAGAAAGAAAATGTGTTGGCCCAGCCATTCTTTTATCCTAAATAACCTAATAATTTCACTGCCACACATTCCTCCAAAACCCAAACTTAAAAAAAAAATACTCTTTTATATTTCTATGGTTCACCAATGAAATCATTAAGCTAAAATCAAAACGAGAACCGAAACTCAATTATAAAATAGCAGAGGTTATAAGAAGTGCTCTGTTTGTTTATATTACAAAACCATGTTTCGCAGCTTCAGATGAAGAAATGATTCATTGGAACCCCCTATGCAAAATCAAAATCATCCAGTTTCGAAGCTTTTTCCATTGCCTGTGACGAGAGTACAGACACTGGAGGAGCAGCTCAGTTGCTCTTCGTGCTTGCGGCACGGATATCAACATTTTTGAGGAATTATTGGAACTAGTACCGATGCGTAGCACTACGACAGGACAAGATATTTTTAATTGTGTCTATGAACTATTGCAAAAATACAATCTATCTCTGTCTAAATTGACTTCTGTAGCAACAGGTGGAGCGCCTTCAATGACCGGAAAAACAAACGGTTTCGTGGCACTACTGAGAAAAAAACAAAGTGGAAAAAATGATGGTTCCAAGATTCATTATACGCATTGCATTATACATCAAGAAGTACGAAGGGAATGTACGTAACGAAGGATGTACGAAGGTAATAAAGATGGAAAATGTGCTGACACCTATCAAAAAAAAATCTGATGTGAGCAACACATGACTTTCCTTATATAATGTAATGAATTTACTACTTTCACAGTAAAAAAATAGGTTTTTCTTATAGTAGATACTAATATTATTTCCAAGTTATTGAATTTTCGACAATTAGTCGTCATTTTTATTGATTTAGCGTCATTTTTATCCATTTGGCGAAATTTTCGTTAATTTGGCAACATTTCAAAAAGTCGCCAAGTTGGCGACATTCCTCTAAATTCGTCTTCAAAATCTCGCCAAGCGTTATGGACGAAGAAATAAGTTGTTCTTACAGCAGATAAATGACTATTGGCGTTCAAATACAAAAGTATTACTCAAAGTATATTTTTTCATGAATGGAACGAGCTAGATCCACGAGAATGATGTCACCCAATTTATCCCATGGTATTACATATGAAGAGTGAACATGTTTCTCAAGAGTATATATATTTTTTTCATTTTATATGACTTTTTAATATTTTTTTTGAAAAATGTGTAATATCTCGAGAACGGTTCATGTTAGCGTTCTAAAATTTATGTCAATCGTTTTCTAATGAAAAATTACATAAGAAATGCCTATTTGCGTAACTTTATTAGTGGTTTTGATTTTTTGACGATTTTTTCAACATTTTATTCGAAAATTTAGGGGGGTTCTGAACATTCGATTACGTATAAAAACAATAGGCTTCCAGTGTTTATGGATTGTGATTTTTGTACCAAATTTGGCTCGAATCGGTCCATTCGTTTGTCAGTTATCGTCTCCACAGACTCACTGACACACACACACAGACATCACTTCAAAAATGTTTGATTCGTGATCAGGGATGATTGAAACGTGCTCTCCCGTCGAAAACTCGATTTCGAATTTTCGACCCCGTCACAATACTTTCCTTATACATTATGTATATAAGGAAAGTAAAATTATCAATTTTATAAGATCTCGAGGCGTAAATCAGCGACAGATCTCTGTTTTATTAAGTGAATTAGAAAGCGAGTATTCCGGATTGTTCTACTGTACCAAGGTACGTTGGCTATCCTGTTCCAAGGTTCTTAAACAATTCTGGGACTAGAAAGAAGAAATATGTCAGTTTTTAATAAAGAAAAATCAAGACATGAGCTTGTTTTTTGATCCAGTATGGTTGCAATATTTATCCTTCTTGGTTGATATAAAAAAACACTTATTCCTTCTATTCCTTACTTCACTTTTATTCCTTTTATTTGTTGGTAATTCCCTTTTATTTGTTGGTACCAACAAATAAAAGGAATACCCATGGGGGGAGCATGTTCGTCCATTCTGGCTGATATTTATCTATCTACTTATGAAAAAGGCACCCATATTCTTTATGAAATGCCATATTTCCGTTATGTGGACGACGTGCTTTTGGGGTGTTTTGAGGACACAACTAACTTCGATTTCACCTTTTATCCAGGAGAATTTGAACTGATCGAAAACCAAGTTGACGAGCATGGTGCAGTTAATTTTTTGGACATATCAATAAATAGACATCAACGATATGGTACTTATACAACTTTATACGACAAACGCGATTTTTACAAAATCAAGATTGGCCATCTTATAGATTGGAGGACAAACCTTACTAAGAATGTCTTCAGAAACATCCTTGTCGGCCATTTCAAGAGAAATCTGGCTTATAACACTTTCAAAAGGGATTGCAATAAATGTAATCAAAAAATCGTCACCGAAGCTTTAAAAAAACACTATCCTATTTATTTCTTGCGGGCATGCTATAATTCCTTTTTCGGTAATAAAGAAAACTTTAGCCGTTTCCATCGGGAATTGGTTGGAATTTTATGATTTATGCGATACTGGTGTGTTGGCACGCATGCGTAAGTGTTGATATATAGGTCTGGTACTTGGATCGTTTTTCATTTTGCGTCCATTCCTTCTGCGTCGATGTTGTTCTTGCTCTTCATGTATACGGGTGCCTTTGTCTATGCACATGTACGGGACTGTCCATTGTATTGTATTGGTTCCGTGAGCGTTGCCCGGGCTGTAAAAGCTGCTTTAAACGGGAAGGGGAGTCGCCACCCTCCCCTGCCATTATATGCAACGCATTTGGATCTCCCGTTTCAAAGTTTTGACGTTTCTTCCTTTTCACTCGGATATTTTCTACTCTGGAGATGTGAGCAGCTTTGCGCCTGTCCCTGAGTGGTATTTTGATTTCTGTCGTCGCTTAGAGTAAGTGATAATTTCGAATTTGAAACTCACTTGTTGTTCTTAATGTTATATATATATATATATATATATATATATATATATATATACCTATTTTGCAATATACCGGCTCTCCGGGAGTGTTGTCGCGACGCAAAGCATGCTTAACCGGGGTGAGGGGGTCACAACTCCCCCCGGCCATCTTATGGTATATTGTTTCCATCCATACCTCTTTTCATTTTGAAAATATTTTTAATCCTCTTTTTAGTGCAGCTTTGCGCCTTTTAAGTGTGATTTCTGATGATTTTATAATATTATATTTCATGGTATTTTCATATTATATATATATATATGAAGATTTTTTTTGCGGCCCACATAAACTTAGACCTTCTTCATTTGGCCCATGTTAGCCTTTGAGTTTGACATGCTTGCTCTAGGACGTAGGAAAGTGCATTAAAAATGCCATCAAATAAGTATATCATGAAGAGTTATATAAAATTTAAAAAATGTGAAAAATTATTATTTTATTTTATTATTTTATTTTTAATATTTTATTTTTATTATTTTATTTACCATATATATTTTAAAATATGAAACCTGTCTTATATATAAAGTAATTAAACTTTTGGAAATATATTTATTATATAATATATCTCTTTTCTCTATAACAAAAGTCAGAATTTAATTGAATTTGTTTTTCTCTATATATTAAATAATTTTTATTTAAAAAACTACCTAACATATTTTACTGAATTTTTTTTATATATTTTATGGCATAATTTGAATATTTTCTAAAACTTTCGAAGCAATTAGTGAATTTTAAATTTATTTAAAAAGTGTTTGAAGAATTAGGTCCCATAGGGTTCAATGTATTTCATTTTTTCAACCCGGGTTCAATCCAAAACTAATTGGGTGATATTATTCATTTATATTCCCATAGGTCCTACAGACCGTCTGAAAAACATACTAAAATTTCATTTTGATAAAATGATTTTTACGGCAGTTATCGTGCTAACGGACAGACAGGCAGACAGAATGAACAAAGTCATAAACACTTTTCAACTGTGTTGTAAAGTGTTAAAAAGGTTGATACGTTTCAAGAATGCTCAAAACGTTCATTCAGATCCACCAAAATTTAAAGATCGGATTTTGGGATCATCATACTTTCCATTTACATATATTATTCATTGTAGGGGAATTTAAAATGACCGACCATTCACTTCTGCAACATAGCGGGATTTTTCACTGGGAGACCTGCTTTCAAAACAAAAACTCGAAATCCATGAAATTATGACCACAATAACATCACCCCTGTTGTCCATCACCTTCGTGGGAAAAGGATAACACAAACGAGTCCCCTCATCAACCTCCACGGTCCCCATGAAGGCGGAGCTAAACTCCTGTAACAACCTGCTACCGATCTATCAATGTCAAACTTTGAGATGGTGCTATCATGCAGAGATTGGAAATTATTTTTTTGCCTATATGCAATGCTTGACCAATTACAAAATTTGGGTTCAACATAGCTCAGATTTTCTTTTTGCATAAAAAAGTAAAATCGTCATTCTTTCTGCGGGGGTTTTGAAATTTTTTTTAACTTGATTCAAACGTTTTCTATCGATGAGCAAAGTTGGAAAAACAAATTTTTGTACTTATTCTTGCACTTCGCGTAGATTTTAAAAATACTTCTAATGAATTTAAAAATAATTTTAAAACCGCCCCAATTTCTTATAGTCCAATTCTACGTTTTGCAAAAAATTCCAGGAAAAAATCTTAAAATCCAATGCTATATTTAGCTATTTTCATTCCCCCATTGATTAACATGGGATTCTCAGGTTAGCTTCAGGCGGGGAAATTTCCTCTTAAGAACAAAAATTTTTCCAAAAAATAATAAAATCCCAAATACTAAACAAATTTATAAAACAGTTTGAACTTTTGAGTCTTCTATAGAAAAATGTCAATGGCTTTCATTTCATAAAAACTTTTAATAAAATATTAAAAATTGAAGATAAAACCGCATCCGTAACTTCATCTTCAATTTTTAACGCTTTACAACAAAGTTGAAAAGTGTTTATGACTTTGTTCATTCTGTCTGTCTGTCTGTCTGTCTGTCTGTCCGTTAGCACGATAACTGCCGTAAAAATGACTTAATCAAAATGAAATTTTAGTATGTTGTTCAGACGGTCTGTAGGACCTATGGCAATATAAATGAATAATATCACCCAATTATTTTTGGATTGAACACGGGTTGAAAAAATGAAGTACATTGAGCCCTATGGGACCTAATTTTTCAAACATTTTTTAAGCGGATTTAAAATTCACAAATTGCTTCGAAAATTTTAGGTAATATTCAAATTGTTCCATAAAATATATAAAAAAAAATTCAGCGAAATATATTCAGTAGTTTTTTAAATAAAAATTAAAATAATAATTACACCTCTTATATGAAACGATCACATGACCATGATATGAAACGATCACATGACCCACTTCAAAATGATATATGGCATCCATCTTGTTTCAAAATCGTGATTTTTTTAAGTTCTTTTTAATTCATATTGAGTGTTGTATCCGTCCTAAAACTACTTTATTTTTGCTTAAATTCTGTGCATCTACATACTGAAACAACGCAATGACAATATATTTGAGTTTAAATGCTCATCTAAATTTGATTATTTCTACAACTAAGCCTATTTTTCACCTATGTAAAATGTAAACAGCAAAATATGTAGAATGAGTTGTACTAGAATTTCTGTATTTTTTTAACACAAAATAATTTAGTCCATGGAGTCTGCATGGCTGATGTGAATGAAATATTAATTGATTTCATAAAGAGAAGGACGATTTTTTTCGATGAAGTTTTAAGCATAGAGTTTAATTATTTGTAGCTCCATGGTCTTAAATAAAATGTTTAAATAAAATAAATTATTATAGTATTGTGATGAATGAAATGAATGGGAGAAAGTTATGAATGAAATCCTGTTTTTATAGAGAGATCCAGGCGTGTTATTTTTTCTATGACGTCATTTGAATTAATTTCAGTTGTTTTCGATGAAGTTTTCAAATATAATATATTATCGTAGTATTATGATAGTTTTAAATATATTAACGTGGAATGTATCGCATTTTAGAGATGTTTAAACCAGGCAATTTATACTTTAATGCCGTCATTTGAATGAAGTTCATTTTTTTCGATGAAGGTTTAAGTTTTCAAATATAATAAATTAATGTAGTATTGTGATAAGTTTTAAAATATTACCGAGGAATGTATTGCATTTTAGAGATGTTTAAATAAAATTGCATTGAAGTTGGAAAGTGTTTCATAATCAATGCTTTAAGCATGATTGATCTTTCTTGTTAATCACTTGGATTGCCGCAGTCAAACTCTGTGACGGATTTAAGAACCATAGCATTAAGTGACCGCCAGTGACGAAGCGTGATAAAATAATTTGCGGCGATGTAAAACCAAGGAGCAAATAAAAAGTTTTATGTTGTATATTTTAACAAGATTACGGATAAAATAAAACATACTAACTGAATTGCAATGAAAATAAATTAATGACATTTTGCACTTTTGATGTTACAGTGGAACTACAGGTTCATGTATCTCCGTGGAACGAATAAAAAAGGGTTATATTTGGAAAATAACAATACACTGGAAACTCTGCTCTAATTATATAAAAATTACAGAAAACATGTAAGAAAAATATACCCCTCACTAAGCATTACTTTGTCATTTGTTAAAAAAAAATTTCATATAGAAAAATTCCGTATTAAAAATGTCAAATTCTTTGTAATTTAACGATTATCTAAATCAAATGTTTTATTAACTTTTAAAATGACAGTCCTCTCCTCAGACGATAAAATTATGTTTGCGAATACGAAACAATTCAGGGTGGGAGGGGGGTGGGAATTCCCACCCGGAAGGAAAAAGGGAGTATTTACTCCTCCAATATATCTCACAGCTTAGGCACGTCTATCTGGGCTTTTACAGCAGTTAATTGATAGAGTAGCGAGCACATTCTGATTTAACTCCACCCCAATGCTCACGGGTTAAACTTTTCAAGAGATGTCGCTCCTGAAAATTTCACCCACACTGTTGTGGTATTACTTAATGGGTATTAATAACAGAAACATGCTTTTTAGATCATTTTATTATGACGCACCAAACACTCATAGAGTACATGCTTTTTAGATAATTTTATTATGACGCGCCAAACACTCACAGAGTACATGCGTAACCTCAGTGTCAACGCTGCTACTTGGATTGCCATTCTGCGTTTGCTAAATCTTGTAACTTGTTTGGCTTATGTTGTTTACTTGTTTGGCAATGCATGACATACATCACAGTGTCTGGCGCTAGTCGGAGCAGAAATATTCCTGCATCTTCTTTCGTTCCGTTACGAAGACAAGATTTTATAAGTCTATTTGGAATAAGATCTAACTGAAAAAGATTACTTGATCAAACACAGTATATGGGTATACACTATCTACTTTGGCGCTTCGCCATTGGTGGCAACTTAGCAAAAAGTACATATGGAGCCCTGATTTATGAATTTTAATGGACCACAAACTTATACTTTTAATCAACAATGCGTTAATAAAGAGGTACAATGATATTTTCCATAAAAGATGAAAGCTTCCATAAAAGCACCCCTCCTCTCTTTTGAAAGTCGTAAAGGCGTCTCACGGATCCCCTACTTATATGAAGACTATCTAATAAGAAATTAAAGTTTTCATATTGCTAATTGAAGACAGGAATGCATTGCTGTGTCGATCATTACTGAGGAGTTGAATATTAGCAATTGTGACTAATAATTCTTTGAGCTTCACAGCTAATTTTAATAGCCTGTAATATACATATATACGTTCTTAGTTCTAGAACGCGCGAAACGGGATCGCTGCTCTTTCTTAGCTTTGAGAACTTATTGTTAGTAGAATCTGGAACTGAGTTAAGCATTTCTTTTGACATATTTAAAGACGGGGGGGGGGGGGGGGGGGGGTCTTGATTTATCTACCATAAACTTTTAAAAATAAAATAATTTTTAAAATAAACTTTTAAAAATAATAACTGCAGATAAACTTTTAAAAATAAAATGAACTTTCAATAATTAAATATTATTATGTTATAAATTATGTAATTATGTTATAAAGTGTATTTAAAAATAAAATAAAATGTAACAAACTTATCCAACTTAATGTTCCCCCACCCCTTATTCAAATCATCAAATCCTATTTCAATAGAAATTTCCACGTCCGTATCCAAAACACCCTCTCTATCAACAAATCCATTAAAGCGGGTGTTCCCCAAGGTTCTATCCTAGCCCCGCTTCGCTTTAATCTCTATGTTAATGACATCCCTCGCTCCCCTCATACCATCCCTCTGTCTATGCAGATGATACTTGCATCATTTCCGTCCACCGTAATATAAATTATTTTTACTCCCATCTTCAAAATCATGTCACCACCCTTGAATTCTACAACCAAAATTGGAAAATCAAAATTAACCCGCAAAAATTCCAAGCTGTTTTCTTCTCCGCAATCCGCATCCCTCCCCACCCACCCCTCGATTCAAATCAACGCTCAACCAATCTGCTTTCAGCGTTCTGCAAAATATCTCGGAATTCGCCTCGACAGCAGACTCACCTGGCGTGAACACGTCAATCACGTTATCAAGAGATCCAAAAAAATTGCCGGTTCCCTATACCACCTCTTATATTCGGACAGTTTAGACCTAAATAACAAAATTATCTTATACAAATCAATTCACCAACCAATCCTCCTTTACGCCTGCCCCATACGGGGATTTGCTTGCAAAACAAATTTGGAGAGAATTCAAATCAAACAAAATAAAATACAAAGAACTAATAGAAAAGTTCCGCGTTATCTCTGTAACGACGTGATCCTAAAGGACTTCAAATCAAAACTAATAAATATACCATCAAAAGAACATACTAATGAATTTTTCCGAAATTCCCCGAGCGTCAGAAATGGAGTTATTTTCAATATCTCTGATTACGACCCGCGGGAGCAAAGAAAGCGATCATGAGCCCGTTCTTTACGACCCTCCATAGATTTTTAATTCAAATTCTCACTTCCATATCCTCTTTAAAAAAATATGTATACCTATCCTCTCTAACTCTGATGTGGCCATTACTGTCACCCCATTTTGCTACTCAGTTTTACTTTTGTTGCACCTTGACGCAGCACTGAGCGCGGCGGAACTTCGAAGACTAACATCTGTCTCCCCTCTGTCCCTGCATTCATCTGCTCATTTTTCATTTATTTTAACTCCTATCTCGAAAATTCTTCCAGATAACTTAATTTTGAACTTTATTCGATTTTTATATACCTTTATTGCCTAGGGAGATTAATTTATCTTATTTTCATTTTCTTAAGATCAGATCTCTTCTGCTCAAAAAATGTCATGGATTCAAATATTGGCACAAATCTGAGGTTAAAGCAACTTATGATAGGAACTTCTCAAACTGGAACTAATGGAACAAACTGAGACGAACTGGAACAGCTGGGCCCCACTAGCTGCGGGACGAAGTTGTTCTTTTGGCATTTAATTGAGTAGGTAGTAATTTAAAACAATCCGATGTGAGCAGCACAGGACTTTCTCTGCAGACTCATATTCACGTTTTCTTTGTTTTTTCAATAATTCATTATATTGAGTTTAATTAACCAAAATAACAGCCACAATTATTTAAAATTACACTGAATTTGGATTTTTAAATTCAATTTTCGTTTTTATTTGGTAACTAGACTTATTTTCAAAGGTGGCGTAGCGAAAACACGAAAAAACTAAAATATCTCGAAAACTGCTCGTCCTAGTGTAATGGGTTAGTCTTATTCTTTTCATCGTTCAAAATTACGTATAAAACAAGCATTTAATGGATATATTTGAGCATACGTATTTTTTTATATTAGATTTTGGCGATTTTTGCGGGCGATTTCGCAAAAACTGGCAGGTTATTATTTCCGAATCGTACTAACATGTAATCAGTACCAGGATAACCCAAAAGTGACTTATCTACCGAATTTTGTAAAATCTGATCCATCAGTTTTTCAGCTAGAATGAATACAGACAAATTTTGAGCGCCATTTTGCAAAAAAAGGCAGATTCTTTTATCCCGAATCGTACCAAAAGCTAATCAGCGCCAGGGTCACACAAAGTAACTTACCTAATTTTATGAAATTTGATCCGTTAGGTTTTGAGTTAGAGTGGATACATACATTGCACAGACAGACACACACATAGATGTCTTGATAAATTGTTTTTTCGTATTCTAGAGGTTCCAAAACGCGTAGATCCGTCGAAAACTCGCGTTCCGATTACCGGCATGATTCCCATATTTTCCTTATGCATTACCATGCATTGCAGGGAAAGTAAAAATTGTTAGAATTCGAAGATATATATATATACACACGCATTTTTGCAAAAATATAGAATTGTACGAATCTTCCATTTTCGGATGCGACGAAATAAGAATCAGATAACTCCAAAATGTATATTTCGGTGCATTTAAAAATAAATGAACATATACGAGTATGAAGGAATTGATCTACTACGTATTATCCTGGAATTTGAAGTAACTCCGTACTAAATTTTTCATCTGACCGAAGGTTAGATTTCCCACTTAAGATGACACATACGTACACACACATATCTTTTTATTAACACTTTACAACAAAGTTGAAAAGTGTTTATGACTTTGTTCATTCTGTCTGTCTGTCTGTCTGTCTGTCTGTCCGTTAGCACGATAACTGCCGTAAAAATGACTTAATCAAAATGAAATTTTAGTATGTTGTTCAGACGGTCTGTAGGACCTATGGGAATATAAATGAATAATATCACACAATTAGTTTTGGATTGAACCCGGGTTGAAAAAATGAAATACATTGAGCCCTATGGGACCTAATTCGTCTAACATTTTTTAAGCGGATTTAAAATTCACAAATTGCTTCGAAAATTTTAGGTAATAGTCAAATTGTTCCATAAAATATATAAAAAAAAATTCAGCTAAATATATTCAGTAGTTTTTTAAATAAAAATTAAAATAATAATTACACATCTTATATGAAACGATCACGTGACCATGATATGAAACGATCACAAGACCCACTTCAAAATGATATATGGCATCCATCTTGTTTCAAATTCGTGATTTTTTAAAGTTCTTTATAATTCATATTGAGTGTTGTATCCATCCTAAAACTACTTTATTTCTGCTTAAATTCTGTGCATCTACATACTAAAACAACACAATGACAATATATTTGAGTTTAAATTCTCATTCAAATTTGATTATTTCTACAACTAAGCCTATTTTTCACCTATGTAAAATGTAAACAGCAAAATATGTAGAATGAGTTGTATTAGAATTACTGTATTTCTTTAACACAAAATAATTCAGTCCATGGAGTCTGCATGGCTGATATGAATGAAATATTAATTGATTTTATAAACAGAAGGACGATTTTTTTCGATGAAGTTTTAAGCATAAAGTTTATGAATTGTAGCTCCATGGTCTCAATTTTTAAATAAAAAAAATAAATTATTATAGTATTGTGATGAATGAAATGGAGAAAGTTATGAATGAAATCCTGCTTTTATAAAGAGATCCAGGCGTGTTATTTTTTTTCTATGACGTCATTTGAATTAATTTCAGTTGTTTTCGATGAAGTTTTCAAATATAATAAATTATCGTAGTATTATGATAGATTTAAAAATATTACCGTGGAATGTATTGCATTTTAGAGATATTTAAACCACGCAATTTATATTTCAATGCCGTCATTTGAATGAAGTTCATTTTTTTCAATGAAGGTTTAAGTTTTCAAATATAATAAATCAATGTAGTATTGTGATAAGTTTTAAAATATTACCGAGGAATGTATTGCATTTTCGACTTTTTTAAATAAAATTGCATTGAAGTTGGAAAGTGTTTCATAATCAATGCTTTAAGCATGATTGATCTTTCTTGTTATGTAAGATAATCAACTACGGAGAAAATTTTGTGTTTGTGCAAGTAGAGAAAAAAATCTGATGTGGGCAACACATGACTTTCCTTATATAATGTAATGAATTTACTACTTTTACAGTAAAAAAATAGGATTTTCTTATAGTAGATACTAATATTCTTTCCAAGATATTGAATTTTCGACAATTAGTCGTTTTTTTCATTGATTTAGCGTCATTTTTATCCATTTGGCGAGATTTTCGTTAATTTGGCAACATTTCAAAAAGTCGCCAAGTTGGCGACATTCCGCCAAATTTGTCGCCAAGCGTTATGGACGAAGAAATAAGTTGTTCTTACAGCAAATAAATGACTATTGGCGTTCAAATACAAAAGTATTACTCAAAGAACCTTTTTTCATGAATGGAACGAGCTAGATCCACGAGAATGATGTCACCCAATTTATCGCATGGTATTACATATGAAAAGCTAACATGTTTCTCAATAGGAAATATTTTGTTTTTCATTTTATGACGTTTTGATAATTTTTTTGAAACATGTGCAATATCTCCGGTTCGTGTTAGCGTTCTAAAATTCATGTCAATCGTTTTCTAATGAAAAATTACGTAAGAAATGTCTATTTGCGTAACTTTATTAGTGGTTTTGATTTTTTGACGATTTTTTCAAAATTTTATTCGAAAATTTAGGGGGGGTTTTGAACATTCGATTACGTATAAAAACAATAGGCTTCCAGTGTTTACAGATTGTGATTTTTGTACCAAATTTGGTTCGAATCGGTCCATTCGTTCGTCAGTTATCGTCTCCACAGACTCACTGACACACACATACACAGACATCACCTCAAAAATGTTTGATTCGTGATCGGGGATGCTTGAAACGTGCTCTCCCGTCGAAAACTCGAATTCGAATTTTCGACCCCGTCACAATACTTTCCTTATAGATTATGTATATAAGGAAAGTAAAAAAAAAAACAATTTACCGTAGCGCTGAATACGGTTACCACACTGAAGAGGGTCATTTTCCACTCAGTTGCGGGCACCAGAATTTCGACATTATCGACATACAACGGCGCAGACAGCTTGAAAGAAGACCAGCGCTCAGAAGTCATTGTGAAAGGCCCGACAGCCATGTCTACTTCCTGTAAGATATAATATGAATATAAGCTAAGTGAAAAATCGTATATTTTATATTGGAAGGTATGCCCGTCATATGACGGAATTCGAAATTTACTAAATATTATCTCCCATTTGGCGTCATTTTTATCAATTTGGCGACATTTGCGCCATCCCGCCAAATTCTTTGCCAAGTTTTTTGCCAAACATTACGGACGGATGAACAAAGAAATGACTTTTTCTCATAGTAGATTCTTATATTCTTTCCAAGATACTGATTTTCATTGATTTGGGAACATTTTCGTCACTTTTTGTGATATTTAGTTCAATTTTGAGACATTTAAAAACTCATCAAAATTGTCGCCAAGTGGGACAGTTGGTCTGACAGATAAACGCTGCCGAAACATCATTACAATACTATCCCCTTGCAAAACACAATTAATTTATTGATTTGGCGCCATATTCATCAATTTAGCGATATTTTAATCAATTTGGCGAAAGGTATATAAATTTGTCTACAGTTTTATCGATTTAGCGATATTTTGATAAATATGGCGACATTTAAAAACTCGCCAAATTTGTCGCCAAGTTTGACGGTTGGCCTGACAGCTTCCGAAAAATCGTTACAATATCTCTTTATCTCGTTACAATTACTCTTTTAAACAGAATTAATTTCACTGATTTGACGTCATATTTATCAATTTGGCGACATTTTTATCAATTTGGCGACATTTTTATCGATTTGCCGATATTTTAAAAATTCGACAAATTTGTCTCCAAGTGGGATGGTTGGACTTGTCAAACGATATCGAAATATCATTACAATACTATATATTCCCTTTGAAAACGCAATTAATTTCATTAATTTGACGTCATTTTTATCTAATTAGCGTCATTTTTATCAATTTGGCGGCATTTTCGTTAGTTTCTTAACATTTTAAAAAGTCGACAATTTGGCGTTCGCCAAATTCGTCACCAAGCGTTACCCAGAGATAGATAGATAAATAGACAAAGAAAGGTGTTTATATTATTAATGTTACACCTATTTCATGTCGTAGAACTGTATATATATTTCATGTGTACTTCATAAGATGAAACAGTAGGTATATATTTATGTATATTTCATGAGATAAAACCGTAGATAAAAAGAACTGAACTGATATAAAACTGTATTCACGTATATTTCATGAGATAAACGGAAAGCATTATTACCTTCCTTTCGATCATTCCCAACATGCCAGTCCATCCATCTTTAGCATGCATACCCCAAGTTTTACCTTTCGCACGATGGAGAGTATAATCGCCAAATTCGTCACCACGCGTTACCCAGAGATAGATAGATAAATAGACAAGTAAAGGTGTTTATATTATTAATGTTACACCTATTTCATGTCGTAGAACTGTATATATATTTCATGTGTACTTCATAAGATGAAACAGTAGGTATATATTTATGTATATTTCATGAGATAAAACCGTAGATAAAAAGAACTGAACTGATATAAAACTGTATTCACGTATATTTCATGAGATAAACGGAAAGCATTATTACCTTCCTTTCGATCATTCCCAACATGCCAGTCCATCCATCTTTAGCATGCATACCCCAAGTTTTACCTTTCGCACGATGGAGAGTATAATCGCCAAATTCGTCACCACGCGTTACCCAGAGATAGATAGATAAATAGACAAGTAAAGGTGTTTATATTATTAATGTTACACCTATTTCATGTCGTAGAACTGTATATATATTTCATGTGTACTTCATAAGATGAAACAGTAGGTATATATTTATGTATATTTCATAAGATAAAACCGTAGATAAAAAGAACTGAACTGATATAAAACTGTATTCACGTATATTTCATGAGATAAACAGAAAGCATTATTACCTTCCTTTCGATCATTCCCAACATGCCAGTCCATCCATCTTTAGCATGCATACCCCAAGTTTTACCTTTCGCACGATGGAGAGTATAATCGCCAAATTCGTCACCAAGCGTTACCCAGAGATAGATAGATAAATAGACAAGTAAAGGTGTTTATATTATTAATGTTACACCTATTTCATGTCGTAGAACTGTATATATATTTCATGTGTACTTCATAAGATGAAACAGTAGGTATATATTTATGTATATTTCATAAGATAAAACCGTAGATAAAAAGAACTGAACTGATATAAAACTGTATTCACGTATATTTCATGAGATAAACAGAAAGCATTATTACCTTCCTTTCGATCATTCCCAACATGCCAGTCCATCCATCTTTAGCATGCATACCCCAAGTTTTACCTTTCGCACGATGGAGAGTATAATCGCCAAATTCGTCACCAAGCGTTACCCAGAGATAGATAGATAAATAGACAAGTAAAGGTGTTTATATTATTAATGTTACACCTATTTCATGTCGTAGAACTGTATATATATTTCATGTGTACTTCATAAGATGAAACAGTAGATATATATTTATGTATATTTCATGAGATAAAACCGTAGATAAAAAGAACTGAACTGATATAAAACTGTATTCACGTATATTTCATGAGATAAACGGAAAGCATTATTACCTTCCTTTCGATCATTCCCAACATGCCAGTCCATCCATCTTTAGCATGCATACCCCAAGTTTTACCTTTCGCACGATGGAGAGTATAATCGCCAAATTCGTCACCACGCGTTACCCAGAGATAGATAGATAAATAGACAAGTAAAGGTGTTTATATTATTAATGTTACACCTATTTCATGTCGTAGAACTGTATATATATTTCATGTGTACTTCATAAGATGAAACAGTAGGTATATATTTATGTATATTTCATAAGATAAAACCGTAGATAAAAAGAACTGAACTGATATAAAACTGTATTCACGTATATTTCATGAGATAAACAGAAAGCATTATTACCTTCCTTTCGATCATTCCCAACATGCCAGTCCATCCATCTTTAGCATGCATACCCCAAGTTTTACCTTTCGCACGATGGAGAGTATAATCGCCAAATTCGTCACCAAGCGTTACCCAGAGATAGATAGATAAATAGACAAGTAAAGGTGTTTATATTATTAATGTTACACCTATTTCATGTCGTAGAACTGTATATATATTTCATGTGTACTTCATAAGATGAAACAGTAGGTATATATTTATGTATATTTCATAAGATAAAACCGTAGATAAAAAGAACTGAACTGATATAAAACTGTATTCACGTATATTTCATGAGATAAACAGAAAGCATTATTACCTTCCTTTCGATCATTCCCAACATGCCAGTCCATCCATCTTTAGCATGCATACCCCAAGTTTTACCTTTCGCACGATGGAGAGTATAATCGCCAAATTCGTCACCAAGCGTTACCCAGAGATAGATAGATAAATAGACAAGTAAAGGTGTTTATATTATTAATGTTACACCTATTTCATGTCGTAGAACTGTATATATATTTCATGTGTACTTCATAAGATGAAACAGTAGATATATATTTATGTATATTTCATGAGATAAAACCGTAGATAAAAAGAACTGAACTGATATAAAACTGTATTCACGTATATTTCATGAGATAAACGGAAAGCATTATTACCTTCCTTTCGATCATTCCCAACATGCCAGTCCATCCATCTTTAGCATGCATACCCCAAGTTTTACCTTTCGCACGATGGAGAGTATAATCGCCAAATTCGTCACCACGCGTTACCCAGAGATAGATAGATAAATAGACAAGTAAAGGTGTTTATATTATTAATGTTACACCTATTTCATGTCGTAGAACTGTATATATATTTCATGTGTACTTCATAAGATGAAACAGTAGGTATATATTTATGTATATTTCATAAGATAAAACCGTAGATAAAAAGAACTGAACTGATATAAAACTGTATTCACGTATATTTCATGAGATAAACAGAAAGCATTATTACCTTCCTTTCGATCATTCCCAACATGCCAGTCCATCCATCTTTAGCATGCATACCCCAAGTTTTACCTTTCGCACGATGGAGAGTATAATCGCCAAATTCGTCACCAAGCGTTACCCAGAGATAGATAGATAAATAGACAAGTAAAGGTGTTTATATTATTAATGTTACACCTATTTCATGTCGTAGAACTGTATATATATTTCATGTGTACTTCATAAGATGAAACAGTAGGTATATATTTATGTATATTTCATAAGATAAAACCGTAGATAAAAAGAACTGAACTGATATAAAACTGTATTCACGTATATTTCATGAGATAAACAGAAAGCATTATTACCTTCCTTTCGATCATTCCCAACATGCCAGTCCATCCATCTTTAGCATGCATACCCCAAGTTTTACCTTTCGCACGATGGAGAGTATAATCGCCAAATTCGTCACCAAGCGTTACCCAGAGATAGATAGATAAATAGACAAGTAAAGGTGTTTATATTATTAATGTTACACCTATTTCATGTCGTAGAACTGTATATATATTTCATGTGTACTTCATAAGATGAAACAGTAGATATATATTTATGTATATTTCATGAGATAAAACCGTAGATAAAAAGAACTGAACTGATATAAAACTGTATTCACGTATATTTCATGAGATAAACGGAAAGCATTATTACCTTCCTTTCGATCATTCCCAACATGCCAGTCCATCCATCTTTAGCATGCATACCCCAAGTTTTACCTTTCGCACGATGGAGAGTATAATCGCCAAATTCGTCACCACGCGTTACCCAGAGATAGATAGATAAATAGACAAGTAAAGGTGTTTATATTATTAATGTTACACCTATTTCATGTCGTAGAACTGTATATATATTTCATGTGTACTTCATAAGATGAAACAGTAGGTATATATTTATGTATATTTCATAAGATAAAACCGTAGATAAAAAGAACTGAACTGATATAAAACTGTATTCACGTATATTTCATGAGATAAACAGAAAGCATTATTACCTTCCTTTCGATCATTCCCAACATGCCAGTCCATCCATCTTTAGCATGCATACCCCAAGTTTTACCTTTCGCACGATGGAGAGTATAATCGCCAAATTCGTCACCAAGCGTTACCCAGAGATAGATAGATAAATAGACAAGTAAAGGTGTTTATATTATTAATGTTACACCTATTTCATGTCGTAGAACTGTATATATATTTCATGTGTACTTCATAAGATGAAACAGTAGGTATATATTTATGTATATTTCATAAGATAAAACCGTAGATAAAAAGAACTGAACTGATATAAAACTGTATTCACGTATATTTCATGAGATAAACAGAAAGCATTATTACCTTCCTTTCGATCATTCCCAACATGCCAGTCCATCCATCTTTAGCATGCATACCCCAAGTTTTACCTTTCGCACGATGGAGAGTATAATCGCCAAATTCGTCACCAAGCGTTACCCAGAGATAGATAGATAAATAGACAAGTAAAGGTGTTTATATTATTAATGTTACACCTATTTCATGTCGTAGAACTGTATATATATTTCATGTGTACTTCATAAGATGAAACAGTAGATATATATTTATGTATATTTCATGAGATAAAACCGTAGATAAAAAGAACTGAACTGATATAAAACTGTATTCACGTATATTTCATGAGATAAACGGAAAGCATTATTACCTTCCTTTCGATCATTCCCAACATGCCAGTCCATCCATCTTTAGCATGCATACCCCAAGTTTTACCTTTCGCACGATGGAGAGTATAATCGCCAAATTCGTCACCACGCGTTACCCAGAGATAGATAGATAAATAGACAAGTAAAGGTGTTTATATTATTAATGTTACACCTATTTCATGTCGTAGAACTGTATATATATTTCATGTGTACTTCATAAGATGAAACAGTAGGTATATATTTATGTATATTTCATAAGATAAAACCGTAGATAAAAAGAACTGAACTGATATAAAACTGTATTCACGTATATTTCATGAGATAAACAGAAAGCATTATTACCTTCCTTTCGATCATTCCCAACATGCCAGTCCATCCATCTTTAGCATGCATACCCCAAGTTTTACCTTTCGCACGATGGAGAGTATAATCGCCAAATTCGTCACCAAGCGTTACCCAGAGATAGATAGATAAATAGACAAGTAAAGGTGTTTATATTATTAATGTTACACCTATTTCATGTCGTAGAACTGTATATATATTTCATGTGTACTTCATAAGATGAAACAGTAGGTATATATTTATGTATATTTCATAAGATAAAACCGTAGATAAAAAGAACTGAACTGATATAAAACTGTATTCACGTATATTTCATGAGATAAACAGAAAGCATTATTACCTTCCTTTCGATCATTCCCAACATGCCAGTCCATCCATCTTTAGCATGCATACCCCAAGTTTTACCTTTCGCACGATGGAGAGTATAATCGCCAAATTCGTCACCAAGCGTTACCCAGAGATAGATAGATAAATAGACAAGTAAAGGTGTTTATATTATTAATGTTACACCTATTTCATGTCGTAGAACTGTATATATATTTCATGTGTACTTCATAAGATGAAACAGTAGATATATATTTATGTATATTTCATGAGATAAAACCGTAGATAAAAAGAACTGAACTGATATAAAACTGTATTCACGTATATTTCATGAGATAAACGGAAAGCATTATTACCTTCCTTTCGATCATTCCCAACATGCCAGTCCATCCATCTTTAGCATGCATACCCCAAGTTTTACCTTTCACACGATGGAGAGTATAATCGCCAAATTCGTCACCAAGCGTTACCCAGAGATAGATAGATAAATAGACAAGTAAAGGTGTTTATATTATTAATGTTACACCTATTTCATGTCGTAGAACTGTATATATATTTCATGTGTACTTCATAAGATGAAACAGTAGGTATATATTTATGTATATTTCATAAGATAAAACCGTAGATAAAAAGAACTGAACTGATATAAAACTGTATTCACGTATATTTCATGAGATAAACAGAAAGCATTATTACCTTCCTTTCGATCATTCCCAACATGCCAGTCCATCCATCTTTAGCATGCATACCCCAAGTTTTACCTTTCACACGATGGAGAGTATAATCGCCAAATTCGTCACCAAGCGTTACCCAGAGATAGATAGATAAATAGACAAGTAAAGGTGTTTATATTATTAATGTTACACCTATTTCATGTCGTAGAACTGTATATATATTTCATGTGTACTTCATAAGATGAAACAGTAGGTATATATTTATGTATATTTCATGAGATAAAACCGTAGATAAAAAGAACTGAACTGATATAAAACTGTATTCACGTATATTTCATGAGATAAACGGAAAGCATTATTACCTTCCTTTCGATCATTCCCAACATGCCAGTCCATCCATCTTTAGCATGCATACCCCAAGTGTTACCTTTCACACGATGGAGAGTATACCTATAATATAAACATTTCTTTTTACATATAACTCTTTGTTAAGCCCAGTATATGATAAGGTACAAAAATTATGGTAAAGTTCGCTTCCCATTCAAACATCTGCAGCCCTTGTGCTCTTAAAATACCCACACGCGGACCCTTCGAGAAGCCATTAAGTAGAGAAAGCCTCGGTAACCCTAACGCAAGACCGGAAAGAGAAGTCATGTGACTTCAGGGACTCTTTCCGCCCAGAGCTTTCCGTTTCCCGTGTAGTTCAATGGGAGAAGGTGAAAGGCAAAGCGACCTTGAAAGAAAAAATACATGTTTTAAATTATTTCTGCTACCCCTAAGCTTTGGAGGACAAAAAATTTTTAGGAGATATTGCTGAGCTTCATGAAGAAATTACTCCATCAATGCATTTATAAAAAATATTCATTAAAACATCTTAAACTGCGTTTTACTACATTTTGGCGATATTTGGCGGTTTGGGAAAAACGAAACTGCGAGACCGCGCGCTTTGGATGCGTGCAAAAAATTGTGCTTCCTAAGATATAATTACTTTCCTTATATACATAATGTATAAGGAAAGTATTGTGACGGGGTCGAAAATTCGAATTCGAGTTTTCGACGGGAGAGCACGTTTCAAGCATCCCTGATCACGAATCAAACATTTTTGAAGTGATGTCTGTGTGTGTGTATGTGTGTGTGTGTGTGTGTGTGTGTGTGTGAAAGTATGTGTGTGTGTGTGTCAGTGAGTCTGTGGAGACGATAACTGACGAACGAATGGACCGATTCGAACCAAATTTGGTACAAAAATCACAATCCGTAAACACTGGAAGCCTATTGTTTTTATACGTGATCGAATGTTCAGAACCCCCCTAAATTTTCGAATGAAATTTTGAAAAAATCGTTAAAAAATCAAAACCGCTAATAAAGTTACGCAAATAGACATTTCTTATGTAATTTTTCATTAGAAAACGATTGGCATAAATTTTAGAACGCTAACATGAACCGTTCTCGAGATATTGTACATTTTTCAAAAAAATTATGAAAAAGTCACATAAAAAAAAAAAATCCTATTGAGAAACATGTTCACTTTTCATATGTAATACCATGCGATAAATTGAGTGACATCATTCTCGTGGATCTAGCTCGTTCCATTCATGAAAAAATATACTTTGAATAATACTTTTGTATTAGAACGCCAATAGTCATTTATCTGCTGTAAGAATAACTTTTTTCTTAGTGCATAACTCTTGGCGAGATTTTGGCGACGAATTTGGCGAAATGTCGCCAACTTGGCGACTTTTTTGAAATGTTGCCAAATTAATGAAAATCTCGTCAAATGGATAAAAATGATGCTAAATCAATGAAAATGACGACTAATTGTCGAAAATTCAATATCTTGGAAAGAATATTAGTATCTACTATCAGAAAATCCTATTACTTTCCTTATATACATAATGTATAAGGAAAGTATTGTGACGGGGTCGAAAATTCGAAATCGAGTTTTCGACGGGAGAGCACGTTTCAAGCATCCCTGATCACGAATCAAACATTTTTGAAGTGATGTCTGTGTGTGTGTGTGTGTGTGTGAAAGTATGTGTGTGTGTGAGAGAGAGTCTGTGAAGACGATAACTGACAAACGAATGGACCGATTCGATCCAAATTTGGTACAAAAAGCACAATCCGTAAACACTGGAAACCTATTGTTTTTATACACAATCGAATGTTAAGAACACTCCATGAAATTTGGAAAAAATAGTCAAAAAATCAAAACCACTAATAAAGTTACGCATATAGACATTTCTTATGTAATTTTTCATTGTCAAACGATTGTCATAAATTTTAGAACGCTAACATGAACCGTTCTCGAGATATTGCACATTTTTCAAAAAAATTATCAGAAAGTCAAATAAAATAAAAAAAAAATATTTCCTCTTGAGAGGCATGTTCACTTTTCAGTAATACCATGCGATATATTGGATGACATCATTCTCGTGGATCTAGCTCGTTCCATTCATGAAAAAAGATACTTTGAGTAATACTTTCGTATTTGAACGCCAATATTCATTTATCTGCTGTAAGAATAACTTATTTCTTTGTCCATTATGCTTGGCGAGATTTTGGCGACGAATTTTGGCGGAATGTCGCCAACTTGGCGACTTTTTGAAATGTTGACAAATTAACGAAAATCTCGCCAAATGGATAAAAATGACGCTAAATCAATGAAATGACGACTGATTGTCGAAAATTCAATATCTTGGAAAGAATATTAGTATCTACTATAAGTAAAACCTATTTATTTTACTGTAAAAGTGGTAAATTCATTACGTTATATAAGGAAAGTCATGTGTTGCCCACATCAGATTTTTTTAAGATTGCAATCCGGCGTATTTTTTACATCCCGGGATATCAGAAATTAAATTTTTTAAATTTCGGTATCCCGCGGGGTTAAGAATATCAGTTTACTTAATTTTATAAATAAAGAAGATATATTTTAATTATCTTGCGTTCTGATTTATTTGTCTATAAACATTACGTGTATGTGAGCGATAATAGCATGTTGACATTTTCTTATGACAAACTTTTGGTATAACGGAATTTTGAATATAATGAGCACATTTTTATAAAAAAAACAATACCTTTAAGTACTTCTTCGCATTTATAATAAACACTGATATACTACTTATAAAGAGCATTAGACAATAGTTAACCATCTGAAATAATACACCTTTAATTCGGCAATACAATATATTAAAAAAAATCTAGTACAATAAATGTACATGTGTACTTTGACATATGTACTGGAAAATGTAACTGATTGACATCGAACAAATTGCATATAAAATTTATAAATAAAAGCATTCTAAGTTAATAACTGCATTGCATTTGGCACACTGTATAAATTTTATTATAAAAGAAGTTGGTATGCAGTACGTCGCTGACTTCCCTCGCATTTTGACGTCTCTATGGAAAAAAATTGTAGTTTTCAAATCGTAGTTTAGGCATATCGCTTTGCCATCAAAATCATAAAATAACTCAATAAATTATTTTAATATGTTTTTATTTGGTCTGAAAACAGAAAGAAAAATAAATGGTAGGAAAAGTATGTTTTAAGATCTACCTCATTAACACAATTCAAACACTCTCTGCAGATGTTTGTGTTGTGTGCATGTGCGCGTGTGTGTGTGTGCAGTGCATATATGTATATGAGTAGTTATAAATTGGGGGTTCACCGGCGGATCGGGGAGGTGGTGCCCTGTGGTGCCAGAGGAGGCCCTCTTTGGGAGGAGGGTCCCTCTTTGAGTGGATCCTCTTTGGGAGGATGCCTCTTTGGAGTGGACCCTCCTTGGAGGGTCTTGAGACCCCCAGGAGGATGCCTCTCAGTGCCCCCTCCCCTCTTTTGGAAGTTTGGTGAGGTGGTGCAGCACCGGATGCCTCTTTCGGAAGAGGGCAATTGCGAAAGTCTTTCACAGAGGCATGATGACTCATACGGAGTGAGTTTCACTCCGAGTCTTGAGAGGGAATGTCACAATCGCTGACCGACCCTTGACCTGAGGAAGAAGTTTCAAGGGATGTCGCAATCGAACAATCTGGAAATGACGTGTCGCGCCTTGGAGCTCCTTAGCACACGTCCTCCCTCTCTGCTGGTCAGCGACAGACTGAAAGATCTTATCAGCGTGAAGTAGTTAAAGCGCCCTCTGGCGAATTTTGATGAAGTGCTGCCATCTATCGGCATTTTTTTTCCAAAAGAAATTAATGTTTCACTGGTCAGGAGCCGGATTCGATCTTGGGCCCAACTGATTAGAAGCCGCGCGTCTTACCATCGTGCCAAAGCACCCGTGCTTTATAGGCAGTTAACTTCGAAGTGTACCTTATCAGTGGAAGTTAGATTATTTTTCAAAGTTCATTCGAATAGCGATGCAATTTATAAAGGGTGCGTTTTAAAACAGAATGCTACGGAGTGAATATAAATCTGTGTATTATAACATTATGATTTTTTTAAAAAACAAATGTATACACAAACTTTAAAAACACGAACACACACTTTCAGTTACAGTAATAATAGTTGAATATATTTTATTTTACAAAACAAAACATAAATACCAAAACAGGACTATTGAATTAATTGCAGATATAAATTAAAATTATACATATTAAAAATGTAGTCCTAAAAAAGAAAGCCAATCATAAATGCAAAAAAAAATCTGATGTGGGCAGCACATCAGCACATGACTTTCCTTATATAATGCAATGATGAATTTACTACTTTTACAGTAAAAAAAATAGGTTATTCTTATAGTAGATACGTGTATTCTTTCCAAGATATTGAATTTTCGTCCATGAGTCGTCATTTTCATTGATTTAGCGCCGTTTTTATCCATTTGGCGAGATTTTAGTTAATTTGGCAAGATTTAAAAAAGTCGCCAAGTTGGGGACATTCCGCCAAATTCGTCTCCAAAATCTCACCAAGCGTTATGAATGAAGAAATATGTTATTCTTATAACAGATAAATAACTATCTGCGTTCAAATACAAAAGTATTACTCCATTGGTATCTTTTCTCAGGAATGGAACGATCTAGATCCACGAGAATGTCCCCCAATTTATCGCATGATATTACATATGAAAAGTGAACATGTTTCTCAAGAGTTAACATTTTTTTTTTTTTGGGGGGGGGGGGGGGGGGGGAGGGTTGATAAATTTATTTGAAAAATGTGTAATATCTCGAGAACGGTTCATGCTAGGGTTCTAAAGTTTATGTCAATCGTTTTCTAAGGAAAAATCACATAATATATGTCTATTTGCGTAACTTTATTTAATGTTTCAATTTTTTGATGATTTTTTCAAAATATCACTCGAAAATTTAGTAGGATCTGAACATTCAATTGTGTTTTAAAACAATATGCTTCCAGTATTCATAGATTGCAATTTCTATACCAAATTTCATTCGAATCGCTTCATTTGTTCGTGAGATGTCGTCTCCACAGACTCACCGACACACACACACACGTACAGACATCACCTCAAAAATGTTCGATTCGTGATCATGGATGCTTGAAATGTGCTCTCCCGTCGAAAACTCGAATTCGAATTTTCGACACCATCACAATACTTTCCTTATACATTATACTATGTATATAAGGAAAGTAATAAAATTTTTATTGTAATGCAATCAATATATGATGGGATTCATTTTACTAATTAATCACAAATTTTCTTGCTATTAAATCGAATGCCAGAAAATTTTGTTCTCATATTAGGTGTAATTTATAAAAATACTCAAACTTCACCAGGGATTCGTATGACAGATTAGTTACAAAATTAATATTAGACAAGAGTTAAAATTAGCCGTATAACAAAAGTTATAATGAGTCGATAGCCGTATAGAGTGCTTTTCATTAAGCTAGTGGGATGATATTGTTATGTTCTAATAGGATGTGAACCCTGTAAATTCAAAAAGTGACAGCAGGTATATTTATATTAAATACATTATTTTAGTATTAAACCCTCTACTTCATTGAAAATAAGAAATACACGGTAATGCCGTTATGCTCTATTTTACAATTATTGTTCAATCAATTCCAATTACGGAGAAGGAATTTCTATTTAAGTTTTTTTTTAATTAATTATTAGTTATTTTTGTTCTATCATTTCCAAATAGAGCAATCGCGTTTATTGTATCTTAAACATGCAAGTTTGTGATAATTCATTAAAACATAGGCTAAAATTATTCATAAATCTGTTATAATATAAAATCATTTTCTAAAAGTTCAATAATAATTGAAATTTGCAATCATTTGAAAAGCGTACCAGAGCTCAAAAACGCATAGAAACTACTGAAAAAATTCCCTTCAGTCCCGATATGACGTCACGGAGCGGGAACCAATGGCATTTTCCTGCGCTGTTTGACCTACCTTCTTTCTAAATACCTTGCACACACCCCATCCCGAAAAGTACTATAGGTGCCCATGGTCGTATAAAATTTGCTTTTCTTAATGAGTCGCATTGCAGTTAATCGTATTTAGTTATGAGGCCTCATAATAGTTACTAATATTGTTCGGTAGAGGCGAGTGGTCCGCTCAAAGACTTAGAATCACTATAGAGGTAGCCTTTCCATTGTTTTGTGATCTGAAAAGCATGGCCAGTATGACCCCTTCCCTGCTACAAATGAGAGCCAGATTTGGCACTTAATTCTCTAAAATATACAGTTTCAAAATGCGTGGATTAAGATTCTGGAACACATTCTTTTCTTATACATTAATTTTCGTATTTTGTTACGACTGTTTTAGCTTTCTTTTTCAAATTGTCATTGCAAATTATTTTTAATTAATATTTCAGTATTTTTTTTTTATCCTTAAGCATAAATTATATCTATAGATAACATTTTGTTAACGAGATATAGGTAATATTTGAGCAAATCGTTACAGTAAACAGACTTATATTAATTGCTAAACATTTTCTATTTTAAAAGTACAGAACTTCGTTTCTAAATGGTTCTTTGTTTGTTTCTAAAATTCAACTTTGTAAATTCTCACCTTAAATCATTATATATATATATATATATATATATTATTTTGCATAATGTATCCGCACATGAAATTTCATGACGCTATGCGCTCGTAAATTATCTCACCCACATTTCACAGGCAAATACATATTCATATTACACACTAACAGAATCAAATATATATACGCAGACACACAAGTACAGATATACATATACATATACGCACACGCATAGACACACATACATATATGCACACAATACATACATCTTGCGGAGAATATTTGAATTTTGTTCATGAGGGCTTAAAACATATTTTTCCTATCCCTTATTTTTAACACTTTACAACAAAGTTGAAAAGTGTTTATGACTTTGTCCATTCTGTCTGTCTGTCTGTCCGTCCGTTAGCACAATAACTGCCGTAAAAATGACTTAATCAGAATGAAATTTTAGTATCTTGTTCAGACGGTCTGTAGGATCTATGGGAATATAAATGAATAATATCATCCAATTAGTTTTGGATTGAACCCTGGTTGAAAAAATGAAATACATTGAACCCTATGGGACCTAATTTTTCAAACATTTTTAAGCGGATTTAAAATTCACAAATGGCTTCGAAAATTTTAGATAATATTCAAATTCTTCCATAAAATATATAAAAAAAAATGCAGCGAAATATATTCAGTAGTTTTTAAAATGAAAATTAAAATAATAATTACACCTCTTATATGAAGCGATCACGTGACCATGATATGAAAAAATCACGTAACCCACTTCAAAATGAAATATCGCATCCATCTTGTTTCAAAATCGTGATTTTTAAAGTTCTTTTTAATTCATATTGAGTTTTGTATCCGTCCTAAAACCACTTTATTTTTGCTTAAATTCTGTGCATCTACGTACTGAAACAACGGAATTACAATATATTTGAGTTTAAATGATCATCCAAATTTGATTATTTCTACAACGAAGCCTATTTTTCACTTATGTAAAATGTAAACAGTAAAATATGTAGAATGAGTTGTATTAGAATTGCTGTATTTCTTTAACACAAAATTATGTAGCTCATGGAGTCTGCATAGCTGATGTGAATGAAATATTCATTGATGTTACAGAGAGAAGCAGAGAGATTTTTTTCGATGAAGTTTTAAGCATAGAGTTTAATTACTTGTAGCTCCATGGTCTTAATTCTTAAATTAAATAAATTATTTTAGTATTGTGATGAATGAAATGAATGTGAAATTATTTATGAATGAAATGCTGCTTTTATAGAGAGAGCCAGGCGTGTTATTTTCTCTATGACGTCATTTGAATGAATTTCAGTTGTTTTCGATGAAGTTTTCAAGTATAATAAATTATCGTAGTATTATGATAATTCTAAAATTATTACCAAGGATTGTATCGAATTTTAAAGATATTTAAATGAGGCAATTTATATTTCAATGCCGTCATTGAATGAAGTTAATTTTTTCGATGAAAGTTTTTTTTAAATATAATAAATTAATGTAGTATTGTGATTAGTTTTAAAATATTACCGAGGAATGTATTGCATTTTAGAGATGTTTAAATAATATTGCATAGTAGTTGGAAAGTGTTTCATAATCAATGCTTTAAGCATGATTGAGCGTTCTTGTTCTTTCTTTTGCAGATTCACACTAAATAAAACATTAAAATAACTTTACTCAATAATTACCTTAACAGCACTGTGCTATGTCTAAGCTACGAATTTAAAACAATTGTACACTTACAGCGACGTCAAAATGCGAGGAAAGTCGTTAGAACACTAACGTTCCGCATACTTCTGGTTTCATAATAAGTTGTATAGTATGCGAAATGCCTTTATTTACCAATTTATGCCTTTACTTACCAATTACCAGTAATACCATCATTTCAACCATAGTTCAAACAATCATTTTCCCGCTTAAATGCAACTGTCACACCATTGCTTACCAAAATAAATAATGCTACAAAAATTTAAAACTTCTAATATTTTGTGTTTTAATCTTGGAATTTATACGAAACAAATACCAACTCCTTCAATTACTTTACATAATGTATCCACATATGAAATATCATGCCGGTACCTACATGCGTTCATAAGTTATCTTACCCAAATTTTACATGCAAATACATATAAAAATATGCACTTACACAAACAAACACATATGCATACACACAAGAACACATACACATATACGCACACACACACAAGAACACATACATATACGCACACACACCAACAATCACATATAAGTAGTTATAAATTGGGGGTTCACCGGCGGATCGGGGAGGTGGTGCCAGAGGAGGCCCTCTTTGGGAGGAGGGTCCCTCTTTGAGTGGATCCTCTTTGGGAGGATGCCTCTTTGGAGTGGACCCTCCTTGGAGGGTCTTGAGACCCCCAGGAGGATGCCTCTCAGTGCCCCCTCCCCTCTTTTGGAAGTTTGGTGAGGTGGTGCAGCACCGGATGCCTCTTTCGGAAGAGGGCAATTGCGAAAGTCTTTCACAGAGGCATGATGACTCATACGGAGTGAGTTTCACTCCGAGTCTTGAGAGGGAATGTCACAATCGCTGACCGACCCTTGACCTGAGGAAGAAGTTTCAAGGGATGTCGCAATCGAACAATCTGGAAATGACGTGTCGCGCCTTGGAGCTCCTTAGCACACGTCCTCCCTCTCTGCTGGTCAGCGACAGACTGAAAGATCTTATCAGCGTGAAGTAGTTAAAGCGCCCTCTGGCGAATTTTGATGAAGTGCTGCCATCTATCGGCATTTTTTTTCCAAAAGAAATTAATGTTTCACTGGTCAGGAGCCGGATTCGATCTTGGGCCCAACTGATTAGAAGCCGCGCGTCTTACCATCCTGCCAAAGCACCCGTGCTTTATAGGCAGTTAACTTCGAAGTGTACCTTATCAGTGGAAGTTAGATTATTTTTCAAAGTTCATTCGAATAGCGATGCAATTTATAAAGGGTGCGTTTTAAAACAGAATGCTACGGAGTGAATATAAATCTGTGTATTATAACATTATGATTTTTTTAAAAAACAAATGTATACACAAACTTTAAAAACACGAATGTAATAATTAGCTAAAATTGTGTTCAGTGGACACGAAACTTGTATTCAGTGAATAGGATTCGACCATTCTGAGTGTTGTGTATCTAAAAACAAATGTATACACAAACTTTAAAAACACGAATGTAATAATTAGCTAAAATTGTGTTCAGTGGACACGAAACTTGTATTCAGTGAATAGGATTCGACCATTCTGAGTGTTGTGTATCTAAAAACAAATGTATACACAAACTTTAAAAACACGAATGTAATAATTAGCTAAAATTGTATTCAGTGGATTTTTTTTTAAAAATAAATCAATACGATTTTTATAATAATAACGAAATGATTTCGAATGTTTAAAAACAAATTGATTACGGATGAACACACAAATTGTGTTCAATGAATACGATTCGACCATTTTAAGTGTTGTGTATCTAAAAACAAATGTATACACAAACTTTAAAAACACGAATGTAATAATTAGCTAAAATTGTATTCAGTGGATTTTTTTTTTAAAATAAATCAATACGATTTTTATAATAATAACGAAATGATTTCGAATGTTTAAAAACAAATTGATTACGGATGAACACACAAATTGTGTTCAATGAATACGATTCGACCATTTTAAGTGTTGTGTATCTAAAAACAAATGTATACACAAACTTTGAAAACACGAATGTAATAATTAGCTAAAATTGTATTCAGTGGATTTTTTTTTTTTTTTTTTTTTTTTTTAAATAAATCTAACTATCAATATAATTTTTTTAAAAAATGATTTGAATACACCCAAGTATAGTTACGCATTTTCAAAATGGTGTTAAGTGAATAGCATTCGACCATTCTGAGTGTTGTGTATCTAAAAACAAATGTATACACAAACTTTAAAAACATGAATGTAATACATAGCTGAAATTATGTTTTGTGAACAGGATTTGACCATTCTAAGTGTGTGTGTGTGATTTTTGAAAAATAAATCTAACAGTATATAAAAATAATAATGAAAATTAGAACTCACAGAACGACCTCTTCACTACCCACTGGTCAAACTTCAAATGAGTGATACACTCTCATTACGCTATTAAAAATTAGATATTATCTATAATGACGTCAGCAGTATGAGCTGTTGCCACCTATTTTTTCTAATAATATATTTTAATAGTTGGATACTTCAAGGGTCTGATTTGGTACACGTAATCTGAAATACATCATTTTAATGATATTACGCATTGAATATGATTCGGCCATTTTTAAAATGGTGGATGTAATTGAAATATCGAAGTTTAGAATTTAACAAACTAACGAATTTTCACCCCCAAAAATTTTAGCATTCAGTTTAAATAAAACCCAATGAATATGATATCACCATTTTAACATCGTAATTTTACTACCATTATAGAACTTAGAAGTGAGTGTACATTATTTTTTTCAGGACACCAACACATTTTAAAATCTATTGAATAGGAATAGACCATTTTGCACATACATGTACCTAGATTTCAACACCCGGTATTAAAACCTGCTAAACATGAAACGAGTAAGTATTGTGTGAGATTTTATCACACTAACTTTCAAACTTTTTAAATTTTTAAAAATGTCCGAAATAGTTGTATTTCATCGGTAGACATAAATTGTATGGAACACATTTTTATGAAAAAAATATCTGTTTCGACAGCTTTTAAAAATAGATTTCTACAGTTGTACACTACGGTTCTAGAATTTTCTAAATACGAATCGACTGTTTGAACTACCAATGGTGGTTTTACCGATGCAAATATTTACAAGACAAATATTTCAATGAAACCGAACTTAGTTGAAGCTTCTAAGTTTGAATATTTAGAATCATTTCATATAATTTTTATATTCACATTGAAAATAGTTAACAAAATTGGAACTCACGGAGCGACAACTTACTGTCCACACTCCAAATGAGTGATACACTCTTATTACATTATTAAAAATTAGATCTTATCTATAATGATGTCATTATGTTGCCGTATTGCCACCACACAATTATTCTTTCCAAATTATGCATTTTTTTTTTTCTTTTTTCTTTTTAATAACTTGCTACTGTCTTATGCTATCCATTTTTTTTTTTTTTCATATAAGCAGATATTCCATATACCTTCTAAATGTTAAGTTGTAATTTAAAAAAAAAAAAAGCATTAGAGGTGTATTTTACGTCTGAATTCGTCCAAGTGGAAATCCGACAATTGCAAATGCATGATTGCATCCTCACATTTCAATAGACACCACTAAAATGTGTGGATCTTATTTTGAAAAAGCTGCTCTCAGAAAGCTGATCTCAGTCGATTCATTCACATCAGCTATGCAGACTCCATGAGCTACATAATTTTGTGTTAAAGAAATACAGCAATTCTAATACAACTCATTCTACATATTTTACTGTTTACATTTTACATAAGTGAAAAATAGGCTTCGTTGTAGAAATAATCAAATTTGGATGATCATTTAAACTCAAATATATTGTAATTCCGTTGTTTCAGTACGTAGATGCACAGAATTTAAGCAAAAATAAAGTGGTTTTAGGACGGATACAAAACTCAATATGAATTAAAAAGAACTTTAAAAATCACGATTTTGAAACAAGATGGATGCCATATATCATTTTGAAGTGGGTTTTAATGTTTTATTTAGTGTGAATCTGCAAAAGAAAGAACAAGAACGCTCAATCATGCTTAAAGCATTGATTATGAAACACTTTCCAACTACTATGCAATATTATTTAAACATCTCTAAAATGCAATACATTCCTCGGTAATATTTTAAAACTAATCACAATACTACATTAATTTATTATATTTAAAAAAAACTTTCATCGAAAAAATTAACTTCATTCAATGACGGCATTGAAATATAAATTGCCTCATTTAAATATCTTTAAAATTCGATACAATCCTTGGTAATAATTTTAGAATTATCATAATACTACGATAATTTATTATACTTGAAAACTTCATCGAAAACAACTGAAATTCATTCAAATGACGTCATAGAGAAAATAACACGCCTGGCTCTCTCTATAAAAGCAGCATTTCATTCATAAATAATTTCACATTCATTTCATTCATCACAATACTAAAATAATTTATTTAATTTAAGAATTAAGACCATGGAGCTACAAGTAATTAAACTCTATGCTTAAAACTTCATCGAAAAAAATCTCTCTGCTTCTCTCTGTAACATCAATGAATATTTCATTCACATCAGCTATGCAGACTCCATGAGCTACATAATTTTGTGTTAAAGAAATACAGCAATTCTAATACAACTCATTCTACATATTTTACTGTTTACATTTTACATAAGTGAAAAATAGGCTTCGTTGTAGAAATAATCAAATTTGGATGATCATTTAAACTCAAATATATTGTAATTCCGTTGTTTCAGTACGTAGATGCACAGAATTTAAGCAAAAATAAAGTGGTTTTAGGACGGATACAAAACTCAATATGAATTAAAAAGAACTTTAAAAATCACGATTTTGAAACAAGATGGATGCGATATTTCATTTTGAAGTGGGTTACGTGATTTTTTCATATCATGGTCACGTGATCGCTTCATATAAGAGGTGTAATTATTATTTTAATTTTCATTTTAAAAACTACTGAATATATTTCGCTGCATTTTTTTTTATATATTTTATGGAAGAATTTGAATATTATCTAAAATTTTCGAAGCCATTTGTGAATTTTAAATCCGCTTAAAAATGTTTGAAAAATTAGGTCCCATAGGGTTCAATGTATTTCATTTTTTCAACCAGGGTTCAATCCAAAACTAATTGGATGATATTATTCATTTATATTCCCATAGATCCTACAGACCGTCTGAACAAGATACTAAAATTTCATTCTGATTAAGTCATTTTTACGGCAGTTATTGTGCTAACGGACGGACAGACAGACAGACAGAATGGACAAAGTCATAAACACTTTTCAACTTTGTTGTAAAGTGTTAAAAATAAGGGATAGGAAAAATATGTTTTAAGCCCTCATGAACAAAATTCAAATATTCTCCGCAAGATGTATGTATTGTGTGCATATATGTATGTGTGTCTATGCGTGTGCGTATATGTATATGTATATCTGTACTTGTGTGTCTGCGTATATATATTTGATTCTGTTAGTGTGTAATATGAATATGTATTTGCCTGTGAAATGTGGGTGAGATAATTTACGAGCGCATAGCGTCATGAAATTTCATGTGCGGATACATTATGCAAAATAATATATATATATATATATATATATAATGATTTAAGGTGAGAATTTACAAAGTTGAATTTTAGAAACAAACAAAGAACCATTTAGAAACGAAGTTCTGTACTTTTAAAATAGAAAATGTTTAGCAATTAATATAAGTCTGTTTACTGTAACGATTTGCTCAAATATTACCTATATCTCGTTAACAAAATGTTATCTATAGATATAATTTATGCTTAAGGATAAAAAAAAAATACTGAAATATTAATTAAAAATAATTTGCAATGACAATTTGAAAAAGAAAGCTAAAACAGTCGTAACAAAATACGAAAATTAATGTATAAGAAAAGAATGTGTTCCAGAATCTTAATCCACGCATTTTGAAACTGTATATTTTAGAGAATTAAGTGCCAAATCTGGCTCTCATTTGTAGCAGGGAAGGGGTCATACTGGCCATGCTTTTCAGATCACAAAACAATGGAAAGGCTACCTCTATAGTGATTCTAAGTCTTTGAGCGGACCACTCGCCTCTACCGAACAATATTAGTAACTATTATGAGGCCTCATAACTAAATACGATTAACTGCAATGCGACTCATTAAGAAAAGCAAATTTTATACGACCATGGGCACCTATAGTACTTTTCGGGATGGGGTGTGTGCAAGGTATTTAGAAAGAAGGTAGGTCAAACAGCGCAGGAAAATGCCATTGGTTCCCGCTCCGTGACGTCATATCGGGACTGAAGGGAATTTTTTCAGTAGTTTCTATGCGTTTTTGAGCTCTGGTACGCTTTTCAAATGATTGCAAATTTCAATTATTATTGAACTTTTAGAAAATGATTTTATATTATAACAGATTTATGAATAATTTTAGCCTATGTTTTAATGAATTATCACAAACTTGCATGTTTAAGATACAATAAACGCGATTGCTCTATTTGGAAATGATAGAACAAAAATAACTAATAATTAATTAAAAAAAAACTTAAATAGAAATTCCTTCTCCGTAATTGGAATTGATTGAACAATAATTGTAAAATAGAGCATAACGGCATTACCGTGTATTTCTTATTTTCAATGAAGTAGAGGGTTTAATACTAAAATAATGTATTTAATATAAATATACCTGCTGTCACTTTTTGAATTTACAGGGTTCACATCCTATTAGAACATAACAATATCATCCCACTAGCTTAATGAAAAGCACTCTATACGGCTATCGACTCATTATAACTTTTGTTATACGGCTAATTTTAACTCTTGTCTAATATTAATTTTGTAACTAATCTGTCATACGAATCCCTGGTGAAGTTTGAGTATTTTTATAAATTACACCTAATATGAGAACAAAATTTTCTGGCATTCGATTTAATAGCAAGAAAATTTGTGATTAATTAGTAAAATGAATCCCATCATATATTGATTGCATTACAATAAAAATTTTATTACTTTCCTTATATACATAGTATAATGTATAAGGAAAGTATTGTGATGGTGTCGAAAATTCGAATTCGAGTTTTCGACGGGAGAGCACATTTCAAGCATCCATGATCACGAATCGAACATTTTTGAGGTGATGTCTGTACGTGTGTGTGTGTGTCGGTGAGTCTGTGGAGACGACATCTCACGAACAAATGAAGCGATTCGAATGAAATTTGGTATAGAAATTGCAATCTATGAATACTGGAAGCATATTGTTTTAAAACACAATTGAATGTTCAGATCCTACTAAATTTTCGAGTGATATTTTGAAAAAATCATCAAAAAATTGAAACATTAAATAAAGTTACGCAAATAGACATATATTATGTGATTTTTCCTTAGAAAACGATTGACATAAACTTTAGAACCCTAGCATGAACCGTTCTCGAGATATTACACATTTTTCAAATAAATTTATCAACCCTCCCCCCCCCCCCCCCCCCCCAAAAAAAAAAATGTTAACTCTTGAGAAACATGTTCACTTTTCATATGTAATATCATGCGATAAATTGGGGGACATTCTCGTGGATCTAGATCGTTCCATTCCTGAGAAAAGATACCAATGGAGTAATACTTTTGTATTTGAACGCAGATAGTTATTTATCTGTTATAAGAATAACATATTTCTTCATTCATAACGCTTGGTGAGATTTTGGAGACGAATTTGGCGGAATGTCCCCAACTTGGCGACTTTTTTAAATCTTGCCAAATTAACTAAAATCTCGCCAAATGGATAAAAACGGCGCTAAATCAATGAAAATGACGACTCATGGACGAAAATTCAATATCTTGGAAAGAATACACGTATCTACTATAAGAATAACCTATTTTTTTTACTGTAAAAGTAGTAAATTCATCATTGCATTATATAAGGAAAGTCATGTGCTGATGTGCTGCCCACATCAGATTTTTTTTTGCATTTATGATTGGCTTTCTTTTTTAGGACTACATTTTTAATATGTATAATTTTAATTTATATCTGCAATTAATTCAATAGTCCTGTTTTGGTATTTATGTTTTGTTTTGTAAAATAAAATATATTCAACTATTATTACTGTAACTTTTAAAGACAAGTTTTTAAAAGAGTTATGTGTTACACGAGCGTATACTAAAATGAAAAGTGTTTCGCTGGGAGAATATTTAGATATTGCTACTGTTCATGTAGATTCTAAAACGAATTGCAATAAATTTGTATCCGATAAATTTGTATTATTCCCGTATATCATTGATTTGTGGGCGCTTTAAAATTCTGCAGAACCAATAGTGGAATTCTTTGAGACTGAAAATCCCAGTAACTATTTCAATCAAAAAGTATGATGTGGCAGCACACAACTAGCCCTATATAATGAAATTAATTTAGCTTTTTTACAGTGAAATAATGATGTGTCAGATCCACGGCCCTGGTTTTTTAATACAGGATAGTACATTTGACATTTTTCCGGATTACAGCTATTTCGCAATACCCAATTCACTTATATTTCACACAACTCTAAATTGGCAATTATCAATATTGATGGCATCAGCAATAAGCAATAGAATCTAAATATTTTAAGAATTAATCCATTAATTTGGCGTCATTTTTGCGATTTTTACGACAATGGCGATATTTCGCCAAATTGGTACCAAGTTCTCCAAATTTATCACCAAGTGTCAAAAACAGACGAAGTGAACAGCATTTCTTACATATAAATGACTGCTGTTGAATTGTTATACGTCAAAATGCAAAACTATTACTAAAAGTATTTTCTCTCGCGAATGGAACGAACTAGATTCCGAGAATGATGTTACCAATTTATCGCATATTATTACATATGTAAATTGAACAATTTCACAATAATTTATAATTTTTAATTTTATTGGATTTTTTTGATAAATTTATTTGAAACATGTGCGATATCTTGAGAACGATTCCTGCTAGAGATTTAAAGTTTATGTCATTCGTTTTCTAATGAAAAATTATATAGGAAATGATCCTTTGGGTAACATTATTAAAAGTTCTAATTTTTAAATGATTCTTTCAACGTTTCATTCGAAAATTTGTGGGTGTTCTAAACATACAATTGCGTTTAAAATCAATAGGGTTCCAGTATTCGCTAATTTTAATATTTGCACCAAATTTCCTTCGAAACGCTCCGTTCTTTCGGGAGATATCGCACAGACTCACGGACACACAGATGCAAACATCACCTCAAAAACTTTCGATACGAGTTCAATTCAGGAATAATTGAAACTTGCTTTTTCGTCGAAAATTCGAATTTGAATTTTCAACCCCGTCACAATATTTCCCAATGCATTATACTATGTATATAGGGAAAGTGATGACTACATCACCGTTTTTTTCCTACCAGAATTTCATTTTTGAAAGCTGAATTAATCATGGAATGGAAAATGCCTTGAGCATTTTGTAGTACGATTAAAAGTAATTTTTCCTTTCAACTTTTAATTAGCCATTCATTTTGTAACTTTGGAGCTTTAAAAACTTATTCAAGCTTACATCCACTACTTTGTTTTTCTTCGTATAGCTATAACAGTAGTACCGCATAATTCATCATTGCTCCATCAATATTATAGCTGTTATAAAAACTAATTAATTACTTGAAAATAATCGCAGCTCAATTAATTTTTCAAAGATAATAATATATGTTATTGCTGTATATTCAATCAAAGCTCTTAGACTAAAGCAATACTAAAAAAGAACAGAATTATTTGACAAAATAAAGCCTGCAATTTCCATAGAATCCTCATATCTTCCTCTCTGCTTGTCCCGTTGTGACGTCAAAAAAGTCAAAACTCCTCCCACCCCTAAAAGCGGCTTTCGTGCGTTTGATGTTTGACCACCCCTGGGGTGTGTGTGTGTGTGTGGGGGGGGGGGCAATCGGTCAAAAGAATCCGAGCACTGCGCTTTATTACGCCTTCTGGAGTCATACAGTAAAACCAAATGTATCATTAGACTCGTAATAATGCTTGGCATAAAAATTAACTGCAGTTTGGCTGAACTCGACTTTCTCTAGCCAGGCCCCATATTTTAGTAGAGGTATCTCCCCCCCCCCCCCCTCCTCTCAAATTAAACAAGAAAAATTTGAAAAATCGCTATCATGGGTCCAAATGATTACAATTATAGCATGTTACCCTTCACATTAAAGGGTTTGAAAAAATATTTTGATTGATATCATACTTGACAATGTACCCCTGGGAGGGTGGGTAACTTGCCCTCCGCGGGGCGCTAATGGCTAATGAATCCTTTTATTCAACTGAATTCTTTTATGTATTAGCTGTACATACTGTTTCCACTTTTTTGTATTAGCTGTAACATACATTTTGTAGCTTTTAAAAAGCTGAAATCAACAAATTAACTATTTACTCTTGACAATTGTTTTTGCATTCAATAGATCCATAAAGTATTTTGCCATTTTGTACTTTTGTTAGTGGTAGGAAAAACGGTATTTTGAGCGGGAAATTAGACGTGCAGCGTTACAAAAACGTTACTAATGATTTTTATTGATGAGCTGTGACTACTATTAATGAATCGATATCAAAACGGTTTACAGATGCTAATTTTCCCAGCCTGTTAATAAAATATGGTTAAATACGTTTTTCTTCCCTTATTATAGAATAGAATAGAACATTTGACATTTAGCTGTAACATACATTTTGTATTTAGTAGAAGAATTCTGCAATTATAAATAATATATTTGTTGATGAAATAACTGTAATAATAGGTTCCACTCAACTTTGTCAAGCATTCATATTCCATATATCGTTCTAAGGACTTGTGTTTCAGTTATCATTTATATAAACTGCTATTTATGAAATGATAGAATACAAACTGATACACGATATTAAAATTAACTGGCCCAACTCGAATTTTTTATACTGAAATCCACTTTTTAGGAACTTTTTTTTTTTTTTCAAAATTTACAAGATAAATTTTACAAACAGAAGGACGATTTTTTTCGATGAAGTTTTACGCATAGAGTTTAATTACTTGTAGCTCCATGGTCTTAATTTTTAAATAAAATAAATTATTATAGTATTGTGATGAATGACATGAATGGGAAATTATTTATGAATGAAATGCTGATTTTATAGAGAGAGCCAGGCGTGTTATTTTTTCTATGACGTCATTTGAATGAATTTCAGTTGTTTTCGATGAAGTTTTCAAATATAATAAATAATCGTAGTATTATGATAATTCTAAAATTATTACCGAGGAATGTATCACATTTTAGAGATGTTTAAATCAGGCAATTTATATTTCAATGCCGTCATTTGAATGAAGTTCATTTTTTTCGATGAAGGTTTAAGTTTTCAAATATAATAAATTAATGTAATATTGTGATAAGTTTTAAAATATTACCGAGGAATATATTGCATTTTAGCCATGTTTAAATAAAGTTGCATTGAAGTTGGAAAGTGTTTCATAATCAATGCTTTAAGCATGATTGATCTTTCTTGTTTCAATATAGAGAGATTTGAAAGAAAAATTTTGAACAATCGGTATTGTGCATCAAAATAATTACAGTTATAGCGTGTTACCCTTCACTTTAAAGAGTTTGATAAAATATTTCAATTGATGCCATACTTGACAATGTACCACAAGGCTTGTGGAGGGGCATTCTCCGAAGGGACTAATGACGTCACGAACAAAAACAAATTGTATTTTTCACAACAATGATTGAAACTATTAAGTCCTATGATCGTTGAGCCATAAATAAACCCTTTTATACCTGATTACGTCAATTTTATTCATATGCTGTCATATTAAAAATATATATAATTTCGAAGTTTCCGCTCGAATTTAAAAAAAAAATTCTATGTAGTTCTATATTGTTTTTATAACAAGGACGGGTTTAAAGTTTCGTGAAAATCCATTAATATTTATGGCCGCTAATGTGTACACAAGAAATATCGACCACAGACATACGAACAGACAGATAGACTGACTGACGGACAGGCAGAAAGACGGACATCACTCAAAAAATAGTCAAAGCATGTTCTGAAGGTCTTAAAATATGTATTGGCATCAAAATCTCAAATTCGAAAAAAATCGGGAAAACAATACTTCCTCTATACTGTGTAGCATAGTAAGAAAAGGTAAAAAATCTGATGTGGGCAGCACATGACTTTCCCTTCAGACTCAAATTCATATTTTCTTTATTTCTTTAATTATTCATTAGATTGAGTTTAATTGCACCAAATAACACTAAATTAGCATTTTTAATTTAATTTTTGTTTTTATTTGGTAATTGGACATTTTTCCGAAATCGGCGTAACCAAAATGCAAGAAATCTCAAATACCTTGAGAACGGTTAGTCCTAAAGCATAATGGAGTGTGCTATATTCTTTTCCTCGTCAAAAAATGCGTATAAAGCAAGAATTTAATTGATACATTCGAGCATACGTAGTTTTTTATTTTTTTAGATTTTGGCGATTTTTTGCTGGCCATTTCGTAAAAAATGGCAGGTTGTTCTTTTCCGAATTGTACCAAAATCTAATCAGCACCAGAATATCCCACAAGTAACTTATCTACCAAATATTGTGAAATTTGGTCAATTAGTATTTTAGATAGAGCGGGTACATGAAATTTTTGCGGGCCATTTCGTACAAAAAGGCGGGTTCTTCCTTTCCGAACCATACCAAATTCTAATCAGCACCAGAGTATCCTACAAGTAACTTATCGTCCAAATTTTGTGAAATTTGATCGATTAGTATTTAACTAGAGTGGATACATGAAATGTTTACGGGCCATTCCGCAAAAAAAGGCGGGTTCTGTTTTTACGAATCCCACCAAAAACTAATCAGCACCAAGGTCTCACCCAAGTGACTTACGTACCAACTTTTATGAAATTCGGTCCAGTAGTTTTTTAGTTAGAGTGGATACAAAATCTGCACAGACAGACACACACACAGACGTCACGCTAAAAATAGTTTTTTCGTATTCTAGAGGTCTCAAAACGTGTAGATCCGTCGAAAACTCGAGTTGCGATTTTCTGTATGATTCCAATACTTTCCCTATACATTACCATGTATTGCAGGGAAAGTAAAATGTGCAACTAATTTGCACAAGAGATCGTGTTCATAATATACTGTGCACCAACTTGATTTTTTAAAAAGACCATACTACCTTTTGATAACAGATTTTGATTCTTCTATATTGCATTTTTGACTGGATTATATGAATTACTGCCTTCAGGTATTTTGAAAAAATCGTCAAAAAATCAAAACCGCTAATAAAGTTACGCAAATAGACATTTCTTATGTAATTTTTCATTAGAAAACGATTGGCATAAATTTTAGAACGCTAACATGAACCATTCTCGAGATATTGTACATTTTTCAAAAAAATTATGAAAAAGTCACATAAAAAAAAAAAATTCTTATTGAGAAACATGTTCACTTTTCATATGTAATACCATGCGATAAATTGAGTGACATCATTCTCGTGGATCTAGCTCGTTCCATTCATGAAAAAATATACTTTGAATAATACTTTTGTATTTGAACGCCAATAGTCATTTATCTGCTGTAAGAATAACTTTTTTCTTAGTGCATAACGCTTGGCGAGATTTTGGCGGAATGTTGCCAACTTGGCGACTTTTTTGAAATGTTGCCAAATTAATGAAAATCTCGCCAAATGGATAAAAATGATGCTAAATCAATGAAAATGACGACTAATTGTCGAAAATTCAATATCTTGGAAAGAATATTAGTTTCTAATTATAAAGAATATTAATTCTACTATAAGAAAAACCTATTTTTTTACTGTAAAAATAGTAAATTCATTACATTATATAAGGAAAGTGATGTGTTGCCCACATCAGATTTTTTTTATTTTTTTATTTTTTCATTGAAAATGTAATGAAAAACAATTTGGATTCATTAAAGTGTCGAAAAATTTATATGCTTTGACACTTCAATGAGACTTATTTTCAATTTTTATCATTTGTAGTATTCTTACTTTCCTTATGTACATAATGTATAAATAAAGTATTGTGACGGGGTCGAAAATTCGAATTCGAGTTTTTGACGGGAGAGCACGTTTCAAGCACGTTGTGTGTGTGTGTGTGTGTGTGTGTGTGAAAGTATGTGTGTGTGTGTGTGAAAGTATGTGTGTGTGTGTGTGTCAGTGAGTCTGTGGAGACGATAACTGACGAACAAATAGACCGATTCGAACCAAATTTGGTACAAAAATCACAATCCGTAACACTGGAAGCCTATTGTTTTTATACGCAATCGAATGTTCAGAACCCCCCTAAATTTTCGAATGAAATTTTGAAAGAATTGTCAAAAAATCAAAATCACTAAAGTTACGCAAATAGACATTTCTTATGTAATTTTTCATTAGAAAACGATTGACATAAAATTTAGAACGCTAACATGAACCGTTCTCGAGATATTGTACATTTTTGAAAAAAATTATCAAAAAGTCATATAAAATAAAAAAATATATATTTCCTATTGAGAAACATGTTCACTTTTCATATGTAATACCATGCGATAAATTGGGAGACATCATTCTCGTGGATCTAGCTTGTTCCATTCATGACAAAAGATACTTTGAGTAATACTTTTGTATTCGAACGCTAATAGTCATTTATCTGCTGAAGGAATAACTTATTTTTTCATCCATAACGCTTGTCGAGATCTTGGCGACGAATTTGGCGGAATGTCGCCCACTTGGCGACTTTTAGAAATGTTGCCAAATTAACGAAAATCTCGTCAAATGGATAAAAATGACGCTAAATCAATGAAAATGACGACTAATTGTCGAAAATTCAATATCTTGGAAAGAATATTAGTATCTACTATAACAAAAACCTACTTTTTTTACTGTAAAATAGTAAATTTATTACATTATATAAGGAAAGTCATGTGTTGCCCACATCAGATTTTTTATATTATATACTCCGTACGAAGACCGGAGTATAATAATATAAAAAAAAACTTTATATATTTATCTTATTTCTTTATATATTTTATAATTTATATGTGCTATATATACATTGTTTTATTCTAATGAGAAATGTTTTATATACTCACGTGAAATTCAGCCGCACAGAAAGCAGATGAAAGGCTTCAGCCAGTGGACCCGACATGTACACCCGGCCAAACAAAACTGACAGCTTGAGATAAGGAAGATACTGCAAGAAATGACATAAAAAAATAGTTTAATGAAACAAATTAAATGTACCAACCAATATAAACACAAAATTCGAATCCACATTACTTTGGGTCGATTTAATTGTGAGGATATCAAAGGGTCAATGCCACATAAGGATGGAAACAGCCCGGGTTGAGAACTCCAGCATCTTACCAGTATGCCAAAATACTAACAGGGAAGGTATTACCCGGACCCAAGGCTGAATCTCTGAAACTCAGACCCTAAACTATAAATCAGCCCCTTCCCTCACAAAATAAAATTAAATGTCATAAAACTTAAACTGTAATTTTATCTCTGAAGCCATACAATTAGCCTTTTATAATAATGGAACATGAAATGTGCAATAAAAATGCAAAATAGGCTTCCATATATATTTTTAATAACTTAACATTTCCTGATAACAGGATAAGTGTAAAGCAATCCAAAGAATTATTGCATATATTTTACAATTATTTCTACTATAGCAACTGTAAAGAGCCTTACTGTCCCAACCGGGAATCGAACCCTGGATCTTCCAACTGGCCAGCCGACGCTCTACCGTTGAGCTACTGGGACGAAATTGCTAGCTCTTATTGTCGAAGTGGACTCTGCATTCTTCACTCTCTAATTTCAGATTGGCGTGCAAGTGATATACTGAAACTGGCCACCTTCTGCTATTTTTTCTTCAGGTTAGCCTCCTGATGCTTTCCTCTAGGTTAGCATCTTGAGTGATCGTTATCGTCACGCTTTGAAATCGGCTCTTAATATTTCAGAGACCACTGAATCCGTGCTAGTCGTACTAGGGTCACTTTCAGACCTCTGACATCTTTGCACTAACCTGCAGGGTTGATTTGTTCGAGTATTATTGCAAAGAACATTGCTGTCCCAATCGGGAATCGAGCACGAGATCTTCGAACTTTCGGGCCGACGCTCTATCGTTGAGCTACTGGGAAGGAATTTCAAGCTCTTATTGCGAAATGGAATCTGCGCAACTTACAATTTTTCAGGAATATATGCCTATCACAGTATGACCTACACGATAAGGCTACTATACATAAGAGATTTAAACTACGGTACTTTCCTCGTAAATACTGTCTTAAACAAGTCGTTAGCTATAGGTAAAACCTCATTTGAAGCCTCTGACATAATGCTAAAAACAGAAAATTTATAAATTTTAATAGCTATATGGCAATTTTGGAGACTTCTAAAACACGTAAGCCCTATGCATATGCCCCGAATTGTATTTGAACTCTCTCTGCGCACTCATAAGTAGGCAACTAAATACTGTGTAATCTATAAATCATCCTATATAATTCAGTATTTTATACATGGACGTAGGACAGAAAGTGAAAGTCCCCTTGGTGCAAGTTTCTTAGGCACTTAGCCCGGCAACCGATGAAAAGTAGTCAGCTTGAAGCAATAGAAGTTAAGTTTCGTCATTCGTGTTGTCACGGTCCAAAGTTAACTTTGAGAAGAGTTGCCAAACCAACAAGCATTACTACAGTTAAAAATCTGATGTGGGCACATGACTGTCTCTGCAGACTTATATCCACGTTATCTTTTTTACTTTCCTTATATACATAATAAGGAAAGTATTGTGATGGGGTCGAAAATTCGAATTCGAGTTTTCGACGGAAGAGCACGTTTCAAGCATCCCTGACCACGAATCTAACATTTTTGAAGTGATGTCTGTGTGTGTGTGTGAAAATATATGTGTGTGTGTGTGTGTGAAAGTATGTGTGTGTCAGTGAGTCTGTGGAGACGATAACTGACGAACGAATGGACCGATTCGAACGAAATCTGGTACAAAAATCACAATCCGTAAACACTGGAAGTCTATTGTTTTTATACGCAATCGAACGTTCAGAAACCCCCTAAATTTTAGAGTGAACTTGGCGACTTTTTTAAATGTTGCTAAATTAATGAAAAACTCGCCAAATGGAAAAAAATGGCGCTAAATCAATGACCACTCATTGATGATGACGACATGGAAAACGACGACTCATTGACGAAAATTCAATATCTTGGAAAGAATATAAATAACTACTATAAAAATAATCTATTTTTTTTTACTGTAAAAGTAGTAAATTCGTTGCATTATATAAGGAATGTCATGTGCTGCCCACATCAGATTTTTTTAATTAAATTTAATTCACTTTTAATTCAATTTTCGTTCTCATTTGATAGCTGGACTTATTTTCAAAGTTGGGGTGGAGAAAATACAAAAAAAAACTAAAATATCTCGAAAATGGCTAGTTCTAGTGCAATGGAGTTGGTTTTATTCCTTTCATCGTTACAAATTACGTATAAAACAAGCATTTAATGGATATAGTTGAGCATACGTAGTTTTTTATTTTAGATTTTGACGATTTTGAGGACCATTTTGCAAAAAAAGGCAGCTTATTTTATTTCGAATCGTATAAAAATCTAATCAGCACCAGGATAACTCACAAAAGACTTATCTACAGAATTTTGTGAAATTCGATCCATTAGTTTTTCAGCTAGAAGGAATACAGGTTTTTAGGGACTATTTCGCAAAAAAAGGCGGGTTCTTTTATCCCGAATCGTACCCAAAACTAATACCTACCAAATTTTATGAAATTCGGTCAATTAGTTTTTTAGAGTGGATAAAAAATCTGCACAGACAGACAGACAGACAGACACAGACGTCACGCTAAAAATAGTTTTTTCGTATTCTAGAGGTCTCGAAACGCGTAGATCCGTCGAAAACTGGAGTTACGATTTTCGGCATGATTCCAATATTTTCCCTATACATTAACATGTATTGCAGGGAAAGTAAAAATAGTTTGTTAATTTTGATGAGGCAATATCAAGGCGTAAACAACTTCCGCAAAAATTTTAAACTGTGTTGTGCACACAGAATTCAGTGACGTTCAAGGATATTTAGTGACATCGGTGAAGCAAGACAACAGTTATAGTTAACAAATTCGGTCCCTCTTGAGAGCCAGTGAACAAAATGCGCGCGTTCTTAACTCCAATCTCGTTATATGCGCAGAACGAGGTAAAAATAATTATGTCAGTCATACCCTGGATTAACCCTCCCTCCCCCCCCCCCACACACCACCATCACCACCACGGCTTAATGTGTGAGGCTTTAAGTTTGTACCTTATTTATCTTATGCGCAAATCCAGCTTTGTCCGAACTAAGGCTCCTAAATGTACAGACTGGAGCAACAACGACCATCTTCACTTCCAGTTGAAGCGATGGCTGAACATAGCGAAATGAAGATTACTATCTCTTCCTTTTCTCGATATCTCAAGAAAACTATAATATTTTAGACTATTTTCTTGAATGATTGATACATTTTTTTTTTAAGCAGAACACTTATTTTACAGTTAAATTGAGCAGAAAATAGCAACCATGTAACATGTGCGCGCCATTGAAATATCACAAGCAAACCATAACTGGCTTTGCTGGTTGGAGTGAAAAGTCAAAATGGCGGTTGCGTGAGCTTGTATTATTTAGAAGCCTTGGTCTTCAGATACTTCTAGATTTACAGAAAATTAGTAAATTTGTTCAGAACATTTTCTAGATGAGATTTTGAAATCCCACTTAATAATGATCTAGTAGACATATTTTTCGTCTTTTTGGTTTTGAAAATTTAACTAGCTAACCACATTGTTTAAAAAAATCTGATGTGGGCAGCACATGACTTTCCTTATATAATACAATGAATTCACTACTTTTACACCAAAAACATAGCTTATTCTTATAGTAGATACTTATATTCTTTTCAAGATATTGAATTTTCGTCAATTAGTCGTCATTTTTAACCATTTGGCGAGATTTTCGTTAATTTGGTTTTCATTTAAATTTTCATTTAAAAAGTCGTCAAGTTGGCGACATTCCGCCAAATTCGTCGCCAAAATCTCGCAAGGTGTTATGGAAGGAGAAATAAGTTATTCTTACAGCAGATAAATGATTATTGGCTTTCAAATACAAAATTATTACTCAAAGTATTTTTTCTCATGAATAGAACGAGCTAGATCCACAAAAATGATGTTACCAAATTTATCGCATGGTAATACATATGAAAAGTGAACATGTTTCTCAATAGGAAATATTTTTTTTTAATATTATATGACTTTTTGATAATTTTTTTGAAAAATGTGCAATATCTCGAGAACAGTTAATGTTAGCGTTCTAAAATTTATGTCAATCGTTTTCTAATGAAAAATTATATAAGAAATGTCTATTGGCGTAACTTTATTAGCAGTTTTGATTTTTTGAAGATTTTTTCAAAATTTCACTCGAAAATTTAGGGGGGGGGGGGGGGAGGTTCTGAACATTCAATTGCGTATAAAAACAATAGGCTTCCAGTGTTTACGGATTGTGATTTTTGTACCAAATTTCGTTCAAATCGGTCCATTCGTTCGTCAGTTATCGTCTCCACAGACTCACTGACACACACACACACACACACACACACAGACAGACAGACATAACTTCAAAAATGTCTGATTCGTGATTAGGGGTCCTTGAAACGTGCTCTCCCGTCGAAAACTCGAATTCGAATTTTGGACCCCGTCACAATACTTTCCTTATACTTTATGTATATAAGGAAAGTAATAAATTTTGTTAATTACGGAAAAAGTATGGTAGATCAGAAACCAGAGATTTTTCAGTAAATTAACGGGTCGTTATTTAGCAAATGACAGAGAGAGTTTCTGTTCTCGGTTTTATCAATCTTTTACACACTGTCATTTGCCTAGGTCGGACGGTCTGGGTCTCAACAACAACAACAACACTGTCATTTGCCATTTGCACGCTGCCACAACTGCCGCCGTGTTCATGCGGAGTACGATCACGTTAAACATGTGGGTCCGTAAGTCCTTCCGAGAGGTTGGTGGTAGGGGAAGGAGGGTACGGTCCCTGTGGATGCCTCCCCCACTGGGTTCCGTCTAAATTGGGTGGCACTTCCCGGCTGTCCAAACAGTTACCTTACACCTTTATGGTAGCCCGGCCGTCCAAATGGATGCTCAAGTCCTTGTTGACGAGCCGGACGGCCTGGGTTTTCAACACCTTTATGGTAGCATCGCACATCGCAGCGGGAAACCACTTATATCTACGTAAAGCTGGGGAAAAACACAACAAAAAAACACTAAACACTTATACAATCAATCAACGCTTGTTTTTTCGTTCCTGCTATTTTGATCCGTGTGAGCGTGATTTCGTTGTGATTGTATAAGTGTTTAGTGTTTTTCCCCAGCTTTACGTAGATATAAGTGGTTTCCCGCTGCGATGTTTGGTTGGTGAAAAATCCTTTATTGTATTTTCAAAACATTCCATTTCATTGTTCTATTGTATTTCAAGTATCCATTGTATTGGGATTCATTGCAAAAGTGCTCAAAACGACCTTTTGCTACATCTGTTTAAACCTTCTAATTTTAACTTTAACTATATTTAAATTGCATAATTATATACCTTGATATGTTTACTACACTAAATGATATGTTTTTAGCCATCCCTGTTCCTGTATATATTGTAAATTTGCATTTTTAAAACTGTTGTTTTTCACTTTTGTCGTATTCTGTTTCCAATACTTCGAATCCCCCCTTACTTTTGATAATGTACCTCTCCCATGTCTTAAACAGCAGGTGTTCTCGGCAGGTGTTGGAATATTCCTACTTTACTTTCAACCTGTTGTCCTCTTCTTCTCTTGGTCGGCGATTTTTCGCCTCTTCTTCCCTGTAAAACTCATTCTCATTGAGTTTCCTATTGAATTTTCACATTTTATTTTTTAATTTAAATAAAAACTTATATATTTCTTATCCGTTCGGCATCAAGAGCCCGATTGCCATCTTTAATCTTCTAAAAAAGTTTGGAACTTCTGGCACTTCGAGTTCGATTTTTCTTTTGTGGCAACAGTAAAGTTTGATCATTTCTGTCACATTTTCGTCATTTATGTCACGTCTCCGAAATGTGTCATTTCTGTCACGCTTTTAATTTTTGTCATTTCGGTCGCGTCTCCTGAATGACTTGCTTGTCGTTCCTATCATTTCTATATCGTCATCCCGGTCACGCATTTATTTTCACTCTTATTGATTTTTAAACATGTTTTTGTATTTTTTTATGTATCATTATGTTATCTACAGTGTATAGTATTGATTTAAAAAATATGGATAAGCAGTTGGAGTCAGAAATTGAGATAAAATTGCTAACCTCTTCGACACCTCAGATTTTAGATACGGAATTTTTTATGGTAAACTTCGAGTTTTCTTTCTTTCTAGCTTATTCATTGTAAATATTGTATATTGTTAAATTGATTATCATCATGAATCCCAACACGTACTCCCCTTCTTCAGAAGACTTTCCTCCTCTCCAACCTACTGTATTGCATACCCCGTTATCCCTGGTCACTGAGAGAACCGCTGCTCCTGATTCTATTACTTTATTGTGCTCAACAGAAAATACTCCAATTGAAACAACTCCCACAACCGGAAATCCTGGCATTAAATTTTCAAACTTCAAAAGTGTTCCTCAAACCTCACAAGTTTATGACTCTGCAATTTTCTCTCATTCCATCCAGCCTCCTCGTCTTCCTCGACAGTCCATCTTATCTCAACCTTCAACATCTTCTACAATTCTTGCACCGTTTGGTTCCTCGAAAACATCTAAAACATATACCAATCCAGTTTCTAACCCATCATCTAAACCTAGTATACCATCTACTAAACCAATGTCTACTGCCATGCTTAAACCAGCTACTTCAAGAGTTCTTCTCCCGGCCAGCAAACCTCCTCATTCCACTTCGCCAGTCTTTCCTCCTCCGCCGGTCCTTCCTTCGTCTCCTTCCACTCCTGCTGCAGCTGGCTCTTCCTCTTCTCCAGTTATTCCATCTTCTCCTGCTCCAACTTCTTCCTTCAAGCCTGATGATCCTTCTTCAACTTCTGCTCCTTCGGCAGCTTCCAGCCCTGGTTCGAATGTCACAGTCCTTGAATTTCCACAGATCAACATAAATAACGAGCATGTTGCCAGGATCCTTCTGAACATCTCCAGACTGGAAAAATATATAGCCAAAAATATTAAACTTAACGCAACTCAGAAACTCTATACTGAAGATAAATTCAAAGATATTAAGATCTCGTGTCATACTCTGGAGAGTAATGTTTCCTCCTCCTTGCCATCTCCACGCTCTCGACTGGCGGACACAGCTGCATTGGAATCTCTCTCCAAATCTATCAATGAAAACCTTTCATCTTTTCAAAACAAAATAGACAATAGTCTTAAAAACTTTTCTTCATCTATTTCTAAAGAGATCCCACTGATTATCAAGAACCATCTATCATCTTCAATTACTAAAGAGATCCCACAAATTATCAAGAGCTCTGTTCAACAAACTATTAGGAAAACTGCTCCGCTTGGAGGCACTTCAACTTCTTCTTCTTCTTCTATCCCTTCTGTTGATCCTGCTGGCAACAGACTGTATTCAAGTATCCTCCTTCAGGGCAGAGACAGGACTAAAGGCAATCAACAACTTAAAAAGGATCTTTTCTCGCTCTCCTGTCCCCAGGGAGTAAATATAAAAAACATTTCGACTCTCCCTAATGGAACTCTAAAAGTTACCTGCAAAGAATCTCATCCTGAAAATCTATTGCCCATCTTCCTGAACTCCAACATTAAAGAAAAATTCACCTTTAAACTTCAAGAAGACCGTCGCCAAGCTCTTATTATTTTCAACCTCCCTTCAGACTTCTCTGAAGAGAATGTTAAAGCACTTATATGCCTCAATCATACTACCTTGAAATCTGGAGACATTCGTATTATCAAAAACTTCAAGACCAGGTCCGGTTGTGTTAATTGGGTTTTCTTGGTGGATCTTCCTTCAGCAAATCGCATTCTAGACTCAAAAAAACTATTTCACCATTTCAGGTCTTTTTCGGTGAAAAAATACATCTCTCTGAAAATGTGCCATAAGTGCCAGGGATACGGGCACGTTGCAAACTTTTGTCATTATCCCATTGGCAACTGCAGCCATTGCACGCGTCCTGGACATACCTTTAGAGAGTGTTCAGCTAAATCATCGCCAATCTGTGTCAACTGCACAACTTCCAATGACGATAATCCTAGACTCAATTACGATATATACCATAACACTCATGACAGAAAGAACTGTCGCACATATATGGCTGAAATGGCTTGATTATTTTGCCTCCTTGTATATAGTTATGTCTTCTTTTGGTGTTTTTTGTGTATTTATGTATTACTCTGTTTTTCCGTGCTGTATTCACCTTTTATTGTGTTTTCCCTCCCTCCGAGCTTTGTCCTTTTGTCTTCCAGTTTCTTATTTTTTTTCTTAATTATGACCATTTCTGGCTTACAAATTAATGTTAATCATTCCCTTTCTGCCCATTCAAATGCTTTTAAATTCGCAATTGATAACTCAATCGATTTTATATGCCTCCAAGAACCCTATATTAACCGAAACCACATTCTTTCTCCTCCCCCTGGAATTCGACAGTTTATTTCTGCCTCCCAAAAGGCAGTTATTTTAATTTTTAATCCCTCTCTTACTGTCAACTTCAAATATAAATCCTCTTCTTCAATTTTTGTTGAAATTTTACTTCCCCATCTCTCCCCCCTTAATCTGGCTAGCATTTACTTTCCTCCCCACGACAATTTTAATACATTACTTTCAGAGATAGAAATTTTTGATTATTTAACCTCTAATTTTCTCCTTTTGGGAGACTTTAACGCCAGAGCTCGGATGTGGGGATATGGGTTCACAGACCAGAGAGGTCTCGACATGATTGATTTTTGCCTCAACAACAACCTTTTAATCTGTAATGATAAAAACAGTGGTCCAACTTTCGTCTCTCACTCTGGTAATGGCTTTCCTGACCTTTCCCTGTTAAATTATTCATTGTTTGATTCTTTACATTGCTGGGAGGTCCTTTCGAGTGACACCCTTAGCGATCATAAATATATAAAAATTACTCTTAACTTAGTTCCCCCCCCCCCCTCCTAATTCTTTTTATCTGAAAACACGTTATGGAATCGGCAAATTTATATATAATTTCAAATCAAACCTTAATTTACTTAATTCCCTATTGGACAACATCGGAGATACTCATTCCTTGGATTCATTTTTTAATACATTCATAAATATAACGCAAAATTGTGCAATTAAACATATTAGGAAGAAGAAATCAAAAACAATTAGGAATTTTACTTGGTGGAATAAGGATCTGTCGAAACATAGAAACTTTGTTACAGTCCTCTATAAAAGAATTAAGTCACTCGAGAGGAACTCCGCTCCCCAGTCCGAAATCTCGGCTGCCTTGATTAAATATAAACTTAACAGAGCAAAGTACAAATTAATGATAAAAAAGACAAGATTAGACTCCTGGAAATCCTTTTGCTCTAAATGCAGTGAAACTTTCGGATCCCTTTTCAAATTTACTTCCCACAAACATAAAAAATTTAACGATATAAACCTTCACTTTCCAGACTCTCCTTCCCTCTCCCATGATGAAAAAATGAGACGCTTGTTGGACCATCATTTTAAAGAAGATAAGGACTTCATGAATTTTCCGTCCTTCACTTTGCCATCTGAGGGTCTTGGAGTTATTTCGGATGAAGAGCTTCTGATTGTCTTTCAAAATTTAAAAAATGGCAAGGCACCGGGCCTTGATAATTTGGATTTTACAATTTGGAAACATCTATATAAATCTTTCCCTTCTCTCCTATCCAAAATTATAAACCTCTGTTTCAAATTCTGTCATTTTCCCTCCTGTCTTAAAAATGCTAATATCTTATTTTTCAACAAACCCGGAAAGGATCCCTCTCTTTGCTCCTCTTATAGACCTATTTGCCTCCTCCCCACCTTTGGAAAAATCCTTGAAAGAATATTTGTAAATAAACTTAATTTTTGGCTTTCTTCCGCGGGAGCTCTCCATCCTCTCCAATTTGGCTTTAAAGAACTTTCCAGTTGTGAGGACGCCGCTCTCAGGCTGATTGAAACGGTTTCATCACATAAATCTAAACATTTTGCTTCCTTGACCACCGTAGACATCTGCGGAGCCTTTGATAGTCTCAATTGGAACATTTTACCTTTAGCTCTTACAAAAATTAATCTTCCCCTTACTTTTCAACATTTTATTTTTTCGTATCTTTCAAACAGACAAATTTCTATTTCCATTGGTACTTCCCTTATCAACAAATTTATTTCCATGGGTGCTCCACAGGGCTCGGTTTTATCGCCCTCCCTGTGGAGTATTTATTTTAATGATATTCTTAATCTGAACAATGATCTATATCACCTTCAGACTTTCGCGGATGATCTCGCGGTGGTCACTTACTCCTCTAGCCTTAAATCACTCCGTTTAAATACCAATAACCTTCTTGATGTCATCTCCTCCTCTCTTTCAAATTTGAAATTATCTATTGCCCCAGAAAAATGCAAATCCATAGTTTTTAGCAAAAACAGATCAAAAATTAGACAGCGTCCCTCCTTTAAAATTCAAAATTACAGAATTCAAACTTCTAGACAATTAACCTTTCTTGGATTAACAATCGATGATAATCTTAAATGGAGTTCCCACATTTTTAACCTTAGAGAGAAATGTTTTAAGTTTGCCAGTACCTTTGGGCGGGTTACTGGCAATAATTGGGGAATAGATAAATCCTTTTTAAACACCTGGTATCTTTCGGTTATCGAAAAGATTATCATTTTTGGCGCGGGAATTTGGGGACAAGCTTTGACTGGGGCTCAGGTCAAAAAACTTTTATCTCTCCAAAGGATTTTTCTTCTAAAAATTGCTTCTGGTTTTCGGACTACTTCCAACATTTCTCTATATTCTTTAACTGGTATCCCTCCCATACATTTTGTTATAAATACTCAATATAAAAAATATAATTTTTGGAAACTCCGGAATAACCTTTTTACTGATCCGTCCCTCCCCTCCCCTTCAAACTTCGATTTTAATTCTCCCTCTTCACTTATCCCCCCCCCCCCCATCTTCGTATTGCTCACCTTTTACCTCTTGTTCCCTCCACCTTTTCTGATATCAATGTTTACACCGATGGCTCTGCCATTGACGACAAAATTGGTTATGCTATTTGCATTTTTAATAAAGACACATTAGAAAACACCTTTACTTTCAAACTCAACCTTGGGAACACAGTTTTTCAGGCGGAAATCGCCGCTATCCACTTTGCTATCAAATGGGCATCTTCTAATAATTTCAAAATTAACATCTTTTCAGATAGTCAATCCTCTATTTCGGCCCTTAAATCTATTAGAAACAAATCTGACTTTCTGTCCAAAATTAAACTTGAAGCTAATATTAATAAACATTTAATCAACCTTTGTTGGGTCAAGGCCCACTCAGACATCTCGGGTAACGAGGCCGCCGATACAAATGCTAAACTTGCTACCTCTTCCGGCACCCCCACCTCTATACCTTTTCCATATTCCTTATTAAAGAAACACTGTAAACTCGACATCCTAAATTCTTGGCAAAACTATTTAAATGATTATATTTCCCCCAGAAACCACGATCCAGCTAGAATATTAAAATTTCTCCCGAATGTTAACTTTAATACCCACATAACAAATAAATATCTTGTTTACTTTATTACGGGCCACGGCCCATTCCTCGATTACTTATACTTTTTTAAACACAAAACAACCTCATGATGTACTTGCGGATCCTATGGTGACGCAGACCACTATGTTTTCACTTGTCCCCTTACAAAATCTTTCCACCTTTCTAAACCTTCTGCTGGAAACTCCGCGGCCTGGTTCTCGAGTGTCTGCTCCAACAAAACTTCTATTAACAAGATCAAAAACTGTGTTCTCATAGCGAGAGAAATTTCTAATAAAATTACATAATCAGCCTGGGAGCCTCTTCTGCTTTTAACATTTTCTCTGCTCTCTGGACCCCCCTGAGGTGTCGCTTTTTTGGTGGAGGTTTTTGCTTTGGTTTTGTAGTTGGTTTTGTTTTTGTGGTTTGTTTTGTTGTGCTGTTTATATTGTATTGTATTGTATAGTTTTTATGTTTTGTTTTGTTGCCATTCTTTTATTTGTCTTGTTGTAACTGTGTTGTGATTCAATTTTAACCTGTCTTGTAATGTTTTGAATCTAAAATAAAGTTCCCGGCCACACACTTAGCTACAGTAAACCTTCGGGTCTGTCGTGTGGTCTGGGTTTTCAACACTTCAACACCTTTATGGTAGGTCGGACGGTCTGGGTCTCAACAACAACAACACTGTTATTTGCCGACATTTTTCTAGTAGGTCGGACGGTCTGGGTCTCAACAACACTGTCATTTGCATCTTTGGCTATTAGACTCGGCTATGATAAAGATAATCCATAAAATCACCGAAACAGCTGTCGGATTTTAGCAATTTTTAACAATTGTATGCTTTTATCTTTGCACATTTATATTGGGGAAAAAAACATACACCGTAAAATAACATATTGTTTTTAAAACAATGTCGGTAGTATTCAGAATTTCCAAAAGTAAAAAGACAAAAAAAATAAAAGTCCATTACAAACTATTTTCTCGGGAAAATCTCTTGCGAATTGCTCTGCTCAAATCGCTCAGCAACAAATCAGCTTCCTTCTTGATCAGCATAACACAGATAATTGGCAAACTTTATACGAGATGTGTGTCTGTCTGTGAAAAAGGTATTTCTGGAGAAAATTAAGCGATGGAAATGAACATTTTCACGATTATGTCAAACGGTAACTATAAGAAAACTAGATTTTGATGACGATTGGACACGTAAAAGTGAGGTTGTCCCCACGGTAAACGTGAGATTTATGCCAATTATTTTAAAGCCCCGAATAAAAATATCCATTTTAGCAAAGCCGCAGTCATGGGAACACAATCTCCGGAATCATTCACAGGGTAGGATCCAAAGACTATCTGTCAAGCAAAGACTCAAATCGCCCAGAGTTTACGAAAAAGATTACAAAATCCTGTCCATCTCGTCATCTTGAGGAATCCAGTATAATCTTGCGCAAAGAACAAAGATTCTGTGAACAATTCATGGACCCAATCTCACAAACACCAGATTTATATGTCCCTTAGAGGAAGTAGGCCATAATTACAGAGCTAAGGCCATCCGCCCTGAAAAAAACAACGGCTTGCTCCCAAGAAAGTAAAGAATAAGTAAATGTAGGTACAATTAAAAGATATAGCAGGTAAAGGTGCACATGAAAGCTAGAAGAAGTAAAAAAATAGTAAAATAAGATAAAACATATTCTGTGGAATTAAAGAAATATAAAAGTGTTCTATGGAATAAAAAGTTTGGGAACTGCTCATATAGAAATATATAATGTGATAAAATGTATGTAATGTGATAAAAGTATAACTTACCTCCCCAACAGCCACTTCGAAATGCATACTTCTTCACTGGATGGAATCAGCAAGATTGAATCAATACATCCAACCCCCAGTCTTACACAAGTAGAATCCACTTAAAATACCAATAAACGCATAAATTTACTGGGAAAAACATGCAAATTATTATTCACACTCAACTCATGCTATATATTTCCTATTTTTTTCACAATGCTTATAGATTAAATAATAAACATGTTTTGTCGAAGACGAGAATCAAATGCAATATAGAATTACAAAAGTTTGTAATAGAGTATTTATTATGTATATACTGATATAGAGTCAGTTTTCTGCAATCTTTTGTGATATTGACTTGACTAAAATTTTGTTTCTTTACGGGAATATTTCACAATGTTCTTCCAATTTGTTTTTCTTGTAAAATAACAACAGTTCGATCAAAAAGTCGAAATAGTAAATATATGTAAAGAATAATTTTTATCCCAGATTTAACTTTCACACGTATATACTAGTGAATACTTCAAAGGTATATATGAGATGTTTATTGTTCATATATTTATACAACTGCGATAAATGGATGATAAATGAAAGTTTACATAAGATAGGAGGTAATACAGGTAAGTTAGTGATAGGTTTTCAAAGTCATAAAGTCAACGTATTTTTTTATTCAAAAGATACAAAATTCGCCAACATATAGTATAAAGTACATAATTTCACCTCGATATAATAGAAATGGTAGGTCATTACTTATTTAGAACAAAATGGAATATTCCAAGTTATCAGTATTTTATAAATTTTTCAATAAAAGTCGATTAATCGCTTATTTTAATGAAAACGACCAATTTAATTGATTGATGGCACTAAAGTTTAATATTATTTTACAGCTTATTTTATTTTGATTCTATTTTGGTATTTAAAGTTTTATATTTTGATATATTGATACAGTCAAAATCTTCTCAAGAATAGTACGTAAATTTTAGCAAAACAAAACTTAATTTATAGATTTCATGTTTGTGCAGTGTGTAGAAATTTAAAAAAAGTACTGTAATGACATTCTGCAATTTTTCTGTATTTCTTCTAGTAAAAATAGATGTAAACCTTAATTTATATCTGAAATAAAATGAAATATAAAGTGTGGTTTTATTACTAACGTACCTATACTATGTATTATATTATCAAATTTAATTTAAAACATGTATTAGAACGTACTCTTATATAAGGAATATTTTATGGACGCATGTGGATTTCTAATTTTAAAAAATCTGATGTGGGCAACACATGACTTTCCTTATATAATGTAATTAATTTACTACTTTTACAGTAAAAAAAAGTAGGTTTTTCTTATAGTAGATACTAATATTCTTTCCAAGATATTAAAATTTCGACAATTAGTCGTCATTTCTATCCATTTGGCGAGATTTTCGTTAATTTGGCAACATTTCAAAAAGTCACCAAGTTGGCGACATTCCGCCAAATTCGTCGCCAAAATCTCGCCAAGCGTTATGCACTAAGAAATAAGTTATTCTTACAGCAGATAAATGACTATTGGCGTTCAAACACAAAAGTATTACTAAAAGTATATTTTTTCATGAATGGAATGAGCTAGTTACACGAGAATGATGTAACCTAATTTATCGCATGGTATTACATATGAAAAGTGAACATGTTTCTCAATAGGAATTTTTTTTTATATGACTTTTTGATAATTTTTTTTAAAAAAATGAACAATATCTCGAGAACGGTTCATGTTAGCGTTCTAAAATTTATGTCAATCGTTTTCTAATGAAAAATTACATAAGAAATGTCTATTTGCGTAACTTTATTAGTGGTTTTGATTTTTTGACGATTTTTTCAAAATTTCATTCGAAAATTTAGGGGGGTTCTTAACATTCGATTGCATATAAAAGCAATAGGCTTCCAGTGTTTACGGATTGTGATTTTTGTACCAAATTTGGTTCGAATCGGTCCATTCGTTCGTCAGTTATCGTCTCCACAGACTCACTGACACACACACACATACTTTCACACACACATACTTTCACACACACACACACACCCACACACACATACACACACACACAGACATCACTTCAAAAATGTTTGATTCGTGATCAGGGATGCTTGAAACGTGCTCTCCCGTCGAAAACTCGAATTCGAATTTTCGACCCCGTCACAATACTTTCCTGATACATTATGTATATAAGGAAAGTAAAAATCTGGTTTTCCTTTTATGCTTTAATTGCAAATGGATATCTTACAAGTGTAGTAGTTATCCATGTTCCGTGTTATCCAAGCTAGCTCTTTTTTCACTGACTCATCACTTTTTCTGATAATGTTGAAACCTCAACTCTTGAGAAATGATGAACCTCGGTTTACTGAATTTATTTTAATTGACTCATCACTTTTTCTGAAAAAGTTGAAATCTCAACTCTTATGAAATGCTAAACCCCGATCTACTGAATTTTTTAATTGACTCATCAGTTTTTCTGATAAAGTTGAACCATCTTAGAAATGCTTAACCTCGGTTTACTGAATTTTTTTTAATTGACTAATCACTTTTTCTAATAAAGTTGAAACCTCAACTCTTGAGAAATCGTGAATCTCGGTTTACTGAATTTTTTTTATTGTCTCATCACTTTTCTGATAAAGTTGAAATCTCAACTCTTGAGCAATGCTGAACCTCGGTTTACTGAATATTTTTGCATTAACTCATCGCTTTTTCTGTTAAAGTTGAAACCTCCACTCTTGAGAAATGCTAAACCTCGGTTTACTGAATTTTTACTTTCCTTATATACATAATGTATAAGGAAAGTATTGTGACGGGGTCGAAAATTCGAATTAGATTTATCGACGGAAGAGCACGTTTCAAGCATCCCTGATCACGAATCAAATATTTTTGAAGTGAAGTCTGTGTGTGTGTGTGTGTCAGTGAGACTGTGGAGACGATAAATGACGAAAGAATGTACCGATTCGAACGAAATTTAGTACAAAAATCACAATCCGTGAACACTAGAAGCCTATTGTTTTTATACGGAATCGAATGTTCAGAACCCCTCTAAATTTTCGAGTGAAATTTTGAAAACATCGTCAAAAAATCAAAACCGCTAATAAAGTTACGCAAATAGACATTTCTTATGTAATTTTTTATTAGAAAACGATTGGCATAAATTTTAGACCGCTAACATGAACCGTTCTCGAGATATTGCACATCTTTCAAAAAAATTATCAAAAAGTTAAATAAAATGAAAAAAAAAATTTCCTATTGAGAAACATGTTCGCTTTTCATATCTAATACCATGCGATAAATTGGGTAACATCATTCTCGTGGATCTAGCTCGTTCCATTCATGAAAAAAGATACTTTGTGTAATACGTTTGTATTTGAACGTCAATAGTCATTTGTCTGTTGTAAGAAAGCTTATTTCTTCGTCCATAACGGTTGGCGAGATTTTGGCGACGAATTTAGCGGAGTGTCGCCAACTTGGCGACTTTTTGAAATGTTGCCAAATTAACGAAATTCTCGCCAAATAGATGAAAATGACGACTAATTGTCGAAAATTCAATATCTTGGAAAGAATATAAGTATCTACTATAAGAAAAACCTATTTTTTTACTGTAAAAGTAGTAAATTCATTACATTATATAAGGAAAGTCATGTGTTGCCCACATCATATTTTTTTAATTGTCTCATCACTTTTTCTGATAAAGTTGAAACGTCAAATCTTGAACCTTGGTTTACTCAATCTGTTTTGCAGTAAACCAAGGAAGATGACGGTGGTGGAAATAATTTTTCGCTAATAAAATTCAGTTTCAGAACCTATTACGGCAGAAGACTTTCAAGATAACCTGAAGATGAGCAAGAGACAAAATATCAATCAAGTACGCACTGCAATACACCGAACAGCGGAATGAGAGTACAGATAACATAGTTATACATTTAGTGAATGAGGGCAGATAGGAGAGTGAAGAAGAGGGTGATATGGGTCCAGGAGAAAGCCCAAGAACTGCACATACTGAGGGCCTAGATTAAGACCGTACTGCAATACATCGAACAGCAAAATGAGTACACATAAGCAAACAATGGGCGCGGTAGCCCATTGGTTAGCGCGCTGAAGTTGCACTCGGTAGGCCCGGGTTCGATTCCAACCACTGCCAAAACTGCCGCCGTGTTCACGCGGAGTACGATCACGTTAAACATGTGGGTCCGTAAGTCTTTCCGAGAGGTTGGTGGTAGGGGAAGGAGGGTACGGTCCCTGTGGATGCCTCCCCCACTGGGTTCCGGTCCAAATTGGGTGGCACTTCCCGTCCGTCCAAACAGTTACCTTACACCTTTCTGGTAGGTCGGACGGTCTGGGTCTCAACAACAACATAAGCAAACAAACACATGTTACTTTCCTTATATACATAATGTATAAGGAAAGTATTATGACGGGGTCGAAAATTCGAATTCGAGTTTTCGACGGGAGAGCACATTTCAAGCATCCCTGATCAGGAATCAAACATTTTTGAAGTGATGTCTGTGTGTGTGTGTGTGAAAGTATGTGTGTGTGTGAAAGTATGTGTGTGTTTGTCAGTGTGTCTGTGGAGACGATAACTGACGAACGAAATGGACCGATTCGAACGAAATTTGGTACAAAAATCACTATCCGCAAACACTGGAAGCCTATTGTTTTTATATGCAATCGAATGTTCAGAACCCCCAAATTTTCGAGTGAAATTTTGAAAAAATCGTCAAAAAATCAAAACTGCTAATAAAGTTACGCCAATAGACATTTCTTATATAAATTTTCATTAGAAAACGATTAACATAAATTTTAGAACGCTAACATGAACCGTTCTCAAGATATAATACATTTTTCAAAAAAGTTATCAAAAAGTCAAATAAAAAAAAATTTCTATTGAGAAACATGTTCACTTTTCATATGTAATACCATGCGATAAATTGGGTGACATCATTCTCGTGGAACTAGTTCGTTCCATTCAGGAGAAAAGATACTTTGAGTAATACTTTTGTATTTGAACGGCAATAGTCATTTATCTGCTGTAAGAATAACTTATTTCTCCGTCCATAACGCTTGGCGAAATTTTGGCGATGAATTTGGCGGAATGTCGCGAACTTGGCGACATTTTTATTTGTTGCCAAATTAACAAAAATCTCGCCAAATGGATAAAAATGACGGCAAATCAATGAAAATGACGACTAATTGAAGAAAATTCAATATCTTGGAAAGAATATAAGTATCTACTATAAGAATAACATTTTTTTTAACTGTAAAGGTAGTAAATTCATTGCATTATATAAGGAAAGTCATATGTTGCCCACAACAGATTTATTTTCTTTCCGCACATATTTCGTCAACGGCAGGAATGGCGGATCCTATCCAAGGGATCATTGGAACGGGAACATTAAGCCAAATGTCAGGGCTAATCTATATAATAAAAGGCAATGTCTGTGTGTCTGTCTTATACACTATACGTTTCGCGACCGCGCGTCGGAGAGCTACGAAATTTGGCAATCGGAGACCCGGGGGGGAGGGAAGGGGACACGTGAAAACCGATTTTTAAAATTTTAATTATTTTTTTATTTATTTAATGTTTTATGCGATTTCGACCGTTTTTTGCCGTTTTTGCCCTTTTTTCTCCACGATCCAGACATCGTAGAAAAAAACAAATTACACCATCGGAAAGAGCAGAGAATTTCGAGTAAAAATATATCAATTTCAAATCTGAATTTCGATTTCTAATATTTTTTAAAGATTTTAAAACAAAAGTCACTTTTTGCTCAAGAAAACGATTTTTGGTTTTTAAATTCTCGCATCGTGAAAAGTACTCATAATTTCGACTAATAATTTACATTTTCAGAAAGGTCAAACATCTGGCATTCTTACAAGTCTAATCTGGTCCAGAAATAATGAAAATTGCCTTCAGGATCGCAATTTTAAAGACGTCATGATTTTAAATTTCTCGCCGTTCCGCTCGGCGTGACGCTTCGTGTCTCCCCCGCTGAAGCAGGGAAGGTGGTGGGTGGGGACGTCAAGGTGGAGGTGACGTCACGGTTCTGAATAGAGCGCCTTTGCTCTATATAAATTATTATATTTATATTTTAAATGATGGGACGATCTGGATTTTTTAAATGTATATTTTAACTTTTGGATATTTTAATTTTATGGTTATTTTAAATGATGGAACAATGAAACAATGGAATGAGGATGATGGAATTAAGCATATGGTCATTTTAAATTGCAAATTAGCGCGCGGGAAGTTAGCGGTAGGCCCGGGTTCGATTCCCGCCACTGCCAAAACTGCCGCCGTGTTTACGTGGAATAAGATCACGTTAAATATGTGGGTCCGTAAGTCCTTCCGAGAGGTTGGTGGTAGGGGAAGTAGGGTACGGTCCCTGTGGATGCCTCCCCCACTGGGTTCCGGTCCAAATTGGGTGGCACTTCCCGTCCGTCCAAACAGTTACCTTACACCTTTCTGGTAGGTCGGACGGTCTGGGTCTCAACAACAACATAAGCAAACAAACACATGTTACTTTCCTTATATACATAATGTATAAGGAAAGTATTATGACGGGGTCGAAAATTCGAATTCGAGTTTTCGACGGGAGAGCACATTTCAAGCATCCCTGATCAGGAATCAAACATTTTTGAAGTGATGTCTGTGTGTGTGTGTGTGAAAGTATGTGTGTGTGTGAAAGTATGTGTGTGTGTGAAAGTATGTGTGTGTTTGTCAGTGTGTCTGTGGAGACGATAACTGACGAACGAAATGGACCGATTCGAACGAAATTTGGTACAAAAATCACTATCCGTAAACACTGGAAGCCTATTGTTTTTATATGCAATCGAATGTTCAGAACCCCCAAATTTTCGAGTGAAATTTTGAAAAAATCGTCAAAAAATCAAAACTGCTAATAAAGTTACGCCAATAGACATTTCTTATATAAATTTTCATTAGAAAACGATTAACATAAATTTTAGAACGCTAACATGAACCGTTCTCAAGATATAATACATTTTTCAAAAAAGTTATCAAAAAGTCAAATAAAAAAAAATTTCTATTGAGAAACATGTTCACTTTTCATATGTAATACCATGCGATAAATTGGGTGACATCATTCTCGTGGAACTAGTTCGTTCCATTCAGGAGAAAAGATACTTTGAGTAATACTTTTGTATTTGAACGGCAATAGTCATTTATCTGCTGTAAGAATAACTTATTTCTCCGTCCATAACGCTTGGCGAAATTTTGGCGATGAATTTGGCGGAATGTCGCGAACTTGGTGACATTTTTATTTGTTGCCAAATTAACAAAAATCTCGCCAAATGGATAAAAATGACGGCAAATCAATGAAAATGACGACTAATTGAAGAAAATTCAATATCTTGGAAAGAATATAAGTATCTACTATAAGAATAACATTTTTTTTAACTGTAAAGGTAGTAAATTCATTGCATTATATAAGGAAAGTCATATGTTGCCCACAACAGATTTATTTTCTTTCCGCACATATTTCGTCAACGGCAGGAATGGCGGATCCTATCCAAGGGATCATTGGAACGGGAACATTAAGCCAAATGTCAGGGCTAATCTATATAATAAAAGGCAATGTCTGTGTGTCTGTCTTATACACTATACGTTTCGCGACCGCGCGTCGGAGAGCTACGAAATTTGGCAATCGGAGACCCGGGGGGGAGGGAAGGGGACACGTGAAAACCGATTTTTAAAATTTTAATTATTTTTTTATTTATTTAATGTTTTATGCGATTTCGACCGTTTTTTGCCGTTTTTGCCCTTTTTTCTCCACGATCCAGACATCGTAGAAAAAAACAAATTACACCATCGGAAAGAGCAGAGAATTTCGAGTAAAAATATATCAATTTCAAATCTGAATTTCGATTTCTAATATTTTTTAAAGATTTTAAAACAAAAGTCACTTTTTGCTCAAGAAAACGATTTTTGGTTTTTAAATTCTCGCATCGTGAAAAGTACTCATAATTTCGACTAATAATTTACATTTTCAGAAAGGTCAAACATCTGGCATTCTTACAAGTCTAATCTGGTCCAGAAATAATGAAAATTGCCTTCAGGATGGCAATTTTAAAGACGTCATGATTTTAAATTTCTCGCCGTTCCGCTCGGCGTGACGCTTCGTTTCTCCCCCGCTGAAGCAGGGAAGGTGGTGGGTGGGGACGTCAAGGTGGAGGTGACGTCACGGTTCTGAATAGAGCGCCTTTGCTCTATATAAATTATTATATTTATATTTTAAATGATGGGACGATCTGGATTTTTTAAATGTATATTTTAACAAAAGTTATTTTAATATAGGATATTTTATTTTATATTTTTTAATAATTTTATATTTTATATATTTTTAAGGATATTTTAATTTTATGGTTATTTTAAATGATGGAACAATGAAACAATGGAATGAGGATGATGGAATTAAGCATATGGTCATTTTAAATTGCAAATTAGCGCGCGGGAAGTTAGCGGTAGGCCCGGGTTCGATTCCCGCCACTGCCAAAACTGCCGCCGTGTTTACGTGGAATAAGATCACGTTAAATATGTGGGTCCGTAAGTCCTTCCGAGAGGTTGGTGGTAGGGGAAGTAGGGTACGGTCCCTGTGGATGCCTCCCCCACTGGGTTCCGGTCCAAATTGGGTGGCACTTCCCGTCCGTCCAAACAGTTACCTTACACCTTTCTGGTAGGTCGGACGGTCTGGGTCTCAACAACAACATAAGCAAACAAACACATGTTACTTTCCTTATATACATAATGTATAAGGAAAGTATTATGACGGGGTCGAAAATTCGAATTCGAGTTTTCGACGGGAGAGCACATTTCAAGCATCCCTGATCAGGAATCAAACATTTTTGAAGTGATGTCTGTGTGTGTGTGTGTGAAAGTATGTGTGTGTGTGAAAGTATGTGTGTGTGTGAAAGTATGTGTGTGTTTGTCAGTGTGTCTGTGGAGACGATAACTGACGAACGAAATGGACCGATTCGAACGAAATTTGGTACAAAAATCACTATCCGTAAACACTGGAAGCCTATTGTTTTTATATGCAATCGAATGTTCAGAACCCCCAAATTTTCGAGTGAAATTTTGAAAAAATCGTCAAAAAATCAAAACTGCTAATAAAGTTACGCCAATAGACATTTCTTATATAAATTTTCATTAGAAAACGATTAACATAAATTTTAGAACGCTAACATGAACCGTTCTCAAGATATAATACATTTTTCAAAAAAGTTATCAAAAAGTCAAATAAAAAAAAATTTCTATTGAGAAACATGTTCACTTTTCATATGTAATACCATGCGATAAATTGGGTGACATCATTCTCGTGGAACTAGTTCGTTCCATTCAGGAGAAAAGATACTTTGAGTAATACTTTTGTATTTGAACGGCAATAGTCATTTATCTGCTGTAAGAATAACTTATTTCACCGTCCATAACGCTTGGCGAAATTTTGGCGATGAATTTGGCGGAATGTCGCGAACTTGGCGACATTTTTATTTGTTGCCAAATTAACAAAAATCTCGCCAAATGGATAAAAATGACGGCAAATCAATGAAAATGACGACTAATTGAAGAAAATTCAATATCTTGGAAAGAATATAAGTATCTACTATAAGAATAACATTTTTTTTAACTGTAAAGGTAGTAAATTCATTGCATTATATAAGGAAAGTCATATGTTGCCCACAACAGATTTATTTTCTTTCCGCACATATTTCGTCAACGGCAGGAATGGCGGATCCTATCCAAGGGATCATTGGAACGGGAACATTAAGCCAAATGTCAGGGCTAATCTATATAATAAAAGGCAATGTCTGTGTGTCTGTCTTATACACTATACGTTTCGCGACCGCGCGTCGGAGAGCTACGAAATTTGGCAATCGGAGACCCGGGGGGGAGGGAAGGGGACACGTGAAAACCGATTTTTAAAATTTTAATTATTTTTTTATTTATTTAATGTTTTATGCGATTTCGACCGTTTTTTGCCGTTTTTGCCCTTTTTTCTCCACGATCCAGACATCGTAGAAAAAAACAAATTACACCATCGGAAAGAGCAGAGAATTTCGAGTAAAAATATATCAATTTCAAATCTGAATTTCGATTTCTAATATTTTTTAAAGATTTTAAAACAAAAGTCACTTTTTGCTCAAGAAAACGATTTTTGGTTTTTAAATTCTCGCATCGTGAAAAGTACTCATAATTTCGACTAATAATTTACATTTTCAGAAAGGTCAAACATCTGGCATTCTTACAAGTCTAATCTGGTCCAGAAATAATGAAAATTGCCTTCAGGATCGCAATTTTAAAGACGTCATGATTTTAAATTTCTCGCCGTTCCGCTCGGCGTGACGCTTCGTTTCTCCCCCGCTGAAGCAGGGAAGGTGGTGGGTGGGGACGTCAAGGTGGAGGTGACGTCACGGTTCTGAATAGAGCGCCTTTGCTCTATATAAATTATTATATTTATATTTTAAATGATGGGACGATCTGGATTTTTTAAATGTATATTTTAACTTTTGGATATTTTAATTTTATGGTTATTTTAAATGATGGAACAATGAAACAATGGAATGAGGATGATGGAATTAAGCATATGGTCATTTTAAATTGCAAATTAGCGCGCGGGAAGTTAGCGGTAGGCCCGGGTTCGATTCCCGCCACTGCCAAAACTGCCGCCGTGTTTACGTGGAATAAGATCACGTTAAATATGTGGGTCCGTAAGTCCTTCCGAGAGGTTGGTGGTAGGGGAAGTAGGGTACGGTCCCTGTGGATGCCTCCCCCACTGGGTTCCGGTCCAAATTGGGTGGCACTTCCCGTCCGTCCAAACAGTTACCTTACACCTTTCTGGTAGGTCGGACGGTCTGGGTCTCAACAACAACATAAGCAAACAAACACATGTTACTTTCCTTATATACATAATGTATAAGGAAAGTATTATGACGGGGTCGAAAATTCGAATTCGAGTTTTCGACGGGAGAGCACATTTCAAGCATCCCTGATCAGGAATCAAACATTTTTGAAGTGATGTCTGTGTGTGTGTGTGTGAAAGTATGTGTGTGTGTGAAAGTATGTGTGTGTGTGAAAGTATGTGTGTGTTTGTCAGTGTGTCTGTGGAGACGATAACTGACGAACGAAATGGACCGATTCGAACGAAATTTGGTACAAAAATCACTATCCGTAAACACTGGAAGCCTATTGTTTTTATATGCAATCGAATGTTCAGAACCCCCAAATTTTCGAGTGAAATTTTGAAAAAATCGTCAAAAAATCAAAACTGCTAATAAAGTTACGCCAATAGACATTTCTTATATAAATTTTCATTAGAAAACGATTAACATAAATTTTAGAACGCTAACATGAACCGTTCTCAAGATATAATACATTTTTCAAAAAAGTTATCAAAAAGTCAAATAAAAAAAAATTTCTATTGAGAAACATGTTCACTTTTCATATGTAATACCATGCGATAAATTGGGTGACATCATTCTCGTGGAACTAGTTCGTTCCATTCAGGAGAAAAGATACTTTGAGTAATACTTTTGTATTTGAACGGCAATAGTCATTTATCTGCTGTAAGAATAACTTATTTCACCGTCCATAACGCTTGGCGAAATTTTGGCGATGAATTTGGCGGAATGTCGCGAACTTGGCGACATTTTTATTTGTTGCCAAATTAACAAAAATCTCGCCAAATGGATAAAAATGACGGCAAATCAATGAAAATGACGACTAATTGAAGAAAATTCAATATCTTGGAAAGAATATAAGTATCTACTATAAGAATAACATTTTTTTTAACTGTAAAGGTAGTAAATTCATTGCATTATATAAGGAAAGTCATATGTTGCCCACAACAGATTTATTTTCTTTCCGCACATATTTCGTCAACGGCAGGAATGGCGGATCCTATCCAAGGGATCATTGGAACGGGAACATTAAGCCAAATGTCAGGGCTAATCTATATAATAAAAGGCAATGTCTGTGTGTCTGTCTTATACACTATACGTTTCGCGACCGCGCGTCGGAGAGCTACGAAATTTGGCAATCGGAGACCCGGGGGGGAGGGAAGGGGACACGTGAAAACCGATTTTTAAAATTTTAATTATTTTTTTATTTATTTAATGTTTTATGCGATTTCGACCGTTTTTTGCCGTTTTTGCCCTTTTTTCTCCACGATCCAGACATCGTAGAAAAAAACAAATTACACCATCGGAAAGAGCAGAGAATTTCGAGTAAAAATATATCAATTTCAAATCTGAATTTCGATTTCTAATATTTTTTAAAGATTTTAAAACAAAAGTCACTTTTTGCTCAAGAAAACGATTTTTGGTTTTTAAATTCTCGCATCGTGAAAAGTACTCATAATTTCGACTAATAATTTACATTTTCAGAAAGGTCAAACATCTGGCATTCTTACAAGTCTAATCTGGTCCAGAAATAATGAAAATTGCCTTCAGGATGGCAATTTTAAAGACGTCATGATTTTAAATTTCTCGCCGTTCCGCTCGGCGTGACGCTTCGTTTCTCCCCCGCTGAAGCAGGGAAGGTGGTGGGTGGGGACGTCAAGGTGGAGGTGACGTCACGGTTCTGAATAGAGCGCCTTTGCTCTATATAAATTATTATATTTATATTTTAAATGATGGGACGATCTGGATTTTTTAAATGTATATTTTAACTTTTGGATATTTTAATTTTATGGTTATTTTAAATGATGGAACAATGAAACAATGGAATGAGGATGATGGAATTAAGCATATGGTCATTTTAAATTGCAAATTAGCGCGCGGGAAGTTAGCGGTAGGCCCGGGTTCGATTCCCGCCACTGCCAAAACTGCCGCCGTGTTTACGTGGAATACGATCACGTTAAATATGTGGGTCCGTAAGTCCTTCCGAGAGGTTGGTGGTAGGGGAAGTAGGGTACGGTCCCTGTGGATGCCTCCCCCACTGGGTTCCCGTCTAAATTGGGTGAATATGTAGAAAGTTATGGAGATTGTCGCGGAGGGCGCGGCAGCCCAGTGGTTAGCGCGCGGGAATTGCACTCAGTAGGCCCGGGTTCGATTCCCGCCACTGCCAAAACTTACGCCACGTTCACGCAGAGTACGATCACGTTAAACATGTGGGTTCGTGAGTCCTTCCGAGAGGTTGGTGGTAGGGGAAGGAGGGTACGGTCTAAATTGGGTGAATAAAAAGAAAGTTATGGAGATTGTCGCGGAGGGCGAAGTAGCCCAGTGGTTAGCGCGCGGGAATTGCACGCGGTAGGCCCGGGTTCGATTTCCGCCACTGACATGGAGTACGATCACGTTAAACATATGGGTCCGTATGTTTTTCCGAGAGGTTGGTGGTAGGGGAAGGAGGGTACGTTCCCTGTGGATGCCTCCCCCACTGGGTTCCGGTCTAAATTGGGTGGCACATCCTGGCCGTCCAACCAGTTACCAGGCCCGGGTTCGATTCCTAAAATTGCCGCCGTGTTTACGCGGAGTACGAGCACGTTAAACATGTGGGTCCGTGAGTCCTTCCGAGAAGTTGGTGGTAGGGGAAGGAGGGTACGGTCTAAATTGGATGAATAAAAAGAAAGTTATGGAGATTGTCGCGTAGGGCAAAGTAGCCCAATGGTTAGCGCGCGGAAATTGCACTCGGTAGGCCCGGGTTCGATTCCCAAAATTGCCGCCGTGTTTACGCGGAGTACGATCACGTTAAACATGTGGGTCTGTAAGTCCTTCCGAGAGGTTGGTGGTAGGGGAAGAAGGGTACGGTCCCTGTGGATGCTTCTCCCACTTGGTTCCGGTCTAAATTGGGTGAATAAAAAGAAAGTTATGAAGAATATCGCGGAGGGTGAAGTACCCCAGTGGTTAGTGCGCGGGATTTGCACTTGGTAGGCCCGGGTTCGATTCCCAAAATTGCCGTATAAAAATAAAGTTATGGAGATTGTCGCGGATGGCACGGTAGCCCAGTGGTCAGCGCGCGGGAATTTCACTCGGTAGGCCCGGGTTCGATTCCCGCCATTGCCAAAACTGCAGCCGTGTTCACGCGGAGTACGATCACGTTAAACGTGTGGGACTGCAAGTCCTTCCGAGAGGTTTGTGGTAGGGGAAGGAGGGTACGGTCTCTTTGGATGCCTCCCCCATTGGGTTCCGGTCTAAATTGTGTGGCACTTCCTGGCCTTCCAAGCAGTTACCTTACACCTTTCTGGTAGGTCGCGCCAACGAGTTTGCCACGGTCAGAATTTTCAAGGGTAGCGAGCAGGCTGGTCGCCAAAGGCGGCTAGTGCACAATAAAGTATATGAAGTTTTCTTCATGTTAACCAAGTTTGACCATATCCGAGCTATTTTCCTCTGTTCACAGTAGCTCGGATTACCCGGACTCTATAGTATATTTAAATAAACCCCATAAAAATGTTCATACTAGGATGAAAGTTATGACCAGAAGAGTGCATTTTATTCCATTAAATGTCTTGGCACAGATTAAATATTTACTGCCCATTTACTTTTGAAAAGAATACAGTCGATTTTGAGAATTTCAGTATTTTTATTACTATCTTTTGCATAGAATCGAAGATAATGTTTGTGATAAATTCGTTTTTCCGTTCCGGCTCTCTTTCAGACCTCTGCATGATTGTTGATTCAGTAGCGTTAGTCCGGTCAGCGCACATAAAGTAAAATGTGCCGACCTAAATGCAAATAGCCGTTCCCTTCAAAATTCGTGAGTTCGAATCAGTGACAAGACGATGATAATAATGAATTTCTCCAAGTCTGGATAAAACAGTCATCGTTGATATAGAAAAAAAATCTGATGTGGGCACCACATGACTTTCCTTATATAATATAATGAACTTACTACTTTTACAGTAAAAAAAAATTGGTTTTTCTTATAGTAGATACTAATATTCTTTTCAAGATATTGAATTTTCGACAATTAGTCGTCATTTTTATCCATTTGGCGAGATTTTCGTTAATTTGGCAACATTTCAAAAAGTCGCCAAGTTAGCGACATTCCGCCAAATTCGTCGCCAAAATCTCGCCAATCGTTATGCACTAAGAAATAAGTTATTCTTTCAGCAGATAAATGACTATTGGCGTTCAAATACAAAAGTATTACTCAAAGTATCTTTTTTCATGAATGGAGCGAGCTAGATCCACGAGAATGATGTCACCCAATTTATCGCATGGTATCACATATGAAAAGTGAAAATGTTTCTCAATAGGATTTTTTTTTATATGACTTTTTGATAATTTTTTTTTTAAATGTACAATATCTCGAGAACGGTTCAGGTTAGCGTTCTAAAATTTATGTCAATCGTTTTCTAATGAAAAATTACATAAGAAATGTCTATTTTCGCAACTTTATTAGTGGTTTTGATTTTTTGACGATTTTTTCAAAACTTCATTCGAAAATTTAGGGGGGTTCTGAACATTCGATTGCGTATGAAAACAATAGGCTTCCAGTGTTTACAGATTGTGATTTTTGTACCAAATTTTGTTCGAATCGGTCCATTCGTTCATCAGTTATCGTCTCCACTGACACACACACACACACAGACATCACTTCAAAAATGTTTGATTCGTGATCAGGGATGCTTGAAACGTGCTCTCCCGTCGAAAACTCGAATTCGAATTTTCGACCCCCGTCACAATACTTTTCTTATACATTATGTATATAAGGAAAGTAATAAGCTTTTATTACAGCATGACGAGGAATATCAAAGGTTACAGGATAACATTCTGGTGAGGGCAAGGCATGTGAGATGGAACACCAAAAGTGCGACCTGTCTCTACGAAAATTGTCTCGCCTCTCTCGAAAAAGCGCGTTACCTTCATATATATCTTTTGACTCTATCACAGGACCACCCGGTACCAAGCCCTGTGGAATCTTTCTCATGCCCTGGATGTCAGAGCCCACCCTGCGTTCCCTATCCGGGATTACCTCTTCCCTGCATTGATGACTGCTGGAAAGGATGCATTTCTTGCAAATCAGCCTCTGAAGACAAAGTTTTATCGTTCTGTTTTCCAAAACTGCAGCACATGTGGTTGGTCTCAGGGTGGTTGGTCTCAGGGACCTCCGAAGACGTTAGGCAATGGTTCGAAAAAATAAGCTCGATAAATACTGTACTTCTTACAATGTTTAATTTTGAATGTTTAAGCGAAGCATCCTTGCTATGCGTTGACTTAGAAAATTTAGAAAAAGCACAATCAACAACTTTAGGCGAGAAATCGCCATGTAAGACAGTGGTTTTTCAATAATCAATCTGAAGCAATAAATCAAAAATATACAGCATAACTTATTAGCATGGTAGACGCGAATATTAAAGCAGCAAGCTTCTGACTGGGGAGTGACAATGATTATTAAACGGTAAAGTAACAACGAAAGACTTACGGCAAACAGTTACACATTTATATTCTCTGTGAATATTCAGTACATTCAGAAAAAAAAAATGGGTATTATTGCATTTTCTCAAGCATACCGAATACATGAATCAATAGAATTTAGATTAGGAATATACATTATCAAAATCTTTATTGGTCTTATCAAGGAGAACAAAACAGTCCTCAACGTAACGAACACATAGAGAGGAATTGAACAAAATTAAGTAATGAAACTATATAAAATGAAATTAAATAATGCATATAAAGTGAAATAATGCATTATGTCTTAATATATAATGAAATAATGCATAAAAATGTAACGCAAAAATTGTTTATGAGGATTACCCATAGCCAAGCCAAACACTTTGAAAAGAAAAAATTTTGAAACCAGTATTTTGAAATAGAGGATCTGCAATTACTTTTAATCAATCGAACATTACCACCATTTTGCTATAGATAGACCTAACGTTTTAGAAGAGCTTAATGGCTTTCGCTGAATACTAATTTACATTAGGGTACATGAAAATTTGCACTTTGGGGAATATCGCTACACTTGCTTTGATATGAGTTGACTTTCTAGACGTGTAACTTATTTGGCAGCGCTTGTTAATTTAGAATTCAGGTTTCTACTTTCCCTGTAATACATAGTAATTTATAGGGAAAGTATTAGAATCATGTCGAAAATTACAACTCGAGTTTTCGACGGATCTACACTTTTGAGATCCCCAGAGCACGTAAAACTGTTTTAGAGTGACGTCTGTATGTGTGTGTGTGTGTGTGTGTGTGTGTCTGTCTGTACAAAGAATGTAACCACTCTAACTCAAAAACCAATGGACCGAATTTCTTAAAACTTTCCAATAAAATCACTTGTGGGTGACCCTGGTGCTGATAAGATTTTGGTATGATTCGGGATGAAAGAACCTGCCTTTTTTTGCGAAAAGGTCCTCAAAAATTGTCTGTACCCACTTTAGCTACAAAATTAATTGGTTGCTGTAAGCCATTTTCGAGATAATTTAATTTTTTTACATTTTTAATACGTCGCATCTGAAAATACGTTCAGTTACCCAATGAAAACGAAAATTGAATTAAAAGTGCAAATTCAGTATAATTTCAAATAAATATGTTATTTTGTGTAATTAAACTCGATTTAATGAATTATTAAAGAAAACAAGAAAGATCAATCATGCATAAGCATTGATTATGAAACACTTTCCAACTGAAATGCAATTTCATTTAAAAATTTCTAAAATGTGATATATTCAGTGGTGATATCTTTTACATTATCACAGTACTACAGTAATTTATTATACTTAAATATTTAAAACTGTATTGAAATATAAATCATCTGATTCTCTATGCAAAATCAATGAATATTTCATTCATATAACTTGTATTCCAGACTCCAGAGCTAAATAATTTTGAGTGAAAAAAATTCAGCAATTCTTATGAAACTCACCTTACAATCGCTTGAGATATTTGCATTCTGCATAAGTTAAAATTTAGCTTCGTTAAAGAAATAATAAAAGTTTAGGGATCATTTAAAATCACAACTATTGTAATTGCATAGGCGCGGAATTTGGATACACAGATAATACACAGATACACAGATAATATGTGTGTGTGTGTATGTATTCAAAGTATTGGAATCGTGCCGAAGATCGGAACTCGAATTTTCGAAGGATCTACACGTTTTGGGACTTCTAGAACACGAAAAAACTATTTTTAGGAAGACGTCTGTGTGTGTAAGGGTGTATCTGTGTATGTTTCTGTGTGTCTGTGAGGATATTACATCTACTCTAATTGAAAAACTAATGGACCGAATTTCATAAAGTTTGGTAGGTATGTTTTTGTGGGAAATCCTGAAGTTCATTAGATTATAGTACGTCTCGTAATAAAAGAATCTGCCTTCTTTGCAAAATGGCTGCAGAAATTGCATTTATCCACTCTAGTTAAAAACCAATCGAACAAATTTAACAAAATGTGGTGTATAATATTTCAATAACCTACAAGTGATTTATATACCAAATTTAACAAAATTTGGTATATAAATCATTTGTAGGTTATTCTAGTACGATTCGGGAAAAAGGAAGGGGCTATTTTTGCGAAATGGCCCGCAAAAATCGTTAAATATAAAAATAAAAGACTACGTGTGCTCAATTATATCAATTAAATTCCTATTTTATACGTGATTTTTGACAACAAAAAGAATAAGACTAACCCCATTACTCTAGGACTAGCCGTTCTTGAGATATTCTAGTTTTCTCGCGTTTTCGCTACTCCACCTTTGACAATAGGTCCAGCTATCAAATGAGAACCAAATTTAAGTTTAACGTGCAAATTTAATGTCATTTAAAATACTTATGGCTGTTATTTTGTGCAGATAAACTCAAATTATTATTGAAGAAATAAAGAGAACGTGAATATGTATCTGCAGGGAAAGACATATGCTGCCCACATCAGAATTTTTAACAATATTACAACAATTATTTATTTTAGTGAACGGGGCCATTTCGAAAAAAATGTAGGATCTATATTTAAAGATCCAAATTTTTGTAGAATAAAATGTTCAACAAATTTAAGCTGTGTAGCAAATATTAACTCACTAGGACTTAGGAAAGTGCATTAAAAATGCTATCAAATAAGTATATCATGAAGACTTATATAAAATTAAAAAAAAAATTTGAAAAATTGTTATCTACCAAATTTATTTTAAAATGTGAAGCCTCTCTCATATACAAAATGATTAAACTCTTGGAAAGATATTTATTATATAATATATCTCTTTTTTCTTTCTGGAGGATATCCCAAAAGTCAGAATTTAATTGAATTTGTTTTTTTCCCTATATTAAATAATTTTTAATTAAAAAACTACTTAATATATTTTACTGAATTTTTTTTTATATATTTTATGGGATAATGTAAATATTTCCTAAAAATTTCGAAGCAATTTGTGAATTTTAAATTTGCTTAAAAAATGTTTGAATAATTAGGTCCCATAGGGTTCAATGTATTTTATTTTTTCAACCCGGGTTCAATAAAAAACTAATTGGGTGATATTATTTATTTATATTGCCATAGGTCCCACAGACCGTCTGAAAAACATACTAAAATTTCATTTTGATAAAGTCATTTTTACGGCAGTTATCGTGCTAACGGACAGACAGACAGACAGAATGAACAAAGTCATAAACACTTTTCAACTATGTTGTAAAGTGTTAAAAAATGAAAATGAATTTGAGTATGTAAGGAAAGTCATATGCTGCCCACAACAGATTTTTTTAACCAGACGCAAAACGTCTGGTCCAAATCACAGTATTTAATGTTAAATTCAAATGCAACTCAATATTTTCATTTAGAAGCTGAAATCAAGAAAATAAATATTTACTCTTTACATTCAATCTTTGCATTATTTGCAATAATCTTTGCATTCTTCTTTACATTCAATAGATCCATAAAGTATTTTGCCATTTTGTACTTTTGATAGTGGTAGGGAAGACAGAGGTATTTTGAGAGGGAAATTAGACGTGCAGCGTTACAAAAACTTTACTAATGATTTTTATTGCTGAGTTGTGACTACTATTAATGAATCGATATCAAAACGGTTTACAGATGCTAATTTTCCCAGCCTGTTAATAAAATATGGTTAAATACGTTCTTTTTCCCCTTATTACAGAATAGAATAGAACATTTGACATTTGGCTGCAACGTATATTTTGCATTTAGTAGAAGAATGCCGCAATTATAAATAATATATTTGTTAATGAAATAACTGTAGTAATAAGCCGCACTCGACTTTGTCACGCATTCATATTCCATATATCGTTTTAGAGACTTGTGCTTTGTTTATCATTTACGTGAAATGCTATTTATCAAATAATAGAATACAAACTGATACACAATATTATAATTAACTGGAAAATGGCTCAACTCCACTTTCTCATACTAGAATCCACTTTTTAGTAACTATTTTTACTTTCCCTGCAATACATGGTAATGTATAGGGAAAGTATTGGAATCATGTCGAAAATCGCAACTCGAGTTTTCGACGGATCTACACGTGTTGACACCTCTAGAATACGATAAAACCATTTTTAGCGTGACGTCTGTGTGTGTGTCTGTGTGTTGAAACCCAGACCGTCCGACCTACCAGAAAGGTGTAAGGTAACTGTTTGGACGGTCGGGAAGTGCCACCCAATTTAGACCGGAACCCAGTGGGGGAGGAATCCATAGGGACCGTACCCTCCTTCCCCTACCACCAACCTCTCGGAAGGACTTTCGGACCCACATGTTTAACGTGATCGTACTCCGCATGAACACGGCGGCAGTTTTGGCAGTGGCTGGAATCGAACCCGGGCCTACCGAGTGCAACTCCAGCGCGCTAACAATGGGCTACCGCTGGTGTGTGCAGATTTTGTATCCACTCGAAAACTAATTGACCGAATTTCATAAAATTTGGTAGATAAGTCACTTGTTGGCGAGTCTAGACCTGATTAGTTTTGGATACGATTCGGGATAAAAGAACCCGCCTTTTTTTGCGAAATGATCCCCAAAAGCCTCTATCCACTCTAGCTGAAAAACTAATGGACCGAATTTCACAAAATTCGGTAGATAAGTCACTTGTGGGTACTGGTGCTGACTAGATTTTGGTACGATTCGGAAAAAAAATACCCTGCCTTGTTTTGCAAAATGAACCGCAAAAATCGTCAAAATCTAAAATAAAAAACTACGCATGCTCAAATGCATCCATTAAATGCTTGTTTTACACGTAATTTTTAAAAAAGAAACGAATAAGACCAATGCCATTACACTAGGACTCTCCGTTCTCGAGATATTTTAGTTTTTCGTATTTTCTCTACGCCACCTTTGAAAATAAGTCCAGTTACCAAATGAGAACGAATATTGAATTAAAAGTGAATTAAATTTACCTCAAATGAAAAGAACGTGAATAAAAGTCTGCAGGGAAAGTCATGTGCTGCCCACATCAGATATTTTCTTTCAAAACTATGGGGCTCTGCCCCCTGCTCGCGAAGTTTCGCCAACTCCCTTCGGGAGCCTTTACCTCCTACTCACTGCGCTCGCTGAATTCGCTTCACACCTATTTCTTCTAAAAGTTCTACTTTCAAAAATATCTTTTCTATGCCTACCCATTTTGCGCAGAAGGTTTTTTTCAGGCAGGGATTTTTCTTAGCCCAGGGAATCCAAAAACTGAATTCCTTGATCCTAAGCTCCCCAGACAACCACGCTTCGCGAGCTATTTCATGCCAAACTAAAGTTTAAATCGATAACTGTTTATTTCATCGTGTCACCTTATTATTTCTCTATAAATGTACCAAATTTTATATTTTTGTATGCTACAGTTTTTGCGGTACGAGACAGAGAAATCGCCAAACGTGCTGATACGAAAAAAAATATCACTTCAAAAGTGCATAAAAAGTAAAATATCTCAAAAACGACATCGAAATTAAAAAAAGGGGCTTTGTCCTAGAAAAATTTACACAAACAATTACCTTACACCTTTCTGGTAGGTCGGACGGTCTGGGTTTCAACAACAACAACATGTAGGTACCTGGGGCACGGTAGCCCAGTGATTAGCGCACGGAAATTGCACTGGATAGGCGCGGGTTCGATTCCCGCCACAGCCAAAACTGACGCTGTGTTCACGCGGAGTACGATCACGTTAAACATGTGGATCTGTATGTCCTTCCGAGAGATTAGTGGTAGGGGAAGGAGTGTACGGTCCCTGTGGATGCCTCCCCCACTGGGTTCCGGTATAAATTGTGTGCCACTTCCCGGTCTGTCTAAATAGTTACCTTAAACTTTTCTGGTAGGTCGGACGGTCTGGGTCTCAACAACAACCTGAAGGTACCTGCCTGCAAAAATTCGTGGTCTTGTCTATATAGGACGCGAACTCACAGCTCAAATATTTGGTCTTTAACATTAAATATTTCTTAAATTTCAATATACACTATGTGACAGTAAAAGTAAGATACTAATAAGGGATAGGCAGAAAAATATGCAAATTACAGGGTAGACGCAGTTCACCGAGTTATGTAAATTATGCGAGATGCGCTGCTGTCCCGCGCACGTTGAGTGAGATATAAGGGAAGGAACATGCAGAATAAACAATAGTCGCGGCGCTCTGTCTGCCAAGGAAATCATTTTGTATTTTTTTTTGTGTCAGAGGAAACGAGTAGTAGCAGAGAATACCAGACGGCTACCAACCGAGACAGTTCCAGCAAACAGACGTTTTCACAAGGGGTATGGTGATCAGACTCAGAAGGGCAGGTTGGTCCATACCTCAAATCTCAGCAGACAGCCACTTACACGCGTCCACGGTGTACAAGTTGGGGCGAAGATGGTTGGAATAAGAGAATGTGGCACGTCTGAGGGTGCCGGTACGACCAGAACAACATCAGCACGCGTGGACCGACGCATCCGCTGGAAAACGTTAGCGGCCTCGCAGGCCACTTCCGTCGCCCTTTTGCAGCATGTGCAGGACACCCTTGATGCTCCCATATCAACCAGGAACATTATCCACCGATTGGTCGCTGGCGACCTGCACTCATGACGTCCGTTAAGAATACTGTCATTGACTCACCAGCACAGACGCCTCCGTGTGCAATGGCGTCGGGATAGAGCCACTTGGACAGCGGAACGGCAAAGGGTCGTGTTCTCAAACAAGTCACGGTTCTGTTTCAACAATAACAGTCACCATGTACGCGTCTGGCGCCGAAGTGGTGACAGGTCCAATTCGGTCGCATCTGTGAAACGTCACACCGCGCGACAACGAGGCATCGTGGTTTAGAATGCCATCGCCTACGATAGCAGGTCATCTCTGGTCCATATTGAGGGCACTGTGACGACCCAACGATACGTGGATGACGTGCTGCGACCGGTGACACGACCCTCCCTTCAAGGGGTACCAAAGCCATTTACCAACATGATAACGCCCGACCACACACGACAAGCATCAGTCAACATTCTTTGTAAGGTACCCAGCTAATTCTCTGACCACCCGTCTCCCCTGATCTCTCACCAATCGCACACTTCTGGAACGTGTTTGGACGTCACTTGCGTGCGCTGCCACCGCCGCGTTTAGAACATGAACTCTGGCAAATGGTTGACACGGGATGGGCAGCCATCCCTCAGGACGCTATCCTCACGATCATTGACTCTGTACCTAGACGTGTTGCTGCCTATATCACCTCCCGCGGTGGCCCTACAACCTACTGATCAAACGGTGTTATCACTCACTGTACAGGTGTATCAATAAACATCACGTATTGTTCATTGCTGTCTCTCTATTTGCCGATTTTCATCACTTTCTAAACACTCTCCTTCTTGGTTACTCTCCCGGCCACTCATCTTGCTGCTCTAAGTCCTTGGACGAGCCGAGTGGTCTGGGCTTTCGACACTCCTTCTTGGTCCGGCCGTCCAAATAGCTGCTCTTAGTCCTCTGGACGAGTCGAACGGTCTGGGTCTTCAACACTCCTTGGTGTCTCATTTTCTCTGTCACGTAGTGTATATCAAACAAGAAAGATCAATCATGCTTAAAGCATTGATTATGAAACACTTTCCAACTTCAATGCAATTTTATTTAAAAAAAGTCTAAAATGCAATTTTATTTAAACAAGTCTAAAATGCAATACATTCCTCGGTAATATTTTGAAACTTATCACAATACTGCATTAATTTATTATATTTGAAAACTTAAACCTTCATCGAAAAAAATGAACTTCATTCAAATGATGGCATTGAAATATAAATTGCCTGGTTTAAACATCTCTAAAATGTTATACATTCCTCGGTAATAGGTTTAGAATTATCGTAATACTACGATAATTTATTATATTTGAAAACTTCATCGAAAACAACTGAAATTAATTCAAATGACGTCATAGAAAAAATAACACGCCTGGATCTCTCTATAAAAACAGGATTTCATTCATAACTTTCTCCCATTCATTTCATTCATCACAATACTATAATAATTTATTTTATTTAAACATTTTGTTTAAGACCATGGAGCTACAAAAAATTAAACTCTATGCTTTAAACTTCATCGAAAAAATCGTCCTTCTCTTTATGAAATCCATTAATATTTCATTCATATCAGCCATGCAGACTCCATGGACTAAATTATTTTGTGTTAAAAAAATACAGAAATTCTAATACAACTCATTCTATATATTTTGCTGTTTACATTTTACATAGGTGAAAAAGAGGCTTAGTTGTAGAAATAATCAAATTTAGATGAGTATTTAAACTCATAATATATTGTCATTGCGTTGTTTCAGTATGTAGATGCACAGAATTTAAGCAAAAATAAAGTAGTTTTAGGACGGATACAACACTCAATATGAATTAAAAAGAACTTAAAAAAATCACGATTTTGAAACAAGATGGATGCCATATATCATTTTGAAGTGGGTCATGTGATCGTTTCATATCATGGTCACGTGATCGTTTCATATAAGAGGTGTAATTATTATTTTAATTTTTATTTAAAAAACTACTGAATATATTTCGCTGAATTTTTTTTTTATATATTTAATGGAACAATTTGAATATTACCTAAAATTTTCGAAGCAATTTGTGAATTTTAAATCCGCTTAAAAAATGTTTGAAAAATTAGGTCCTATAGGGCTCAATGTATTTCATTTTTTCGACCCGGTTTCAATCCAAAACTAATTGGGTAATATTATTCATTTATATTCCCATAGGTTCTACAGACCGTCGGAACAACATACTAAAATTTCATTTTTATTAAGTCATTTTTACGGCAGTTATCGTGCTAACGGACAGACAGACAGACAGACAGACAGAATGAACAAAGTCATAAACACTTTTCAACTTTGTTGTAAAGTGTTAAAAAGTCAATTCCAAGCTGCAAATCGTTGTCAAATTAAATTGGTATACAAATGTGTTTGCCCAACAGAAAAAGCTGAAAAAAAAAACCTCTGAAAACTAGGGAATAGAAAACTTGCCCCCCTCCCCCCCTAAAATATCATTCGCCCCCCTCGGCTATAACCCTCATCTTATATGAAAAGTCTTTACCGGCCGCATTCTCACAAAGTTTGGGAACCACTAGTTTAGAGTGTGCTTTATATTTAAGCAATAGGCTATGGTAAAAGTTTTTCTACAATTGTGCACACCAATTTTAACGGAATATAACAAGGGAAAGAAAACTAAAAAATACATGTCTATTGTTTTCAGAGAAATGCAACACCTGCTCAAACGCTTCCTAATCGACAGTCACGTAGTCATTACGTCTCACGCTTTCAGTCAGTCTATTTAAAAGAGCGTTTTTGTTGCTTATTTTCTATTTTTTCTCCAAATTGCCTATTACAGTTGCATGACACAGGAAAGTACTCAAGTGAAATATTGTTTATCTATAATTACACTCCTGCAGATTATACGATTACTCCACGAGCATTTATGGAATGAATTACCGAAAATGATAATGGTTGATAAATAAATGGTTGAAATGATAAATAAATAATGGTTGAGTTACCACGAGAATAAAGATGCAGTGATATACTCCATTCTGTGAGTGCTGTCTGTAGTCTAGCAGAGAAATGCAACACCTAAACAAATATTTCATAATCGACAGCCACGTAATTGTCGCCTATCACGCTGTCATATTTTAAACTGTTTTCTGTAAATTATTTTCTAAAATATTGTTTGTTTATAATTATACTGCTACAGATCAAACGACTTATTCACGCGTTGCCAAAGAGGGAATTTAAGTTCGCCCCACCATAAGAATCTATTTATGTTCGTAGAAATGGCATGTGGAGAAATGGAAAACAAGATATATTTTTACCCCCCCCCCCCCCCACACACACACACACAGGTGACATTTTTTTTTGGCGACACTACTGGATCTACGATTATTGAAAATGGTTCTTTACACGCAACGTTCAAAGGTGATGAAGAATTCTGATCACAAGTTAATGATTCAAAACATTTACCTTTCGTGGAGAACAAAATTATTTCTGATACTGCGCTATTAGATGAAAATATTGTATTTAATAACTGCAACGTTTTATTTAAGGGGACGGTGGACGTTGAAATGAGCAAAAATCGACTAAAAAAGTTTTTTTTTTAATATATAACATTATTTTACACATTTAACCTTTTGCTTACGGGTGGGACAGCGTCCACCCCAAACGAAGAACCTCCCAAAAAGGCAGATATTTGACATTAATATATTAATTATTAACATTAACTATTTAAGATACATGAAATTTGGCAAGAAGACACCTTTCATGCTTGTTAATGAAACTGGGTATGCATTTTATAATTAGATTTCATTAAGGTAATTAAAAGTGAATAAGAACCTAATTAAATGACGTGAATTAAGTTTCAATGCAGAAAAAATATTTTTAAAAAATTGACTTTCTAAGGGATTTAAAAATAAATACCCAAATTTGTTCATAATGTGTTTTTGAGTTATCATAATGCAACATTAATAAAAAATATGAACAAATGGTACGCAAGGAGCATTTTCAAATTTTTGTTAAAAAAATTAAATTTAAAAAAGAAATACCAAATTATAACAAAATTGAAAAAAAAAAATAATGGTATTTTATATAGTAATGTTAAGAGGAATATTTATACAATTTTTCATGTTTCAAAGTCAATAAATAAATAAAAAAAATTTCAACGTCTATCGTATCCTTAACAAGGATTATCACGACAAGAAAAATGTGACAATATTTTCCATTGTGGTGTTTTCATCATCGAGGCTGTATCAATGAAACTAATTTGAATGTATATTGATTTTTCTCTGATAAGCGTAATTTTGATACAACGTATCAAAAACTTTTGGAAATAGATTTTGTGAATCTTACTTGCAGTGCAGTGAATGACGCGTAATAATTAATAATGTTGTAAATAGTTACATATGCGGCGTCTGAAATGTAGTGAAAGTTATAAATTAGAGTGAAATTATGCACTATACGTAAGAAAAGTTAATATTTCTACTTTCTGTCAATCTGTAGAGCTTGGCGACAAATGTGGCACAATTCAACCAATTTTGCAACATTTGAAAAAACATTGCTTTTTGATCGTCAAACTGTAATTTCTATTTTCTGAAAATAAAGTATGTAATAAGTACATAAATGTATACAGAGGCTGTTCACACATTTTTTAGAGTTTGCTCTTAGTCCTCTGGACGAGTCGGACGGTCTGGGCCTTCTACACATTTTTTAGACGATGTATATTGTATTCACAAAACTAAATTACATAAAATTCTTGTGTTTTAAATGTTCTATTTGACATCCCTTATTCTGAACTATCTTTCGACACCGCAATTTCCAGGATAATAATGCCTTTTGAAGTGTCAGAAGAGGTATTCTATCCCATTCCTCCTGAACAGCTTTCCAGAGTCCTGTAAGAGTTTTGGGACGACGTTTGGATAATGCAGATTTTAAAAGTCTGAAAGCACAAAAATCCATAGGTGATACATCGGGAGATTTAGTAGGGATATCAGTGAAGGGTATGGCCTTGATACCAGTTTTTTGTTCCATTTCTTTTAGGAAATTTACAGTGGATTTTGATGTGTGACTGCTAACTTTGTCCTGATGGAGTCTCACAGATTGATGGCACTGTGGGTAAAGCGATGGTATTTCATTCAGAAAAATTGGCGATAAAATATGTTCCTGATAGTATTTGGAGTTAATCTTGACATTTTTTCCCACTCTCTTTATTTTTAACTTGCCATTATATAAGGTGACCAATCGTCCTCCTTTAGGGAGGACAGTCCTTCTTTTGTAGGTTCTGTCCTTCCTCGAAAAGTGTCCTCCTACCTGTCCTCCTTTTCGATATTTTAAAACTAATCTGTTAATCTCTATATTCAGAGACGCCGCGCCGAACTGTTACGCGTCATGTGACGGTACAGTTCGGAAAGACGCGATTATGAAACACATGCGCAGTGCATAGGAGAACTTCACGTGTCTCGCACCATTGCGCATTTCACTTTGTTTACTTTATCTCTATATTATACTTCGTGTAATCAAAATTGAATGTTGATACTAAGCTGCAACACTTACCGTAAAATTCAATATGAAGGATATTTCTTGCTCCGAAATTTTCAATATATTGTTACTGTTAAAAAATGATATATTGACAAAAAATATTCATTCAATGGAAAAATACTCGTTTAAGTAAATAATTAAAAGGGATGTAAGCATAATTAGTGTACTTTTGTTTGAATTAATAAAATGTTTCATTTATTTACGTTGTACTTTTTTCTTAAATTTTTCCGTCCTCCTTTTCATTGTAAAAAAATTGGTCACCTTACATTATAAGAAAAACCAGCAACAATCATGAATCCCTTAGAAGAACTTTCTTTCGATTCTTTGAACCATATACTTAAATTTTTTCTCCCCTTTTATGATAATAAATGGCTCTTTTTTTGTTGCAATCATTTAAATACACCCATGATTCATCTATTGTGACAATTGTTTTCCATTTTTCTTTGGATAAGTGTTTCTTATATAGAATTCTGCAGCGTGTCCTGCGTTCAGCGATATGATTTGGAAGAAGACGATGCACATTGCGTTTTTTCGCTTTCTTAAGATTTAAATCAACGTTTATCATTTTGTTTACAGTGGACACCGAGCATTTTAATGATTTTGCAACTGTCCTTTGACTAGGGGGATTTTCTATTAACATTAAACAACGTACCTTTGCAATATTCGAAGATGTCCGTTTTTTCCTTGGATACTTGTTTGGAATTTTTGTCCCACTTGAGGCTCCAATTTGACGTTTTTTTCCTTTCCTGTTGACGATATTACCTATCGACGCTTTAGATATCACAAAACCATGACTCTCACATCGTTTTTGGATAACAGAGTATGCATATTTCTCTTCGGAAAGAGCATAAATGTAGCCTTCGAACCACTGTTTTGTTAAAAACGCCATTTTTGAATAAAAACAAAACTTTCAAGCCGCAGACGATAATTTTGACTTTTAAAAACATAGTACAATTGGAATTATTTCTTTTGCAGCAAACGATTTTTTATTACCGCTTACCAAAATCGTCTAAAAAAATGTGCGAACAGCCTCTGTAATTATGGCAGCAGTTTTTTCGACAGTTTGTGCAAGAAACATCAACAGCTACGCCCTAATACGATCATGTTTTACGCCCTAAATACGGCTCTCTGCACGAGCATGATACGTTTTAAATAAGGTCCTTTGATACGCCTTAAAAAAGCGTGATGGTACAAAATTATTTACTGTTTAATAATAAAAATGCACTGACACTCTCAAAAAAAACTTTTAAAAGGTATGGAATTAAGAAATGTCTTAGTTCGCAATCCCCTACCTTTTGCAATACCTAATCTGCAATCCTAAAAAAAACATTAAAAGAGTAAGAAAGTAAAGGAAAAATAATCAAAAAGAAAAGAGAAAAACCTCATTACAAAAATAGAAAGCTGCGCCAAAAAATGTTATGATATCAAATTGTCAAACTAGTACTTAATTAACACCTCATAGTAATTAATTTTTCATAAGTAAATTGTATGATATATTAATAATAACCCTTTCTTCGTATAAATACATTATAACGTGTTTTTGAAAATCAAAACTATTACATTTTATACACCCGGGGCTTGGCAGCCACCTTATCAAGAAAATAATATAATTCTCCTCTTAAATCGTAAATTTTTACATTTAATTAAAAATATAAAAAAATTGATGTAGGCAGCACATTACTTTCCTTGCAGACTCATATTCACGTTCTCTTTATTTCTTCAATAATTCATTAAATTGAATTTAATTGCGCAAAATAACACCCATAAATATTTTAATTACACAGAATTTGCACTTTTAATTCAGATTTCATTTTCATTTGATAACTGAACTTATTACTTTCTTTATATGCATAGTATAATGTATAAGAAAAGTATACTGACGGGGGTTCGAGTTTTCGACTGGAGAGCACGTTTCTTGCATCCCTGAACAGGAATCAGACATTTTTGAGGTGATGTCTGTGTGTGTGTGTGTGTGTGTATCAGTGAGTCTATGGAGACGATATTTCACGAAGGAATCCAGCGATTCAAACAAAATTTGATACAAAAATTACAATCAGGGAATACTGGAAGTCTATTGTTTTTACACGCATTCAAATGTTCAGAACCCTCCTAAATTTTGAAATGAAACTTTAAAATAATCATCAAAAAATTAAAACATTCATTAAAGTTACGTAAATAATCATTTCTTATGTAGTTTTTTATTTGAAAACGATTGGCATAAACTTTAGAAAGTTAGCATGAACCATTCTTGAGATATTGCACATTTTTCAAATAAATCAATCAAAAAATCACTTAAAATTAAAAAATAATAATAATTTTTGTGAAATCTATTCACTTTTCAATTATGCAATAATTTTGTTATCACCATTCTCGTAGCTTGTTCCATTTACGAGAGAAGACACTTCGGGTTATAGATTTGTAATTTGACGCTATTAATCTATTATCTGCCATAAAACTAACCTATTTCTCCATAAACAATGCTTGGCGAAATCTTGGCTGCGAATTTTCCGGAATATCGGCAACTTGACGAGTTTTTTAAATGTTGCCAAATTGACGAAAATATCGCCAAATTGATAAAATTGTCACGAAATTAGTAAAAATGACGCTACATCAATGAAAATTAAGAATAATTGATGAAAATCCAATATCCTAGAAAGAATACGAATCTACTATAAGAGAATATACTAATAGTTTCGTATTTGGACACCATTAGTCGTTTATCTGCTATAAGAATAACCTATTTCTCCGACCATAATGCTTGACGAAATCTTAGCGACGAATTTAGCGGAATATCACTAACTTGGAGAGTTTTTAAATTTCGCCAAATTGATGAAAATGTCACTAAATTGATAAAAATGTTGCCAAATTGATAAGAATGACGCTAAATTAATGAAAATGACAACTAATTGATTAAAATTCAATATTTTGGAAAGAATATAAGACTCTAACAGGCACCGTTAGTAACTCTTGGCGAAATTCTGGCGACGAATTTTGGCGGCATATCGCCAACTTAGCGACTTTTTAAAATGTTGCCAAATTGATAAAAATGTTATCAAATTGATAAAAATGTCGCCAAATTGATAAAAATGACGTCAAATAGGATGTAATATTTTGCAAATTTTTAATTCCGTCATATGATGGGCATATCTTTTATTATATAAGAAATGCTCTTCTAAATATCGCCATCTTGGCGATATTTGGCCGACATTGACGGAAATATCGTCAAAATTGCAAAAATGACGCCAAGTTAATGAAAATAACGCCTAATTGATGAATTTATTATTAAAATATTTAAATATATGGACTATATTGCTTATTGAGGATGCTATCTATCAATATTGATGATGGTTAATTTAGAGTTGTGTAAAACATGAGTTAATGGGGTACGAAATAGTTTTAGATGTTGTCATCCGGATGTACAATTCACACCGCCTAATATACAATTTACCGTTACAAACACTGCGCCGTGGGTCTTTTCATCACTTTTTCACAGTTAAAGAAGTAAATTCATTGCATTATATAAGGAGAGTCATCTGCTGCCCACATCAGAAGTTTTTCAAAGGTGACGAAGCGAAAATGCGAAAAAACTAAAATATCTCGAGGACAACTAGTACTAGTGTAATGGGGTAATTATTTTCCTCACCAAAAATTACGTATAAAACAAGCATTTCATTAATATATTTGAGCATACGTAGTCTTTTATTTTAGATTTTGACGATTTTTGCGGACCATTTCACAAAAAAAGCAGGTTATTTTTTTCCGAATTGTACTAAAATCTAATCACAGCACCAGAGTAACCCACAAATTTTGTACAATTTGGTTCATCAGTTTTTCAGCTAGAGTGGATACATGCAAATTTTGCGGGCCATTTCGCAAAAAAAAAAGTAGGATTCTTTTATCCCGAATCGTACCAAAGTCTAATCAGCACCAGGGTCACACACAAGGGACTTACCTACCAAATTTTATAAAATTCGGTCCTTTAGTTTTCTAGTTACAGTGGATAAATACATTGCACAGATAGACAGGCACACAGACACACACACAGACGTCACGCTAAAAATGGCTTTTAGTATTCAAGAGGTGTAAAAACGTATAGATGGGTCGAAAACTCGAGTTGCGGTTTTCGTCATGATTCCAATACTTTCCCTATACATTACCATGTATTGCAGGGAAAGTAAAAATAATTAAAAATAGTTCGACATACTTTGGGGGGAAAATCAATTTAAGAAGGAGATTATGCCTCCTAATAAAATTTAAAGAATATTTATTTGGGGGCAGCTTATAGTTAAGTGGAGGGATCCCTGATCGTTAGTCCCTGATTGTACCATAGATGCAGTTGCAAATAACCCGATAATTTTGAAAAGCGGGAATAAATACATGAATTTTGGGGAATAAAACGAGAATTTCGGAAAAATTTTGAAAATTCGAGTTTACAAAATTTTTGTTAAAAATGGGCGAATTATATTAATCACAACTTTATTAAAATGTTATTGGGACTAATATAGAGAGACGTCTTATTATCAATCATTATTAAACGAATATGAATGAATTACAGGAACTTACACAACGTCTTTGTATAAAGCATGCATATATGAGTTAGGTCTTCAGGTCAAAACAGAACAAAGGTTGAAAGCGAAATTCTCTCCCTTCCCGAAAAATCTGATGTGGGCATTGCAGACGCATATTCACGTTCTCTTTATTTCTTCAATAGTTCATTAAATTAAGTTTAATAACCCAAAATAACGACCATAATTATTTTAATTCACATATAATTTGCACTTTTAATTGGATTTTCGTTTTTATTTGGTAACTGGACTCATTTTCATAGGTAGCGAATCGAAAATGCGAAAAAACTAAAATATCTCAAGAACGGCTAGACCTAAAGCAATGGGGCTGATCTTATTCTTTTCATCGTCAAAAATTACGTATAAAATAAGCATTTAATTGATATATTTGACTTTACGTAAACTTTTTTGTTTTGATGTAACGAATTTTGTGAGCTATTTCGCAAAAACAGACAGGCTATTTTTTACCAAATCGTATCAAATTCTAGTCAGTACCTGGATAAACTACAAGTGAAATATCTACCAAATTTTGTGAAATTTGGTCTATTAGTATTTCAACTAGAGTGGATATAGGCAATCTTTGCGGGGCATTTCTTAAAAAAAGGGCAGGTTCCTTTATCTCGAATCGTACGAAAATCCAATCAGCACCAGGGCCACACGCAAGTGACTAACCTACCAAATTTTATAAAATTTGGTCCATCAGGTTTTGAGTCAGAGTGGATACATACATTGCACAGACACACACACAGACGTCACGTTAAAAATAGTTTTTTCGTGTTCAAGAGGTCTCAAAACGAGTAGATCCATTGAAAACTCGAGTTGCAATTTTCGACATGATTCCAAAACTTTCCATATGCATTACCATGCATGTATTACAGGAAAAGTAAAAATCTGGTATGGGCAGCACATGACTTTCCCTGGAGACTCATCTTCATGTTCCATTTATTTCTTCAATAATTCATTAAATTGAGTTTAATTGAACAAAATAACAGCCATAATTACTTTAAATTATACTGAATTCGCAACTTTAATTAAATTTTCGTTGCCATTTGGAAACTTAACTTATTTTCCAAGGTGGCGTATGCGAAAATGTGGAAAATCTAAAATATCTCGAGAACGGCTAGTCCTTAGTGTAATGGGGTTGATCTTACTTTTTTCATCGTTAAACATTACGTGTAAAACAAGCATTTAATTAATATATTTGAGCATACGTAGTTTTTTATTATAATTTTGACGATTATTGCGGAGCATTTCGCAAAAAAAAAGCAGGTTATTGTTTTCCGAAACATACCAAAATATAATCAACACCAGGGTAACCCACAAGTGATTTATCTGCCCAATTTTGCAAAATTTGATTTATTCGTTTTTCAGCGAGAGTGGATACAAACAATTTTTGCAAAAAAGGCGTGTTATTTTATCCCGAATCGTAAAAAAAAACCAATCAGCACCAAGGTCACACACAAGTGACTTATCTACCAAATTTTATGTAATTCGAGCCATTAGTTGAGTGAGAGTGGATACACACATTGCCCAGACAGACACACAGGCAGACAGACAGACACACACACAGACGTCACGCTAAAAATATTTTTTTCGTATTCCAGAGGTCCCAAAACGTGTAAATTCGTCGAAAACTCTAGTTGCGATATTCAGCATGGTTCCATTTCGGCATGATCTAAGATACCTTGAGAATCTGCCTAAAGTAATGGAGTTGGTCTTATTCTTTTCCTTGTCAAAAATTACGTATAAAACAAGCATTTAATTGATGCATATGACCATTCCTAGTCTTTTTTTTTTTTTTTTTTTTTTAGATTTTGACGATTTTTGCGGGCCATTTCGTAAGAAAAAGAAAGGTTGTTCTTTTCAGAATCATACCAAAATCTAATCAGCACCAGAGTATATCTTGCAAGTAACTTATCTACCAAATTTGTGAAATTTGGTCAATTAGTATTTTAGCTAGAGTGGATACTTGAAATTTTTCTGGCCATTTCGCAAAAAAAGGTGGGTTCTGTTATTCCGAATCGTACCAAAAGCTAATCAACACCAGGTGCACACCCATGTGACTTACCAAATTTTATGAAATTCGGTCCATTAGTTTTTGAGTTGGAGTGGATACATACATTGCACAGAGGTCACGCTACAAATATTTTTTTCGTATTCTAGAGGTCTTAAAACGTGTAGATCCGTCGAAAACTCGTGATGCGATTTTTGGCATGATTCCAACACTTTCCCTATACATTACCATGTATTGCAGGTAAGTAAAAATCTGATCTGAGCAGCAGATAACTTTCCATGCAGATTCAAATTCATTTTGAAATTTTTTATTTCATTATGGATTAAATTGAGTTTAATTGCAGAAAATAATATGGATAATTTTCATATTTTATTTCCAATTCGGTTCTTTTTTCATTGAATCTTTGTTTCGTATCACAATAATTCACTTAAAATTCTTCAGGTCCTTAAAATTACAAAAACTACAATATCTCGAGAACGGTTTATCATACAGTCATTGGGTCAGATTTATTCGCTTAGTTGTCAAATTTTACATGTAGAACAAGTACTTAATTAATATATTTCATCAACTTCAGTCATTTATTTCATAGTTTCACTATCTTGCACATGTAGTATTTTATTTAAATCGAATATATTAGATTTGCGGGTCATTTAGCAAAATTAGATTATTTTTTTTTTCCGAATCGTATCAAAATCTAACCAGCATCACAGTATCCTACGAGCGACTTATCTACCAAATTTTCTGTAATTTGATCAATTAGTTTGTCCGCTAGAGTGGATACATACAATTTTTGCGGGCCATTTCGCAATAAAGGCAGGCTCATTTATCTCAAATCGTACCAACATCTGATCAGTACCAGGGTCGCCCACAACTGACTTATCTACCAAATGTTTTATGAAATTTAGTCGGTTATTTGAGTTAGAGTGGATACATACAATTTTTGCGGGTCATTTATTAAAAAAATGCAGGTTCTTCTTTTAAAAATCATATTAAAATTAATTAGCACCAGGTATCCCACAAGTAACTAATTGACCAAATTTTGTAACATTTGGTCAATTAGATTTTTTGCTAGAGTGGATATATGAAATTTTTGCGGGCCATTTCGCAAAAAAAGGCAGGCTCTTTTAACCCAAATCATACCAAAAACTAATCAGCACCAGGGTCACTCAGAAGTGACTTACCTACCAAATTTTATGAAATTTGGTCCATAAGTTTTTGAGTTAGAGTGGATACATACATTGCACAGACAGACAGACAGACTGACACACACTCAGACGTCACGCTAAATATAGTTTTTTCGTATTCTAGAAGCCTCAAAACGTGTAGATCCGTCGAAAACTCGAGTTGCGATTTTCGGCATGATTTCAATACTTTCCCTATACGTTACCATGTATTGCAGGGAAAGTAAAAACGGTTAAGGGAATAAACCGTGTTTTTTCACGTCTTTGCAACTCTAACTGCAGGCCCACCCAGTAAGATGTCACTGTATTTGAAATAAATAAATAAATAAAAAGAACAATAGCAGCTGAAATATTGCAAAAAAAAAACCAAAACAGGTTTACTACATACCTTCAGAAAGCGAATAATTATTTTTACAGAACCATTAAGGTTATGTAATACTTCTTATGTTACAATCACATACAAAATACATACTATTAAATAACATTAATTACCTTCATAAAGAGAACTCGCAAAACAAATGCTTCTTTTCTCTACTCAAAAAATAATACAAAGACCGCAATAAAGATTCACAATTCGTGACAGCGTCTGTCTTCAATTAGCCAATCGTATTCAAATACGATAACTACTGCTTGTCACGCAAACATCCAGCTGATGTGCGAGTTTAGAAAATTCGATACTGCATCTTCAATCAGCGAGCGCTTCGAATTAACCGCAGACGAAAATTTAGAGTTCCTTAGAACTTTGTTTCATATTGACTGCGTTTATGCAGGAATTTAAATTTGACTCTTATTTTTTTTCCAGACCGTCGGGAAAAGAAAACTATTCCGAGCACACCGTTGAACTGTGCTTGCTCACAGCACGACTCAATAGTTCAGCGATCCTTCGAAGTCCACCCTCACGTAAAACAATGATTTGTTGCCGTTTCATTGACGACAACTGAACGTATGCGGTACGTCGGCATTCTCTTGGCATACTGTGATAATTTTTACAGCATGAAACCAATGACGCTACAATTTGGCTGTGATATTGCTTCTCCTTGTCCTGACGCTTTCCTGCTGCTCGGCAGGGTGTTATGTCACTATGCGTAACGAAACTGTGATCATTTGCATATCTCGCCTTGCTGTTTCCCTTTCCTGATTTACATAAAGCTGCACCTTCAGTTTTATGGTGTTGCGATTTCAATTGTGAGCAGTGTATTTCGACATTTTGATTTTCTCAAATATTTTTTTCATTTATCACATAACTTATTAAATGTTATGAATTGCTTATTTTTAGATATAGATCTCATCCAGACGCATCGTTCGAGACCAATATCATTATCCGACCTCTATGCAAGCTCGAGTTATACTGATTTCAATTAACTCAACGTATTCGACCCCAAAATGACGGACACTCACCCCTCCTCCCCTCCCGAGCATGACCTTGAAGTTGATATAAGAATCATTGTTTATTACTTTTTTTTTGTTAATCACTAGATTTTAGCTATCTGTTATAATTTGGAAATGATAAGCATTTGATCAACCTTAAGAAATTGCGTCGGTGAAGTTTCTTTTCAGAGTAGTACCTCCCATGCGACAGATTTTAAAGACACGTCCACGTCAAAATTTAGAAACCAAAGGGATTCATGTTAGCGGGTATCTAGATATAATTAAACACTCGCATCAAATGGTTCCAATGTAAAAAATCTGATGTGGGCAACACATGACTTTCCTTATATAATGTAATGAATTTACTACTTTTACAGTAAAAAAATAGGTTTTTCTTATAGTAGATACTAATATTCTTTCCAAGATATTGAATTTTCGACAATTTGTCGTCATTTTCATTGATTTAGCATCATTTTTATCCATTTGGCGAGATTTTCATTAATTTGGCAACATTTCAAAAAAGTCGCCAAGTTGGCGACATTCCGCCAAATTCGTCGCCCAAATCTCGCCAAGCGTTATGCACGAAGAAAAAAGTTATTCTTACAGCAGATAAATGACTATTGGCGTTCAAATACAAAAGTATTATTCAAAGTATGTTTTTTCATGAATGGAACGAGCTAGATCCACGAGAATGATGTCACTCAATTTATCGCATGGTATTACATATGAAAAGTGAACATGTTTCTCAATAGGATTTTTTTTTTTATGTGACTTTTTCATAATTTTTTTTAAAAATGCACAATATCTCGAGAACGGTTCTTGTTAGCGTTCTAAAACTTATGCCAATCGTTTTCTAATGAAAAATTACATAAGAAATGTCTATTTGAGTAACTTTATTAGCGGTTTTGATTTTTTGACGATTTTTTCAAAATTTCATTCGAAAATTTAGGGGGGTTCTGAACATTCGATTACGTATAAAAACAATAGGCTTCCAGTGTTTACGGATTGTGATTTTTGTACCAAATTTGGTTCGAATCGGTCCATTCGTTCGTCAGTTATCGTCTCCACAGACTCACTGACACACACACACACACACACACATACTTTCACACACACACACACACACAGACATCACTTCAAAAATGTTTGATTCGTGATCAGGGATGCTTGAAACGTGCTCTCCCGTCGAAAACTCGAATTCGAGTTTTCGACCCCGTCACAATACTTTCCTTATACATTATGTATATAAGGAAAGTAATAGGTTTTTCTTATAGTAGTTACTAATATTCTTTCCAAGATATTGAATTTTCGACAATTAGTCATCATTTTCATTCATTTAGCGTCATTTTTATCCATTTGGCGAGATTTTCGTTAATTTGGCAACAATTAAAAATGTCGCCAAGTTGGCGACATTCCGCCAAATTCGTCGCCAAAATCTCGCCAAGCGTAATGGACGAAGAAATAAGTTGTTCTTACAGCAGATAAATGACTATTGGCGTTCAAATACAAAAGTATTACTCAAAGTATCTTTTTTCATGAAGGGAACGAGATAGATACACGAGAATGATGTCACCCAATTTATCGCATGGTATTACATATGAAAAGTGAACATGTTTCTCAATAGGAAATATTTTTTTTTTCATTTTATATGATTTTTTAATAATTTTTTTGAAAAATGTGCAATATCTAGAGAACGGTTCATGTTAGCGTTCTAAAATTTATGTCAATCGTTTTCTAATGAAAAATTACATAAGAAACGTCTATTTGCGTAACTTTATTAGCGGTTTTGATTTTTTGACGATTTTTTCAAAATTTTATTCGAAAATTTAGGGGGGTTCTGAACATTCGTTTACGCATAAAAACAATAGGCTTCCAGTGTTCGCGGATTGTGATTTTTGTACCAAATTTGGTTCGAATCGGTCCATTCGTTCGTCAGTTATCGTCTCCACAGACTCACTGACACACACACATACTTTCACACACACACACACACAGACATCACTTCAAAAATGTTTGATTCGTGATCAGGGATGCTTGAAACGTGCTCTCCCGTCGAAAACTCGATTTCGAATTTTCGACCCCGTCACAATACTTTCCTTATACATTATGTATATAAGGAAAGTAAAAATCTGATGTGAGCAACACATGACTTTCCTTATATAATGCAATAAATTTACTACTTTTACAGTTAAAAAAATCTGATGTGGGCAACACATGACTTTCCTTATATAATGTAATGAATTTACTACTTTTACAATAAAAAAATATGTTTCACTTATAGTAGATACTTATATTCTTTCCAAGATATTGAATTTTCGACAATTAGTCGTCATTTTCATTGATTTATCGTCTTTTTTATTCATTTGGCGAGATTTTCGTTAATTTGGCAACATTTCAAAAAATCGCCAAGTTGGCGACATAGCGCCAAAATCTCGCCAAGCGTTATGGACGAAGAAATCAGTTATTCTTATAGCAGATAAATACTTATTGGCGTTCAAATACAAAAGTATTACTCAAAGTATCTTTTTTCATGAATGGAACGAGCTAGATCAACGAGAATGATGTCACCCAATTTATCGCATGGTATTACATATGAAAAGTGAACATGTTTCTCAATAGGAATTTTTTTTTTTATTTTATATAACTTTTTGATAATTTTTTTGAAAAATGTGCAATATCTCGAGAACGGGTCGCGTTAGCGTTCTAGAATTTATGTCAATCGTTTTCTAATGAAAAATTACATAAGAAATGTCTATTTGCGTAACTTTATTAGCGATTTTGATTTTTTGACGATTTTTTCAACATTTCACGCGAAAATTTAGGGGGGTTCTGAACATTCGATTGCGTATAAAAACAATAGGCTTCCAGTGTTTACGGATTGGGATTTTTGTACCAAATTTCGTTCAAATCGGTCTATTCGTTCGTCAGTTATCGTCTCCACAGACTCACTGACACACACACACTCATACTTTCACACACACACACACACACACACAGACATCACTTCAAAAATGTTTGATTCGTGATCAGGGATGCTTGAAGTAATAACATTTTTACTTTCCTTATATACATAATGTATAAGGAAAGTATTGTGACGGGGTCGAAAATTCGAATTCGAGTTTTCGACGGGAGAGCACGTTTCAAGCATCCCTGATCACGAATCAAACATTTTTGAAGTGATGTCTGTGTGTGTGTGTGTGTGTGTGTGTGAAAGTATGTGTGTATGTGTGTGTGTGTGTGTCAGTGAGTCTGTGGAGACGATAACTGACGAACGAATGGACCGATTCGAACCAAATTTGGTACAAAAATCACAATCCGTAAACACTGGAAGCCTATTGTTTTTATACGCAATCGAATGTTCAGAACCCCCCTAAATTTTCGAATGAAATTTTGAAAAAATCGTCAAAAAATTAAAACCACTAATAAAGTTACGCAAATAGACATTTCTTATGTAATTTTTCATTAGAAAACGATTGACATAAATTTTAGAACGCTAACGTGAACCGTTCTCGAGATATTGTACATTTTAAAAAAAAATTATCAAAAAGTCATATAAAATAAAAAGAAAAATATTTCCTATTGAGAAACATGTTTACTTTTCATATGTAATACCATGCGATAAGTTGAGTGACATACTTCTCGTGGATCTAGCTCGTTCCATTCTTGAAAAAAGATACTTTGAATAATACTTTTGTATTTGAACGCCAATAGTCATTTATCTGCTTTAAGAAAAACTTATTTCTTAGTGCATAACACTTGGCGAGATTTTGGCGGAATGTCGCCAACTTGGCGACTTTTTTGAAATGTTGCCAAATTAACGAAAATCTCGCCAAATGGATAAAAATGACGATAAATCAATGAAAATGACGACTAATTGACGAAAATTCAATATCTTGGAAAGAATATTATTATCTACTACAAGAAAATCCTATTTTTTTACTGTAAAAGTAGTAAATTCATTACATTATATAAGGAAAGTCATGTGTTGCCCACATCAGATTTTTCTTATAGTAGATACTTATATTCTTTCCAAGATATTGAATTTCCTTCAATTAGTCGTCATTTTCATTGATTTGGCGTCATTTTTATCCATTTGGCGAAATTTTTGCTAATTTGGCAACAATTAAAAATGTCGCCAAGTTGGCGACATTCCGACAAAATATCGCCAAGCGTTATGGACGGAGAAATAAGTTATTCTTACAGCAGATAAATGACTATTGGCATTCAAATACAAAAGTATTATTCAAAGTATAGTTTTTCATGAATGGAACGAGCTAGTTCTACGAAAATGATGTCACCAAATTTAACGCATGGTATTACATATGAAAAGTGAACATGCTTTTCAATAGGACATTTTTTCTTATTTTATATAACTTTTTGATAATTTTTTTGAAAAATGTTCAATATCTCGAGAACAGTTCATGTTAGCGTTCTAAAATTTATGTCAATCGTTTTCTAATAAAAAATTACATAAGAAATATCTTTTTGCGCAACTTTATTAGTGGTTTTGATTTTTTGACGATTTTTTCAAAATTTCCCTCGAAAATTTAGGGGAGGTTCTGAACATTCGATTGGGTATAAAAACAATAGGCTTCCAGTGTTTACGGATTGTGATTTTTGTACCAAATTTCGTTCGAATCGGTCCATTCGTTCGTCAGTTATCGTCTCCACAGACTCACTGACACACACACACACACACAGACATCACTTCAAAAATGTTTGATTCGTGATCAGGGATGCTTGAAACGTGCTCTCCCGTCGAAAACTCGAATTCGAATTTTCGACCCCGTCACAATACTTTTCTTATACATTATGCATATAAGGAAAGTAAAAAATGTTGTATAAAAAAAAAGGCTAACTGAAATGTTACATAAAAATCCTGGTTGGGAAGTGATTATCATCATCAACGACCGTGGGGATATATACTATCATAAAATGTACTTCGCGTTGCCAGGAATGCAAACCTCTGATTAAAATCACACTGGAACTCACAGCGAATTCTTGAAAACCAAAGAACGCTTTATAGTGGGTGCTGTTTATACTCAAATTGTGAAGGATGGTTCAGATTTGGATATCAGCATAAAATGTTGCACATCCTATTTCTATTATAGTTTTGTTACGAAACCACAAATACACAACTTGTATGACCTTCCACTGGATAGAGAGGGGGTAATCCATCAAAAAGACGGTTTTCAGAATTTTGTTCCAAACAGTTCACAAAATTAGCCTACTATGTAAAATGCAAGATTTACAAAGACGGATATAACATTTTATATCTCTCACCTCGAATTGTTTGGGGGGGTCGTAAACAAATAGAGAATTTTTTGGTGTAGTCGAATATACATTGCGAATTGTTTAGGGGAGGATCGTATACAAATTGCGAACTGTTTGAGAGCCGAGAACAAATTATTTTGGGAAAGATCTTAAACAGATTGCGAATAGCGTTATTTTTTTTTAGGGGGGGGGGGAGATGGGTATATACAAATTGTGAATTGTCTGGGGATCGTATGCAAATTGCGAATTATTTGGGGGTGCCGTATACAAATCTTCTGCAACTTTAACATATCTTGTGATGAGCTTTTCCTTTTATCCTATTATAGGCAAGACTTGCAACAATGTGGATCACTTTTTTAATTACAAACAAGCATTGGATTCATGTAACAAAACCGCTTCTCTCTCGCCTTACGCCCTCACTCCCGCCCTATTCAGTCCCTTGCGCGCGCTGAGACAGGCAAGAAATAACGTGCGGCGTCTCTTTCCACTCTTCTATACCCCAATCTCGTTTCTCAGATCACATTCTCTTCAATCCTTCGCGTGGGCTCAGTAAGGCATGGACGAGTGCTACTGTCTTTTGCAAACTTGACGTCTTCTTCGACCCAGACCGTCCGATCTAACCGAAGGTGTAAGGTATCTGTTTGGACGGCCGGGACAGTGGCACCCAATTTAGACTGGAAGCTAGTGTGGGACAACAAGGACTACCCTCTTTCCCCTACTACCAATCTCTCGGAAGGTCTTACGGACGCACATATTTAACGTGCCCGTACACAGCGTGAATACGGGGACTGTTTGTGCAGAGACGGGAATCGAAATCTAGTAAGGGGCGAGGCCCTTGCGACGATTGACTATTGTTTTAAACCTGGCCTATGCCGCGTCAGAAAAGAAAGTGGCATCTTATTAGATGAAGAGATTGAAGCTAAATGATTTCTACAGCCCGTTGTAGTTTTATCTAAACAGGCTTTACAACTAGTCTATAAGTTGCTATCACTTTTTGATTAGATGAACCGATAGGTCACATCCAAAAATGAATATAAACCTTTCAGCTGAAAAAATGACTATTTATTGTTCTAATTTAACTAGCAGACAGACAGGGTGGAATTTACTTCACACTTTTTTTTTAATACACTTAATTCTGTATTTCTTATGCTTTCCAACATAATTACACGGTTTCACCGGATTTTTTTTATCAAGAAACTCAATACTACTACTTTCTACATATACTGTCCTTAGCTTTATAGTGTTAAAATGCAATGGTAATATTTGGGACTTTGCCCCCCCCCCCCCATTCCGAAAAAAAAAAAATCCCGCATACGCCACTGTTGCAAAATCATTAAAATTTATTTTTAACAAGCAATCAGTTCTTTTTTCACACTTTCCAACGTAGTTGAAAAGTATTTATGATTTTGGTCATTCTGTTTGCATGATAGCTGCCGTAAAAATGACTTTATCGAAATGGCATTTTAAGTATGTTGTTGAGACGGTCTGTGAGACATATGGGAATGAAAATAAATAATAGCACCCAATTAGATCGGATTGAACCCAGGTTGAAAAAAAAAAATCCCGCATACGCCACTGTTGCAAAATCATTAAAATTTATTTTTAACAAGCAATCAGTTCTTTTTTCACACTTTCCAACGTAGTTGAAAAGTATTTATGATTTTGGTCATTCTGTTTGCATGATAGCTGCGGTAAAAATGACTTTATCGAAATGGCATTTTAAGTATGTTGTTGAGACGGTCTGTGAGACATATGGGAATGAAAATAAATAATAGCACCCAATTAGATCGGATTGAACCCAGGTTGAAAAAAAAAAATCCCGCATACGCCACTGTTGCAAAATCATTAAAATTTATTTTTAACAAGCAATCAGTTCTTTTTTCACACTTTCCAACGTAGTTGAAAAGTATTTATGATTTTGGTCATTCTGTTTGCATGATAGCTGCCGTAAAAATGACTTTATCGAAATGGCATTTTAAGTATGTTGTTGAGACGGTCTGTGAGACATATGGGAATGAAAATAAATAATAGCACCCAATTAGATCGGATTGAACCCAGGTTGAAAAAAAAAAATCCCGCATACGCCACTGTTGCAAAATCATTAAAATTTATTTTTAACAAGCAATCAGTTCTTTTTTCACACTTTCCAACGTAGTTGAAAAGTATTTATGATTTTGGTCATTCTGTTTGCATGATAGCTGCGGTAAAAATGACTTTATCGAAATGGCATTTTAAGTATGTTGTTGAGACGGTCTGTGAGACATATGGGAATGAAAATAAATAATAGCACCCAATTAGATCGGATTGAACCCAGGTTGAAAAAAAAAAATCCCGCATACGCCACTGTTGCAAAATCATTAAAATTTATTTTTAACAAGCAATCAGTTCTTTTTTCACACTTTCCAACGTAGTTGAAAAGTATTTATGATTTTGGTCATTCTGTTTGCATGATAGCTGCCGTAAAAATGACTTTATCGAAATGGCATTTTAAGTATGTTGTTGAGACGGTCTGTGAGACATATGGGAATGAAAATAAATAATAGCACCCAATTAGATCGGATTGAACCCAGGTTGAAAAAAAAAAATCCCGCATACGCCACTGTTGCAAAATCATTAAAATTTATTTTTAACAAGCAATCAGTTCTTTTTTCACACTTTCCAACGTAGTTGAAAAGTATTTATGATTTTGGTCATTCTGTTTGCATGATAGCTGCGGTAAAAATGACTTTATCGAAATGGCATTTTAAGTATGTTGTTGAGACGGTCTGTGAGACATATGGGAATGAAAATAAATAATAGCACCCAATTAGATCGGATTGAACCCAGGTTGAAAAAAAAAAATCCCGCATACGCCACTGTTGCAAAATCATTAAAATTTATTTTTAACAAGCAATCAGTTCTTTTTTCACACTTTCCAACGTAGTTGAAAAGTATTTATGATTTTGGTCATTCTGTTTGCATGATAGCTGCCGTAAAAATGACTTTATCGAAATGGCATTTTAAGTATGTTGTTGAGACGGTCTGTGAGACATATGGGAATGAAAATAAATAATAGCACCCAATTAGATCGGATTGAACCCAGGTTGAAAAAAAATGAAATACCTTGAACCCTATAGGACTTAATTTTTAAAACATTCTTTAAATGGTGTAAAAATTCATAAATTGTTTCGAAAATTTTGAAAATATTCAAATTATCTCAAAATGTGTAAACAATTTTAGCAAAATATGTGTGTAATTTTTAAAATAAAAATTGAAATAATAATCACACCCATATTACATGCCCGGCCACACAATAAACTGCCGTAAAACTCAGGGTTGGCTGTGTGGTCTGGGCCTTCAACCCATATTATATGCCGTCCGTCCAAATAGTTGCTCAAGTCCTGGGATGAGTCGGACGGCCTGGGTTTTCAACCAATATTCTATGAAGAGATCGTGTGACTTATTGCAAAATAAAACCTGGTTTCCATTTTTTTTCAGCTGTGTAATGTTTAAAGATCGTTTACGTTTATATTTAGTGTTGCATCCGTCATAAAACCGCTCTATTTTTGCGTATTATCTGTACATCTAAATTTTGTGCCAACGTAATTACAATATTTTTTATTTTAAATGATGGCTAAACTTTCTTTATTCTTACATCGAAGCCTAAATTTAAAGCTAAACTTTCTTTATTCCTACAACAAAGCCTAATTTCAAAGCTAAACTGTAGCAATGCTTTAGCTATCATGCCATAGTCAGTATACAGAATATAAATAAATCAAGCGATTGTAAGGTGAATTGTATAAGAATTGCTGAGTTTTTTTTCACACAAAATTATTTAGCTCTGGAGTTTGGAATATAAGTGATATGAATGAAATTTTCCTTGATTTTATAGAGACAGATTTATAAAATTAAATAATTTGTCATAGTTACAATTTCAAAGAACTATTTTAACATGAGACAAGAAAATGATATAGTTCCTATAATAATGAAATATGCCAATTGACAAAATATTAACTGCAAAACATTGTAAACACTTCGCAAATTATATTTTGGATGACATCATTTGAATAAAGTTCATTTTGTGTAACTAGCATTGACTTTTTCAATGAAGTTTTAAGATTAATTTTGCCCATGGAAATTTTTGAAGCGGCTTAAGACGTAAATAAAATTGCATTTCAGTTGGAAGTGTTTATAATCAATGATTTATATGCATGATTGATCTTTCGTGTTTTTCTTTTCTGAGGATTATTAGTGCATTATTTCATAAACAAAAGATAAATCCTACTCTATGAATTGACACAAATTAAAATTATTTAATTTATAACTTTAAAAAATATAATATAAACCGTTTTAGAGGGATTTTTCCCATTACATTTTAAGGCATTTTTTATATGTTTATGAGCATTTTTGGCGAATTTTTAGGTCATCCAACATCCAGGCCCTATAGTTATTTTGAACTATTCTCGAAACTACAAAAATGTTACTTTTCCATAGGAGAGAATGCGATATCCCAAAATAATTATAGAAAATTTAGTATGCTCATTTTAATTGGTAAACTAAAAGAGGCTTTTAATTTTTAGCAATTTGGAGTAAAAGGAAGTTCTGATTTGTCTTACCCCCCTTCTGTACTTAAAGTGGACTTGGGAACCCATGCCTAATAATGATATGAATAAATGTCTTTCTCAGCAAATATGCACAGGACCCGACTTAGCCTAACTGGGACCCGGGGCAAAAAGTCCTTTGGGGGCTCCAGGGCCGTAGTCAGAGACAAAAATGAAGAGGGGGGGGGGGAGAGAAAAATTCAAGGGGGCTCAACAGTCTTAAAGGAGCGGCTCACCCAAAAATACAATTAATCATTAGCATTTATAAACCATAATAGTTACTATTATATATTTCAATTTATATAAATTATTAACTATTATTAATTGCATATTAATATTTTCAAACTAAATGCTGATTATTAATATTCGTATAGCTACTATGCATCAATATTAATATATAATTATTACAATTGATTTTAATGTAAGCATTAACTAGTAATAAAGCTGTTAAAAATTTGTAGAAATATTCTGAAAGATAATACGAGTTAATGCTTAATATCAATTCTTATCTACTTATCAGTTGATTTTGACTCTATAATGTATAACAGCGAACCCACAATAATACAAAAGCATCCTAAATACTATTGTCATAATTTTTAATACTTTTAAATATTTTTAAATTAAATATGTAAATAAATTTATCATCAGTATAACCAAAAATTCAGCTAAATTAAAAAAATCTTTATGGATTTTTTTTTTTTAATAAAGAAATTTTTATGCAAAATTTGTATGACATTTTGGAAGAAATGTCATATCACTACTAAAAATTTAGGGAGGGGGTGGCTTAGTTCCCTCTGGCCTCTGACTGGTTATGGCCCTGGGGGCTTCCTCCACCTCTCGACATATATGAAATCAACAGAAATATTTTATCAAAAACATAATTGCATTCTATAAATTGGGATAAAGAATGAAGTTGTTACATATTTTAATGGAATTTAAATTACTGGCAACTTTCTCATCATAGCCAAGGAGCTATACTGTAGATTTTTAGTTAGTGTGGTCTTACCTTTTCCTTACAGCGGTACAACAGTTGTACCTCTGAAAATCTCTTCCTATTGCACCCAGCCTACTGTACCCAGTTGAGTGCCTTGAAGAATGCCTGCAGCCCTTCCTTCAAGTTTCTCTTGACTAAAGGGGGAACGAGTTACGAACAAAAGACAAGGTCATTGAATGTGTTTATTTAGAGGGGTGGAATTTTCAGTTATTTTGTCGTGCTGGTGTTGGAAAAATGGATTCCTGGAGCCGTAACGTAAAGGTTACACAAAATCTTTTTGCTGAGCAAACCTCATTTGATGGCATAATTTTTGTTTAGGAAGCAGTCGTTAATTTTTCAATGTTGCAATTGTTTAATCTGGGGCCCTTCTAATGACTGGTGGCCCGGGGTAGCTGCCCCGAATGCCCTTTGTTAGTCAGGCCCTGAATGTGCACAGATGTTGGGAGTGCCCAGCAGATATTTAACTCAAGATGTATCTAATACTGGATATTTCTGCTAGTAGGGAAATATAATAAACAATAAAAAAGTTGACACCTTTATTCCAAATGATAATTAGTTAATCATACAAGACATATTCACAAGAGATTCTGTACAATGAATGGATGGAATTTTTTCTTTTATCACATTTTTAGGGCATTTAATTCAAATGCACCTCAATGAAGCTTTTCTAACAGGCATAAAATGATCAAGCATACATTGATTTATGAAAACAGGCATCAGTTAATTAAGGTCTCCGTGTAATACAACAAAGTACAAGTCAAAAAAATTCATTTTATTAAAAAGAAAACCCAAAGCATAATATCAAAAATACCCAATATACAATTCACTGTGTTATGTGCATTCTTACTATAAAGCAATTTTTACAGCTACCTTGCTATGCCTAGATAGTCAGGGTTGCTTGCACTTTAAAACAAAGTAAATAAAACATTTTGAATTTGGTGAATTTTAGAAATTTTATGATCGGATAAGAATATCTTGAGTAACCTAAATTTCTCTAGGTTTTTGCACAGAGGGTATATGAGGATGCTCATTATTCAGAAGTAAAAAAAAAAGTTACATAATATAAGTAAAATTGTAGTAATTATGAACATGTTTCATTAAAACACATTAAGCACTCATTAAGAATCACATAAAAAACAAGAAAGATCAATCATGCATAAAGCATGATTATGAAACACTTTCCAACTTCAGTGCAATTTTATATAAACATCTCTAAAATGCGATACATTCCTCAGTAATATTTTTAAAATTATCAGAATACTACATTAATTTATTATATTTGAAAACTTGAAACTTCATCGAAAAAAATGAACTTCATTCAAATGACGGCATTGAAATATAAATTGCCTGGTTTAAACATCTCTAAAATACGATACATTCATCAGTAATATTTTTTAAATTATCATAATACTACAATAATTTATTATATTTGAAAACTTCATCGTAAACAAATGAAATTTATTCAAATGACGTCATCGAAATATAACACGCCTGGCTCTCTCTATAAAAGTAGCATTTCATTCATAAACATTTTACCATTCATTTTATTCATCCCAGTACTACAATAATTTATTTTATTTAAAAACTTAAGACCATGGAGGTACAAGTAATTAAACTCTATGCTTAAAACTTCATCGAAAAAATCGTCCTTCACTCTGTAAAATCTATGGATATTTCATTCATATCAGCTTTATTGCAGACACCATGAGCTAAATAATTTTGCGTTAAAGAAATGCAGCAATTCTTATACAACTTATTCTACATATTTTGCTGTTTACATATCCCATAAGTGAAAATTAGGCTTTATTATAGAAATAATCAAAGTTGGATGATCATTTAAACTCAAATATATTGTAATTGAGTTGTTTTAGTATCTAGATGCACAGAATTTAAGAAAAATAAAGCGGTTTTAGGATGGATACAACACTGAATATGAATTAAAAAGAACTTTAAAAATCACGATTTTGACAAAGATGGATGCTATATTTTATTTTGAAGTGGGTCATGTGATCTCTTCATATAAAGCTGCAATTATTATTTTAATTTTTATTTAAAAAAACTACTGAATATATTTTGCTGAAAATTTTTTTATATATTTTATGGGATAATTTGAATATTTCTTAAAACTTTTGAAGAAATTTGTGAATTTTAAATCCGCTTAAAAAATGTTTGAAAAATTAGGTCCCCTAGGGTTCAATGTATTTCATTTTTTTAATCCGGTTTTATCCAAAACTAATTGGGTGATATTATTCATTTATATTCCCATAGGTCCCACAAAACGTCTGAACAACATACTAAAATTTCATTTTGATAGTCATTTTTACGGCAGTTATTGTGCTAACGGACAGACAGACAGACAGACAGAATGAACAAAGTCATAAACACTTCTCAACTTTGTTGTAAAGTGTTAAAAATGGAAGTACTGCAGAAAAATCAGATTACATTAATGCATCATGTTTTATTAAGTTTTATCAAATTTCACATAATATAATATAATTTGATTTTAACACTATATTGTAAATCTCGCGGAATACTTATAAATATTTCTGTAGTCACCAATAAAAATGTCTTTAAATTGGAGCAAATTTAGCATATTTTAAATGTGGCTGATTTGAAAATATTTGACAAACTTTTGATAATATTTTATGTGAATAATCACAAGTAAGAAATTTTTACCAATGAATCATAAAATCAGAAGTTTATTCTGATCAGAAGTTCAGGATATAACTGCAAATTAAAATAAAATAAATGGCACATAAAAAAGAACATGTGATTCAGATACACCCTTATGCGAGTTGCAGTAATCTATTATTAGACTCAATGAATCATGGTTGGGTTTCTAGAGGAACAGGAAAATATGAAACATGTTCCCTTTTATCATATGGTAATGGGAAAAATTGTTATGGCAGTTTCCAAACTGATTGTCGCTTTTGGACAGAAAACAATTTTTCTTACTTTTATTGTAATTTTTGAACCATGATAACTGTAAAAATATTAAACACTTAATAGAAATTTAAGCAGTTTTAAAATAAAATTACACTTCAGTTGGAAAGTGTGAAAAACCCAGACCACACAACAGACCCGGAGGCTTACTGCAGCTACATGTGTGGCCAGAGTTGGAAAGTGTTTAATAATCAATGTAAATATGATTGATCTTTATTGTCTCAAAAATTCAAATAATTTAATCCTGATCGCAATAAAATTGTTAAATAACCAAGCATTGTTAAAAATCATAAACCCTCCAGATTATATTTAATGCATATAAAATAAAACTTTATAAGTGCATTGTACTAATAATGAATATGTAGCGAAAATGCAAAATTACCAACTTGACAGTGAATCTATGGCTATCTAATTGCACAGTAGGCAAAAAAGCATTAAGCTAAAGATGATTTCAGTTCAAAGCATTTAATACAGCCTGATGAACATTTTCTGTATATACTTTAAAATAAAAATGGCTGCTGATGCTATAGAAATAACTATCTAGGCATGATATGAAAAAAAATCTATGTGTACAAACAGGCAAGATCTGCCCTGCTATCTATTTTGTTTTTTAGAAAACTAAATGCACAAAGAAAATGGAAGTGCAGTTAATGCTCATATAGGATACATTATATATATAGAAATTGAACTAAGAAAATCACGCTCTCAAACTGTATTCGAGCATAATTAAATAGAGAAATGTATGGCATTTAAGTCAGGCTGTAATATTAACTGGAAAGTGTTAAGCAGTATTAAATTAAGGATAAACACACTGACATGTTTAAATATCAAAAGAATATAAAGGGAAAACAATGCTTTCGAAAGAATAAATGCCTTTTCCAACACCACCAGTTAGCTTCGTAACATGCTTTTTGGCTATGCATATGTAAGCTATAAGTTAGCAAAGTAAGCACCAGTCAGCTTCGTAATATGCTTTTTGATTATGCATGTGTAAGCTATAAGTTAGTAACAACGATTAGTAACTATAATAAAATAAATAAAAAATGTTAAATTTCGTAGAAGAATGAAAATAATTGTAAAACAAAATTGTTTTTGCCATGAAAAGCAATTTTTACAAAGGAAGTAAACATTGACAGAATAATTATACACATGCTTGTGGCCCTCTAAGTCCTCTGGACGAGCCGGACGGCCTGGGGCTTTCACACATGCTTGTGGCCGGCCACACAGAAAGCTACCATTAGCCTATGGGTTGGTCGTGTGGTCTGGGTTTTCTACACATGCTTGTGGAGCTGGCTACGACTTATTTCCCACAAAAATCATATGAAGGTTATGCTGAATTTTTTTAATTAGAAATTAATCTAACTACCAATGATAATATCTGGTCAGTGGTGTATAAATGAAAGTTTGGATGAAAGAAAATGCAATTAAACCTAAAAATGTTTTAAGAATTCAAATGTAAAAAGCAAATTCAATTTCAGAAAACATAAATCTAATGAAAATAATATATTTAACAAAAAAATCCATACATGAAATAACATTGTTTAACAATAATGTATACATCACCTTTTAATTTGAATTAATATTCATAGCAAAGTTTTAATATTTGATATTATATTATATTTTGTTCAATATATATATATTTATCAAACACAACATATGAAATAAAACTGTTAACACTGTACATATAGTGATAATTTACAAATTTGGAATAATTTAATGAAAATTGTTCCAAATTACACAAACAGGAAAATAAATGCAAAGCTCTAGATCTTCTAAATAAATCAAAGATTATTATTATGATTATTAATGAAATAAAACCAAACTTTAAATAACATTGTTCAACAATAATGTATATATATATCATGTTTTTATAATGATACATAAAATGATACATATATCTTAAAATGATAATATATTATACGAACAGGAAAATAAATGCAAAGTTCTAGATTTCCTAAAAGAAGTTAACATTACTATTATTAAAATTATTAACAAAATAAAAACAAACTTGAAATAACATTTTTCAACAATAATGTATATATCATCTTTTGAATTTGAATTAGTATTCATAACAAAACTTTATTTGATATTACTTATTAAAAACTAAACACAAAATTACACTAATATATACGAGGCATGTTTTTTATGTAAGTACCGTTTTGCGATTCCGCCGCCGCAGCGCTACGGTCGGCGTTCCGCGCATGCGCGCTGGTTACCTACATCTCTTGTCTACGCACTGACGCCATTACAGTCTGATTCTTCATTGTATACGTTGTTTACTGAGTGTTTAAGATGCCTCCGACAATCGTGAGTCCCGCCGATTGTGAAGTACGGGCTGTTATACGATTTCTTAGTGCTAAAGGCGTAAAACCGATCGATATTCATCGTGAGATCTGTGAAGTTTACGGACAAAACATTATGAGTGATGGAATGGTAAGGAAATGGGTGAGAGCATTTAAAGATGGCCGCACAAATGTGCATGATGAAGAACGGAGTGGGCGTCCTTCGGTCTTTAATGAAGATTTGGTGCAGAAAGTGGAAGAAAAGGTGAGAGAAAACAGACGCTTTACAATTTCATCAATGTGCGACTGGTTTCCTCAATATTCTCGTAGTGTTTTGTATCGCATTGTGACCGAGAACTTGAATTACCGGAAATTGTGTTCACGTTGGGTTCCAAAAATGTTGACGGATTTGCACAAAACCCAACGTTTAGGCAGTGCATTGACTTTCCTTGAGCGGTACCACAATGAAGGTGAAGATTTTTTAGACCAAATTGTTACTGGTGACGAAACATGGGTGGCCTACGTCACACCAGAATCAAAACAACAATCCATGGAATGGCGACATTCATCATCACCCAAAAGAGTGAAGTTTAAGCAAACAATTTCTGCCCGGAAAATCATGTGCACAGTTTTTTGGGACAAAAAAGGAGTATTGCTAGTGGAGTTTCTGCCTCGTAATGAGACAATCAATGCAGCGTCTTATTGTGAGACATTGAACAATCTGCGTCGTGCAATCCAGAACAAAAGACGTGGCAAGTTGAGTAAGGGTATCGTTTTGCTGCATGACAATGCCCGTCCACATGTGGCTAATCGGACCAAAGATCTCATCAAATCTTTTAAATGGGAAACTCTAGATCATCCTCCATACAGCCCTGATCTGGCGCCCAGCGACTACCATTTGTTCCTGCACTTGAAGAAACACCTGGGTGGTCAGCGTCTTCAAGACGATAACGAAGTCAAAACAGTTGTGATACAGTGGTTAACAAGTCAGGCGGCAGAATTTTATGAGGAGGGTATTCAAAAACTGGTGCCACGTTATGACAAGTGCCTCAATATTCACGGAAATTATGTAGAAAAGTAGATTAAGGTACAGGCTTTCATGTAGAAATAAAATTATTGCGATATCTTTGCACGTCTTTTTTTAATTCCAAAACGGTACTTACTTAAAAAACATGCCTCGTATATATATATGTATATATAATCTTTTAAATTTGGATTAATATTCATAACACTTTATTTGTTGTTGTTGTCGTGTCCCTAACATTACATTTTTTAAGGAAGAATAACACTTTATTTGATATTACTTATTAAAATCTACTAAAGAAATTACACAAGCCAAGCCAATCCAAGACGAAGAATTACGAGGTGCCTGTGCTGGATGAAATTTGCACATTACATTTTACATCTTAAAATTGAAATGATGTTAATATTTTTATGGCATACACGTTTTTAAAAATCTTAAACTAACAACCAATAAACAACAAAGGATGCAAAATTTATAATACTTCACTGAAAATGCTAATATGCAAGAATATGTTTCAACTAAAAAATAAAATTGTATAAAACTTCTAAGAAGCAAGCTAAAATCCTTAATTATTAATGAAATATAATACAAACTTACTTGTAGTGAAATCAGAAATTCAAATCAGTTGCTTATAAAATTATATATAATTATATATGCATATATTATTTTAAAAGATGTTTATTTGGGTTAAATATATATATGTATCAGATTGCAATATATGTTCGTATGTCATAGCCACTGGCAGTTAGATAACTTTCAAATTTGGCTAGTAAACATTGGTCTTATTGACCGTCTGCATGTACATCACAATTATTTATATTGTCACACTGGACGTCATAAACTTGTGTGTTGTAATGGATCCAACCATATCATTATCAGATACAATAAAAGATATGGATGTACACCTTTGAGAAAGGTATATTGATAAATTGCATAGGAGTTTTAGGTATAGATCCATATTTCCTTCCTAGAGACATTTTCAGCATTATACTAGTATGTAAATCAAACTGCTTACTGTCCTTTGGATACCACAATTTATATCATTATGCTGTACATAATATACCACCATATTCTGAAGCAGAAATGAAATTGACTTCAGTAATATATTTTAATTACATGAATTTTGAAACCTCACAGGTACAGCCAGCCTTTGGCCAGCAATAAGAATGTACATTTTTTTGCAAAAATCTCAAGACCCAGAGCAGTTAGAAAGTGCAAATTTGGTTTACCATTGCCTTTCATAATATATTTTTATTCTTTGGATTATAAACCTTACTCGTCCAGTCTATCCTGGGTCAGTCATAGAAACGAAAAAGCTTTTGTGAATAACTCAAGAACAGGAGCAGCTAAAATAATCAAATGTGGTATATTGTTGCCTTTTATTAATTTATTATTAATTGGATTTTGAAATTCATTGATACATCCTAGGACCGCCCTTGACCAAATTTGATCCCCCCCCCTTCCCAATTTCATATTAGTAATGCTACGGAAGATAATGGCATATTAAATTTTGACTTTCTAGTTGCTATGGTATTTGAGTTATTCTAAAAAATGAGTACATTCCTATGGCAGACCTCGGATGGACTAGCCAGATAAGGTTTAAACCCAAAGAATTGAAATATATTACAAGAGATGATGGCATGCTAAATTAAGAATTTCTAGCTGACCCAGTTCTCAAGTTATTCCCTTAGGAGTACATTCTTATGGCTGGACAGGGCTATCCTGACAAAGTTAGCCTGGTTCACGAATTGAAATACACTATAAGAGAAAATGACATGCTAAATTTATACTTTCTAGTTGCTCTGGTTCTTGGGGTATTCCATAAGCAAATACCTATAGCGGTCCTAGAACAGGCTTGTTGGATGGATACGGTTCAAAATAAAAATATAAAGTAAAAGCCAACAACATGCTAAAATTAGACTTTCTAAAACCTCCCTCAAAACAAGTTTTTCCCATGCCATTTTCATACGATTTTAACATCCAATGTAGATGACAGGGAGTAGATTTGCCGGTAGTGATGTACAGTGCAAAGAGTCAATACCATCCATTGTGGCTACTAATTTATGTTAGTTATCAGGATTGCCTCAGAAATTCAAGGGTCCATAAAAGCAAACAATTTTAATTACTACATACTTATCTATTTAGTAGTGAATTCTTTCGGTTCATTTTATTCAGTTTAGGGACTACTGAACAATTCTGATATCTGATCTTGAATCCCTTTTAAAATAAAAATAAAAAAATCTTATTTCTATTTCTAGCACGGAGGAGTGAAAACTGTATTGACAGTTTATTTTAAATAAATAACTCTCTCTATACCTCTTTTATAAACATTCTATGCAATATACAATGATACTTAGCTGAACAAACTCTTAACAATCAATATAATGAGTGAAAAATATTATATAAAGTTATAATAAAACAACAGAATGATGTAAAATAATATGCACAGGAAAAAACATAACATGTCAAACATAGACCCTCAATTATTATATTGAGAACAGGGCTCGAAATCACAAATGAAAAATTTCTTCTGCACACAAAATTTATAATCATTTCTGCTATAACATGATCTGCTATTACATAACATTTTCAAGTCCTCATGTTATAATAATTTGATCATGTATAGATTCTAATATGCACCGGAACATATAAAATAATGCGTTGAAATTGCATAACAGAAAATTTTGCATTATGCAAAATATTCATCAATCATTTTATAACAAATTTGCGAATAAAACATTAATAACATATATGACAAACAGTCACAAAAACATTATAATTGATTAGTATTACATGCTTTTAACGTGCACAAAATGATTACAAGTGAAATAAGACGACACCATCTTGCTGGTTGGCAAATTCAAAACAGGAAAGATGCTCAGCTTGGTGAGATGTAGCTGAACAAAGGTAAGACTAATGGTAGTTTTTATGGATTTTTTACAACAGTGTTTGTGAATATAAGACTATTTGTATATAGACTTTTCAAGAATACATTTTACTTCTTATAAATCAGATCAATATCAATTTGTGATTAGATGCTTGAGGGAACTATAAGTTCCCTCAATAGCAAGTTCTTCAGAGAATTATAAATTCCTTACAGAACTTGAAGTTCCATGGAGAAGTTAAATAATTAAATTTAAATTTATCTCATAACTTTACATCACTGAAATACTAAAATTAAATAGAATAGGCCACATGATAATTTTGAGCTATTAGCTTGAGTGCTTAAAAAGTGAAAATATTCATATTAACACACTTTTTGATAGCTATAACAGATAAGAATCATCTTGGAGATAAATAGTAATATGCATTTATGAATTAACACAAAGGAGAAAATACTAACTCTTCTGTGAAAAGTTGAACCCAATGGCCACTCAAAAAAAGTTGTTTGTTATACACTGATTTACTACTAATTTGATAGTGTTGCAGAGTACAACACTCATGTTCCCATATGATTGTTGTTACAACTTGGTAAAACATGCTTAAATTCTGTTAAGCTCCAATTGCTGAATTTGATAACAGTAATTTGATAAAACTGACAATGAATTTATACAGTAGATGAGAAAGATGTAGATGTTTTTCAAATCTAACTAAAGTGACAACAGAAAATTACCCTACGATTCATAATACAATGAAGAAAATGTGTTATGATTTACTTGAAAAGGACCCAGTCATCAGTAACTTTACTTCTGAGATAACATGGTTTATAGTCATTATACAGACAACTGTGGCCTTTTTAATTTTCAGGGTATTGACATGCTTTCCAAATAGGGGAACGTTTTTAATTATTCTAAGTGTGTTACTAATTTCGAGAAATTAATTATTTTTCTATGAACCAGGGCTTGAAAACAAACATTTTTTAAATGAAAAATCAAAAGAATAGTTCAAAAAGAAAAATAATTTAAACCAAGTTTTAAACCAATCGGGTTCAGACCAGTCAACCTTGCTATCAATCCCAAAACTTTCAAACTGATTCTTTCTGTTTTAATGTTTTACTTTGATTATAAATGCAAAATTGTAAGATAAATCATAATTAATGTAAAGAAATGCAGTTTTTGTTTTTTAGAATCAGTTTGAAAAGCTGTACTTAGCAAGACCACAAACATGAATTTTGAAATTTTCAACAACTAGACCCTTTTTCTGTAATTCATCACATGCGGTTATTAACTGCAAAATAACTTAGTAAAGCTTGAAATGGACAGCAACAAACAGTCAAGAATATAATAAATAGTTATTAACTGCAAAATCATTTAGTAAAGGTTGATATGGACCACAATGAACAGTCAATAAAAGATTAAATAAATGTAAAGTTAACCCCACAAAATTATTACAAAAAAAATAGGCTATAATTCATAATAGATTGCTGTTAATGACGAAATTTTTTACACTTGATCATTCAAGTTGTACGGGCACATTGCTAAACGAAATTAATTTCCTTCACCAAAATTGAGCATTTCTCCAGTCCAAGTAACTAGATTCAGAATAAACAGTATGAATGTAATTATAGGAATCTTTTGTTACTAAACAATGCATCCCACAATTAAATTTGTATTTAAGATCACAAAAGATTTAATAAGAAAAAATCTAGAATCTTATAAATCTTTCTCAAATATGACAAGTATTTTAAAGGATATTATACGAGGCATGTTTTTTATGTAAGTACCGTTTTGCGATTCCGCCGCCGCAGCGCTACGGTCGGCGTTCCGCGCATGCGCGCTGGTTACCTACATCTCTTGTCTACGCACTGACGCCATTACAGTCTGATTCTTCATTGTATACGTTGTTTACTGAGTGTTTAAGATGCCTCCGACAATCGTGAGTCCCGCCGATTGTGAAGTACGGGCTGTTATACGATTTCTTAGTGCTAAAGGCGTAAAACCGATCGATATTCATCGTGAGATCTGTGAAGTTTACGGACAAAACATTATGAGTGATGGAATGGTAAGGAAATGGGTGAGAGCATTTAAAGATGGCCGCACAAATGTGCATGATGAAGAACGGAGTGGGCGTCCTTCGGTCTTTAATGAAGATTTGGTGCAGAAAGTGGAAGAAAAGGTGAGAGAAAACAGACGCTTTACAATTTCATCAATGTGCGACTGGTTTCCTCAATATTCTCGTAGTGTTTTGTATCGCATTGTGACTGAGAACTTGAATTACCGGAAATTGTGTTCACGTTGGGTTCCAAAAATGTTGACGGATTTGCACAAAACCCAACGTTTAGGCAGTGCATTGACTTTCCTTGAGCGGTACCACAATGAAGGTGAAGATTTTTTAGACCAAATTGTTACTGGTGACGAAACATGGGTGGCCTACGTCACACCAGAATCAAAACAACAATCCATGGAATGGCGACATTCATCATCACCCAAAAGAGTGAAGTTTAAGCAAACAATTTCTGCCCGGAAAATCATGTGCACAGTTTTTTGGGACAAAAAAGGAGTATTGCTAGTGGAGTTTCTGCCTCGTAATGAGACAATCAATGCAGCGTCTTATTGTGAGACATTGAACAATCTGCGTCGTGCAATCCAGAACAAAAGACGTGGCAAGTTGAGTAAGGGTATCGTTTTGCTGCATGACAATGCCCGTCCACATGTGGCTAATCGGATCAAAGATCTCATCAAATCTTTTAAATGGGAAACTCTAGATCATCCTCCATACAGCCCTGATCTGGCGCCCAGCGACTACCATTTGTTCCTGCACTTGAAGAAACACCTGAGTGGTCAGCGTCTTCAAGACGATAACGAAGTCAAAACAGTTGTGATACAGTGGTTAACAAGTCAGGCGGCAGAATTTTATGAGGAGGGTATTCAAAAACTGGTGCCACGTTATGACAAGTGCCTCAATATTCACGGAAATTATGTAGAAAAGTAGATTAAGGTACAGGCTTTCATGTAGAAATAAAATTATTGCGATATCTTTGCACGTCTTTTTTTAATTCCAAAACGGTACTTACTTAAAAAACATGCCTCGTATATATGGGTCATTTTCTGTAAACAGAAGTTTTATATGTCCCAGGTGTTTTAATAAAAGTTCACATGCCTTGGGACTGATTTTGAACACTAAGCAATTTTACTATATTGTAGTTCATATTTGTCAACCATTAGCTAAAGAAACAATTTATATTTTTAATATCCAAAAATTTAATTCTTTTATTAAATGGCATTGCCTTGTCCCAACTGCCAAATCATAAAATCACAACTTCATTTACAAGCCTTCATTTTCTAGTTTTCTTTTAATTTGATGTTTTATATTAAATTAGACAATATGAAATACAAACAGTAATAAAAAATACACTATGCATTAGAGCAATATCTTAAGTTAATTTTTTACAACTGTCCCCTAGCTTTTTGTCATTCACCAGCCTTTAAATTTTAACACTTCTTTCTGCACATAGATGACAATAAAATATAATTAAAGTAGTATTCATTTTTACTAAAGTCCATATTCACCATTTCAAGAGTTTGATTATGTTCTAATTACCATTGTGTGCAGGGAAATATTATAAAACTGAACAATTTTAGCTAAGTATTTTCATTCCTTATCATTCACCTGTCATTAATAATTCTAAGAATAAAAAAGTAAATATATATATATATATATATATATATTTGAAATGTAATAATAAGAATTATGTAAAAATAAAAAAATTAAAAATACAATTCAAGTAATATTAACATCACCATAGAAGCAAATTCACGGCCATAATGCCGATAAGAGAAAAGAACAGAACCTTCCCAAATTCGATGATTAATCAGAATTAAATTCATCTTCAGGTCTGAGTATTTAATTCTAATTAACCCAAACAAATGCCTGTTTCAGATTAAGCAATAGTACATTACTATAAATGCTTAAACTCAGACTACAGGCATCAAAAAATGAAAAAAGGATACATTAAGAAAATTGTATTACCATGCGGCATGAACCCTTCTTCTACCACGTGTATACACGATCAACCTCAACAGCTTAATCTAGAAGCACCGGAATGAACAAGTCAAAATTCTACCAGGGAGGCAGTACGAACGTTCACGGAAATACTCCCAAACCCGTCCAGTGAGTCTAAACTGGAGACTGGACAAGCAATTCAGAATACAACTTCCCAAACATGCAGAACTGAATATGAATATGAATCAAAGATGAAAATTCCTACTAAACAAGTAATTCATAGGAAAACTGGATAATCGAGAATGCCACTATACACCATTATAAGGGCGCTCAAAACGTAGCTTCAATACTGACAAAAGTTACATTTTTTTGCGAAAATAAAATTCAAAACATTAATGCATCTTATTTTCCGATTTTTTGATTTTTCTAATGTTTTTGACTTAGTTTATTATTTTTCATTTTTATTTATTTATATAATTAATAAATAATTATATATAATATACACATATATATATATATATATATATATATATATATATATATATATATATATATATTAACATATATGTGTGCCTAGTTAGTGTAGCAAACTGAATATCAAGTTAGGCTTGAATGCAAATAAAACTCATATGCTCAGAAAATAAAATCACAATTTGTCATTCCCCTGTCATCTTGGTAGACAAGGGAATGATATTAAACAGGTGAATTACATTTAAACTAGATTATCTTTTCAGAAGATAAAACAAATAAGAACTTAATTCTAAATATAAGATTGCAATGAAAGCAAAACAATTTTTTTACTTTTCTAATGATATATATATATATATAAATAAAAATTGAAAGATTTTAATCGAAAACTATGCATAAACTACTGGATGTACAAAAAAACCCATCTCTAGCATATCTGTTACAAATGAGTAACTATAGACCAAGACTAAGGATAAAGATAGAAGGTAACGTATCACTACAATGGTAAGGGGGATGAGAAGAATATTAGGATACAAAAATCACAATTAAAAAGTATAAGTATAAATATAAATAAAAATGAAAAAGAAAACATGGCAAAAATGAGAAAAGGCAATAATAATTAGCTCAAGATAAAAGATTAAGACATAGAGAACAATCAATTGAAACTACACAAAAAATGGCGGTTAGTTCGAAATTGCATTCTCATCAGGACAGCCATACAATTCGAATTAAAACCGATGGAATAGCCAGTTTCTGACAATGGCGATAGTATTTAACTACAGACACCATTGGAACTGGCTAGCGGAAAGAGAAAAAATAAATCAATTGAATTACAAATCAGAAAAATAAAAAAACCTCCTCGAACAGAAATATTAACTCATAAGCACTGCTTCCACGTGTAGGTTGAACAAGAGACTGAGCATTTCACTTCACTTCGTCAATGCGAGTGGGCACCGGAATGAATACATTTGAAGGAAATATAATATGTATGGAGACTTTCAAAAATAGTAATCAGTATAGGACTCAGGACAAGTGGAAAATAGTCTTTCGAAAATAGTAAATAGTATTGGACTCAGGCCAAGTGGTAAGTTAGGTGATAGGAATGGGTAAATTCTCAAAAATGAGTTATCCAATCAAAGATAAATAATACATGTGTAATATTATTACGTGATATATTTGAAATTATTAATAATATTATTTACAAATACTTCCGGATATTGGTAATTTTGACAAGTGAGTTTAAGATTATTGATGTGGAGAAAGTGAAACTGAGGATCAGAAAGTCGATGTGTGTGTGTGTATATATATATATATATTTTGTTTTTTTGTTTTTATCCGCATTAAGGTCATAAATTTATTTCCATGGTGATGTTAATATTACTTGAATTTTTTTTATTATTACATATTTCTAATACATACTAACAAAGCAGTTGCTTATATTAAGTGTCATTCTCCTGTCATGCTGTATTTACTTGGCTTGAAAATAATTTGAAATTTGCTTTTTGTATTTAATTTCCCCAAAATGATCACTGCTACTGTTTTTTTTTTTTTTTTAATTTAAACCACCCATGTTAAAATATAATGCAGAAAACAGGTTGAAAAATAGAAAAAAATATATTGTAACAAAAAAGATGAAAAAGCCTGTTTAGAGAAAATAACCCATATATATACATATATATATTCCTTTTAGCCATATTTCTAACTAGTTATTTCAGTTTTCACCATTTTGGAATTAATGTGCTAATTTTCTTCTAATCAACAAGCGTAGATGGAATTTGATTCATCAAACATTTTCACTTTTGATGCTCAACCAAAGTGAAAAACTCAAACATGCCTGCAAGAGATTTACTGATAAGAAAGAGATTTACTGGTAAGAAAATTAAGCAGTTGTTTAAGGCCTCAACTTTAGAGGGGGACTCTCAAAATTTTGAATGTTTTAATTTATTTGAAATTAATACATATTATTCATGTCTATATTTCCTGAAAAAATAAAATATATAAATTATTAAAGAGTCACTTACAGAAAACCCAGAAAATGATAGTGAGGGCCCAACTATAACATTTTAAAAGGAAATATTAAAAAATAAAATGTACATTTATGGCTGAAATTCTTGTTAACCATATTGGAATATTGCTGTTTAAGGCAGTGTTGGGTAGTGTTCAAAATTAGAAGTCATTAATTGTAAGTTACACTTATAAATTTTGTTTTGACAATAAGAGATTTTAAACCCAAACATCATTATTTATGTCTAATGTTTCTGCCTTTTCACATAATTAACAAATCTGACTGAAACTGATCAAACCTTTATTCTTCTTTCTAACAACCTAACCAACACAAGGCTTGGATTGCATTATGCAGCAGGTCAAAGGTGGGTCCACTAATAAAAAACAATTTATTTTGCAAGTTGAATACAGCAAACAAAATAAATTATTTTAAAATTGCAACAAAGTAAAACATTTTGGCAACTGAGGAAAACGGATTAGGTGACATTCATGCCTGAGGTGCACATGCCTGAGAAAATCCGTGGTCTTGCTATAGTTAGTCTGTCCAGGATGCGAATTCTCAGCTCAAATATTTTGTCTTTGAATTTGAAATTAAATATTTCTTAAATTAAAATTTAAACAGAAAAACTGTTTATCTCAGTATGTCGCCCAAATCTTTCTTTACAAGTGTACCAAATTTTTTATATGCTATAGCTTTTGCGGTATGAAGCACAGAAACTCGAGGAACAAGAAAGTTGTCAAACAGAAGCATCAGCTACTTCTTTTTTAATATAGAGAGAAAGAAAGTTGTCTGTCTGTCTGCCTATGTAGTTGGTAGCGGAAAATCTAATACCATGAAATTTGGTACACAAGTACTTCATGACCTGAATAGGTACACCTCAGTATTGTTTTTAAATTTTGAATTAGTTTTTCAGTTATATTATGTTTTATTCCAATTTACAATGATTTTTACAGAAATAGATTTTTGAGCAACGAAAAATATTATCACAGTTTCCATCCAATACCATCAGAAAGATAAAAAAAAAAAGGGCTCTCGCCCATTTTGTTATTAACAATAATTTTCATCCTATGTTCGATATGACTTTTCTTTTAATTAGCAGCAATAACCTCCATAATATTTTACTTTATGAATCCCTTTTCATTTATCTGTACCGTGATTCTATTTGCAATTATGATCCCGTTCAGACCCTCAGTTATGCTTGGCATCCCATTCTCGGCTCACTGCATGTTAAACCAATGCATGACTTTCTGAATATTTAGTAGCTGCTTTCTGTTGCTTTTGACGACATATCTATTGGCTAACCTGTAATTTATAACCTTTTTCTCATTTTGTATTTTGTAATTAAATTATGTTTTTTAAATGTATTGCATTAAAAATGTAAAATGATTTATATGCAAATTTTATCTCGCGGTTGTGGTTTGTGTATTTAAGCTCCCGTTTCCCACCTATTTTCACTTTGTCACTGATGAAGGGCATAATAATGCCGGAAAGAGCTATGGTTTTGAATTTTTGTGTAGGTTGCATGTACATTTTGTGTACGTTGGTGGGGATTTTAATTAAAGATTTTTAATAATAGCCAATTTTTGGTTACCTTTATATTTAAAAAAAAAATCTCTTTCAAACAAACTTTGAATGGAATCCATATGATTAATAGATTATTATTAATGAATTTTTAAAAACTTTTAATGCTTTTTTAACCTTATTAATTTTTATATTGCAATTTAAAAATATTGAAATACAATCCAAAGTTAACAGCAGCTCCTTAATATATCACAGACTACTCCAAAATAAATAATAACTTCCTCACCTATCCATAGATTTATAATTTTCTTAACTGAGCAAAATTTGGATCCATTAAGAGTTTCTCCATGAAGTCCGGACCCTTTTTTCTTACTTGGAATCAGAACCCTACCACCATCTATTAGCAAACACATTTAACAAGCCTTATTTCTTGTCAGGATTTTTTTTGTGGAGAGTGTATGATTTAGAGAGTGAATGATTAAAGTAGCAAGCACTTATTTAATTGTTTATAAGTAGTAGTGCTTATAACAGAAATTTGGTAATTGATTATGGTGTTTTAAGTAGCGGGGAGTCATTTATTCCATAGTGAGCACTTATTTATTCTGTTAACATAAAATGCAGTCTCCGTAATGACAGATTTTGGCTTTGTGACTTTGGGGTGGGGGAGTACATATTATGACAGTTGTGCCAATGTACATGAATTGCATGCAATTTTCAATGTTATTTATACAAATAATTTTTTCCCCCTATAACTATCCTACAATAAACTCTAAATATATTATTCAGCATTTGCATGAATTTGTTTTACTTACTTTCAAATATTTTATTATAAAGGGATTTTATATATATTTTTTATTTATTGAATTTGTGAGATTAAAATAACTGAAACATCATAAAATAAATATATTATGACAACAAAAAATATAATAATATCATAGGAGTGTTTTTAAAGAGTTTTACTTTAGGCTTCCGAGCAATCACATTGGACCCTGTTTATATGATATAATAATCCTACTTTGCACACTCAAGATGGTTATAATCCCAATTAATTACAATTTCTTTAGGCACAACTCTTCCAAGAATGTGAGAGAGATTTTTTTAGATGTACATTTGGCTAGTTTGGAAAATAAAGTTTTGAGTATAAAAAATTATTGATTAATCATACTGACAATTAGAGCCTGAAGTAAAGCGGATAATAAAAAAGAAGGAATTTTCCAGGTCCTTTCTAAATTCAATTATTTTTGTATGCCCTTGAAAATAAAAATACAACACTTTCAAAGACCCTATCATTAATATAGAACAATTTTGGAATATACTGAAAACAATATTTTACATCAAAAAATAAAACATTAAATGCAATATTAAAATATTGCAATTACAGAAGGTTTTTACTTGCATGTCTCTTTTGAGTTTAACAACACAATTAAAACTCTTTCACTTCAGAATTCTTTTATTAAAATTTTAGAAATTGTAAGAATTTTTATCTATTCAGGAAGGCACTGAGACTTATTTTCCTCCATGATAACATTTGCCCACTTTTTTCAGAAATTAGAAGATGTAATTTTGTTCGGTTTCTTTCCCCAAATAACTTTGGTCTTTGATACCATTTTTACACAGGCTTTTTAAGAATTTTTAAAAAAATTTCAGAAGAAAAAATGAAAAGAATGAAAAAAAAAAATAATAATAATAATATTAAAATTCACTTTTCAAGTTGTGATATTTTTTTTAACACTGCTGTTGTTAAAGAGTTGATATACTATAAAAATCTCAATGAGATATCTCCAATAGCTATGAAAATGGATCATAAATGTAGGAAAATGTTAATTTTCAAAAATAGAGAATAAAAGAAAGAGAAACAGATGGCTCAGAGGTCATGCATACTAAAAATATTAATTACAAATACTTTTAGTTATCCAAAACAGAATAAAATGAACACCATTGTAAGCAGAAAATTTTGAATATTTAGAACAGAAAACTCCAAAATGTGAATTTTTTAACGTTTTATGTCAGTAATAATGTAAATACTGATAAACTGCACTGTAATTATAACATGCATAACTGTCAACTTTAGGAAACAGAAATTATGGAGATTTTCATGTCACACCATAATCACTATAGCACATTCAAAATTTTGTAAAGGTTATGCTGATTTTATTCACTAATTATCTTAAAAAAGGACAACTCTAAGAGCATTTAACTTATTAACTACAGCCATTAGTAGTTTGGTTTAATACATTGCTTTGGTGGCAGCAATACCCACCTAATTTCAGAATATTAGGATAATTATCTATTATAATAATCTTATAGAAATCCAAAGTAAAATCTAAAGGTAAATAGAAAGGTCTTCAATTTATTCAATACAAGTTATCAATTTACATCATTATATCTAATAAAGACTATTATTCTTCTTTAGATGCATATTAAAAGGTATTAGTGAGATGTGATGCCAGATTTAGTAATAATTGGTTGGAACACTTGGTGGGACAACTTAACAATCTAATTAGTAAATTTCAGTTAATTATAATATCCTCACATACTCAATAAGAGTATAGTACTTGATGAGGTCGTTTCACATATGTCGAGTCCAAAGCATAAAGAATCTCCAGACATAATTCTATATCTGAATCACAAGATGTAAATTTAAAGTTCTCCTACAGGCAGTTCATCGTATAAGGCACTCATACAAAATCCAACTGAAAACAAACTATTGCTTGTTCTTAAACCTCTCGCATCCTCATCACTAGCAATATCTATCTGCATACCTGGTTCTCCAATAATGTGAATGAATGAATATCTGTCGCCTTTTACCATAGTTCTATATTATATATACTTTTTCTCCCACCGTTCCACGTGTCGCACCTCTCTGGTATGCAAACTTCTCGTCGTCTCCGCTTGATCCATAATCCTCTTCTTATTCCGGCTTTCGGCTAGAAACGTAGACTTCTTGTCTGCACGCTTCGACTATCCCCAGTGTTTGATTAAATATTAATATTTTTTTATTTCTGGCATTTCAAGGATTGCCAGAGAGAAAAGGGAATTTTACTTTCAGAGTAGGGATTTTTGCTTTTCTTTAAAAAAATATGTTAATTGACGTGGGATAAACTCAAATCAAATCTGAAAAATTAAATAAAAATTAATATAGAAAGTGCATTATAAATTAACAACCTTAGTAGCAGTAATAGTAACAATTTTTTTACTGTTCTAAAGGTGCTTATTTAAAGTGTATAGGGTCAACATCTACTGCAAGAAAATTATTGCAAGTTAAAAGCTTTTAAAAAAATGACTGAGCTGGTCACTGGTGTATTTTTGATAATTTAAAAAAAAAACTGATTGTTAAAAATGTGATCACATGCATTGCTGAAAGGGGATAGTGCTGATAACAAGAAACTGTATATTCTCTACTGTCAAATTACATTAGCTTCCAATGATGAGTTAGTTCTCTTCAAGATATTTCTTGGGTTTTTTAGAAATCATCCTTTAATAATTCACAATTAAGCAACTCACAAAGAAATATATATATAGAATTGGTGCATATAAAGCAATAGCCACACTTCAAATAAAAACACAACTACGACATATGTGAACAGAGAAAACAGCAAAACTTGCAAGATGTAACAGAGGAGAAAGTGACATCAACTACCAAAATTAAAATTCCTTTTCAGGATTACGATTGGTTCTACTATGCCTCGGTTTCTATGTGTGTGACATTAACTATACTTATTTCAACTTCCAAGTAAACAAAAACAGTCATTACACAATCAGTAGAATGTCATACAGAAAAAAAATCCAGAACTTGTAGGAACTTTTCCCAAATTGTAGGGATTACTTTTCTAAACTACCCTAAATAAGGGAATTTGGCCAAAATTTTCTAAAATTCGGGTAAATTATTTTTGGAGAAACTGGAAGAAAGTGAAAATTCAGGAGAGTTGACAGCTATGTAAAGTAGATGTTTACATTTGCAAAGAAGGAAAAAAAAATTAATATCGAATACATAAAATTAAACTTATTTTCAATCTATTAGTCATCAATTATTCTTTTCTGCTTTAAAAGTGTAGCATTATACATATATCTAAATTTCTACAAAGCCATACACTGAGGCACAGTAAATATTAATCATATTTTAAATATATTAAAATATATATTCAATAATATAATCACACCGGTTATTCATATTACCAAATTATACCAATATTTATATTATTACCCATACCAACCTTGATTAGGAACTATACAAAATAACAATACATACAATAATTGTTTTCCAAAAATCTTTGGCTAATACTTAATTGAAATGAAGTATCAAATTAGGGTTTTGTTTTAAAAAAACAAAACCCTAACATATATTGTTTAATATAGGGCCATTATAAAAAACAAAATAGTAAATAATGTTCTATCACAGTAAACATAGTTTCCACTTGAAGCCTGTAAAATTTTTACATCCTCCTCCTCCTCCTGAGATATTTTTGATGAGTTTTTGACAGAATCACCTGAAATTACTTTTTTTAAATTATAGGAACCCTTTACATTTATATTTTGATTACTTTTATTTTCCAAATTCTTATCAATTCCATCACTAGATTTACTTTTAGAAGTATTCTGTAAAAGAGTTTCATAGTGAAAAACTGGTGTACGAGTAGATGTCCTAAAATTTTCATGGTCTACCTCAGCAATGCCACTCACAGAAGATATAGTAGCAAATGACAAAGATTCAATTGAAGATGGCACATCATCTTGGTCGTTTAAAATATGCTGGCTATTTGCTTGCTTAACATGGCTGGTGGTTTGTTCTTCAGCATCCTGGATACTATCAGGGGTCAAATGTTTGAGATCAAAGTTAGACTGCTTGCACTTTATACCTCCCAATGAAAAGAGCTGGGGAAGAAGTCTGCTGATGTTCTGTAATGCTTTACAGGATGTTGACATGTACGTGTCAAAGCAATTGAGATACTCATAATTTCTAGAAAAAACATTAAAATTTATACAGTGTGAGTTCAATAAAAATAAAGACTCATACATCACCTTTGAAACAAGATTTACTGTAAACATTTAGTATGTATGATACTAATCTATATACAGGGTGTCAATTAAAATCATGGACTAGGGCAATAACTCAATATTAGAGTTATCAGTTATCATAAATTTTCTATGCAGGTGTATAAGAAATCCCAATGGTGCTTCACGATAAAACTACTTTAAAGGGCTGACCTACTTTTTTAGGGGAGTACAGAGAGCTATCTAGCTTTCTGCTAGAGATAAGGGGAAAAAGTTAATTATAAAGCTATAGAGCATACTAAGAATTTTTGTCCCCCTCCCCCTCTGCAAAAGATGTAAATAATCCCTGAAAACCAATGTTTACAATTTATGGAAGCTCTAAGTTGTTGTTGAGACCCAGACCGTCCGACCTACCAGAAAGGTGTAAGGTAACTGTATGGACGGCCGGGAAGTGCCACCCAATTTAGACCGGAACCCAGTGGGGGAGGCATCCACAGGGACCGTACCCTCCTTCCCCTACCACCAACCTCTCGGAAGGACTTACGGACCCACATGTTTAACGTGATCGTACTCCGCATGAACACGGCGGCATGGAAGCTCTAAGTGTCATAGCCTTTTAAAAGTATGCTTACAGAGAATCCTCGGCAAACATATGGAATTTGTACTCTTAGTTTAAGATTGAATTATTCAGTAAAAAAAAATGTTATAAAAATAAAACAGAAATATTGTGTATAAAATGATATTGTTGCAAAAAAGTATTTTAAAAACCATAATTTCTTTTTTTATTAAAAGGCAATAACATAAACAAATCCAAATCATGGAACATGTGCATATGGTTGCTATATTCGGCAAACAATAATAATATGCGTAAATTACTCACACTTGAAATTTTGTTGTTTGATTTTCAATTATTTAAGCCACATGATCTATTATGGTTAAAAATACGAAAATTTACATAATATTTCGAAATATAATTAAGTTTGGTTGCAACTGGAAAAGGCTTTCAGAAATTGCCGGTCATGCTGTCCCAGCCGGATTAAAATTCACAAGTTTTCTGAAGTTGCTGTCCTCTACAACAGCCTTAAGATTAGCGAACCCATCAACAAAAGATTAACAAGTGGTCATCATCATAAATAAAATTATTGCAAATGCACCTTTTCTCCCCCACTATAAAGTATCCAAAGGAAAATTTAATTGTCGCCCTGCTGGTTTGTTCCTTCCCTCTGTAAACATAAATTTAGTTAATGTGCATTGTCAATACATTTGCAGATTATAGTGCGACTCCAACGAGAAGGCATTTGAGTCACGTGACTTTGGACGAATCCATTAGTTAAATTCAATGACAGGTAGAAACGTACTAGGAAGAACGGGTTTCCAGAATTGGCGCCTTTAGTGCGAATTAATAATGCACAATTTGTGCAGTACGAGAATGATTTATGCAGGACGATAAAGAGCTTTATATGTATAAGTACATTCAGTGTTACTGTTGGGATGTGGTGGAAATGTTTTCTTCATAATGATTGAAATTATATTATAATAAAACAATAATGGTCGTAAATGTTTTGTTAAAATTGAAGAGTTCGGTTGTAATACTTTTCTTGTAACTTAAACTATTTTATTTAGGAGAAATGCACAATGCGTTTCGTGCGTATGAATGAATGATTCATCTCCTAAAAGGAAAAATCTGATGTGAACAGCACATGCCTTCCCTACAGATTCATATTTATTTTCTTTATTTCTTTTATAATTCATTAATTTGAGTTATATGCACAAACTAGCACGAATAATTTTTTGAAATTACACTGAAATTGCAGTTTTAATTCAATTTTTTTCCTGGAAACTTTGTAAAATTACTGAAAAGCAGTGTTTAAAAGTTCCAAAAATTTGTTGGCTGAGATTTTTCACCCTTTCTAAGAGCACATGTGGAAAATTTTTAGATCATCATCCAGGCCCTACTAATAACTATTACTCAACTAATGAATGACAATCTGTTTACATAATAGTATAAAATATATATTCAATCGCATAAAAGACTGCACTTATTTCTAACAAAATATAATATACTATACAAGGCAATCCCTTCTCTTTATCCCACTTGGCAAAATATTGGCAATTTTTGGAAAATGTCACCAAATTGGCAAAAGTCAATATCTCAAAAATTAAATTTCTTTGATAATCTCACCTGATTTGTAGGAGTTATTAATTTATTATTTCTGGTACAAAATATAATGAATGTTACTGTTTATAAGGCAGATATGTTTAATGAGAAATATCTAAAGGAATAAAAAATAATTATGTTTTGTTAGAGGGTAGTATGGTAATTATGTTTTGTCTTACATAATAAAATGCTTGTGTGTCTGTATATTTATGCCATCTATATTGGAAAATAGAAGCTTCAGACAGTAGCGAAATTTAGTATGGGTGTACCTAAGGTTAGACATGAAAAAAAGCACTCACCACAGGTCAATTAAACATTGCAGTGTGGGAATTAAATGAAACAACTGGGTACCACTCCCCTTCCCCTATCTCGTTTTAATCAGACAACTTCCCAGAAGTTTACTAATTTTATCTTCTCAATCCGTTTCTTATCTTCCCGACTGATCACATTGAAAGATGTCAAAATCACACTAAACACCCTAGCACTTTCGAACATCAAACGTCCATCATCCATGGGGCATCCTTCTATTCCAGAACCTAAAGAGAAAAGACTAACATGTATGTTAGTCTTTTAATGAATCCATATATATATATTTTTTTTCAACTTGTAAGAGCAACATAATTAAATTGTCGGATAATCAATTATTTGGATACCAATTTTTGGATGTGTGAAGTGCTAATGTATTTATTGTTCAGATGAGGTCTTTTTATGAAAGTTTACTTAAGGCTTCGGGAAACCTTGAGACGCTACTGACAACAAAAAAAACTAGTGAGTGAACAAAAATGGGAGATGATGGTGTGCTCAAGTTTAAAAGTCATGTGCTTTATTCTTCTTTCAAGAACTACCATTCTGCTTTCAAGAAACCCAGTTTATAGCGACTGGTTTTAGGAGCTTTGTGGTATAATTTTGGTATATTTGCCATAGTTTCAGTTTGTATCTGACAATACTCATTTGTAGAGAGGAGTTAACAGAAAAGAGTAAAACATTCTAGTAGGAAAATATCATTATTCAGTATAATTCTGGTGTACTTGCAAGTGATTACAGTACAGACTAGTAAAATTCATTTATAACAGGTATTTATTTATTTTTTATTTTTTGCTGGTGCTTTATAGCACATTTTATAAAGAAAAGAAAAAATTCTAGTTATGAATTATTTAAGATTGAATTTATTTAAATTATATTTAAAAAAATATATAATACAAACTATTTTTTAGGGGAATTTTCTAATCAAATTTTAATGGAATATTTTTCATCTTTTGAAGGGTAATTTTTCACCTTTTTTAAGGGCATCTGTAGGAAATTTTTTAGGTCATCAATATCCAGGCCCTACTAATAATTATTACTCAACTAATGTATGACAATTTGTTTACATAATAGTATAAACTATATATTAATTCACATAAAAACCTGCACTCATTTCTCTCAAAATATAATATACTATACAAGGAAATACCTTCTCTCTGTCCACTTGGCAAAATATTGATTGGCAAAAGTCAATATCTCAAAAATTAAATTAAATTTCCTTGATAATCTCATCTGGTTTGTAAGAGTTATTAATTTATTATTCCTAATACAAAATATAATGAATGTTACTATTCGTAATGCAGATACGTTTAATGAGAGATATCTAAAGAAGTCAAAAATAATTATGTTTTGTTAGAGGGTTGTAGTAGAATCCTACATAATAAAATATGTTTGTGTGTCTGTATATCTAGGTCATGTATAGTGGAAAATAGAAGCTTCAGACAGCAGCAAAATATAGTACTGGGGTACCTTAGGTTAGACCTGAAAATAAGCACTCACTACAGGTTGATTAAGCATTAGAGTGTGGCGATTAAATGAAACAACTAACAGGCTACCACTTCCCTACTCCATTATGTTGTAATCAGAAAACTGACCAGAAGTTTACTAACAGTACGTTTCTTCTCACCTGGATTCTCATTCCTCTTATGTATTATACAATATATGTATATATATTACATATCAAGTATACATAACGATAGCCATATTTATTGATTTCACAAAAAGTCTGTTAGAATAGCCACTAAACTAAAATTGCTTACTGCCCTAACAGCATTTTTTTCACAGTGACATATGATTTACGTCACACTGTGACTTTGGGACGTTGCAGTACGTCTCGGCAACATCATATTGAGGTTACAGCGAAGTCATTTTGGTCATTTTCATGGTCGTTTATTACGTCACATATTAACTTGCTTGTGACGTCACATTGTAATTGCCATCGTAATGTCATCACATTGTTACATGTTAATTAAATTGTGGAAACGTCACAAAATACAGTCACAATGAAGTTACAAAGTTACTAATACATAACGTCGCATAGAAGTCACAAATATGATGTCACATTGTGACCCAGGTGTCACGTGACTACAACATCACTGTCACACATGTGACGATCTTTGCTGTGAGGGTGGCCACTTGTTACTAAGTGTAGATCCCCAAACAGTATGGATTGGTGAGATCTTCTTTAAATTCGAGTTGATTTAAAAGTTATGAATTATTAAAGTTGAAAAACGGTCATTTTTTGCTATTTCATCAATTTTTTTTTTATTCATTGTAGCTGCAGACAAATCTTACATACAGCTTCTAGACAGTAAGCATAAACAGACAGAACTTATAGAGAAAGTAAACTGTCAAACAACTACTCTAGCCAGTACTTGGTTCTTCTGAGATCCCCCAACTATATTATACCACTATACAATATACAGGGTGTCCAGTGCTATCGGTGCCCAATGGCTATCTCCTCAACCATTAGTCACAGAGATATACTTCCAATAGCAAAAATGTTTTAAATTTTAAAATCTATTATCTTAGAAACAGTTTAAATCAATAAATACATTTATGAAAGAAATACAAAATAAAACAATTTATATGGTCCCCCAGTCCTACCAATTATATTTAGGAAAATCATCCTCATACAATTTCATGCAAAATAAAAAAAAATCTTCCTTTTACAACCAAAATTCATCGAGTTATGAAACATTAAACTTTATAACTTAAGTCGCTTTTCCATGCATAAAAATGTCCCGTTTTAGGCAACCAACCAATCAAGGACCGTATTGACCATTTCTCCAGGCAACCAACCAATCAGGGACAGTATTAACCATTTCTCAGCACAAAAAGTGCTCCAACTTTAAACAGGTATAAGTTGGTCAATTTTGGTCATAAAAGGATGTTTTTTTTTTATTTTGCATAAAATTGTATGAGGATGATTTTCCTAAATATAATTGGTAAGACCAGGGGACTGTATTAAAATTTATATTTCGTATTTCTTTCAGAAATGCATTTATTAATTTAAACTGTTTCTAAGATAATAGATTTTAAAATTTTAAATATTTTTGCAATTGGAAGTGTACCTCTGTGACTAACGGTTGAGGAAATGGCCATTGGGCACCAATAGCACTGGACACCCTGTATACTTTAACATAATATCATAAAATAAGTTAAAAAATGAAAGAAATATACTTTTAGGTTTTTTATTGTTTTGAAAATAAATGAATAAGAATTAAATTGTGCAATTGTACATTTTAATGATTTTCTTACAAGAATCTGCTACTCATTTTTAAACAAACTGAAAAAATATTAAAGTAGGACCCATCTAATTAGAAATCTTATTAGAATTAAGATAGATGAAAAAACATAGTTTAATTATGCAATCCAGATGGCCACACAAGTTTAGAAGGGATATGCCAAAAAAATTTAATATTTTATTTTTTCCTAACATAAGTTTCATATTAACAAAAAAAAGAAATTAAAATCAAAGAATAACAGATATTAACTTGTATTTTAAAATTACAGCATCCTGAATACAATAATAATTATATGAATATCACTTTATTAGAATGCTCGTTTAGAACAAAAAGCATTCTTGTGTTATTTTAATATGGGGTCTCCTTATTAGAATAGCACAAGACATTCATTTAGAATTTAAAAAAAAAAATCGTCGGTATTTATAATAGGGAAACACAAATAGGTCTTAAGGGTATGCAATAAAAAAAATGTGGAGAACACTGATATCTTTACACAAGAGCTTATTGAAAACAAAATACAGCTGCAAGATCAGTCAAAATTCCCTTTGACAGGAAACTTCTTATTGAAAAATATCTAACTAAAGAAAATTCTAAAATACTTTACAAAAGCCAGATTTTAATTAAAAATCAGGAAATCAAAAGAAGCTGTCAAAAACCAGGAGTCTTCTGGAAAATATAGTAGGGTAGCTATGAATTAATAACCATCCAAAATAAATTTTTCGCTAATTCCAATTCTCAAAAATAGCTTTAAAAATTTCAGACTTCAAACCAAACTTTTAAAATTTTTCACCAAACAAGAAATTTCTTTTAAAAAATAAACAATTAAGATTAAACATTTTTTTTTTATCACACTAAAAGATGCCAAAATCACATTAAACACACTAGTGCTTTTGGATGTCAAACGTCTATCATCAGAGGCAATTGTTAAAAAAAGTAGATACACTGGCTTTATACTCAATAGAAAATCACGAACAAAATTTACATATGAATTGCCAGATTATACACGGAAATGTATTGGAATGAAAAAGATTATATTATAAAATTGACACAGCAGAAATAAAATATAAAAATAACAAATTTAGATGTCTAAAAGTTGACAAAGATTTAACACTTAAGGATTCAGAATGAGACACCAAGCAAAAACCAAGGCTTTGAACAGGATTGAAATTACAAATGGAGTTACGGTAAGTATAAATAATGAGGAATTCAAAAAGTAAAATATTACATGGATTATTACAAATAGTTAAAAGAAAGGTTTTATCAAAAAAACAGAATAAAGTTATTAATAACAATCTGGGATAAAGCAGTGGAAAGAAGTTTATTATTTTTTCATATGCAAATCATATACGAGGCATGTTTTTTATGTAAGTACCGTTTTGCGATTCCGCCGCCGCAGCGCTACGGTTGGCGTTCCGCGCATGCGCGCTGGTTACCTACATCTCTTGTCTACGCACTGACGCCATTACAGTCTGATTCTTCATTGTATACGTTGTTTACTGAGTGTTTAAGATGTCTCCGACAATCGTGAGTCCCGCCGATTGTGAAGTACGGGCTGTTATACGATTTCTTAGTGCTAAAGGCGTAAAACCGATCGATATTCATCGTGAGATCTGTGAAGTTTACGGACAAAACATTATGAGTGATGGAATGGTAAGGAAATGGGTGAGAGCATTTAAAGATGGCCACACAAATGTGCATGATGAAGAACGGAGTGGGCGTCCTTCGGTCTTTAATGAAGATTTGGTGCAGAAAGTGGAAGAAAAGGTGAGAGAAAACAGACGCTTTACAATTTCATCAATGTGCGACTGGTTTCCTCAATATTCTGGTAGTGTTTTGTATCGCATTGTGACCGAGAACTTGAATTACCGGAAATTGTGTTCACGTTGGGTTCCAAAAATGTTGACGGATTTGCACAAAACCCAACGTTTAGGCAGTGCATTGACTTTCCTTGAGCGGTACCACAATGAAGGTGAAGATTTTTTAGACCAAATTGTTACTGGTGACGAAACATGGGTGGCCTACGTCACACCAGAATCAAAACAACAATCCATGGAATGGCGACATTCATCATCACCCAAAAGAGTGAAGTTTAAGCAAACAATTTCTGCCCGGAAAATCATGTGCACAGTTTTTTGGGACAAAAAAGGAGTATTGCTAGTGGAGTTTCTGCCTCGTAATGAGACAATCAATGCAGCGTCTTATTGTGAGACATTGAACAATCTGCGTCGTGCAATCCAGAACAAAAGACGTGGCAAGTTGAGTAAGGGTATCGTTTTGCTGCATGACAATGCCCGTCCACATGTGGCTAATTGGACCAAAGATCTCATCAAATCTTTTAAATGGGAAACTCTAGATCATCCTCCATACAGCCCTGATCTGGCGCCCAGCGACTACCATTTGTTCCTGCACTTGAAGAAACACCTGGGTGGTCAGCGTCTTCAAGACGATAACGAAGTCAAAACAGTTGTGATACAGTGGTTAACAAGTCAGGCGGCAGAATTTTATGAGGAGGGTATTCAAAAACTGGTGCCACGTTATGACAAGTGCCTCAATATTCACGGAAATTATGTAGAAAAGTAGATTAAGGTACAGGCTTTCATGTAGAAATAAAATTATTGCGATATCTTTGCACGTCTTTTTTTAATTCCAAAACGGTACTTACTTAAAAAACATGCCTCGTAAATATCAATTCATATGCAAATTTTGTTCGCAGTTTTTGATTGGATATAAAAACCAATGTATCTTCTTTTTTCGCAATTGCCTTTGATGATGGGCATTGGATGTTGAAATGTGCTCGGACATTTAATGTGATTTTAACGTCTTTTAGTGATCAAATAAAATCTTTTATTATTAAATGTTTATTCTTTAAAATTTAATTTTTGCACATGAAATTCCAAAAGAATGTTGGGAGAGTAAAATTGCGCTTATTCGTGAAAAACTGACAGAGAAAACTTACAGAAAAGTTCTTGAAAACATGAGAAAAACTCACAAAAAAGTTATCTTACCCACATAGGAATTCTTTCAAATCAATATCATCCTGCATCCTTTGATCAAAACAAGAATTTACGAAATTATGATACACATCATAGCACTTGGCAACCTCCATATAATCTGAAAATAATTGTGGAAATATATTTGATTATGACATATATTTGATTATGACAAATATTTTATATAATAACTATACCTATAAAACAAGTTTATTATCAGCATAAGTTGAATTATCAATTAATGAAAATTCCACCTTATCAATTTTCAGATTCTAAAAAGAATTTTTTTTTTTAATTTTATAGTTTTTAGAACTTTTGCTTAAAATAAGTTCTTGAAAATATATTTTGAGATTTCTAATATATGGCAGAGTTGATTAATATAATTAATTGAATTGTAATACATATTCAATATATTCTTGTGTCAGAAATGACTATGACAGGAATGACCTATTGGTTTGTTTTTGTTCCACAGAAAAATTAAAACTAGCATTGGAAAACAAAGTATGCATTATGCACATTTGGTTTCTATGCTCTAACTGGAAACACATTATTTTAAAATTTTCATTTACATTAGTAAAAACTAAATGTGTGTCAAGAATGAAAGATAATAAATATACTCATCAAAAATGAGTCATAAAATTGAGTTTTTCATTTACCCATTTATAGCAAAATTCCAAAACAGATGTAGAACAAAACTCTAAATAATGTTCTCCCACATAAAATCCCTTCTGTCACCATCTGGTGAATGAAAATGACGATTTTTTAAACAACATCGTAATGTCACCTTCTCAGCAAAAAATGTGAGAAAGAATTATCAATTTCACAAACTGATATTGTTAAAATTTTTAGAAATAGTTTTTAACAGGTTAAAATCATAAATTTCTTACACTTCATCAATTTGTTTAAATTACTCATGTTTTTGCTGATGTAATTAGGGGATGAAAACTCATGACTGTGGGAAGGTGTCAGACAAGACAAATCTGCATTGTTTTTAAAAATCAAAATTGCATTTAATATTATCGAAAAATACTTCTTTCTTGAAAAATATGTTGCATGACTGGAATTTCCCATCGGGCACTCACAAGCAAAAAAAGCTCATGCACTGGTGCTTGCTGAACGTATAAGGTTGCGAATTCTGCTCTAGTGGATGCAAAAAATATTTTGGAGAAGTAAAATATGCAAAAAATATTTTGAAGAAACACAGTACATACCTGCCAACCTGGGAAAATTGGAATGTGTAAAATTTTGCGTGAATGACATTTATAATGATTTCTTTTTTAAACTACACGCGCAAACGACATTTCTAATGAATTCAACTATATACACGTACCTGCATTAAAAAATACTGCATTAAATATCAGGTTTACTGGTAGAATATGAAAATTCAGGACACCAGTTTTATAAAATTTCAGGACAATAAATTATAAAGCAAAAAATATATAAAGGTTTTATCCGGTGAGAATTACTTTATAATGAAGACAAATATTTATGTTTGGCAAAACACAGGTTTTCACTAAAGAGAGTAACAAATATTTATCTTTAATAAAAAAAAATATATATATATAGCACTGAATTATATTCCTGCCAAAATGGTTTCCCTTTTATTTGCCTAAATCATTGCTTTAATACCACTTTTTGGAAAATATCCCTTCACAGAGTTTATACCCATTTTTTAAATAGAAAAAATTATATTATGCAAATATAATTAAAAAATTAATTTATAATTAGCCATAATATGAAAATAAGCTAGTTTAGTCGATCTAATATGCAACATTTAAATGATGGAGATGGATGAAAAAAGATACTAACGTACTGTCGGCAATTCAAGTGAAGTAACTGAATTGCGCAATCGCACTGTTTATGTGAAAATAATGAAGAAATTAACCGTAATAATTAATCAGAATATGAAAATAAGCTAGTTTAGTCGATCCAATATGCAACATTTAAATGATGGACATGGATGGAAAAAGATACTAACGCACGCTCAGTAATTCACACGAAGTAACTGAATTGCGTAATCGCACTGTTTATGCGAAAATAATTAAGAAATTAACAGTAATAATTAATTAGAATATGAAAATAAGCTAGTTTAGTCAATCAAAAATGCAATATTTAGAAGATTGAGATGGATGGAAAAAGATACTATTGTACTCTCGGCGATTCATGAGAACAAACTGAATTGCGCAATCGCAGTGTTTATGCGAAATTAATGAACAAAATAACATTTTAGCGATTTATGCTGAATTAGACAACCTTTGAAGAAGTATATTTATTACTTTTATAAAATAAGCGATCCAGATCTTAATTTACGTTACACGCGGCCGTAAATCTCCGTTAATTTGATTGGCATTACCCTGCATTTTATTATGGATTTGCTACGATCCCGGAAATGGTAGATATTAGTGTTAAAAAAGAGGAAATGCGGTGTTTCCGAGGAATTATACTATGTCTGGTTAATTGATAAATTTCAAACATAAAAAGCCGGAGAATTTCGCCGGGGATTGATTTCCTATTAATGTTAAAAAATTCAAATAAATGCGGAAATGCGTAAAATACAGCAATAAATGCGTAAAAGCGTAAAGAGCAGTTAAAATGCGTAAATTTTACGCATAATGCGTAAAAGTTGGCAGGTATGACAGTAGAATATTTCAAACAGACATATTGAGAAAGTTTGTCTAAAATTAACTAAAAATGTAGACTTACAGTAACATTTTAGACCAATTCGCCTTAAAATTAGTAGTTCAGGGAAGAGACAATTAAATATACCTACAACGTATTGATAACTTCACATACTGATATAACAAAATGCTATAGAACACAAAGCAGGTATTTGTTATCTATCTATATATACTAATTCCCAAGTATCCGTCTGCCCATCACGTTTATTTTAGGCCATTCCCGAATAGATAGTGATTTGCAATTTGGTATGTGGCTCGGTCATTCGATAAAACACTATGGAAAAATCGAATTTTTCGAAAACGTTCTGTAGAGGGGGTGCTCCGCATCAAAACATTCGAAATGTGAAATGATAGGAAAGCATGCTTTGCGATAAGATAGACTTCAAATTTTGTGTACGGGTAAACCGTTGGAAAGGAAGAAAGTATGCAATTTCAGATTTCCAATATTTTTTACTTAAAGGAGTGCCGCACACAAAAATTTTCGATTTTCCGAATAAATGAGAAACGGTTTCTTTAAAATTTAATAGAGGCTTGAAATTTGGTACATGGACTAATCATTTGATAAAAACACCCAAGACGAATATAGTTTTTCAAAAATGTTCATTTTAGGGGGTTCTCCAGAGGAAAACATTCGAAAGGTGAATTGATAAAAAAAACATGCTTCAGAATGAGGTAGAGATTTCAAATTTGGAGTGTGAGTAGATAGTTCTGAAGGAAGAAAGTGTACAATTTCAGTTTTCCAATATTTTCTATTTAAGGGGTTGCCACACACAAAAATGTTTGATTTTTGAAATAAAGGAAAAACGCCCCCTTTAAAACATGATAGAGTTTTTGTTGAAACATGATAGAGAACACGTTTCAGTTTTCTAATATTTTCTAATTTAGGGGGTGCCACAAACCCAACTATTCAAATTTCCGAATAAATGAGAAAGTCATCCTTTAAATTTTGATAGAGGCTTGAAATTTGGTATATGGGCTAATCATTTAATGAAAACACCCAAGACGAAGTTTCTCAAAAATGTTCGATTAAGGGGGGCTCCAGAGAAAAACGCTCGAAATATGAAATGATAAAAAGCATGCTTGGGGATGAGTTAGAGATTTCAAATTCAGTGTACGGGTAGATAATTTGGAAGGAAGAAAGTGTACAATTTCAATTTTCCAATATTCTCTACTTTAGGGGATGCCGCACACCAAAATGTTAGATTTTTCGAATAAGTTATACACACTCCCTTTTAAATGTGATAGAAGTTTGATATTTGGTATATGGGCCAATCATCTGATAAAAAAACCCAAGGCAAATAGAGTCTTTCCTAAATGTCCATATATGGCTGTGCTGCAAAGAAAGACATTTTAATGGGGAAATGATAAAATAACATGCTTCGAGATGAGATACAAACTTTAATTTTGTGTATGGGTAGATAGTTCGAAATTAAGAAGTGTGCAATTTAAGTTTTCCAATATTTTCTCCTTTAAAAGTTTCTGCACACCAAAATATTCGATTTGCCGATTAAATGTGAAACTCGAATTATTCACAAAAATTTACATTATTCGGGGGGTTGCTTATTACGAAACCATTGACTTTCAACAGGTATTCGGCTAGTATATACTAATTGCCAAGTGTCCGTCTGTCACGCTTTTTTTATGCACTTCCTGAATAGATAGACTTGCAATTCGGTACACGGCTTGGTCATTCGATAAAACCCCCTGGAAAAATCAAAATTTTCAAAAACGTTCTCTAGAGAGGGTGCTTCATACCAAATTGTTCGAAAAGTGAAGTAATAGGAAAGCATGCTTTACGATAAGATAGAAACTTCAAATTTGGTGTATGGGTAAACCGTTCGAAAAGAAGAAAGTGTGCAATTTCAAATTTCCAATATTTGCTACTTAAGGGGGTGCCGTACACCAAAATGTTCGATTTTCCGAATAAATGAGAAACGGCTCCTTTAAAATTTGATAGAGGCTTGAAATTTAGTATATGAACTAATCATTTGATGAAAACACCCAAGACGAATATAGTTTTTTTAAAATGTTCATTTAAGTGAGTGCTCCAGAGGAAAACGTTCAAAAGGTGAATTGATAAAAAAAAACATCTTGGCAGAATCCACTATGCTACACTACAGATGTTTTCCAGCTTGCTTGAAAAACGCTGTGTAACTAAATGTGAAAAATATTCATTTAACCTCTAGCACTGTTTGAAACCCTCAAATTTCTTTAATGTTGCTTTACTAATAAAGATTTTTGCCCAAATATAAATATATTTTATTTAATAAATAAAAATTTTATTACTTTTTACCAATAAAATATATGTATAATGTTTGAGCATTATTTAGTTCTGAAATATATTACATAAGCATATGTTAGTTAAAGGAATGGAACTGTGCAAAAACATACTAAGATTTTAAAAATAAAGTTTAATTATAAATAAATTATAAATTTTACTACAGCAAACTTTTAATAACAAAAGAGCATATGAAAGGGTGAAAATAAAAAAATAACATACGGCAATTAAAGTATAAGAAAAGTTGATATACAAATTCACAGCACTAAAAAATCACTAATGTATATTTTTACACACTACCAAAATTTCCAGCTGAACAGGTATTTTGGCAAGTACCAGACATTTAAATTGAACATTTGGGCTAATGCTGGTAAGCAGTGCCTTGTTGAGGTTGCCACCCTAATAGCATGAGAAAATTCCTTGGAATTTTTAGAAGCTTTTGAAATTTTCCAAGTTGGAAACAACCAATCACAGCAATTATGCTAAATGTTATAGCAACTGAGCTGAATAGTTAAATATTATAGTCTCTCCATATATTATACTTATCAGAAGACAATTAAAATGTGTAATGCATGAATACACAATACAGCCTACCATTCAAAAAATTAAACGACTTAGCATTTTACCAAAAATTAAAAAACTCCTTATTCTTCCACCTTTTAGACTTTTTTTTACAAATTGTCTTGATTTTTTCTTTTACTTCTTTAACAATTTCATGTTTCTTTCATTTTCCTAATAGGGTGGCTACCCTAATTGTCATTCTCAAGACTTTGTTCACATCTGATATTTACATTGGATGCAATTTTTGGTACTACAGATATTGAGAATGATTTGATCACAATAACATGTTGTTGAGGTGTCAAACGTTGCATGATAAAATTGGGTGGTTTACACTACACAACTGTTAAATAAAAACTTGCACAAATATCATGCTACCAATTACCAAATTTTTTTTCAAAGTGGCAAAACTTTATGACCAAAAAATTATTTTTATTTATTATATCTGATAAACCCTTTTTTTAAAAATATTTTATTAATTGCACAAACCAAATTAACATTGTATTAAAATAATTCCACTATTTTTTTCAGATTATTGTATTGAAATTATCAGCATTTCATAAAGAGCAAGTAAAAGCATAAAACATTTTTATTAAAGTACCTCTTCTATTATTTGTATGTAATTTAAGACAACAACAAACTAAATTTGAACTTTCTGAGTACTCCGGTTCTTGAACTTTTCTCCAAAAACGAACACATTACTATGGCAGGACCAGGACATGTTAGCCCAATACTCCATTTAAAATGTAAAGAATTAAAACGTCCTTCAAAAGATAATGACATACCAAATGTAATGCTACTGTGATTAATGGAATTTGGTTAGTTAGGGTCTCAAAGATTTAAATCACACTGACAAATACCAGATAAAGTTAAATAAAAGGTTGTAAGAAATTATATTATAGCAAAAATAATAAAAATAAAATCTGTGGCTACAAATTTTAAGAAGTTGCTAAACGAATAAAAGTGGTTAATATGTGATTAAAGAAAAGAAAAATCCAGAGTAAGGCTTGAAAATGGTAGCACTTCTTCTATCACTGTATAATAATACACATTAAAAGAATATAGTTAAATTTCTTTACCATTTTCTAACCGATAATGCACTTGGACTGAATAAAGATTTTTCATTTCTATTGCTTCACAAGAAGGAATCTTGAAGAACGGTTTCACAAAATCAATTATTTCCTTCACAACTACAACTGATTCTGCTCCACAGTCTTCTAACAAAACCTTAGAAGGACAGTTTTGGTATTCTAAAGATTTTCTGCAAGACAGAAAAAAAAATGTCAAATAGCATATATAAAAGAGTCATCAAATTAAAATATGTAAAGTGCGGATACAACTTGATTTTCTCATACATTCATATTAAAGATTATTAAGGCTCACTTATTTCATAATCATCAGAATATTAAAAAAATGTATCTCTTTATAAGTCTTCAATCACAAATCACTGATTTAAAATTTATGAAAAAACTCTTAATCCATTTTTTTTTTCAAGTTGAAAAGTATTTTTTCCACATTGGTTACAAGATCAGACAAAAATAATTTCCTTAAATGTTAGTATAAGCTGCTATTAAATGTATTTTTTTATGTATCATTTTACTTGTTAAAGGATATAAATGGTGTGATGTATAATTTTCATAATTACCCTTTCTATTCATGTTTATTTAGAAATTAAAACAAATAGGGTTACAAAAACTACATTGTTAAAATATAGCATGAAAACTTAAAAGATTGGTTCCAGAATTTGATTCAGAATTTGTGCAGCCCTGATTCTAATCAAAAATTTGCAATAGGCAGTACAAGGCTATAACCTAAAACAATTTAAACTGATCAACTTTATTAATAATACAACACTAGTCAACAGTCAAAATATATCCTTCTACTAAATAGTCAAATATAATTCATACTGCGGTTCAAATTATGAAATTCAAAGTTAAATCAAAATATTAGATTCAGTTTTCTTGATAATGGAACTAGTAATTGAATGGAAATTTTCTAACAAAAGAAAATATTTTTGTAGGTTTTTATATTTTTTTATACATATGTTGGACTACCACAAGACATGTCCCAAGGTTACAAATGACTAGTTAAATGCAAGTAACTAACAAATATATAGCACATAAGTTTTAACTAATTCAAGATTTTATAATCTTTAAAGATTAATAGTAAACTAATTAATACTATATTTAGTAGTATTAATAATAAATATAGACCCAGGTCTATCTGCCTGCCTGGATCCCTTGGCAGAAAATTTAGCAAATAATTGGCTACGAATATGAGAACTTTTTTAAAACATCACCAAATTTATGAATATGACTCTAAATTAACTAAAATGAATTGACAAAATTTAAAATATAAACACTAGTAGGATATTGATTTTAAATTATGGGAATAAATTTGAATTTAAATAAATTAATAAATAGATGGCATATTAGTTATGGTTTCAATAGGATCAGTCTGTCTGTCTGTCTCACTTGGAAACCAAGGCGACTTTTACAAAAAGTCATAAAATTAACAACACATCACCAAATTGATGAAAATGTTGCTTAATTATCGAAAATTTAATAATTTAGAAAATATACAATATTAACAATTATTTCTTTGATAATCCTCGTTGTCTTGAGGAAACTTAATTTAATATTCTTTATTTAAAATATAGTCAGTTTCACTGTTTATTAGACAGCTATATTTTATTAAGGAGTCTAGGGAATCTAAATAAATTGTATTATGTTAGGGGATGGTATAGTATGTATGTTTTCATAGAGAGTTGTATAAGAAATAGTAACAATACAGTGGAACCGTGATAATACAACATGTGGATAACTCAACTACTTCAGTAATTCGACATATATTATCCACACAGTTGGCACAATACCAATTCCTATGGGACGCATGTTAACAAAAAACCACTACAATTTGAACTATTGTATCACAACTAATCTTGAGGGCACGGTAGCCCATTGGTTAGCGCGCTGGAGTTGCACTCGGTAGGCCCGGGTTCGATTCCAGCCACTGCCAAAACTGCCGCAGTGTTCATGCGGAGTACGATCACGTTAAACATGTGGGTCCAAAAGTCCTTCCGAGAGGTTGGTGGTAGGGGAAGGAGGGTACGGTTCCTGTGGATGCCTCCCCCACTGGGTTCCGGTCTAAATTGGGTGGCACTTCCCGACCGTCCAAACAGTTACCTCACACCTTTCTGGTAGGTCGGACGGTCTGGGTTTCAACAACAACTAATCTTGACAAACTGTCTGAGAGTTGGCCAGTTCTAAGAATTTGGCATCGTTGTTCTTTGGTATTTCAACATTTCTTTGTATCATTATTTTTTATTATATTTCTTCAAAGATTACCCTTTCTTCTTGTAACCTAAGCTCTGTGGTGTCTGTGATCTGCAAGTGGCGAAGCAAATGACATGTATAAAAAATGCTACAAACGATTATATTTTGAATGAATTTGTCAATATTAGCTATGATCTTGGACACATAGAAGATATCGATATTTTGCAATCATGCTTCATTTTGGGGGGGGGGGGGGAAGATCCTGAAACTTCAGAAGAAGGTGACATATTTGCATCCTCTCATTAAAATGTAGCTATCAGAGTTATACATTACTTTCTGCATACTAGGAGTGTTCCGATATCTGATACCGATTATCAGTTTTGCCAATATATATCGGTATTTTTCCCAATACTAACGAAAAACAGATATTTGAGAACCAATATCTTTTTCCTTTGTTTTTTATTCTTCAGCATTGAGAAAATGATTTTTCTTCAACTGCCTTTCGTTTTGAAAGAGAATGACATGTATAAAAATGATAAAATACAGAAATACTTCACTTGTCATATACTGAAAGCCAGAAATAATACTGTCGAATCCTGTGCATCTGCATGAAAGGGAAACTTTGAAGTCGAAGGTCATTCGTATTATATTCTAATGTTTACAGTCAATGGTTCCATCCTTTTATTATTGATTTATCTTTAGAATGGAGATCTTTAACTCTTGATACAAAAAAGAAATCCCAATTTGAAATTGGGCGAGTTGGTCATAAGCAAGTTGCAACAGTGACTAAAACAGTCAGATTTCTAGTAAAGATATTGTACTTTGTATTTCCAGTTGAAGACCGAGTTGCCAGATTGGGCAACATTCCGCTAATAGAACTAATTTCGAACACTTGTCGCGACTTTTTAAAACATAAAATAGCTAAAATACTAAAAAATAAAATAAAATAACAATGCAGAATACCTTCCCGGGTCCTGTAGAATCTGTGTACCAAATTTCATAGCCGTACGATGCTTAGATTTCCAGCTATTTTTCATGTATGCCCAGAAATATTTACCTATTTCTAAAGGGGGCAATTTGACACACGAATGATTTAAGTGGTGTACTGGCTAGAAAATTCCAAAACTCTAAAATCAATTTATAGGAGAGTTGGAGGGAGGGGGGGGGGTGTAATTTTATTCTTTGCTTAGTGTCGATTTGGGCTAAAATGTTCTAAAAACCTGAACTCTTTAGGAATTTTTTGCTCTAAAACCAGTATTTCCAAATATAATTAATCAGATTGAGATTCCCTGATGCTCCTTCCTCTTTTGCAAATACCCTGTTTTCACTAAGTGCTGACATTGAGTTATAGTCGAACCAAAACAGAGCAAGAGGAAGTTGGCGATTATGATGTGTGTGGTTAACGATTTCATGTTTGTGGTAATTAATGTTGAGACCAATGAGGTTAAGTGTTAGGTTAAGATATTTTTTATCTCAATGTAAAACTTATTTCCAAGTTATCACTTTTACTTTCTCATACAAAAAAATATAGTATAAAGAAGGTATTGCTTTCACGAAACTTTTCAATTTTGATGCCAATATAGGTTTTAGGGCCATCCTGAAAACGTTTTTACTATTTTTAGCATGATGTCCATCTGTCTGTAGTTTATTTCTTGCGTATATGATAGCTGCCACAAATATTAATGAATTCCCATGAAACTTTATATTCTGCATTGTTAGCGACAGATCTAGAACTTGATAGAATTTTTTGAAATTCGAGCAAAAACTTCATATTTTCTTGACATGGCGGCATAAAACAAAATTTGACATAATCATGAATAAAACATGAATCATTTATAGCTCAATGATAATGAAACTTTTTTTTTCAATAAATGTTGGGTGAAATAGCCGTGATGAAATTTTTATGTTTGGGACGTACTCAGAAGGGGGGGGGGGGGGGGACAGTTATGTTCCTAAGATACTAGTCAAGTGTGATCCCTGGATAGCTCAAGTGATCCAGCGTCAGCTGGCAAAGTGGAAAGTTTGTAGATCGATGCTACGTAGTTCTTATCCATGCCGTAACAATGATTTTTTTCTTAATTTTCTTACATACTTAAATACTTCAGTGTATAATAACTGATTTTTCAAGTAGTATAGCATACACCACAGTGTGCTTCCGTATGTTTAGTTAATTGCATAAATTACACCTTCTTACTGAGATCAGATTAGAGACACAGACTGGCGACCAGTGCCATCGCCGACATTTTTGGACCTCTGTGCAGTAAATGTGACCCCTTACTACCCCCTATTTTACAAGTTAATGACATTTTTAATAAACTGTTTTTTTGGCCCAGGGCCCTAAGCCTCCAGGGCTCATATGCAAAGTAACCTCTTTTCCCTGCATTTTGGTGGCTCTACTCACAAAAATTTTTCTCTCGGTTTATTCATTAGTTGACATACATAGCCTTTCTTTTCCATTTTCTTGTCTCCTCAGCAAATTTTCATTGAACTATTGCATAACCATGTCGGCAGACAATAACTTTCTGAAAGGTTGCCGTGAAAGATTACCGCTACAAATGTTTTTTGCCAAAAGTGCAGAGAAAATTAATTAATTGATGTTTACTACAATTCACCAGCACAGATATAGCTAACAATGCACACACATGTCCCATTAGAAGTACGATTGATAGAAAAGTTTTGATTTATGGTATGATATATTTATTTGTGTATTTCTATACTCTTATATCCGTGGTTACAATTCAAAATTTTATACAATATTTTTCTATTCTCTATAGAAATATTTTTTCACTCTGTTCATATTAATATAAATTGTTCATTATTTCACGATCATTCTTTTACCATCATTTTCAGAAGAGCATATAAAATATTTATTAACATGTGTATTATAAATATTTCATTTTTTAATATTTACGAAGGTGTTATGGCTGAAATAAGTTTTATACATAATTTTACAGCAATTATGAATTTGCTATATGTTATAATGGCAATCTAATATTGGTATCTGATTATATCGGTTCTTTTGTAATCCGATAGTATCGGTTATTTGGTATTGGATCTTTTTTGATTTTGTGACATCCCTACTACGCACACAGGACAAAATGCAAAGTTCGCTAAATAAATAAAGTAGTGTTGAAGAATTCTTCTAACACTTCAAAAAGAAAAATAATAAAAAATCCTGGATTATTTCTTATGAGGTAACTTAAATTTTAATGTTTGATATGTAACATGCTCAATAAATAGAAATTATTAAACTTAATAGAATTATTTAACTATGCATATTTAAATAACATAGTAAACGATCTTTCAATACTGTTTGCAGAAGTGTCATAAAGTGAAGCCTCGGTAAATCGACATCAGCTTAAAGTCAACATGTTTTCTGTTTTCCTTGGTATGATGAGTTATCGAGGTTCCACTGTAGTATTATTGTATGGAAGAGGTGTATGACTTGTATGTGTCAGTGGATATGAGTACAAGTGCTGTAAGCAAGCAAATGGAATGTTTTACAACTTTTGGCAGATCAGAGGTAAATCTTTTACAACTAACTTTACTCTGTCTTACACTTTCAGTTCTAAATAATTTCACTGATTTTAGTGTTCTAAAAACTAAATAAAAAACAATGTGATTTATTTCAACATAATCATATTATATTTCAATACAATTATATACAAGATTTCTCAAACTAGAGCAAACTAACTTTTTGTTCTGGAGTCTCAAATTACAAAAATAAATAGTAAAAGTGCAAAATAATATAGGATACAAACATTTGTGCAAAATTTCATCAGTGTAGTACATATTTACACAAAAACAATATATACCTGCATGCTTCTATATGCATCATATTTTCTCGAACGTCATTAGCAGTAATACTGCTAACATTTCCAAAGCAAGTCAGGAGTCTGACAGCATGACTGGCAATGCAAGACCAGTTAGCATTATGACCTAAAATCAAGAAAAAGTAAATTTATAATTCCATATTTTATAATACACACATAAAACAATACACAGAGACAATTAATAGTGAACTACAAGGGGTATTAAAAAATATGATTGTTTCCAGGAAATACAATATAGTAGGAAAAACCCATTAGCCTGATCGTCACTGCTGGGTTAACTTTTAGCAATTAGGTGACTTAAAAATATGCTATACTCAGTGTTGTGCCCGTTCTTTTAAAATTGATACACATTCAAAATCAAAATCCACACCAAAAACTGAATACACATCTGCTCAAAATCCCCTTTTTGAAAAAGGAACTTGTTCAAATCTATGTTCTTCAACTCCCATTCACATTTTTCTTGAGTTCTAAAAATTTACAAGGAAAGAGGTTCCCAACATTTGCATTTTTGTAAAAAATTGCTGAAGTTGGAACTTTATTTTTACCTCCATATTGCGAGACATATTAGGTCATGGACTATGCAATTTGTTTCTCGTACATATTTTTATTCATTACACGTATTTTGTTGTATCTTATTAATATTAAAGACAAGATTAATGTTATTTAACCCTTTTGGGACGGTTGACGCACCCGTGCATCGGCTGCAAACTCACATTCAAGGACGACTGTCACGTATCCGCGTCAAGGAAAAACTTACCCTAAAGGACGAGGATCACGTCAGAGCGTTTTCATATGGAACATTTTTATTTGAATTTATTTGTTTACTAGATGGCGTTAAATGTCCATGATAACAGCTCCAATGTATTTTGCAGATATTTGACCTTGGCATAAGGACAATCCAATGAATTATTTCTCCATTTGGAGCGGTGAAACATGATTTTGTAATATAAACAAACAGAGCACTTCTCGCAGCATCAACAATTTTATAATTGAGTTTCGGGTCTCGTTTTGATTTTAGTTTATTTAATTTGTTGGTGAATTATAGGAATATGAGAGAGTATTTTTTTTCTTTTTTTTTAGGGGGGGGGGGGGGGAGGGCGTAAAGGAATGTGCCGCAATGAAATGAGTAGTTTATTTAGTTTATTTCGGATAAAAGAATGGCTGGGCTGAGACTTTTTCTTTCTGTGGAAGAATATATACTCGTATAGTAAACGTATAGTAAACGAACCAGACAGTAATGAAAGTGATGCAGGTAGTGAAGATTCGTGGGCTACAAAAGGCAAAAGAAAGTGCATAGAGAGTTATTATGAATGCAAAGATTGCAATGTTGGTCTGTGCGTGGATTCTTGCTGTAAAATATACCATATGCAAAAGGTGTATTAATTAATGAAAATAACTACGCAATTTTCTTGTATATATATGTACATAATTTCTATTAGCTATATAAATATTTCATTACAATTATTTCAATATTTTTTCTGATTAACTGATAACTATTTTAATCAAGATAAATAATCATTTTTAATACACTAAAATTTTTAATATTTTGATAAAAGAAAATTTGTATGAAAAATATACATCAAATAAAAAATAAGTATTTCCTCTATTCCTGAAAAAAGTAGAATGCTGTGTTGAACGGGTGATTTTTAGTGAATTTTTTTCAAGAGTTAGGCTTAGCGCAAAATATTAGCCATCCTTTGGGAACTGTTTGGAAATGAAGCGCTCCGTCTTTTGGACCACGGCAGTTTCGGAATGCCGCTGTCCCGAAAGGGTTAAGCTCCTAGTTTTTTTCTAAACAGAAAGAGGGTTGGATCTCAGAAGCCCAAGTTTTTAGGTTGACATTCCATACATTATATAAAAATATGAAATTTTGATCAAACTGCTGTTAGAATTTATCTGCAAAATAAATGTTCTTTAACATAAAATGTTGATACAAAGTTTCAATCAGTTTCAAAGGTTAGAAAATAGTATTTATTGCCTGGATAGAGAAAACAACAACACAATCAAAAGGCTGATGCACTTGATCTGTCTCTCTATCCTGACAAAGTGGCTTTTTATAACACTTTACAATAGTTTAAAAGTGTTTTTGGCTTTGTTCATTTTGTCTGTCTGCCTGTTCACACAATAACTGCCAAAAAAATGACTATCAAAATGAAATTTTAGTATGTTGTTGAAACAATCTGTGGAACATATGGGAATGTAAATGAATATCATCCAAATTAGTTTTGGATTGAACTGGGTTGAAAAAATAAAATACATTGAACCCTATGGGATCTAATTTTTCAAACATTTTTTAAGCAATGTTAAAATTCACAAATTGCTTAAAAAATTTTAGGAAATATTCAAATTATCCCATAAAATAGGGGTGCACAACCTTTACAGCACAAGGGCCATTCACATAAAATGATAAGGCTGCCGACGGCCAACATACCCAATTTGAAAGTAAATATCAACAGTTTACGTTTGTATATATAGTAATAGTACAATATAAAAGTCTTTTTAAAAAAACGTGTAAAGATTGACCACAAATAAGCACATTAGTGTGATGGCTGGGGCGCGGTAGCCCATTGGTTAGCGCGCTGGAATTGCACTCGGTAGGCCCGGGTTCGATTCCAGCCACTGCCAAAACTGCCGCCGTGTTCATGCGGAGTACGATCACGTTAAACATGTGGGTCCGAAAGTCCTTCCGAGAGGTTGGTGGTAGGGGAAGGAGGGTACGGTCTCTGTGGATGCCTCCCCCATTGGGTTCCGGTCTAAATTGGGTGGCACTTCCCGACCGTCCAAACAGTTACCTTACACCTTTCTGGTAGGTCGGACGGTCTGGGTTTCAACAACAACAACATTAGTGTGATGGTTGAGACTGAATTTTACCAACAATTTTTGGTATATTGTGTTCAAAGCTATTTGTTGATATTCTCAAGGCAGATTGCAAGTGTTGATCTGTCAATTTATATTTCTTAATTTTGACTTATTTACATTCATATGGGAAAATGTTCGCATATATAGGTACTACCAAATATGGTAGCACATATACTTGCATTATTTTTTAAGTGCAAAATTCATCAGGTAGAGTTTTATAAAAGTCAAAAATGTCTAAATCATGGTATCGAGACTTGCATAAGTCAGAAGTTTGTAAGTCAATGAGTTCCATTTGAACATTTTCGGGAGCTTCTTGAACTGGAATAGAAAATGGATCACCAAACAATTTCATTTTAACCTTATGCTACTCAAAATCTGTGAATTGCTTTTCAAATGAGCTAAACAGCTTGTTTATTTGTTCTGAAAAATCCAGTGGTTTATCAAGAAATTGTTTCTTGAGTTTCATGAGGTAAGGAAAGTTTATGAAATTTTGACAACTTAGCTGCTTTGAGAACAAACAGCTGGAGTTTTAGTTTGAAAGCAGATACTACATTAGCCATTTGGTTAACAAATTGGTTTTTTTCCCATCAATTTTTTGCCTAGATAATTCAGATGGGCTGTCGTATCAACCAAAAATGCTAAGTCACACTTAAAAGATAGTTCTTTTAACATCCTAGTTTGCTTGCCTTTTTCTTCAAGGAGTGGTATTATTTCATCAATCAAGTCAGCAAACCTATTCAATGCCTCTCCACGGCTCAAGCACAGTACCTCACAGTAATATATCAGACCACTATGTGAAGCATCTGTATGTTCTAACATCTCCTTAAATTGTCTGTAATTCAAACCATGTGAGGGAATAAAATGAATAGCATCACTCACTGCCTTCATTAAGCGGTCAAATCTCAGTTCATTTGCACACAGCTGTTCCTAGTGAATAATGCATTGATACCAGAGCAAACCTTTGCCTCGATCACCCAAATGGTTTCTCAGCAAACTCACCATACCATTCTGAACTCCAATCATAGCTGGAGCACCATCAGTGGTGATACTAACTAGTTTGTTATTATCGAAATTATGTGCGGAACACCAAATTCAAGATGGAGGATAAAATATCGTATCCAGTTGTTCTCCCCTTCATTGAACTCATTCCAATCAGTTCTTCAGTTACCTCAAAATTTTCAGAAATCCCTCTAACAAACAAAAGTAGCTGAGCTGTTGAAGTGTTGTATGTTGACTTATCAGCTGCTAGAGAAAAGTACTTAAATTTGGTGGCAGCAATTTGTAGTTGTTCATTAATATCATAAGACAAATTTTCAATTCTTCTCTGAATTGTCATTCTGCTGAGGCTCACATTTTTAAATTAGTTGGTGGCTTCAGGGCACAATTTCTCGGCAGCCAACAAAATGCACTGCTTGGCAAAATCTCCATGAGTAAATGGGCGGCTACTTTTAATGATTATGGCTGTGATATCCAAAGACACTTCAACACAGTTATGCAAGTGTGCAGACGCTTTTGTAAGCACATTCCTTTGCGCAATGAAAGAACAACGAAGAAATTTGATTCTGCGATTTTGATCTTCTCCCTCAAGCTTTGAAACTGCCGAGTGTTTCGTCTCCTAGTGTCGCTTAATGTTATACTCCTTGCAAACACTAATCGTAAAATTACATATCAAGCATGTAATTTGACTATCTTGCTCTACAAAAAAAAAATACTTTGAAGTCCAGGCTTCCGAAAACTTTCTATTATCGTCCGCTACCTTTCTTTTCATTATCGATCTTTCCATCGTGGCAAATAAGTATTATACGAGAGACGTAACAATGTGTACTTGCAAAGTCAAAAGTACACCAGTGCAAATCATGCAAGCCACCCTTCTGAAGCAATTTTTTTCTCCCCGCTCCTAGCATATGCGTACAAGAACACTCGCGCCTGTGCTATACAGGCTAGAAAAGTTCTTTCCCACTTAGGCGGTGAAACTAGTGAAACTAGCTTCGGTGAACGCCCGGCTTTACTCTTGGCTCATTGCCAAATCATTGAAAATTTTTTCTTCTCACCAACCCATTCTAGAGCGATAGTCAAATCGCGATAACTGATGAGCCCTCGGCGGGCCACAGACTGTGCACCCCTACCATAAAATATATATAAAAAATTTCAGCAAAATATGTTTGATAGTTTTTTAAATAAAAATTAAAATAATATTTACACCCATATAATATGAAGAGACCCACATCAAAATAAAATATGGCATCCATCTTTTTTCCCAGTGTCAAAATCACGATTCTTAAAGTTCTTTTAAATTTATATTTAGTGTTGCATCCTTCCTAAAACCACTTTATTTTCGTATAATTTCTGTGAATCTATATTCTGCGCCAACGAAATTACAATATTTTTCAGTTTAAATGATCATCAAACTTTGATTATTTTTACAACGAAGCCTAATTTTAATGAATGCAGAATGTAAACAAACGATTGTAAGATGAGTTGTATAAGAATTGCTGAATTTTTTTCACATAAAATTATTTAACTCTGGAGTCTGGAATAAAAGTGTATGAATGAAATATTCACTGCTTTTACATATACAACCAGACAATTTACATTTCGATAACATCATTCAAATAAAGTTCAATTTTCTTTATGAAGTTTTATGTTTTCCAAGAAAAATAAATTATTGTAGTTCTGTGATAATTAAAAAAATATCACCACTAAATGTATCACATTTTAGATGTTTAAATAATTGCCTTTCAGTTGGAAAGTGTTTCATAATCAATGCTTTATGCATGATTAATCTTTCTTGCTGCCTTTCAAACTGCTCTTTCCCATTTTGTTATTAATGATCATTTTACACCTATTATTATAAAACTTTTCTTTTAATTAGCTGTAATAACCACAGTAACATTTTACTTTATGAATCTATTTTTATATATATTTATCGTGACTCTATTTGTAATTTTGACCCCGTTCAAACCCTCAGTTTGACTAGGCGTCTCATTTCTGACTCTCTGCGTATTAAACCTTTGTATAACTTTTTGGATATCTAGTCCATGTCTCCTTTGATTTTAATGACTTGTTTATTGGCCTTGAATTTATTATCTACAGTTAATTATGTGTATACTTTGTAATTTAACTATTTTTATTGCTATCAAATTTTCTGATTACCCATATGCAAATCTTGTTACACAGTTATGGGCTATGTATAAGAGCCCATGTCCATCACATTTTAAACAATTTGCATTGCTACTGATAAAGGCCATTGTAGTGTTCAAAAGCACTCTGGATATTTTGTAATTTAAATGCACATCACTGAAGGTATATTGAAGATTTTTTTTACCATAACACTTGGTTATCTTTGTTATATATTTTAAAGGGTGATCTATTTTTTAAAAATACTTTAGGGGAATCATCAGTTTTGACATTGAAAATAGCATACAAATACACACAATAAGAAATATATAAGCACTTACGGTGAGAAAGATGTTGATCACAAAACTGGGCGAATCCCATATTAACTTTTGATTGAGGCTGATACATTTGAGGAAAATAATTCTGCATGCAGTTATCGGAGCAATATGGAATATCCTGAAGTTTTCTGAAAAAAATTTAAATAAATCAAAATGATAGATAGCAAGAAAACATGAGTAATGTACAATTAATATAGTAGGGAAAAAATCTTAAATGATATATTTACAAATTAAACTATGAATAATTTGCAATTCTTAAATTCTAATTTTCTACTATAGGGGAGAGTAGGGCTCCTTGAGGAACGTATTAGTTTTTGATTGTCATAAACCTTTTTTTTTTCTATATTTCTATCTTAACCAAACACTTACTTCAGAACCATAAAATACTTCCGCATAAGATAAAAGTAAATCTACTTCAAATGTCTTATAAATAATACCTTCTTTTTTTAGGTGGGGCACCTTGGGACAGTGCCTTTAATGGATAAAAAAAAAACATCATTAATTCTCAACTTTAGAATACAAATTTTTTATTTTCTTTACAATACATAGTAATGTATAGGGAAAGTATTTGAATTGTGTCAAAAATGGCATAATTCCAAAAGTTTTTTTATAGATCTACCTATTTTTTTCAATAATCTAACACCCCCAATTTTTTTTTTTAATAATATCTGTGCAATATATGTATCCTCTCAAAGTCAAAAACTATTCGACGAAAATTCACAGAATTTAGCACAAAGAGTCACTTATGGGTTACCCTGGTGTTGATTATATTTTGGTATGATTCAGGAAAGAACCTGCTTTTTTGCAAAATGGAAAGTAAAAATCTTCAAAATCTAAAATAAAAGGTTATATATTCTCAAATGTATCAACTAAATGCAGACTTTATAAGTAACTTTTGACGACAAAAAGAATGAGACCAACTCCATAATGCCTAGATTAACTGATCGAGATATTTTATTTTTTCTCATTTCTGCCACATCACCTTTGAAAATATACCCAGCTGCCAAATGAAAATGCACTTTCAGTGTAATTTCAAGTAATTATCTGTGATGCAATTAAACTCAATAATAAACTATAAAAGAAAGAGAAAATGAATTTGAGTCTGTAGGGAAAGTAATGTTTTGCTGACATCAGATTTTTGGTTATATTGCCCAATTTAAATAACTAGCATAACAGACAAATTTGAACAGAAACAATTTTATGCAATGCACATGTATATATCGAGCAGATAGTGAATAATCGGAAAAATCTGGAAAAACAAAATTGAACATTTTCAAATAAAAAATTAAGTGGCTTCTTGGGTAACAGAAGTTGAATTTGAATGCCTACAGCAAATTAAAATCATCATATACAGCAATCACTGCAAAACACAATTACCATGGTTTTTCCCTAGGTGCCTCAACTGGCTAGATACTTCCTATAAAGGCTCTCATGCTTTTAATCTTAACTCTAGAATGACCATGTTACATCTATTTTCACAATAACATGTTTCTTTGATATGTAGTTTTAATTAAATTCTAATTCCACTGTTATTGCCTACAAAATTTACATAAAAGTAGTTTTACTGTTGAAAAACTAGAAGCATCTGATAAATTATTACCAAACTGCAGTAGTGAGTAGAGCTATCAAAATGCAGCAGTAAATGCACAGAAGGGCTATCTAATAGTACATAAATTAACAATATTTTAATCTCAAATCTGATTTTAAATTTTAAGATGCCCCAGGGTGCCTCACTCTCTCCTACAAGACACTTGTCTACCAAGCAAGCTATGTTTTGTAAATAGCCACTTTTGACGAGTTACTATCCATTGATTTTAAATAGTGGCTAACATCCTCAATGTTAAACATAAAAAGTTAAATTTTTAAAATTCCAAAATGAAAATAAACACTGAAATTTGTTTAAAGTTTAATCATCCAACATATACTATAAAATATTAAACTGAAATTTTCTTACTTGCAATGAAATGGAGTACCAACTTTACGTAAATCAGAGATGAACAATTTTATCTTCAAAATACATTTTACCAAATCACACTTCTCTGATGCTTCAATCTTCTGGTACGTACAAACTTCAAAATAGAAAAATAAAACTTTTAATATTATATTTAAATCTAAATATGTCCAATATAAAAAACTTAAACTAAATAAATATATATGAAATAAAAACTTTGTAAATGGGCAGCTTAAAATAAAACAAAATTTTGGTTAATAATACACGGCCAAGTATGTGTTGAGACCCAGAACGTTAGACCTACCAGAAAGGTGTAAGGTAACTGTTTGGATGGTCGGGAAGTGCCATCCAATGTAGACCGGAACCCAGTGGGGGAGGCATCCACAGGGACCGTATCCTCCTTCCCCTACCACCAACCTCTCGGAAAGACTTACAGACCTACATGTTTAACGTGATCGAACTCTGCGTGAACACGACGGCAGTTTTGGCAGCGGCTGGAATAGAACCCAGGCCTACCGAGTGTAACTCCAGCGTGCTAACCACTGACTGGGCTACCGCGCCCGGCCATGTATGTGTGTATGCACTCAAACAAAAAATCCAAACAACACATAATTTTATGAAATTTGGAACAGATACTTCCACAAAAGCTGAAGAACACCTTGGAAAGATTTTTCTGGAATTTAGTCTACTTTTTTTTTTAATATTTACCCTACTTACATAGTGTAATTTGAAAAGTAAAAAGGAAGGATTATGATAAAAACCAAAACTTTAAATATGAGTTTACAATGGATTAACACATTTTGAGCATCCCTCAAATCAAATCAAATGTTATTGAGCGGTCTAAATTTACAGACATGATAGTTCATCAATGAATGGAGTAAAGAATTAGGTTTGGTATGATTATTATAATCTGTAAATAAACATGTGAATGCTGTGATATGAAATCAAACATTCTTTTTTTCGATCCAGACTGTCCAACCCACCTGAAGGTATAAGGTATCTGTTTGAATGGCCAGGACAGTGCCACCCATTTTAGACTGTAACAAAGTGGGGACTACATTTTCAGGGACAGTATCCTCCTTCCCTACCACCAACCTCGACTTTCAGATCCACATATTTAACATGCCCATCCACATACTCTGTATAAACACTGGTTTCTGAATGCAATCCCCATACCTTAACCACTGTACTGGCCAATCCCTTAAACCCAAACTTTTGAAAGCCTCAAATGTTAAAACGATTTTTTGAAAAAAAAAAAAATTATAAAAATCAGGACATTCAATTATCTTACATACAAAAAAAAAAAGATGACTGTGCATCAAAGGTAGCAGAAAATCAAAGCTACCAACAGCCAAACAATTTGGTACAAAGGTAGCGGAACTCATAGAACAATGTACCTCAGCAAGATTTTCTTAAAAGTTGAATAAATTTTATTAAAGTCATGAGCATTTAAAGTAAAATCTTAGCCAAAAATTTTTTATTTTCAAATCAAACTTATCGAACAAGCTATTCCAAGTGCAAGAAATGTGAGGCAGATAATGATTCTTAAAGAATGTCTGCAGCTGGAGACAGGTGCTGGGTATCTAGTACTCTTATTTCTTTTATTTTAGAGATATTATTTAGATTTTATAATTATAAGAATTGTGCTTTCCTAAAGATTCAATGAAAACAAGCAGAGATAACATTTAATTTTTAATTTTACTTCTCTCAGGTGAATAAACTTTTTCTTAACTTTTGGTAATGGCTAGAAGGACTGGGTTTTAAAATCCAACAAGTTAGCCTCTTGAATTTTAGAGGTAATGCTTAGATGTTTTAAACATGCCATTATTTTACCATTGTAAATATTATGCCTAAAAACCTCAAAAACTTGCAGAAAGCATTTAATTTTTTAATTTCACTTCTCTTTGTGAAAGAACTATGTTTTACAATTGCAAGTATTTTAATTTATTATTGAGAAAATAATGCTGATTTTTTCTCGGAAGGGCATGCACATATTTTATTGACAACAAATTCTCGGGGCAGGGATTCAGGGTACACCAACCCAAAAAGAGTACTGTTTTTCAATGAAATGCATCAGTTAACAAAATATTAACACAATACATTGAATCTTATGGATTGTAATTTTATGTATTGGATTGATTTCCAATAAAGCCATATGTAACAACAACACTGAATATATTTAGTGTATAAACATATAATATAATATTTATAAGGAGTAAGTACAGTACGCAACCTCTTATCTGGCATTCCAATATCCGGACTCTCCCAAAACCGGAATGCGGCAAAATAATGCCAAATTCTGCACCAACACTCAATTATTTGCCAAAAATTATGCCAAATAGCGGTTTTTTGTATAAAATCCCAAATGATTTTTTGCCTTAATTAGCAATATTAATATTATAAAATAATACATTGAAATCTACATTTTTCTCACTTCAACTGTTTGCGATCCTGACATAAACAAAGGTCTGGCTGAATCCACAACTTACCACATGGGAAATGTTGCTAAAAATATTTCCGGAAGAAGAGGAAAACTACAAGTATCATGGAGGTAAAATTGAACTCTACCTCCATGGTGGATTTATTTGTTCCATGTCAAATAAACATACTTTCGACGAATGACAAAACAGTTTGTTTGTGAAACGATATAAAAAACTTATATTTTTAGAAAAAAAACCCATATTTTCTTTTTTAGAATGGGTGAGCGTTCATTTGATGCCTCGACGACTTCATAGTGGTAAAGTGACATCATAACGTTTTTCACTGCAAAGTGACTGGGCTTTGGGAAAAAGCAATAGAATCTAAAGAAATTTACAGAGATTTTTAATTTTTTTTCTCGTGTACTAGTAAGTTTATAATTTTCAATTTATGGATTTCATTTTCACATATTTTTGAAATTCTTAACATAAAAATTAACTTTTGGCATTTCCAGTTAACAGTTTTATTAACTGTACGCACTGATTATGAATAAACTGTAACCATGTTAAAACAGTTTGTTTTGATTTTTTTCGTGGTGGTCTGCTATGATAATACCGAAGGGGTGACAACTCTTTTCAGACATTTTTTCTTTCTTTCAAAAATTTTCTTAAACACTAATACATGTAATTTGCATTTTAATTAACCAAGTATATTTTTCATATAGATTGTAAAAAAGCTTTGTTTAATACATTTATGTTTTTAAAATGAATTATAATTTTCTATACCTACATTTAAGACCATTCCAGTAAGTTTTAGAAAAAGTCTTCCGAATTACGGAAAAACCCCTTATCCAGAATGCCTGAAGTCCCAAGCATTCCAGATAATAGATTCTGTACTGTATTTTCAATTTTTATAGTAATTGTCAGGAGAATGTAGAAAAATATGCAAAAATGCAGCACTAATACACCGAAATACTATAAACAAATATAATATGAAATATAGCACTGAAAATCTAAAAAAAATACCAAAATGCATGCACTTCGATTGTTTGCAGCAAAATGAGTTCTTTCATAAAAGTGGGTAATTAAAAATAGCATATTTTTCTGGTTCTCCAAGTCATGAAAACCCTTCCAATACTTGGAAGGGAATAAAATAAAAAATTCCATTCATGCCTCATCTGACAAAGGACAGCAATAAACTCAGTTACACAAAAAACTAGAAGAACAGAATTACTACAAGTTCCTATAAAATTGTAATTGCCACAGCTGGGGAATACAGTCTTCTCACACAGATGCCCTTTTTTCGAGTTAAGCATTCTCTTTTTTTCATACTATCCACACTAAAATACAAATATTTTCTTACTATCCACACTAAAGTAAAAAGACTATTATCAAATTGCATAAAAATCTGATAAGATGATCAGTAACTTAATTAGATCTCGCTTATTAGGCATTCGACAAACATACTCTGAAAAATTGAAATTTTTATTCTAATTTTAAATGTATACTTACAAAACAGAAAAACAAAGAGAATGCTCCTATAACTTACAACACATCTTTTCATATACAAGTCTGAAATAAAATTAAAACACTTTACTATTGTACATAAACTGCTATATTTATACATTAAATCTCCAGTGCAATTCAACCAGAGGAAATTCAATAATACAAATCAGGAATATAACACAAGGGAGAACAAGATATATTATATAAAAATAAGTAAATCGCAATGCAAAATGTTGCCACAAAAAAGTATAGCAAGTAGATGTACATTTCGGAAATGCATGGATTTTCTTATTAGAGCAACAAGCCTAAAAATCTATACATATAAAATTGAAAATCTGTCTGTCTGTCTGTCTGTTTGTCCCATCATCACGGGACAACGGCGGAACCGAATTTAATGAAATTTTGTGGATAGCCTTGAAATAGCTTCCCATAAATTTAGTCCAAGTTTCGAGTTTCTAAGACCAAGGGTTGTCGAGATATTAATGAAAAACGGAACCTTTTCCTAGGAGTTCTACTCTCCAACTCCGTGGTTTATCCAAACGGAAAGGATGAAAATCGTTTGTTTAAAACGCCAAAATGAAATAAAACTTTATTTCCGAGTTTGGTGCAGAATTTTTGCATTAATTAGTCACTATCTGAAAGCATGAATTGTTTGAAACATGAATTTAAATGGAAAAATCTACCTCCATGTTTCATCTTTCACAAGCTTTTACTCAACGATGTAAAGTATAAAGAAATCAAAATGACTATTTAATTTCGCATTTTATGAGGAAGTTTCTATCTTATATCATGTTGCTCGGCAACGGAATGAAATTGAATGTGTTGTTAATATTTATTATTATTTTTTCTATTTGTGAAATAAATAAATGGATGTAAAAATATATTTTTTAAATGAACGGTTTGATTGTTCTTTTAATTATATAAATTGCGGACTGCGTACATTACTTTCATTTATTTTAGCAAAGAGGTTTCAAGCTCATATATTGTGTTTACCCAATAAATTCATATCGCCGATTGTTGAAACAGAAAAAGAGTAGAACGGGTGTATCTTATAGAATTTTAGTGTTTTCATTTAGTATATACAAACGGGATCAGGATATTTTATTCTTCAGATCTGCAAATTCAGAGCTATGAATTTGGCGGAATATCTCTAAATAACTCGGTAACTTTTCTTAAACTTTACCAAATTAGCGGAAATGTCTCCAAATTGATAAAAATGACACAAATCAATGAAATTAAATTTGTTTTTTTAGAATAAAGTACTGAAATGATGTTTCCGTAGTATTTGTCGGTCAGTCCATCCATCCTACTTAGTAACACATTTAAGGAATTTTTTTAATATCACCAAATTGATAAAAATATTTCTAAATCCATAAAAATATCATGAAATTGATAAATTCGCGCTTAATAAATGAAATTAATTGGGTTTTGTTAGGGGATAGTATTGTGATGATGTGTCGTCAATTTGTCGCAAAATGGGACTATCAGTTCTACAGTCCCACTTGGCGATAAATTTGGCGATTTTTTAAGTTATAGCTAAATTGACGAAAATGTCGCCAAACCTTCCATTGGGATTGCATTATTCAGATAATATAATTTAAATCAATTTATTTAAAGCAAATGATATCATGTAGCTTAGCAACGGATCCAATATGTTATGCGGCATACAATTTTTATTAAATCTTTTCCGATATGAATAGTAAAAATATGTATATAAAATAAATTCCATTGACATTGAATTTTTGACTGGATAATATCAATTACGCTCTTCAGGTTTAAACATCATTATTATTGATATTTTTGGGGACTGTTGATTCAGGGATTACTGATATTTTCAAATTATTATGGAATTGTTTTATTATGACGAAAATCGTTGAAACTCATATACAGTACGTTGTACGAGTAATCTTCTACAAATACATGGGTATATCTTCCAATCTACGAGAATATAAGTAGTACAGGTATAGTAGCATATATTTTGATATATATTGGCATATATTGGAATCAATTACGACCTTCTGGTATTAAGATTACAGGGATTTTTGATACTTTCAATTTTATACGTCATCTCTTTTATTTTGGCAAATATTTTTGAAACTCATATTGCAATACGGGTAAGCTTCTACTAACACACTGGCATATTTTCCAATCTGCGACAATATAAGTAGAACGGGGTTGCATATATTGATTCAATTCCTTTTTTTTGTAAATTTGCTTACAAAAGGGGCCAGGATATTTTATTCTTCGGATCTGCACGTGAAGATAATTTTGTATAGTGAGAACAGATATTCTTAAACTTCTCTTTATGAGCAATACATTTAATATTTTAACAGAATTTACACAAAGTCCTTCCCCCCGGCCACACAATTTGATACCATAAACCCTTGGGTTGGTCGTGTGGTCTGGGCCTTCAACAAAGTCCTTCCCGGCCACACACATTGTTACCGGAAACCCTTGGGTTGGTCGTGTGGTCTGCAACATGATTGCTAATTATAAATTTCTTTATATAATATACTCCGTACGAAGAACGGGTATGCTGCTAGTATCAAATAAAAACTGAAATATGACACATGACAAAATGGCCAAACTATAGAACATAGTCCTTTTAACCCTCTGACTATCGAAAATGTAAGGTCACTGTCCAAATATTTGTTCAAAATACAAGAATGTACTAGACTATTGCCACCTATAAAGTAAAATATGATTTAAATGCTTGAATCATATACTTTAGACTATCAGTGTCTAAATGGGGAAAAAGCAGCAAGAGCAACCTAATGTGGGTGAAAATTGCAGGATGAGCAATTTTTACTACATTTGTATTGTTCATGGAAATCGCGGAATAAGCTAAGTAGTCAGAGTAAATCAAATATTTGATATTTTCCTTAGTCCGGATATTCCAATTTTTTTCTTCTATACTGCACTCAAATATTTTTATTCCTCCCACATTTTCTAATTAACTTAAAGCATACATTTTCCCTATTGGATATGCTAAAAATTGTTTCAAATGTCTTTGAAACTTGTTTTAGACGTTCTTTAAAACTTGTTTCAGATGTTTAGTTTGAAGCACCCCCAGGGCCGGATGTAGACCTTGGGGGTCCCAACCCCCTCCAAAAAATTAAAAAAAGGGAGATAATTATTGGTGTAACTAGAGGCGCTAAGCCCATCTCCCAAAACATATTTTGAACCAATAAATTATGTGCAAAAGCATTGGAGTAGGGGTTATAAGGTCTCCCCCCCTCCCCCATACATTTATACTCTCAGTTCTGACTATCTTCCTTTCCGCTTATTTCCATTTTTTTGTATTTTTCAATTGCCAAATCTACTGAAAATTTCTAGAAAAATGTCAAATCCACTAAAATTTTAATTTACTGATATTTCGGATTTTTTTTTAATTTTTCTCTTTTTCGAAATTTTGCATTTTCACCCCTGATACTTCGAAGCTACTTAAGTCAATGAAAAATAATTTATCAAATTTACATATCACAGCCAATTTATTGCATGTAAATGAAGCTAAGTTATACACACATAGAAACAATAGCTACAGAATGTCCTTCTTTCTGCACTTGGCATTTGATAAATACTTAATAAATTCGTCAAACTGTATCATCTTTAAACCACTACTCTCTACATCGAGTAGACACAGAGAACTCAGACTTTCATGGGTCATTGTTACTTTCAAATAATTTTTATCAGTGCTAATTTGCTGAATTGATCTTTCTCCGGAACAACTAGTGATCATCATGCTCAAATATATTCTAAGAGCTACATTGACACTTGGAAAGGTATCACCAAGCCCCTTATCATGGAGTAAAATTGCCTGTTGAGATGAAGTGAGACATGACCTGAGCTTGGTAAAGGTTGTAAACAGGACAATTTCCTCTTTGAACACGTTACTGAAATCACAGGGGTAAGTAATGATTATTTCCTCAGCTTCAGCTCTGATATCTGCATCAGATAGATTGCATAAATCAACTATGACTTTTAACCTGTCATACACTAATTGATATGCTACCTTGCGTTCTTTTAAAGAAACAGACAATTGATCTAATATGATATTAAAGGTACCACATCTGAATTTATCCCGTGAAAAAAGGACAACTTCCTCTGAGCCTGATTTTGAATTTGCATTATAACGTGTGTTTCTCTTTTTTGACCTACCTGTAGTTGTTTTGTATCCTGTGTTGCCACAAAAGTTCCTGGCATCCAGTTTCAACTCTTCATACGTATCTCGAAGTGACTCCAAAAACTTTTCTAGAAAATCAATCAGATCCACAACTTTCTTCAGGTCAATTTCAATGTCTTGTAAAGCTTTATTTTTACTATTGAATCTCATAAGAATTAAGTTCCAGATCTTGGCCATCAGAGCAGTTTCAAGACAGTTCATTTTGTCTGCCAATGTCTGAGTTTCATCTCTTGCTTCAGGTGTTCGCTCCAAGTCACTTGCAATATATCTGAGGACATTTTGAATAGAGTTGTATCCATCTACAAGGGCTTCAGTAGCATTAGCACGTACTGACCAACGAGTGCCTGATAGGGACTTAACCACCAGTACACTTTTATTTCCTTTCAAAGAATTCATTAAAATTGTCCATACCTGTGCTGATGCAGAAAAAAAGTGCATAACTTTTGCATGAAGCCAAAATAACTGATAGTTTCAACACCGCATGAGGCAGCAGCTTGTCCAACAAGATTAAAAAAATGAACAGCACAGGGAATGAAAACTGCTGCTGCATTCTTCTCCTTAAGTCTGGCTTGTATTCCTGTGTAGCAACCAGACATACTGATGGCATTATCATACGACTGTCCTCTGCAGTCCTCAAAAGTACTACATTCTTTTTCTAGAAATTCTAATAGAGCTGTAATTAATTCTTTAGCCTTTTGAGAACCAGTTAGCAGAAAAGTTAAAAATATTTCTACCGGTTTGCCAGAAATACCATATCACACAATAACTATCAACTGGTCAACATGAGCCAGATCTGCTGTTTAAGGCCCCGCTAACCGTTCAATGAAACTCAAATCCGCGACAATCTGTTCCCTAGATGTCGCTTGTAAAAATGGCATGGTTGCAAGAATTCAACTTTTAGCTCTGTTTTCACAGTCCCTTTTCCTAATTGAGCTGCCCATCATCGAAATGATTTTCCCACCAAAAAGTAAGCCTCTCTTTGTATCCTATTTCGGGACGCACTAAAGCCATAAATTCCTGTACCCTTATCCCGGGTGAGGGAGTGTCACGATACAATGCCTTGTGGTCATGGGCACTGCATTGAATAAACCAGTTCAGTTTCAGCCCTCTGAAGAGAAAGAAAGAGTTTTGAATTGCTCTTGTCTGATGCCATATCGTACTGATGATTAGATTATTTTATTGGAAATTTGCGTAAATTTTCAAATAAAGTTTATTTGAAAGTTGGAGCCAGCAGCAGAATTACTTTAACATTTATTAATAACACCAAATTGGGTTTAAAATTGGAAAACTGATGTGAAAGACAATGTAAGATTCCTGTTTATTGAATTGTGATTGCATACATCGTAAGATTCCTGTTTATTGAATTGTTGTTACATACATCGTTCTACAAGAAAAAAGAGATCTTCCACTTCAAAAATACTAGAGTAAAATATTTTATCTCCATCGGCAACTAGTGTTTATTTAAATCTTTAAATCAACAGTAATTGCAATAGACATCGAGATTGTCGATGTTGGCGTATTTCAAAAATTTTAGAGTATACACGCAAGACTTAAGTCACTGGTGGAGGGGGGGGGGGGGGGGGTCGATGCCAGACTAACTGATCTCCGTTGACACTGCAAATTTCTACCATTTGCAATGCTCAAATTTCATCGTGAACAAGTTCAGAGTCCTTGTCAGAAGCTCATGACAGAAACACAAGATTGCAGCCAACCAGTGGCCAGAGGGGACTGACCCCCTCCATGATAAAATATACTAAGCCTTCCCTGATGAAAGAAAATATTCGATTTTCATCGGTGACATGGAATTTAATACTGACCCCCTCCATGATAAAATATACTAAGCCTTCCCTGATGAAAGAGAATATTCGATTTTCATCGGTGACATGGAATTTAATACAAGATCTAACCCAAATGTTGCATAAAAAGTTGCTTTGTAATTATTTCTTTATAAACTAGGGGGCTCCCCCCACCATCCTAAACTAATAGATCGAATTTCACAAAATTTGGTAGATAAGTCACTTGTGGGTTACCCTGGTGCTAATTGGATTTTGGTACGATTCCGAAAAAGTAACCTACCCTTTCATGTAAAATGACCCGAAAAATCCCCAAACTCTAAAATAAAAAACTACGTATGCTCAAATATATTAATTAAATGTTTGTTTTATACACAATTTTTAACAATGAAAAGAATAAGACCAACTGCATTACATCAGGGCTAGCCGTTCTCGAGATATTTTAGTTTTTTCGCATTTACGATGGGCCACTGTTGAAAAAATGTCCAGTTACCAACTCAGAACGAAAATTGAATTAAAAATGCCAATTCAGTGTCATTTTTTAAAATAATTGTGGACGTAATTTTCTGTAATTAAACTCAATATAATGAATTACTGAAGAAATGGGGAACGTGAATACGAGTCTGCAGAAAAAGTCATGTGCTGCCCACATCAGATTTTTTAATGTGCAACTGGAATTTTTCACTGTCATACATATATTCTTACTTTACCTGCAATACATGGCAATATATAGGGAAAATATTGAAACCGTGCCGAAAATCACAATTCGAGTTTTCGACGGATCGACACATTTTGAGATCTCTAGAACGTGAAAAAAAAAATCTGATGTGGGCAGCACATGACTTTCGCTGCAGACTTATATCGACGTTCTCTTTATTTTAATTAAATTTAATTCACTTTTAATTCAATTTTCGTTCTCATTTGATAACTGGACTTATTTTCAAAGGTGCCGTAGAGAAAATACGAAAAAACTAAAAGCAGGCAAAGAGTTTTCAAGCTTATATCGTATTTAGCTACTAAACTCATATATTGTGTTTAGCCAATAAATTCATATAGCCGATTGTTGAAACAGAAAAAGAGTAGAGCGGGTATATCTTCTAATACAATTGTAGTGTTTTCATTTAGTATATTGAAACGGGATAAGAATGTTTCATTCAGATCTGCAAATTCAAAGCTACGAATTTGGAGGGATATCGCTAATTTGACAACTTTTCTTAAACTTTGCCAAATTGACGGAAATGTCGCCAAATTGTTATAAACGACACACAAACAGCTGCCATAAACCTTCGGGTTGGTCGTGTGGCTTGGGTCTTCTACATATCAATGAAATTTTTTTTTGTTTTGTTAGAAGAGAGTACTGAAATGATGTTCGGTTAGCATTTATCTGTCAGACCAACCATCCTACTTAGTAATACATTTAGCGAATTTTTAAAATGTCACCAAATTGATAAAAATGTTTTCAAATCTATAAAAATATCTTGAAATTGATAAAATTGCGCTACATAAATGATATTAATTGTTTTTTGTTAGGGGATAGTATTGTGATGATATTTCGTCAATTTGTCGCAAAGTGGAACTGTCAGTTCTACAGTCCCACTTGGCGATAAATTTGGCGATTTTTTAAAATGTCGCTAATTTGACGAAACTGTCGCCAAATGTTCCATAGAAATATAACTATTTAGACGATATTTTTTCTACCAATTTATTTGAAGCAAATGATATCATGTCGCTTAGCAACAGATTTAAATCCAATGTGTTTATGCGGCAGACGATTTTTATTAAATCCTTTCCGATTTGAATAATGAATATATGTATATAAAATAAATTTCATTGCCATTTCATTTTGGACTGGATAATATCAATTATACTCTTCAGGTTTAAACATTATTATTATTGATATTTTCCGGAATTATTGATTCAGGGATTATTGATATTTTTAAGTTATTACGCCATTGTTTTATTGCGGCAAAAATTGCTGACACACGCATATTGTACGTTGTACGAGTAATCTTCTAGGAATGCACGGGTATATCTTCTAACCTACGAGAATATAAGTAGTACAGGTATATTGTCATGTATTTTGACATATATTGGCATATATATTGAAATCAAGTACAGTCTTCTGGTATGAAGATTAAGGGGATTAATTATATATTCAATTTATTACGTCGTCTGTTGTATTTTACCAAAAAACATTTGAGACTCATATTGCAAAAATGGTAATCTTCTACTAATAATCGGACATTATAAGTAGTACGTGTATATCTTCCCATATAATTTTAGCACTTTAATTTTGACATATATTGGAATAAATGACTGTCTTCAGATTTAAAGATTGCGGGTTTATTGGTATTTTCAATTTATACATGTAATCTACTAATACAGGTTATATTTTCTAATATTCGCGTATATAATTAGTACGGGTCCCATACAATTTTAACGCTTTTATTTTGCATATATTGATTCAATTCCATATTTTTTTTTTATATTTGCTTACATAAGGGGTCCAAGATGTTTTATTCTTCAGATATGTTCATGAAGATAATTTTATATAGCGAGAACAGAGATTCTTAAACTTCTTTTTAGGAGCATTATATTAAATATTTTAACAGAATATTTTGATTAAACATGTCATTTAGTATACTATAAGAATTTGGGCATGATTATGAATTTCAAGTTTCTTTATATTATATACTCCGTACGAAGAACGGGTATGCTGCTAGTTACCAAATAAAAACAAAAATTGAATTAAAAATGCAAATTTAGTATTATTTGGTGCAATTAAACTCGATCTAACGAATTATTAAAAAATAAAGAAAATATGAATTGGAATCTACGCCACCTTTGAAAATAAGTCCGGTTACCGAATGAGAACGAAAATTGAATTAAAATTGAAACAAATTTAATTAAAATAAAGAGAACGTTAATATAAGTCTGCAGGGAAAGACATGTGCTGCCCACATAAGATTTTTACTTTCCCTGCAATACATGGTAATGTATAGGGAAAGTATTGGAATCATGTCGAAAATCGCAACTCGAATTTTCGACGGATCTACACGTTTCAAGACCTCTAGAATACGAAAAAACCATTTTTAGCGTGACATCTGTCACTGTGTCTGTCTGTCTGTGCAGATTTTGTATCCACTGTAACTAAAAAACTAATGGACCTAATTTCACAAAATTTGGTAGGTAAGTCTGGTGTTGATTCATTTTGGGTACGATTCGGGATAAAAGAACCCGCCAATTTTTGCGAAATGGCCCGCAAATGCTTGTATCCACTCTAACTAAAAAACACTCTAACTAATAAATATTTGTTTCGTGTTCTAGAGGTCCAAAACGTGTATAGAACAGTCGAACACTCGAGTTGCGATTATTGACACGATTCCAATACTTTACCTATATATTATATACCATATATTGTAGGGAAAGTAAAAAATCTGATGTGAGCAGCACATGACTTTGCCTACAAATTAAAATTCATTTTCTTCTTACTTTCCCTGCAATACATGAAAGATATTGGAATCATATCAAAAATCGCTATTCGAATTTTCAACGGATCTACAAGTTTCGAGACCCCTAGAACACGAAAAAAAAAAAACATTTTCAGCGTAACGTCTGTGTGTGTGTCTGTCTGTGCAATGTATGTATCTACTCTCACTGTAAAAGCAATTGACCAAATTTCAAATATTATTCAAGGTAAATTACTTGTGGTGATCCTGGTGCTAATTAGATTTTGGTATGATTCGGGAAAAAAGAACCTACCTCCTTTTGAGAAATGACCACAAAAATCGCATGTATCCACTATAGCTAAAAATACTAATTTATCAAATTTCACAAAATTTGTTAGATAAATCTCTTGTAGGTTACCCTGGAAAGATTTGGGAAAACAGTGCCATTTTTTTTTCTTTTTGCAAAATGCTACGCAAAAATCATTAAAATATAAAATAAAAGTTCACGTATTCTCAAATATATCAATTAAATGTTGGTTTTGCAAGTAATTTTTGACGATAAAAAGAATAAGACCAACCCCATTATTCTAGCATTAGCCGTTTTCCAGATATTTTAGTTTTTTCGCGTGTTTGCTACGCCGCCTTTGAAAATATGTCCAGATAACACACACACAAAAAACCAAAATTGGATTAAAAGTGTAAATTCGGTGTTTTGTACAATTAAATTCAATTTAATGAATTATTAAATAAATAAATAAGGAGAAGATGAATTAAAGTTTATAGGGAAATTCATGTGCTGCCCACATCAAATTTTTTTTTAATTTCTCTGCAGTACATCGTAATATATAGGGAAGTATTGAAATCATGTCGAAAACCCCAACTCGAGTTTTCGACGGATCTACACGTTTTGAGACCTCTAGAACAAGTAAACACTATTTTTAGCGTGACGTCTGTGTGCGTACAGATTTTGTATTCACTCTAACTCAAAATTTAATTGACCGAATTTCATTGAATTTTATAGGTAAATTATTTGTGGGTGACCCTGGTTCTGATTAGATTTTGATACAATTCGGGATAAAAGAACCTTTTTTTTTTTGCCAAAGTTCCAGCAAAAAATGCCTGTAAATGTGTAATTGTAATTATTGAAAGTCCTTATTTTTTTCTTTAAATTCATAAAAAGGGGGGGGGGGATGTTCGTCCTAACCGAGTTTTAAATCAATAGGGTTTCACTAATCACTGAGTGCGATAGTTGTATTAAATTATTTCTAAAACGCTTCATTCGTTTATGAGATATCGCGGCCGCAGGCTCACACAGATTACTTCAAATACGTTCGATTCGAGTTCAGGGATACCTGAAACGTACTCTTCCGTCAAAAACTCGTATTTGAATTTTAAACCATGCCACAGTACTTTGGAAATAATTTGGTACGATTCTCACACTCGATGATTAGTGGAACCCTATTGATTTAGTTGTTAGGATCCCCCCCCCCCCCTCAATATTATTCCCTGTGTATTATATATTATGTATATAGGGAAAGTAAAAATATATTGTGATGAACTGAAAAGGAAAATAATGCACACTTGCTACGGCTCCCGTGGGCTAAAAATCTTAAACCCACTTTTGTAGACAGTCTATACATTCTGAAAACTAATTATGTAATGCTTTCAGCAAGAAGTACTGCAATATTGGTAGAAAAAAAAAAGAATTGGAAAGACAAATATTTCTTTCAAAAATGAAAAACAGATTTGTATCAACAACAAAAGGGTTTGAACTGAAATCTTGCACAAAACTGCTTTGGAAACTTCTACGAATTCTGGGGAAAAACTCTATTGTCCCAGTCCCCCATGAAACCACAGAACCAGAGAGTGGTTGCTTCTAGAAGCAGGGAACTAACTATAGAGGGATGTACTTTCCTTGATTACGGCTGTCAAGCAAATACATTATCACCCTCCCCACATAAAGATCTATTGCTGACAGACAGAGATTGTACAACCCACAACGTGTGACTTACAGGGTTGCCGTAAACTTATCTTAATTCTGTTCTACATATCTGCACTTGAAATAGTTTTTGGATCATTAAAAATAGATTTTATAATGACAACATTATAATATTTGCTGATATCAATAGAAAAATATATTACTATTTTTTTTTTGTAGGCCAAATATTCAAATTTCCTTTCAAACTTGCTACAGAAGCTTCCTAATGGCAAATTCCGTTGTGTTGTTAACATTTAAATTCATTTTTGAAACACTTTAAATTTAAATATTAAAAAAAATCGTACGACAACTGAAACGTATGTGTTTCTCCTTTAATATGGAACAAACTGTTAACATTTACATGTAAAATTTATGAAGGAATCTTCTAAACAAATTTCCCCATTGGTTAACATGGAGGCAGCTCATAAGTTGTGGTGAGGTATGAGTCCCCTTAATCTGCCGAAACAGAGAAGTACTTGGCAGTTTTTAAGTTCTACGTTCTACCACAATATAATTCTTCTCTATATCATTTTGCCATAGGCTGAACAATTTCTTCGTAGACAGTTGACGATAAGTATGACTACTTGTCACTTCCAAGATTACCAAATTCTTTAAGGTGACCTATCAGAAATGGGTCAAATTGTGCAATAAGTTCCATAATTCCTAAAAAATTCCCGTTATGATTGGATCTAATGATCTCTTTCTTCACTACCCCTAAATGGTAGACCTCTCTCAGCTAGAAAGGTTGTCACGGCTACAACACGGCGCAATACTTCCATTTAATGTTTCTTTTTTTTCTGCACTTGTTTTCTAACTCTCTGTCAACACGAGAAGATTCCCTACATTGAAGAATGTACTTTACCACAGAATTTTTGTGGCCTTAGCTTTGCTCATGAGTTTTCATTTTTTCCTCTGATTTTTTCCAGTCATTAAAGCCATCCTTCTGGATAAATCTATCATGTTGGTTGGTTAACAACATACCAGCTGTACAGGAGCAGCTTTCTCAAATGCTATTCCCCATTGTCATGCCTAGTGTAAAACATGGAATTCTTAAAATAGCAACAATTCCCTTTCAGTTTGCCTTGACCTTCACCTGTTTGATAATGTCGTTGTGATTCTGTGTAAGAATCAGAGTCATTTTTGTTTTGATGTATCATAGCTGATTTTGACCAAAAGGACACATGCTTCTCTCTAACAGAAAACTACCTGGCTGGATCTGGATCGCATGGGGGCACCTCACTGCCCATATTTGAAATACCTCTACCTTTTGAAATACCCTGTGTGATGATCCATCACCTTCAATGTCTTGATCGGATATGTTATTCTCATTTTCTGGAGATATGCTTGAAAGTATGTGGGAATCCTTAAAAGGGATATCTGATACTGATTCTTCAACATTGGATTCAATGTTTTCAATTTTTGAACTCGAAAAAAATTCTGTACGGCGTGATGTCTTTGCCGAGACATCAGCAGTTTTTTCAATTCTTTCTTTGGTAGCATTTAGCTTCTGAACCTCAGACAACTGAATTTTTCATGGCATACTGGTTCCTCTGTGTAAAACAGCAAATTTTCAAGAAATATATTACATGTATATCTAAATAAACTGTCTGAACAGAATTTTGATGTTTTAAGTTAAATTTTTATCCTGATTCTTTTTGTTGCCATGATATTTTGCCAAAAATTTGGTTATGAATTTTTTCCTCCAGTTCTATGTAAAAAAGACAAATTTCCTTCTGACAGATTTTTTCTACCTTTGCTTTTTATAGGATAAATAATTAAAAAATGCAAAAACTAAAAAATTGAATGACAAGTATCAAAAATGTTCAACATCACTTTTTAACACATTATACATTTTTCCTTTAAAAAAATATGATAGCTATAAAATATATTTTTAACTCAACTGAATATGAGATGATCTACAAATACATAAAATATAAAATTTTAATTTTGAAAAATAAAAAAAAATTCTTCAAGGAAGACGGCCCCCTTAAAGAAAGGCCCCCCTTTAGTACTTTTCAATGCTAACAGATGGAGCCCTATGTCCACTACAATTGAATTTATCATGAGTCTAGAATGTTGAACTTCGATTTGTTCAAGTGAAATATCGCACAACTTTGTATTAATCAACTTTCTCATTTGTTTGTTAAACATTTCAAATTTTAACATTAAAGTTCACACTTTGTGTGTCACTACTATAGTTTCATTTATCATTACTAAAGCATGAATGTGTCTTGGTAATGAACACCATGGTAATGACAAAAATTTAGTTTAGCCTTTGTCTAATCTATTATGTTTTCAGATATAATCATTCAGTATTACTATAGCTTTAAATATGCCCTTTACCCTAACTTTTAAATAAATGAGTTGCAATTTCCAAATAATTTCCTTCTGTTTTAATAAACTTGGTAATGACATGAAAAAACACTTGCTTAAAACTTCCACTTGAAACATAAAAATTATCCTCATATTACATTCAGACCTATTTGCTTTGTGGTCTCCAACTGAAAATAGTCTTATTAATTTTATGTGATGAGAATAAATCTATGACAGCTGGTGGTCAGATATATTATCAACAAATGAACCATGGTAATGATTTTTTTCCCAAGTGACAAATGAAATTTAAAATTTAAATATGAAAGCATTTGTCTTTTTATTGAACATTAGAAAAATATTAACTAGACGATTTGTTCAAGTGAAATATTGCACAACTTTGTATTAATCAACTTTCTCATTTGTTTGTTAAACAATTCAAATTTTAACATTAAAGTTCACACTTTGTGTGTCACTACCATGGTTTCATTTATCATTACTAAAACATGAATGTGGCTTGGTAATGAACACCATGGTAATGACAAAAATTTAGTTTAGCCTTTGTCTAATCTATTATGTTTTCAGATATAATCATTCAGTATTACTATAGCTTTAAATATGCCCTTTACCCCAACTTTTAAATAAATGAGTTGCAATTTCCAAATAATTTCCTTCTGTTTTAATAAACTTGGTAATGACATGAAAAAACACTTGCTTAAAATTTCCACTTGAAACATAAAAATTATCCTCATATTACATTCTGACCCATTTGCTTTGTGGTCTCCAACTGAAAATAGTCCTATTAATTTTATGTGATGAGAATAAATCTATGACAGCTGGTGTGGTGGTCAGATATATTATCAACAAATGAACCATGGTAATGATTTTTTGTCCAAGTGACAAATGAAATTTAAAATTTAAATATGAAAGCATTTGTCTTTTTCTTGAACGTTAGAAAAATATTAACTAGTAACTATACAAAATATTTAATACCAGTTTTTTTTTCTTCCCTTTTTGTATATAAAAACTATATTTTAAAATAGATTTTCATTTTGTTATAAGCCTAGATAATGATAGGTTTAAATTAATTCAAAATAATTTTAAAAATACTGCCATTGTTTATGGTCTAAATCACAGTATATAGTAAAGAACATGAAACATTTTATTTGTAATCCTCAAAAATGTTATTTTATAACTGAAAAAAAGGAAAATAAAAAAGAGTGACTTAGGTTTTTCTTTTTTTGTGAAAATGACCCACATATTGAAGTCAAAATAATAATTATTGAACATGAAATCAGTCTATATCATTTCAATAGTGTTTTATTACTTGTTGGAGCCCGTAAGTATGTATGAAAGACGCCAAGTGTTCTTGTTTGGCGAGCGCCAAGCAGCAGGTTTTGAAAAAGCGAAATAGTAGAGTTGGAATAAAAACTTGTAGCAATAGGAGACACGAGAAAGTGGCTCGTTGTTCTCATTCTTTCATTTAGATAGTTTGTAATAAAGTATGGATAAGTATTACTGCAGTCATCTTTTATAGAATTACAGTCCACTACTCAATTAGAAAGACTCAATTTAGGTATGTTAAATTCATCCTTCATTTGTGGTCCATCGAGCCACAGAGACCTATGGAATCGTAATACTTTCCGTACAAAATCGTCAAACACATTGGTATTATTCTTATAGTTTAGATTGATATTGATTTGTAGCTGAGATGTCAGAAATAACAATTTTGAATGGAAAACGCGGAAATATCGATGGGCAAATCACAAAATTTGCAGCTGCCCTAGTCTTCGATGAAAAGAATCAAGCTGTGATTAGTGCCCGCTTGGAAGCATTAGAACGCTTGCAAATTAAATTTGAAGCCTTAAAAATGGAGTATTACGCAAATGCTCAGGAAGAACATCTTGAAGAAATTGAAGGCCAACTGTCAGAAGTCGATGAGGAACTGCAGAATTTGGAGGTGAGTTTGAAAACTTCCTTACATTAGTTTAAGATAGCTAATACTCTCTCTGTTGTTCCGAACACTAATGTTCCCATTAGTCTTGCTGAAACTATATTCGTAAAATTACCCGAAATTCCACTGCCAATATTTTCTGGCAAATATGATGAGTGGAGTTGCTTCAAATCCCAATTTAAGAGCTTAATTGAAGATAATCCAAAACTAAGTGACAATCAAAAAATTTATTATTTGCATGCAGCTTTGAAGGGGGAAGCAAAACATATCGAAACTGTCGATGATACGTACAGTTCTCTTTTTCAAGCACTTGAAAATAGGTACGAAAATAAAAGAGCAATCGTGGATACGCATATCAAAGGCATCATTAATTACGAAAAATTGACACAAGAATCAGCTAGAGATTTGTGCAAATTACTAGACTGTGTTAATAAGAATTTGAGGGCATTGAAGAATTTAAAATTTGATCGAGATGCACTTTCAGATGCCTTGCTTATCAACATACTTCTTCAAAAATTAGATCGCGAAAGTCAGAAACCATTTGAACTAACTTTGAAAACTAATGAGGTTCCTGTTTTTGAAGAACTGATAGATTTTCTTGAAAAAAGATGTCAAGTTTTAGATAGTAACAATCGTAACATTTCGAATAAACCTAAAACAAATTATGATCAAGGAAATAAATCCAGAAATTTGATGGTGAAATCTAGTAGTAATAATACCCCAGCATGCATTTTGTGTAAATACTCTCATTCATTGTATAAATGTGAAATGTTTCTAAAACTTTCCCCTCAAGAAAGATACGAAAGAGTCAGAAAAAATAAATTATGTTTGAATTGCTTTGGATACCATCAAGTGGCGGTTTGCCGATCTCAATTTCCTAAGATTACGGATATCGATATGATGCCTGCTAAATATTTGGAAATGAAAGAGTTAAAAATTTCACCAAATATAACTCTAGCTGACCCAAGGTTATTCGAACCGGGGAAGGTGGATTTATTGATTGGTGCAGAGCTATTTTTTGAAATTTTAAAGAGTAACAAAATTCGTACCACTCAGTCCGTTACACTCCAAAATACTGTATTTGGTTATGTAGTTTGTGGAGCGGTGGAAGGTAGAGTTGAGGAAAGACAACACTGTGGGTTGCTTTCTCAGATAAATAAGTTAGAAGATATTGTACAAAGGTTTTGGGAAATAGAAACAGTATCAGATCTTCCTTGTTCAAAAAATAAAGAAGAGTTATATTGCGAAGAACATTTTCTAAAAACTCATAGTAGAGATGTAACAGGGAAATATACAGTGAGCCTTCCTATCAAAGAAAATGCGGAACTTGGCAGTTCTATACAATCCGCTAGAAAAAGATTAAGTAGTTTATGGTATTGATTGGATAAAAACCCTGAATTAGCTATCCTTTACAGTAACTTTATGAATGAATATGAGAGGTTAGGACACATGCGTGAAGTGAGGGAGGTGACTCCAGAAGACTCGATTTATGTTATGCCACATCACGGGATTTACAAGGCTGACAGTAGTACCACAAAATTGCACGTCGTTTTCGATGCTTCAGCACCTTCCACTACAGGAAGTTCCCTGAACAACTGCTTGTACAAGACAGGGGTAGTTCAAGAGGACCTGTTCTCTATACTACTGCGATTTCGGAAGCATAAATTTGCCTTTACGGCAGACGTAAAGAAAATGTATAGGCAGATTTGGGTTCATCCCAAACAGCGTCACTTTCAGTGCATTCTTTGGAAAAGAGGTTGTACTGAAGAAACGAAATTGCTTGAACTGCTAACTGTGACTTATGGTACTGCGTGTGCATCATTTTTGGCCACTCGAGTCTTGAAACAATTAGCTATAGATGAAAGGGACAATTATCCATTAGCATCTGCGGCTGCTTTAACTGACTTTTATGTCGATGATATTTTGTCTGGAGCTGATAATATTGGTACAGCTACTGAATTACAACGACAGTTAATTGCAATGTTAAAGTCTGGAGGAATGGACTTGCACAAATGGTGCTCCAATGAGAAACTATTGCTTGAACAAGTTTCTTTCAGTGACCAAGAATATCACTTTGAAGAAGAATCTAATATGGACACTGTGAAAACACTTGGTTTAAGATGGAACCCAAAGAATGACGATTTTAGTTTCATAGTTTCAGCTTATTCAAATGCAACTACTAAGCGCTCTGTCTTATCAGACATTGCGAGATTGTTTGATCCTTTGGGATTTTTAGGTCCAGTCATAGTAAAAGCAAAGATATTTTTACAAACATTGTGGCATTTAAAGATTGGTGGGACCAGGAACTTCCACAAAAAGAAAATGGGAAAGGTTTTTACAGGCCTTACCGAAATTGAGACATGTGAAGATCAACCATTATATTCTTGCAGATTCGGTTAAGGAAATAGAGATTCATGGATTCTCAGACGCATGTAAAGATGTTTACGGCGCATCAGTGTATATTCGTTGTGTGACCAACTTAAATGAAGTGAAGGTCAACCTTCTGTGCAGTAAGTCACGAGTTGCACCTCTCAAGGTGCTAACCATACCGTGTCTTGAGCTGTGTGCAGCAGAATTATTTTCAAGGCTTGTGTCAAAAATACTGACTTCATTAAAACTAAAAATTGACAGCGTTTACCTTTATACCTATTCTTCAATAGTGTTAGCTTGGACTGATTCATCACCCCATCTGTTGAAAGGGTTCGTGTCCAATAGAATCTCACGCATGCAGGAGCTTACTCGGAATTTTCAATAGCAACATGTCAGGTCTGCAGAGAACCCAGCGGACTTGGTCTCTCGAGGACTCGACCCTGATCAAATTGGTGAGCATACCTTGTGGTGGTATGGCCCGGAATTTCTTCATCAGGAAAGGCTGATAATTGTTTATAGACATTATTCCCCATCTGATGAACTGTATATCCAGGAATTCAAGAAAGTAACTGATGTGACACTGGCTTTGAACTTGAACTCTCTGTTTTTAGATTCTATTCTCAATATTTCAAATAATTATGTTAAATTAATTCACATTTTAAGTTTCATTTTCAGATTTACCCATAACTTAAAAAATCCATTGGGTAAGCTTTGTGGACCCCTCTCCAGTAACGAACTTCAACATGCAACGTTATTTTTAGTTCGTTGTGTTCAAGAACGGGTATTTACTGATGACATAGCTAACATTCAGAAAGGTAAATCTGCAACTGGGAAGGTAAGAAACTTAAACCCTTATTTGGATCAAAATAATGTTTTGAGAGTAGGAGGTCGTCTCCAAAATTGTTGTATAGCTGATACTCAAAAGCATCCCATTTTATTGCCTGCCAAACATAAACTCACTGAAATGATTATTGAGAGTTATCAAAAAAAATATCTACATGTTGGACCTCAAAATTTATTATATTGTATTCGTAGGGAATTTTAGCCTTTAAATGGCAGAACCACATGTAGAAGGATTGTGCATAATTGTATTACTTGCTTTAAGGTCAAACATCTAATAGCAGAACAAATTATGGGTGATTTACCAAAGGAAAGGGTAAATGAAAATTTTCCATTTAATTGCACAGGGGTGGATTTCTGTGGACCATTTTTGATTAAATATAGGGGTCAACGTAAAGGGATTTAACATAAGATTTATGTTTGTATATTCGTATGTATGGTTACCAAGACAGTTCATTTGGATATTGTATGTGACTTATCTTCTGAAGCATTTATTGCCACCTTGAAAAGATTTTTTGCTAGATGAGGAAAGGCGACAACTGACGACTATCTTGAGTGATAACGCAAAAAATTTTGTGGGTACTAATATAGAACTTAAGAAGTTACATAATCTGGTAACCAAACCTGATGTCAATCTTGCCAATTTTTTGTCCTCTGAATCTATACTTTGGAAATTCCTTCCTCCCAGAGCTCCCAAATTTGGAGGTCTCAGGGAGGCAGGAGTCAAGTCTTTCAAGTATCATTTAAAACGTGTGGTGGGAGATGCTAAATTGACTTATGAAGAATTTTTAACTATAACTACTCAAATAGAAGGAATTTTGAATTCTCGGCCACTTACTCCCTTGACCACGGATATTGATGACTTGGAAGTATTGACTCCTGGGCATTTCCTTATTGGTAGACCAATCACTGCTATTGTAGAACCCACTTTGACAGAAATTGATGATAACAGATTACATTTGTGGAAAAGAACAAATAAAATGTGTCAAACAATAAGGAAAAGATGGATGGCAAAACAATTATTTAAGTACGTTGCAACAAAGAAATAAGTGGATGATTATAAAAAATAATCTAAGGGTTGGTGATATGGTTGTAGTAAAGGAAGATAATTTACCTTCCTGCAAATGGATGTTAGGCAGAATAGTTGAAACATTCTTAGGCATGGACAATAAGGTCAGAGTTGTCAATGTAAAAACAAAGGGAATATACAAGAGACCCATTTCAAAAATAGCGGTTTTGACTATGAAAAATTAATATCTTAATTCAGATAATGTAATTACGTATGGAATGGAGTGATGTGATTATGGTTAAAATGTCTCCTTGAATTATTTGCAATTGCTTCTTGTATTCTTTATGATTATTGTGGTTCTTATTGTGATTGTATTATGTACTTTAGTTGCAATTTGATTTAATTTCTTGATTTTTTATAATTGTACTTATTCATTCCTTGAAATTGACATTTCAACGCCGGGCGGAATATTGGAGCCCGTAAGTATGTATGAAAGATGCCAAGTGTTCTTGTTTGGCGAGCACCAAGCAGCGGGTTGCCGGTTTTGAAAAAGCGAAATAGTAGAGTTGGAATAAAAACTTGTAGCGATAGGAGACACGAGAAAGTGGCTCGTTGTTCTCATTCTTTCATTTAGATAGTTTGTAATAAAGTATGGATAAGTATTACTGCAGTCTTCTTTTATAGAATTACAGTCCACTTCTCATTTAGAAAGACTCAATTTAGGTATGTTTAATTCATCCTCCATTACTTTTAAGGCAGGTTTTCACAAGATGTGTTTTTGAAATTCTATATTGTGCAAATAGAATATCCCTGAGAGACTCAACAGTTAAACTGTCCCAATTCCTTTGTCCATTAAGCATAGTATAAGTGAGAAAAGTCGCTTTATATTAGCATGGGTGGGGTGTAGATAGCAAAAAGAATTAAGCAATTTTCCATAATCCTGAATGGCACTGAATTTTGGAGCTTTCAAAATATTTTGTCTACTTCCACTGTGTCAACTCATTGAAATCTTTTATCATTAATTAATGCATTTTCTGTGGATTTCCTTAGATTATTACGCCAAAACACTTTACATAATAAAGGTGGTATCATGTCTATTCTAAATTCATTTATAAATTCAATGACAAAGCATCATAGATATAAGGTCATTTAATAAAACTATCCTACAAGACATAGGGGAGACCGGGGTACAGTGGGACAATTTTTACTTATTTGGTAATACTTTTTACATTTTTAATATTAGAAATTCAACAAATATGCAATGCAATAATACTACTTTTTATCTTCTATTGTTAAATTTTTCATATTTTTTCCTCAAGTTTTTCTTTGTAAAAATATTGTATTTCTGAAGGTATGTAATTCGTCCCAGTGTACCCCGGACCGGGGTACACTGGGACATTGAATGGGGTACAATGGGACATAAAAATAAACACATATATTTGTACAATGATACATTACACTTTCATTCTCATAATTTGTATGGGTTGTGGTTAACAGTTGAATAACAGAAAACAGTTTATAAATTATTACAATCAAAAATATTTGGATGACTAAAATAAAGTTATTGAACACTATTTTAAACAACCGAAACAATGCCTAGGCTACTTAGCCTACGGTTTAAAAGTCTTTTTTATATCAGCTTAGCATAACATTCTAAGTTGACGGGAAACGATAATTGTCTCAATGCCCTTTCTGTTCCTCCATGACATACGGGTTTCCGCAATTTCATTTCAATGTCACTATGAAGAGCTGAATATGTTGCCTCATCATCAAAAACAAAATTATATCCTGGTAAAAGTCTTCTCATATACTTCACTTCATAGTCAATTTTACTTTTTTGTATCACTTCCGCAACATAATAGCTGAAGGTTGCTTTCTTTTTCCCGCACACTTTGACCAACACGAAATCTCCAATATCAATAGTATCACCATCTGCATTCTCTGCCATCTCTACCTCAAAACTGCTATCGCTTTCAGATTCTTTCCATTCTTCATTTTCTGAGGAACTGTTTTGCCAAATTTTCTATTAATTTTTCTTTTCTTCTTTAATTTGATATCTTTTGAAGCTTTTTTCTTTTTAGGCTAATTTTTCTTTTCTAATCTTTTTAAATATTCCTGCTCTATTTTTTTCCTTAACTGGTGTGTCAGTTAATACTTCGGATTTTTTACTTTTTCACATATTTTTATATATTTCAGTTGTATGACATTTTGGGAGAGGCCTTACAGTTTCAGGTGACAGAAGAGTTCAGTTTTTTCCACTATGTGTAGACCTACATAGCTTTTCACTGAAGGTGAATTTAAATAAGAGCAGCTTGCTTGTGGTTCCTCTGTAATAGGCCTAGATCCACCAGCTTCAGTAAATAGTTGAAATTGAGTAGGACTGGGTTGTTCAGGTGTTGGGTTATCAGTGACGCACACCTGTGGGACATCAGTTACACTTGCAGCTTCAAAGTCTGCATCAGTGTAGGTATTGTTATTATACGGAAAAATACCTGTGGCAGAAAAACTAAATAGGATGTTATTTGCACAAAAGACATGTGGATACGCCTTTCCCACAAGCTCTGCTGTTCCGTGAATTTTTATTCTTTTACCGGATTATTCACAAGTCAAGCCCGGCATGTTTCGTTATAGGAATGTTTTAATGGTTCATACACAGCCTTGTCTAAGGACTGCAACTTATGGCTGCAGTGTGGGGGTATTGTGAAGAGTACGATACCATTTGTTTTTGCTAGATTAATGGTCTCAATACTAATATGTGCTTCATGATTATCCATTAAGAGAAGGGTTTTATTTTCTGGCTTTGATTTAGAATACTTCATGAAATGCTTCATAGCCATCAGAAATATATTTGTATTCATCCATCCATTCACTGTAGCAGAGCAGCTTCTTGAACACCCACAGAACCCTTTAATATTGTCTCCCGAAAATTAACACGAGGAAAAAAATGGGGGCAAGGCATTTCCTAAGCCATTGATCATACAACAAAAAGTAACGAGTTCACCCCTTTCTGATGAAGTGATCTGGCCTACTTGCTTAACACATTTTTTGGTGATCACTTTTCCAGGTGTTTGCACAGTAGTGAGTCCTGTTTCATCTAAGTTATAAATGTTTTCTGGCCCAAAATGATGTTTTTATAAGAGTTCATGCAACTTAGAATAAAACTCAGTCACTACGGGTTTGTTAAACCCATTAACCGGGCAAGCGATGCGACTTCTGGCTTTCTAAATGAAATACTACCAGCTCGTTTCATAAAGCTTTCCAACCAATCTTCTTCTGCACAGTGATTCTCATTCCAAGAGGATGGGATACTTTTATTAAATTCCACTGCATATTCATATGCTAGTTTTCATGCTTATTTTGGTGGAAACCCATGATGCAAACTTGAAGCTTGGGTTAAATACTTGGTAAGCATATTCTCTTCAAAAGTTGTGAAGATTTGCCGAACTGCATAAGTTGGTTTAAGCATAACATTTTTCTCTGTTGGATTTTCTTCCCAGTTTATATCTTTTGCTTTTACCACATACCGTTGCAGGGTGCTCTTAGGAATATCAAAAGTTCTTGCTATCTCCCTTAATGGTTTCTTGTCCTTAAGTACTGCCTTTACAGCCTTCCGCATCACAACTTCTTTTACTAATCCAATTTCACTTGTTCTCTCTCTTTTTCGCACCAACAATGTAAACAACAAAATTGTTAGGGCTAACAAATAACATGAAAACCCTAATTACAAAATGTGTTAGTGTTCTTTCTAAGCCAAGCCTAATAGAATTTGTATAACAGAGATAGCTTTATGGATTAGTTTTAAACATTTCTTAAGCAAAACAGCTAGTGTAGTTTTTCTCCCTACAATATACCTATAGCTTTGATGCAGTTCTAACAATTTCAGGTTAACTCAAGTTGTTACATGTTTACACAACATAAAAGTAGTTTGAAAAGGTTATCCTTAGGTAATAATTAATTGAAAAGCATAAATTCTAATAACTTTGGTTCAACTTTTGGGAATCGGAGGTATTTTTATGTTGAGCGACAGTGTCCCAGTGTACCCCATTAAGGGTGTCCCACTGTACCCCAAGAGACACACACACAACAAAAGTTACAATTTATGTACCACTAACAAATAAAATGAAAAACCATCATACATATGCAATAAAAAATATTTAACCTATGGATTAATGTAAAAATATTGATTATTGGATGACAATTTAGTGCGCAAATACAAAAAAACAACATTTACCTAATTTTCCCAACAGGTCAGATGAGAACAAAAATCGCTATTGCCCCCCTCAAAAACAAATAATGGCGGTGACCTGTTTGCACAGTGTTGCCACACAAGTTGGCATAATGTATCATATTTTTCCCTTTCTTAAACATATTTACCCTAGTAAATAAATCAATTGTCCCACTGTGCCCCGTGACCCACTGTACCCCGGTCTCCCCTACATAGCTTTCAAAATCCAGAGCACTTTCGGGCACCCTTCATCTTAATCTCCATCATTACCCTTCAGATGAAGGATATAGTAATGCTCGAAGGTGCTCTGAATTTTTAAAGATATGTACATCTTGGATGATTTTTTTAAATGACCTTTTATCTATGATGTTGTGTAGTTGATTTTATAACTGACTTTACTTTACACCTATTGGTGCCTGCATTGAACAATGGATTCTACATCATCCTAACTCAGGGGAGAGTAGTCTTAAAATTTTAAAATCCAGTTTGAGATTAAATTCTTGTTATTTTATGTACTATATGGTGCACTCTTGTGTATTTTCTACCATGTTTTGAAAACTCTTTTGCAAATAGGTGATAATTTATCAAACGTTTTTAGTCTTTACAACGTTAAAAAACTTTTATGCAAATTTTGTAAATGGTAAGTGAGATTAAAATTTAATTTATTTAAATGGACAGCATATCAAAGAAACAGGTATGTTTATTAGAGAATTAGACATAAAATGGTCAATGTAGAGTTAAATCCTAAAAGCATAGGAGACTTCAAGAAGAATTTGGCCTGTTGGGGTACTTTTGGACACATGATGGAATTGCTCTTTGAAGTGACTAATGTTTGTACTGATTTTAATTTGTTATAGATTTTAAATTTATACCTTTGATAGTCAAGAAGCTTTAAATTTTTTTCATCTCTTAAAATGTTACGATTTTTTTCAGATTTTTCACTGTAAGTTCAATAAATGGGCATTGTATAAAATTGTTTTGGCTTAAATTCGAAGTCTGTTGTGTTAGTCATTTAAATTTATATTTGTAACAAAAATATGCCGAAGAAAAGTTGACAATTAATAATGTTCTATCAATTAAAAATACTGTCGCACGGAACCCACCAGTTGCAGCACCTTGGAACACAGGGCTGAAAAAAAAATCTATTAATTATGTATAAAATATGTGAAGTGAATTATACTTTTATCTTATTAAGAAGGGTTGGTTGATCCTGAAAATAGACCCCCACTCATTTTTCAAAGTACGATCCCGTGCCAAATTGGCGCGATTCTTCAGGTTGCAATTTCATTTCGTATATTTCGCTAATTCTGGTAGCCCGCGGCTTCTGGTAACCCACTGACATCCAATCAGCGCTCGACTATTTGGGAATCTGCATAGGCAGTAATAGTCTTCTGTGTATTTCATCAGACCTTTTTCGATCGAATTCGTTGACTCTTGTTTTCACAGATCATTTTCGATCGATTTGCAAAGATTTAAACACGTACAAACTTCTTGGAATAAATATTTAAAACATTCCTCATAATTCATGGACATTAACATTTTAAGCATTTTAAGTTTTCAATAGATATGCAGGTTCCAGTTTTAAATGTACGTGTATGTTCAAGAAAAAGTGCTGTGGTGTTAAATGTATGTGTAAGAAAACGTGTTCCGGTGTGGATGTAATTAAAAATATGGATATCCATTACATAAAGGTTAGTTTTTTTCATTGTTCATCCCGTGTTTTGAAATTATCTTTTGTATTTTTCTGTGTTTTTAAAATGGGTTTCTTAATTTTAAAGTACGGTTCTTTTCTTGATTTTTGTTAAAGTACAAACTTTTTTCTAAGTATCGTTTTTTCTTGAATTTAGTTAAAGTACAAACTTTTTTCTAAGCATCATTTTCTCTTGAATTTAGTTAAGGTACAAACTTTTTTCTAAGTATCGTTTTTCTTGAATTTAGTTAAAGTGCAATCTTTTTTCTAAGTATCGTTTTTCTTAAATTTTGTTAAAGTATTGTCCTTTTTTTAATTTTTATAAGTTTTTGATATTGATTTAAATTCAAAAAATATTTTAAGTATCGAGTGTTTCAATATGGTTTCTAAAATTTAATTATTCTGCCCTTACGCAATATTTTTAAAATGCACCAAAATCGTATTTTATAATATTTTTATGAGTATCATTCACTTTTATTTATATTCAATTGTAATATCATTTAACAAAATTCCAGTTCATAAAATTATAGAATACGACGTCACTTTGGTAGGAGGAGCCTATCTTAAAACACGGGAATATACGTCACTTCAGTTGGGAGGAGTCAATTTCAAAACACGGCGAAATGCGCCAACTTGGCGCAATTTTATACTTAGAAAAAAGAGTGGGGGTCTATTTTCAGAATTTACCGAAGGGTTTAATATTATATATGAGATTAAGTGTTTTGTTAAGATAGAATTAAAAATATTTATAAAGTTCGATTAAGTGTCCCAAGGTGCCCCATTCCCTCCTAGCTCATTGAAGACTATTCTAGTATAGCAAGATAAATTTTACTTAAATCATTATTCCTAATAATCTAAACACGTATACTGAACAAAACATTTGAAACACGAACATTTTCACATATATCTAAAAAACCCAACCGGATGATAATTTAATGCCCCCCAAAGAGGACGTGCCGGAAAGAGGGCGAGTATTGGTAACCCTAGGCAAACGTCAATTAAATCGAGTTTCTGGAAGGAAAAAAAAAATTATTATCTGTTAAAAAAAAAAAACTACAAGGAGATTAAAACAAAAGTTACCTTTTCTCTTTCTACTGCGCATGCCTAAAATTTCATTGATCGACATTTTCAATTAAGTAAACGTGTGTAAAACTAGAGAGGGGAATTCCCTAGTTATTTCAATTTCAAAAACCTTTAGATTAAGTGAAAGTCTGCAAGAATGATATTTTATGCAAAGGGGCGAAATATACAAAATGCATAATTAACTAATAATGATCAAACTTACTTTAACAATAAACTTGTGTTATTAACGCGAAGTTCTCGATATCTCCAAAATATAACAATAAAATTCACATTTATAGCATGTTCAATATAAATATTTCTTAACAGAAATAAGTGCAAATTATACGCATGAATTACATGCAAACAAAATATATTGAGGTAATTGCATGCAAACAAAATGTTGAGGCAATTATCCAAACAAAGAAGAAAAATGATATTTGTATTTTCCTTATAATACCAAGAAATAGGTTAAAAGGAATATTGTCAATTATGTTAGAAAACGGAAATACAATACTGAATAGGCAACAGATATAAGAAAAAAGGAAAATCGCAACCAATGTTTATTTTAAGAAGTCATTTCCTCATTAACGTTGCCGCCAAAACGAATATGAAGAAAGCTTAATTATAGGCGACTAGAATTTAGATGCACTTAAACAAAATTAATTTCCTTTTTATAGTTATGAAAATTCAAAACTCTTGTATTCCATAAAATAAATTTACGCAAAATGTAGTTAAAAAACACAAATTATGTTCAGCTGAAATACCGGCATACATATGATTGGCATATTGAAGATTAAATAATAATTTTATAACCATAATATTACAACAAAAAGCAAATAGTGTCAAGATATCTTAAGAAAACTAATTTTGAGAGGAAAATATATTACTAAATAATCCCTTACGATTTGCAGGTGCAATACAACCCATGCTGTTTATAAGATCCACCATATCGCCACCGGGATCTAATTGAAAGAAAAGAAATAAAGAAAAAAAATTGTAAACAAACAAAAAATATTTCATAGCTTACTGCGCCATCTAATGGCAGAAATAAAGTTTCGTATTAATATGTGAATAATTTTATAACAGTTGAGCTCATAAGAATTAGAGTTCCTATATACAGATTAAATAAGATTAAATACAGATTAGTTTAGGTTAAATACAGATTAGGTTAGGTTAAGTACGGATTAAATAGAAGTTTGTGCAATGGGAAAATTTTAAGTTATTTATGGATATTTGAATGATTTCATAATAAAATGGCAACACAGAGTAGAAGTTTTAGTTTCGGTTCGGTTTAGAGCCGGTAGAGAGAGTGGCCTCTCCCTCCAATCAAAGGTCGTTTCTGATGTCATGTGACATTTTCTTTGTTACCGGTGGGGTTGCAATAAGAAAATATCGCCAAGGAATAATAAGCAGCTCAAGGCATTCCCACAGACCGTCACCTTCGTGAAATAATAAAAATTGCCGTGTGTAATAGCACCATTAAAGATCTCGAAGGTGACGGCTGATTGCGATTTATCAAAAACGCTGCAGCACTCAGTTTTGCTTTTTACGCATGCGCGTGAACTTGGCGATGATGTGGATTTCGCGGGACTCTATGTTTGTTCTTGCAGTTTCTCTTTCTACGCCGGTTTATAAAGTAAATTTCTCGATTTAAATTAATAAATTACATGATCTACGATTTCATGTAGGAATGGGGGCTCGATTGACAAAGATCGTAGATAAATTTATCAGTTTGTAACGAAAGTAGCTTTAATTCATTTTTTGAAATTAAAATTAAATTTAACTACGCGTTATAGAATTGACGATGAAATTTATTTTTAACTTTGCAACATGTTTAAAACTCAAAAATCTGTTATTTTCATTTTACTCATGAAAATTCTAATGTTAAATAATGTTTTTTAATATTTTTGTATCAGCACACATATTTTAATATACTAGAGAGAGCTCTCCCCCCCCCCCTCGACACACACCACGAATCAAAATGGAAATGTGTAGCTTTGCTATTAATATGTGTACAGAGATCAGTTCGAATAAAAAATAACAGTTGTAGATGTAACTTAAATATAAAATAAATTTTAAATCATCAATTCAGAAAAAATATATTGTTTCTCAACAAAGGGAAAGTGAAGATTTTATCTGAATGCTGATGTAACACAATGCAGAATGCGATTTTCTAGAATTTTTTTTTAAATATAAAACATATTCATTTTAACCCAGGGCACCTCTTCCTGAAAAACCATGGTTCAAACCAACAAGCTCTGTTTTTAACTGATTTAGTATACTATTTACTGAACTCACTTATAATTAAACTATTAAAAGCAAAATATTTGCAAATTACTTAATAATTTTAACTGTACAATACTCCCAAGATAAGTATCTTTATCACATTTTGGGACCATTCATACAAGTGATGTTATAGATCGATACTGACCCTTTTTTTATGGTTTGAATTCATTTGCTATAAAAATAACTCTTAGTGACATTTTTATACATATGTATATATATACACACACACATTGCAAGGGGCATATTTTAAACAGACGAGGGAAGAGTTTTGCGGGGGAAATTTATCTAAAATTAATTAAAATGCAGGCTTACAATATCATCATGGAGAGATTTGCCAAAATGTTTCATTGGTTGGTGTGCGTGTGAACCTCCTAATCCCTTATATATATATATGTATATTGATGAGATAATGTTAGTTTGACTGTGAAATAAAAATTTGGCTTTATAACAGCTTAGATGTAACTTCGCAAGTGTTTCATATCCTTTAGAAGGCGATGGTTAAAATTCAACCAGAATTTGAGAATAAATTCACGAAACATTGGTAACATTTTATTACATAAACTGATAAAACAAAATTTAAAAAAAAATGATAAATATTACATATATCATTGTATTAAATAATATTTTGGGTATTCTACACATGAATAGATTCAAAATCATGAAGGTGATTGAATATCTAAGAATCACCGAAGCGTTACTGAAATCTTTAGTTTCAAACCCTCAACATATACTTTTTAATATTTTGTTCTAATTTTTAAATTATGGATCGAGGGTCAGCAATCTTTCCACATTGTTAATTTATACTTCTAACATTTTATATTGACTTAAATTTAATTTCTCAGCAGGTATTGATGTTCAACAGTATCGGTACAATTAATTTTGAAAAATAAAAACCAAATTATAGAGTTACTGAAAAGTATTTTTTTATTTTTAGCGACCAATTAAACTTTTTAATTAAAAGGTTGTGAATTGCTAAATTCACCAATGGCTATTACTTTAATTGGATGATGCATTCACGATTTTCATTTATGAGCTTTTAAATTTTTTGTATACTACATATGTATCAATTAAATATGCTTGGTGTTCATAATTTTATATGCATTTAAATTTTGATGTGAAATTTGCAATTCATTCATTTTCTCTCTTAACTTTGCAAGAATATTCTAAATAACTTTCATTATGAATTATGCAATTTATAAGTGTAGTTTAAACATAATACCACATATACAAGTGAAATTAGATTATGACTTAAATTATAATTTCATTGGATAGTTTGTCTGAAAGTGAAGACAAATTAAAAGAATTATAACCAGGATGCGATGATAAATGTAATAGGACATGCGGACAAAAGTATATATTTACTTTATAATAAATGTTTAAGAGTTATGCAGCTGTATTTTTGCAACCACAACCCAGGTAACACACATACGGTATTATAACCGTTGATAAACCGTTTATACGTTATATTTTCGTATGTGTTATACGATAAACGGTAATACATCGGTTATAATACCGTTATGAGTAAACGGTATATAAAAATACCGTATATCATACGTATGAATTACCGTGTATGAACATACCGTATGTAGAAATACCGTTTTAAATACGTATGTATTACTGTTTATTTTACATTAAAATAACCGTTTTTATTACGTTAAAAATACCAATTTATCATACGTAAAAATAACCATTAACGCTCCCCTCTTGCTCAAATCCTCTTTCAGCTTTGTTCTCGAACCCTTTTCCCAAAGGCATTTTTATGTATTACCGTTTAAAATACATTATAAATACCGTTTATCATACGTTATAAATACCGTTTATATTACATTAAAATTACCATTTTTCATACGTAAAAATAACCATTAACGCTCCCCCTTGCTCAAATCCTCTTTCAGCTTTGTTCTCGAACCCTTTTCCCCAAGGCATTTTCATGTATCCCTTCTTGTTTATCTTCACCCTCCCAAGTTCTAACCCCGCCGTGACGTCACGCAGTTCTGGAAGCTTCCTGAACGGACTCATTTCTACCTCAGGGGACGAAGCCATAAGCTTTGTGCATCTGGCAACACTGAGTGCAGTAATCATTCTTTACGTTTCCCGCCATGGTTTGTAGGTTTGTATCTTGAACTTGATTTTCCCGTGTTAGGTTAACATGTTGCTTAATTTATATAACTTATTTAATTATATTTAGCTTTAACTTTTATTTTATTTTATATATCTTCCTAGCTTTGTTGTATGTATGCACATATTGCTTTAAAAGCAAACGGGAAAAGTGCATGTTTTCAGCATCGTGGTATGTGCATCCATGCTCGCATTTAATACTATCTAAGCGGAGATTAAATGAAAACGTGGTCCGAGATTGCATTTGTTGTCATGCATGCATGTTTATTTCAAATATTGTAAAATCAGAAATTATTCTTTTACATGTTTTTATGTATTTTAAACTTAAAGATGGTATAACTTAAATTTTAAACTTAACTTAGATTTTAAACTTAAAGATGGTAATAGGCTGCAACCTGAAAATGCAGAACGCTTAATTTTCCTATACCGTAACTTACCTCTAACTTTGATTACAAAGAATAATTAGTTTGTTTTTAAACAATATTTCATATGGTGTAAAACTTAAGAAATTAAAATACTGCCAAATTGAATATTCATCCAAGGGTCATTCCGAGTCAAATCAACCAATGATCTGAACCTTGACATCATGGAAAATGATAATTTTTGGTACAATAGTAGTACCAGTGAAGCTGACAAAAACTGTAAATATTAGATTTTTTGGGCTCTTAGTTTTCAGTTATTGACTTTCTTAAAAGAGAAATTTGGCAAAAAAAAAAAGTATTTGACCTAGAGATCTCAAATTGGTGTCATTTTTTTTTCTTTTAATGGGTCTTAATTTGATATGACTATGCTATTCTCTAAAAACAATTTCTCTTTTAGTTTGTAATTATTTTAGAAACTCCAATTTTAAAAAAGAGTTAAATACCATAATCATGTTGTATATCAAATTAAGGTCCATCGAAAACAAAAGACTGCACTAATTTGAACTCTCTTGGTCAAATAGTTTTTGATCTACCACTGTTTAAAGATTTCAAAACTTTACCAGATTTGGCTTTTTTAAAAAAGTGAATAACTGAAAATCTAAAAGCGCAAAAAATATGAAATTTTACGGTGTTTTTAAACTTTACTGGTACTATCACTGTACCAAAAATGATCAATTTTTTAGATATCAAGGTTCAAACCATTAAGTGATTTGACACAAAATGAAATACATTTAGTACATAACTCATTAGCCAGTTTTTTCATACATTCAGCCCACATATGTTCTCAATTTTTACAATTTGCTACACACTTAATATTCAGGATGGCCACTCAACCGGGAAAAGTCAGGGAATTTTGTGAAAATTCTGTTTTTTTTTTTGTTTTTTTTTAATACTAGCTGTCCTTATAAAACCAGGACTGCCCAGTTTGTATGCCATTTTCGAAAAATTTCGCCAAGTATTATGCTGTACTCGTAACTTCTAAATAAAGGCTGCCATGTGTCCATTTGATTCCGTATAAAAACAAAAATGCAGAGTTTGTGCTCCATTTTGGACAACTGTTGCCAAGAATATTATATACATTTTACAATATTTTTTCTATTTTAATGACATTCTTTTGACATTGCTGAATTGACATTAATTATTCAATGGCTGTAGCTTGTTACAGTGTAGTTTTTGCATATCTTTAATGTCTGTCATTGTGAACAATTTGCAATGCCCATATTTAAGGACATCAGTTTAGACTATTTCTTTTTATTTCTTCAGTGAAAAAAAACATTAAATTCTTTTAAATATTTCAGTAGTTCAATTTTGCTGCATTTACATGTATTTTTTATTAAAAATGTCAAAATTTATTTGTAAAAACAAAAAATGTGTATTTTTTTCTCCTGATTTAATATAACTTTTTTTTAAATAGTGGAGTAATTGTTAAGATTCTTTAATCAAATTTGTAACTAAATAGGGATGTGCACGCATTTTATGTTAAAATTACTGGTCTGGAATTTCTTTTCAATTCACCTGGAAAAGTCAGGGAATTTCAATGTGTCTGAAGAGTGGCCACCCTGATATTTCACATGCCACTCAATTTAATTTTATATTTACAATTATAATTACAAAACGTTCAAGAACTTTTAAAATAAGTTCTTCTCCAAACTGAGTGAAGATAATTTCATTTCTTCCTTGCTCAAGAGTACAAACTCTCCCAGTTGCAGTAACAGGCTCTACTTTTTGCAAAATGGTCTCACCTGGCACATTCAATACGTCACTCGGTTGAGGATGAAAGTAAGAAAAGGTCCCTTAGGATGTAGGAAGCTTACTTTATAGTCGCTCGTAACATTATTCTTCTCAAGAATACATGCAAGCCACAAAGATCCTTTATAGACTATATAGTGCCAAATCCAGATTCAATTTTTACTAAATTAGTTGGTGTAATATAGTCGAATGCTGTCACACGTTCAGTAAACCGGTGTTCACTACAGTAATAATGCTTAACAAGAAGCCAATTTTCAGAAATTGGGTAAAAAGAATGAAGTTTTTGAGTACAGCACAGTTGATGAGTATGAAGAAGTTAAAGAAATACTGTCGCCACAGTTGAATGACTTTAAGGCAATCATGGGTACTCAAAAACTTCATTCTTTCTACCCAATTTCTGAAAATATACTTCATGTTAAGCATAATTACTGTAGTGAACACCAATTTACTGAACGTGTGACAGCATTAGACTATATTACACCAACTAATTAAGCAAAAATTGAATCTGGATTTGTCACTATACTCTATAAAGGATCTTGGTAGCTTGCATGTATTCTTGAAAAGACGAGCGACTATATAGTTAGCTTCCTACATCCTAAAGGACCTTCTCAAGTAGAGCCTGATACTGCAACTGGGAGAGTTTGTACTCTTGAGCAAGGAAGAGATGAAATTGTCTTCACTTGTTTGGAGAAGTACTTATTTTAAAAGTTCTTGAAAAGTAACGTTTTGTAACTGATTGTAAATACAAAATTAAATTTTGAGTGACATATGTGAAATATTAAGTGTGTAGCAAATTGTTAAAATTGAAAAGAACATATGTGGGCTGAATGTTTGAAACAACTGGTTAATGAGTTATGTACTAAGTATATGTTATTCCGTGTCAAATCAATTAATGATTTGAACCTTGATACCTCAGAAATCGATCATTTTTGGTACAGTGATAGTACCAGTAAAGTTTACAAAAACTGTAAAATTTCAGATTTTGGGGGCTTTTAGATTTTCAGTTATTTACTTTTATTAAAGACATTAAGGGACTATTTGTGTGCCAAATTTCATAGTCGGTCGTTAAGGGGTTCCTATGGAAATTAAATTTTTTGTAATTTAGCTAATTTCACTTATAGTTTAATACAAAAAAAAAAAAATAATTTTCATAGGAACCCATTGGCTTCCCATTATGAAACTTTGCATACAAGTAGTCCATAAAGCATATATTTTTTTTTCAAAAAAATTAAAAGGGGTGTTTTTGAGATTTAAAAAAAAAATTTGTGAAGCTTTTCAAAAAATTCAAATTTGAAATAGCATAGTCATGTTATATATCAAATTAAGACTCATTAAAAGCAAAAGAAAATAACACTAATTTAAGCTCTCTAGGTTAAATAGTAAGTCTCATTTATAAGCATTTAAAAAACGATATTTCGGTATAATTTTTTTAAATACATGATTTGGAAGAATTAAAAAAAATATATACTAGGAAGAAATTTTAAAATAATATGCTACTTAGGACAAATTTTAAAAAAAAGTTGATACTGGGGTGAAATGTTAAAAAACACAATACTAAATTAAAATAATTTGATACTTTTAAGAAAATAAAAAAAAATACCTGGAAGAAGTTAAAAAAGCCTTATACTTAAAAGAAAATAAACATGATACGTACAAGAAATAAAAACACAATTCTGGGAATTTTTTTAAAAACATTAAACACAATATTATATTTCATAATGTAGTAGATTATAATTTTTGCAATTTTTAGAAATAATTGTGAAACAGTTTGTGTTCTGTGTATCTAGAAACATGTTCTACTTGGGCTCTGTGCCCTTACTCACTGTTTTCACTCTTAAAAATCATCACAGTTGCATGATACCACCATTGATCAGAGATGTGTAGTTTTAGCATGCTAAATTAAAATTTAAAATAGCCTATAATTGTAATTTAAAATAGCCTATAAACTTAATTACAATATTATTAATATTGTTTTTTTTATATATTTTTAGTATTGAAGTTTACTTTTAAAAAATTAACTCTTTAAAAATTGCAAAAATGTTTTAAGTATTATGTGTTTTAATATATCCCAAAATTTTATTCTGTATTTTTAAGTTATTTTCAATTTAAAATAGCTTATCTTTTAGATTTAAAATTATATTTCATAATGTAGTAGATTATAATTTTTGCAATATTTAGAAATAATTAGAATTAAAAATATATTTAAATATAAACTGAAAATAAAGGAAAAAAACATTTTTGCATTAAAATTATTGTATTAACAATATATAATATAAATTAAAATAAAAATTTTATTACATATGAACAGAGTGATTCGATAGTATTGTGAATTTTGCATATATGACACATTTGATATATCGTATCTTTGTTAAAATATGATTTAGATGAATGTATTTTAAATTTTAAAGATACTGTTTCAGATTGTGTTGATTTCAAAATTATAAATTCAAGTACATTATTGAAATCAACACAATCTGAAAATTTGACATCTATTATAAAAATATATTCACCTGACTCAATATGTTTGTTTTACAAAGATGCATAAAACTTTGTAAATATCATGTCTGCAACATGCACTATTCTGTAGAGTTGTCCAATGTGTGATAAATATGTATATAAACACGTAATAAATACGTGTAGAAACACAATATAAACACGTAATAAATACGTGTAGAAACACAATATAAACATGTAATAAATACATGTAGAAACACAATATAAATATGTATGGGAATACATTATAAATGCGTATGGGAATGCATAAATACATATGGGAACACGTAATAAACATGTATGTGGATATACGTAATATACACGTATATGATATGTAATAAACATGTATCTGGATACGTAATAATAACGTATGTGGATATACGTAATATACACTATGTGATACGTAATTAACATGTATCTGGATACGTAACAATAACACATGTGGATATACATAATAATAACGTATGTGGATACGTAATATACACGTATGTAGATACGTAATAATAATGTATGTGGGTATACGTAATAATAACGTATATGGATACGTAATAAACACGTATGTGCATATACGTAATAATAACGTATGTGAATATACGTAATATTAACGTATAAGGATACGTAATAATAATGTATAAGGATACGTAATAATAACCTTTTTTATAACGGTTGGTATACCGTATTCTAACGTACCATTTTTGCGTAATAATTACGTATGGCCTGACACGTAAAGATTACGTATTGCTTGATACGTAAGAATTACGTATTTGTGCTACCTGGGAAGTGCTCTCTTAAAAAACAAATTGCTTATATAAGACGCATTGCAAAATAAAGGGATTTTGAAGAAGAGCATGGCACTAAAAAGGGCCGTTTTTTATCTATAATTTTTATTTAAATCAGTATCAGACATGTTAGAGAGAAGCAAACAGTCAAATATGAATTGAGATATGTCATCAAAACAAACAAGATGGCATAAGACAAATCAAAACTAAAACTATTATAACCTGGATGCGAGGATAAATGCAATAGAACTTGTGGTTTAAAAAAGTATTTGCTTTACTTTATAATGAAAGTTTAAGAGTTATGCAGTTGTATTTTTGCAACCAAAACTGCTCTCGAAAAAATAAATTGCTTATATAAGACATATTGCAAAATAAAATCATTTCGAAGAAGAGCATGGCCCTGAAAAGGGCCGTTTGTTTCTATAATTTTTATTTAAATCAGTATCAGACATGTTAGAGAGAAGCAAACAGAAACAAGATGGTGTTCGCGCATGCGCAGGGATTCAGGAATCCGAAACTTGCTGCTGCAGCGTTTTTGATAAATCGAGAATCCGCGAGCTGTAGACGCTAGTCAGACTGTGGGCCACAGAATAGTAGTCTGTGCTGTGGGCATTCCCATCCTAATTTCGTCAGTTGTCGTACGAACTCCTCGTTACATTGTATGGTGAAGGAAATACGCCTACTAAGCCGTGTTGAGACCCAGACCGTCCGACCTACCAGAAAGGTGTAAGGTAACTGTATGGACGGCCGGTACTAAGCCGTGTTATCACATCAATTGTGATATGATAACACGGCTTAGTACCGGCCGTCCATACAGTTACCTTACACCTTTCTGGTAGGTCGGACGGTCTGGGTCTCAACACGGCTTAGTAGGCGTATTTCCTTCACCATACTAAGCCGTGTTATCACATCAATTGTGATATATATATAGGTACGTAAACTACTTAAATTATTACGGATTATGTATAATGAACATTTCAGTAACATTTTGTTTTACTAATCATAATTTGATATTTAATTTTTGAGTTCTATTAGAGGGAGGGTCTGGATTCATCGTCCAATCCCTCCTTACCTAAATAGAAGCTTTCAAATTTCTTTAAAATTGATAAAACTGCATTTTTAGTTAATGCTAATAGAGTATTTCTTGAAATTTCCTTAAAGTGAAAGTTGACGGTGGCTTTAATTTAAAATTCATTAGTATGTTATTTAAGTTTCATTTCAGGTGTATTTTATGTTTCATACAAAATGTTACAAAAGATCTGTACAAAAATGCCGTACCTATTTATGTAGTTTACGTAGTATATAATTTTTTTGAGAGATATAGAGCTTACCACATGAAAAATTAATATCGTGAAGCTCGAGGCAACATTTATTTCTGGTTACAAATTTAAGTATTTCTCAGTCTTTAGATCTCTGGTTTGAACTGAAAAAATGTCATAAATATGTGTATTTACTGCTATAAAATGTACAACGTATTTGTACATTTGATTATAGTGAATACACATATTTATGATTTTTTCCAGTTCAAACTCGAGATCTATCTGCACAGGTTGGGTTCGCATGAGTTTCTTTTATTTTTCAAGTCGCGGGCCGAGTATCCATTACTTTTTAAGCTGCATGTGTACCTGTGAAAATCATTTTTAAGGTCTATACCTTATCACATATTTACTTTCTTATATAGTATAGAGAAAGTATTATTTTCGATTTCGATATTTTCATGCCAATATGTTTTTAAGGCGTCTTATCACTTACTTTCTCACACCATAGAATATATATATAGTATAGAGAAAGTATTGTTTTCACAAAAATTTCAATTTTGAGATTTTTATGCTAATGTTTTATAACCTCCTGAGCACGCTTTCAATATTTTTAGATAGTGGTTCGTTTATCTGTGGTCGATTTATTATGTACATAATCAGTGTTGGCATGATTTAAATCAATTGATTTAAATCATGATTTAAATCTAGATTTAAATCAACTGATTTTTTTTAAAAAATCATTGATTTAAATCAAATTTTTCGATTATGCTTTTTTCTTTTCTACTTTTATAAAATCAATTATTTGAAGGTAAAATTGTAAGGAATTTAATAGTGGTCAACATCAGGGTTGGCATAATGCGAAATGAGTTAGAAGGAAAAGATTTAAATGTAATTACATATGGGTGTTCTGACCATGTGTTAAACTTATTTTCAAAAGATCTACTAAATAAAACTATCAGTGATCATATTATACAAATAGTGAAATATCTTTTAAATACTCATCTCCCTAAGGCTTGGTACAATAGTGAAAGTAGCAGTGCATTAGTTCTCCCAGTAGATGTAAGGTGGAATTCCTATGCTGATTGTTTTCAATCATACGTAAAAAATTGGTGAAAATAATAAAAGTGTGAAGATGAAGAGCACCGAGAAGACATAAGTTCTGATATCAAAAGAAAAGTAATGGACTTAAATATTTAATGAAATGCATAGCAAATGATTGAAGTTTTGAAACCCATTGCTTGTGCCCTGGATACAATCCAAAAAGAGGACTGTTCCCTTGCCGAATGCATGCGTCAATAGAAAATTTGGGGTAAAAAGTTAGAAAGAGTGTTAGATAAAGATGGAATTAAGAAATATAAAGCAAGATACCAACAGGCAATTAATTCATGCCATTTTTCAGGGGTTTTATTAAGTCCCTCTGTATTAAATCAAGATGAAATTTCAGTTAGTGTGGATAAAAAGAATCAAGGTTTAGGATTCATTATGGAAAAGTGTCCAAATCTTGTCAGCATTGTAGCCAAATTCCAAGCAAAATTTGGCCCATTTCAAAAATCAGCATTACTTGATAAAAAAAGTTACGGCTACAATGACTGATTACGATTGGTGAAATTCGTTTTATGTAATGGGAGGTAAAGAGAGTATCACAGAACTTGAAATCCAGTTTATATACCAACTAACAACAGCTGTGGCTTCATCTGCTGGAATAGAAAGACAGTTTTCTTCTTTTGGTTTAGTTCATTCTAGCCTTCGGAACAAATTAGGAGTGGATAAAGCATCGAAACTTGTGTTTTTAATGAAACAATTAAATCCTTAATTAATTTGTTTAAAAAATATTGAAGGAATTCTGATTTTTTTGTTTTTTAAATTAATATAATTTTTCATTATATGAATATTTAATTTGCTCTTTAAATTTTACCATTTACTTATTAATTCATTACAAAATGTTTAAATTTATCTCTTATTTAATTTGCACTTTCCAATTACAAAATAATAGAATGTCTTTAGATTAAAACATAGATATTTATTTTCAGATAATAAGTGAGTAGAATATACTATATAGTTAACAAGTTATTTCTTATAACAAATTGCAGCACTGTATGTTGCAAAAAATATAAAAACACAACATTAATTAAAAATAGAATTCTAAAAAATCAAATAAATCCGATTTAAATCAAACAAATCAGATTTTTTTGATTTTTAAAAAAAAAATCATGATTTTTTTCCAACCCTGTACACAATAACTGTTGCAAATATTTATTTTCACAAAACTATCTTTGTTAACGATAAATCTAATGGAATGTTTTGAAATGCGAGCGAAAACTTCGAAATTTTAAATTTTCTTAACATGGGGGTATAGGACAAAATTCCATGCAACCATTCATAAAAGGGGTTATTTATGGCTCAATGATCATGAAAATTGTGCCAATTAATGATTGTAGTGAAAAACAGCTGCGATACAATTTCTATGTTCGGTCGGGACATCATTAGTCCCCTCGAGCTGGGGGGGAGGAGAGGAGTTATCCTTTATCCCTTTGAAGGGTATAATGAGTTATAATGGCGATCGTTTGCACCACCAATACAGATTTTTCAAATTTTTTTTTATAAAATTTTAAAAATAAGAAACACAAGTTACCTGAAAATAGATTCTGGTATGAGAAAGTTGAGTGGAGCCACATTCCAATTAATTTTTATGGGAAAAACTGGATAAATGCGTAAACAAGGATTACAAACTATGAAAAGCAGAAAATTGTCCGTATGAGTTAGACATTTAAAAATGTTGAATTACAATTCCGTAGCGGGTTGGTATTTCGATCAGATGGTGCTGGATTGGGTCAACAATTTTTTCTTTTTGTCAAACTCAACTCCTGTCTGAGTCTCGTTTAAACTATAAATCTGACATACTAAAAGATGTCTGTAGTGGAAAATCGAAGCTTCTGGCAGCAGCGAAATCCGGGATAAAGCTCTTCTATTCTACTCACACGGACAATGGCCTCGACAGGATTTTTTAAATTCAATTTGATTTAAAAGTAATGAACATTTAAAGAAAATGATGCGTTGAAATTCCGACTTCAAAATCAATTTTATTCTCGGCAGATGGTAAAAGGAGGTTCAATTTATCCGTCGTAGCTTCCAAGAACAGAACACTAGAACGATATCACAAACTTTTATCTAGACGCGTGTTATTTTATTTGTTTCTTTTTACATTCATGAATTTAAGAGGTAAATTTTTATGTTTTGAAATTAATTATTTCAATATTGTAAGTGTTCTCTGAAAATTTGACTACTTCAATAAAAACTTGCTGATAGAAATTATTTTTTTAATACATTGTTTACCAAATTCGAAAAAAAATTTAAACCTGACCCTTTCGCGGCCACATATTTTTATTGTTGATTTGTTTTGAAAATGCACCAAACATAAGTTTTTTAAGAATATTTGAATATGGAAAATGTTGTCTTTGATTTATGAACGTGAGTTAAGTTATACCAAAAATCAGTTTTCAAAGAAAAAGCTGGATCCAAGAGGCCACTCAGAAAGTGTCTGCATTTAAGTATTGCATAGTAAATGTAAAGCATTTTCAACTCACAGAATATAGTATAGTATTCAATCCATGGTTGGAGCTACAGAATACTATATAATAGTCTGTGGTTGGAGCTATATTTAATTCACATAATTTCTTGAATAAACCCCGCGTGAATTAAATATAACGCTCACTTGGATGTTCAACGTGCTAATTTTACTTCTGATGTAAAAGATTTTTTTCTACTTTTTGCAACAACAAATGTTTTTATTTACTTATTTAGGACGCGTACCAAGCGTATTATGCCCGACATATATCACTGCCATGGTTGCGCATTGAAAAAACGGAGCACTGGGGTGATATTGGTTCGACGACGCATGTTAATATTCTGTAAATGAGGACATCTGCTTTTAAATAAAAAGTACATCAGAAATAACATTATTATAAAGTTTAACATTTTTAAATTTTTATTCTTTTTTTGATTTTCAAATTTGAGAGTTATTCCTTGATCTGAGTGTCCTGAAAATCAATAGTTATCGTATGTTCATTGATTAAAATAATCGTACAAAATTTCATTCAATTTTTCATTCAGTTTGTTCGAATTATCGTGTTCACAGACATCATTGAAAAAATACTGCACATGACTTTCTTCACACATCGTGATGAATTATTTTTATATATTTATAAATATATAAAAGTAATTCAATGTATATAATTTCTATAGAAAATACTTATTTTCACTCATTTATACCACCGATTTAAAAAGAAAATTATACCATAAAATTTATATTTCGACATTTTTTGTTTGTATAAAATGTCTTTATACGTATGTACAAAGCTAAAATAACATTGGTATTTAATAAATATCAAGTCAAGTAAGTAAAATTTGGCGAATAAATTAAAACTAAAGCACAAAATTTATGTCTTCTCTCGTAATAGGAACGTCCTAAATCCACGAGAATGATATTAATTAATTTGTCGCACAATATTTTTGCATTTGGAAAGATAACCTTTTTTAATAATACTTAATATTTCTTCCAAATCTTCGACTCTGTTTATCTCCTCGTATATAAATAAAATTGAATATCTTCTTGTGTGCATATATCTCATCAACACGGCAAAACGGGTGTACCGAATTTTATGAGAGTTTGTGGGTCTTAGAATAGCCTCTTAAAATTTAGTTCATGTTTTGAGTTTCTAAAAGTCTTGGACTAGAGGTTGTCGAGATATTAATAAAATCACATAATTAAACGTTCCATAGAAATAGCATTATGCAGATGATATTTTTCCCGCAAATTTATTGGAAAAAAAACTATACCAAGCTAGTAAACCTATGTCAATGGACTAACTAAATCAAGTCCTTAATAAATATCCACAGAATACTATATATTAGTCTGTGTAAATATCTTTGGCCTATCTTTAAGCTCCTATAAGTAAGCGTGTTGAAAACAATTGCCTGAGGCAAGGCTTCTCGGAATTATTTCGAAGGGTGACCTTGTCAGAGTGAAGAGGTAATACTCGCCTCACAGAAAATCTGTGAAACATGTGTCACAAAAATGGAAACGGTACATGTGCATGTGGGACGTGTGTGTCTAATACAAAAGAAAGAGTTCTTATTGTCGATCTAAGAACTGACGTCAAAAATAGAGTTGCTCTAAGCTATGTTCAACCTTTATATCACCCCTTAGATATTGTTAAAATCACTGTAAAGTACATACAACATTCATACGACTGATTTCTTATCATTATTTATTCCTTCTCGCGAAAATATTATTGGTTTAAATATGCTCAGAAATACTTACAACAAACTTTTACAAAAATTGTGTGATATGCTGTTCACACTACAGGTGCTGCAAAAATGCCGTTTGCTATTGCTTGTGAAACATATTGCTTGCTTCATATTGCTAATTTGTTGAAACATATTGATTGCTTCATAGTGCATATAAATATCTATTAGCATTATCCGAAACGCAAGTTGCATGTGAAAGATCGTTCTCCACACTAAAATTTATTAAAAACAGATTAAGAAGCACAATGAATGGCCATCGACTTGAATCATTCATGTTAATGGCTTCTGAAAGAGATATTTTGCAAAATATAGACTGTGTTCTTGTAATTGATAAAATTGCTGAACATACTCTTTACTAAAAAAGGAATTACTTTTAGAAAACTCTGTAGTTTGTATATTAATATTTATTTTAATATTTTAGCAATATCGTTACAGGTTTTGTTTATTTTATTATTTCAATTTCTTTGTTACAATGCATTTGTAAATATTTATATATTTGATAGGGAAAGTATCTCCTTATTGCACGAAATGGGTTCAACCTTCAAGGAGTAATTAATTTGATAAGAGTTCTTTAGGTGTGAGATTTCTCGTACTGAGGCTACTCTTTATAGGGACAGAAATATACGATTTTTTTCTCGGCCTGTTTAAAAAAAATTATTTTCACTATGCGAGTTTTATACAGTAAGCATAGTCATAGAAAACACTACATATACTCTATAAAATTTTGAGAACCTTTTGATAAGTTCAGATCTACGGTAGCTAATTTTCTGCCATAAAGCTTTGGAAACATAAACTCCTGAAGAAAGTAGCAATATACAAATACAAATATGCCCGCTATTGCTAGGGGACTTATTGATTAACGTGTCATATTTTATGTTCTTATGATATATAATTTTTATTCAGTCATGATGGCCTTACCTTGATTTCGTATAATTTCATACGTGTTTTGCGATTATGATAGTGTTTTAATTCCTTATCTTCATTTACAAGAATCAAATATATAGAAATATCATTTAAAAAAAAAATATTAATTTAAAAAGAAATTAAACAATATAAATTCAATATCTTAAGTAATATGTTTATGGTTTATATACTTCTTCGATCCAAACTGTCCAACCTACCCAAACGGGAAGTGCGAGAAGTGCTATCCAATTTAGATCGGAACCCAGTGGGGGGCGGCATCCACAGGGACTGTATCTTCTTTCCCCTACCACCAACCTTTCTAAAGGTCTTACGAACCCACATTTTTGATGTGCCCGTACTCTGCATGCACACGGGAACAGTTTAGGCAGAGCCGGGAACTGAACTCGGGTCGTCTGAGTGCAATCCCAGTGTGCTAACCACTGGGCTGTTCCACCCATAAGGTTTATATACTTGTACTTTTGTCCCAAAACAGAGGCTACGTGGTCCAGACTATGAAAAGGACACATGGGCGCATTTAGGGGGTTCAGAATTCCCCCTTGGGGAATTGTGACTTTGATTAGAAGTCACAGAATATTGTAGTAGCAATACAGGGGAACTTTTATAGAATAATTGTGGTTAGAACACAATTTCGATAAAATCAATAAATTTTCTCAATGTTGAAATAATATGAATCCCAAAAAATCTAATACAAATATCATGTAATTCAGAGAAAAACTAAAAAAATGCTGTTTGGAATTAGAATTCGACGACAGCTGTGTGGTGTGGTTCCTCCCTCATGCCTTTATGTTTCTTTTTGCGAGTGAATTCATATAAACAATTTAAACTTATACCTGGAAACATAGAAATATTATTGCATTTGGTATGTTCATGGGTGTTTAATTTGGTAGTTTAGTTGATATGTCTCTAGAAAGACAGAATGTTCTCAAAAGTAGAACATTTTTAAAAAGTGGTGCACTCTAATTTTTAAAAGGTGATGCACAGTAATTTTTAAAAAGTGGTATACATTAATTTTAAAAGGTGATTCTCAGTAATTTTTAAGAATAGGTATAGTCTAATTTTTAAAAGTGCTACATATTAATATTTAAATGTGCTACACACTACTTTTTTGCTTTCCTTATATACATAATGTATAAGGAAAGTATTGTGACGGGGTCGAAAATTCGAATTCGAGTTTTCGACGGGAGAGCACTTTTCAAGCATCCCTGATCACGAATCAAACATTTTTGAAGTGATGTCTGTGTGTGTGTGTGTGTGAAAATATGTGTGTATGCGTCAGTGAGTCTGTGGAGACGATAACTGACGAACGAATGAACCGATTCAAACCAAATTTGGTACAAAAATCACAATCCATAAACACTGGAAGCATATTGTTTTTATACGCAATCGAATGTTCAGAACCTCCCTAAATTTTCGAATTAAATTTTGAAAAAATCGTCAAAAAATCAAAATCACTAATAAAGTTAGGCAAATAGACATTTCTTATGTAATTTTTCATTAGAAAACGATTGACATAAATTTTAAAACGCTAAAATGAACCGTTCTCGAGATATTGTACATTTTTCAAAAAATTATCAAAAAGTCATATAAAATAAAATAAAATTCCTCTTGAGAAACATGTTCACTTTTCATATGTAATACCATGCGATAAATTGCGTGACATCATTCTCGTAGATCTAGCTCGTTCCATTCATGAAAAAGGATACTTTGAGTAATACTTTTTTATTTGAACGCCAATAGTCATTTATCTGCTGTAAGAATAACTTATTTCTTAGTGCATAACGCTTGGCGAGATTTTGGCGACGAATTTGGCGGAATGTCGCCAACTTGGCGATTTTTTGAAATGTTGCCAAATTAACGAAAATATCGCCAAATGGATAAAAATGATGCTAAATCAATGAAAATGACGACTAATTGTCGAAAATTCAATATCCTAGAAAGAATATTAGTATCTACTATAAGAAAAACCTATTTTTTTTTACTGTAAAAGTAGTAAATTCATTACATTATATAAGGAAAGTCATGTGTTGCCCACATCAGATTTTTAAAAATGGTTCACATACCATTTATTCATATTTACTTTGTAACAATACTTATAATCACTCCAAAAAAGCTTGATCTTCAACTGAGATGGTATTAATAGGCTACACATGTTAGTTTTCGTGGATTTTCTAGCATGTAATTTAAAGATAACTTAGTAACGCCTTCTATTAACTTCAGTTTTCCTTTTAATACTGTTCTATTTTTATTTATTTATTTATTTAATCATATGTTTCACTGCTAAATTTGTAATAAATTTAGTAATCAAATCAACTTATATTTTCTTAATTCTTAATTATTTTCAAAATCTCCAGATGAAATATTGCGTAAGTTCACCAATTTGAGCAAGGAGGCTCGTTTGGCTTCAGAGACTGAAAGAGATAAATCAGTTGATACCTTTATACATTTTGCCTGAAGCTAATTACTAACGAAGAGTTTTGTACACTGGTAGTTTTTAACCGCACTTGAATTGTTACAAATAAAATGTTAACTGTTCGTTGAATAATATCCTGCAAAATACAAGGTCGTCATTTCATTTACCACTAGGCATATGCTAGAGCTCTTCAACATTTTAAGGTGCCCATTTCTTTTGCCTCATCTATATCTCAAGTAACTTTTGAAAAATATCCCCCCCCCCCCTCCTCTAACAGCACTTTTTTCACCTGAAAAAGGAGTTTTATGTCCTTTGTGCACAAAATCATTAAACATTTACAGTGTTGAATAAGTTTAAAAAGTTTGGGGGCTCAAAACATAACAGTATTGTAGTAATGGGTTCCATTAATGCACTCCCGATCCCTTTCATCCAGTAAAATTCTGGTAATATACAGAGAATTTTTTTTTGGGGGAAAATCCAGTAGGACATTTTATAAGAAGATTATAATAAATTAAGCATAATTAATTTATTAATTAATTAACGATACAACCAGGTTCCAATTAATTTCTTAATAAAAATAAATTCTTACCTTATTTACTGAAAATTCTTATCTAAAAAGTATGACCACTTGGAAGTTCCTTGAGAAGAGGAACTTCTAAGGTGGAAATAGGTTTACACAGATTTTTTTATGAAAAGACCCCAACTTTTCAAGGAAGGGCGGGGGCCGGATTAAAACTTTTTGGGACCCTAAGAACAGAACATGTTGGTTCCCATGGTATAAGAAGGGATATAATAATTCTTTCATTCGCAGGGGAAAAGTCCATTAATTATCCATGGGGCCCATATTGAAAAACAAAAGTATGTACTGCAACCCTCATTCGATTGTCGAATGTTCTTTTAAAGATCTTGCCAACGCCTATGCCTCATGGTATGGCGTTGGACGACCCCATATCTTAAAAAAATACTCATATATCAGGGGCTCGAGAACTGTCACATGACATTTAAATCATAATTATATTATCCTTTGAAGAATTCGACGAAAAATTGTTTGGACCTATATTCCCCAAATCATAAAGACAGCTGTAACCCTCCCCCCCTCCCTTAAGTGATCACATACGAAAAAATCGACGGTGGTTCCAGTCCAATGGATCCGACATGGGTTTGCTTGAATAGTATTTGTAATATCAAAAAATTAATAAATAAAAATGAAAGAAATCGATCCAAAATCTGATTATATACACTTATAAGGTTATCAAAGGTCATACACTTATAAGGTTATCAATTATACTACAAATTCTTGCTTACTGTTTATAGCTATCACTTTTAATTTTAAGCATTACAACCTAAAATTTCCATATTTCTTCAACTTAATAAGACGATAAGTTGAAAAAAGTTGAAAACTATCTAAGCATTTAAAAAAAAAAATAAATAAATTTACAGTTTTTAAATGATTTTATTTTTCATTTGCTATGTTAATCTTTTATATGACATATACTTGCAAAATTTTAAGAAATGGCAACATAATGCAAACGATTTATCTTTGCCACGTTAGGTGATAGTTTTAGTTTTATTAGAAATATATATATATATTTATTTAATATAAAAATATATTAAAAATTCTGATGTGGACAGCACATGGTTTTCCTTATATAATGCAATGAAATTACCACTTATACAGTAAAAAAAAAAAAAGGTTATTTTTATAATAGATACTTATTATTTCCAAGATATTGAATTTTTGCCAATTAATTGTCATTTTCATTGATTTGGCGTCATTTTTATCTATTTGACGAGATTTTCTTTAATTTGGTAACATTTAAAAAGTTGTCAAGCTGGCAACATTCCGCCAAATTTGTCGTCAAAATCCCGCCAAGCGTTATGGACGGAGGAATAAGTTATTCTTATGATAAATGATTATTGGCGTTCAAATACAAAAGTTCTACTCAAAGCATCTTTTCTCATGAATGGAACGAGCTAGCTATCCACGAAAATGATGTCACCAAATTTATTGCATGATATTACATATGAAAAGTGAACATGTTTCTCAACAGTTAATATAATTGTTCTTAATTTATGGAATTCTTTGATAAATTTATTTGAAAAATGTGCAAATCTCGAGAACGGTTCATGCTAGCGTTCTAAAGTTTATATCAATTGTTTTCTAGGGAAAAATTACATAAGAAATGTCTATTCGCTAAACTTTATTAAAGGTTTTGACTTTTTGATGATTTTTTCAAAATTTCACTCGAAAATTTAGGAGGATTCTGAACATTCGATTGTGTTTAAAATTAATAGGCTTCCAGTATTCACAGATTGTAATTTTTGTACCAAATTTCATTAGAATCGCTCCATTCGTTCGTGAGATATCGTCTCCGCAGACTCACTGACGCAGCCACACATACTTTCACACACACACACACACACAGACATCACCTCAAAAATATTCTATTCGTGATCAGGGATGCTTAAAACGTGCTCTCCCGTCGGAAACTCGAATTCGAATTTTCGACCCCGTCGCAATATGTCCATACATTATACTATGTATATAAGGAAAGTAAATATTTACTTTAAAAATGGTATTTGTATTAAACATTTTTCTTTTCCTTCATATAATATATTGATTTTCCTACATATAAGGAAAGGATCTATAAGAAAAGTTTTGTGACAAGGGCGAAAATTCAAATTTTCGACAGGAGGACACGCTTTAAACATTCCTGAACTCGAATCTAATGTTTTTGAAGTGCCGTTTGTGTGTGTGTGCGTGTGTCCATAAGTCTGTGGATGCGATATCATGCTAACGAATAGAACGTTATAAAAAGATTTTGGTACAATTATTACAATCAAGGAATACTGGAACCTTATTGATTTTAAACGCAATCATTCGATTACGAAGACGATCTTATTTTCAAATGAATTTTTAATAATTACTAAAAAATTGGACATTCAATTTAAAAAAGACTCCTAGAATGTTAAGAACTCGAAACTATTTAGTTGGCATTAACCTACCCCCTAAAATTTAGCACGGGTTTCAGAAACTTTCTAAAGACCGCCCTGGGCTCCCAAAGAGCAATGCAGCCGATATTGGAAAGTTCGATGCCCTCAATGTTCTTTAAATAACACGTACAAACAAATGAGACGTATAAATTTATACGTCTCATTCCAGATCGTGGCATTTTCAAAGCTTCTACTCTACTAGATAGTGTCACCTATACCAGTAGTCTTGTCCAAACTAGAAAACTCACTATCAACAGAAAAGAAAACCTCTCTCTCTTTACACGGTCGTCTATACCGAATTCTTCAATTCTCTGCTCCCTTTCATTGCTTCATGCGGTAACAGAAGGGAAAGACTTTGTCGAATTTTGAAAAAAAAAATATAATAAGTGTAAAAAATTCAAAGAATATAAAATAAAAATGGAATCTAAACTTATCATTTTGGCCTGAAACTTTTAAAAGTTTTAAAAATAAATGAGAATGTCAGTGACATGTAAGAAAATTTCAGCAAAATTATTCAATATCACAACAAAGTTAATGTTGTGTGATCCAGATTCCTAGTATGCCGTTTATCTTAAATATTTATTTACTTTATAGTAAATCTTTAAATGTTTAAAAGTAAATATGATATTTAAATATAAGATTTAAATATTTAGAAGAAAATATTTGAATGTTTAGAAAGGGATCCCCAAATGTAATCAGGCTCTGGGTTCCATTTACTGTAAGTCAGGCCCTGAGCCCCATTTATTATAAATCAAGCCCTGCATGGATTTGTGTAAAGGACTATGTTCTGTTTAGAACGGGCGAATATACTTAAAAAGGACTATGTAGCATGTATGTAAAGTTTTAAGAATAATATAAGAAAATGTTCATCAGTGGTCCTCAGATGCAATTAGGTCATGGTTCTTCTTTACTGTAGGTGAGGCCCTGGGTCCCATTTACTGTTAGTCAAGCCCTACCAACATGGATTTGTGTAAAGGACCATGTTCTATTTAGAACGGGCGATTATACTTAGAAAGGTCTATGTAGCACTAAAGTTTTAAGAATAATATTGCTACTGAAGATAAAAATCATGCTGCAAAATAAGGAAAAATATTGCTTATCTTAATTTTAGTGAGATCAGGGGGTTCATTTTATTCTCGTTGAAGTAAAAAAAGAAAAATGGATTTTGATTGGTGCCCCCCTAATTTGCTGATGCCCTAAGAACGTGCTTAGTATGCTTATTGGGTAATCCAGCCCTGAGAAGGGGGATATATTTGGTGAAGTAGTATTATAAGAAATCTAAGATAGTTTTGTTAATTTTGTGATAGAAAATTTTGCGCAATGAACAAAATGGGCTCAATTTTTCTTTGATCTAGATAAAAAAAATAACCATTTTTAATTAAATTAAGGACTTTTACTTTTCAATTTGTAATATAACATCTTTTAAACTGATATTTATTGTGATAACTGAATGAGAACAATCTATCTATATATACTAATTGCCAAGTGTCCGTCTGTCTGTCCGTCTGTCTGTCTGTCTGTCCGTCTGTCCGTCTGTCACGCTTTTTTTAGGCACTTCCCAAATAGATAGAGACTTGAAATTTGGTACACGGCTCGGTCGTTCGATAAAAACCCCTGGAAAAATCGAATTTTTCGAAAACGTTCTATAGAGGGGGTGCCCCACACCAAAACGTTCGAAAAGTGAAATGACAGGAAAGCATGCTTTGCGATGAGATAGAGACTTCAAATTTGGTGTATGGGTAAATCGTTCGAAAGGAAGAAAGTGTGCAATTTCAGATTTCCAATATTTTCTACTTAAGGGGGGGGTGCTGCACACCAAAACGTTCGAAAAGTGAAATGATAGGAGAGCATGCTTTGCGATGAGGTAGAGACTTCAAATTTGGTGTATGGGTAAATCGTTCGAAAGGCAGAAAGTGTGCATTTTCAGATTTCCAATATTTTCTACTCAAGGGGGTGCCGCACACCAAAACGTTCGAAAAGTCAAATGATAGGAAAGCCTGCTTTGCGATAAGATAGGGACTTCAAATTTGGTATATAGGTAAACCGTTAGAAAGGAAGAAAGTGTAAAATTTCAGATTTCCAATATTTCCTATTTAAGGGGGGTGTCGCACACAAAAATGTTCGATTTTCCGAATAAATGAGAAACGGCCCCTTTAAAATTTGATAGAGGCTCAAAATTTTAAATATAGACTAATCGTTTGACGAAAACACCCAAAACGAATATAATTTTTCAAAAATGTTCGTTTAAGGGGGTTTTCCAGAGGAAAACGTTCGAAATGTGAATTGATAAAAAAAAAACATGCTTCGAAATAAGATACAGACTTCAAATTTGGTGTACAGGTAGATAGTTCGAAAGGAAGAACATGTGCAATTTCAGTTTTCCGATATTTTGAACTTTTGGGGGTGCCTCAAAACTAAATGTTCGATTTGTCGAATAAATAAGAAACGCGAATTATTAAAAAATTTACATTATTCAGGGGTTGCTTAATGTGGGGCCGTTGATTTTCAACGGGTATGCGGCTAGTATATACTAATTGCCAAGTGTCCGTCTGTCTGTCTGTCTGTCTGTCACGCTTTTTTCAGGCACTTCCCGTATAGATAGAGACTTGCAATTTGGTACACGGCTCGGACGTTCGATAAAACCCCCTGGAAAAATCGAATTTTTCGAGAATGTTCTCTAGGGGGGGGGGGGTGCTGCACACCAAAACGTTCGAAAAGTGAAATCATAGGAAAGCATGCTTTGCGATGAGATACAGACTTCAAATTTGGTGTATGGGTAAACCGTTCGAATGGAAGAAAATGTGCAATTTCAGATTTCCAATATTGTCTAATTAAGGGGGTGCCGCAGACCCAAAACGTTCGAAAAGTGAAATTATAGGAAACTAGGCTTTGCGATGAGTTAGAAACTTCAAATTTGGTGCATGAGTAAACCGTTTGAAAGGAAGAAAGTGTGCAATTCAGATTTCCAATATTTTCTACTTAAGGGGGTGCCGCACACCAAAACGTTCGAAAAGTGAAATGATAGGAAAGCATGCTTTGCGATGAGATAGAAACTTCAAATTTAGTGTATTGATAAACCGTTCGAAAAGAAGAATGTGTACAATTTCAGATTTCCAATATTTTCTACTTAAGGGGGTGCCGCACTCCAAAATATTCGATTTACCGAATAAATGAGAAAAGGCTACTTTAAAATTTGATAGCGGCTTGAAACTTGTTATATGGGTTAATCACTTGACGAAAACACCCAAGAAGAAAATAGTTTTCCAAAAATGTTCATTTGAGGGGGTGCTCCAGAGTAAAACGTTCGAAAACTGAGTTGATAAAAAGCCATGCTTCGGAATGAAATAGAGATATCAAATTTGGTGCAAAGGTAGATAGCTTGGAAGGAAGAAAGTGTACAATTTCAGTTTACCAATATTTTCTACTTTAGGGGGTGCCGCACACCAAAATGTTCGATTTTCGGAAAAAAGGAGAAACGTCCTTTTTAAAACGTGATAGAGGCTTGATATTTGGTATATGGGTGAATCATTTGATAGAAAATACAATAAGAATGGAGTTTTTCCAAAATGTACATTTAAAGGGGTGGGTACTCCACATAAAAACATTCGAAAGGTGAAATAGTAAAAAAGCATGTTTCGCGATGAGATGGCGATTTCAAATTTGGTATATGGGTAAATGGTTGGAAAGGAAGAAAGTATGCAATTTCAGTTTTCCAAGATTTGTTATTATAGGGGGTGTCGCACACTAAAATATTCGATTTGACAAACAAATGAAAAACGCCTGCTTTACAATGTGATGAGGCTGAAATTTAGTATATGGGGTAATTATTTGATAAAAAACCTAAGATTATTACGGTTTCTCAAAAATGTTCATTTAAAGGGGGGTGCTACACAGAAAAACGTTCGAAAGGTGAAGTGATAGAAAAACATGTTTCGCGATAGGATAGAGACTTCAAATTCGGTGTATGGGTAAACTGTTCGAAAGGAAGAAAGTGTGCAATTTCAGATTTCCAATATTTTCTACTTAAGGGGGTGTCGCACACCAAAACGTTCGATTTACCGAATAAATGAGAAAATACACCTATAAAATTTGATAGAGGCTTAAAATTTGGTATATGGGCTAATAATTTGACGAAAACGCCCAAGACGGATACAGTTTTTCAAAAATGTTCGTTTAAGGGGGTGCTCCAGAGTAAAATGTTTGAAAAGTCAATTGATAAAAAAAAACCATGCTTTGGAATGAGATAGAGATATCAGATTTGGTGTAAGGATAGATAGTTTGAAAGGGCGAAAGTGTACAATTTCAGTTTACCAATATTTTCTATTTTAGGGGGTGCCGCACACCAAAATATTCGATTTGTCGAATAAATGTGAAACGCGAATTATTATAAAATTTACATTATTCAGGGATTGCTTATTGCGAGACCGTTGATTTTCAACGGGTATTCGGCTAGTATATACTAATTGCCAAGTGTCCGTCTGTCTGTCTGTCTGTCTGTCACGCTTTTTTCAGGCACTTCCCGAATAGATGGAGACTTTCAATTTGGTACACGGCTCGGTCGTTTGATAAAACCCCCTGGAAAAATCGAATTATCCGAAAACGTTCTATAGAGGGGGTGCCCCACACCAAAACGTTCGAACAGTGAAAAGATGGGAAAGCATACTTTGCGATGAGATATAGACTTCAAATTTGGTGTATAGGTAAATCATTCGAAAGGAAGAAAGTGTGCAATTTCAGAATTCCAATATTTTCTACTTAAGGGGGGGGGTGCCGCACACCAAAACGTTCGAAAAGTGAAATGATAGGAAACAGGGGCGGATCCAGAATTTTTTTTCGGGTGGGGCGCAAAGCTAGAAAGCTAATTCACACCTATTTTGTTAAATTTGTGGTCGTGTTTTGCCATGCCCTTGAATGAACTCGCAAAACATTGAGAAGTCAAAGAAAAACCTGAACATATTCATAGATATATATTTTAAAATCTCATTTTTCATATTTTAATATAATTTTATTTCTATCATTTTATATCTCATACATATTTTAATATCTTTATTTTTCATATCTCTGCCAATTGTATTTATAAAATAAACTTAATTTCCTTTGTGGCAAATTAATTTATTAGGGCCTCTACTTCAATTCAAATATAGGGATGATCATTCATCAGAGCGAGTCCTGTCAACCGGTCTTCGGCCATTTGAGACCTCAACCAAGTTTTAAATCTTCTCAAAGTAAATAAACCTCGCTCTGCTGTGACAATTGACACCCGAAGTGTCTTATAAACTTTAATAAAGTGCGGGTAAATATCGCCATCTTCCCCACAATTTCTCCAATACACCGAGCGAAAGAGACTTACTGAAATTTGGCCTCTGATAAAGGAGTTTTACTTCTGCAACAATTTGTTGTAGGATGGCTTGGTCTGAATCGTTTTGTGCCATGTAGTGACATGATGCTTTGATGATCCTTCTGAAGTATGATTTAACATAAACCCCCTGGATCTACTCTAATTTTTTAAATGATTTAGAACCATTTAGCGAGCGAAAAATTTCTCAAAATTACAGGATATATTTGACCAAAGAACGCAAACAGTCCACTTCCAGTGCACTGTTGATGAGGAGTCTCCTTCTACTAAATTATTAACTTGGTGCTGCTGTCTGCCAGCTAATCTTGGGATGGTTAGTTCGACTTCCAATTCCCGCTTTCCTCCTCCATCGCTAATTCAGTATAGAACTTCTTAGCGTAGGTATGCCTTTCCTTTAGCAATTTGATCGTTTGCTGAATTTTTACAGTGGCTTGTGTGTGCATCCAAGCTCTTCTTCTGTAAAACCTATAATTCAATGGTTCGATTATAACCATTAAGTTACTCAACGAAAATATGGACATTATGAATTCACAATGCGATATACCGCTGTTCCCATATCATGGCATTGTGTCAATTTTACTAAAGCTGTTGTGAAGTGAGTAGCAAATCAATTTTTAACTGAAGAATTGAGTCATGGCACAAATCCTAGCGGGTTCAACAGTGTCCGACCAAGGAATAAACCAAAGTGATATATCAGTACTGCATGATTTTTTACATGGTTTTGAAAAAAGATATAATTTCTTCTATAGTTCTTAGTGCGTTCCTGATGGAAGGCGCATCACGCAATAACTAGAAATTGCCAAATTAGAATGATGATTTTTGCAACGACAGAGAAAGGCGTTCATAACTTATCTTTTAATTTCCGTCACATCCTACACATTTGCTAAACATTTACGGTTCATCTATTACAACTAGTCGCTACGCCAGAATTCAGATCTAGTTCCAGTTCTATTATAAATTTAAGAATACTTTTCTTAAGAACAGAACTTCCAATTGACTTATTAATTGACTTCGTCTTACCTCAAATGTCTCCTTGAAGTTCCATGAAACGTACAAAATTTTCTTTTCCAATACCATTTGAGCAATACCGTACTGATAAACAGAGTTATAACTTGGGAGATTCATCAGTGATTTTATTAAATATTATACAGCAATATTTTTTCCTGGACCTGTGTCAGAATCGCTTTGAGAATCTCGACACAAATGCAGATTATCAACTCATTGCAAGTCATTTTAATGTTGCGTTTGTAGAGGATTTTTCTGATAGATTTTATATAATATTGTCTCCTCTGTCAATTTAAATGCGAAGGATTTTGAAGATACCTTGGTTCCTGGTAGGTTCGCGATTGGTGTCTAGTTCTGATGGCCTCTCTGTAAAATATTTTGGTGGCCAAACATCAGAATAGTTTTTATTATTGGATGCAACCTTACCACGCTCTCTTCAACTTATTTCTGTCAGAAAAAGCTCTTCTGGTTCCGGTTATCAACATTTAGTAGAACGCACGTTTTTATAAATATATGAGCTCGTCCTATTGTGTTATTCAGTGTTATTTTATTTTTTCTAAAAAAGTTCTTTTTCATGTGAATTTTAAATACTTTTTAAGTGGCTTTGTATTTCCCAACATAACTTGTGCCCACGAACATGCAGAAATATTCCTGTTTTGATGGCAAAAACACAAGTCAATTTATTATTTTTCGAAACTCACTGCTTGAACTTTTCTTTGTTCTTCACGACCACGGTTTGGTTGATACATGAAGGACACGTGTAAGCTGAATCACAATTCCAGTGATATTTCAGCAGTCCCTATTTTATCAGCTCACTTGCCAAGCTGATGCTCCGTATGCATATACGGGCAAATGTAAAAAATTGAATTTGTTATTATTGGAATTACTTATTTGAGAAAAAGCACATGTGCACACAAACAGTGCATACAAAAGGAAAACAAAATTAATCAATACTGAATAGTGATTTACATACCTTTCAGAGTTTCAAACGACATGATGTCGAAACAGCATTAATAAGCATTTTAATTACGAAGAAGATATTTAAAATAATATTTGCTGAACACATAGCTTTAAGAATACATCGTTAATTGTGACTCTTTAAAAAAGTACGAAAACACAAAAAGAATTTGATTATTGAGCAGAGCATAACAAAACTCTTTAGGATCCGCCCAAATGTAATCTTTATCACCGTTTTTCTCAAGAACGCATGGCTTTAAAAAGCTTAAAATAATTGCACATGGGCACAACTAAAATTTTGCACAGGGGTCTAAACTAACACTGATTAGGTTTTCAGCTATGGAAATAGAAAATAGTATGAAAAAATTAGAAAATAGTATGAAAAGTATGAAAAACGAAATAATTTTCCTCAAAAACGACTTTAACGATTTTGATAAAATTTTCTTTGTAGTTAATTCGTATAAATACAAATGAAACCATATTAGTCGCTTTCACGTGAAAAATCTTGCTCCCATCTCCTTCAACCAGGTCTCGCCGTCTCAGATGCAACCACAAAGACAAATCATTAAACTAGTTCCCCTTAAAATTCTCTCTAATTCGATGCCTCTATTTCTGATTTTGGTTAAAAATTGTGTCTGTTCCATAGTTTTCCATTATTTTCGTACGATGCACATTCTCACATTCTATTGCATATTCTTGCATATGCAATCAACGCCCACCTAAATCTAGGCATAACTCTAGAAAAGTGTATTGTATCATATGCAATTCTCCGAAGTCAAGACATAACCCAAGATCAGTGTGTTGTTGTTGATGTTGAGACCCAGACCGTCCGACCTACCAAAAAGGTGTAAGGTAACTGTTTGGACGGCCGGGAAGTGCCACCCAATTTGGACCGGAACCCAGTGGCGGAGGCATCCACAGGGACCGTACCCTCCTTCCCCTACCACCAACCTCTCGGAAGGACTTACGGACCCACATGTTTAACGTGATCGTACTCCGCGTGAACACGGCGGCAGTTTTGGCAGTGGCTGGAATCGAACCCGGGCCTACCGAGTGCAACTCCAGCGCGCTAACCAATGGGCTACCGCGCCCCAAGATCAGTGTGTTGTAGAAATTGACAAATCCCAATTTTTGATTGGCTTTACTTATGTTGCGATGTCTCGAGTTCACACATTTGAGAAATTATTGATTGAGGCATTCCCAGAATCACGACTGCTTGGTATCAAGCACCAATTAAAAAAGTGATAAACATTGTAAGAGGCATTATTGAGAGTCATTGTAAGAGGCATTGTAAAGGCGATTATAAACATTGTAAGATAGAAACTCTTGTCGCACTCGAAAGATCAGAATCTGCAATGTATGCAGGTTTCAGTACTCTATAATCTGAGTTTCAGTTTCATGTTCACGGTAATTTCTTTTTCGTATATTAAACTCTGAAAACCTTTTACTTTCCTACTATATTTAACGTTTGGCACAAAGTTCGTCCCGGTTATAAAATACCGAAAAATAAGGCATAATTCAATGAAATTTTACTTTTTCATTAGCTTGCTCAACTCAATTAGCTATTACCGCTCTGAAAGCACACCTAGTATACTATCTTAGAAAATTCGAGGAAAGTCTTGCCCAGTATTTCTTTCAGGACATTTTGGCCGGGGGTGGGGGGCGAATGAAATTTTCTGGGGAGTAAGTTTTCTATTTTCCGAGTATACATATATTTAAGTACTGTGTCATATAAATAGAAACTAGGTTAACATAAAATGTCGCCGTGTGTGGGGGGGGGGGGGCGAATACTCGTCTCCGGGGGAGGGTACTTCGCCCCCCCGGAGGTATGTCTGAAAGAAACAATGGACTCTATGTAAAAACATCGCCAGGCTATCATCGAATGTTTCTGAATTTTCTTTTAATTATTCAACAAATTGTATTTCATTTGTGAAAATAAAATAACACCTACTGTTCTGTGATCAAGCCACCACCTCCTCCACCGATTTTTTTCTTAATTTCTAGATACTTCCTTGAGTTCAGCTTGTATTTTCTACTCTGGATTGTGTTGTCGGATTTTTTAAGCATATTTCATTCCTGTAAATTCTTTTATTTATTTCCTATATTTTTATTTTTCAAATAATTTTATATTTTTATTTTTTCTTTCTTGAAATTCTATTCTCGGGGAGGGCGCGCGCCCTATGCGCCCTCCCCCTGGATCCGCCCATGATAGGAAAGCATGCTTTGCAAAGAGATAGAAACTTCAAATTCGGTGTATGGCTAAATCGTTCGAAAAGAAGAAAATGTACAATTTCAGATTTCCAATATTTTCTACTTAAGGGGGTGCCGCACACCAAAACGTTCGAAAAGTGAAATGATAGGAAAGCAAGTTTTGCGATGAGATAGAGACTCCAAATTCGGTGTATGATTAAATCGTTCGAAAGGAAGAAAGTGTGCAATTTCAGATTTCCAATATTTTCTACTTAAGGGGGTGTCGCACACTAAAACGTTCGATTTACCGAATAAATGGGAAAAGGTGCCTTTAAAATTTGATAGAGGCTTAAAATTTGGTATATGGGCTAATAATTTGACGAAAACACGGGAGATGATAAAATAGTATGCTTCGGGATGAGATGGACTTTAATTTGGTGTACTGGTAGATAATACGAAAGGACGACGTGCGCAACTTAAATTTTCCAATATTTTCTTCTTTAGGGGCTTCGGCACACTAAAATATTCGATTTGCCGAATAAATGTGAAACACGAATCATTCAAAAATTTATATTATTCAGGGGTTGCTTATTGCGACACCGTTGATTTTCAACGGGTATTCGGCTAGTGAATTTTTAAAATGTGGATTGGATTGATATATCTTTGAGAATTGTTTCAAATGGTTTGCTTATTATTTTTCTTACAACTAAAAACGAAATGGTATTTTTTACAACCCCTTTCTTCATACAGACTGAAAAATAAAAAATATTTCTGTAGTCTATTAGAAACCCTAGTAGTATGATAATGATTGTTGACAGATTTTTCTCGTTCCACAGGAAGGATTGTTTAAGGAAAAAATCTTTCTAGGCTATAGCTTACATTTGGTCGGAAAGGGTTTCATTAATCCTTAATTTTTCAAATTGATAATAATATTTCAAATATAAATGTAGCGAAAATTGTTCCTCGAATATAGCGACTTGGGCTGGGAATAAATGAATATTCACCCGAGACCCAAGGCAGAGATTCTTAGTCCGAGGGGTGAGGAACAATAAGCCGTATGCGATTTCCAGGGCTCCCTCTACGATTTCACCCTGGGGGCCGGAGGGCGCTAACAAAGGGTGAAGAATGCCTCTCATAGTGTTCAGTTATATTGATACCCACCCCACTCATTTGGTTGTAAATACTGTGTGACTTTTACCTGGCTTTAAATAAAGAATGCGAAAGAATGTCGCACACAGGATGTTTTGAAAATTTGAAAATAGATGTCATTTTGAACAGGGGCCTGCGGGGCGGTAGTTTTCAGTGTCAGGGCCCAAAAGTGTAGTACTGGGGCTAGCAGAGTGGGGTTTTTAGTTTTTGAGGGCAGCCCCGCTATACAGTTCACGTTTTATCATACAAACTCCTTTCAATTTATTATAGTTCACTGCATCAAGAAACTGATTTAGATCAAAGACAAAGAGGCAAATTTGCCACGTTTATTATGAAATATAGCCAATACTTTTTCCTCTTTATATTTTTCACTCCTAAAGTTTGAAAAACGTGACAATAATTTTTATCTCAATTATTTTTGTACTTTTTATAAAGCTCAACTTTTTATTTTTTTACAAGCTTTTTTCTCTTTCTGATGAGATACTTTATACATATTATTATTTTCCCTGCAATACATGGTAATGTATAGGGAAAGTATTGGAATCGTGTCGAAAATCGCAACTCAAGTTTTCGACGGATCTACACATTTTGAGACATCTATAATACGAAAAAACTATTTTTAGCGTGACGTCTGTGTGTGTGTGTCTGTCTGTACACAGGCCCGGTTTAAGGCGTGGGCGGCGTGGGCAATTGCCCACAGCGGCCGAATTAGGGGCGGCCATTTGGAAGTGAAATTAGGTGTAGTAATAATGACTTTTGCTGTCGCATCCAAAAATTTTTTTTTAATTAAACCAACTCTGTGCCATTTTAATATAAATGAAATTGATGTAACTTTTTAGAATCGTTTTCTCTCCTGTAATTAGGTCTTTTTTGCAGCAAGGTATAGTTTACCTGGAAAATACGTGCGCTCAAACACTTAGGAGATTATTAGATTTTATACAACTTGCAGCTGGGTGAAGCCTGTAATCCCTGAGGGAGAATTTGTTTACCCCCAATACCGGCTAAGAAAAAGCCCGAGAGCTATTCTCACGATTTGCTCCTAGTTTCAAATTCAAATTGCAAACACCTGGATTCGGTCTCTATCTCACTTCTAAAAGATTGCAAATTTGGAAGGTCCAGAAAGAAAGAGTATTTGTATGTCATAAAATATCAGGAGCGTCCCATAAGAATAGTTGTCCCTTTAGTCCTTTATCGAAGCTCATTTAGCTTGGCTGGAGGACAGCTGAAGTATTTTCCCACAGAGTATATTCTGTGCATTTTCCATTCAGATAGCCCAGTGGCTAAACGTGTTCAGAATATTGCGTTATATCACTGCCGTGCTGTTTATATGTCTGTTTTATAGGTCTTCATCTTTTGTTGAGAGTCTTCGAACTATTTAGGTAATTTTTTTTCAATTTCTTAAAGTATTTTCCTAAAATTTTAGTTGACTCTCTTTTGCTGAATATAGATTTATTATTAGATTAAATAATTTGGTGAGTATAGATTATGCAATTGACCACAGAATAATATGATAAACAAAGCAATGTTTGCATGTTTCCATTTTAAGTACCAAAATAATACCTATATAACACTTTTGCGGACGCATTCAATTTTTTTTTAATTAAACCAATTCTGTGCCATTTTAATATAAATGAAATTAATGTAACTTTTTGAATATTAGTAACACATTAAAGGATACATGGTCCTTCTATAATGATTTCAAAGACAATTTATTGTGCGAGGGAGTAAAATGGTCTTCATTTAATAATTTTTCCCAGTTTCATTTACATAAAAAAAAAAATCTGATGTGAGCAGCACATGACTTTCCCTGCAGACTTATATTCATGTTAATAATTCATTATATCGAGTTTAATTGCACGAAATAATGTCCATAATTATTTAAAAGGACACTCAATTGACACTTTTAATTCAATTTTAGTTCTCAGTTGGTAACTGAACTTTTTTTCAACCGTGAAGCAGCGTAAATTCAAAAACACTAAAATATCTCGAGAACGGCTAGTCCTAGTGTAATGGGGTTGGTCTTATTCTTTTAAAACAAGCATTTAATGGATATATTTGAGCATACGTAGTTTTACTTTAGATTTTGACGATTTTTGCGAGCCATTTTGTAAAAAAGCAGGTTATTTTTTTTCCGAATCGTACCAAAATCTAATCAGCACCAGGGTAACCCACAAGCGACTTATCTACCGAATTTTGTGAAATTCAGTCCATTAGTTTTTCAGGCAATTTTTGCGGGCCATTTCGCAAAAAAAGACGGATTCTTCTTTTCCGAATCGTACCAAATTCTAATCAGCATCAGAGTATCCAACAAGTAACGTATCTACCAAATTATGGGAAATTCGGTCCATTAGTTTTTGAATTAAAGTGGATACATACATTACACAGATAGACATACATACAGACAGACACATACTCAGACGTCACGCTAAAAATAGTTTTTTCGTGTTCTAAAGGTCTCGAAACGTGTAGATCCGTCGAAAACTCGAGTTGCGATTTTCGGCATGATTCCAATACTTTCCCTATACATTACCATGTATATTGCAGGGAAAGTAAAAAGATAAAAAAGGTTTTTGGGAAGTAAAATATTTCCTTATGAATATTTGCTTAAAAGTGCAAAAATTGTTCTAAAATTGTTAGAGCTACTTTGTAAATTAATAAATTTATTCTATAGGCAAAATAGCTACGAATTTGACAAATTCTTTTGCTCATGCATATAAATTTCTGCCTAGATATACATTTAATAATCTGTATATATTATTTTATTTTGTATAATTGCAATTATAGTTATAATTATAACGTAATACACTTTTAGGTGAAGTATGAAGTAAACAGTCTTAGAATTTGTAAAATGCACATTTGATATTGTGATTTTTTTTTCTACCGACGCAATTTATTATCTTTATCCCTCTGTACACCTTTAGGCGTAGCCAAGAATCGATGATCGAATGGATGGAGCTAGTAGAGAGGGTTATCTTCTATAGAAAAGTAACGCCAATGGGGGAGAGATACAGAAAATGGAAGTCTATGAACTTGTGTACATGACCATTTTGTGATAAATCGTTTATGATAGCATTTTTAGTTTGAGGCAACTTAATCATATAACTGCCTTCAGTACATTCAGTACGTCCCTTCCCCCATTGACTAATCAATTACATTTTTCATATAGGGACCCTATTGGAAAAATCAATTCCTCTCACTTCCACCCAGTGGCGTAGCGTCTATTGAAGCTAAAAAGCTGAGCTTCCCCTGCTTAAAATCTAGTTTAAAGAATTATTTAAACATACTTTTATTTATTACAATTTTTTAAAATAACTTTCGAATATATATGTACTATTTAGAAAATTTTTGACACGTTTCAAAGTATTTTTCCCATTAAAACGTGTATTTTAATGTTTTAGAAGATCAAATTATCTAGTCTTCGCCGTCTATAAGAAGCTATCTGAAAGATTGACGTTCTTTTTCCTCCAACAAATAGAATTTTTTTAAATTTTTAATACGCCCTACTTTTATTACCCCACTCGAAAGTCACATTTTTAATTTCTAACTCCGCCACCCCCCCTCCTTTTTTTTTAATGAATTAGGAAGCATTCCTTGTGTTTCTGTTGGGTCCTCGTATATTTAAATCTTTTCAGATGATTCGGTTTATTATTTTTTCCAAAATTAAAAAAATATTGCGTTTTTTACCGCCTTGTCTTCCAATGATTGCAAATATGATTTTTTTCCTCTCTTAATTTTGTGATACGCTTTATCTTTTAACACAAAATACGAATACTTTTATTTTTAACCCCCCCCCCTCCTCCCCATTTTCTTCCTAATTGTTGTCCCATACTTTTCCTGCATTTGGATTAGGTTTTGTATCTTCTAACATTTTTTATATATTTTCATTCACTTGTCACAAACTCAGGGACATTTTAAACATTACGTTTCTATCGTCTTTAGCCCCAGTGAATCTATAATAATAAAAAGAAGAATCTGTCTGTTTGTTTATCCGCAAGTAGTTATAAATTGGGGGTTCCAGTCCAAAGAGGGGAGGTGCAGCAAGTGCAGCAGGAGGAGAGGCCCTCTTTGGGAGGATGCCTCTCTTGAGCCGCCTCCCCTCTTTGGAGTGTCTTCCCTCTTTTGAGAGGAAGCTCCTCTCAGAGGGTCTTGAGACCCCCAGGAGGGAGGATGCCTCTCTTGAGAGGATCCTCTTTGGGAGGATGCCCCCCTCCCCTCTTTTGGAAGTTTGGTGAGGTGCAGCACCGGATGCCTCTCTTGGGAGGATGCCTCCGCCCAAAGAGGGCAATTGCGAAAGTCTTTCAGAGAGGCCTGATGACTCATACGGAGTGAGTTTCACTCCGAGTCTTGAGAGGGAATGTCACAATCGCTGACTGACCCTTGACCTGAGGAAGTGGTTTCAAGGGATTTCGCAATCGCTGACCGACCCTTGACCTGAGGAAGAAGTTTCAAGGGATGTCGCAATCGATGACTGAGCATCACACAATCTGGAAATGACGTGTGGCAATCAGCGATTGATAACCTTAGAAGTGACCTTTGACAAGAACACACGTCCTCCCTCTCTGCTGGTCAGCGACAGACTGAAAGATCTTATCAGCGTGAAGTAGTTAAAGCGCCCTCTGGCGAATTTTGATGAAGTGCTGCCATCTATCGGCATTTTTTTTTTTCCAAAAGAAATTAATGTTTCACTTGTCAGGAGCTGGATTCGATCTTGGGTCCAACTGATTAGAAGCCGCGCGTCTTACCATCATGCCAAAGCACCCGTGCTTTATAGGCAGTTAACTTCGAAGTGTACCTTATCAGCAGAAGTTAGATTATTTTTCAAAGTTCATTCGAATAGCGATGCAAGGGTGCGTTTTAAAACAGAATGCTACGGAGTGAATATAAATATGTATATTATAACACAATGATTTTTTTTTTAAACAAATGTATACACAAACTTTAAAAACACGAATGTAATAATTAGCTAAAATTGTATTCAGTGGATTTTTTTTTAAAAAATAAATCAATACGATTTTTATAATAACGAAATGATTTCAAATGTTTAAAAACAAATTGATTACGGATGAACACACAAATTGTGTTCCGTGGACACAAAAATGGTGTTACATGAATACGATTCGACCATTTTAAGTGTTGTGTATCTAAAAACAAATGTATACACAAACTTTAAAAACACGAATGTAATAATTAGCTAAAATTGTATTCAGTGGATTTTTTTTTAAAAATAAATCAATACGATTTTTATAATAATAACGAAATGATTTCGAATGTTTAAAAACAAATTGATTACGGATGAACACACAAATTGTGTTCCGTGGACACAAAAATGGTGTTACATGAATACGATTCGACCATTTTAAGTGTTGTGTATCTAAAAACAAATGTATACACAAACTTTGAAAACACGAATGTAATAATTAGCTAAAATTGTATTCAGTGGATTTTTTTTTTTTTTTTTTTTTTAAATAAATCTAACTATCAATATAATTTTTTTTTTAAAAATGATTTGAATACACCCAAGTATAGTTACGCATTTTCAAAATGGTGTTAAGTGAATAGCATTCGACCATTCTGAGTGTTGTGTATCTAAAAACAAATGTATACACAAACTTTAAAAACATGAATGTAATACATAGCTGAAATTATGTTTTGTGAACAGGATTTGACCATTCTAAGTGTGTGTGTGTGATTTTTGAAAAATAAATCTAACAGTATATAAAAAATAATAATGAAAATTAGAACTCACAGAACGACCTCTTCACTACCCGCTGGTCAAACTTCAAATGAGTGAGACACTCTCATTACGCTATTAAAAATTAGATCTTATCATCAACAGTATAAGGTGTTGCCACCTATTTTTTCTAATAATATATTTTTAATAGTTGGATACTTCAAGGGTCTGATTTGGTACACGTAATCTAAAACACATCACTTTAATGATATTGTGCATCGAATATGATTCGGCCATTTTTAAACTGGTGGATGTAATTGAAATATCGAAGTTTAGAATTTAACAAACTAACGAATTTTCACCCCCAAAAATTTTAGCATTCAGTTTAAATAAAACCCAATGAATATGATATCACCATTTTAACATCGTAATTTTACTACCATTATAGAACTTAGAAGTGAGTGTACATTATTTTTTTCAGGACACCAACACATTTTAAAATCTATTGAATAGGAATAGACCATTTTGCACATACATGTACCTAGATTTCAACACCCGGTATTAAAACCTGCTAAACATGAAACGAGTAAGTATTGTGTGAGATTTTATCACACTAACTTTCAAACTTTTTAAATTTTTAAAAATATCCGAAATAGTTGTATTTCATCGGTAGACATAAATTGTATGGAACACATTTTTATGAAAAAAATATCTGTTTCGACAGCTTTTAAAAATAGATTTCTACAGTTGTACACTACGGTTCTAGAATTTTCTAAATACGAATCGACTGTTTGAACTACCAATGGTGGTTTTACCGATGCAAATATTTACAGGACAAATATTTCAATGAAACCGAACTTAGTTGAAGCTTCTAAGTTTGAATATTTAGAATCATTTCATATAATTTTTATATTCACATTGAAAATAGTTAACAAAATTGGAACTCACGGAGCGACAACTTACTGTCCACACTCCAAATGAGTGATACACTCTTATTACATTATTAAAAATTAGATCTTATCTATAATGATGTCATTATGTTGCCGTATTGCCACCACACAATTATTCTTTCCAAATTATGCATTTTTTCTTTTTTCTTTTTAATAACTTGCTACTGTCTTATGCTATCCATTTTTTTTTTTTTTTTTTTTTTTTCATATAAGCAGATATTCCATATACCTTCTAAATGTTAAGTTATAATTTTAAAAAAAAAAGCATTAGAGGTGTATTTTACGTCTGAATTCGTCCAAGTGGAAATCCGACAATTGCAAATGCATGATTGCATCCTCACATTTCAATAGACACCACTAAAATGTGTGGATCTTATTTTGAAAAAGCTGCTCTCAGAAAGAATATGTATATGAATACATATTTTCCATAAATATACCCCCTCCCCCCCACAATACACACAACATGCAGGCCAAAGACTCACCCAAAATACATTCCAAATCGGCTCTATAGCTTATCGCGCTTATCAGTGTAACAGATAGTGACCCAAGTTCATGTTCGCAAAGCGAGTTAATTGCAATGTTATTGTTTTAAGCAGTTCCCATATTTAAATGAAAAATTTATCAAATTATACAATACATACAAGAGCTGGAAGATCATAGCATTTCAATATTATAGAATACTCACGAATGTTTTTTTTTTCCCCATTTAAAATTATCAAATTTTAATGCAATTTGACAAAAATTGCACAATACTTAGTGTATGACTATCAAATAAGAGCTAGGTTTTATTGTTACAACAACGTTTAAGATCATTAAACGAGTATATATATATATTTTTTTTTTTTTAAAGAAGAATAGTATATAACTTACTGTTTTTAAGGATAGGTGATTGTTAACATTGAATTTAAATGAATGAGTGACCCTCTGAGACAAGTACAGTACATTGCAATAACATTAAAAAATATGAAAGATATGCAATTAACACCTTAAAAGAAACATGTAATGAGTTTTGATATCTTAATACGAGACATTATTGACATGCACATAGAAATGTCACAATTTTGTGGCTGTAGGTGCTCCATAAGACCCCTCTGCTCTTAATAAATGATCCCATTTGAATGTACATATTTAACAACACACAGAAAATGACAGGACCACAACAAAATTTTACACCTATTACAGAATAACTCCCAACTTCGTAGATTTTTAAGAAACTACAGTCGAATTTTCACCGATTCTTAGAGATTGAAACACAGCATTGTTTATGAATCTTCATACTTTAGAGAATGGAACATAAATTAGCATTTATTTTGAATGAATTCAGAATTTTGACATTGATTATAAATTTATGATTTAAACTCTGTAAAGTGTAAATATCTTTTGTCATGAAACTCACACTGTAGACATTTGATATGATTCGAATAAATCTATTTTTAATTTTTTATATTTTATTTTAAAAAGTGAGATTAGTAAACCTGTTACACTTGAATGCATAGATACATAACTCACAACAATATAACATTTCTTAAATGGAACATGCTAAAAAAAAAAAATTAGCTAATGAGTATAAATAAGGAATTCAATTTGAAAGATAAAAACCATTTAATGAATCTATTATTAATGAAATACACATTAACCATTATCACACACATACATCACACACCAATACACATTAACCATTATAATGAAATACACATTAACCATATATTAAAAATCGATAGTAAAATTTTAATTACTTCTTAATTTTAAAAGGCCAAATGGCTATCTTGCGAATCTTGGACCAATGACGTCATCTTGTGAACTTTGGAGTGATGACGTCATTTTATGTGGAATCTTAGATAAGATAAGAACTGATAAGCTCTCATCTAATTGTTGCAATTAGTGTGTTTATCGTTCATTTCTAGTTTGGATGCCGACTTGTGAAGGCCTCATACTGTTAGTTATTTTCGTGTTTTTGGTAGTTATTCTTGTATATTCCGCGTGATACATATCACCTAAAGTTATAAAAATATATATAAAATTTTTCTAAGTATATAATGTTAATGTGATTTAAAATTCGGAACTTTAAGTAAGTTTGGTACATATTTTCACTCTATGATTTCGAAGCTGAATGAAATAATATAGAAATTTTCTCATGTAGATAACAATTGTATTTACCACAATCTAATGTTGTACGATTCATTAAAAATTATAAGTTCTAATCACTTCATATCTTATGTGATCTGTTTGCACACGACACTCGATTTAGGTTACGTGATTATACTTATGAAGTTGTTTGATAAGTCATTTCAACTTTGGAGGTTGTGTGGATAGGTTTGCTTCGCTCATAGCTGTGACAAAATTATAATGTTTTAAGATGTTAGTGTTTTAAAAATAAATCTTATACTGTGAATGTCGTAGTTGGATGTTACTATCTAAAAAGAATGTCTAAAATTCAAAGTATGCCATCACTCGACCAAATAATTTCTAGTGTAAATAGTGCGGAGTTGACTGTTCCTGCCCTAGAAGAAACAAAATCTGTGGACATTGTCTCAGATGTGATTAATTCACCCTCACAAAAATTTGCTGTGGATTGGTTAGAAACCTATCTTATGTCTTCCAAAACCCCAGCAGAAACATCTACCGTTGTCAATTCACAAGTTCTCACCGAGGTTCAAAACTCAACTCATGATCTGCTTTCTTGTGCTCTAACACATAGTGGACTGTTATCTTCCAATGCAGAATCAGTTTCGACTGAATCTACTTCTTCAGATTTTATGCAAGATGCACTCCGTCGTTGGCATTTAGGTTCTAATGTGTATGTGTATTTGAAACTTCGTCATGGGAAGTTAAAAGTGTATATATGGAAATATCTCTCTAACGATCGAAATGAATTACAGCCTACGCGTGAAGGTGTTACACTGTCACCGGCTACATGGAGTGAATTTTCTCAAAAATTGTGGTCGTTCAATATTCTATATGTAGATACCTCTTTCGTCAGTCGCAATGAGTTGTTCTGTTTCAATGACAACGGAAAATTGCATCTGCAGAAAATAATTCAATTATATGATTCAAAATTTTGTCTAACACAGTGTCATATTACCTTAGATAAAAATCAAATAGCATGTTTACAGAATAGTGTTAACAACATTAGTATACATCTTCGAGAAAGTATATTTATAGAGTGGCTTCCTGCTCAAATATTAAAAATAAAGAACACTATAACCTTTCTACCATCACTTATTTGTGACAAAAATTTTGCATTCGAACAATTAATCTCTTGTATTCATGACAACATCATGTGTCATGTAAGAAAACTTTTCAAATGTGTTGGCTGTGTTGGTCAAGTTGAAGATTTAAGTTACCATGAATGTCTTTACAGCACTCCATTACAAATGTTTGACAGAGTGTCTGAACAAGTACTTCTAAATCTTGACATTAATAACATTGCTAAGAAAGTTTTGTTGCGTGGTGAAGAAGTCTTTTACTGCTATGATAGAAATTTTTCGAGTCATTCAAATCAGAGGACTATGAAAGTGCGATAAGGAAATTATTTTAACTTATTTGTTTAAATGTACAAGTGATAATGGTTAATGTGTATTTCATTAATAATAGATTCATTAAATGGTTTTTATCTTTCAAATTGAATTCCTTATTTATACTCATTAGCTAAATTTTTTTTTTTAGCATGTTCCATTTAAGAAATGTTATATTGTTGTGAGTTATGTATCTATGCATTCAAGTGTAACAGGTTTACTAATCTCACTTTTTAAAATAAAATATAAAAAATTAAAAATAGATTTATTCGAATCATATCAAATGTCTACAGTGTGAGTTTCATGACAAAAGATATTTACACTTTACAGAGTTTAAATCATAAATTTATAATCAATGTCAAAATTCTGAATTCATTCAAAATAAATGCTAATTTATGTTCCATTCTCTAAAGTATGAAGATTCATAAACAATGCTGTGTTTCAATCTCTAAGAATCGGTGAAAATTCGACTGTAGTTTCTTAAAAATCTACGAAGTTGGGAGTTATTCTGTAATAGGTGTAAAATTTTGTTGTGGTCCTGTCATTTTCTGTGTGTTGTTAAATATGTACATTCAAATGGGATCATTTATTAAGAGCAGAGGGGTCTTATGGAGCACCTACAGCCACAAAATTGTGACATTTCTATGTGCATGTCAATAATGTCTCGTATTAAGATATCAAAACTCATTACATGTTTCTTTTAAGGTGTTAATTGCATATCTTTCATATTTTTTAATGTTATTGCAATGTACTGTACTTGTCTCAGAGGGTCACTCATTCATTTAAATTCAATGTTAACAATCACCTATCCTTAAAAACAGTAAGTTATATACTATTCTTCTTTAAAAAAAAAAAAATATATATATATACTCGTTTAATGATCTTAAACGTTGTTGTAACAATAAAACCTAGCTCTTATTTGATAGTCATACACTAAGTATTGTGCAATTTTTGTCAAATTGCATTAAAATTTGATAATTTTAAATGGGGAAAAAAAAAACATTCGTGAGTATTCTATAATATTGAAATGCTATGATCTTCCAGCTCTTGTATGTATTGTATAATTTGATAAATTTTTCATTTAAATATGGGAACTGCTTAAAACAATAACATTGCAATTAACTCGCTTTGCGAACATGAACTTGGGTCACTATCTGTTACACTGATAAGCGCGATAAGCTATAGAGCCGATTTGGAATGTATTTTGGGTGAGTCTTTGGCCTGCATGTTGTGTGTATTGTGGGGGGGAGGGGGTATATTTATGGAAAATATGTATTCATATACATATTCTTTCTGAGAGCAGCTTTTTCAAAATAAGATCCACACATTTTAGTGGTGTCTATTGAAATGTGAGGATGCAATCATGCATTTGCAATTGTCGGATTTCCACTTGGACGAATTCAGACGTAAAATACACCTCTAATGCTTTTTTTTTTAAAATTATAACTTAACATTTAGAAGGTATATGGAATATCTGCTTATATGAAAAAAAAAAAAAAAAAAAAAAAATGGATAGCATAAGACAGTAGCAAGTTATTAAAAAGAAAAAAGAAAAAATGCATAATTTGGAAAGAATAATTGTGTGGTGGCAATACGGCAACATAATGACATCATTATAGATAAGATCTAATTTTTAATAATGTAATAAGAGTGTATCACTCATTTGGAGTGTGGACAGTAAGTTGTCGCTCCGTGAGTTCCAATTTTGTTAACTATTTTCAATGTGAATATAAAAATTATATGAAATGATTCTAAATATTCAAACTTAGAAGCTTCAACTAAGTTCGGTTTCATTGAAATATTTGTCCTGTAAATATTTGCATCGGTAAAACCACCATTGGTAGTTCAAACAGTCGATTCGTATTTAGAAAATTCTAGAACCGTAGTGTACAACTGTAGAAATCTATTTTTAAAAGCTGTCGAAACAGATATTTTTTTCATAAAAATGTTATCCATACAATTTATGTCTACCGATGAAATACAACTATTTCGGATATTTTTAAAAATTTAAAAAGTTTGAAAGTTAGTGTGATAAAATCTCACACAATACTTACTCGTTTCATGTTTAGCAGGTTTTAATACCGGGTGTTGAAATCTAGGTACATGTATGTGCAAAATGGTCTATTCCTATTCAATAGATTTTAAAATGTGTTGGTGTCCTGAAAAAAATAATGTACACTCACTTCTAAGTTCTATAATGGTAGTAAAATTACGATGTTAAAATGGTGATATCATATTCATTGGGTTTTATTTAAACTGAATGCTAAAATTTTTGGGGGTGAAAATTCGTTAGTTTGTTAAATTCTAAACTTCGATATTTCAATTACATCCACCAGTTTAAAAATGGCCGAATCATATTCGATGCACAATATCATTAAAGTGATGTGTTTTAGATTACGTGTACCAAATCAGACCCTTGAAGTATCCAACTATTAAAAATATATTATTAGAAAAAATAGGTGGCAACACCTTATACTGTTGATGATAAGATCTAATTTTTAATAGCGTAATGAGAGTGTCTCACTCATTTGAAGTTTGACCAGCGGGTAGTGAAGAGGTCGTTCTGTGAGTTCTAATTTTCATTATTATTTTTTATATACTGTTAGATTTATTTTTCAAAAATCACACACACACACTTAGAATGGTCAAATCCTGTTCACAAAACATAATTTCAGCTATGTATTACATTCATGTTTTTAAAGTTTGTGTATACATTTGTTTTTAGATACACAACACTCAGAATGGTCGAATGCTATTCACTTAACACCATTTTGAAAATGCGTAACTATACTTGGGTGTATTCAAATCATTTTTAAAAAAAAAATTATATTGATAGTTAGATTTATTTAAAAAAAAAAAAAAAAAAAAAAATCCACTGAATACAATTTTAGCTAATTATTACATTCGTGTTTTCAAAGTTTGTGTATACATTTGTTTTTAGATACACAACACTTAAAATGGTCGAATCGTATTCATGTAACACCATTTTTGTGTCCACGGAACATAATTTGTGTGTTCATCCGTAATCAATTTGTTTTTAAACATTCGAAATCATTTCGTTATTATTATAAAAATCGTATTGATTTATTTTTAAAAAAAAATCCACCGAATACAATTTTAGCTAATTATTACATTCGTGTTTTTAAAGTTTGTGTATACATTTGTTTTTAGATACACAACACTTAAAATGGTCGAATCGTATTCATGTAACACCATTTTTGTGTCCACGGAACACAATTTGTGTGTTCATCCGTAATCAATTTGTTTTTAAACATTTGAAATCATTTCGTTATTATTATAAAAATCGTATTGATTTATTTTTTAAAAAAAAATCCACTGAATACAATTTTAGCTAATTATTACATTCGTGTTTTTAAAGTTTGTGTATACATTTGTTTAAAAAAAAAATCATTGTGTTATAATATACATATTTATATTCACTCCGTAGCATTCTGTTTTAAAACGCACCCTTGCATCGCTATTCGAATGAACTTTGAAAAATAATCTAACTTCTGCTGATAAGGTACACTTCGAAGTTAACTGCCTATAAAGCACGGGTGCTTTGGCACGATGGTAAGACGCGCGGCTTCTAATCAGTTGGACCCAAGATCGAATCCAGCTCCTGACAAGTGAAACATTAATTTCTTTTGGAAAAAAAAAAATGCCGATAGATGGCAGCACTTCATCAAAATTCGCCAGAGGGAGCTTTAACTACTTCACGCTGATAAGATCTTTCAGTCTGTCGCTGACCAGCAGAGAGGGAGGACGTGTGTTCTTGTCAAAGGTCACTTCTAAGGTTATCAATCGCTGATTGCCACACGTCATTTCCAGATTGTGTGATGCTCAGTCATCGATTGCGACATCCCTTGAAACTTCCTCCTCAGGTCAAGGGTCGGTCAGCGATTGCGAAATCCCTTGAAACCACTTCCTCAGGTCAAGGGTCAGTCAGCGATTGTGACATTCCCTCTCAAGACTCGGAGTGAAACTCACTCCGTATGAGTCATCAGGCCTCTCTGAAAGACTTTCGCAATTGCCCTCTTTGGGCGGAGGCATCCTCCCAAGAGAGGCATCTGGTGCTGCACCTCACCAAACTTCCAAAAGAGGGGAGGGGGGCATCCTCCCAAAGAGGATCCTCTCAAGAGAGGCATCCTCCCTCCTGGGGGTCTCAAGACCCTCTGAGAGGAGCTTCCTCTCAAAAGAGGGAAGACACTCCAAAGAGGGGAGGCGGCTCAAGAGAGGCATCCTCCCAAAGAGGGCCTCTCCTCCTGCTGCACTTGCTGCACCTCCCCTCTTTGGACTGGAACCCCCAATTTATAACTACTTCCGCAATGCCTCTCGATATTCACCGCACTGAATTTTTTCACACAGTCGCATCTCCGGCCGTACAAATAGTTGCTCAAGTCCTCAGGATGAGTCGGACGGTCTGGGTCTTCAACACAGTCGTATCTATACCTGAACTAATGCATCTCAATAGCCTATTTCAAAATTTTAATTAGATGTTTTAACGAATTTTTAAATTCCAAAATCAGATAATCTCCAGCTACCGATATGGCCTAGCAGCTTTATTCGTGATTTAACAGTTACAGAACATCCAGCCATCGATATGATTTAACAGCTACTTATACGATAAGCTACCGTAATGATCTAATGCCACGTTCATCATCTCTTAGAGGTTATTAATATTTCATTCATTTATTTGTTGCATTACGGAGAAGGTGTATTTCTTTTTGCTTTACGGATAGAGTACGTGGTAATTTGGCGCCTGTTTAGTATTTGAAGAAAATTGAGTAGTGTTATCTGTAAATGTATTATTTACGCAGCGGAGGTTTATTTAAGTCCCGGTCAATATAGAGTAATTCGTTCCAGTGATACAATAAAACAAATTTTAAATTTCTCAAGGTGTAAAATTGTCTTGTAATTTGGCTAGTATTCCATTATTTTGCATCTATGTCCCTGCAGTATTTGAATCAGATTTTAGAGGGGCTACAATGGACAGCTACAAGCAGCTTCGAAATAGGATTCCAGGTTTTTATCTGCGAAATCACAAACGCAATAAATTTAAATATTTTTGAGTTTTTAATTTAATATTTAAAGAATAGCTATTTAAATATATTGCTAATAATAACCTGCAAAATTCTGATTTATCCCGTTATATTATATTTTAGCTTTTTAGAGATTGAAATGCTTTTTCTTCATCTCTCTCCTTTTCTAATTTATTCATGAGATCATTCGTTTGATTTGTTTATAATGTTTTACTGCTAAGATGTACAAATAATTCATAAAATTTATCCAATTACAAATTAAAATTGTATTAAAAGAAATGATGATTGAACTTTCATGACACTACATAGTGCAGTTAGTTACTTCTGACTCCTGATAAAATCAGAAAAATTATAATCGGCGGTGGTTACAGTCCGATGGAGCCGAAATTGTTTTTTAGCGTGAATGATATTTTGTAAGATAAAAATCCAGTTCAATGAGTTTATTCGATTTTTTCATATTCATTTGTTTCGTTTACAGGCTTTCAAAGCACGCAAATTACTCGGGAACTACTTTTAGCTCGCTTGCGATTTTAGTTTTCGTCGTGATTTCATCTGGAAACTCCGACCATAGACTCCACTTTAATATATTCAATTATTTTACCAACATGATTTGCGGTAAAAAAATGAAACTCACTGACGAGATTTTACATTATAGTTAATCTATAAACTTGCCTGACGGCACATAAATATGTACTTGAATACGCATATTTCCACCTATTCTGTTCAAACCTCGCCAATCATTAAATATCTTTAGAATTTCCAAGTTCATTTAAATTCCTATTTTTTTTTTACACAAGACAAAATATATCGTGCTTGTGCACCAATATTTCACAAAAGGGTAAGTAAATAGAATGAGCTGCAACAATCGTGGTATTTCAAATATTACAGCCTTCCCACCCATTGGAAAACCCAGATAAAAATACTAAAATATCGAATTATAACCACTATACTTCAAAAATTAAGAAAGGGACCCAAAATCCAATTATATACACTTGTAGGATTTTTTTTAAAAAAACAAAAAATTCTTGCTTATTGTTTATAGCTATCACTTTTAGCTTTTACAATATAAGCATTGCAAGCTTTTCTTCCACTTGACAAGGCGATTACTTGAAAACTATAAGAACTTTTTTAAATATACATATAGATTTAGAAACTGATTTTTTTCATAATTTCTGTTACTTACTAATTATATCTATCTTTTATACTTTCGAGGATATTTTGAGTGAAAGTATGAAACTTGAAAAAAAAAACTTTTTTTAATAGGGTTCTACCCAAAATATAATTATATACACTTGTAGGGCTTCAAAAAGCTACAAATTCTTGCTTATTGTTCACAGCTAGATCTTTTAGTTTTTGAGATGAAATAATCACAAACTTGAAAAATGGAAAGTTTTTAATCTTCTACAATTTGGCAAGACGTAATCGTCTTGCCAAATTGAAGAACTATAAAAGCTTTTTTTAATAATAAATATTGATTTTGATATCAAATTTCCTATTACATATTTTTGTCGTTTACAATTTATATCTATATTTATATTTTATAGTTTAAAATGAAAATAAGAATAAAAACACTCGCCAGAACAAATACTTTTTATGTTTTGTAGAAAAAAAGTTATAAATATTGAAATTATTTTTATAAGCGCCCAAAGGGTTTACATTTTTCGTAACGCTCCGTTTTCCCTCCACAGAAACCCCAAACGTAGATGCTATTCACATAAAATAAAAACCTTGTATCCACGTTCTAGAATTTATTTCACAATAATATCAGCAGTGTATTAACTAACTTAAACAGAAATTTATTTCATTATTGAACAAAACAAAATTAGCATGTCTTTCTCGTGAATAGATAGCGCTATATATACGTGAATGTCGTTAATAAATTTATCGTATAAATGCTCTTTTATTAACTTTATGCATAGTTTTTGATCCATTTATTCGAGAACAGTTCATGCTATTGTTCTAAAGTAAGTTCAATTTACTTTAGAAAAATAGCATGAATTTCCAATGAAAACATGTTTGTTTATTTAACATTTTTGGATGTCGCTTTTTTTTTTTAATAATTTAAAGGAAGTTTTAAAATTTGTGACTTTCCAAATGTTCATTTTCGTTTCAAATTATACGTTTCATTCGCTTCACTCCATTCGTTCTAGAAATGTCTCTCTAGACTATTACGCACACTCGTACATACATTAACTCACATACGTACAGACATTCCTTTAAAAGTAATCTATTCAGATTAAAGGATATCCAAAATGTATATTAATCCGTCGAAAATTCGAATTAAGAGTTTTCGGACCCATCATAATATTTTCCCTATACATTATTTGTATGCAGGGAAATTGCAAATAAAGTTCTAAATAATTTAGTTACGTATTATGAATTAATGCTGCATTATGTATGTATGTATGTAGAAAAAAATGAAAGCATTTCATTTTCTAAACCGCTAATTACAGCTCTAAATTTAGATGAGAATAACATTTGATAGGTCATTGAGATAAAATAATTTTCGTAAGGTGAAGCTGTTTTAAGGGAATTAGTCCCCTCCTGCTCTTGCCCCTCTAAGATGCTTTGCTCTCAGTATCTTTCTCGTGTGTAATCATGAAAAAAAGTCCAGTCCTTTTCCACACGCCTATGTGGCATTCATCAGCAATGAGAGAGAAACGGTATTCGTCGCTAAAGGCAACATGCCTGCCTGCACTCGGACACTGTCCATGTTAACCGAGCTCAACACCAATCCAGACGGCTCTGTCTATGTTGATGGGTCAGTGGTAGGCGCGTTAATGGTCGTCGACAACTAATCCCACCTTCTGCCAGTCGTCTCCGAATAATATACATTGATACAGGATGCACGGGGGTGCTGATAGCGCCGCCATTGGTGTAGACGTGGCTCCTTTCCTGACTGCACGAGCTTCTCGAGCAGTTGTCTGTCTCGGGAGGGGATCTGCGACGGTCACATGGGGCTTCTCTGATCTACTGTTCCTATCACCGAAGAACTACCATATCGCTCCAGCCAAGATGGCGATTGATAGTCTGTTGGATCAAACAGTTTCCCTTGGGCCTATGATGCGACTTCTCTCTAAATCCGACAATTGTTCGTAGTGCTGCCGAGTACTTCTCAAAGGCATCTATGTACACAACTTTCAGTATCAAAGCAGAAAATCCAGTTCCAATGACCCATAAGTGAGAACATCGGCTGTTTTAAATGCTGCATGAGGTGTCGTTCTCATGCGCGTTGCAAGATCCCTATAACGTCATTGGCGTTGACAGTTTGATTATTTGCGTAACTCTTAAAACGAAATTTGCATGCCGAGTTTCGTGAATGTAGCTCAATTTTTTTTGTGGGTATATATATATATATATATATATATATATAAGAGAAGGGCGGCCCCAAACTGTTTTGCCCACACACGAAAATATCCTTGAGCCGGCCCTGTCTGTACAATGTATGTAGCCACTCTAACTCAAAAACTAATGGACCGAATTTCATAAAATTGGCTAGGTATAAGTCCCTTCTGGGTAATTCTGATGCTGATTAGAATTTGGTATAATTCAGAATAAAAGAACCCGCTTTTCTTTACGAAATGGCCAGCAAAATTTGCCTGTATCCTCTCTAACTGAAAAACTAATGGACCAAATTTCACGAAATTTGGTAGGGGATACCCTGGTGCTGATTAGGTTTTTATACGATTCAAAAAAGAAGAACCTGCATTTTTTTTACGAAATGGCTCGCAAAAGTTATATGTATCCACTCTAACTCAACTAATGGATAAAATTTCATAAAATTTAGTAGTTAAGTCGTTGGCGATTCTGGTACGATTTGGGATAAATGAACCTGCCTTTTTTACGAAATGGCTCACAAAAATTGTATATTTCCATTCTACCTGACAAACTAATCGATCAAATTGCACAAAATTTGGTGGGTAAGTCTCTTGTAGGATACTGTGATGCTGGTTAGATTTTAATATGATTAAAAAAAATGAGAATCTGCCTTTTTGGGGGGAAATGACCTGCAAATCTAATGTATTCGATCTAAAATAAAATACTACATATGTTCAAATGTATAAAATTAAATGTTTGTTTTATGCGTAATTATTAACGTCAAAATGAATAAGTTCCACTCCATTAATCTAAGATAAGACCATTCTCGAGATATTTAAATTTTTAATTTTGAGGACATGAATGCGATTTTAACAGTAGTTCAGAAACGATTTAATAAAATTTCTTAAAACTTAGCAATTAAGTCCCATGATGGTTATTCTGATACTGATTTGATTTTGATAAGATTAAGAAATGCCTAACCGACACTTTTTTGCGAAATGGTTTGCAAAGATAGTGAAACTTTGAAGTAAATGACTAAAATTGTTGAAATATATTAATTAAATACTTGTGTCTACATGTAAAATTTGGCAACTAAGCTTTTTTTGAATTCTAAGGACCTGAGGACATTAAATTGAATTAAGTTGTGAAACGAAACTAAGATGCAATAAAAAGACAAATTAGATATAATATAAGAAAATTATTCATATTAGTTTTTGCAATTAAGCTTAATTTAATGCATAACGAGATAAAATTACAAAATGAATTTGAATCTGCAGGAAAAGTCATGTGGTGCTCACATTATATTTTTATTTTTGGAATTACTATTATTTTCTATAGAAAACAATGCCATACAATTCTTAAAATTTTAATTCTAATGGAAAGAAATTTTTTTCTATTAAGTTTTTCATACAAAGTTTTACAGTCGTAGGAACATTCGTTCGTGAGTTATCCAGTCCTCACTCTCCTCTTACAAACATTTTTCACCAAGCACTAGCCATAAAAAAAAGTGATTGAGTCTTTTCTGACACCCGAACCTTCTTTCTATCTGAGTGATGTATGTCCAGATCTACAGGCGGCCCTATAGGGCCGTGTGTGTCTATGTGTCTATGAGGTATACCTCATAGACACATACACACAAACACACACGCACACACAAACATATACATTTCCAAAGTTGATTCAAATGGGTTCAGGCAGTCATAAAACCTGCTTATCCGAGAAAATCTCAAATTTGAAAATTTTCGGGTAAACAATATTTTCACTATATAGTAGCATGAGAAAATATTTTTTTTCCCTGTGTGTCTGTTTGTGTGACTGTGGGTATAATATATTTCAAAGAAATTGACAAAACTGAATAACATTTTGCATGATTTCTGAAATCGATAAACGTCAGATGCCTATTGATTTGGGGAGTGAGTGAACAGATCAAGGGGAAGGATCTCAATTTTTTAAACATTTTTTTTTCAAAAATCATACAGATGTTATAAAAACATAGTTACGAATAAAATTGTTATGAAAATAGATATTTAATAGATGAGCGATATCGGCGAATACCGAATACTAAAGTATTCGAAATATCGAATATAAGTAAAAGCTAAAAGAAATTCGAATATCTCGTCATGATTAACAGCAGATTCTGGGTTTAAAAGCTAGGATGCTCTAGATTTAGAAAAGGATATTCGAAAGTAACTAGAAAAAAAAATGTTTCCACCAAATGAAAGAAAACATATAAGACATTTATAAGAATGATTATATTCAATTCATTTAAATTTTTCTTTGACAATTTTGATTTAATAAGTACCGCAGCAATATGGTGTATCATTGTCTTCCAATGATGAACAGGGCACAAAAGACTGCAAGTCACTGAACGAAGACTTTATAAAGAACTTTGCTTATTCCTTCATTGACTTATTTATTCGTTCGTTATTTTATATACATATTACTTACATAATCAATAATTTTTTTGTTTTTATAAGTAATTAATATATTTTAAAATTAACAGAGGGAGAATTCAACAAACTTTCTTCACTGCTATATATATTTCATCCCTTTCAAATTCAAAATAAAAACATGCAGAATAATAGTGAGTTGCAGATTGTAACATTAGATAATAAATGCAAAGAAAGTAGGAGGATTAACAATTGCAGAGGCTTTGTTAATCCTTATTTCGGGGCATAGCATGATATGTACCATTGAATTATGTCACCAATTTATCATTAAATTAAGTATGATTTATTTGAATATTTTGTACGTTTTTGTTACACTACTGCTTTAATACATGCTATAAGCTACACCATTTTAGCAACGTAAAGCTCGAATTACTTTGTTGTTGTTGTTGTTGTTGTTGTCGTGTCCCTAGCATTACAATTAACATACCCTAACATTCGAATTACTTTACATCATAAAAGTGAAGAAAGTATGAAGTGGAAGATATGTAGCAATACAATATCGAAAAAATGCCGTCAAATACAAAGAGATAACATAGTCAAATATCATATGTAAGGATAACATGCTGCATGAAGTTCTGAATAATAATGGATCCATTTAATTTTAGTTATAAGTACTTACAAAGCGTTTAAGCATTCACTAATAGTTGTTGCTGTTGAGACCCAGACCGTCCGACCTACCAGAAAGGTGTAAGTAACTGTTTGGACGGCCGAGAAGTGCCACCCAATTTAGACCGGAACCCAGTGGGGGAGGCATCCACAGGGACCGTGCCCTCCTTTCCCTACCACCAACCTCTAGGAAGGACTTACGGACCCACATGTTTAACGTGATCGTACTCCGCGTGAACACGGCGGCAGTTTTGGCAGTGGCTGGAATCGAACCCGGGCCTACCGAGTGCAACTCCAGCGCGCTAACCAATGGGCTTCCGCGCCCAAACATTCACTAATAGTGTACTCATTTGTATTTTATTAACGTTTCCAATTTAGATAAAAAAACATGCAATATCTTGGGAACGGTGAACGTTAATATCCTGTAAATAATGTCAAATTGAAAGCTTTCTCTTAATTTGAGCATTCTGAAAATAAATAGACTTCTGGTGCTTTTGATGAAAATAATCGTGCCAAGTTTCATTCAATGCTCCTAATTTGTTCGAGAGATATCGTGTCAATAGACTCACAAATAGACAAAACACACTTAAATTATTAAAAAAGTGACTGATTTCATAACTGGAACCAAAATTTGCTCACACTTACGAAAGCATAACATTAATTTCTAATAAAAAACATGAATTTTAAAGCTACTTTTGTTTAAAATTAGTAAATTAAAAATAGGTACTTTTATGTAAATAAGAGTAAAATGTAACACTCAGAAAATTAAAATGAACTGACACAAATGAATATCACTAAATTATTTTTACAAGCAATTAAATGCCCTTAGTAAATTATGATGTTTACAATAAATTAAATGCACTTAGTAAATTATGATGTTTTATATATGTATAACTTGTATATAAATGTGGAAATAAATTTGTTTTATTTCTGGCGGTATATTACTATATCACTTTATATTACTTCATTATATAATAATAATTTTATCATTATATCTGAAGGTTTTTTGTATGTATCGAATGTTTGCTATAGGAAGAAATCTTTCTTGATATTATCGTTTAAATATTCAGTAAATGGACATATATTTTTAAAAATATGTCAAATGGATATTTTAACCTAATTCTCAGCCCCCTAGGCTGGGTAACCGCTAGCTAGAGGCCAAAATTTCAGACTTTCATCCGAAGAAATTTACAGATGTAGAACCCGAGCTCGGCGCTGCCTGGAGGGCATTGAATATCGGCCCGGTCCAGACCGAAATGCTTTGCATTCAAATGTTTTAAAAGCCTGAATTTGTGAAATTTATGTACAAAAATTAAGATTAAAGTTAACTTATTTTTAAACATTATCTTTACATAACTGAAATCAACTTAATAATTTCATGTACTCTATTGAAATTCATTTAAAAGGTTTGCAAAATTAAATATGTTCTGCCCGATCAGACTTTTCTTCAATCTAAGCACAAGTCTGGCCCGACTATGCCCACTGGTTGGGTTCGGCTTTTGTCCGTTCGTCAGACACGAGCCCGTGTAGACCGCTACCACAGCCCACAGGCTCCCAGTTAATATTTTTAACAAACTGTTTATGATCTAATTATATTACGAAGTATCTTTTAATTGCAGATTATTTAAGCAGGTTCAGCGAATATTTTATATTATGTATTATAGTGCTATTTCGCAGTCAATCTCTAAATTACAACGTCATCAAATAAAATATTTGACATAATTTTAAAATATTTTTCTTAAAAGTGATTACAATCTTATCAGATAGCGCAGGTTGATTTCAGTTATGTAAAGATAATGTTTAAAAATAAGTTAACTTTTATCTTAATTTTTGTACATAAAATTCACAAATTCGGGCTTTCAAAACATTTGAATACATAGCATTTCTGTCTGGACCGGGCCGATTCAGATATTTTTCTTAAAAGTGATTACAATCTTATCAGATAGCGCATTATAATCTTATCAGACAGCCAACTGAAACTGCAGAACTGTGAAAGGAATGGCCAAGGCGAAAATGCACCCCACAGAATTCCCTTCACATTCGCACATTCGAATGAACTGACCGACGGTGCATATCTGCGATCTTACAATAAAACTTTACCCGCCAGATAGGCGATAGTGTGCCAATTTTGTTATACCTTAAAACTCGTCGTATTCGCTAAACTATCCCAGAGTACTTTGCACGAGTGGAGCGGCCTCTGTCTCTAACCCGTCGTAATTCTTTGTAGACGGCTAGAACCACACTGTGGCTAAAACAAAACCCTTTATAAGATTTAGATTTTAGCCATTATTGTTATTGTGACGACAGAATGCTACATTAGTCTGTGATTGTGACCATTCGCGTGAAAATTGAAAATTAATGCTTAGTCATTGATAGAGACATTCGTATAGGGCTTTATGATTTGATTTTGCTAATATGATTCAATTTTACAGGTGACTTATCTCATGTAGAATCAGATGTATTTACAACTCCTATCAATTTTTATTGCAAACCTTCTGTGATTTCTCTCCAGTTAAATACAGAAAGATTTTACTTGCAAAGTGCTCTTTACAAAGGTTTATTTCCTTGTAATCTTCTTCATTGTTTTCAAGATAAAGCTGGATTACATTATATTTTATTTAATATATATATATATATATATATATTTCATTCAGATAACTTTTGCTTAAAAATTAATGCTAATTTATTATGAAAGACACAAGTTACTCTTGGATAGTATGTAAGTAATAATAATTTTTCTCAGTACCATGACTGTGTTTTCTATATCTTAAATGTTTTTTTAAAACTTTACATAAAGTGCAGTTTGTGTTGAAGGCCCAGACCACATGACCAACCCTAGGGCTTATGGTAGCTTAATGTGTGGCCGGAAGTGCAGTTTGTGTGGAAATTCTTATTTAGTTTGTGTGGCCGGAATTTAGTTTGTGTGGGCGAAATTAGTTTGTGTGGCCGGCTAAGTTCTTATTTAGCTTGTGTGGTCGGAAGTGCAATTTGTGTGGAAATTCTTATTTAGTTTGTTAAGCTGGAGGCTGAGAATCCTTGTAAAAATATTCAATTTTTAGTAATGTTATGAAATTTTATCAAACATGTCATCCAAATTTTGTATAACAAATTGCCTTACGAGAATTTTTTTATAAATAACTTCATTTTGTATAGTACAAAAATAAGACTTTTTGGTTTAGGTGAATTTGTGGCTTTACTGATAATAATTACTTTATTAACGTGTAATTTAAAAAATGAAATTAGGTCATTATAGTATTTATGATACTTAGCTTATTATTATGAGGGTTCACTGTTTTACATTAGAGTCAAGTTGTTATAAATTTAATATTATATGTTGACCAGTAGAGCTCACGTTGGGGGTCTCTGATTTAAAACCCTACCTAAAACATTTTTTTTTACAATATACTGCAAAAGAAAAAAAAATGTCAATATTCAAATTATTAGAAATAAACCATAAATAAGCAGATATCTGAGGTTGAAACTTAAGTGGGACATATAAAATTCAGTTTTTTGATGATCTGTAAAGCTGATCATGATACAAAAGATAAATTGTAGAAAATATATTAAATTAGCAAAATTTTATAAGTTGTTAGAAAATTTTGCAGGTAATTTATATTGTAGCAGAGTCATTTCATGTCAATTCAACCAAGGCATGTCAACCACACCCTCAGATTTTTCTAAAATTTTCTAGAAAGTTACATACAACAAATTTATACTACCATGGAAAATTTTAGTTCATTTCATGCATTAGTTCTTTAGTAATAATTTTTTAAAGAGAATTCCCGTGGTGCTGTTTTACAGATGCGTGAAATTAAAACTGTTGGATAAAATTATTTTTTGCTCTGCACCTAATTGTCAGAAACGCAAGTTTTTCTTTGGATATGCTAGAATTGAATATGCTTATTATCAAACAGTATTCACTTTGTTTTACGTTTTAATTAAAATCCTGTTATTTTTTGCTATAAAGTTGAAAAATGTAAAATATATATATATATATATTTTTTTTTCAGCAAAAGATGAGCTAGCTCTATATTTAAATTTCTTGATAATTTTTTTTTACATGTTCTTTTTTAAAGGTGTTTTTTGGAAATTGTTAAAAAAATTTTTTTTGTAATATATACACATATTACTTGGCTGCAAGAGTACCGTAATTTACCGATTTAATAAATTTGTGTATTATTAACTAAATTTATTAATTTACTTCCTAAAAATTAACAATTTTTGGCATTATCCCAAAGACCGGTACGGTCTTGAATTTGGCGACTTTTCTGGCGCCCGATGTTGAGACAGTTGCCATAGTATCCAACCAAGTCGCAAGGTTACCATGATTATGTGAGCACGAATGTAAATAAACAAACTGCGTAGTAAAATGCGCAGAAACGTAAGTGCAAAGGGACATTATTTTTATCATAGCTCGTAACGGTAAACTGACGATGATGCCAAATAAAAATTGAAATTAATCCCATTAAACATCGAATTTATATTTGTAATGAACATTAGTTATTTAGAATACATTAATAGCAATATATATTTAAAGATTTCATTTGCTAAAGTGCATTTTAAGTGAATATACACTACTAATCATTTTTATCATAGTCTCTAAGTAACGTTCTAATGATGTATACATTTACTAGCAAATTCTGCAATGTATATGCGAGTGAGGGGAAGATATGTAACGATTTTTCGCAAAAAAACTCGTGTATATATTTTAATGAAAGTTAATATTTTATTTTTCGGTTAATTAAAAATATCCATCAAAGAAGATAAATTTAGATATATCCTACAAAAATTAGAGGTTAAACGAATGTAAGTTTCTAAAGTAATGTCTATGTATATATATACGTATGTATATGTATATATATACGTATGTATATATCGTAATTCAATGTATTTGTCGGAGGTCGCACGTAACAACAGCTGTTTGTGCAACAGGTGTTCTGTGACTCATAGAGTGATGTAGCAGTAGCAATTAGAACATGGATCTACGCCCGCTTCGCGAGCTAACCTCGCTACGCTCGCCCGCTAAAAAAACATCACAGAATCCGGTCCCGCTGGCTGTCGGAGGTCGCACGTAGCAACAGGTGTTCTGTGGCTCATAGAGTCATGTAGCAATTAGAACATGGATCTACGCCCGCTTCGCGAGCTAACCTCGCTACGCTCACCTGCTAAAAAACATCACAGAATCCGGTCCCACTGGCTGTCGGAGGTCGCACGTAGCAACAGGTGTTCTGTGGCTCATAGAGTCATGTAGCAATTAGAACATGGATCTACGCCCGCTTCGCGAGCTAACCTCGCTACGCTCGCCCGCTAAAAAAAATCATAGAATCCAGTCCTGCTGGCTGTCGGCGGTCGCACGTAGCAACAGCTGTTTGTGCAACAAGTGTTCTGTGGCTCATAGAGTGATGTAGCAGTTAAAACATGGATCTACGCCCGCTTCGCGAGCTAACCTCGCTACGCTCGCCCGCTAAAAAAAATCATAGAATCCGGTACCGCTGGCTGTCGGAGGTCGCACGTAGCAACAGCTGTTTGTGCAACAAGTGTTCTGTGGCTCATAGAGTGATGTACCAATTAAAACATGGATCTACGCCCGCTTCGCGAGCTAACCTCGCTACGCTAGCCCGCTAAAAAAACATCACAGAATCCGGTCCCGCTGGCTGTCGGAGGTCGCACGTAGCAACAGCGGCTTGTGCAACGGGTGTTCTGTGGCTCATAGAGTGATGTAGCAATTAGAACATGGATCTACAACCGGTTCGCGAGCTAACCTCGCTACGCTCGAGCGCTAAAAAAACATCACAGAATCTGGTCCCGCTGGCTGTCGAAGATCGCACGTAGCAACAGCTGCTTGTGCAACGGGTGTTTTGTGGCTTATAGAGTAATGTAGTAATTAGAACATGGATCTATGACCGCTTCGCGGGCTAACCTCGATACGGTCGCCAGCTAAACAAACATCACAGTATCCTGTTCCCCTGGCTGTCAGAGATCGCACATAGCAATATCTATCTGTGCAAAAAGTGTTCCATAGCTCATAAAGTGATTTTTATGTTACTTCCGCGCTTCAAAATCTCAATCAAACTCAATCTAGAACAAACCACGTACGATTCCTTATACGTAATACGCATTCGTTCCAAAAACACGGCAAGCCCACGTATAATCATCAAACTCTTCCGTACTATCCTTCCTCTCACGCAATCGCATTACCCACTTGCAATCAACCCCTGATTCACACACCATTTAATCACATTAATTTACCACTATCAACCAAACGATCAAAAAGAACAATACTAAATCTTTCACTCTTCACAGCCATTTACTACACTCAAATGAAATCAAAGAAAATTTACCAATACTTGTATTTAAATCTTGTTCCCAAACATCTAATTTTAAAAGATCAGTACAATAATTCATAATGAGCATAAAATAACACAAATTAAGACAGTTGCCAGAGTTATCAACTCGCAAGGTTACCATGGTTACGAAGTACGATGAGTTAAAGAGTTACCAAGGTCGCAACATAGCCCTCCACTTATCGCCGATTTGGCGCGATAGAAAAAAAAAACCGTACCGGTCTTTGGGATTTAGCCCAATTTTTTTATATTATTATTGTTGATTATCAGTTTTATAGAAAGAATTAAAATACAAAGAAATATTTTAAATATTCCTCATGTGACTATATTGATAACTAAATTGCATAATTTTAAACTTTATAAAAGCTTAATAATTAGATATGTTTTAGTTACCATCTTTCCTTCTGAAGAAACAAGCCTTTAATTGCTAAAATTTGATTTAAACAGTCTCCTTGTTATGAGGATTAATGCCAACTTTTTTTTATCTTGTGCTCCATCCCCCATTCCAATCAGAGGGATTATACAGCAGGTCGATGTTAGGTGTGTCAAAATGACTCATGACGCTAGTATAGATTAATTTGGTTTCTCTAGTCAGTTTTTACTTTATGTATAAATGTCTGAAGTACCTTTCAGCCTCAGTTTACATCTATGAAATGAAGTGAAAAACATCTGTAACAACCAAAATGTTTTCATGTCTAACATAGTACATTCGAGCTTTCTCAGCTATCTTTCTATTTATTCTAACTATTTATCTTTCAAGAAGCTAAAATTGTTTTAAATTTCACCACCATTTTATACTTATATTTTGTCACCTTAGCTGAGTATCACTATTATTTTTATTTCATAATTTATAATTTGTTACTATAAGAGAGCATGAGTAAAAATTATAATTCAAAGTTCTAATTTGCTAAATAATTGCATTTAAGGGTCATTAAGCATTTTTAACTTGCACTAAAATACTTTTTCTGCCAATAGATATAGATAACAAAATATATCTGCTTAGGATATTTAAGAAAGAGCTGTAAAATTCTTGATTTTTTTAGAAAAAGCATCAACATTTTCGATTTTTGATTTTAATTTGCGATTTTATTTAAAAGTGCTATTTGTGATTATTTTAAAAGTCCTAAAATTAGCAATTTTATGTAAAAGTGCAAAAATTTGAAATTTTATTCAATGGTTCTAAATTTTGAGACTTTTCTAAAAGCTCTAAAATTGGGATTTTATATAAAAGCACTAAAATTTGAGACTGTATTTACAAGTGCTAAAATTTGCAATTTAATTTAAAAGTGGTAAAAGTCGCAATTTTTATGAAGGAGCGTTAAAATTTGCATTTATATTTAAAATTGCTAAAATTTGTAATCTAAAGCCTTAAAATTAGTGATTATATGTTGTAACACTAAAATTTGATATTTTATTTTAGCACTTTCTAAATTCAGCTAAAATTCTCGATAAATAAGACAGTATTTGATTATAAATGCATAATGAAATGCTCTTTTTTTTTTTCTAACTTCGTTTTAAGCAATATCGACTAGGCTAGGATTCATAGCAAATATGCAAACAACAGTTGTTTGCATATTTTGAAAGATGAAACAGCAGGAAACTTTTGTTTAGAAATAAAATCTTGTACTTTCACAGTCATTAAATCTACTGGTCCCACGAACCACTTTTTTTTTTCTGGTCCAATCAAACTTTTAGTTGTCTCAGACTAGCATACCAATGATTTCGAACCTCTGTATATAATAATTGCTAGTAAAAATGTTAGTTTCATTTTCAAGCTATTGTATAGGAGTTGTAGAAGAGAAAAATAAAACTTTAAACAGCCAAATAAAATTTCGAAAAACTCCCATAAAATCACCATATAACATTTTAAAGAATTGTTCAATAAAATGACCAATGTTCAATAAATGAGGTTGCTCTCAATTTCTTTTTTCACCAACCCAATCATTCATCATGTACAATTTTTATATACCAAATGCCGTTTTTAATTGCCAAATTTTATGTAATTTTCAAATTGAATTTTTTTTTATATAAATTCTCAAATTGAGAGTTTAGTGTCCAAGTCAAACAACCCGACTTGCAAAGCGAGTTATGGGGATTGGTGAGTGTAGCGAGTAGGGAGTGCCTCCTAGTTCCTGAAAAGTAATGACTTTGTAGCAAACAGTGTTTGACACTAAACCCTCGAAATTTTATTATTTTTTTTAGCAAAGCTTATGAGAAACATTATTTTATAGAATACTGTTCTTTGTTTTTCTGTTATATATATTGTATTTGCTCAGCTTTGTGTTAAAAATCTTGTTTAATGTATCAATTTAGGGCAAAATTGAAAATTAAACTATTTAATGTTTTAGGTTATTTGTAATTACTAAGCTCTGCACTTTGCTTACTTATGTTTGCTAATCCAGTTGTTAAAGGACAGATTTAGTTGGTTTTTCAGAATCAGCAAATAGAAACTATCTAATCAAACTTATAGGGATTACTGATTGGTAAGTAATAAATTTCATGTTAAGAATTATTAAAAAGAAGTAGAAATATAATTATATTTCTTTTTGCTTTGTTTTATTATAAAAGTAGATTATATATATATGCTGGCATTTTTGGGTGAAATTAAAAAAAAATAATAATAACTATACCCGTTACTTTTGAAAATACCCATTAAAATATTTTAATAGGTATTTTTACACTCTGGAAGAATGTTTTCTTACAAACACTGGTCTTTCTAAGAGAACTTCCTTGAAAAAGCAAGCAAATTTGAGTTAGATGACAACAATTGTTTTGAGGGCATTATAAGCCTCCTTCTTTTCAGGCCAAAAAACAATATGCATCCTTAACTAACACTAGAGCAAACTGCAATGAGCCAAGCTAAAAGAATACTGGTGTTTTTTTTTTTAGCTTGAAGAAGGTGGCTTATAATGCCCTTGAAACAGTTGTCATCTAACTGAAATTTGCCTGTTTTCTTACCAATGATTGCAAGTTTTTTAAGTTATTTTCTTACAGGCAGCTGTTTTATTTATTGTAAACACTGATTATCTTCAATATCTTAAATTTTCTAACACTTTACAACATAGTTGAAAGAGTTTATGACTTTGTTCATTCTGTCTGTCTGTCCGTTAACTGCCGTAAAAATGGCTTTATCAAAATGAAATTTTAGTATGTTTTTCAGACGGTCTGTGGGACCTATGGGAATATAAATGAATAATATCACCCAATTAGTTTTTTATTGAACCCGTATTAAAAAAATGAAATACATCGAACCCTATGGGACCTAATGTTTCAAACATTTTTTAAGCAAATTTAAAATTCACAAATTGCTTCAAAAATTTTAGGAAATATTCAAATTATCCCATAAAATATATAAAAAAATTTCAGTAAAATATGTTAGGTAGTTTTTAAAATAAAAATTATTTAATATAGGGAGAAAAAACAAATTCAATTAAATTCTGACTCTCGTTATATCCTCCAGAAAAAAAAAGAGATATATTAAATAATAAATATCTTTCTAAGAGTTTAATTATTTTATATATGAGAAAGGTTTCACATTTTAAAATAAATATAGTAGATAACGATTTTCCAAATTTTTAAATAAAATAAATTATTATAGTATTGTAATGAATTAAACGATTGGAAAAATGATTATGAATGAAATGCTGCTTTTATATAGAGGCGATTTATATTTTGATGATGTCATTTGAATAAAGTTCATTTGTTTTCAATGCAGTTTTCAAATATAATAAATTTTTGTAGTGTTATGATAATTTTAAAAATACTTCCGAGGAATGTATCGCATTTTAGATGTTTAAACCAGGCAATTTATATTTCAATGCCGTTATTTGAATGAAGTTCATTTTTTTCAATGAAGTTTTCAAATATAATAAATTAATGTAGTATTGTGATAATTTTAAAAATATTACCAAGGAATAAATCGCATTTGAGAGATGTTTGTATAAAATTGCATTGAAGTTGGAAAGTGTTTCATAATCAATGCTTTATGCATGATTGATCTTTATTGTTTATTTATGTTTTAGGTTCTTGGTTCTTCAATCTATTTGGTCAAGTCACTAAAGATGTGTTTTTGAAGTCATGGACACACACAAGAAAATGGACGAGTTCTTGTAAGTTTTTGTTTTTTAATCAACAATTTCCTTTTTGATTTAGAACTTGCATATATATTTTTATAGTTTAAAAAAATTGTCAAATAATCATATTATGGGGCTGCCTCCAGGTTTCTACTGCACTAAGTTTTCAGGGATGTATCTAGAGAAATGTGAGTGGGGGTTGATTTTCCAGAACAATTATAATTGTGAATATAAAATTTTGAAACGCGCTTCACATTAATTCACACACACAAACAGTATTAGTATTGTATACTTTTATATTAAAGAAAACATTTGATAAAATTGAATATAACTTTTTTTAATTATAATAATAAACACAGTAATTTCATTTCAATCTGATCCTCCTATTCTTTACAGTCATCCAGTGATGAACTGCTTTGTCAAACGGAAAGCTATGAAGCTCTGGACCATTCACAACGATACGTAAAAGTGTTTCCAGAGTGGAAGATTTCAATCTATTCCGGAGTTCTGTTTTTATTAACTTAACTTGATAAAAGTCTCCACAGTCTGCTGAGTGTATTAGTATTGTCTTGTAACACTGAGCGATATGTGAAATACCGGGAAATAATTCAAGCATGGTCTTGTTGGTGATAATAGCTTTAGCCATTTCTTCCTGAGTTTTCATTCTATGGTGATCCGAGATCAGCTGTTTTAAATACCAAAATTAGAAATGAAGTTACTTTTAATGAAGTAAATATATTAAAAATGGGAATTGAATATTATTTATGCTAAAATAATTTTAAAAATAAACGTTTATCGATTTATTCCGAATTAGACTAGACAACTTTTGTAAAGCATATTTATTACTTCAATAAAAAAGTGTTCGCAATCTTAATTTACATTACATGTGGCCGTAAATCCCCATTGTCATGGCTGACATTACCATGCATGTGGCCGTAAATTTACATTGCCTTAGACAGAAGGGAATTTTTTGTAGGAAACTATACAAATTTTGTATGTAGTATGAGGATGTTTCCCGTAGAAACTACAGATATTCCTTAGTAATTGGCATTTCTGCTTATCAACACCGGCTCACGTTCGCAAATCTACCAAAGCTACACAAGGAATGAAGCGTAAATGAATAACAGAAAGAGAGAGAAGAGAACAAGGAGCTGCTTTGGCACTGTGCCAGAGGCTCTGCTTGTTTCTTTTAGTGACATCACTGTCGCCCGTAAACTGTGAAACTTTATTTTCTCCCCACAGTTATCAGCTATGCGCTGCGAAAGCCATTCATAGTCCATCCCTGAATAATTAAGACTTTTCTTTTTCACCCTATTCTCTTATATGGCTTTAAATGTTGAACATAAAATATTTGCAGTAGAGTACTGGTTATTCGATTTCGGCTACCGATTTACCTAATCAGGTTAATGTTGAATAAATTTTTATTACATGCCCGGTCGGGCATGTAATAAAAATTAATACATGCCCGGTTGGAATTTTTATATGCCCCGAACATGTTGGGCAATAGATTTTTCGAACTCTGGTCTATACATCCTATAAAGTACGGGTGTTGTTCCATTTCTTCTCTATTGTTGCCATAAAAATGAAGACAAATATTCTAAATACGTGGCAACCTCAAAATATAGGAGAAAGAAAGCAATGGGGGAAGGAAGGGGAAGAAGCAATGCCCAGGAAAGATACATTCTAGCTCCCCTACCCGTTTTCACAGCAGGAGTCCGTAGGAAGTCAGAATAGCCAGATGTCTTGCGGGTGGGCGCAGGAGGGAGGGAAGAAAGGGGGGGGTGGTGACAAAATTACAAACACGGAAGCAGTATTGTTTACTTTCCCCAGACTGTTGAATATCGTCTTTCTTGCATAAGTGCTAAGGGGAAAATTTAATTTACGAGAGGGAAATGAGAATAAAAGGTTACTAGTCTGACTGACCAATATAATTTATATTCTGCTGGTCCGTTGGATGTTTTTGTGGTCTCGGACCAGTAGACCACCGTTAATTTCGAGCCCTGGCTTCAGCCATATGGCAGGCAGTTGGTGATGATTCCAACTTCACTTGTTGCTTTAGAAAGTTTTTTTTTTTTTTTTTTTTTTTTTTTTTTTTTTTTTTTTTTTTTTTGAGATGAGTGGTGGAAACCCCGACCACTCTAGATACATCCTTGGTCTTTAGGAGACATATTTTTTTTTTAAATACTTTGTAATAAAGATGAAAATAAGCACTCGCCAATCGTCGACTGAACCGAAAAATTTGGTGACTTGAAATAATTTGACAACCCGCCTTTTTTATATATATATATATATATAAACGGGACTATCCAAGAAAAAAAAAATTCTCCGGCACCTAACCTTATCCGTACGACAGGCACCCCGAACCATGCCCCATCTCCTTTGGCTCCCCAAGTGGTCAACTTCAATACTGATAATCTATGGGTGTGACTCACACGAGAGTAACTGTGCACGTGTATGCATCTTACATAGGCTACATTTGTTAATTTTGGCGAACGTTAATTTCCTTTTTTACGCAGTCTGCAAAAGAAATGGACAACTCATATGGAAAGTTACGTGGATATAAAAGAAGACTTGAAGAGAATTGCTCAAAAATCACTTCATTTTCAGGGCTCGAAATTAAAGGTGGTCCATTGGTCCGAGACCACAAAAACACTCAACGGACCAGCAGAATATAAATTATATTGGTCCCTCGGACTAGTAACCTTTTATTCTCATTTCTCTCTCGTAAATTAAATTTTCCCCTTTTTCCCTCAGCAATTATGTAAACAAAGACTATATTCAACGGTCTGGGAAAAGTAGACAATACTGCTTCTGTGTTTGTAATTTTGTCACCCCGCTTTCTTCCCTCCCTCCCTCCCTCCCTCCCTCCCTCCCTCCTTCCCTCCCTCCTTCCCTCCCTCCCGCACCTGCAAGACATCTGGCTATTCTGACTCCCTACCAGGCTTTGGGAAATCGGTAAAATCTAGCCCGTCCTCGAGGATGGCTAATAACATTTTTTACCCATCCTCCTAAGAATTTTTTGTTCACATTATATTCTTTAACATCTGTGCTCAAATACATCGTACAACAATAATACATTAGACGCAACTGCCTCACGATGAAGTGCGATAACTGCATATTCATACATCACCCCCACAGCGCTTAACCGCCGCGATCAAACTCGCCGACGCAAAGTCTGATAAAGGACCGAACCCAAAGAGCTAGAATCACTTGATTGCTTCTCAAAGACTGAACCCCTCAGAATTCTGATCTATGGGTGGATGAAGAGGGGTAACAGATGTAAGGAATCTTCTCTCTTTCCAATGTTTGGTAATTTGAAGGAATGGTAAATAAATAATCATATAAATCCTCATGTCTCTAAGCAATTTAAATCTCATCGACACTATTTGGACTGAATAGATGTTTCATACCTTAACTTCAGTTGTCAGACAACTAGAACAAATGCCATGAATGAATTGTAAACATATTAATTTTAAAGTTGAAACTAAAGTGGGAAAGAAAAGAAAATACCTCTGGCTGAAAATAGAAGAATCCATTCCAAAAATTCTAACGTGTTACATACTTCCGCCTATTACAGCAAATGGAAATTTTATTAAGAATTAAAAGGGGATAGAGCTCTGTACGGGTTTGGGCTTAGGCCCGGGCTGGGCTTGAGTTTTCTACTGTTTCGGGCCGGGTTGAGTCTTTTTTTTTTTTAAACGTCCGTTACGACCAGGCCGAACATATTTATTCTGAATATTTTTGCAATGGATTTAAATTGAATACATGAACTTATTCCATTTATTTCAGCAATCTAAAGATAAATGTTTAAGAAAATAAGCTCAATTCTCCGTACAAAATTTTCACAAATTTGTTTTTAACACGTCTGAATAAAAATCATTTCGGGCTCGTCAAGCCTCAGTTATCTTGAGGCCGAGTTCATTCTATATTTATAAATTCCTTCAGTCTTGGCCTTAGTTTAAGCATTGGTATTGTCGGTCGGTTGAAAATATGAAATTTTGGCACATGTAGACCTCAAAAAGGAGAACAGAACAAGTCACTTCGATCGTGAGCTTGCTATCTATCGCATTTTCGTTCAGTCATCGGATTCACTGGGTGGGGGATGAGGGGAGAGAAAATAACTAGCGCCTGTAGCTACAATGCAGGCCTGACGGCTCTCCTAGAAAGAAAGCATTGATAATGCACACTAGCTAAGTTTATGGGGGGGGGGAGGGGACTTGCAGACAATTTTCATTTATGGCACTTGAAAAGGCGGTTTTTGCCATAATTTTGCAATGATAACTTGTTATTTATTTATTTATTTATTTATTTATTTTTTACGGAATCTCTAATCTTTAATCGAACTAAGTATGGTATTTATGAATTTATGGAAATCCACATAATAAGATTCACATGTAATTTATTTTATTTTATAATTTATTTAAGTCCCGTGTACAGACCAGTAACAAAGGTTGCGGACCACTGAAGTCATGAAGTCACTAAAAAAATGAAGTCACTGGTCCTTTGGACCAGTGACTTCATTTTTTTAATTTCTACCCCTGATTTTTTTTCAAAAGGGTTCGTGCAATCCTAATTTATATAATTTACTATGTCTGTCTGTCCCAATTTTTAACCTTTTTCATTGTTGTAAATGAATATTAGAGAAAGGCATTTCATGTAATTTTCTTGCATATTTAACAATCTAACGATTTAAAACACGCAACTTATTTTTTTTTTAAATGTTGGTACTAGAAAGTTAAAAAAAACGATACTTTGAGGAAATTTGATAAAAACGAAACTTAGACGAAATTTATAAAAATTAATACTTAGAAGAAATTTAGGAACTTTTTGGCCAGTCGTTCTCTGTCGAAGATCGCAATGCTTATTGCAATTGTAGGAACATATGCCTTATACAAATGTGGGACCACCTATCTTGGTTTATATCCTATTGTTGCCAATACCTTTTTTTATGTTATATGAATAGATTTTTAAAAAAATTTTATATCAGACATCTTATGTGTGTGAGTGTGTATATATATACATATGAGACCATCGCAGGCCGGATTTGGCGCGTGGGCTTTACTGGTTCACTAAATTACTGGCTAGTAGCCACTGGCTACTAGAAAAAATGAACGTACTGGCCAGTGGCTAGTACTCTAAATTTCTTATTTTCATCTATACTTTGTAACTTATTCTGTATCCTTTTAAAACTATCAAAAAATACTCAAAGGATATTTTGTATCTAAAACTGAAATCGAGTTCTACATAAATTCAGGTTTTCACACTTGCAAGTGTCAATTATGTATGGTATAAACACTTTTAAGTTTTATATAATTCTTAGCTTTTATAATTCTTGGTTTTAGCAAATTTAAAAATTCAGAACAAATTGTTCTATATATGTATATGTATGTATGTGTGTGTTTGTTTACAAGAAAAAGTTTAGTTGTTGAAAATTTCAAAGTTCAGGTCTACAAGAAAAGGATCCAGTTGTTAGAAATTTCAAACTTGAGTTTATGGACTTGTTAAGTACATATTTCAGGATGATTAAAAAGAAAAAAAACATGTCTTCACTATAATTACAGCTCATTTTTAACACTTTACAACAAAGTTGAAAAGTGTTTATGACTTTGTTCATTCTGTCTGTCTGTCCGTAAGCATGATAACTGCCGTAAAAATAACTTAATCAAAATGAAATTTTAGTATGTTGTTCAGATGGTCTGTAGGACCTACGGGAATATAAATGAGTAATATCACCCAATTAGTTTTGGATTGAACCTGGGTTGAAAAAATGAAATACATTGAGCCCTATGGGACCTAATTTTTCAAACACTTTTTAAGCAGATTTAAAATTCACAAATTGCTTCGAAAATTTTAGGTAATATTCAAATTGTTCCATAAAATATATTAAAAAAAATTCAGCGAAATATATTCAGTAGTAAATAAAAATTAAAATAATAATAACACCTCTTATATGAAGCGATCACGTGACCATGATATGAAAAGATCACATGATCCACTTTAAAATGATATATGGCATCCATCTTGTCTCAAAATTGTGATTTTTAAAGTTCTTTTTAATTCATATTGAGTGTTGTATCCGTCCTAAAACCACTTTATTTTTGCTTAAATTCTGTGCATCTACATACTGAAACAACACAATTACAATATATTTGAGTTTAAATGATCATCCAAATTTGATTATTTCTACAACGAAGCCTATTTTTCACTTATGTAAAATGTAAACCATAAAATATGTAGAATGTGTTGTATTAGAACTGCTGTAATTCTTTAACACAAAATTATTTAGCCCGTGGAGCATAGCTGATATGAATGAAATGTTCATTGATTTTACAAAGAGAAGGACGATTTTTTTCGATGAAGTTTTAAGCATAGAGTTTAATTACTTGTAGCTCCATGGTCTTAATTTTTAAATAAAATAAATTATTAAGTATTGTGATGAATGAAATGAATGGGAAAATGTTATGAATGGGAAAATGTTATGAATGAAATTCTGTTTTTATAGAGAGATCCAGCCGTGTTATTTTTTCTATGACGTCATTTGAATGAATTTCAGTTGTTTTCGATGGAAGTTTTCAAATATAATAAATTATCGTAGTATTATAATAGTTTTAAAAATATTACCAAGGAATGTATCGCATTTTAAAGATGTTTAAACCAGGCAATTTATATTTCAATGCCATCATTTGAATGAAGTTCATTTTTTTCAATGAAGGTTTAGATTTCAAATATAATAAATTAATGTAGTATTGTGATAAGTTTTAAAATATTATTGAGGAATGTATTGTATTTTAGACTTGTTTAAATAAAATTGCATTGAAGTTGGAAAGTGTTTCATAATCAATGCTTTAAGCATGATTGATCTTTCTTGTTTATTATCAAGCTAGAACATTAACCCTTTCGCGACGGTGGCATTCCGGATCTGCCGCGGCCCAAAGTACGGAACGCTTCACTTCCGAACTGTTCCCAGGAGACGGCAATTTTTTTGCGCTAAGCCTAACTCTCAAAACAAATTCACTAAACATCAAGTATTCAACACAGAAATCTAGTATTTTCAGGAATAATAGAAATGTTTATTTTCTATTTGATGTATATTTTTCATACAAATCTGAATACAAAATACTCGTTAGTTGCTCTCATTCTTTTATCCAAAATAAACGAATAATTTCACTGCCTCTAAAACCCAAACAAAAAAAAATACTCTCTTATATTCCTATGATTCACCAACGAAATCATAAAGCTGCAATAAAAAAAAACCGAAACTCAATTATAAAATTGTTGATGCTGCAAAAATTGCTCTGTCTGTTTATATTACTAAATCATGTTTTACTGCTCCAAATGGAGAAATAATTCATTGGATCCTCCTTATGCCAAGGTCATGTATCTGCAAAATAAGTTGAAGTTAGTTCCACGGACATTTAACACCATCTAGTAGATAAATTAAAACGTTCCATGTGAAAGCATGCATGCGTGCCACTCGCCATTTGCGTTAAAGTTTCCTCCATCACAAGTGCGTGCCGTCCGTCCTTGAATGCAAGTTCGGGTGTGCCAATCGTCTCGAAAGGGTTAAAGCAGATAAAACTGCTTTAAAGCTTTTGGGCTGATAGCAGGATGAAGAATGTGATACAGAGTTTGAATCCTCCATTCAACTGCTTTCTGGCATCATCTCATGAGGAGTACAGAAAATAGATTTCTTTTACAATGCATATATAATTTTCAGAAAGCTGAATAGTTAGAAATAATATGGATACTTCATGCTCATCCAAGGTCACAAATGTAGCAAGAATGCGAAATCCCCAAATTGGCAGTGCCGGGATTTGATTTTATGGCCATTCATTTGATCCTAGGCCAGTATCATAGTATTGAGCTGAAGATGCCTTCAGCACAAGACATTTAATATTTACTGCCTTATAAGCATTTACTACAATTCCTTTTCTTGTCTTATATTACATTCTTCCAGTAACTCTATTATATTAGGATCTAAACCACAATTGTTATCTAAAGATCCATCTTCCAATTTAAGGAGCCATTCAGCAAATTCTGATTCCCTTGGATTAGTTCTTGTATATTTTTTTAAGTCAAAAGTGTTTAGCTTTAGTCAAGACTTAATTATTTTCGTCCTGTTATTATGTTGGAAGAGTCTGTCTCTAATCACTGCCTAAGAGGACTACTTTTCCACCAAATGGTATAATACTTTTTGTGATATCTCGAAGTAATCTTATCCATGGCTTGGAAAGCAAGATTTGGTGTTATTGTGCATTCGTCCCAAATAATAAATTTTGCACTAATCAAAAGGGATACTTCAGGTGAATTTGGTTGATTTCTACAATTAGACTCTGGAAACAGGTATAGGAAGCTTGAAAATCCTATGAACTGTTTGTTCTTCCACCAGGTAGAAGATCAGCGACTATACCTGTCCAAGCTACACAAATTGCTCCCTGGCCTAAACTTCTGACTTGTCTTGTTAATGCATTAAAAATAAGATTTTCTGCAACCACCTGGAGTACTTACAGAAAAACATTTTGATTGTTTGAGTTGTACAAGCTTGTAAAATGGAATCATCACGAATCTGCCTTTGATTGAGTCAATTGTGTAACTGATCTTTCACTTTTAGCTGCTTCAAATCCCAAGTCGATTCCTGTCTCACAGGTTATTAGTTATGAAGGCTGGAATAATCCGAAATCACTCGAGGTTTTCTTCAGCACTTGCAACAGAATATTAATGTTATTCAACACTAAATATAAACTCACGTGTTTAGTGTTTGATTGTAAAAAGTCTTCCATCACATGATTTGCATAATTTTCCCATAAAGTTAAAGGATCTGATGGTTCACACCATACGCATATAGACAAAAAGTTGCTGCAATTGTTTTGACATTCGATATTCTGCTGTATCTTGCATATAGTTTTTCATCACATATCGTCCGATAGAAGATGTCTTTCTCAATAGGCATCTTTGAATATGGGAAATAATATACTATTTGCAGTTCTTAGGTTTTCAAAGCACATGGTGCCAGATATGACATACTAACATCCATAGATGATAATAGTCTATCTTACAGCATACATTCGACTGACTAATCTTTCTCCTTTACCCTTTTCAGCTCTGTTCTTCCAAAATCCTCCTGATTGAAATGTCTGGGTATATCAGGATATAAAATATTGTCAATTGACTAAGTTTTTTCTTGAGCTGCAATGCAATTTGTTCATCACATTTCTACGAAGTAGACCGATCGAAAGCAGTAAGATGAACAGATAGTTGTACAAACATATAGGGTTTTTCATGCATGGGGGTTTTGATATATTCTTCACATTGCTTTTGGAGTAGAAATATATTGGGCATCTAAAAATTGCTCTATTTCATCGTATTGCAAATCTCTTTGTTCATTGTCATTTTATCGCAGTACAATATTTGCTCAATCATAATATTTGTAGATGTATTTCATGGACATAATTGAGCTACAAATTTCAGCATTTATATAAGCTTCATATTTTTTAGTCAAATAAGGGCTGTAAGGAACCACCCATTGATTGGATACATTGATGTTGAGAAGGGATAACAGTTCTGTTATCCCTTCTTCTATAAATAGGCCATACTTGTTTTCAATTGCTCTGTTAGAAACATATTTTGGATACCCTTTTGTACATACACATTTTCCATACATGGGGATTTGAAATTTAAAGCTCCGCAAGGCCCATAAATCATTGTAAATTTGATAATTTCATAAACTTTGGGGTTCTCTACAGGATCTGAAATTTCAGCAGAAATAATTGAGTCTACAATGGATATGTCTTTGGTTTGATCTGTTACAGTAAACCTCTCTTTTTAAACTCTGGTGTATACACATGCAATTAATTTACTTATAATTCCTTTCTTGGTAATATCATTTAGAAGAGAATCTTTTTTTAATGCAAGACCCTTGCAACAATATCTGGTCTGTCGCTAGCTGTCTAACCAGGTAAAAGTGAAAAAGTAATTTCTGGCCATTTTGGGTTGCATGTAAAGATAACAAACAAACTTGACTTCCCATATTCTATAGACATGGCCATCGCATCTAAGTAGTTGCAATACAGCACACTTGGACTACCAATAAATGTTGAGTGTAAAATAACAGGAACACCAAACCTTAGGCAATGAATTGGATTTATATTGTTTAAATAATCCATGAGACCTATGAATGAATGATATGAAGGTGGGAGGCTCCAGAAGAGCCCAGCACATCAACCAGAGGTCTATTGTACTACCCCAAAAGAGAAGATCTCTAAGAAAAGAGACCAGTAGCCGATGTGAAAATAAGCAGGCACTTGACAGGTATGTAGTTCAGCTCCCAGGGTTCAATCACATGACAACCAATGTTTTCGAATCTTTGAGCAGAGTAAACCTCACATTCACAGACAATGTGAACAGCCGTTTCTTCACTGTAATTGTAGTGCAAAGCGAATCTTTAGTGACATCCATAATGTTGAGGTGTCTCTTGAGGGTGCAATGCCCAGTAAGGAGCCTAACAGCCCTCCTGATGCCAGTTCTGCTGAGCTTGAAAAGTTCTTTTTGATGTGTACTAGGGTAATTGCAGTTGAGAATTTTTGCTTGCCTTTGTCCCTTAGTATTACGCCAGTTCTTACATTGAAGCTTCCTGAAGATGTCGTAGACAGTTCTTCTAACAAAGTCATTGGGGATACCCAAGGCCGGCTCAGGGCCAACAAAAGGAGTACTTGAGCCTTTCCTAGCAAGTTCATCTGCCAACTCATTGCCAGGAATGCCCGAATGACCAGGCACCCAGTAATGAATGACATTGTTATTGCTAACAATTTCACAGCGTGCATTGTAGCATTCCCAAACAAGGGAAGAAGTCATAGTAAACTTCCCAAGAGCCATAAGAGTAGCCTGACTGTCAGAACAGATGAAAATCTGGTTATTCTTATACTTCCTGTCATAGCAAATTCTACAGCACATAAGGATGGCAAAGACTTCGGCCTGAAAGACAGTAGCAAAATTGCCAAGTGGATAAGACAGCTCAGTACCATCATTAGAGCAGCACACACCAGCACCAGTGCTTGTGCCAATCTTCGAGCCATCCTTGTACCATATAATACAATTCCGTTTATTGTAGGTGGAAGTCCTCTTCCAGTCATCCCGCGAGGGAACCTGAATTTCATAAGGGTTGTCAAACGTGTATTTGACATGAATGCCATCAGGTGGCATACAGAAATAAGGATGACTAGCAACATTACTGTTATGTTCACCGCAAGATAGATATCTTGAGTAATCTTTCCAGTATGTCAGATATTTAAGTCTGTTCATGCAGATAAGTGCCTCTGCTTCAATACGCATGTAGAGTGGATGCAAACCGAGTAAAAGTTCAAGAGTTGCAGTAGGAGTAGTTTTCATGCATTCAGAGATTGCAATGCACACCATCCTTTGAAGCTTAACTAGTTCTAGTTTAGCTGTTTCACATCCAATTCTGGACCACCAAACAATGGATCCATAGGAAATGATAGGACAGATTACCATCAAGTAAATCCAATGGATAGCCTTAGGATTTAAGCCCCTGGTTTTCCGAATGGCATTCCTACAAGACCAGAAGATTCTTCTGGCTTTAGTCGTGCAATAATCCAAGTGTCTCTTCCAGTTGAGTCCCTTGTCAAAGTAAATTCCCAAGAATTTAACCTCCTTGGAGCAGATAAGCTTCTGCCCAAAGAAGCGAATCTCCCCAAGATTATGTATGCGTTTCCTAGTAAACGCAACCAAAGCAGTCTTATGCGGATTAACAGTAAGACCTGCATTTTTACACCATGTCTCAACCCCCCCACCGGCCATCCAAATGGTTGCTCAAGCCCTCAGGGCGAGTCGGACGGTCTGGGTCTTCAACCATGTCTCAACCCTCTTGAATGAAATGAAGGTGGGTGGCTCCAGAAGAGCCCAGCACATCGACCAGAGGTCTATTGTACTACCCCAAAAGGAAAAAGATCTCTAAGAAAAGAGACCAGTAGCCGATGCGAAAATAAGCAGGCACTTGACAGGAATGTAATTCAGCTCCCAGGATTCAATCACATGACGACCAATGTGCTCGAATCTGTGAGCAGAGTAAGCCTCACATTCACATAGAATGTGAGCTGCAGTTTCTTCGCTGTAATTGCAGCCTCTGCAAAGTGAATCCTTAGTGACACCCATAATATTAAGGTGTCTCTTGAGGGTGCAGTGCCCAGTAAGGAGCCCAACAGCCCTCCTGATGCCTGTTCTGCTGAGCCTGAAAAGTTCCTTTTGACGTGTACTAGGGCAATTGCATTTGAGAATTTTCGCTTGCCTTTGTCCCTTAGTGTCAGGCCAGTTCTTACATTGAAGCTTCCTGAAGATGTCATAGACAATTCTTCTAACAAGGTCACTGGGAATTCCCAAGGCCGACTCAGGGCCCACTAAAGGAGTACTTGAGCCTTTCCTAGCAAGTTCATCCACCAATTCACTGCCAGGAATGCCCAAATGACCAGGCACCCAGTAAAGAATGACATTATTATTGCTAGCGATTTCACAGAGTGCATTATAACATTCCCAAACAAGGGAAGACGTCACAGTGAACTTTCCCAGAGCCATAAGAGCAGCCTGACTGTCAGAACAAATGAAATTCTGGCTATTCTTATACTTCCTGTCATAGCAGATTCTGCAACACATAAGGATGGCAAAGACTTCAGCCTGAAAGACAGTAGTAAAATTGACAAGCGGATAATACAACTCAGTACCATCATCAGGGCAGCAAACACCAGCACCAATACGTGTGCCAATCTTCGAGCCATCTGTGTACCATACAAAACAGTTCCGTTTATTGTAGGTGGGAGTCCTCTTCCAATCGTCCCGCGAGGGGACTTGAATTTCATAAGGCTTATCAAACGTATATTTGACATGAATGCCATCAGGTGGCATACAGAAATAAGGATGACTAGCAACATTACTGTTAAGTTCACTTCAAGATAGATACCTTGAGTAATCTTTCCAGTATTTCAGATATTGAAGTCTGTTCATGCAGATAAGTGCTTCTGCTTCAACACGCATGTAGAGCGGATGCAAACCAAGTAAAAGTTCAAGAGTTGCAGTAGAAGTAGTTTTCATGCATCCAGAGATTGCAATGCACACCATCCTTTGAAGCTTAACTAATTCAAGTTTAGCAGTTTCACATCTAATTCTGGACCACCAAACAATGGATCCATTGGAAATGATAGGACAGACTACCATCGAGTAAATCCAATGGATAGCCCTGGGATTTAAGCCCCAGGTTTTCCCAATAGCATTCCTACAAGATCAGAAGATTCTTCTGGCTTTAGTCGTGCAATAATCCAAGTGTCTCTTCTAGTTGAGTCCCTTGTCAAAGTAAATTCCCAAGAATTTAACCTCCTTGGAGCAAATAAGCTTCTGCCCAAAGAAGCGAATATCCCCAAAATTAAGTATACGTTTCCTAGTAAATGCATGCGGATTAACCGTAAGACCTGCATTTTTGCACCATGTCTCAACCCTCCTGAGAGCAGGTAGACATCATGTCGGAGACAGTGTTGCGAAATTTGTCCCTGGCAATGATGGCAACATCGTCTGCATAACCAACGCAAGAAAAGCCAGAAACATTGATGCTCTCCAAAAGAGAGTCCACAACTATACACCAAAGAATTGGTGAAAGCACACCTCTTTGTGGACAGCCCGAAAGTGCATGCACAGTCATACTATCACCAAGTAAAGATGCACAGATATACCTATTAGATAACAGGTTCTTGATCCAGTAAGAGATCTTGGTATCAACACCTTTTCTATCAAGAGCATCAAGGATGGTGTCGATGGGTACCTTATCAAAGGCACCTTCAATGTCGAGAAAGGTGGCAAGAGCAACTTCCCTGGCATTGAAATTTCTCTCCAAAATAAAGGAGAGACTGTAAAGGACAGTGTCCGTAGATTTGCCCGGTTGATAGGTATGTTGAGAATTTGAAAAGGGCTTAGAGGCCGGGATCACTTCTCTTAAGTACCTATCAATAAGCTTCTCAATAGTCTTTAAAAGAAAAGACGTAAGGCTAATAGGCCTAAAAGATTTGGCCTCATAATAATTGTCCTTTCCAATTTTTGGAATGAAGATTACCTTAGTATGCCTCCATGCATTTGGTACGTGACCTAAGGCAATACAGGCTCTGTAGATGCTGCAGAGAATGGGAGCTAGCACCTCAATTCCCTCCTGGAGAAGAATTGGAATGATGCCATCAGTTCCCGGAGTTTTATAGGATTTATGGGAATTAATTGCCCATTTGACCCTATCAAGAGTAACAATGCCCCTGGCAATGCTCCAACTTTTGTCGTCAGAAGAGGACGTGGAGCAAGCAATAACATTGTCACAATGAACATAAGGATAAGAAACTGGAAAATGGACCCTGAACAGCTCAGTCAGGGTCTCTTCACCAGTAAGAGTAAAGTCAACATTTGACTTCTTGACAGTGTTCAAATTACAATTTCTGTCCCTTGCCATCGGCTTAACAAGTTTTACTACGGCAGGGGCATCTTTAATACCTTCGCAGTACGTTCTCCAAAAATTTCTCTTGGAGTCCCTGACTGCTTTATTATAAGAGGTAAGAGCAGATTTATAAACCTGCCATTCACCATTCTTCTTAGCTCTATTGAAGAGCTTCCTGCATTTCCCACGCAACCGGCTGAGCTCATTAGACCACCAAGGAACAATCCTTGGGGAGTCAGCAATTGTGGTTCTACAGTTGCTATGAAAGGTCTGGATAATGGCCTGTTGCACGGAGTCAACAGCCAAATCCAGTTTTTCAATAGAAGAATACTCACCATTGTGGCTAGCTAACCTGACCCCGAGATCATATTTGTAGGAACCCCAATTAGTACTTCTAGGGTTCCTACCCTTGTCAGCTGCAGGTTTTACAGGACCTTTAACAGAAAAAGAAATTAATTGATGGTCAGACAGGGATATATCATCTGAAACCTTCCAATTAACAACATTTTCATAAGCAGAGCTATTGCTTATGCTGATATCAAGCACTTCACGACGCTTTACAGTCACGAAGGTAGGAGAATTAACCTTATTGAGTACAAAGAGCTTATAGAGAAGGATCTGTTCAAAAGATCATCACCCCTACGGTTGCAATCACTATTGTTGCAAAGAGCTTATAGAGAAGGATCTGCTCAAAAGATCATCACCCCTACGGTTGCAATCACTACTACCCCACACAGTGTTATGGGCATTCGCATCGCAACCAATGATCATTTTTTTGCCATTACAATACTCAATAAGATTGATAATAACATTAGAAAGAGTTTCCTTATCTTCATAAGGAAGATAGGCCGAAGCAAAGATGTATTCCATCTTATGTTCATCAGTTTTAAGATTCACACTGATGGCAACATTGTCACCATCGAGGAACTTAACAAGATGAACAGCATTGAGCTTGTTGCTAACAGCAATACAGGCTCTAGGTCTGATACAGGATGTATCATAAAAGACATTGAATCCCTTGATCCCCAGACCCAAAATTTTTCCATTGCAGGTCCAGGGTTCCTGGATAAGAGCAATATCAGCTCTACCATTTAACAGCCTTTTGCTAAGAATAGCAGAGGCAGAACGACTGATGCAGATTTATTTGCACAACGTTAAAACAGCCCATAAGCAGGGACAAAAAGAGGGCAGAGAAAACCTAGGAGAGAGAGGCCCTCCTAGTAACATGACAATGATCAGCGTCAAGCACATTTTCATTGTCAAAATCCTGCATGCGTTTTTCCAGCTCATCATCAGAAATCAGAGGGTTTGCATGAAGTGTAACATCAGAACCAGAAGCAATTTCTAGATCATTAAGTTTAGATATCATAGTCTCAAGACTACTGATACTTACCTGAGAGGAGGTCGCCCGGTCTACTGGCTGTTCCTCCATCTCCATCTTCCCTTTGGGCTTCTCGTTTGGATCCCGAAGACTCCACGGGCCAAACCGGTAAAGGCACCATGGTCAGCTTTGCGAATCACATCCGCAGCCTCCGAATCCACCTCGAAGATCAATCTTACAGAGTGGGGTTCCACAAAATTTTGCAGAACATGCCACTCCTCAGGCTTCAGCTCCGGGTTGAAATGGTTCAGCCGTTTCAGCAAGATGCTCGGCTCCTTGGTGTACACATCTCTGGTCTTAAAGGCCACCTTGACAGGTTTGGGAAGGTCATTGGCACTCAAGACTTTTAATTGCCTCTCCCAGAACCTGACTGTTATTATGGAAGGTTCTCTTAACCCATTCCACAGTATTTGCATCATTGCACTGAAGAACCGAGGCTCCAGCGTTTGAGCTAAAGCCATGAATCTTCGGAAGTTGCTCACCAGTAGGGATCTCATCTATCTTATCGAGAGTCACCATCTGGATGATATCAACCTCTTCCTTGCTCAGCTTACTAGAAGGGAAGGATTTCTTGACGATTGCCATCTTAATAGCCTGGACTGCCTGAGCATATGTTCCAGGTTGGATGTCTTTCCTTGATCTTTTCTTGACGACCAGATCTCTTGGAGAAGGTGTGGCTCCTTCTGACCTAAGTCGTTTGGTGCCTCCGACCTTCTCTGTGACAGTGCCAGCTTTTGCAAGTCTCTGGTCCAGCAGCCTAGGCATGCGCCTCCTCCTGCGCCTCTGTGCTTTAGTGAGTATACCCTGCGTCATAGCCATGGTTTCAATGTGTCGGTCACCGAGACTCACGACTCTACTTCCTTCCACAGCCGGACTGCAGGTTTCCTCCTTTTTGCCAAGATCCAACCCCAGAGGGGTTGTTTCTGTGGCTGATTGGGAAACACCCGAAGATGAACCCAATCCTTTTTCAAAACTTTCACTTTTATTATTACAGCACAGAGAACCAGAAAAACTTGGAAGAGTCTCATCTAATTGCTCCATGCTGTAGCCACTAAAGAGAAAAAGACCACGGATTACTTCCAGTTCGATCGAAGCCCCCGCTAGGCTCCGTCTCCCCACACTTTTCTGACGTGAAAAATGTAACCGCCGGAGTCATTCGCAAAGCTAGATGATAAGGAGCAGGCCATAACGTGCACCAGGTACACAGGGCCCAAGGATCCAAGGGGGATTTCTCGATATGAAACGCTCCCCACCATCCAACCAACGCAACCAAGGGACTCAACCTCTGGAACCGTTTACTACAAACGTTTCTTGAAAGCAAAACTACAGATACACGCCGCTTTGCCCTTTTCGCAACACAGCCACCTGGTCCCGAGCCCAAACGGTATACCTTACGGCAGAGGCCGAAGAGTGGTACTAAGGCCCATAAGGCAGGAGTGAAGTTTACTAGGGGCTTAGCATTGATGCAATCTGCAGCTAGAAGAAAAAGTTTGCTCGGGTACCTCGGGATAGCAACACCCATATCCACAAAAGAAATGGATCCCTGAGGATTTTATAGAGTGAGACTAGGTGCCTCACTTCCAACCCCCAACCTGGAGGACCAGGATGCCTCATTTAGTCCGGAACCTCACCTTCGACCTGTCCGGCAAGGGAGACCCTACCAGTAGCCGAAGCTACCACCGGCATAGCTCTTAGGATCATCTCAACCCTCTTAAGAGCAGTAGACATCATGTCGGAGACAGTGTTGCCAAATTTGCCCCTGGCAACGATGACAACATCATCTGCATAACCAAAGCAAGAAACGCCAGAAACATTGATGCTCTCCAAAAAAGAGTCCACAACTATACACCAAAGAATTGGCGAAAGCACACCTCCTTGCGGATAGCCCGCAAGTGCATGCACAGTTATACTATCACCAAGTAAAGATGCACATATATACCTATTAGATAACATGTTCTTGATCCAATAAGAGATCGTGATATCAACACCTTTCCTATCAAGGATGGTATCGATGGGTACCTTATCAAAGGCGCCTTCAATGTTGAGAAAGGTGGCAAGAGCAACTTCCTTGGCATTAAAGTTTCTCTCCAAAATAAAGGAGAGACTGTAAAGGGCAGTGTCCGTGGATTTGCCCGGTTGATAGGCATGTTGAAAGCTTGACAGGGGCTTAGAAGCCAGAATCACTTCTCTTAAGTACCTATCCATAAGCTTCTCAATAGTCTTTAAAAGAAAAGATGTAAGGCTAATAGGCCTAAAGGATTTGGCCTAGTAATAATTATCCTTTCCAATCTTTGGAATGAAGATTACTTTATGCCTCCATGCATTTGGTACATGACCCAAGGCAATACAGGCTCTGTAGATATTGCAGAGAATGGGAGCTAGCACCTCAATTCTCTCCTGGAGAAGAATTGGAATGATGCCATCAGTCCCTGGAGTTTTATAGGATTTAGGGGAATTAATTGCCCATTTTACCTTATCAAGAGTAACCACACTCCTGGCAATGCTCCAACTTTTGTCGTCAGAAGTAGACGTGGAGCAGGCATTAACATTGTCACAATGATCATAAGGATAAGAAACTGGAAAGTGGACCCTGAACAGCTCAGTCAGGGTCTCTTCACCAGTAACAGTAAAGTCACCATTTGACTTCTTGACAGTGTTTAAATTACAATTTCTGTCCCTTGCCATCAGCTTAACAAGTTTTGCCGTGGCAGGGGCATCTTTAATACCTTCGCAGTACATTCTCCAAGAATTTCTCTTGGAGTCTCTGACTGCCTTATTATAGGAGGTAAGAGCAGATTTATAAACCTGCCATTCACCATTCTTTTTAGCTCTGTTAAAGAGCTTCCTGCATTTCCCACGCAACCGGCTGAGCTCATTAGACTACCAAGGAACAATCCTTGGGGAGTCAGCATTTGTGGTTCTGCAGTTACTATGGAAGGTTTGGATAATGGCCTGTTGCACGGAGTCAACAGCCAAATCCAGGTTTTCAATAGAGGAATACTCACCAATGTGGCTAGCCAAACTGACCCTAAGATCTTCTTTGTAGGAACCCCAATTTGTTCTTCTAGGGTTCCTACCCTTGTCAGTCGCTGGTTTTACTGGACCTTTAACAGAAAAAGAGATTATTTGGTGCTCAGAAGGAGATATATCATCTAAGACCTTCCAATTAATCACGTTCTCATAAGCATTACTATTGCTTATGCTAATATCTATCACTTCGCGACACTTTGTAGTCACGAAGGTAGGAGAGTTACCCTTATTGAGTACAAAAAGGTTGAAGAGTAAGATCTGTTCTAAAAGATCATCACCCCTACGGTTTCAATCACTACTACCCCAAACAGTGTTATGGGCATTCGCATCATAGCCATTAATCATTTTTTTGCCATTACAATGCTCAATAAGATTGATAATGACATTAGAGGAGGTTTCCTTATCTTCATAAGGAAGATAGGCCGAAGCAAAGATGTATTCTATCTTATGCTCATTAGTTTTAAGATTCACACTGATGGCAACTTTGTCACCATCGAGGAATTTAACAAGATGAACAGCATTGAGCTTGTTGCTAACAGCAATACAGGCTTTAGGTCTGATACACGAAGTATCATAAAAGACATTGAATCCCTTGATCCCCAGACCCAAAAATTTTCCATTGCAGGTCCAGGGTTCCTGGATGAGAGCAATATCAGCTCTACCATTTAAAAGCCTTTTGATAAGAATAGCAGAGGCAGAACTACTGTGATGCAGATTTATTTGCACAATCTTAAAACAACCCATAAGCAGAGACAAAAAGAGGGCTGAGAAAACCAAGGAGAAAGAGGCCCTCCTAGTAACATGACAATGATCAGCGTCAAGCACATTTTCATTTTCAAAATCCTGCATGCGTTTTTCCAGCTCATCATCAGAAATCAGAGGGTTAGCATGTAGTGTAATATCAGAACCAGAAGCAATTTCTAGATCATTAAGTTTAGGTATCATAGTCTCAAGACTAATGATACTTATCTGAGAAGAGGTCGCCTGATCTTCTGGCTGTTCCTCCATCTCCAACTTCTCTTTGGGCTTCTCGTTTGGGTCCCGAGGAATCTTAAAGACTGCGGTCCAAAGCGGTAAAAGCACCAAGGTCAGCTTTGCGAATCGCATCCGCAGCCTCCGAATCCACCTCGAAGATCCATCTTATGGAGAGGGATTCCATAAAATTTTGCAGAACACGCCACTCCTCAGACTTCAACTCCGTGTTGAAACAGTTCAGCCGTTTCAGCAAGATGCTCGGCTCCTTGGTGTAAACATCTCTGGTCTTAAAGGCCACCTTTACTGGTTTGGGAAGGTCATTGGCACTCAAGATGGTAAGTGCCTCCCCCAAAACCTGACTGTTATTATGGAAGGTTTTTTTAACCCATTCCACAGTATTTGCATCATTGCACTGAAGAACCAAGGCTCCAGCATTTAAGATAAAGCTATGAATCTTTGAAAGTTGCTCACCAGTGGGGATCTCATCTATTTTATTGAGAGTCACCACCTGGATGATGTCAACCTCTTCCTTGCTCAGCTTACTTGAAGGGAAGGAGTTTTTGACAATTGCTATCATGATAACCTGGATTGTCTGAGCATATGTTCCAAGTTGGATGTCTGTCCTTGATCTTTTCTTATCGACCAGATCTCTGGGAGAAGGTGTGGCTCCTTCTGACCTAAGTCATTTGGTACCTCCAACCTTCTCTTTGACAGTGCCAGCTTTTCCAAGCCTCTGATCCAGCTGCCTAGGTATGCACCTCTGTGCTTTTGTGAGTATATCCTGCATCACAGCCATGGTTTCAGTGTGTCGGTCACCAAGGCTCGCGACTCCACTTCCTTCCACAGCCGGACTGCAGGTTTCCTCCTTTTTGCCAAGATCCAACCCCAGAGGGGTTGTTTTAGTGGCTGATTGGGATTCACCCGAAGATGAACCCAATCCTTTAACACTTTCTCTATGGCAGCATGGAGAACTAGGGAATGGTACATCTAATTGCTCCATGCTGTAACCACTAATGAGAAAAAACCACGGATTACTTCCAGTTCAATCGGAGCCCCCGCTAGGCCCCATCTCCCCACACTTTTCTGACGTGAAAAGTGTAACCGCCGGAGTCATTCGCAAAGCTAGATGATAAGGAGCGGGCCATAACGTGCACTAGGTACACAGGGCCCAAGGGTCCAAGGGGGATTTCTCGATATGAAATGCTCCCCACCATCCAACCAATGCAACCAAGGGACTCGACCTCTGGAACCGTTTACTACAAACGTTTCTTGAAAGCAAAACTAAAGATGCACGCCGCTTTGCCCTTTTCGCAACACAACCACCTGGTCCCGTTCCCGAGACCAAACAGTATACCGTACGGCAGAAGCTGAAGAGTGGTACTAAGGCCCATAAGGCAGAAGTGAAGTTTACTAGGGGCTTAGCATTGATGCAATCTGCAGCTAGAAGAAAAAGTTTGCTCAGGTGCCTCGGATAGCAACACCCGTATCCACAAAAGAAATGGATCCCTGAGGATTTTACAGAGTGGGATTAGGTGCCTCACCTTCGACCTGTCCGGCAAGGGAAACCCTACCAGTAGCCGAAGCTACCGCCGGCATAGCTGTTATGATCATCGGAACACGCAAGCTCCACCACCGCGTCACGGCACAGGCATCATTTAGTGGAGCCATGAGACCTAAGTATGAATCTACTTGGAGTTGCTTTTGTTGTTGTCTTAAGGATTGTCATCACCTTCCTTCAATTATAGCATCAATGTCCACAGTGTATTGCTGAAATAATTTCTGTGCATAAAAGAGTGGTGTAAAATTATATTACACTGGTATGATAAGAATAAAATCAGAGTTGACATTTTCAAGTCTCCTTTTTCGCTGTTGAGGTAATTGCACAACACATCTGATCAATAACTGTAACTGTTTTTGTTACGTTTTTGTAATTCATGTTTTGGCAATGTTAGTTGAAGTTGTTGCAATTTGTTGTCATGTTGTTGCAGTTTTGAAATGCTCGAGTGTTTGTTGTTAGATGAGAAATATATATGTGTGTTGTTTTAATGTTTTATCGGACTCTTGTTGTGTTGTTGCTAATCTCCCATCTGGTCTGACGGAGTCAGATCAGATCAGTAGAACCGTTGACTTTAATAAAATCCGATACCAAAAGGGGAGAACCATAAATGTCCTCCCTGTCCAGCCCGAGACAGTCTAAAATATGTTCTGGCGAAGCCTGGACTTGCCGGCACTTAGTGTAAATGGGAAAATGTTTTTTGGCCTCCAGAATACAACAGGCCTTTCAAGTGTCCACTGGCTAGCCAGGTTAGACAACTGTTGAGTTGCCTGTCACAAGGAAGAGACAGAGAAAGTCCTGGTCTATTTCCCCTATACCAGCAGTGAGAGGGAGGCAGAAGCCATTTTTCCTTGTTTTGGGCCTTTTGCCTCGAGATTAGTTCCAGGTAAGTAAGCTCCTCGGCAGCAGGAACAGGAAGATTCAGTCCCTCCCTAGCAAGGGAATCCGCCAGTTCGTTTCCGTGAATATCCACATGGGACGGGATCCGCTGAAAGTGTATTTCATGCTGGTGGGAGATAATTTTTACTTTCTGAAGGATAGATAAGCTGGTTTTATCTCCAATGTGGGTCCAGTTTTTAAGGTGTTGAATAGAGCTACGGCTATCAGATAGTATCCAGATACCTCCATAGTTGCCCGCACTCATTATAATCTCAAGTCCCATATTGATTGCTAATAATTCGCTTCGGAAAACCAAGCAGTAGTCGGGGTTTCGTTGTTTTATCGAGTATTCATCTGTAGGTGTTTTAATAAAAACTCCACTTCCTGCCTTTTCGTCCATTCTACTACCATCTGAGTAGATAGTAATATCATTTGGAGGGATTTTGACAATAATCTCCAGGGCCAATTGTTTAAGAAAAACGGGTAAACAATCTTTCTTATTTGGAGTAGTTTCAAGGCCTTCATGGAAATGAACATTGGAAAATTCTACACATGGATTTAGATTACTATGTAGAAAATGTGGTTTAACATTCTCTGCGATTAGTTGTTGAGATTTAATTTGACTGAATGGACTATTTTTCTTGAGTCTCTGGTTACAAGTCCAATTTTTTAAATAACCGGCAGTTTTATTATCTTGGTTTAGACTGTAAAGTCTATTGAAGTGTTTGATCAATCCTGCCAATCTTCTGTCAATAAGAGGCTGCAAATCTGCCTCATAAAGTACAATCTCTGATGGACAGCTTCGTTTCATTCCGGTAATGATGCGAGCGGCGCTTAGCTGAACTCCCTCCAGTTTTTTCAAGTTTGTCTTTGAGGCACAGCAGTAAATAGGAAAGCCATAATCAAGAATGGGTCTGATGAGAGCTTGATAGGAAGTCCTGAGAGTAGAAGCTTCAGCGCCCCAATCTCTACCAGCTATATGTTTAATGATATTTAAACGTTTCCTGGCTTTCAAGGTTATATATTCTATATGTTTGTTACATGTAAATTCGGGGTCGAGAACGAAACCCAGATATCTAGGATGTTTCTCGTAGGGAAGTCTGTGGTGGTTGAGCATTAAGGATGGTTGATAGTTATAGATGTGTTTATTGGTTGTAAAGAAAATGGTAATAGGCTTGGCAGGTTTAAAACTTATCTTGAGCTCTTCTGCAAACCTGGACATGGCTGCCAGTGACTTGTTGAGCTCCAGCTCGACCTCTTTAACCACCTCACCACTATTCCAAAGTGCGATATCGTCCGCAAAAATTCCAATGTTAACCCCGGAGGAGACAGTTTTCTCGAATCCGGCCATGTATAGAGTAAAAAGAGTTGGACTGAGAACTGTTCCTTGGGGAACACCCTGGCTAAGGTGAAAGTTGTCCGAGAGGGTTTTATTGAACTTAACCCTAATAAATCTTTGATTGAGATAGTCAGACAACCAAGCCAAAGCATTACCTCGGATGTTAAAGGTATTGTGTAATTTAATAATAAGTTTATGCTTCCACACTCTGTCGAAAGCCTTAGTGAGATCCAATAGAGCCGCTACACTGTGATGAGTAGGCCTGTAGTTCTGTGCGTCTCTAATAGTTTGGGCGAAGAACAGAACAAGATCAATAGTGCTATGGCCTCTCCGAAAACCATATTGTTCACCAGGGAGTAGATTATTGTTGTTTAGAAAGAACTGGAGCCTGATGAGGACAATTTTCTCTAATAATTTACTTATAGTACAGGTCAGTGCAATAGGTCTATAGTCCTCAGGCGAGCCAGAGTTTTTATTTGGCTTCTTAATAGGTATGACTGTGGCCTTTTTCCATTCTCGAGGCACACGCCCTTTTTTCCAGGAGAGGTTAAACAAGTCCAGCAGTTTCTGTTTTCTCATGGATCCAAGGTTTTCAAGCATAACTCCATGAATCCCATCCGGAACCGGAGATTTTCTGAGATCCAGAAAAGCCAATGCAAGAAGCATCTCCTGTCCATTAAAATTAGTGATCAGAGTATGGTCTCCATGATCAGTGCTGCGACATCCGTGTACAACATTTCTAGCCTTGCGCAGAATCGGTTTATCCTCGCTTGTGAAGTTGAATCTGCTAATTTGTTGGTAATGGAAAGCAAGGCCATTAGCAGCTGATTTGTCGTCTATAAACATTTGGTCATTGTTATCTTTAATTGTGTTACATTTTTCATATTGCGTTTGCTCTTTGTTGATTCCCCTGAGTAGTTTCCAAAGTTTTGAGTCTGGAGTCCTGGCATCAATTTTACTGCATATCTCGTTTCAACGGGATCTTTTTAGCCGAGTGTAAGCCAGTTTAATTTCAGCATTGATCTTGCCAATCTCTGGTCTTAAGTTGTCCCCCGAATGCCTGGCAGATTCCAAAAGATGTTTTCTCCTCTCAAAGAGGGGATCAAGGGTGGCGGAATGTTGTGAGAAATAAGGCACAAAACGTTTGATGTTACCTCTAGGGATGAAAGCCCTGGCGTGCCTGAGAATAATTGCTCTGAAAATTTGCCAACTTTGGTTAACAATCCAAATCGGACTCTTGAAGTATATTATTTATTCTTGTTATTCTAACATTCTCAAAATCCTAACCTCATTCTCCATTTGGAAAAAGAACATAAAACATTGGGTCACAATTAGGGTTTAGAGGATGGATATTAATGTGGTGTTGACCTCTTGAATATATGCAAATATCTCTATTTGATGGAGGTTTACCATCTTTACTTTCAAAAACTACAGCTACTTCATTAACCTAAGAAGCATTGCACTGCCATTTATGTGTATCTTGGTTTGACACTTTACAACACAGTTGAAAAGTGTTTATTACTTTGGTCGTTCTGTCTTTCTGTCCGTTCACACGATAACTGCCATAAAAATTACCTTATCAAAATGAAATTTTAGTATGTTGTTGAGACGGTCTGTGGGATATATAGAAACGTAAATGAATTATATCACCCAACTAATTTTGGATTGAACCTGGGTTGAAAATATGAAATACATTAAACCCTATGGGACCTAATTTTTCAAACCTTTTTTAAGTAAAGTGTACAAGTTTTAAGCAAGTTATTCACAAATTGCTTTGAAAAGTTTAGGAAATATTAAAATTATCCCATAAAATATATGAAAAAAAAAATTGAGCAAAATATGTTCTGTAGTTTTTTAAATAAAAATTAAAATAATAATTGCACCCATATAATATAAAAAGATCATGTGACCCACTTTAAAATAAAGTATAGCATCCATATTTTTTTCCCAAAGTAAAAAATCGTGATTTTCAAAGTTTTTTTAAATTTATATTTAGTGTTTAATCCATCATAAAACCACTTTATTTTTGTGCATTTTTTATGCATCTATATTCTACGCCAGTGCATTTACAATATTTTGGAGTTTAACCTTTTGCTGTCGGTTGACACACCCACGCATCAATTGCGAACTTGCATTTAAGGACGATCGTCACACATTCGTATCGGAGAAAACTTTACCCTAATGGATGGCCGTCACGGATGCGTGTTTTCATATGGAACGTTTATGTTTGAATTTATTTGTCTACTAGATGGCGTTAAATATCCATGCAATCAACTCCAATGTATTTTCCAAATACTTGACCTTGGCATAGGGGGGGATCCAATGAATTATTTCTCCGTCTGGAGCTGTGAAACATAGTTTTGTAATATAAACAAATAGAGCACTTCTCGTATCCTCTGCTATTTTATAATTTAGTTTCGGTTCTCATTTTGGTTTTTGCTTTATGATTTCATTAGTGAATAGGGAATCATAGGAATATAAGAGAGTATTTATTTTAAGTTTGGGTTTTAGAGGAATGCGCGGCAGTGAAATTATTAGGTTACCTCGGATAAAAGAATGGCTAGGCCAGGACGTTTTCTTTCTGTGGAAGAATATACTCATATGATAAACGAACCGGGCAGTAATGAAAGTGATGTACATAGTAAAAATTCGTGGAACTGCGGTATTTCTAAAGATGAATCTGAAAATGCAAGTGAATCTTTAGATTCTCAGCATACTGTTATTACAACACCGCCAGCTTCAGTACCTGTTTCTGCGAATGATGACAGGAGATTTGAAAGATCTGAATTCTTTTGAGTTTTTGAGCATACTTGAAATCAATCACAATATTATGCCGTCTAATTTAGATAAGGAAATTAATTTTTTTAGCATATTTTCCGATGATGAATAGTAAAATTCTTAGTAAAAGCAACTAACGAGTATTTTGTATTGAGATTCGTATGAAAATTATACATCAAATAGAAAATAAGTATTTCTTTTATTCCTGAGAAAAGTAGATTGCTGTGTTGAACAGATGATTTTTAGTGAATTTTTTTCGAGAGTTAGGTTTAGCGCAAAAAATTAGTCGCCGTTTGGGAACTGTTTGGAGATAAAGTGCTCCGTCCTTTGAGCCACGGTAGTTCCGGAATGCCGCCATCTGCAAAGGGTTAAATGATCATCAAACTTTGATTATTTCTACAACAAAGCCTAATTTTAATGGATGCAGAATATAAACACGTGATTGTAAGATGAGTTGTATAAAAATTGCTGAATTTTTTTCATGCAAAATTATTTAACTCTGGAGTCTGGAATAAAAGTGTGTGAATGATATATTCACTGATTTTACATAGAGAGTCAGATTTTTTATATTTTGATGACGTCATTTGAATAAAGTTCATTTTTTTCGATGAAGTTTTAAGTTTTTAAGTAAAATAAATTTTTGTAGTTCTGTGATAATTAAAAAAAATATCACCATTGAATATATCACAGTTTAGAGATGCGATACATTCAGCGGATTGCATTTCAGTTCGAAGTGTTTCATAATCAATGATTTATGTATGATTGATCTTTCTTGTTTATGCTATATATCTGTGTATGCATTTGGTCCATCCCTTAGCCCAACCTCTGAAACATTCCCTGATAAATTCTTATATAGAATTTAAATTATTAAATTTATATGTGCAATTTAAAATGTTGTCTAATAAGTATATAAAACTAATATTCAAGATTCAAGTTTTTTTGTTTTCTTTAGCCAAAAGGTTGTGTAAGGGCTTTTGAGAGTAAAAAAAAATTAATGTCAGTTGAGGAGAGAATAGTTTGTGATAACAAAATAAATGTAAAATAAATATTTTATTATGCATGTTATAAATTGAAAATAGACATATAAATTTACTCAACTCTTTTAGAATTTAACTTATCTTGTAAAAATGCAAGATAATTAGTAGTAGTTAATTATACATTATTTAAAGTGTTGTTATCTAACATATTTCTATAAAACCTGTGAGATTTTGCATCTGTAGTGTAAGAAAAGCAATGTGACAGCAAACCCACATCAGAGTTTTTAGTTATGCAGTTATGTTTACATGACTCCTGTGTTTTATGTTACACTTTGATATTATCTAACAGCTTTTCTTCGCTGTACTAATTATGTGTTCATGGCACTTCTAGAAATTAAAGTGGAATGGATATCGTGGGACAGTTTTCATTCTAATATTTTTTCTATTTTTCCTATAACCTCTACTACTATAGTTTTTTATTATGCTGTTTGATTATTTTTTATGAAAATAAATGAAACAATATAATGCAATCAATATTAACCAAGAAAATAGAAAAAAAATTAGGTTTTGTATATTATTTTATAAGGTTAAGAGGGTGTGATCATTTCGAAAAATATAGATACCGAATTTAAAGTTTTTACTTAAAATTATATATTTGTCACTTTAGTCTTTTTATTTTTAACTGGTGAGCAAGCACTAAAGTAAGAATTGTTGTATTTAAAAATGTTAACTTTTGTCACGGAGAATCTGTATTGGGCTTTACCAAATATGATATTTTATTCTAAATTATGAGTATATAAATTTTTTTCTGCCTATTTGTCTTGGAGGCTACTTTTTACCTCCAAAACAGGTTCATATTATTACTAATTTGTTTTATGCTGCATTTTTAATGATTTTAAATTTTAGCTATCTTTTTAGTACTTGAAAAATTATTTTTGTTCTTATTCATAATTTTATATCAATTGCTAAATTGGATTAAATATTTGCATTCTTTTCCAGGAGTGCTGTTTGGAACCAGATTGATTCAGCACCAAAAGAGGTGTCAAAGCCAGCAAAATTATCACAAAAGAAATGTGAACCAAATGTTTCCCTCCCTAGCTCCAGTTCTCTAAGACAAACTGTCACTAATCAGATTGTAGGAATTAATGCACAAAAGCGAAATTTGTACTTTCGAGGACCTGATTCACGTAAAACTAATTCTACCAATTCTGCTGCATCTCATGTTGTCCAAAATAAAGAAAAAGACTATGGACAATCTTCTACACAGGAGAGACAAAGAAATCAACATGGGCAATCTTTTACACAGGAGAGACAAAGAAATCAATATGGACAATCTTCTACACAGGAGAGACAAAGAAATCAACATGGACAATCTTCTACACAGGAGAGACAAAGATATCAACATGGACAATCTTCTACACAGGAGAGACAAAGATATCAGCATGGACAATCTTCTACACAGGAGAGACAAAGAAATCAACTTGGACAATCTTCTACACAGGAGAGACAAAGAAATCAACATGGACAATCTTCTACACAGGAGAGACAAAATCAACATGGACAATCTTCTACACAGGAGAGACAACGAAATCAACATGGTCAATCTTCTACACAGGAGAGACAAAGAAATCAACATGGTCAAAGTCATAGATATCCTAAAAATGGTAGTAGATATACAAATGATAACAATGAGTGTAGACCTAAAATATTTTCTGATAAATGTGCAAAACCAATATCATTTAGTGGTTTGAATGAATTGATTACAAAGCACCCTAATGAAATACTGCTCAGTATTAGTAGAAAGGATTGTGGGTTCTTAATTCTTCTTCAGCAAGAAAATATTCGGCATGATTTCATGGCTATTGTATTAATAGCCTTAGGAAAATCATGTTCAGCTGATTTAAATAAAAATGTAAGTTACTTAATCAACACTGTATGCAGTAATATTTCTTTTCTTTTAAATTCTGTTCAGCTATATCTCGTATGGATTCGCCAGATTCCTTTAAAAACTTTTCATTATGAGTCCTTATCATATTTAACAATATTTTTGCAGAAATTTCAACATACTGTACCATCTTCATCATCTGAGATGATTTCAATATTGCTGCCTTTACTTAATGTAGCTTGTGAAAAGGTCTTGAATTCACATAGATTGTATGAAAGCGTTATGAAAAAGTTGGATGAGATTAATGAACAAAATGAACATTTCCTGAAAAAGTATACTCCTGAAGAAGTAAAAAGAGCATCTCGTAGAGAAAAACTTCAGTTGCTTGAACCACCAGAAAACTACCGTTCCATTCCAGTCTTGCCTAGCATAGATGATATACATTCACCTCATACATTTTTACGTCCCAATATTGTCAAAGGGAAATACACTCATACTGAGCATTATTTGGATGTACAATATCGTTTACTACGAGAAGATTACATCAGACCTTTACGAGAAGGCATTGCCGATTACTTAAGACTCAAAAAACTTAAGAAACCTTTAAAAAGTTTCAGAGATATTAGAGTTTATAATGATGTGCACATTGTGAAACAAGATTTTGTGAATGGAGGTATGGTACATATTGCAGAATTCTCTAAGGAAACTTTTGCAAAGATTAAATGGGAATATAGCAAAAGATTTCTATCTGGATCTTTACTGTGTTTCTCTTTAGATGACTTCCAAACAATGTTGTTTGCATCAGTGGCAAGAAGAATACCTGATGAACTTACGAAAGGTCTTTTACTTATTCGTTTTGAAGATATTTCAGATGAAGTTCTAAATCTGAACCCTCTAAAAAGCTTTGTGGTTCTTGAAACCAATGCTTATTTTGAAGCATATCGTTATAACTTAAAAGCACTCCATGAACTCAGTGAAGAAACTTTACCCCTTAAAAGATACATTATAGATGTTGAAAAGACAATTAATTGTCCTGAATATTTACATGAAACAACAACTTATGACATGAGACCACTCTTGGTTCCTTTAGAAGCAAAGTATATTAAACACACAATGGACACTGAAGGTGATGTATGTGTGGAATATGAATTTCCCTCTGGTGTACTTAATACAGCGAAATCTGTTCCAATTTTGAAGGATTATTATTGGCCTACAGAATCTGATTTAAACTTGGATCACTCTCAGTACATTGCCCTGAAAGCTGCTGTCACCAAAGAGTTCAGTGTCATACAAGGTCCTCCTGGAACTGGTAAAACATATATTGGATTACGCATTGTTCAGCTACTTTTGCATAATATTAATAAGTGGTGGGTGAGAGAAGTAAATTCTTTACCAATATTGGTTGTTTGTTTTACTAATCATGCTTTAGATCAGTTTTTAGAAGGTTTAATGCTTTTCACTAACAAAATAGTTAGAATAGGTGGTCGTGGAAATGAAGCTGTTGAAAAATTTCAGCTGCGTAACTTAAAACAGGTTTCAGTTACTAAACATGAAATTCCAAAATATATCTCATCAAGCATGTGGCATAAAAATCATGAACTCAAAGGCTTGAAGCTGGAAATTGATGAAATCAACCAATCTATTCAAAAAACTGGGTCCACTGTGTTGGGAGAAATGGATTTAATAAAATTTATTCCAAGTTATCAGTTTGATTCTTTGAAGAGTATAAAAAATTTCCCGGATTTCAAAGAATTTAACTTGACTGATGATGGACTTATAATTCACGATTGGTTAGGCATACGTTCCAGAATAGGTGAAGATAATTATAATCCAGATATTTCTGAAAGAAGAGATGTTATTGTTCAAAAGGTTGATGATAGCATTTCTGTTGTTGAAGAAAAAATTGATGATGAGGATATTGAAAGTATTGGTGAAGGTGATGTAGAATTCATTGAAGCTCAACGTGATATTGATTCTGAGGAATTTGCTGATGTATCCTTTGATATTGAAGCTTCCGAGAAGGAGGACTTGGTGATACCTGATAATTCTGGCTGGCAAATGCAAGGTGGTAAAAAGGGGCGAATGAAATATATCAAAAACTGTTTGAAAAATAGTGTTCCATTCGAAGAATCTGAAGCAATTAAAATTAGAAATGTATGGAATTTAAATTTGTCAGAAAGATGGCAGTTGTACAAATTCTGGCTTCAAAAATTCATTACTGAAAAAAATAATAAATGCGCGGTTCTGCAGCTGCAGTTTAAGGAACGGTTCCAAGAAGTTTGTGAAATGCGAACTGAAGAGGATATATTTATCTTGAAAAGGGCACATATTGTTGGCATGACCACAACTGGTGCTGCTAAGTACAGAAATATAGTTCTGCGTTTGAATCCCCAAATCCTTATTGTGGAAGAAGCAGCTGAAATTCTTGAAAGTCATATAGTTACATCTCTTGCTCCCAAAACTCAGCATGTTATTCTCATTGGTGATCATCAGCAGTTGCGACCATCTCCAACTGTTCATGCTTTAGCAGTTAACTATGATTTAAATATCTCTTTATTTGAAAGAATGGTTAAAAATAATATGGAATGTTTCAGACTTTCTGTTCAACATAGAATGAGGCCTGAAGTTGTTGAATTAATTGTGCCTCATATCTATTCTGATTTGAAAAATCATGAAGTAGTTACCAAATTTGAAAACATCAAAGGAATGAGTAAAAATGTTTTCTTTGTTACTCACAATTATAGTGAACTTCAAGAAGCCGATTCCAAAAGCAAAGTAAATATGCATGAAGCAAAGTTTTTAATTAAGCTTTGTAAATATCTTATTTTGCAAGGTTATGACCCATCTAAAATAACTGTTCTTACTACTTACACAGGACAATTGTTTGTGTTGAAAAAACTTATTACTGATGTGGTCCGAAAGGTGAGATTCACAGTAGTTGACAATTTTCAAGGTGAAGAGAATGATATTATTCTCATATCATTTGTAAGAAGTAATGTAGAAGGTGAAATAGGATTTTTAAAAATTTCTAACAGAGTATGTGTTGCATTATCCAGAGCCAAAAAAGGCCTTTATTGTATAGGCAATTTTGAATTACTGGCTGAAAAGAGTGACCTTTGGAAAAATATTGTCAGTACTTTGAATCAGAAACAAGCTATTGGGCCATCACTTCAACTGATGTGTCAAAATCATCCGGGTGTGTCCAATGTAGTTGCTCATGAAAAGGACTTTGATTCTGTTCCAGAAGGTGGATGCAGTCGAGTTTGTGAATATCGTCTTACCTGTGGCCATGTGTGTTCATTGATGTGCCATCCATATGATAGTGCTCATGAATTTGTGCGCTGCCACAAAGAATGCAATAAAAGATGTGATGAGGGTCACAAGTGCCAGAAGAAGTGCTTCCAAAAATGTGGTAAATGCACATTTCTGGTTGATAAAAAAATGTATTTATGTGGACATACTATAAAAATTAGCTGCCACATGCAGAATGAAGAAGTGAAATGCTTTGAAAAGTGCAAAAAATTGCTGTCTTGTGGCCATTATTGTTCAAATAAGTGCAGTGAAACATGTGAAATGATATGTAGGAAAATGACTAAAGTTGAATCACCCATTTGTGGACATGAACTTGAAATTGAATGTTGCTTTGTAAATCAACCAGAAAAATTAATTAAAAGATGCAGGCATCCTTGTAAAGCAATTCTAGAATGTGATCATATGTGTAAAGGCAATTGTTCTCTCTGTCATCAAGGTCGTTTGCACATCGCATGCAATGATCTATGCAAGAGAATTCTTGTTTGTGGTCATGAGTGTAAATCACCCTGTTCTAAAAGTTGCCCCCCTTGTAAACTTCCATGTGAAAACAGGTGCAGTCATAGTAGATGTCCCAAAAAATGTGGAGAGCCATGTGATAAATGTTCTGAGCTTTGTGAATGGTTATGTCAGCACAAAAAGTGTTCTCGAATATGTGGAGATTTATGTAATCGTGTACCTTGTAATGCACCTTGTCCTTTGTTATTGCCATGTAGTCATCCCTGTATTGGATTTTGTGGTGAACCTTGTCCTGAAGAATGTAGAGAATGTAATAGTGAAGTTGTGAAAGAGATACTTTTTGGAACAGAAGAAAATGAAGATGCAAGATTTGTTTGTCTTGAGGACTGTAAGCATATTTTAGAAATAAGTGGTTTGACACGTTGGATTAATGAAGATGATACTGAAGGCAATGCTCAAATTCAAATGAAAACCTGTCCCAGGTGTAAAACTGTAATTAGAACAAATCTCAGATTTGGAAATACTGTGAAAAACTGCCTAAGAAAAATTGAAAAAGTTAAAGAAATAACTTATGGAAATACTGTGAAAAATATGGAAATGCAAAAAACTTTATTTAAGCAGATAAAACGTCATAGCTTATCATTTAAAGGAACAAAGGATGCTGAGCCAATTTTTAGTACTTGGATTAAAGTTTTAGCATCTCCAAGAAGTAGAAGCATTCAAGACATAACTACCTTAGATAATACTTTTCACTCATTTTTGAAATTAGCTAGCATTTTAAAGTACCTGAAGGACTTCATGTATCATCCTTGTATTGAACAGGCTTCTTTAGTAGCAGAAGGCATAAGTGTTCTTTCTAATTTCATGAAAGCTTCCAAGACTTGGATGTTAGATTTTATTCAAGATGAGTATCTTACTGCATCCGAGCAACAATTGCAGCAACTTACCTGGGAAATTCATCGATTAAGTTTGGGTACGAAACTCTTAAAATTTGTGCGAGAGCGAACAATCAAAACAGCATTATCTGATTTTGAGAAATGCATCTCCTGCCTTATAAATTATACTCCATTTGTAGAAAGTAACCAAAAAGAATTTAGTGCTTCCTTTCAAAGTTTAGCTCAACTTTGTGGTTCAGCTGTGATAAATGTATCAGACTTGGAAAAGGAATCGATTTTGAAAGCAATGGGTCTATCGAAAGGTCATTGGTATCAATGTCCTAATGGACATGTTTATTGCATAACAGAATGTGGTGGTGCAGTGCAAGAAAGTAAATGTAATGAATGTAATGCAACAATTGGTGGCACTAACCATGCTCTATTAAGAACTAACAGAGTTGCAACAGAGATGGACGGAGCCAGGTATTCAGTGTGGTCAGATACTGCCAATATAGAGAATTATCATTTGGATGATGATAATAATTAGCAGAAGTGTTTCTGTGAAATTATATATTTTTCATGAAATTTTTGGTTGTACTAATTTTAATAGCTTGTACCAAATAAAATATTAGTTTTATTGTTGGACAAAATTAGAATTATTTGTACAGTTCAAGCCAGGCATGAGCTAGAATTAGGGTTGGCCAAATGGGTTTTATAAATGGGATGTGTCTTTGTAAGCACATTTGTGAATTTAATATCTTTTAATGCCAATACATATTTCAAAGAACCCACTTGTAAAAACTTGGTTTTAGCTGAAGATGTGGATTTTTCAGAAAAATTTCCACAGTGAAAGTTTTTGAAATTATTCTGAATATTACATTTCGGCTAGTATTTATTACTTTCCTTATATGCATATTATAAGGAAAGTATTGTGATGGGGTTGAAAATTAGAATTTGAGTTTTCGACGGGAGAGCACGTTTCAAGTATCCCTGATCACGAAACAAACATTTTTGAGGTGATGTCTCTGTGTGTGTGTGTCAGTGAGTCTGTGGAGACGATTTCTCACAAACGAATGGAACGATTTGAATAACATTTGCTACAAAAATTACATTTTGTAAAAACTGGAAGCCTATTGTTTTTAAACACAATCGAATGTTCAGAACCCCCCTAAATTTTCAAGTGAAATTTTGAAAAAGTCAAAACCGTTAACAAAGTTACGCAAATAGACATTTCTTATGTAATTTTTTCTTAGAAAACGATTAACATAAACCTTAGAATGCTAGCATGAACCATTCTCGAGATATTGCATAGTTTTCAAATCAATTTATCAAAAAATCCCATAAATTAAAAAAAAAATTAACTGTTGAGAAAGATGCTCACTTTTCATATGTAATATCATGCGATACATTTGGTGACATCATTCTCATGGATCTAACTCGTGCCATTCGTGAGAAAAGTTACTCTGAGCAATACTTTTGTATTTGAATGCCAATAGTCATTTATTTGCTATAAGAATAACTTATTTCTCCTCCCATAATGCTTGGTGAGATTTTGGTGGAATGTAGCCAACTTGGCTACTTTTTTAAATGTTGTCAAATTAACGAAAATCTCGCCAAATGGATAAAAATGACACCAAATCAATGAAAATTATGACTAATTCATGAAAATTTAATATCTTGGAAAGAATATAAGTATCTACTATAAGAATAACCTGTATTTTTACTTTCCTTATACAATAATGTGTATAAGGAAAGTATTGTGATGGGGTCGAAAATTTGAATTCGAGTTCTCGACCGAAGAGCACGTTTCAAGCATTCCTGATCACGAATCTAACATTTTTGAGGTGATGTCTGTCAGTGAGTCTGTGAAGACGACAACTGATGAACGAATGGTCCGATTCGAACGAAATTTGGTTCAAAAATTACTATCCGTGAATACTGGCAGCCCATTGTTTTTATACATAATCGAATGTTCAGAAACCACCTAAATTTTTGAGCAAAATTTTGAAAAAATCATCAAAAAATCAAAACCTCTAATAAAGTTATTCAAATAGACATTTTTTATGTAATTTTTCATTAGAAAACGATTAACATAAATTTTAGAATGCTAGCATGAACCGTTCTCGAGATATTGCACATTTTTCAAATAAATTTATCAAAAAATCCCATAAATATAAAAAAAAAAAAAAATTCCTATTGGGAAACATGTTCACTTTTCATATGTAATATCATGTGATAAATTTAGTGACATCATTCATGTGGATCTAGCTCATTCTATTCACGAGAAAAGATATTTTGAGTAATATTTTTGTATTTGAATGCCAATAGTCATTTATCTATCGGAGAAATAAGAATAACTTATTTCTCCGTCCATAATGCTTGACGATATTTTGGCGGAATGTCGCCAACTTGGCGACTTTTTTAAATGTTACTATATCAAAGAAAATCTCGCCAAATTGTTAAAAATGACGCTAAATCGATGAAAATGATGACTAATTAACGAAGATTCAATATCTTGGAAAGAATATAAGTATCTACTATAAGAATAACCTATTCTATTTTTACTGTAAGAGTAGTAAATACATTGCATTATATAAGGAAAGTCATGTGCTGCCCACATCAGATTTTTTTTTACTGTCAAAAGTAGTAAATTCATCGCATTATATAAGGAAAGTCATGTGTTGCCCACATTAGATTCTTTTCAGGGATCGCATTCTACCTAAAATTCCTATTAATTTGAAGCTCCCCTTAAATTCCTAAAATTACACCCAAAATTTATTATTCTTCCTAAAATTTTGTAATGTTTTGATGCGGCGTCAAATTTACTCCAATATCGCCCGAATACATTCCATTCATACGGCAATCGATGTTAAAAAAGTCTTCAGAAATTAAAACGTTGTTCAAAAGAGCACTCGTCTTTTACAAAGAGGATAAACGTGTCAATCCCAACAAAATCGCGGATTCTTAATGGTTAAATCCCCTCCGACCGCGGGTGGTTTTAGTGAAATACGATCGCAAAATGAATGGCGTCCCACGTGATCATTTATAGACCTGAGGATTCTTTGTTTTGTGGGAGTGGGAATCTCCAGCGCAAGCTAACAAACCTAGAAGCCTTTCACCTCTCTCAAAGAAATAAATTAGAAAAAGACGGGTTCGATTGTTCAAATAGTGTGCTTCCTCATATTTACTAGATAAATCACGAAGTTTCTCTTTCTTTTCAAAGTTAAAATTTTGCTCAACTATTCTTGTTTGGAATCAATTTAGTGCAAAAATTTTGAAGAATTTTTGATCTAAATCCAATAATACAAATATAGTTAGTCGGATTATGATTCTCTTATGCCCCACATTTACGTAATATTTGATCAACATCTTGTCAAAACAGGGGAGTAGAGAAGGAAGTTTTGTCTGCTGTTAGCAACCTCTCTAGGCAATGATGATATTGAAGGATATCTCTTCAAAAGGATGCATTGCGTAGGAGACCACATAGCAGTTTATGAAGAAAAGCAATGGATAAAATAAAATACGGCATAGTTAGGTAAGCCCCGCCACGCTCCCCATAAAAAATAAATTAAAAACAATAAAAGAGCAGAAATGTGAAGAATGTTAAACAAACACATTCCCTCTTCCAACAGATAAAACTTTTAAACAGTTTTCATTTCTTTTTAAACTTAAAATTTTGTCAAATTATTCCATGTTTAGTATGTATCTGGGATGAAAAGTACGAAAGATTTGAACTCTGTAAGAATTTTTGCTCAAAAACCAATAGTTAACAAGAAAGATCAATCATGCATAAAGCATTGATTATGAAACACTTTCCAACTTCAATGCAATTTTACATAAACATCTCTAAAATGCGATACATTCCTCGGTAATATTTTTAAAATTATCACAATACTACATTAATTTATTATAGTTGAAAACTTCATCGATGAAAATGAACTTCATTCAAGTGACGGCATTGAAATATAAATTGCTTGGTTTAAACATCTCTAAAATGCGATACATTCCTCGGTAATATTTTTTAAATTATCATAATACTACAAAAATTTATTATATTTGTAAACTTCATCGAAAACAAATGAACTTTATTCAAATGACGTCATCGAAATATAAATCACCTCTATATAAAAACAGCATTTCATTTATAAACATTTTTCCAATCGTTTCATTCATCACAGTACTATAATAGTTTAATTTTATTTAAAAATTTGAAAAATTGTGATCTACCATATTTATTTTAAAATGTGAAACCTCTCTCATATATAAAATAATTAAAGACTTGGAAAGATATTTATTATGCAATATATCTCTTTTTTCTTTCTAGAGGATATAACAAGAGTCAGAATTTAATTGAATTTGTTTTTCTCCCTATATTAAATAATTTTTATTTAAAAAACTACCTAACATATTTTACTGACATTTTTTTTATATATTTTATGAGATAATTTGAATATTTCCTAAAATTTTCGAAGCAATTTATGAATTTTAAATTCGCTTAAAAAATGTTTGAATAATTAGGTCCCATAGGGTTCAATGTATTTCATTTTTTCAACTCGGGTTCAATCCAAAACTAAGTGGGTGATATTATTCATTTATATTCCCGTAGGTCCCACAGACCGTCTGAAGAACATACTAAAATTTCATTTTGATAAAGTTATTTTTACGGTAGTTATCGTGCTAACGGACGGACAGGCAGACAGACAGACTGTCTGAATGAATGAATGAACAAAGTCATAAACACTTTTCAACTATGTTGTAAAGTGTTAAAAATATAGTTTTCTGGACTAGAGTTCTTTTGAGCCGCAGGCACTTGTGTTTTTGTTGATTCTATCAAAACAGAGGATGATTGAAGGTAAATAGCTGTGTCTAGATTAACGCGTTGCAGTAGCTTTGATAAAATATAGGATAACTTATTTCCCCCATATTATTTAATTACTGCCCTCGGCGACCAGCCCTATTGTTTTTGAAAAAGTTTTTAAATTTGCAATACCTTTCTTGCAGTAGCTGTCGATCATGCACCTCCGTGATGTAAGCCATAGATAACGGGGCAGTTTATGAAGTAACTGTCGATCGCACACCTACGTTACGTGCGCAAGTCACGGCTAAGTGTGCAGTTCATGAAGTGTTGATCTTGTACCTCAACTACGCGCGCAAGTTACGGCTAACGATGTAGTTCATGAAGTAGCTGTCGATCGCACGTCTCCGTTACGCGCTCAAGTCATGACTAATGGTTCAGTTCATGAAGTAGCTGTCTATCGCACACCTCAGCTACACGCATAAATCGTGGTTAGCGGTGCATTTCATGGAATAGATGTCGATCGCACGCCTTCGTTACTCGCGCAAGTCATGGCTAACGGTGCAGTTGATGAAATAGCTGTCATTCGCATACCTCAGCTACGTGCGCAAGCCACGTCTAACGGTACATTTGATGAAGTAGCTGTCTATCTCAGCTACGTGAGCAAATTACGGTAAACCATGTAGTTCATGAAGTAGCTGTCGATCGCACGTCTCCGTTATACGCTCAAGTCATGATTAATGGTTCAGTTCATTAAGTAACTGTCTATCGCACACCTCAGCTACACGCATAAGTCGTGACTACCTGTGTAGTTCATGGAGTAGATGTCGATCGCATGCTTTCGTTACGCGCGCAAGTCATGGCTAACGATGCAGTTGATATAGCAGTTATCAATTGCACACCTCAGCTACGCGGCCAAGTCACGGCTAACGGTACAGTTGGTGAAGTACCTGTCTATATCAGCTACGCGCGCAAGTTACGGCTAACGATGTAGTTCATGAAATGGCTGTCGATCGCACGTTTCCGTTATGCGCGCAAGTCATAACTAACGGTGCAGTTCATGAAGTAGCTGTCAATCGCACACCTCAGCTACAGGCGCAAGTCACGGCTTACGGTACAGTTGATGAAGTAGCTGTCTATCTCAGCTACACGCGCAAGTTACGGGTAAAGATGTAGCAACATGCGCAGTTCACGGCTAATAATGCAGTTTATGAAGTTGCTGTCGATCACACACCTCAGCTACGCGCGGAAGTTACGGCTAACAGTACAGCTCTTTAAGTAGCTGTCAATCGCGTTTCCGACTGCAATGCGGGCACACGGATAATGATACGGCTGCTGCGTATAAAATGAATCGTATTTTATTAGCGGGTGCATGCAATCCGCGTACGAAACATGCAATAACGCAATTCCACTGCATGTAATAACGATATACACGCTGCACGGGCACATGTAATCTGCGTAGATTTGAAATAGCTGTCAATCGCGTTCCCGCCCATTACGAGGGTTCAAGGCTAACAGATAAACACTTCACAAATTCACAAAATAAATTGGCTTTTATTAGCATTATTTGCTTTAAGCCCGTTGCGCGGGTGCATGCAATCCTTGTACGTTACATGCAATAACTACTAACACCAGCTAGATTTTTGCTCTTATGGCCGTATTTCATTCTACAGTTCTTCAAAAAATTTAAAATGTGATTTTGAGCTTTTTGGATTCTTTTTTTGTTAATTATATTAAGATTTTCTTTTTCTGTTTATATAAAGTAGTTTGAAAACTAAACTAACATTTTTCTAACATACATATATATAGTGTGTATGTATGTATATATTTACACAAAAAATACCTGTGATAAAATGGCCCCTGGATACTGAGTGATAATTTGAATTTTCAAGTCTACAGGGCATTAAAATGAAATAGGAAAAATATTCAAAATATTACCCTTTTCCTTCAATGATGTTTGTTCTATGTATCAATTTTACTTTTATTTATGCAAAAAACGGTAATTAAACAGTACTAATAATTGAAATAATAAAAATTAACTCCTAAAATTTTGAAAAAAATTCCTTAAATTCCTACCTAAAATTTTTAGAAAATCTGCTATGATCCCTGTTTTTACTTTCCTTATATACATAATGTATAAGGAAAGTATTGTGACGGGGTCGAAAATTCGAATTCGAGTTTTCGACGGAAGAGCATGTTTCAAGCATCTCTTATCACGAATCAAACATTTTTGAGGTGATGTGTGTGTTAGTGAGTCTGTGGAGACGATATCTCGCGAACGAATGAAATTTGGTACAAAAATTATAATCCGTGAATACTGGAAGTCTATTGTTTTTAAACGGAATCGAATGTTCAGAACCCTCCTAAATTTTCGAGTAAAATTTTGAAAAAATCATCAAAAAATCAAAACTTTTTATATAGTTATGCAAATATACATTTCTTGTGTAATTTTTCCCTTATAAAACGATTGACTTAAACTTTAGAACACTAGCATGAACCGTTCTCGAGATATTGCACATTTTTCAAATATAGTTATCAAAAAATCCCATAAATTAAAAACAAATATATTGACTGTTGAGAAACATGTTCACTTTTCATATGTAATATCATGCGATTAATTTGGTGACATCATTTGCGTGGATCTAGCTCGTGTTCCATTCATGAGAAAAGATACTTTGAGTAATACTTTTGTATTTGAACGCCAATAGCCATTTATCTGCTATAAGAATAACTTATTTCTCCTTCCATAACACTTGGCGAGATTTTGGTGGAATGTCGCCAACTTGGCGACATTTTTAAATGTTGCCGAATTTACGAAAATCTGGCCAACTGGATAACAATAACTCTAAATCAATGAAAATGACGACTAATTGGAGAAAATTCAATATCTTGGAAAGAGTATGAGTATCTACTATAAGAATAACATTTTTTTAACTGTAAAAGGTTTTTTTTTTCCAATGGCCAGGCCTTGACTCTTTCATCTTCGCCTATACATCGGCCAGAACAGTGAACCTCTTAGCCGTCAAATGACGTTGCCCCAGCGCACCAGTGGGGATGGGGACACATTGCGTCCAACAACACAAACATCCATGTCTTACGTGGGACTCGAACCCACAACGTGGCGACCGATCAATCGCTGGAATCGCTCGCCTTGACCGTTCGCCCACTACGTCGACTGAAATGAGCCAACAGTACGCGGTGTTCCCAGGTGGTCACCATCGAGGTAGTATATAACTGTAGTATATACTAACTCGTAGTATATACTACAACGAGGTAGTATATACTAACTCGTTGGTGGTCACCCACCCAAGTATTAACCGCGCCCGATGCTGCTTAACTTCGGTGATCTAACGGGAACCGGTGTTTTCAGCACGGTACAGCCGTTGGCTCTTAACTGTAAAAGTAGTAAATTCATTGCATTATATAAGGAAGTCATGTGCTGCCCACATCAGATTTTTTCCTTTTTCTTCATAGAAAGGCAAATACTACGTATATGTGCTTTTGTACAGCTACAAAAAAAAAAAAATGAACCATCCCTCAATATTCTGCCATCATTCATAGAGCAAATTCAAAAATAACATGATAGGAGATATGTCTTAAACAAATTTCACATCCTCAAATTAGTCTGAATATAAATTTTTTATAAAGTTTCAGTCATAACCGGAGGTATTGAGGTTTTAAATATGGAGATAATTCAAGGATCCCCTTCATATTTAAATTCTCAAATTATCTTTAATCTGCCAACTTATGGGATTCTAAAATCGATTGGATCTGGCAAATGATGGAATGAGCACATTGTAAGAACATTCAAATATGTCAAAATGGTTAAATAATTCGAATGAATATTTCACACAAATATGTCATAATGGTTAAACAACTCGAATGAATATTTCAAACAAATATGTCAAAATGGTTAAACAACTTGAATGAATATTTCAAACAAATATGTCAAAATGGTTAAACAACTCAAATGAATATTTCACACAAATATGTCAAAATGGTTAAACAACTCGAATGAATATTTTAACGATGATTTACTGTACTTTTAAAATCTACCCAAATGTGAAGCCGTATTTCAACATTTGGTAATAGAATTGTACTTATTGATTGGTAATATGTTTCTAATGAATATATTTTTCTAATTCTTCTTTCAAATGAAAGATTGTAAATGTCAACTCTACATGCTTAGTTTCAATCACTTTCACACAGATGCCGGCGTATTTTCAAGAGAAGCTACATTTATTTAAAATAGTAATAATTCCCCAAATATCCTTTTGACATTCATTATTATTTGTTTACGTCTTATGTTTTTTTCCCAAATTTGGTAAGAACTACAAAATTTTATTACATTCTGACCATTAGTTTTTCAGTTAGAGTGGATACATATATTGTACAGACAGATATCACGCTAAAAATGGTGTTTTTTCTTATTCTAGATGCCTCAAAACGTATAGATTCGTCGAAAACTCGTGTTGCGATTTTCTGTATGATTCCAATATTTTCCCTATACATTACCATGTATTGCAGGGAAAGTAAAAAGTCACAGAATTACTTTGATTATCAGGGAATACTATATTATACTTTTCATACAAATTTACATATCCGAGTAAAAAGCAATGTCTATTATATTAAATAAAATCTGATGTGGGCAGCACATGACTTTCCTTATATAATGCAAGGTATTTACTACTTTTACAGTAAAAACAAAATAGGTTATTCTTACAGTAGATACTTATATTTTTTCCAAGATATTGAATTTTCGTCAAATAGTCGTTATTTTTATTGATTTGGCCTTATTTTTATCCATTTCACGAGGTTTTCTTTGATTTGGTAACATTTAAAAAAGTTGGTAACATTCCGCCAAATTCGTCGCCAAAATCGCGCGAAGCGTTATGGACGGGGAAATAACTTATTCTTATAGCAGATAAATGATTATTGTGGTTCAAATACAAAAGTATTACTCAAAGTATCTTTTTTCATGAATGGAATGAGCTAAATCCACGAGAATGATGTCACCCAATTTATCGCATGATATTGCGTATAAAAAGTGAACATGTTTCTCAATAGGAAATATTTTTTTTTTATTTTATATAATTTTTTGATAATTTTCTTAAGAAATGTGCAATATCTCGAGAACGGGTCATACTAGCGTTCTAAAATTCATGTTAATCGTTTTCTAATAAAACATTACATAAGAAATGTCTATTTGTGTAACTTTATTAGAAGTTTTGATTTTTTGATGACGTTTTCAAAATTTCACTCGAAAATTTAGGAGGGTTCTGAGCATTCGATTGCATATAAAAACAATAGGCTTTCAGTATTCACAGATTGTAATTTTTGTACCAAATTTTGTTCGAATCGGTCCATCCGTTCGTCAGTTATCGTCACCACAGACTCATTGACACACACACACACACACACACATACTTTCACTACTTTCACTCACACACACAGACATGACCTCAAAAATGTTTGATTCGTGATCTCAGAGATGTTTGAAACGTGCTTTCCCGTCGAAAACTCGAATTCGAATTTTCGACCCCGTCACAATACTTTCCAACTTTCCTTATACATTATGTATATATAAGGAAAATAACAAGCTCCAATGGCCACAGCTGAGAGCCACTAAATATAGCAATTAGTCGAAAGCAACAAAACTGGTTTGAAGAATGGGTCTATTGCTGGGTGGAATATAAAGCATGGGAATTTGCATCAAATCGGAGAAGAGTCTCTAATATAAATAATAACAAGAAAGATCAATCATGCATAAATCATTGATTATGAAACACTTTCCAGCTGCAATGCAATTTTATTTAAATAGCTCAAAAATGCGATACATTCAGCGGTAATATTTTTAAAATTATCACAATGCTACATTAATTTATTATATTTGAAAACTTCATCGATAAAAATGAACGTCATTCAAATGACGGCATTGCAATATAAATTGCTTGGTTTAAACATCTCTAAAATGCGATATATTCCTCGGTAATATTTTTAAAATTATCATAATACTACATTAATTTATTATATTTGAAAACTTGAAACTGCATCGAAAAAATATACTTTATTTAAATGGCGTCATTGAAATATAAATCGCCTGGTTTTAAACATCTCTAACATGCGATACATTCCTCGGTAATATTTTTAAAATTATCACAATACTATAATAATTTATTATATTTGAAAACTTAAAACTTCATCATAAAAAATGAACTTTATTCAAATGATGTCATTGAAATATAAATCGCCTGACTCTCTGTGTAAAAGCGGAAAATATTGCATTCTTTCACTTTTATTCCATTCCTTTCATTCATTTATTTTATTCCATTTCTTTCATTCATCACAATGCTACAATAATTTATTTTAAAAACTTGAAACTTTGGAGGTAAAAGTAATTTAACTCTATGCTTAAAACTTCATCAGAAAAGTCTTCTGTAAAATCGTCTGCTTCTCTATGTAAAATCAATGAATGTTTCATTCATATCAGCTATATTTCAGACTCCAGAGCTAAATAATTTTGAGTTAAAGAAATTTAGCAATTCTTATACAAATCATCCTACATCTCTTTGTGTTTACATTCTCCATAAGGTAAAATTAGGTCCTCGTTGTAGAAATATCAAAGTTTGATGATCATTTAAACTGAAATATTATAATTGCATTGTTTCAGAATGTAGATGCACAGAAATTAAGCAAAAATAAAGCGGTTTTAGGACGCATACAGCACTAAATATAAATTAAAAAGAACTTTAAAAATTACAATTTTGAACTAAGATGGATGGCATATTTTATTTTGAAGTGGGTCACATGATCTTTTCTTATAATATGGGTGTAATTATTATTTTTATTTTTATTTAAAAACTACGGAATATATTTTGTTGAAATTTTTTATCATATTTTTTATGGAATAATTTGAATATTTCCCAAAACTTTCGAAACCATTTGTGAATGTTAAATTCGCTTAAAAAATGTTTGAAAAATTAGATAGGGTTCAATGTATTCCATTTTTTCAATCCGGGTTCAGTTCAAAACTAATTGGATGATATTATTAATTTATATTCCCATAGATCTCACAGACTGTCTGAACAACATACTAAAATTTCATTTTGATTAAGTCATTTTTACGGCAGTTATCGTGCGAACGGACAGACAGATATACAGAATGAACAAGGTCATAAACACTTTTCAGTTATGTTTAAAATGGCAGATCTAAAAACCACTCTACTATGTGTTGGGTTGCTTCTGCTATTTACTAATTTTAAGTATTTATTTGTTAGTCAAAACAGGTTCAGGGGACTTATTTACATATTGTTATTTCCTTTTATTAAATTTAGTTATCAATTATCAATTTATTTATGTTTTTAATATTCTTCTATTCCAAATGTATTCCATTCCATAGGTGTGTTTCAAATGGCGAAACTTCGTAAGTTTTATCAATTTAAATTGGCTAAATTGTAATTCGTTTTATTCCTTTTCACTAATTAGTTAAATTACTTATATTGTTATTCTTAGTTAAGAATTCATTAATTAATCACGATTTTTCATTTAAATTATTTTTTCAGTTTTTATTATATTTTAAACATTTTAGAATCGTCCATTTTAAATTATTCTTAACCGATAATAACAAAATTAGTATCACATGAAAGGGAATAAAAGAGATTACTAATTAACCAATTTAAATAAATTTAAGTTGTTAAAACCTAATATGAGTGAATTTTCGCCATTTGGAAAACAATACCTATGGAATGGAATACATTTGGAATAAAAGAATACGGGGGTCACACTGAAATTTTTGAGACAGGGGCAGACGATATGCGCTAGAAAAAAATTATTGGTCTGATATTTAAACTTGAACTCTGTTGTGTTCCCATACTATAATTTGTGGCAACAATTACAATTTAACTATCGTAGAATAAATTTTGAAAGGAAAAAAAATGGAGTTGACGCGAGATCATTATCGAGCTATGATTTTAAAGTGGGGCTAAATCAAGAAGAATGTCTTCAATGCAGTATCGTAGCGTGATATTTTTGACTGGGGAGGCTGAGCGATTGGCATTTTAACTTGGAATTATAAGTGAATTGGTATTGGAATTCGCACTTTCAATGAATTTCATTTCCTTGTTGAGAAAGATAAAATAATTCAATATAAAATCGCTAAGTGTGAATGAAATGCACACTATTTTAAAATATATTACCTATGTAAGATAAATACATACAAAATATAACATTATAAATGTTTCCTTATTTCTAAATTAGTTGATATTTTACAACCATTTTATTAACACTTTACAACAAAGTTGAAAAGTGTTTATGACTTTGTTCATTCTGTCTGTCTGTCTGTCTGTCCGTTAGCACGATAACTGCCGTAAAAATGACTTTATCAAAATGAAATTTTAGTATGTTATTCAGACGGTCTGTGGAACCTGTGGGAATATAAATGAATAATCACCCAATTATTTTTAGATTGAACCTGGGTTGAAAAAATGCAATACATTGAACCCTATGGGACCTAATTTTTCAAACATTTTTTAAGCGAATTTAAATGTCACAAATTGCTTCGAAAGTTTTAGGAAATATATTCAAATTATCCCATAAAATATATAAAAAAAAATTTAACAAAATATATTCAGTAGTTTTTTAAATAAAAATTAAAATAATAATTACACCTTTTATATGAAGCGATCACGTGACCATTATATGAAGAGATCGCGTGACCCACTTCAAAATAAAATATAACATCCATCTTGTGTCAAACTCGTGATTTTTAAAGTTCTTTTTAATTCATATTTAGTGTTGCATCCGTCCTAAAACCGCTTTATTTTTGCTTAAAATCTGTGCATCTACATACTGAAGCAACGCAATTACAATATATTTGGGTTTAAATGATCATCCAAATTTGATTATTTCTATAACGAAGCCTATTTTTCACTTATGGAAAATGTAAACAGCAAAATATGTTGAATGAGTTGTATAAAAATTGCTGCATTTCTTTAAAGCAAAATTATTTAGCTCATGGAGTCTGCAATATAGCTGATATGAATGAAGTATTCATTGATTTTACAGAGAGAAGGACGATTTTTTCTGTGAAGTTTTAAGCATAGAGTTTAATTACTTGTACCTCCATGGTCTTAAGTTTTTAAATAAAAGAAATAATTATAGTATTGTGATGAATAAAATGAATGGAAAAATGTTGAATGAAAAGAATGAAATGCTGCTTTTATAGAGAGAGCCAGGCGTGTTATATTTCGATGACGTTATTTGAATAAATTTCAGTTGTTTTCGTTGAAGTTTTCAAATATAATAAATTATTGTAGTATTGTGATAATTTTAAAAATATTACCGAGGAATGTATCGCATTTTAGAGATGTTTAAACCAGGCGATTTATATTTCAATAACGTCATTTGAATGCAGTTCATTTTTTTTTCGATGAAATTTTAAGTTTTCAAATATAATAAATTAATGTAGTATTGTGATAATTTTTAAAATATTTCCGAGGAATGTATGGCATTTTAGAGATGTTTAAACCAGGCAATTTATATTTCAATAACGCCATTTGAATGAAGTTCATTTTTTTCGATGAAGTTTTAAGTTTTGAAATATAATAAATTAATGTAGTATTGTGATAATTTTAAAAATATTTCCGAGGAATGTATCGCATTTTAGAGATGTTTACATAAAATTGCATTGAAGTTGGAAAATGTTTCATAATCAATGCTATATGCATAATTGATCTTTCTTGTTAAAATATGAAGTCATGGTCGCTCATAGGGAGGACACTCTCCCCCTTGAATATTCAAGATACCAAAGGCGAGCATCAAGCTAGATGATGTCATACATTTTATTCTTGAGTTTACCCAACCCCCCTGGAAACGTTCTACAGTCACCCATGTAAGAAAAAGTCCTCTGAAAATTTGTGAGAAATCTGGAACATAAGCTTAGTTGAAAATCACTGTAGTCAACAATGTCCTTAAACAATATTGTATATTAAATATTTACAAGTACTCTACTATGAAAAATTAAAAATATCTTATAATTACAATATGCTAAGAGTCCGCTAAAAAATTATTATCAACCATTTTTATCTAACTAAGATTCTCGTGTAACATGGGATTTTAAAAGGGAAATCAGATTTATTTTTTCTAAAATTGTCAAATACGCAAACGGATGCTTCGCCATATTGATGCCAATGTAAAGAGCTAAGTCTACTTTGCGAACTACTTGAGTTTTCTTCGTTTTGATTTTGTTTAAAGTTAGGTAAATGCTAGATTATTCGTGAAAAATGATTCAAATTCTTTTGTATTACAAATAATGATTATTTTCTACGAATATTAATTAATAGTATCACATTTAATTTGAAATAGAAGATACATTAGCCTCGCACTACCCACCCTCCCCTACCCATAATTGATGAAACGTCAGGTCCCACATCTAATCATTGTTTATAAAGGATTGAAAATGGGAAAAGAAATAGCCACACTTTTCTATAAGCTGGCTTCCAATGTAGTTAATCCGCTAGGAGTTTAATAAATGGGTGGTTTTAATGCCATGCCTCTCCTTATAAATCACGGAGGCTGGATGCTTTCAGCTTTAAAAACATTAAAATATGTGTTTTAATGAGAAAAATACTTTGAAAGGTGTCACTTTAAGCAAGCAAAATGTAACAATTTTCCAAATAATAAACATATATCTTCGCAAAATTATTTTAAAAATTATAAGAAATGAAAGTATGTTTATATATTTTTTAAATTAAATTTTAAACAGGGAAGGCTCAGCTTTTTAGCCTCAATGGACGCTACGTCACTGCTTCAACTTCACAATTAGCATATGGAAATGATGCTCCCTCTCGTGCCACTGTTTTCAGATGGTTTACAGAGTTTAGAAGAGGTCGAAATTATCTCCTGGATGAAGAACACACAGGAAGACCTTTGTCAGCTGTAGTCCCAGAAAATGTGTCGGCCATTCAATAAATGTTAATCGCTGAAACTATCAAATGGTGCAGGAACTTAACATTGGATCCACAGCTATAAATAAAATTAATCATGAAGAACTGCATATGAAAACATTAGTTTGTCCTTGTATCCCCCATAATTTAACAGAACACCAAAAAGAGGAGCGTGTCAGAATCTGTAAAGAAACCCTAAAATTACTTAATGATGGTGGACAGCGCATTATTTCTAAAATCATAACTGGTGATGAAACGTACATGCCTTTTTGGACGTTCCAACACGTCAAGAAAGTAAAGTATGGGTCTTTGAAGATGACCCCAAACCAACAATGGTGAAAAGACAACGAGCAATGAAAAAAAGTAATGTATGCCGTGTTCTTCGGAAGTACGAGTTTGGTCAAAGCTATAAAGCTAAGACAGTTACAGCTAACTGGTATACCACTAAGTGTCTTCCAGAAATTCTTCAGGAAGCGAATGTTAGGGGACTCATGCTTCACCATGACAATGCATCTTCTCATTCAGCAAGAATGACAGTCGAATTTCTTGAACAAAATACATCAAAGTGATAGAACATCCACCCTATTCTCCTGATCTTGCTATGTGTGTTTTATGACTATTTTATAACCTAAAAAAAAATACTTGGGCATAGTTTTCATTCCAAAGATCAGATTGATGAGGCTATAAAAGTATATTTTTCATCGATTCCAAGAAATGGATGGCTTGAAGCATTTAATTTTTAGAAAATTCGCTTACAAAAGTGCATTAATGTTGACGGGAAGTACTTTGAACACTCCTAAGAGTTTTCAAATTATATCTGTACCACTTAGTAAAGGTCGAGATTAGCGGTCGCCACATCGCCAGTGGCGACTAAGGAATTACTCTTGGCGACCGTAAAATGTAATGTCTATCGCCAAAAATGGCGACCTGCAAAATTTACATGTTTCTATATCAGAACGTCAAAAGTCTAATCTGTGGAGTTTCAGGAACACCCGAGCCTAATTCCTCTGAACCAAACCCAAATTAGACAGTCGGTAAACAAGACTGGTATCATAGAGGGTTTTTCATTGTCGTCCCCCCCCCCCCTCGGGAGAATATTCCGTAGGTATCCTATTTATTTCTCCCCAACCCAGCCGTTAAAAGTCTTACTTGCCCATGGCGATTCAACTTAAACGATCTATTAACGAAATCGTGATTGGCCTAACTGCGATAGTCTAAAATGACTCTTTTCCTAAACAATCCCTCTGGGGAGTGAGAAAAATCTGTCAAAAATCACCACAATACTGCTACGGCTGTTAATTTATTGCACCTGCAGCCGAGAATGAGTGCTACTGCTACCACATTCCTATCTCCTTCCTCCCCGTGATCTCCGATATGTTTACTTTTGAGGCATGCCCGGGCGCAGTGCATTCTATCAATTGACCCCAACAGCACCTTACCGACATTCGGAGTGGCCCCACTTTTACATACTGTACTAACAGAGCTTTCATCATTTTTACATTTGCCTTAAATTTTTAAACTGTTTCCGAAAGCGGATGCGGAATTAAAGTCGCGCATTAAAATAAAAATGCCCCCGCTATTTTCAGCTTGTAAATTTATTTATTGGTTAAATATTCATAACGTATTTTGCATCATGATAAATTAAAAAAAATAATCCATGTACAATAGTTTTGGGTATACGCTGTAGCTGGGAATGCCAGGCGCTAATAAAAGGCGTCAACCTTCGGGATGCTTTTCGGAGCTAAATTGCCGATATTGCGACGTTATGAATTGTTCTATTTCAACTTACATATATATGTACTGTTCATTAACGATCATATAGTAAATATGAACGACGATGGCAAAAATTGTGCGTAGTTGCTTCTATGCTGCCTAGATATAATCGCAAAAAATTCGCAATTGTTAAAGTTTCGGCGCGCAATAGTTTCTCCATCCGAGAAATTTCAGATTTCCTGTTATAGATGATACCTTGTTTTATGTTATTAATCTGTCATCGATGATGTAAAAAACTAAAAATGTTTGTATTCTTAAACTGTTTACCGCTTAGTTGTGTTTTCATTAGTGCCAACGGTAAACAATTATCAATTCAAAGTTAAATCGGCTCGATTTTCAACTTATCCGCGGCCAAAGTTGGTTCATGCCCCACCCCGTTGATTAGAAAATTCGAGTAAAGCAATAAAACGGCCTATGTTTTTAGCGATACAAACAGATATTTTTTAAATTCAAAAACGTCAAAATATTAAATAAAATCCAATTTCTTCAAAAGGATAAAGAATTTAGTTGTTATAAAATAAACATATTAGAGAAATTTTACAATAAAAATGGTTGCTAAGTTTATAATGTCCGATAATATAACGGGAAAAATGACCGAAATATCGGGATCGCGATAATTTTAAAGTTACAGACTAAGTGATCAAAAGGTAGAAACAAGAATATAGATTATTTAAAAATCGCAGAAACTCATTGGTAAAATCCCATAAATTAAAAAAAAAATGAGTGGCCGGATTTCTTAATAAAAAAGGCATAAATATTAATAGTAAATGCTTCATCAGCTGTGAAAAAAAAAAGATCAAAATAAGAGAATTTAAAAACTTAAGAAACAGGCATATTCAGAAATAATCTGTAATTTTGGCAAAAAATTAAAGCTGACAAAATGTTGAATAAGTAAAGTGTTATGGGAAAAAAGGAATTTAACATTGACCCCAAAAGTATTTGAATCAGCTTCATGGTAAATGGATTTTTTTAGATGACTTGGTAAACAATTATAAAACACTGAAAAATTCCTATAATAAGAAAAACTTCGGTAAGATTTACAGGGTTAAAAAATGAGTGACAATAAATGGTTAAAATATTCAGAAAATGATAAATGAAAGATCAAAATTTTGAAAACTTTTAGGAAATGGAAAAGATGGGGATACTGACAGCGACTTGCAGAAAACTTAGATTTAGAAAAAACACCTGAAATAAAGTTTTGAAAATGTATTCAATATCCAAAATGAGAAGTTAGCAATAAATGCATGTTAACAATATTACTCATTAAAAAATAAATATATGTTTATAAATTTGTGTTATCAGAAAAATTAAGTTTTGTATTTTGCCAATCTCTTAAATTTCCCCTAATTTTTACCCCACCTCCTCATCAAATAATAGATCTTAATAATAGAAAAGTAGATCTATTATTTAGTTTTCCTTGTTAACATAGTAGTGTCTTTCACCTAACTGAAGTACTCGCCATCTTAAGGTATGGAGAGAAGGATCTGTTATTTTACTTATGTCTACCATATAATAAACCTGTAAATAAGTATGGGTAATATATCTGTAAATTTTTTAATTATAAAATATTTAAACACAATTTTGCATAACATCAAACAAGTTGAAAAAAAAAAAATCGCACATTTTTCAGTTGTCAACAATTGGCCTCATCATGAACCTACCAGCCAGTGACTGACTGCTTTGAACCCAGGCATTGTTTACAATGGGTTTTATTCCTTCCCTTTAATTAATGTTCCTTATTATTTCCTATCAATAAGAAATGTATTAGCACTTGCATTATACATGAATATTTATAACCATCATTGTTCTTTTATGAACCCCTTATAAATATCCTCCGCCCCCACCCCCCCTTATATTATAAAAATTTATGTTTGTGTATATAAAATGATGCATAAGTAATTAAGTATTTCTATCTACTTTTCTGATCTTAAGTAAGCAGCCTAAATTATGAGGATTCTAACTATTATCTTCAATTTGTGCAGTTAAAAAAATTAATTTATCAAGAATATATTTTAAAGTAAGAGATATGTAATTATAAAATTTTCTGTATATTTGCAATTTTGTTTTGTTAATTTTTTTTTTTATGCTTTGAATTTAAGTTTTGAAATAGATAAATTATCTGTATCTTTTTTACTACATGTGGGCCACATTATGCAATGCATTCTTTAGCTAAAATTTATAATTGTGCCCTTTCGTATGCAATGTGCTCCTTTTTTAAAGTCAGCAACCTGCCCTTTTGAAATCCTAGAATGGACCCTGTAAATATATATATATATATATATTAGAAAGAAGTAATAATAAAAATAATTAATTCAAGTAATCTTGAAATATTAACATCACCATAGAAGCAAAACCACTACCATAATGCCGATAATAGAAAAGATCAGCACCGGCTCAAATTCGGAGATTAAAAAGAATTAAATTCATCTTCAGGTCTGAGTATTTAATTCTATTTAACCCAAACAAATGCCTGTTTCAGATTGGAAAATAGTACATTACTATAAATATCCAAACTCGGACTAGAGGCACCATAAGATAAAAAAATGAAGATAAGAAGCATTAGGAAAATTTGTATTAACATGTGGCAGGAATCCTTCTTCTTTCACCACATGTATATGTGACCAACCTCAACAGTATAATAAATATCTAGAAGTACCGGAATGAACATGACGAAATACAACCTAGGAGGCAGTACGAACGTTCACAGCGACACTCCCAGACCCATCCAGTGAGTCAGAACAGGAGACAGGACTATTACCCGTATAAGCAAAATAGAATATGTACATGCAGCAAAGATGAAAATTCTTACTAAACAAGAGATTCATAGAAGAAATGGATAAACGAAAATGCCACTATACACCATTATAAGGGCCCTCGAATCGTAGTTTCAAACTGGTTAAAGTTACAAAATTTTAGCAAAAATATAATTGAAAACATAATATTAATATATCTTATTTTCAGATGTTTTTGATTTTTCTAATTTTTTTAGCTTATTTTATTACTTTTCATTTTTATTTATTTATATAATTAATAAATAATTATTATATATATATATATATATATGCTTAGAGCAAATTGAATGTGTTCGTGGAAAAAAAAAATTGCTAGAAAATTGGGGGGGGAGATCAAAATCGAGTACAAAATTATGGCCACTAACATCATCAAAGTGGCCACTGAGCTTTATGGGGTCACTGGCCACTGGCTACTGTTGATTTTTTTTAATCTAAAGCCTTACCACTTAGCCGTATCTTAAAAGTTCAGTGTGACCCTCATATTAAAAACCTAAATAAATAGAAAATTGACAGCTAAATTTAATAAAAAGGAATTTAAGAAATTATAAATAAAATAAATTTATTTATTTAAATGATGTTTAAAGAAATAATTATTCTGTTGAGAAGAAAAATGATAAATATATAAATATTAATCTGTTGGGTTGACTTCTTGCATCAAAATCCGAGCAAGAGTCTCTAATATAAATAAAAACGCAGATCTGAAAAACGGGACACTCTACTATGAACAGTGGACAAATAATAAAGGGTGGTTCACCCCCCCCCCCTCCTAGCAGCTGTACATCTTTATACATCCTTCTGTAAATCTTTATGCATTCTTTTAAATTTCAATTTCAGTGGTATAGAGCTGCAGAAGCAGAGTCTTCTATTAAGAAAGCAACTGTGCGCTATGGATTGAGAAAGTTTACAGTGGCTAATTAAAGAAATTATAATTTCTATCTAAAAAAAAATCTGATTTGGGCAACACATGACTTTCCTTATATAATGCTATGAATTTACTACTTTTACAGTTAAAAATATGTTATTCTTATAGTAGATACTTATATTCTTTCCAAGATATTGAATCTTCTTCAATTAGTCGTCATTTTCATTGATTTAGAGTCATTTTTATCCATTTTGCGAGATTTTCGTTAATTTGGCAACATTTAAGAATGTCGCCAAGTTGGCGACATTCCGCCAAATACGTCGCCAAAATCTCTCCAAGCGTTTGGAAAGGAGAAATAAGTTATTCTTACAGCAGATAAATGACTATTGGCGTTCAAATACAAAAGTATTACTCAAAGTATCTTTTCTCATGAACGGAACGAGCTAGATCCACGAAAATGATGTCACCCAATTTATCGCATGGTATTACATATGAAAAGTGAACATGCTTTTCAATAGGAAATTTTTTTTTTTATTTTATATGACATTTTGATAATTTTTTTGAAAAATGTTCAATATCTCGAGAACAGTTCATGTTAGCGTTCTAAAATTTATGTCAATCATTTTCTAATGAAAAATTACATAAGAAATGTCTATTTGCGTAACTTCATTAGCGGTTTTCATTTTTTGAAGATTTTTTTAAATTTCACTCGAAAATTTAGGAGGGTTCTGAACATTCGATTGCGTATAAAAACAATAGGCTTCCAGTGTTTACGGAATGTAATTTTTGTACCAAATTTCGTTCGAATCGGTCTATTCGTTCGTCAGTTATCGTCTCCACAGACTCACTGACGCACACACACACAGACATCACTTCAAAAATATTCGATTTGTGATCAGGGATGCTTGAAACGTGCTCTCCCGTCGAAAACTCGAATTCGAATTTTCGACCCCGTTACAATACTTTCTTCATACATTATGTATATAAGGAAAGTAACAAAGCAAGATAGACGAATATGTATAATTAAAAAGTTGTAGAGCTTTCTCTATTTAATTAGCTAATTGTCGTGTAATTAGCTAATTTTAATTTATTTAGAATTACTCATTTTGGAGAAAATAATGAATGTCAACAATTGCAGACAAATAATGCACCACAATAATATCCCTTTTTTTTTTGTCCTCATTTTATATTATCTGTGCACAAACTATGAGCAAATCGCACGCCTTTCTATACTAAATAGAGAACGTACTACAACTTTATAATTGAAAATTTTCACCTTCAATTCGCCACTAGAGGCGCTATGCACTTTCTCAACCAATAGCACCTAGTCGCTTTCCTGTTAGTTACACCTATCTTCTGCAGTTCTAAAGCATTTCAATCGACTTCTTAACTTTTGTCATTGATGACAAAATTTAGGAAGAAAAGACTGAATTCAACAATTGGATATCACCTCTCCAAAAGAAAAAATCTGATGTGGGCAGCACATGACTTTCCTTATATAATGCAATAAATTTACTACTTTTACAGTTAAAAAAAAATGTTATTCTTATAGTAGGCACATATGCTCTTTCCAAGATATTGAATTTTCTTCGATTAGTCGTCATTTTCATCGATTTAGCGTCATTTTCATCCATTTGGCGAAATTTTCGTGAACTTGGCGGCATTCCGCTAAATTCATCGCCAAAATCTCGCCAAGTATTATGGACTGAGAAATAAGTTATTCATACAGCGTATAAATGACTATTGACGTTCAAATACAAAAGTATTACTCAAAGTAGCTTTTCTCGTGAATGAAACACGTTAGATCCACGAGAATGATGTCACTAAATTTTTTCCATAATATTACACATGAAAAGTGAACATGTTTCTTAACAGTTGATATTTTTTTTAATTTATGGGATTTTTTGATAAATTTATTTGAAAAATATGCGCATATCTCGAGAACGGTTCATGCTAGCGTTTTAAAGTTTATGTCAATCGTTTTCTAAAGAAAAATTACATAAAAAATGTCTATTTGTGTAACTTTATTAGTTTGATTTTTTCAAAATTTCACTCGAAAATTTAGGGGGGATTCTGAACATTCGATTGCATTCGATTGCAGGCTTCCAGTATTCACGAATTGTGATTTTTGTACCAAATTTCATTCGAATCGCTCCATTCGTTCTTGAGATATCGTCTCCACAGACTCACTGACACACACACATACAGACATACTTTCACACACACACACAGAGACATCACTTCAAAAATGTTTGATTCGTGATCCGGGATACTTGAAACGTGCTCTCCCGTCGAAAACTCGAATTCGAATTTTCGACCCCGTCACAATACTTTCCTTATACATGAAGTATATAAGGAAAGTGATAATGCTCCCATTTCATTACAGAAGTTTTATTACCTCTCTAAAAGTGCAGTGTAAAATGGCCAAATTTTGAGAGGCCATTTCTCCAGATCCAAGGGTTAATTTAAGAAACAGATTTCAGCTTTGGATTCAGCATGTTTGAATTAGTATATACATGAGTTTTTTCATCCCTCGGGGTTGTATTTGGTGCTCTGACATACTGATCAGTATGGAAATTATTATTTCTAAACAGATATTATCTTTTATTCTATTTAATTATTTCTAAATTTGGATTTTTTAGCTGCTGCGGTTTTCGAGTTATTCTACCAACACTAGTTCGAGTTAGTATTTTGCCAAATATATTGGGCTGACCCAGAGCGGACCAGCTCAATAAAATTAGAAATCCAAATAATTTAAATATACCACAAAAGACGACGACATTTTAAATTTGCATCTTTTAGCTGCTTAGGATGTCAAGTTGTTTTGTATTCCTGTGGCGGGCAAAAGACGAGCTAACCCGATAAGATTAAAATAATTTAAATATATTGCAAAAGCCAACAACGTACAAAAAATAGCTCTAGCTGCTCTGGTTCTCGAGTAATTTCCAAAACACTAGTACATTCCTATGGCGGGCTCAAGATGAGCTAGCCCGCTATAAGATTCAAGTTTCAAATAATTTAAATATATCACAAAAGACAACGACATACAAAATTTGGATGTTCTAGATGCTCCGGTTTTGGAGTTATTTGACAAAAATGAGTACATACTTATGATGGGTCTCTCAGCTAAATTAGCATATCCCTTTGTCTGCTCTGCCTCTGCTCCTGATTTGCTTCTACTCTATAACTTCTCCGCTTTGCTTCTACTATGCCACTTCTCTGCTAAATTTAGAATTATTTTTTCTACTACCGTAGCTTTTGACGTTAGCAAAAGCACTCTGTGATATTTTAGGCAAGTGCTGTTAAAAAATGAACAATGGATGGTAAGCCAATTTCTGTATATTGAAATATAAAACTCGCAGAGGTTTAAAACGCCCGAAAAGTATATAAATTAAAAAAAATTACTAAAAACTGTCAGATTCCATTCACAGTTTGTTTGAAAGGGGATTTTTCGATCTTTCTGGTTGTATCGAAACGGAAACTATGTGATAATATTTAGGTTGCTGAGCAATTGATTTGTGCGAATATCGACAAAAATCGTTGTGAATCTGGCTAAAACATAAAATAACGGAAAAACTAATTCGAAATTATATAAAATAAAGCCGAGGTGCACGTATTCGATTCCTGAAATACTTGTGCATCAAATTACATGGTCGTACGGCGCTTAGATTTCCCGCTATAGACTGCACACACACAGAGAGACAACTTCATTTATTAAGCTTTTCCTTCGTTTAAAAATAAATAATTTCTTTTACAACCCAAAAATATTTCACTTTTCTGCCAATTTGAAATACTTCGGGGGAAAAAAAACACTTTATATTCTGTAGGTGGTTCTGTCCACAAATTTATGTTACTGGTTTTTCTTCAAAACTTCTTAATTTCGATTAAAACCAAGTTTTGTAGCAAAAGAGATGTTAAGGTATAGGGAAGCATTCTGTAATATACAGGGTGTCCCATCAAGACCGCCCAAACTCTGCACAGCCAGATTCCTCGCTTGGAATACATAAAAATTGGTCAAAGAACTGTACCTCTACGACCCATAGTTTTCGAGAAAAATGCGAGAGAAAAGTATGACGTCATATCCGGTGCACGAAAAAACAACTTTATTGGAAACATGAACACCGGTATTTGCATAGGAAGATGTTCAAAATGTACACCTCGCATATCGAGGCATGCATGCGAGCACCGTGGAATGGCTGACTGCACACATTGCATCAGCGTGATGTTCACAAAGTACACGCAGCATCAAGACGAGCAACTAAGTCACTTTCTGTAGTAACTAGGTCTCGATAGACCAATTCCTTCAAATGGCCCCATAGGAAGAAATCCAAAGGTGTCAGATCTGGCGACCCCCATGTCCAATCCAGCGGCCTGGGTATTCCATATCCAGCCAATAACGTACGGGACAGCTGAAATGTGCCGGAGCTCCATCATGCTGGAACCATAGGCCACGTATTGCCGCTAAAAGTATGTCATCTAGGATATGCGCGATGGACATTTTGAACATCTTCCTATGTAAACATACGCAAATACCGATGTTCATGTTCCCAATAAAGTTGTTTTTCGTACACCGAATATGATGTCATACTTTTCTCTCGCATTTTTCTCGCAAACTATGGGTAGTAGAGGTACAGTTCTTTGGTCAATTTTTATGTATTCCAAGCGAGGAATCTGGCTGTGCAGAGTTTGGGCGGTCTTGATGGGACATCCTGTATAGCAGGTGGTAATCCTATTCGTTGACTATCATTAAAAGTCATCGTACAACTTCAAATTGCAAACATTTTTTTGCTTTTCATGCTTTGGATGTGGGTCTTCCTGCGTCCTTTCCTCAGTCTTTTTACTCCATAAATTATGATGACGAGGCAGGTCTCTAGAAAATCACACACCGCGATGAGTGATAAACCAAGCCACATCCCCAGGAATCCTCCAATGTATCCAAATGCTTCTATCACCTAAAGAATGAAATAGAACACTCTTTCAATAGTAGCGGAAGTGTTTGGCAGACGAAAAATAGACTCCCAAAACTCAACTGAAATTCGGTATTAACATTTTTTGATCCATGAAATTCTATAAAATTTGAATCTTTACAGTTTCTTTTCTCCGCATTTCATTTGCATTTCCTGTGTCGCAGTTCGAAGACTGGATTTTTCTTAGCAATCTCCATCAAATAATTAATTTACGTTTATAACAGCATTTTCAAGTGTTTCTTCAATTTTTTCGGTAGATGTTTTAATCGCAATCAAAGTAATATCGTGATCTATGGAGTTAAAGAGAAGGAGATGCCCTTAAAACTCCTGTGGATGAAACGCTTGAAAATGCCATGTCGCTTTGAGAATTATATCTAGGTGTCGCTCGTGGTCGTGAAGTGCCTTTTGTCTTCATTTGACACAATATACAGGGTGTTCCAAAAAGATTGAAACGTGCTTTAATTCTTTAACTGTTGGAGATAAGTGGGCAATGTAAATTGCAAAAATGTTGAAAGTAAGATAGGAAATAAGACTACGTTAATAAAATAGCACTCCCATTAATTTTCAAAAAGTTACATTTTTAAAATTTTTATACGACTCACCATGGAAATACATACAATGAAGGGGCGCACATCTTATCGTAGCGCCACCTGAATGATTATCTCAAACGATGTTGGCATTTTCTCAGTATGGAGTTTTAACTCCTTTTCTACACCTTCATGTCACGATCCCTTAGTTATAAGAATTACTCTTTTCCATCTAAATTTTATCCCAAAAGATAAATTTCAAATCGGGACAAAATGGCAAATCGACCTGGACTTCGGAACGTACATTTCAACCGGGATAATCTCTGTCAAAATGGGACGTGTAGTAAGCCTAATTAGTAAAAACAACGCATGCATATTGTTGTTGAGACCCAGACCGTCAGACCTACCAGAAAGGTGTAAGGTAACTGTTTGGACGGCCGGGAAGAACTACTCAATTTGGATCGGAACCCAGTGAGGGTGGCATTCACAGGGACCGTGCCATCCTTCCCCTGCCACCAACCTCTCGGAAGGACTTACGGACCAACATGTTTAGCGTGATCGTATTCCGCGTGAACACGGCGGCAGTTTTGGCAGTGGAGGGAATCGTACCCGGGCCTACCGAGAGCAAGTCCAGCGCTAACCACTGAGCTACCGCGCCCCAATACATGCTTGTGGAAAACTGTTGAAATATGAAAAAATACATTATAATTCTTACCTCGTATTTCTTGGAGTATATAAATTTCTGAACTTGCGTGCGTATGAAGGATATTGTGATTCCAGTGTAGCATCTATCAAGACAGAAAAAAAAAATCTGATGTGGGCAGCACATGACTTTCCTTATATAATACAATGAATTCACTACTTTTACAGTAAAATAAAAATATATTATTCTTATATTACATATTTATATTCTTTCCAAGATATTGTATTTTCGTCAATTAGTCGTCATTTTCATTGATTTAGCGTCATTTTTATCCACTTGGCGAGTTTTTCATTAATTTAGCAACACTTAAAAATATCGCCAAGTAGGCGACATTTCATCAAATTCGTCGCCAAAATCTCGCCAAGGGTTATGGAGAAATAAGTTATTCTTAAAATAGCAGATAAATGACTATGGGCGTTCAAATATTATTACTCAAAGTATCTTTTTTCATGAATGAAACGAGCTAGATCCACGAGAATGATGTCATCAAATTTATCGCATGATATTACGTATGAAAAGTGAGTATGTTTCTCAATAAGAAATCTGTTTTTCATTTTATATGATTTTTTGATAATTTTTTTTAAAAATGTGCAATATCTCGAGAATGGTTCATGTTAGCGTTCTAAAATATATGTCAATCGTTTTCTAAGGAAAAATTACATAAGAAATGTCGATTTGCGTAACTTTATTAAAGGTTTTAATTTTTTGATGATTTTTCCAAAATTTCACTCGAAAATTTAGGGAGGTTCTGAACATTCGATTGTGTTTTTAAAACAATAGGCTTTTAGTATTCACGGATTGTGATTTTTTTACCAAATTTCATTTGAATCGCTCATTCGTTCGTGAGATATCTTCTCCACAGACAAACTGACACACACACACACACACACACACACAGACATCACCTCAAGAATGTTCAATTCGTGATCAGGGGATGCTTGAAACATGCTCTCCTGTCGAAAACTCGAATTCGAATTTTCGACCCTGTCACAATACTTTCCTTATATACCTTATGTATATAAGGAAAGTAAAAATGTATTGCGACTATTTATTACAACATTAATTGAAACTATTAAGTCTCGTGATCATTGAGCTATTAATAAACCTTTTTATGAATGATTATATCAAATTTTGTCGTATGCTGCTCTGTTAAAAAAAATTAAAATTTCGAATAAATTTCGAAGTTTTCGCTCGAATCTGATGTGGGCAACACATGACTTTCCTTATATAATCCAATGAATTTACTACTTTTACAATTAAAAAAAATGTTATTCTTATAGTAGATACTTATATTCTTTCAAGATATTGAATTTTCTTCAATGAGTCGTCATTTTCATTGATTTAGCGTCATTTTTATCCATTTGGCGAGATTTTTGTTAATTTGGCAACAATTAAAAATGTCGCCAAGTTGGCGACATTATGCCAAATTTGTCGCCAAAATCTCGCCAAGCGTTATGGACAGAGAAATAAGTTATTCTTACAGCAGATAAATGACTTTTAGCGTTCAAATACAAAAGTATTACTCAAAGTATCTTTTTTCATGAATGGACCGAGCTAGATCCACGAGAATGATGTCATTAAATTTATCGAATGGTATTACATATGAAAAATGAACATGTTTCTCAATAGGAAATATTTTTTTTATTTATATAACTTTTTGATAATTTTTTTAAAAAATTTGCAATATCTCGAGTACGGTTCATGTTAGCGTTCTAAACTTTATGTCAATCGTTTTCTAATGAAAAATTGCATAAGAAATGTATATTTGGGTAACTTTATTATCGGTTTTAATTTTTTGACGTTTTTATCAAGATTTTACTTGAAAATTTAGGGGGGTTCTGAACATTCGATTGCATATAAAAACAATAGGCTTCCAGTGTTTACGGATTGTGATTTTTGTACCAAATTTCGTTTGAATAGCTCCATTCGTTCGTTAGTTATCGTCTTCACAGACTCACTGACACACACACACAGACATCACTTCAAAAATGTTTGATTCGTGATCAGGGATGCTTGAAACGTGCTGTCCCGTCGAAAACCCGAATTCGAATTTTCGACCCCGTCACAATACTTTCCTTATACGTTATTTATATATGGAAAGTAAAAATATATCTAGTTTTAAATTTTTTAATAACAAAGCCGGTTATAAAGTTCCGTAAAAATCCATTAATATTTGTGGCTGTTATTGTGAACACAAGAAATCGAGCACAGGCTTTAGTCAGATAGACAGACTGACATTACTTCAAAAATAGTCAAAACGTGTTCAGGAGATCATAAAACATGTATCGGCATCAAAATCTCGAATTTAGAAAATTTAGGTGAAAACAATACTTTCTTAGAATGTAAAAATCGGATGTGAGCAGCAAATGACTTTCGCTAGAAACCCAACTTTATTTTATTTTTCATTTTTTCACAATGCATTAAATTGAGTTTAATCTCACAATATGGCGTAGATATTTATTTGAAAATACATCGAATTTGCAATTTTAATTCAATTTTTGTTTAAAAAAAAAAAACTTCTAAAGCTAAAATAACTTTAAAACAGTTCGTGCTAGAGTAATGGGGTTGGTCTTTTTCCTTTTACAGCTTAAACTCCACATTTATAACCAGCATTTAATTAGTACATTCAAGCATAGTTACTTTCCTTATATACATAATGTATAAGGAAAGTATTGTGACGGGGTCGAAAATTCGAATTCGAGTTTTCGACGGGAGAGCACGTTTCAAGCATCCCTGATCACGAATCAAACATTTTTGAAGTGATGTCTGCGTGTGTGTGTGTGTGTGTGTGTGTGTGTGTCAGTGAGACTTTGGAGACGATACCTGACGAACGAATGGACCGATTCGAACCAAATTTGGTACAAAAATCCACAATCCGTAAACACTGGAAGCCTATTATTTTTATATGCAATCGAATGTTCAGAACCCCCCTAAATTTTCAAATGAAATTTTGAAAAAATCGTCAAAAAATCAAAACCACTAATAAGGTTACGCAAATAGACATTTCTTATGTAATTTTACATTAGAAAACGATTGACATAAATTAGATTGACATAAATTTTAGAACGCTAACATGAACCGTTCTTGAGATATTGCGCATTTTTCAAAAAACTTATCAAAAAGTCATATAAAATAAAAAAAAATATTTCCTATTGAGAAACATGTTCACTTTTCATATATAATGCCATGCGATAAATTGGGTGACATCATTCTCGTGGATCTAGGTCGTTCCATTCATGAAAAAAGATACTTTGAATAATACTTTTGTATTTGAAGGCCAATAGTCATTTATCTGCTGTAAGAACAACTTATTTCTTCGTCCATAACGCTTGGCGAGATTTTGGCGACCAATTGGGCGGAATGTCGTCAACTTGGCGACTTTTTGAAATGTTGCCAAATTAACGAAAATCTCGCCAAATGGATAAAAAGGACGCTAAATTAATGAAAATGACGACCAATTGTCGAAAATTCAATATTTTGGAAAGAATATTAGTATCTACTATAGGAAAAACCCATTTTTTTACTGTAAAAGTAGTAACATTTCATTACAGTTCACAACAGTTCATTACATTAAATAAGGAAAGTCATGTGTTGCCCACATCAGATTTTTTATATTTTATATCTGATTTTAATGTTTTTTGTGGGCCATTTCGCAGAAAGAGGCACTATATCTGATTTTACGAATGATACCAAAATCTAATCAGCACCAGGGTATTCATAAGGCATACCTACCAAACTTTTTGTTAAATGCCGTTGAATAGTGTTTAAACTGGAACCGTACAAATATCTAATAAGCACCAGAGTCCCCCACAAATGACTTACCTACCAAATGTTATAAAATTTGGTCAATTAGATTTTGAAATAAAGTGGATACATACATTGCACAGACAGACGTAACGTTAAAGATAAGTTTTCTCGTGTTCTAGAATTCTCGAAACGTGTAAATTCGTCGAAAACTCCAGTTCAAATTTTTAGCAATAAATTAACACGATTCCAATATTTTCCTTATACATTACCGTGTATTGTAAGGAAAGTACAAAATATGGATTTTTTTCCAGATTGCGTACCAAATTCTTTAAAGTATTTCGTATTATTACTTTCCCTACAATGCCCGGTGTATAGGGGAAATATTGGAATCATATCGAAAATCGCAATTCGAGTTTTCATCGGATCTACATGTTTTGGAACCTGTGTGTGTGTGTGTGCAATGTATATATTCAGTCTACCTCAAAAACTAATGGACCATGATATTACATATGGAAAGTGAACATGTTTCTCAACAGTTAATATATATTTTTTAAATTATGGGATTTTTTTTATAAATTTATTTTAAAAATAAGCAATATCTCGAGAACGGTTCATGCTAGCGTTCTAAAGTTTATCTCAATCGTTTTCTAAGGAAAAATTAGGTAAGAAATGTCTATTTGTGTAACTTTATTAAAAGTTCTGATTTTTTGATGAATTTTTCAAAATTTCACTCGAAAATTCAGGGGGGTTCTGAACATTCGATTGTGTTTGAAAACAATAGGCTTCTAGTATTCACGGATTGGAATTTTTGTACCAAATTTCATTTGAATCCCTCCATTCATTCGTGAAATATCGTCTCCACAGACTCACTGACACACACACACACACACACACACACAGCCATGATCTCAGAAATGTTCGATTCGTGATAAGTGATGCTTAAAACGTGCTCTCCCATCGAAAACTGGAATTCGAATTATCGATCCAATCACAATACTTTCCTTATATATTATATGTATATAAGGAAAGTAATAATTATGCGTGTTATTTAGTGCAATTAAACTCAATTTAATGAAATATTAATTTGACTTTCCTTATACTATAATGCAATGAATTTACTACAGTTACAGTAAAAAAAATCTGATGTGGGCAGAACATGGCTTTCCTTATATAATGCAATGAATTTACTACTTCTACAGTAAAAAAAAATAGATTATTTTTATAGTTGATATTTATATTCTTTCCAAGATATTGAATTTTCGCCAATGAGTCGTCATTTTCATTGATTTAGAGTCATTTTTATCCAATTGGCAAGTTGTTCGTTAATTCAACAACATTTGAAAAAGTCGCCAAGTTGGCGACATTTCACCAAATTCGCCGCTAAAATCTCGCCAAACGTTATGGACGGAGAAATAAGTTATTCTTACAGATAAATGACTATTGGCGTTCAAATACAAAAGTGCTACTCAAAGTATCTTTTTTCATGAATGGAACGAGCTAGATCCACGAGAATGATGTCACCCAATTTATCGCATGGTATTACATATGAAAAGTGAACATGTTTCTCAATAGGAAATATTTTTTTTATTTTATATGATTTTTGATAATTTTTTTGAAAAATGTGCAATATCTCGAGAACGGCTCATGTTAGCGTTCTAAAATTTATGTCAATCGTTCTCTGATGAAAAATTCTCTGTGTGTGTGTGTGTGTGTGTGTGTGTGTGTGTGTGTGTGTGAAAGTATGTGTGTATGTGTGTGTGTCAGTGAGCCTGTGGTGACGATAACTGATGAACGAATGGACCTATTCGAACGAAATTTCGTACAAAACTTACAATCCGTAAATACTGGAAGCCTATTGTTTTTATACGCAATCGAATGTTCAGAATCCCCCTAACTTTTCGAGTGAAATTTTGAGAAAATCGTCAAAAAATCAAAACCGCTAATAAAGTTACGCAAATAGATATTTCTAATGTAATTTTTTATCAGAAAACGATTGACATAAATTTTAGAACGCTAACATGAACCGTTCTCGAGATATTGCACATTTTTCAAAAAAATTATCAAAATGTTATATAAAATAAAAAAAAATAATTCTTATTGAGAAACATGTTCACTTTTCATATGTAATACCATGCGATAAATTTATTGACATCATTCTCGTGGAACTGGCTGGTTCCATTCATGAAAAAAATACTTTGAGAAATATTTTTGTATTTGAACGCCAATAGTCATTTATCTGCTGTAAGAATAACTTATTTCTCCGTCCATAACGCTTGGCGAGATTTTGGTGACGAATTTGGCGGAATGTTGCCAACTTGGCGACATTTTTACTTGTTGCCAAATTAACAAAAATCTCGCCAAATTGATAAAAATGACGCTAAATCAATGAAAATTACGACTAATTGAAGAAAATTCAATATCTTGGAAAGAATATAAGTATCTACTATATGAATAACATTTTTTTTAATTGTAAATGTAGTAAATTCATTGCATTATATAAGGAAAGTCATGTGTTGTCCACATCAGATTTTTTTTATTCGTATTATTTGGAAAAACTACTATTGTCTGTCGACAATCATTTTTAAATGTTTTAGAAAAAATTAACTTGAGTTTATTTTTTAGAGTTGTTTTATTAGAGTCGTAGTGAGAAGTTCGAAAGCAGCTAAAGTTAACTAACCACCGAATTAACGAACCTTCGAAACTAATTAATTACCTAACCTTTGAAACTAATTATTTAACGAACTTTCGAAACTAATTAATTAATGAACTTACGAAACTAATTAATTAACGAACCTTCTGAACTAATTAATTAACGAACCTTCGAAACTAATTAATTAACGAACCTTCAAAACTAATTAATTAACGAACCTTCGAAACTAATTAATGAACGAACCTTCGAAACTAATTAATTAACTAACCTTCGAAACTAATTAATTAACGAACTTTCGAAACTAATTAATTAACGAACTTTCGAAACTAATTAATTAACGAACTTTCGAAACTAATTAATTAACGAACTTTTGAAACTAATTAATTAACGAACTTTCGAAACTAATTAATTAACGAATCTTCGAAACTAATTAATTGACGAACCTCCGAAACTAATTAATTAACGAACCTTCGAAATTAATTAATTAGCGAACCTTCGAAACTAATTAATTAACAACCCTTCGAAACTAATTAATTAACGGATTTTCGTAACCAGTTAATCAACAACAACAAAAATCTAATGTGAGCACACACGACTGTCACTGCAGACTCATATTCAAGTTATTTTTATAAAATCTATAATTCATTAAATTGAGTTTAATTGCACGAAATAACAGCCATGATTATCTTAAATTACACTAAATTTGCACTTTTAATTCAATTTCCGTTTTCACTTGGCAACTGGACTTATTTTCAAAAGCGGCGCAGCGAAAGTACGAAAAATCAAAAATATCTCGAGAACGGTTAGTCCTAGAGTAGTGGGGGTTGGTCTTATTTTTTTCGTCGCCAAAAGTTGTCTATAAAATAAGCATTTAATTTATATATTTGAGCACACGTAGTCTTTGATTTTGAGATTTAACGATTTTTGCGGGCCATTTCGCAAAAAAGGGCAGGTTCTTTTTTACCGAATCATTCCAAAATCTAATCGGCATCAGGATAACCTTGCGCGTTGCGATTGAGAGTTGCGATTGGGAGTTGCGATTTTCGGCACGATCCCCATACTTTCCCTATACATTACCATGCATTGCAGGGAAAGTTAATATTTGATAGGCAATATCTTCTTTCCTTTTTAACACTTTACAACAAAGTTGAAAAGTGTTTATGATATTGTTCATTCATTCTGTCTGTCTGTCTGTCCGTTAGCACAACTGCCGTAAAAATGACTTTATCAAAAAGTATGTTGTTCAGACGGTCTGTGGGACTTATGGGAATATAAATGAATAATATCACCCAACTAGTTTTGGATTGAACCCGGGTTGAAAAAATGAAATACATTAACCCATATGGGACCTAATTTTTCAAACATTTTTTAAGCGGATTTAAAATTCACAAATTGCTTCGAAAGTTTTAGGTAATATTCATATTATAATAAAATATATAAAAAAAAAATTCAGCAAAATATATTCAGTAGTTTTTTAAATAAAATTTACAATAATAATTGCTTCTTTTATATGGAGAGATCACGTGACCATTATATGAAGAGATCACGTGACCCACCTCAAAATAAAATATGGCATCCATCTTGTCTCAAAATCGTGGTTTTTAAAGTTCTTTTTAATTCATATTGAGTGTTGTATCCGTCCTAAAACTGCTTTATTTTTGCTTAAATTCTGTACATCTACATATTGAAACAACGCAATTACAATATAGTTGAGTTTAAATGATCATCCAACTTTGATTATTTCTACAACGAAACCTACTTTTCACTTATGGAAAATGTAAACAGCAAAATATGTAGAATGAGTTGTATAGGAATTGCTGCATTTCTTTAACGCAAAATTATTTAGCTCATGGAGTCTGCAATATAGCTGATATGAATGAAATATTCATTGATTTTACAGAGAGAAGGACGATTTTGTCGATAAAGTTTTAAGCATAAAGTTTAATTATTTGTACCTCCATGGTCTCAAGTTTTTAAATAAAATAAATTATTCTAGTATTGTGATGAATGAAATGAATAGAAAAATGTTTATGAATGAAATGCTGCTTTTCTAGAGAGAGCCAGGCGTGTTGTATTTCGATGACGTCATTTGAATAAATTTAATTTGTTTTCCATGAAGTTTTCAAACATAATAAATTATTGTAGTACTATGATAATTTATAAAATATTGCCGGGGATTGTATCGCATTTTAGCGATATTTAAACCAGGCAATTTATATTTCAATGCCGTCATTTGAATGAAGTTCATTTTTTTCGATGAATTTTTAAGCTTTCAAATATAATAAATTAATGTAGTATTGCGATAATTTTAAAAATATTACCGAAGAATGTATCGCATTTTTGAGATGTTTAAATAAAATTGCATTTCAGTTGGAAAGTGTTTCATAATCAATGCTTTATGCATGATTGATCTTTCTTGTTCTTAGTGTCTTTTCCTATACACCATGATGAATTCTTTTGATACAGAAAATATTTATTTTCACTCTTACTTGCTGTTAAAAACGTGCTCTAGAAAATTACAATTTAGAGTTTCATTTGCCAAATAAAGATATTTATTTATACGTATCAAAATTATGTTGGTATTTAATATATATACCAAGCAAAATAAGTAAAATTTGATGAATTGATTGGCACTGAAACACAAAACTATTCTTACAACAAACCTTTGACACTAAAGAGGTATATGATTTCTGATAAAAAAAAAAAACCTTTCGAATTTACATTATATATTTGATATTATTTGATATAAGTACTTACGTTTTCTTGTTTATTTGATTCTGAAAAGAGATAAAAACAGTTTTATTGTGTTATGCGGAAGATAAATGCTATATCATTATATAAAACGAAAATTCAATAGATAAAATTGAATAGTTATCTGAACATTATCTTCCCTTCTGATGTGTTGGCTATCAAAATTATTTTATCTTCAGAAAACTTAAATGAACATAAAATGCTGAAATTTCAAGTTTTAAGTTCGTATCTAATACCGCCGACGGAATTTTACAGGCGCCTATGCAGCAAATGAGCGAATACCCTTCTACCACCTACTTTACAAGTTATTAGTCGTATTTCTCAAGCTGTGTATTTGGCCTGGACCCCAAGCTTCACAGGCCTTTAAGCAAGGCATTCCACCTCGTGCTGTCGGCCCTATTTCTGCATTTTAATATAGCGGTGTCCCAAAAAGATTAAAACGCGTTTTTAGCACTTTACAACATAGTTGAAAGTGTTTATGACTTTGTTCATTCTGTCTGTCTGTCTGTCTGTCTGTCCGTTAGCACGATAACTGCCGTAAAAATGGCTTTATCAAAATGAAATTTTAGTATGTTTTTTAGACGGTCTGTGGGATCTATGGGTATATAAATGAATAATATCACCTAATTAGTTTTTTATTGAACCCGGATTGAAAAAATGAAATACATTAAATCTAATGGGACCTAATGTTTCAAACATTTTTTAAGCAAATTTAAAATTCACAAATTGCTTCAAAAATTTTAGGAAATATTCAAATTATCCCATAAAATATATAAAAAAAAAATTCAGTAAAATATGTTAGGTAGTTTTTTAAATAAAAATTATTTAATATAGGGAGAAAAACAAATTCAATTAAATGCTGCCTCTCGTTATATCCTCCAGAAAGAAAAAAGAGATATATTATATAATAAATATCTTTCCAATAGTTTAATTATTTTATATATGAGAAAGGCTTCACATTTTAAAATAAATATAGTAGATAACAATTTTCCAAATTTTTAAATAAAATAAATTATTATAGTGTTGTGATGAATATTGGAAAAATGATTATGAATGAAATTCTGCTTTTATATAGAGGCGATTTATATTTCGATGAAGTCATTTGAATAAAGTTCATTTGTTTTTGATGAAGTTTTCAAATATAATAAATGATTGTACTGTTATGATAATTTTAAAAATATTACCGAGGAATGTATCGCATTTTAGAGATGTTTAAACCAGGCAATTTATATTTCAATGCCGTCATTTGAATGAAGTTCATTTTCTTCGATGAAGTTTTCAAATGTAATAAATTAATGTAGTATTGTGATAATTTTAAAAATATTACTGAAGAATGTATCGCATTTGAGAGATGTTTGTATAAAATTGCATTGAAGTTGGAAAGTGTTTCATAATCAATGCTTTATGCATGATTGATCTTTCTTGTTAATTCTTTACCTGTTGCAGATAAGTGGACAATGTAAATTGCAAAAATATTGAAAGTAAGGTAGGAAATGAAACTACGTTAATGAAATAGTCCTCCCATTAATTTTCAAAAAGTCACATTTTTTAAATTTTTATACGACTTCCTTAGACAAATTTGGTCAATCAAAAAAAGATTTATTTTTAATGCAACATGATCATTAAGAAAACCCGCATATCTGTATCTTTAAAATTGAGCGAGTTATATTTAATTGAAAATTGAACATTGTGAATGGGGACCCTATATCAAATTAGACATGTAAATTTGTGACATATCACAAAAAAGATAAAACTGGATGATAATACGTAGGATACCCAACCGCGTAGTGGATACCACTGCATTATATGATCTCTATCTGCGTAATGCTTTAATTAGATACATTTGTGATATAAAATTTTGACACATATTAACGTATTTTTGATCTGTGGTATTTTTGATCTGTGGTTTTGATCTGTGGATCTGATTTGAAAAGTGGCATAAGTCAGATTTTTTCCGTTATCATAATTCAGTTGATTTTAAAGATACAGATATGCGGGTTTTTTTAATGATCTTGTTGCATCAAAAATAAAAAAATTTTGATGGACCAAATTTGCCTAAGGGGATCGTATAAAAATTTAAAAAGTGTAACTTTTTGAGAATGAATGGGAGGGCTATTTCATTAACGTAGTCTTATTTCCTACCTTACTTTCAACATTTTTGCAATTTACATTGCCTATTTATCTCCAACAGATAAAGAATTAAAACGCGTTTCAATCTTTTTGGAACACTGTATACTATTAAAATACGCCTAAACATGTGAGCGTGTGTATCAGACCAGGGACTTAAAATGCAAATGCTGAATGTAGAAAGTTAAAGTTTGTCTTAAATGGAAGGTATGGAGCTTGTAAATAAAAATTATGAAAATGAAAATTTAAAAGATTTTTAACTATTTTTAAAAATCCGCCCCAAAACCCAATGTTTTGCAATCTCAGTCTGTCAGGTATTTCAGACGAAAATTCTCGTCGTAGTAAAAGGCGGCTTGCTTTAAATGAGAGGTGCAAGTATTCATATGAGAGTTATAATTCATGAGAATCTGCTTCAGATTTACCATTTTGCTTCAAAAGAAGGTGATAGAAACCTATGTTATGATTATCCGTGATTTTCCAGACTGAGTGACGGAAGTGGACATATGTTTATAAAAGACAGACTGGGATTATAAATTCAAAATTCTAACTTTCTCAATTTTTCAGTTATACGCTTCAAAATGGATTTATAAACATATTTCATTATTGTGGTAAAATATTCAAAAAGCATGCGATCCGAATTAAAAATTAACTGAAAGGTGGCTCAACTCGACTTTCTCATACCCAAATCCATTTTTAGTAGCTTTTTCATTTTTCAAATTTTATAAAAAAAATTTGAAAAATCGGTATCATGAGTCCAAATTATTACAATTATATCGTGTTATCCTTCACTTTAAAGGACTTAAAAAATATTTAGATTGATACCATATTTGACTATATACCCCTTAGGGGGGGAGGAATGTAACTTGCCCCCCTAGGGGGGCTAATAATGTTTAAAAAAAATGCATTGCTTTTTTTTTTCACAACAGTGATTGAAACTATTAAGTCTCATGATCTTTAAGCCATAAATAAACCATTTTATGCATAATTATGCCAAATGTTATCCTTTCGCTAGAAACTCAAAATTTTCGAATTCGAGATTTTGATGCCACTATATAGGTACAGTGCCTAGAAGTAAGAAGCCTCTTCTAGACATTGTATATAGGCATCCACAAATCGAATTCGAACATTTTCGGGGCAACAATACTTTATACTATATTTCATAGTATGAGGAAGTAATAAGTGTGTTAGGAATTTGATCAACGTACATTTTTTGACATTTTCTGTTGAATTTTTGTAAGTGATAGGCGCTATGAGAACGCAGGTGTTATTAAGGTGTAGTCTTGAGTGTTACTGGGAAGGCCGGGACACTATCGATTGTATTAGGAAAATATTTGATGGAAAGAATTGATTTTATGGAAAGGAAATTTTTTTGTTACTGGTCGAGAAAGCGAAGAACAGAAGAGGCTAGAAGTTACGGCGACATCAAGCCTAGTACAGTGGCGTTGCCAAGGAAGAGGATTTGGGGGACGGAAGAGGATTTAGAACCCATTGGAGTTCGGAGAAATGATATTGTAAAACAAATTATACTCTATAACAAAAAAATCAACGCGCCAAGAAGGAGTTGTCCGATTGTAATGAAATTTCGTATGCAAAGACATTTTGAGCGAACATGCAAATGAATAAAATTTGGTGTCCAACGAATAAATAGTGGGAGCTCCAGCACATCGGAACTGCGCATTCAGCAGGGGTATATCTGCAGGTGGGTATGGTCTGGGGTGCCATCTCCTTTGATAGCCAGACTCCTTTGGTAGTCATTTCTGGCACACTGACAGCACAGCGATACGTAGACAACATTCCTTTTGCGACACCCCGGACTTACTTTTCAACAAGATAAGGCCGGGCCGCACACGGCACGTGCTGCTATGAATTGTTTTCAAGCTTGCCCAACACTTCCTTGGCCAGCTAGGTCTCTTGATCTCTCTCCCATAGAGCACATTTGGGACGTTATGGGAAGGCGATTGCAGTCATCCCGGAATATTGACGATTTAGTCCGACAGTTGGAAACAATTTGGCAAGACCTTCCGCAGGACACCATCCGTGAACTTTATCAGTCTATGCCACGTCGGGTGACATCTTGCATCCAGGCCAGAGGTGGACCAATGCCTATTGACTTCCCTTTGTATAAGGTCAAATTCTAAATCATTAAATTCTTCTGAAATTTTAATCGTTTTTTTTTATGTCTGTTCTTCACATCCACCAATTTTTATCACAGTCGGACAACTCTTTCTTGGTGCGTCGATTTTTTTTGTTATAGAGCGTATTTAATCCCCCTCCCTCCCAACTTTTTTTCTGGCGACGATACTCAAATAATATGATATTAAAATTAGATTCAGATTTACGGGCATGCGAATCAAGCAGCGTCTAGGGCCCCGACTGTAAAAGTATGGCCTTGGACTTTTACTCCACGGATAATATATAATATGAGGCGTTAAAAACATTTCTGCTTCGGGCCCCAAGTCAGAAAATACTTTGCTGATTAAAATGTGCTGATGGGTTTTGAGATATTTTCATGAAACTTTATATGCTTACTGTTAAGAAAATACCAAAAACACTTACGCTTGTCAGAGAGGTTTCAAATTCTTCTATGTCTACTGATATGCTCTCCTCACTAAAATTAGAATAAAAATATGCATTAAGGAATTTAAAATGGTTGCTTTATTTATTAGTCCTTAATCTGAACACAATTCCATGTAATAAAGCGCAAAAGTAAGTTATGTGCAGAAAAATCGGAGTAAAATGAAATCTGCTTAAGACGGATTTGTACTTAAACTGGTTACGATTCTAAAAATTATTCAAAAATTAACCTATTATTGCGAGCGTGTAATATACCCCTCGAGTTTTTCGTCTATTTTGAAGACCACACGGATAAAACGCTTATACAGACATTCTTTCCTATGACGTCGACCTAGGGTTACCATGCGCGGAAAGTCTAAAACGGTTGCCAGATTTGGTGATTTATCGCCAATTTAGCGACATTTGGAGACTTCCTGAAGGTTCGGAAAGGACCGCGAAATAACGATTAATCTACGAGATATTAGACAATTCCCGAAGTTTCTATGGAGAGTCTATAAAAGGAATCTTCACTCAGTCGGAGTTCAGTTGATGTGATACGCTGCACTGAATTGCGATTTTAGTCAATGTTTTGAGAATAGTAACTACTATTTTGAGAATAATATCAGTTATTTTGTGAAATTAGTGGAGTATTTAAGTGCTGCTTGACTGTTGTTCTTGTTTACTTTGCGTTTGTGAATAAACGTGTTAGTTATCCAGAAATTTGGACTCATTGTTGTATCATACGTTCATGCCCACGAATCCAGAGGATATATCGTAACAATATCTTCATAAGCCGGAATTTACTTGATGCGGAACAAAAGGAACTTTTTAAACCCAATATTTTAATTCGACATGAGTTTTGAGGGATCTGTGTATCAACAATTATAAATTGATTACAATATCAAATGGTAAAATTTCGTAAGATGCACTTCACTTGTGGAAGAAAATTCTATTGACCTAGTAGCTTACTAGATGGATGCGTCTACGGACCAGGGGCAGATCCATGGTTCGAATCTCGATTGCGACATAAGTTCATTATAACTAGCTGCGGTGCCACGCAGTTAGCTGCCGCCATTTTTAGTTACCATTTTCTAACAATATTTTTGAAGCAAATAAAATAAAGAAACACGTCCGCTACGCGGGCTTATAAACCGCAAATGAATACGCCCTAAATAAGACCTTTTGATCCGTCTTTGGTCCAGTGCGTGGGTGCAGCGTTCTTCGGTCGCTTAGCAGACACACTTTTGAGATTCGGGTGTACTCACGCAACGGGCGTGATACGCCCTAAATAAGCCAACATTTAGCTCCTTAGAAAAATAAGTTAAACAAATAGGATAAAGTTTAGTTCCTTAAAAAATGATCCTATGCCATATTTATAGTAATTAATTATAAACGGTTAAAACTAAGAACTACAATATTCCGTCTCACTTTGTCAAAATGAAAATTGTCTTACGCATTTCTCGTTTTATGTATAATCTTTGAATTCCTTATAAATAAAAGTATTGGATATCTTTAAATTCAGCAATTGCCTATTGTAATGCCAGAAATGTAAAGTATTAAATATTTGGAAGGATTAAAATGATAGAACCAGGATTGCGGGCGGATTATCCCCACGCTAAGCAAGTGGGCGATAGTATACAGGTGGCCCCATATCTTACATACCACGCCCCATGTTTACATACCACGCCCCATGTTTACATACCACGCTAAGCCGTTTGGCGGCAACCGAGACGGCGACCCCATGTCTACGGATTAGCCCTCAGCTCTACATTCCAACACGTAGACCGCCGACCGAAAAAGGGATATAAGTGAGAGTTGCTGAAACCTCCAAGTTGACCTCCATTCTGACCTCCAAGTTGGAGGTCAGAATTGGTCAAGGCAGGCTGTTGGAGTTGGACTAGTAAAGAGTAAGCGGCTGTAGCAGTGTTAAGAGTTGTGTGTGCGTCTCTGATATAGGAATTCGAAGGAGAGATCATGTTCATCTGGTATTGCAAGTGTAAAGTGTGACAAAGCATCAGTGTTACCCAAGTTATATGAAAGAAGATCAGGTACCGTACAATTAACTATATGAGGATAACCTCTCTGTCTAAATTTGTGTTTTTAAGGAAAAGCTAATTAATGCATCCCACCACGTGCTCCAACCAAATATCAATTCATCTGGCATTACACCCCCCGAACTACCCTTGAGATGTATTCCACTATTGTGATAACTATTGAATTTGTAAAACTAAGGAGTGTAAATTAAGTATGTGATAAATAAATGTTAGTTCTTTTACTATTAACCTTATTTTTAGTTTGTTAACTTAGTATCCCGTTAAGCACAAAAATGGGTGGGTTTTGCGGCCACCAACGCAATGTACACAGCAGTATGTTTAGAACATATTACATGTATAATCAATATACAAATTAATTTAATGTAAAATGCATTTTTGACAATTATAATTTTAATAAATAAAATTAACAATCGGCACACCTATGTAAAACTTACTAAAAATGGAATGAGTGCTGCCATGTTGAAATTTTCTAGAATAAAAAAAAATGTCTTTTACAAAAATTACCAAAAGAAAATCTGATGTGGCCAGCACATGACTTTCCATATATAATGCAGTGACTTCATTTCTGTCATAGCAAAATTATGGCATACAAGATTCACGGCACAATGTTTTTAGCATTAGAAACTTGTGGCAATTTTTTAGAACAAATAGAAATATTTATTCATACTCACGTGCAAAATCCTCATCAAAATACAATGGATATTTAATTAATTCCCCGTGAAATAAATGGCTATTGACATCATTCTTTGGCGTCAGAATGCTAAGCTATTATAAAAGTATCTTCACTCGAGAACGGAACGCAGCAGAATGATGTTAACAGATTTGTTACATAATACTGCATGTGCAAAGTTGACCTACTTGATAATAAATAATACTTTTTTAATTTTATGTGATTTTTTTATAAATTTGTTTGGCATCAATCGATAGGTCTTTCTGAATTATCCTTCGAAACCTTCTGAATGAACTTGAGAAGGTTTTAATAGGTATTTATTTTTTTATTGTATTCTGAATATATTAAAAAAAAATCTGATGTGGGCAGCACATGATTTTCCTTATATAATGCAATAAATTTACTACTTTTACAGTAAAAGAAAAATAGATTATTTTTATAGTAGTTATTTATATTCTTTCCAAGATATTGAATTTTCGTCAATGAGTCGTCATTTTCCATATCGTCATCATCAATGAGTCGTCAATTGATTTAGCGTCATTTTTATCCATTTGGCGAGTTTTTCGTTAATTTAGAAACATTTTAAAAAGTCGCCAAGTTGGCGGCATTCCACCAAATTCGTCGCCAAAATCTCGCCAAGCGTTATGGACGAAGGAATAAGTTATTCTTACAGCAGATAAATGACTATTGGCGTTCAAATACAAAAGTATTACTCAAAGTATCTTTTTTCATGAATGGAACGAGCAAGATCCACGAGAATGATGTCAGCCAATTTATCGCATGGTATTAGTTATGAAAAGTGAACATGTTTCTCAATAGGAAATATTTTTTTTTATTTTATCGGACTTTTTGATAATTTTTTTGAAAAGTGTGCAATATCTCGAGAACGGTTCATTTTAGCGTTCTAAAATTTATGTCAAACGTTTACTAATGAAACATTACATAAGAAATGTCTATTTGCGTAACTTTATTAACGGTTTTGTTTTTTGACGATTTTTTCAAAATTTCACTCGAAAATTTAGGGGGGGGGGGTCTGGACATTCGATTGCGTGTAAAAACAATGGACTTTCAGTGTTTACGGATTGTGATTTTTGTACTAAATTTCTTTCGAATCGGTCCATTCATTCGTCAGTTATGGTCTCCACAGGCTCACACACACACACACACACACAGACATCACTTCAAAAATGTTTGATTCGTGATCAGGGATGCTTGAAACGTGCTCTCCCGTCGAAAACTCGAATTCGAATTTTCGACCCCGTCACAATACTTTCCTTATACATTATGTATATAAGGAAAGTAAAAAGCTAGGTGCCGCTGCCGCTGACCAAATCCTTTTAAAAAAGGGTGATTTTCTGTCAAGGCTAGAGCCGGACATGTGTCATGAAATGATTTGAAATTTGACATGTGTCGATGACTATTTTGGTTACATTCGGATAAATGTAACGGTGTTGCCATTTCAAAAGAAGTAATATTTAAATTATTGATTTAAACAAAGGAAACGTATAGATCTCGAGGCAAGATTTAGAGTTGGTGAGATCAACGGCCTCAACGTTCGAATCGCGCCTGCGTAGCAGACGGAACGAAAGGGATGTTGGTCAGTGTCAGCGAGCAGAGGCGGAGTTCCTTAGCATTTAAAATAATTAAATGAATTTTGAAAGTAAAACGAATAAAAGTTAAACCATCAAAATATTTTTTTTTTCATTAGGCCCTCCTATAAATAAGTTTGCTCGTCTCTGTATTAATTTATGTATGTAGGGAAAGTAAAAAGGGAAAAAAACAGATATGTGAGTGAAAATTTCCCTCATGAAAAAAGGACTTTATCCCATTTCTCTACCCATACTTCACGTAATCACTAAAATTAAATTTTTTATTAATTGAACTTATAAAAACTGAAGTAACAGTATACTTACTAGCATGCTGGTTGGCAGGCTTTATCGCATTGTTCAAGACTTTCAAGATCAAGCTCCTCTGTGATAAAAATACGCAATGTGTTAAAGTTTATCAAAAAATCATCTCATTAAGTTCTGAAAATCCATATATTTATTCAGTTTAAATGAGTGAATATATAAGAGTTCAGAAACCGAGAAGTTTTTAACTAACTGGAAGTGTGAGTCTTTTCTCTGCATTGACATACAGGGCTTACAGAATAGTCCTAAGCATCGCAATAACTTTGTAAGAAAAGGACCATGAGTGTACACATTAGGTCAATCTATAGTAAAGCTTATGAAGCTGAAACTGCTGGTAAAGTAACACAATCAAAATAACTTATTTAAGAGCAGCATATGCAACACAAAATTTGTAGTACCGGTCAGTTTCAAAGCAAAAATAGCTTTCTTCGTCAGAACACAAAAAAAAAACACAACCTTCACTTATGACTGTGAAAGGACGATCGGCGGCACTGAAAACGTGACAAAAGCAGGAAAATACTGTTGCTAACGACAAGAGAAGTAAAAAATCTGATGTGGGCAGCACATGACTTTTCCTGCAGACTTAAATTCATTTTTTCTTTATTTCTTTAATAATTCTTTAAATTGAGTTTAATTGCACAAAATAACACTAAATTTGCATTTTTAATTCAATTTCTGTTTTTATTTGGTAATTGGACATTTTTCTAAAAGTGGCATAACTAAATGCGAAAAATCTCAAATACCTTGAGAACGGTTAATCCTAGAGTAATAGAGTTGTTCTTATTCTTTTTCTCATCAAAAATTACGTATAAAAAAGCATTTAATTGATATATTTGAACATACGTAGCTTTTTTTTCAGATTTTGGCGATTTTTGAGGGCCTTTTCGTAAAAAAAGGCAAGTTGTTTTTTTCCGATTAATACCATAATCTAATCAGCACCAGAGTATCGTACAAGTAACTTATCTACGTGGGCACGGTAGCTCACTGGTAAGCACGCGGGAATTGCACTCGGTAGACCCAGGTTCGATTCCCTCCGCTGGAAAAAGAAAAATCTGCCGCCGTGTTCACGCGGAGTACGATCACGCTAAACATGTGGGTCCGCAAGTCTTCAGGGGTGCGGAACTAATCCTGTAAAACCGAGAGGTAGGCCAGGTCCGCACTGCTGTCTCCAAGTAACTTATCTACCAAATTTTGTGAAATTTGGTCAATTAGTATTTTAGCTAGAGTGGATACATGAAATTTTTACGGGCCATTTCGCAAAAAAAGGCGAGTTCTGTTTTTACGAATCGTACCAAAAACTGATCAGCACCAGAGTCATACCCAAGTGACTCACCTACCAAATTTTATGAAATTCGGTCCATAAGTTTTTGAGTTTGAGTGGATATATACATTGCACAGACAGACACACAGATAGACACACAGACAGACAGACACACAGATAGACACACAGACAGACAGACACACACACAGACGTCACGCTAAAAATAGTTTTTTCGTATTCTAGAGGTCTCGAAACGTGTAGATCCGTCGAAAACTCGAGTTGCGATTTTCGGCATGATTCCAATACTTTCCCTATACATTACCATGTATTGCAGGGAAAGTAAAATCTGATGTGGCCATGATGTTCCCTACAGACTTAAATTCATTTTCCCTTTATTTCTTTAATAATTTATTAAAATGGGTTTAACTACATAAAATAACACTGAATTTTTTATTAAATTTTTGTTTTTATTTGGTAACTGTGCGTTTTTTCAAAGGCTGCGTAACCAAAATGCAAAATGAAAAACTAAAATATCTCGAGAAGGTTTAGTCGTAGAGTAATGGGGTTGGTCTTATTCTTTTTGCCGTAAAAAATTACGTATAAAACAAGCATTTAATTGATACATTTGAAGATACATAGATTTTTATTTTATATTTTGGTGATTTTTGCTGACCCTTTAGTAAAAAAAGGCAGGTTCTTCTTTCCCGAATGGTACCAAAATCTAATCAGCACCAGAGTATCTCATAAGAGACTTATCTTCCAAATTATGTGAAATTTGGTCAATTAGTTTTTCAGAGTGGATACAAGAGATTTTTGCCTGCTATTTCGCATAAAAAAAGAAAAAGGCGAGTTCTTTCATCCCGAATCATACCAAAATCTAATCAACACCAGGGTCAACCAAGTGACTTACTTATAAAATTTTATGAAATCTGTGGTTCATTAGTTTTTGGGTTAGAGTGGATACATGCATTGCACAGACACACACACACACAGACGCCACGTTAAAGAGAATTTTTTCGTGTTTTAGAGGTCTCAAAACTTGAAGATCCGTCGAAAACTCGAGTTGCGATTTTCGACACGATTCTATTATTTTCCCTGTACATTACCATATATTGCAGGGAAAATAAAAATGGGAAAGCAACCCAGAAGGAAGGAACAAGTGATTTGACACACTGAATGAACAGAAAAATACTCAAAGAGGAAAGTGGACATCCACCACAGGAATGAAATCACTTATTTAGTTGTCCATAAATTATTTTTCTTCGTTTCATTCACGTTCATTTTATTTGAATTATATTTTTAGAAACAATTAAAGAAGTGATTCTATTCCTGTGTTGGACTTCCCTTTCCTCTTTGGTGTTTTACCGTTCATTTACTGTGTCCCACTTCTTATTCCTTCCTCCTGGGTTGTTTTACTTCTTTCTCCTTCTCTCGTTGTCGGCAACACCTTTCTCTGCTTCAGTAACGTTGCTGTTCGAGCATCAGTCCCCGATCTTTCTCTCATGAGTGAAGGTCGCGCCTTTTGTATGCTTCTGTTTTTGCCTTCAAAACTTATCGATAGTATTAACTTTGTGTTGTAATGCTGCTGTTAACGAAGTTGTTTTAATTATATAGTAAAGTGATCACGCCTGATTCAATAAAAGTGATTGCAGCACTCCTAGCGGATAATTTTAAAAGTTAGGATAACGAACTCGGTAGCAAAGCGAGATAGACAAAAAAGCCAACTTCATAGTTGTATAGAAATGATCTAATTAGCAGGGATCAACATCAGGAACGAATGTAACGTTTACACTATTGTTATTAATCCTACCCGGTCTAGCCAGGGATCCATGTATGCTCAAAAAATTACAGACCAATAAGGGACTGCCGAAAAGATTCTCCTTAGATAACCCCAAACAGCACAAGAGGTGGACTGGGGCCCGTCCGTTCAATATGACATCTGGTGCAAACGTTCCGGCCACTCAAATTGCTGCTCGTGCCCTAGGGCGAGTCGGGTGGTCTGGGTTTTCGACCTGGTGCAAACGGTATAAACCTTGTTCCGCTGTTCGAATTTAAGACTATATGTCCGCACCTGGGAACACCGCGTGCTGTTGACATTTTTCGGGCGCGGTAGCCCTGTGGTTTGCGCGCTGGATTTGCACGTTGCCACAACTGCCGCCGTGTTCATGCAGGGTACGATCACGTTAAACATGTGGGTCCGTAAGTCCTTCTGAGAGGATGGTGGTAGGGGAAGGAGGGTACGGTCCCTGTGGATGCCTCCCCCACTAGGTGTCGGTCTAAATTGGGTGGTACTTCCCGGCCGTCTAAACGGTTATCTTACACCTTTCTGGTAGGTCGGATGGTCTGGGTCTCAACAACAACAACTTTATATGTCTGCTAATAAATCTGGAAATGGTGGTCTGTGGATAGAGTGGTGTCAGCAAAGCTGTATCCAGAAATTTCATTTCGGGGGGGGGGGGGGGGGCTAAAGTATAGTGAACTTTCAATCCAAAAAAAGTTTGATAAAAACTAACTAAACTTGACTAAATTGATACTAGATCACAATTGAACCAGAAAACACGAGAGTACAGGCAAGGACGTATCCAGAAATTTCATTTCGGGGGAGGAGGGCGGACCCACCGGACCCCCCGGACCCCCTCGATAAATACGTCATTGGGTGTCAGTGAGAGAAGTACGTCGGAAGATTTTCTGCTGGTAGGGCCACCCTAGGCGTGAATTCCATTCCGTCCCAGCTAAAGCTAGCAAGCACCTAGAGCAACGTCAGTCTTCTACTACCGGGTGTTGTAAGTCTTTTAACTAAGAACGCTTTATTTGCCTGTCTGTATTATTTAGACTATTGTTCATTAGGATAACAGGTATTAATTGCATTACGCATCATATCATTTAATTTTAATGTGTGTGATAGAATTTTATCTTTGTATATATTTTATATGTTATCACTAGGGAGTATTACTCACTTCAGTGTTATTTTATGTGAGTAATGTTAAGTTTTGTGTGTATTATGCATATAGGTTGCTCTGAGAATAAGTGATGTTTGAGTTTAATCATGTTTATGCAAATATGTGTATAACATAACTATTTTTACCTTTAAAAATTAGTTTGTATAGACATATGCCATTTAAAAACGTTTAACACACACACACACATATATATATATATATTGTATATATATATATATATATATACATACATATATATTGCTGTATATATATATATTGTATATATATTGTGACGAACCCGTCACTTTTTCAAGCCTATTTTCAGCCATTTTTAGAACAGTTTCAGAGTTCATACACCTTAAGACCGCCTGCATTGCAGTTTTTGGAAAACAAGGCTATAAAACTCTGTCATCACAGTCTGATTTCGAAGAAATGCACCCAATTTGAGCCGTCATCAGAGGAGGGAGAACTAATCCCAGAGGGGAACGTTAGGTGGTCTATGAGATGCAGAGCTTGGAAAAAGACATTCCAGAGCTTTGTCAGGGTGGTCCTCAGATTTTGGACCAGAATATACACACGAAAGGGACGCTTTTCGAGAGAGGCGAGACAATTTTCGTAGAGACAGGTCGCACGTTTGGTGCTCCTGATGCACAGGTTCTCGCCCTCACCGGAATGTTTTCTGTAACCTTTTTGATATTCCTTGTCATGCTTTAATAAAAGCTTATTTTCTTTAACAACGATGCCTGTTTTATCTAGACTTGGAGAAAGTCATTATTTTCATGATCTTATCACCGATTCGAACTCACGAATTCAGAAGGGAACGGTTACTGGTATTTAGGTCGGCACATTTCACTTTATGTGCGCGGACCGGAATAACGCTACTGAGTCAACAACCATGCAGAGGCATAGTATCCAGCAGCAGATAATGGTAAATTCATTACATATATATATATACAATAATATATATATATGTATATTGTACTGGGGGTAGATACAAGAGAGTTAACTGCTATAATTGACAACTTACATGCAGTATCTGTAGAATCTTACATTTTTTAAAAGAGAGGTTTTATTTCGTATCGACGAATTTCAAATTCCGTGGCGAGGCATAGTCAGGTTGTAAACCCAATGGGTCGGCCCCTCGCTCACGGTGATTGATTGATTGAAGTTTTTTGACTAAGGGACGCGACAGCTCAGTGGTTAGCGCGCGGGGATTGCACACGGACGACCCGAGTTCGATTCCCGCCGCTTCTGCCTAAACTGCCTCCGTGTTTCAGCGGAGTACAATCACGTTAAACACGTAAGTCAGTAAGTATTTCCGAGAGTTGGAGGGCACGATCCTTGTGGATGCCTCACTCACTGGGTCCGGTCCCAATTAGGTGGCACTTCCGGGCTGTCCAAACAGATACCCTACACCTTTAGGTGGGTCGGACGATCTGGGTCGAAGAAGAAGTCTTTTGATTAACTGAAGCTGTCCCCCTTTTCTTTTTCCCATGAACCATAAGTAACGCTTATAGTGAAGGTAATAATACCAGTCAAACAGTTGTATCATCAGAGCGTCTAACATGGTGGTACCTGAAATGTACGTCAAAGTATGCTGAAATATTCTTTCTGGAATTCAGATGTGCATTGTCGCTAAAGGAAAGCATTTAAATAGGCTGTAAAGTATCTTGCTGCCCCAAAACGGGAATCGAACTCTGGATCTTCGAACTGGCCAGCCGTTGAGCTACTTGGACGAAATTGAAGTGGACTCTGCATTCTCCACCCTCTAACGTCAGATTGGCGGGCAACTGACAATCTAACTGACCACCTCCTGCTATCTTTACCCCAGGTTAGCTTCCTGCGACTGTTATTTTTACCATACTGCATGGTCGTTATCCTCTCAATTTCAAATTGGCTCTTAATCTTCCCCTGTGCACTGAATCCATACTAGTTGTACTAGGGTCACTTTCAGACCTCCGACATCAAATTAATAAATTTGATGTCGGATTAATTTGATGATCAAATTAATATATTTAATCATTGCAATAAATTCGGTGACGTTGACCATTACATTTTCGATTGTCCTTTTTCTAAAAAATTTCATCTCTGCAAACCTTCCCATTCTAATAAACCAATTTGGTTCTCCAAAGTTCGTTCAAATCCCTCTTCAGTAGATAAAATTAAAAACTGTATTCTTGTTGCCATGGAAATTTCTAATAAAGTGACCTAAGCTTATGAGTAGATTCTGCTCTCAATTAATTTTGATCAATGAATCCCTTTATTTCATTCTTATTAACTTATATGAACTTATTGTGTTCCCTCTATTTTTTTTTCTTGGGGGGGAAAAAAAAAAAAAAAAAAAAAAAAGCTATGTTAACTGTTCTTATTTTTTTGGATCTTTCTTTTTCTTTTGACACTTTTTATTTGTATTTTTTCTTATTTTTCTTTTCTAAATTTTATTCTAAATTTCTGTTTTTGTTTTCATACGGCAATTTTTTTTTTTTCCTTTTCATATATTTTCTTTTTATATATTTTCTAAATTTTACTTTTAAAATTTTATTATTTTCTTTCATTTTAATCTATATTTTATTATGCTATTATACCTCACTCTAAATATTAGTTTTCAATGATCTTTTTATCTATTTTCGCAATAACCATTTTCCCATTTTTGTAAAATGGACGTACTTGTCAAGTTCAAATATAATGTAAAACTGTCTGTTTAATCACAATATTTATTATAAATTGTAATATTTTTAGACCTAAATAAAAGTTCGTTTGGTGGGATGGTAGACCTTGGGTGCCTCCTGAATGCAGGAGGTATCCTTTCCCGGCCGTGCAGATAGCTACTCTAAACCCAATATGTGAGTCGCACGGTCTGGGGTCTTCAGACCTCCGACATCTAAACTTCTATATTTTTTTTCGAAATTTCTGTTTTTGTTTTTCACATGCCTATTTTTTTTTCCTTTTCATATATTTTTTTTTATATATTTTCTAAATTTTACTTTTAAAATTTTATTATTTTCTTTAATTTTAATCTATTTTTCATTATGCTATTATACCTCACTCTAAATTTCATTTTTCAATGATATTTATATCTATATTCGCAATAACCCTTTTCCCATTTTTGTAAAATGGACGTACTTGTCAAGTTCAAATATAATGTAAAACTGTCTGTTTAATCACAATATTTTTCATCAATTGTTATATTTTTGACCTAAATAAAAGTTCGTTTGGCCGGATGGTAGACCTTGGGTGCTTCCTGAGTGCAGGAGGTATTCTTTCCCGGCCGTGCAGCTAGCTACTCTAAACCCACTATGTGAGTCGCACGGTCTGGGGTCTTCAGACCTCCGACATCTTTGCACTAACCTACAGGGTTGATTTGTTCGGGCGCCATTGTAAAGTACCTTGCTAACCCTGGATCTCCGAATTGCTCAGCCGACGCTCTACCGTTGAGCTACTGGGACGAAATTGCAAGTTCTTATCGTCGAAGTTGACGTTGCAAATTTCTACACTAGATTTCTGTTCACGGTACAGTCACATTCACCTGTGTGATATAAATGATGGAACGGGATAATACGGAGGGAACTCTTACAGTTCACGTGTTTTTAAAATAAATTTGTGTAAAGCAGATTCATATTTAATTCCAAGCACTAAATCATTATAAATAGACGGAACTTTAAAGAAGAACTAACTTACTGTTGAAACAGAAGAGTGCGTTATCATCCGGATGATTGATTTGTCTGGGGTTAATGCACCCGTATATTTCAATAGATTTGTTGAAGATACATTCATCTACACACATCTGCAATTGAGAAATGAAATAAGTTGAAAAGTGCACAAAATTATCCCAAATTAATTGGAGTTTGGCTGAACTCAACGTTCTCATACCAGAATCAAATTTTAAATAGCTTGTAATAATTTTTCCCCTGCAAATTTTGTAAGAATTTTTTTAAAAAAAATCTCTATCGTTGGTTCAAATAATTACAATTGCAGCATGTTACCCTTCATTTTAAAAGGCATAAAAAAAGCTAAGAGATTAGTACCAAACTTGAAAATGCATCTCCTACGAGGTAAATCCCCCCTTACTTTTCTCTCTTTCAATGAGAAAGTAAATTATATTAAAGACTTAACTTTTCTCCTTTTCAATAAGAAAGTAAAAATTGCTAAGGAGTTAGTTTTTTCTTTCAATAAAAATGTAAAAGTTATTAAGGACTTACTTTTTTCTTTTTTAGTGAGAAAGTAAAAATTCTTAAGGACTTTCTTTTATCTTTTTCAATGAAATTAAAAATGATTAAGAACTTACTTTTTCTTTCTCAATGAGAAAGTAAAAATTGTAAAATACTTACTTTTTTTGTCAACGGTCCGTGTCCTCCGCGACCTTTCCATATCTTCTGATAGTCGGTGCAGTTCGTAGGATAAGGATCTTCCAAAAGGAAATTTTGAGTCTGGAATTGAGAGTTTCATAAAATTATTAGAAGTATTTTAAAAGGCATTGAAAAATGATCTTCTATTTATCATAGAAAAAAGAAAAGCTGGAAATTTTTTTTTAAAAACTAAACAATCTAGATATTTATATCTTCTTTTTAAATAGATCATTTAAAATGATTAAAAGGATTTTATTCCGATATACAGGAGATACAAAATAAAAAGTTTAACTTATAAGAAGTACAAAGCAAAAATTTCAGTCATACAGGATGTACAAAATAAAAATGTTAGTCTCCAGGACGTAGCAAAAATGTAGTCTTATAGGACATATAAAACAAAAATTTTAGCCTGGGACGTACAAAACAGTATTGTCTATGTAACTGATTATAGAATACTGAAGATTGTCATTGAATAATAAATTAATTCATGTCACTGAAGATACAGTAGGCTTCCAATAACTCTTTCTTACAAGGAAAATTCGGAAGCACACACAGAGGTATGTATTATAATCGTATTTCCTGAAAACAAGAAAAAAATCAAGCCGGAGTTGGAGAGGGGAGGGTTTGCAATATACATTTTCAAATCTATATACAGGGTGTCCAGTGCTATCGGCGCCCAATGGCTATTTCCTTAACCGTTAGTCACAGTAATATACTTCTAATTGCAAAAATGTTTTAAATTTTAAAATCTATTATCTTAGAAACAGTTTAAATCAATAAATGCATTTCTGAAAGAAATACGAAATATAAATTTTTATACAGTCCCCCTGGTCCTACCAATTATATTTAGGAAAATCATCCTCATACAGTTTCATGCAAAATAAAAAAAGAAATCTTCCATTCACGACCAAAATTCACCGAGTTATGAAACATTAAACTTTATGACTTAGTCGCTTTTTCGCGCATAAAAATGTCCCGTTTCAGTCAACCAACCAATCAGGGACAGTACTGACCATTTCTCAACACAAAAATGCTCAACTTTAAACAGCTATAAGTCGGTCAATTTTGGTCGTAAAAGAATGATTTTTTTTTATTTTGCATAAAATTGTATGAGGATGATTTTCGTAAATATAATTGGTCGGACCGGGGGACCGTATAAAAATTTATATTTCGTATTTCTTTCATAAATGAATTTATTGATTTAAACTGTTTCTAAGATAATAGATTTTAAACTTTAAAACGTTTTTGCAATTGGAAGTATATCTCTGCGACTAATGGTTGAGGAAATATCCATTGGGCACCTATAGCACTGGACACCCTGTATAAAGAGCAGTGTTCTGGAGTTCTACGTTGAGTGACCTCAGATACTGAAAACGAAGCCATATATTGGACTCAATTTTAACCTATTTGCAGCAATGGAGAATTCTGGAGCTTTACGTTGCATACGGCATCGCATACTGAAAACGAAGCCGGACATTGGACTCATTTTAAATTTATTTGCAACAATGTATATTATAATACCTCCTTTTGTGTTGCGGCTAAACAGACAAGGATTGAATGCTGTCTTTTATTTTAGTAAGATATCCCACGAATAAACCCGTTTTTTAAGTTACTTACAGGCAGATTTCTTGATGGCAACACTACTATAAATTGGAAGGAAACTACAGTTTACAATTTTCATATAAACGATTGATTTTTTTCTGTCTTCAAATTTTTATATCACTATTTACATTCTGTAAATAATTTAGAAATTTATCACTGCAGATTTTTTGCAATTGCAAATGATCACAATTACAGTGCGTTACCCTTCATTTAAAAGGGCTTGAAAAGAATCTTTCAATTGATAACCATGTTTGACAATGTATCCCCTCCAGGGGGGTAACTCCCCTTCCCCAGATGGGGCACAAAAATTGTATCTCTGCTATTTCTCACTACAGTTATTAAAATTAATAAATTTCGTGTTCATTGAGCCACAAATAACCCCTTTGATGCACGATTTTGTCAAATTTCATCCTATTCCGCCGTGTAATAAAAATATAAAATTTCGAATGAATTTCGAAATTTTCACTCGATTTTCCAAACATTCTATCTAGTTCTAAATTTTTCAATAAGAAAGCAGAATATAAAGTTTCGTGAAAATCCATTGATATTTGTGGCAGCTATCGTCTGCACAAAAAAATCGTCCACACACAGGCATGCAGACAGACGGACGGACACCACTTTAAAAATAGTCAAAACGCATACCAGAGGTCTTAAAACATTAATTGGCATCAAAATCACGAAATCGAAAATTTTCGAGCAAACAATACTTCCTTTATACTTTACATGTAAAAATGCAAGTAAAAATGTAAGTATGTAAAAATGTATTTATAAATGTTGTATAGAAATGTACATATATATAAATATATAAATATATATAAATGTATATATAAATGTAAGTAAAAATGCAAAATAACTGCTCGTTAAAAAATCCATCAAAATATGCATAAATTTTATCTTTGTCAAGTGCAATATAAAGGAGTTTAATGTAAAGGGGTGTTTACAAGATAAAATTTTATAGAATAGTATAATATGACTTCAAATTTTTTGAGGAGGAGGGGATGATTCTCTAGAGCGATTCTGTGGTAAACATTTAGACTTTAATTTGTATTGAAACGTGCTTTAATTATCTTTGATGATCTGCTTACCACTTTCAAATACATCCTGTATGTTGTGCAGGGCTTCACAGAGAACCCGTCCATGAAGGGGTTCAATCTCATGAACGGAGAATGAACCACTAACTGGATGGCCAATGGGGTAGTGCTGTAGAAGTAGTCCTCTCCGCTCATGCGAACAAGAATATTATATTCTGTGGATGAAATAAACGCACAAATGTAAAAATAATGCACCGTATTTGTATAAAATTACGCTGGTTAAGGAAAGAAAATTTCCAAATGGGAAATATCGGGAAATTTAATGGGACGGTGGACGTTGAAATTTTTTTTATTTATTTATTGACTTAGAAACGTGAAAATTTGTATAAATATTCCCCTTAACATTACTATATAAAATGCCATTAATTTTTTTTTTCAATTTTGCTATAATCTTGTCTTTTTTTTTTAATTTAATTTTCTTTAAAGAACATTTGAAAATGCTCCTTGCGTGCCATTTGTTCACATTTTTGATTCATTTTACATTATGATCACTCAAAAACACATTATGAACAAATTTGGTTCATTTTTAAATCCTTTAGACAGTTAATTTTTTAAAAATATTTTTCTGCATTAAAACTTAATTTTCACCACTTAATTAGGTTCGTATTCACTTTTAATTACCTTAATAAAGTCCAATTATAAAATGCATACCCATTTTCATTAAAAAATATGAAAGGTGTCTTCTTGCCAAATTTCATGCATCTCTAACAAAAATTAGGACGCATGGAGCATTTTAAAAATGTAAAACCTTTGAAAATTCCGTTTCGAAAAAAATGTATTTAACCTTTTGCTTACGGGTGGGACAGCGTCCATCCCAAACGAAGAACCTACCAAAAAGACAGGTATTTAACATACCCTATCCCAAACATTTGGACGCCTTTTTGCAGGCATTGGCGTCCGTGGAAATCGCTGGCAGAAACATTGCACCTGCTGCAGCAGGTGCAATGTAAAAAAAACACTTATATACTTCCCTAATTTCGCAAAATAACTGACACTATTCTCAAAACATTGACGAAAGTCATTTCACAAAACAGCCTCTACCATTTTTAAAACATTGACGCAAGTCACAGTTAGTTGTAGCTCGTATCTCGTCAACTCCTTTCCAACGGAATGATGACTTCTTTTATAGACTCTCCATTGAAATTTCAGGAAATCTCTCATGTCTCGTAGAATATTGGATATTTCGAGGTGTTTCTCGAATCTTCGAAAAGTCACTAAATGTCGCCCAATTTTTGATAAATCGCCAAATCTGGCAACTCTTCTTCAAAGCTTCGCATGTGGCATCCCTAGACTCATGTAATAGGAAAGGATGAAAGTACGGACGTTTTTTCTGTCTGGTTTTCGAAAGAAACGAAAGTGAGAGGGGGAAAAGAGACCCCACAGCATTTTACAAATTCGTAATATTTGAAAGATAAACTCTAGTATTTTTCACTGCCATGTAAAATATATCTTTTAATCTAATGTCCCTGCTTTTGCAGGTAAATAAACCTGACAATAGCCGTGCCAGAAGATGGGAAATTTCCCACAGAAATGGGAAATTTTTGTTAAAAAAATTATTAGCATGGAAAAAGAGGTAAAACAAAATTAAAGTATGCAAATATTTAATATGTAATTAATATAAGGTGATAAGTATGGAAAAGAAATCATGGAAATAATAAATAAGTATGGAATAATAAATATAATTATACAAGTATGGAAATAATAAGCGAGTGTAATTACATAAAAGTGAAGTTATAATAACTAGTACTATTGTATATACTTGTTGAATGCACAATTATATATACTTTGTTAAATAATAAATATAATTAAACAAATATGGAAATAATAAATAAGTATAAGTACATAACAAGTAATATCAATCATGCATAAAGCATTGATTATGAAACACTTTCTAACTCTAATGCAATTTTATACAAACATCTCTCAAATGCGATACATTCCGCGGTAATATTTTTAAAATTATCACAATACTAGATTAATTTATTATATTTGAAAACTTCATCGAAGAAAATGAGCTTCATTCAAATGATGGCATTGAAATATAAATTGCCTGGTTTAAACATCTCTAAAATGCGATACATTCCTCTGTAATATTTTTAAAATTATCATAACACTACAATAATTTATTATATTTGAAAACTTCATCGAAAACAAATGAACTTTATTCAAATGACGTCATCGAAATATAAATCGTCTCTATATAAAAGCAGCATTTCATTCATAATTATTTTTCCAATCGTTTAATTCATTACAATACTATAATAATTTATTTTATTTAAAAATTTAAAAAATAGTTATCTACCATATTTATTTTAAAATGTGAAACCTTTCTCATATATAAAATAATTAAACTCTTGGAAAGATATTTATTACATTATATATCTCTTTTTCCTTTCTGGAGGATATAACGAGTGTCAGAATTTAATTGAATTTGTTTTTTTCCTTATATTAAATAATTTTTATTTAAAAATGTGCCTAACATATATTATTGAATTTTTTTTATATATTTTATGGGATAATTTTAATATTTCCTAAAATTTTCGAAGCAATTTGTGAATTTTAAATTCGTTTAAAAAATGTTTGAAATATTAGTTCCCATAGGATTCAATGTATTTCATTTTTTCAATCCGGGTTCAATAAAAACTAATTGGGTGATATTATTCATTTATATTCCCATAGGTCCCACAGACCGTCTGAAAAACATACTAAAATTTTGTTTTGAAAAAGCCATTTTTACGGCAGTTATCGTGCTAACGGACAGACAGACAGAATGAATGAACAAAGTCATAAACACTTTCAACTATGTTGTAAAGTGTTAAAATGAAGTTATAAATAGTATTATTATATGTACTTTGTTGAATTATATTAATTTGTTTTACTTACGATTTCTTGAACTAGCTTTCTCTTGTACGGTATCAGGTTCTCCCCATAGCACATTGTATGCAAAGCAGTTAGTTGGCAAACCTTCAGGGTTGAAAACGGACAGGAGCTTTGATCTGTAAATATAACACTTTAATTTCAACACATTCACTCATATATGTATGTTTCAAATATGGTTTAGGTCCGCCTGTTTGAAAGGATTAAAAAATAAATGTATACATTTCACTAATTAATTACATAGTTGTGACCGGGATAAGTTGATACAATTGTAGAAATTGTGCAACAACTCACAATTTTTTCTCTTTCAAAAAGAAGTTTTTAATTTTTTTCGTTTTAGGTCCTTATTTATGTTCTGAATAGTAAGAAAATTAGGTAGCTTTATTGTAATTGTTTACTCTGTAATTGTTTACTCTTAGCTGTATTGTAATTGCTTATTCCCCCCCCTCCTTTCTCTGCGTATCATAATAAAATGCAACGTCGTCGTTTTTTGACACATTCATACGTTTAAAATGAGGCAAGTTCATACTATGCATTATCTTACCCCAATTACATCTTATTAATTATTCTAGTTTGTTGTCAAAACAATGGTTCGGAATTAACCTCATTAAGTTTTACTGACAGTTCAGGGAGAAAAATATTGAAAATGAAGTACAAAAAAGACGAAATATTAAAAATCCTGAGTAATATAATGTTATATAACTTGGTTTTAATTTTTTATTCTTAATATTGTTAACAATAACATTAATCATAACTATGATACAAATTGTATTTTCTCGTCTATCTTACTTAGTTGCCGATCCTAACTTTTTAAATTCTCCAATAGGTGGGTTGTAATAAGTTTTATTCGATAAAGCATAGTCATTTTACTATAGATAGATCTAAAATATTCACTCACAGACCTTTCCCTGCTAAATTATTGGAGTGCTTAAGGAATCTTTAGAAACTCAGTATCAGTGTTTCTTTCAGGACTTTTGTCCGGGGGGGATGGAACTTTAAGGGGGGGGGGGCAAATTTTAAATTTGCCCTATATAAATATATCTGAAAGCTGTCATATAAATAGAAAAAATCTGATGTGGGCAGGACATGACTTTCCTCATCTAATGCAATGAATTTACTACTTTTACAGTAAAAAAAATAGGTTATTCTTATAGTAGATACTTATATTCTTTCCAAAATATTGAATTTTGGTCAATTAGTCGTCATTTTCTTTAATTTAGCGTCATTTTTATCCGTTTGGCGAGATTTTCGTTAAGTTGGCAACATTAAAAAAAATCGCTTAGTTGGCGACATTCCGCCAAATCCGTCGCCAAAATCTCACCAAGCGTTATGAACGGAGAAATAAGTTATTCTTATAGCAATTAAATGACTATTGACATTCAAATACAAAAGTGTTACTCAAAGTATCTTTTCTCATGAATGGAACGAGCTAGATCCACGAGAATGATGTCATCAAATTTATCACATGATATTACACGTGAAAAGGGAACATGTTTCCCAGAAGTTAATATTTTTTTTTAATTTATGGGATTTTTTTAAAAATGTATTTGAAAAATGTGCAATGTCTCGAGAACGGTTCATGCTAGCATTATAAAGTTTATGTCAATCGTTTTCTGAGGAAAATTTACATAAGAAATGACTATTTGCGTAACCTTATTAAAGGTTTTGATTTTTTGATGATTTCTTCAAAATTTCACCCGAAACTTTATGAGGGTTCTGAACATCTGATTGTATTTAAAAACAAACTTCCAGTATTCACGGATTGTAATTTTTGTACCAAATTTCATTCGAATCGCTCCATTCGTTCATGAGTTATCGTCTCCACAGACTCACTGGCACACACACACACACACACACACACACACACACAGACATCAGCTCAAAAACGTCTGATTCGTGTTCAGGGATGCTTGAAACGTGCTCTCCCGTCGAAAACTCGAATTCGAATTTTCGACTCCGTCACAATTACTTTCCTTATACATTATACTATGTATATAAAGAAAGTAACTAGGTTGTCATAAAATGTCTCCGAGAGGGCGAATTCTCCTCTCCATGGGTGCTTCCCCCCTCCCCCTCCGGATGTATATCTGAAAAAAAAAAAACATTGCTCAGTATAGATGAATATCTCAGGGGACATAATACTTTATCCTCAATTTTCTTTAAAAGTTCTTAAATGAAAGTTAGTCGCGTTACGAACTACGGAAGTAATGCACTTACGTTAGCTTGGACGTTTCGTACGAGATCTCATCAACGAAGTCTCTGTCTTGAATACCTAGTTGATATCTGCAGAAATTCCGTATCCTTGAAGAGTCATTCGTTTTCAATGCTAACTCAAGTTCAGACTTCACACTCTTGGGAGGTACTGCTGGTATCTGGAAAAAAGAACAAAGAAACAAAATAATGACGAGAAAAATTGGACCGTAGCCAAACAGAGGCATGGTGACAAAGACCCCCCCCCCTCCCCCCTCCCACCCCCAAAAAAAAGTGTGATCGAACTTCCTCACCCATACCCGACAAAAATATTCATCACTATATTCTTCAATGTACTATACAAACTATTAATTAACCATTTGTCTAAGCCCAATGATGAAAAAAATCTGATGTGGGCAGCACATGACTTTCTTCATATAACGCGATGAATTTACTATTTTTACAGTAAAAAAAATAGATTATTTTTATAGTAGTTATTTATATTATTTCCAAGATATTGAATTTTCGTCAATGAGTCGTCATTTTCCATGCCGTCATCATCAATGAATCGTCATTGATTTAGCGTCATTTTTATCCATTTGGCGAGTTTTTCGTTAATTTAGCAACATTTAAAAAGTCGCCAAGTCGGCGACATTCCACCAAATTCGTCGTCAAAATCTCGCGAAGCGTTATGGATGAAGAAATAAGTTATTCTTACAGCAGATAAATTACTATTGGCGTTCAAATACGAAAGTGTTACTCAAAGTATCTTTTTTCATGAATGGAACGAGCTAGATCCACGAGAATGATGTTGCCAAATTTATCGCATGGTATTACATATGAGAAGTGAACATGTTTCTCAATTGGAAATATTTTTTTTTATTTTATATGACTTTTTGATAATTTTTTTGGAAAATGTGCAATATCTCGAGAGCGGTTCATGTGAACATTCTAAAATTTAGGTCAATCCTTTTCTAATGAAAAATTACATAAGATATGTCTATTTGTGTAACTTTATTAGCGATTTTGATTTTTTAACGATTTTTTCAAAATTCCACTCGAAAATTCAGGGGGGTTCTGATCATTCGATTGCGTATAAAAACAACTGACTTCCAGTGTTTACGGATTGTGATTTTTGTACCAAATTTTGTTCGAATTGGTCCATTCGTTCGTCAGTTATCGTCTCTACAGACTCACTGACACGCACACACACATACGTTCACGCACTCACACACACACACACACACAGACATCACTTCAAAAATGTTTTGATTCGTGATCAGGCATGCTTGAAACGTGCACTCCCGTCGAAAACTCGAATTCGAATTTTCGACCCCGTCACAATACTTTCCTTTTACATTATGTTTATGAGGAAAGTAATAAGAGTGCTCGGTTTTCTAGAGTTATTGGAAATGCCAACTCTATTTCTAGAATTAAATAGTTGTAAAAAACCTTGCTGCCCCAACCGGGAAACGAACCCTGGATCTCCGAACTGGCCACCCGATGCCAGTTGATTTACTCGGACGAAATTGCAAGCTCTTATCATCTAAGGGGACTCTGCAGAGTGTATAACAATCGCTGGTCCAGTCTTAGTTAATCTTTTGGGTTATTTACTTATTTATGTATTGTTTCTTTTCTATTATGTTTCATTGTTACATGGCTCAATTAGCCTTAGTTTTAAAAATGTATTAATTATTCGTTTTATTTTTTTTTATTTTATTCTGTTCTTTGAATAAACTAGATTCCCAAAAATGTTGGACGTATTGTTCGCGAGGAACATGTCCAGATCGACTGGACGATTTGTATTATTGCTTTCCTTATATACGTAATGTATAAGGAAAGTATTGTGACGGGGTCGAAAATTCGAATTCGAGTTTTCGACGGGAGAGCACGTTTCAAGCATGCCTGATCACGAATCGAACATTTTTGAGGGGATGTCTGTGTGTGTGTGAGTGAAAGTATGTGTGTGTATGTGTGTGTGTATGTGTGTCAGTGAGACTGTGGAGACGATATCTGACGAACGAATGGACTGATTCAAACGAAATTTGGTACAAAAAATCACAATCAGTAAACACTGGAAGCCTATTGTTTTTATACGCAATCGCATGTTCAGCACCCCCCTAAATTTTCGAGTGAAATTTTGAAATAATCGTCAAAAAATCAAAACCGCTAAGAAAGTTACGCAAATAGACATTTCTTATGTAATTTTTCCTTAGAAAACGATTGACATAAATTTTAGAACGCTAACATGAACCCTTCTCGAGGTATTGCACATTTTTCAAAAAAATTATCAAAAAGTTGTATGAAATAAAAAAATATATATTTCCTATTGAGAAACATGTTCACTTTTCATATGTAATACCATGAGATAAATTGGGTGACATCATTCTCGTGGATCTAGCTTGTTCCATTCATGAGAAAAGATACTTTGCTTAATACTTTTGTATTTGAACAGCAATAGTCATTTATCTGCTGTAAGAATAACTTATTTCTCCGTCCGTAACACTTGGCGATATTTTGGCGACGAATTTGGCGGAATTTCGCTAACTTGGCGACATTTTAAATTGTTGCCAAACTAACAAAATTCTCTTCAAATGGATAAAAATGACGCTAAATCAATGAAAATGACGACTAATTGAAGAAAATTCAATATCCTGGAAAGAATATAAGTATCTAATATAAGAATAACACTTTTTTTAAATGTAAAAGTTGTAAATTCATTAGATTAAATAAGGAAAGCCATGTCTTGCCCACATCAGATTTTTTAGTTTTTTGTTTTAATTGTTTTCTTTGCTGTTATTGTTGTTATGTTTTATTATTATTTATGTGTTGTACTGTTTTATTATTTTTATGTGTTGTTCTGTATTATTGTTATTTCTGTGTTTTTCCCGACTGTCTATTTTAACTGCTCTATACCCTTTGGGTGAGCTGGATGGTCTGGGAAATAAAAAAATATATATATATAAACATAATATGTACTTACAAATATAGCTACCCTATTAAAAAGTTGAAAAAATTTTAGTAGAAATTTATATGGATTGAAATATATAATAATAACTATTAGTTTATAGATGCAAATAATTAATTGGTTTTGTGGTGCACAAACTTTGACACAAAAATGCATAATACTGGTCTCCAATAGTAAAAAAATCTGATGTGGGTAATACATGACTTTCCTTATATAATGTAATGAATTTACTACTTTTACAGTAAAAAAATAGGACTTTCTTATAGTAGATACTAAAATTCTTTGCAAGATATTGAATTTTCGACAATTAGTCGTCATTTTCATTGATTTAGCGTCATTTTTATCCATTTGGCGAGATTTTCGTTAATTTGGCAACATTTCAAAAAGTCGCCAAGTTGGCGACATTCCGCCAAATTCGTCACCGAAATCTCGCCAAGCCTTATGGACGAAGACATAAGTTATTCTTACAGCAGAAAAATGACTATTAGCGTTCAAATACAAACCTATTACTCAAAGTATCTTTTTTCATGAATGGAACGAGCTAGATCCACGAGAATGATGTGACCTAATTTATCGTATGGTATTACATATGAAAAGTGAACATGTTTCTCAGTAGGAAATATTTTTTTTTATTTTATATGACTTTTTGATATTTTTTTTTAAAAATGTGCAATAACTCGAGAACGGTTCATGTTGATGTTCTAAAATTTATGCCAATCGTTTTCTAATGAAAAATTACGTAAGAAATGTCTATTTGCGTAACTTTATTAGTGGTTTTGATTTTTTGACGATTTTTTCAAAATTTTACTCGAAAATTTAGGGGGGTTCTGAACATTCGATTGTGTATGAAAACAATAAGCTTCCAGTGTTTACGGATTGTGATTTTTGTACAGAATTTTGTTCGAATCGGCCCATTCGTTCGTTAGTTATCGTCTCCACAGGCTCACTGGCACACACACACACACACACACACACACACACACACATACACAGACATGACTTCAAAAATGTTTGATTCGTGATCAGGGATGCTTGAAACGTGCTCTCCCGTCGAAAACTTCGAATTGTGACGTGGTCGAAAATTCGAATTCGAGTTTTCGACGGGAGAGCACGCAAGCATCCCTGATCAAGCATCCCTGATCACGAATCAAACATTTTTGAGGTGATGTCTGTGTGTGTGTGTGTGTGTGTGTGTCAGTGAGTCAGTGGAGACTATAGATCACGAGCGAATGGTGCGATTCGAAAGAAATTTGGTACAAAAATCACAATCCGTGAATACTGGAAGTCTATTGTTTTTAAATGCAATCGAATGTTCAGAACCTCCCTAAATTTTCGAGTGAAATTTTGAAAAAATCATCAAAAAATCGAAACCTTTAATAAAGTTACGCATTTAGGCATTTTTTATGTAATTTTTCCTTAGAAAACGATTGACATAAACTTTAGAACGCTAGCATGAACCGTTCTCGAGATATTGCACATTTTTCAAATAAATTTATAAAATAATCCCATATATTAAAAAAGATATATTAACTCTTGAGAAACATGTTCACTTTTCATATGTAATATCATACGATAAATTTGATGACATCATTGTCGTGGATCTAGCTCGTTCCATTCTTAAGAAAAGATACTTAAGAAAAGATACTTAAGAAAAGATACTGAGTAATACATTTGTATTTGAACGCCAATAGTCATTTATCTGCTACAAGAATAACTTATTTCTCCGTCCGTAACGCTTCGGGAGATTTTGGCGACAAATTTGGCGGAATGTTGCCAATTCGGCGACTTTTTAAATGTTGCCAAATTAACAAAAATCTCGCCAAATGGATAAAAATGACGCTAAATCGATGAAAATGATGACTAATTAACGAAGATTCAATATCTTGGAAAGAATATAAGTATCTACTATAAGAATAACCTATTTTCTTGCTGTAAAAGAAGTAAATTCATTGCATTATATAAGGAAAGTCATGTTTGATTTTTTGATGATTTTTTCAAAATTTCACTCAAAAATTTAGGGGGTTTCTGAGCATTCGATAACGTTTAAAAGCAATAGGCATCCAGTATTCACGGATTGTGATTTTTGTACCAAATTCCATTCGAATTGCTCCTTTCGTGCGTGAGATATCGTCTCCACAGACTCACTGACACTGACACACACACACACACACACTCACACACACACACATACTTTTACATATACACACATACTTTCACACACACACACACACAGACATCACCTCAAAAATGTTTGATTCGTGATCAGGGATGCTTGAAACGCGATCTCCCGTCGAAAACTCGAATTCGAATTTTCGACCCGTCACAAAACTTTCCTTATACATTATGTATATAAGGAAAGTAAAAATATCAGCACTTAGTTTTAATCAAATAAAAAATATTACTTTTTCTTACTATGTATGTAATATTGTACAGAGAATATAGTGGAAAATTTTGGAATACAAAACTTTGCCGACATATGTTTTAGGACCTCTTGAACACATTTCGACTGCGTTTGGAGTGGTATCTGTCTGTATGTTTGTAGCTGATATCTTGCGTGCCTGATGGCTGTCACAAATATTAATGGATCATCATTAATGGATCAAATATTAATGGATCACGGAAAGATCGATTTCACGTTCCATATTAGTGTATGTTTTTCTGGCTGTTTGAAGTTTTTGCTATTACAATTGCGTACTTTTTTGAAGGTTACAGTGATTACAAACTGCTTCGCTCTCAATATCCGGAACAATTTCTCAATATACTTTCTTCGATGGTCCGCATTCATGCTTTTTTATCGTACCTGATAAGATATCATGGCTGGATCCATATCAGCGTCTTTTCCGTCTAACCTTGGCAACCTCACAACCGTATGCGTCACAATATGGCTAATACAAAATGGTTAATACAAGAGTGTGTTCTAATTTCTGGATAATTAGCGCTTTATTTAAATCATCAATAAGCGTAAACAGTAACCATATACATCTTCTTCTTCTTCTTTCTCTTCTTTCTTCTTGGCAAAGAAGAAAAATGGAGATTAACCAGAGGTTATATTCTCCAACGAACACTTTTATTTTATTTCCCTCTTGAAGGGGATTCTACGCAAGATACAACATAAAAATCTGATGTGGACAACACATGACTTCCCTTATATAATGCAATGCATTTACTACTTTTACAATAAAAAAATATGTTTTTCTTATAGTAGATATTCATATTTTTCCAAGATATCGAATTTTTGTAAATTGGTCTTCATTTTCATTGATTTAGTGTCATTTTCATCAATTTGACGAGATTTTCGTTAATTTGGCAACACTTAAAAGGTCGCTAAGTCACCAAATTCCGCCAAATTCGGCGCCAAAATCTCGCCAAGCGCTATGGACGGATAATTAAGTTATTCTTATAGCAGATAAATAACTATTCGCGTTCAAATACAAAAGTATTACTAAAAGTATCTTTTCTCATGAATGGAATGAGCTAGATCCACGAGAATGATGACACCAAGTTTATCGCATGATATTACATATGAAAAGTGAACATGTTTCTCAATAGTTGATATATTTATTTAATTTATGGGATTTTTTGACATATTTATTTTTTTAAATGTGCAATATCTCGAGAACGATTCATGCTAGCGTTCTAAAGTTTATGTCAATCGTTTCCTAAGGAAAATTACATTAGAAATATCTATTTACGTAACTTTCTTAAAGGTTTTGATTTTTTGATGAATTTTTCAAAATTTCACTCGAAAATTTAGGGGAGTTCTGAGCATTCGATTACGTTTAAAAACAATAGGCTTCCAGTATTTACGAATTGAGATTTTTGTACCAAATTTCATTCGAATCGCTCTATTTGTTCGTGAGATATCGTCTCCACACACACACACACACACGCACACACACACACAGATATCACCTCAAAAATGTTTGATTCTTGATCAGGGATACTTAAAACGTGCTCTCCCGTTGAAATCTCAAATTCGAATTTTCGACCCCGTCACAATACTTTCCTTATACATTATGTATATAAAGAAAGTAAAAAGGGCAAAATATAAAAGGAAACAAGAGATGAAAATATACAGACGGCACTCTAAAAACCAGAAAAAACCCAAAAAGGGGCAAAAAAATAAATGGAAGCAAGAGCTGAAAAATAACAGTCCATATACACCTGTAACTCTCTAAATATAAGGAAAAGTCACAAAATAATTGCCAGATGCAATAATTCTCTTAGAAATGAGAGTACACTTCTGACCTCTAAAGAAGGTTCTCGAAAAACGAACGCATATTTGGGGGAATTCTTGACCAATCTATAAAATTCTTGAGCATTACGAAAATTGCCAACAGTTGTCAAGTTCGCGATATTACATCAAATTTGATCCTAAGGTCAAGCAATCTGGACCATCAATTAAGGATAATTTCCGCCTGTACATGCATATTTACAGCGGGGTTACACTTCGGACAGTAAAAGTCATTTCAGGATGTTTGTAACTAAAATCATATTCCGAGCTATCTAAGATCCCAGAATGGACAATTCCGATTTTTTTTTTTAAACTCTTAAAACCAATTGATATTTATAGAGAATATTTTTCTGTTTTCAAATATCCAAGCGAAAATCTTTTAAAATAATTATTTATTTAAATATCAAGAAATGAAAACGCGCAAAATCTATCCAAACACAAAACGGACCGTGATAGACTGTGACGTCACATGGCCCGTTCGACCTGTGATGCAACATTTTACTATGTGTTGTTTCTATTGAGATATTTGCAAGTAGTAGTTGGCGTTTAATTTTTTTTACAATTTATTTATAATTATTTTACCCATTTGTTCTTGGTCTGCTTGAGTTTAAATTATTTGTTCCTTATTTTATGTTATTGTAAACATGGATTTTGATTTTGTTAAAGAGCAATCAGACAATCTGCTCAAGATCGATTTCACCATGATGGCTCTATATTTTAAAAACAATATAGATTTTGTGACAGCTGAATCTCGCGGTCGAAAGCCCAAGCCAGATTTGAACGAAGCTGAATCTCGCGGTGTAAAAGTTGACGAGTTTAAATTATTTGTTCCTTATTTTATTTTATTGTAAACATGAATTCTGGTTTTGTTAAAAGGCAATCAGACAATTTGCCTAAGATCGATTTTACTGTGATGGCGCTCTCCGAACGTGATAGATAAAAATGTACATAATTTTTTCTTGTTTCGTTGGTTCAAATTATGAATATATGTAAACATTTCAATGCTTTGGAACTTTTTTAGAAAACACTTAAAGCGTCTATCCGAGCGAGTGATTTTTTAATTTTTCCTACTTTCACTCAAACTTCAAAAGATAGATATAAATAGCAAGCGATAAAAATATGTATTAGCAAATTTATTTTCTGAATCTAATTTTTTGGGGAAAAAAAGCTAATATATTGAACCATATACTTACTTAGTTTTCTAGTAATCGTCTTGACAAGTTGAAGATTTAAAATGTTTCATTTTACAAGTTTGTAATGCTTATATCTCAAAAACTAAAAGTGCTAGCTATGAACTATAAGCAAGAATTTGTAGCTCTTCTAAAGTCTTGCAAGTGTATATAATTGGGTTTTCTATCGAGTAGTTATAATTTCGATAGCTTAGTATTTAACCTGGAATTTCCAGTAGCTGAGAAAGTTGCAATATTTAAAATATCACGATTGCTGCAGCTCAGTGTCTTTACTTACTCCTTGGTGAAATACGGATGTACAAGGACGATATATATATATATATATATATATATATATATATATATATATATATATATAAATTACAACTTCACTATCATAAAGCTGCTATCATATCATTCTTGTAATTCTATTCAATTGTTTAGAAACATCATTTTAAACCAGCTATTTCGAATACATCGACTTTCTGATCCTCAGTTTCACTTTCTCCACATCAATAATCTTAAACGCATTTGTCAAAATTACCAATACCCGGAAGTATTTGTAAATAATATTATTAATAATTTCAAATATACCACGTAATGGTTTTACACATGCATTATTTGTCTTTGATTGGTTTACTCATTTTTGAAAATTCACCCATTCTTATCACCTCACTTACCACTTGGCCTGACTCTGATACTGTTTGCTATTTTCGAATGACTATTTTCCACTTGTCCTGAGTCCTATACTGATTGCTATTTTTGAGGGTCTCCATGCATATTATGTATCGTTCAAGTGTATTCATTCCGGTGCCCACTCGCATTGACGAAGTGAGGTGAAATGCTCAGTCACTAGTTTATCTTGCACGTGGTGCTATGCTTGTGATTTCGTGTTTCTGTTCGAGGAGGTATTGTTTTTCAGATTTGTATAATTCATTTGATTTATTTTTCTCCTTCTACTAGCCAGTAGACAGTTCCAATGGTGTCTATAGTTAAATACTATCGCCATTGTCAGAAACTGGCTATTCTATCGGTTTTAATTCGAATTGTATGGCTGTCCTGATGAGAATGCAATTTCGAACTAACCGCCATTTTTTGTGGGGTTTCAATTGATTGTTATCTATTCTTAATCTCTTATCTTAAGCTGATTGTTATTGCCTATTCTCATATTTGCCGAGTTTTATTTTTATTTTTATATACTTTTAATTGTGATTTTTGAATCCTAATATTCTTCTCATCCCCCTTTCCATTGTAGTGATATGTTACCTTCTCTCTTCATCCTTAGTCTTGGCCTATAGTTACTCATTTGTAACAGATATGCTAGAGATGGTTTTTTTGTACATACAGTAGTTTATGCATTATTTTCGATTAAAATCCTTATATATATATATATATATATATATATATATATATATATAAATATATATATATATATATATATATATATATATTTTAAATTGGAAGGTTAAATAAACTTGTGGATTCTAAAGATGTTTAATAATTGGTGAGGTTTGAACATAATACATGGAAATATACATAATCAAATACGTAATTATGTGCTGCCAGACAAGTTTATAAATTAACTTGAATGTAAAATCTCGTTAAACATATTGTTAAGTTTAATAAATATACCGCAAAGCAAGTTAAAAAAATTTCATATTTTGAGAAAATTGCATATCTAGAGTCATAGTATCCAGATGAAATCGGGACGAAAACTTAAAGTGCTAGCTAGCTATAAACAGTTAGCAAGTAATTTGTAGCACTTTGAAAGCTTGTAAGCGAAACAAATGAGTGTGAAAAAAATCGAACAAATTGAATCTTACTTTCTTTATTAATTAGCTTTCTTTATGCATATATTTTTTATTATATTTATATGATTTGTGAGGATTCTAAATATAATATCTAATAATTTATTTTTAAATTAAAAGCAGTTTTAAATTATTTCTTATAATATTATATTTTAAAACCTATAATAAACAGTAAATCATTTATGATTCTGAATAGGTGAAGGAATTTTAAAATATTTTCCATTTAATTTCTATTCCTTTAGTGCAGTGTTTTAAATTTGTGATTTATATTTTTAGATAAAATCTCTTTTATAACTTTACAAAAGCACACGTACTTAATGAAAATACTAAATTGGAACTGCTCACTGCAGTATATACAGATATAAAAAATTTTATGCACGGAATTTTTTATATTCACTAAACTAACTGCGAACATCATACACTAAACCGGGTACAAAGTCAATAATCCACTTTGAATCTGGCTTTAAATCCATTCTTAATAGCAAAACTAAAAATAGAGTGCCGAAACAGTAGTGGACACCAGTAGTGGATTTTCAAAGTTTATTAAATCATAAATAACTTCTCATAAAATGGCTTTGAAAATTGGATTATACAGTCACTGATTTATTAACATAACATACGTAACGAACACTCTTTAATGACAGTGGTGAATTTTGTTTACAATCTGGCTTCCTGCGCTTCACCTAATTTTTCACGAAAAACATTTTTTGGCACAGATATAAATATTTTATCTGACGATGTAAAACTAGTAGTCGGGCACATTGGAGCGATATAATACTTATAACTATTCGGAAGTTTGGGACGGAAAAAACAATTATAATTATCGGAACTTTCCGAATGTGACCAAACTTATGCACCAATTCTCAAAGATTGGAACCGCGAACGAACATTGTGACGTTGCATTCCATGCGCGCCAAAATTGACCGTTTTCCCGCCACAGTCAGAAACGCGAACTTTGACTGCTAATAAAACATGAAATACAGCTATGAGAATAAAAATGTTTTATACTTTTGTCAGTTTTGAAACATTTCGAATCGAATAAAAAAATAAAAAAGAGGCCGGAATTGTGCATTATATGAAAAGGTTGCTTTTACGCATTTCTGTTAACACTAGCCAAATACCAGTTGAAAATCAACGGCCTTGCAATAAGCAAGCCCTTAATAATGTAAATTTTTGAATAATTCGCGTTTCATATTTATTCGGCAAATCGCATATTTTGGTGTGCAAAACCCCCTAAAAAGAAAAATATTGGAAAACTTAAATTGCGCACTTCTTCCTTTCGAAATATCTACCCGTACACCAAATTAAAGTCTCTATCTCATCCCAATACATAATATTATATCATTTCCCCTTTCGAATGCATTTCTGTGGGGCACAGCCGTAAATTAACATTTGTGGAACATTATGTTCGTCTTGGATTTTTTATAAGATGATTAACCAATATACCACATATCAAGCCTCTATCATATTTGAAAGGAAGCGTGTCTCCTTTATCCAGAAAATCGAATATATTGGTGTGCGGCACCCCCTAAAGTAGCAAATATTGAAAATCTGAAATTGCACACTTTCTTCCTTTCAAACTATCTACTCGTACACCAAATTTGTAGTTTTTATCCTATCGCAAAGCGTGTTTTTTATCACTTCATCTTTCGAACGGTTTTCTGTGTAGCACACCCTTAAATGAACATTTTTAAAATATCATATTCATCTTGGGATTTTTTATCAAATGATTAGCCCATATACTAAATTTAAAGCCTCTATCACATTGTAAAGGAGACGTTTTTCATTTGTTCGTCAAATCGAATATTGTAGTGAGGGGCAGGCACCCCCTACAATAGCAAATGTTGGAAAACTGAAATTGCACACTTTCTTTCTTTCCAACTATTTACCCGTACACCAAATTTGAAGTCTCTAACTCATCGCGAAGCATGCTTTTTCTACCATTTCACCTTTCGAATGTTTTTGTGTGGAGTCCTCCCCCCCCAACTCCCACCCGTAATAGTGCATTTTTGGAAAACTCCATTTTTCTTCTGTTTTCTATCAAATGATACGTCCATATACCAAATATCAAGTCTATTACGTTTTAAAAGGGGCGTTTCTCCTTTATTCTGAAAATCGAACATTTTGACGTGAGGCACCCCCTGAAGTAGATAATGTTGGAAAACTGAAATTGTACACTTTCTTCCTTCCAAACTATCTTCCCGCACACCAAATTTAAAATATCTATCTCATTCATAAGCATGTTTTTTATCAATTCACCTTTCAAACGTTTTTTTCTGGAGCACCCCTTTAAGCAAACATTTTTCAAAAACTATATTTGTCGTGGGTGTTTTCATCAAATGATTAGTCCATATACCAAATTTAAAGCCTCTATCAAATTTTAAAGGAGCCGTTTCTCATTTATTCGGCAAATCGAACATTTTGGTGTGTGGCACCCCTTAGGTAGAAAATATTGGAAATCTGAAATTGCGCACTTTCTTCTTTTTGAACGATTTATCCATACACCAAATTTGAAGTCTCTATCTTATCGCAAAGCATGCTTTTCTACCATTTCACTTTTCGAACGTTTTGGTGTGCAACACCCTCTCTTCGGAACATTTTCGGAATATACGATTTTTCCAGGGGATTTTACCGAACGATCGACCCATGTACCAGACTGCAATTCCCTATCTATTCTGGAAGTGCCTAAAAAAAGCGTGACAGACGGACACTTGACAATTAGTATATATAAATAGAATATTTGATGGATTTTCTTTGGTTGAAAGTTTGTTTAAATTTGCATCTCAAACATTTGGCAAACATTTGGCGACCTTGGCAATAAATTTGATGAAATGTTGTCAAAATTGGTGACTTTTTGAAAACGTCGCAAAATTCACAAAAATGACACTAACTAAATCAACGAAAATGACACCCAAAGTAATAAAAATTCAATATTTATAAAAAATAAATAACTTTTTTATATAAACAGCAATGTTGCTAAAAATTAAATAGAAAATTGAAAGATTTAAATAAAAGTTTTTAGGCTAAAAGATTCAAAATTAATCAATCTCTGGTATTTATAATACAAGTAAATTAAAATTCTTTATATATATATATATTTAAGCAGATAGTTAGTAAATGTGGTTACAAAATTTCAACAGCTAATATATTCCAAATTATTCTCAAACGCTCATTTTTAATTCGTATTCCAAATTGTTAAAATTTTAAAGTTGAAATATTTATTTTTTACTTTTTAGGGCGTTATAAAAGGCGGATATATAGTTTTCTCATTTTTTAACACTTTACAACTAAGTTGAAAAGTGTTTATGACTTTGTTCATTCTGTCTGTCTGTCTGTCTGTCTGTCTGATAACTGCCGTAAAAATGACTTAATCAAAATGAAATTTTAGTATGTTGCTCAGACAGTCTGTGGGACCTATGGGAATATAAATGAATAATATCACCCAATTAGTCTTGGATTGAACCCGGGTTCAAGAAATGAAATACATTGAACCCTATAGGACCTAATTTTTCAAACATTTTTTAAGCGGATTTAAAATTCACAAATTGCTTCGAAAATTTTGGGTAATATTTAAATTGTTCCATAAAATAAATAAAAAAAATTCAGCAATATATATTCAGTAGTTTTTTAAATAAAAATTAAAATAATAATTATACCTCTTATATGAAGCGATCACGTGACCATTATATGAAGATATCACGTGATCCACTTCAAAATGAAATATGGCATTCATCTTGTTTCAAAATCGTGATTTGAATCGTGAAAAGAATATTTTTTAACACTTTACAACAAAGTTGAAAAGTGTTTATGACTTTGTTCATTCTGTCTATCTGTCTGTCTGTCCGTTAGCACGATAACTGCCGTAAAAATGACTTAATCAAAATGAAATTTTAGTATGTTGTTCAGATGGTCTGTAGGACCTATGGGAATATAAATGAATAATATCACCCAATTTGTTTTGGTTTGAACCCGTGTTGAAAAAATGAAATACATTGAGCCCTATGAGACCTAATTTTTCAAACATTTTTTAAGCGGATTTAAAATCCACAAATTGCTTCGAAAATTTTAGGTAATATTCAAATTGTTCCATAAAATATATAAAAATTTTTTTTAGCGAAATATATTCAGTAGTTTTTTAAATAAAAATAAAAATAATAATAACATCACTTATATGAAGCGATCACGTGACCATGACATGAAAAGATCACGTGACCCACTTCAAAATGATATATGGCATCCGTCTTGTGTCAAAATCGTGATTTTTAAAGTTCTTTTTAAGTCATATTGAGTGTTGTATCCGTCCTAAAACCGCTTTATTTTTGCTTAAATTCTGTGCATGTACATACTGAAACAACGCAATTACAATATATTTGAGTTTAAATGCTCAACCAAATTTGATTATTTCTACAACGAAGCCTATTTTTCACCTATGTAAAATGTAAACAGCAAAATATGTAGAATTAGTTGTATTAGAATTGCTGTATTTCTTTAACACAAAATCATTTAGTTCATGGAGTCTGCATAGCTGATATGAATGAAATATTCATTGATTTTACAAAGAGCAGGACGATTTTTTTCGATGAAGTTCTACGCATAGAGTTTAATTACTTGTAGCTCCATGGTCTTAATTTTTAAATTATTATAGTATTGTGATGAAAATGAAATGAATGGGAAAATGTTATGAATGAAATGCTGCTTTAATAGCGAGAGCCAGGCGTGTTATATTTCGATGACGTCATTTGAATAAATTTCAGTTGTTTTCGATGAAGTTTTCAAATGTAATAAATTATTGTAGTGTTATGATAATGTTAAAAACATTACCGAGGAGCCAGGCGATTTATATTTAATTGACATCATTTGAATGATGTTAATTTTTCTCGATGAACTTTTAAGTTTTCAAGTACAATAAATTAATGTAGTATTGTGATAATTTTTTAAATATTACCGAGGAATGCATCGCATTTTAGAGATGTTTAAATGAAATTGCATTAAAGTTGGAAAGTGTTTCATAATCAATGCTTTATGCATGATTGATCTTTTTTTTTTTTCTAAATTTTCACTTAAGCTTTCGCCTCTGTATTTGCAGATATTAACAATAATTTTTCATGCATTTTGTGCATATTTATTTGCATATTTATTTAAAACTTTTTAAAATACAGATCTTGTCCTATGCAAAAATTTTCAAACTCGTTCCTACCCCCCGACTAAGTCCGAAGCACTGCAATAGGAATACGGTCCGATCTGAACAATGGGGCCGGCCGGACTTCGGCCCAACGTCCAGAATCGAGCCGATGTTAATTGCTGCATCACGTACCTTTACTCCATCTGGTGGCTCATCGATGTTTTCGGTACAAAACTGAAAGTTATTCTTGCAGAACTCGGTATAGGATTTTTTTGGACTGCACCCATCTGGAACTTTATCGCAGAATATTTCAGCTTTTAATCTGAAATGGAAGGAAAAGAAAAGATTTGATGATGGCAGCACATGACTTTCCTCACAGACTCAAATTAATTTTCTCTTTCTTTCTCTCATAATTCATTAAATGACGTTTTGGAACCTCTAGAATACGGAAAACCATTTTTAGCTTGACGTCTGTATGTGTGTGCGTGTCTTCCTGCGTGACTGTCTGTCTGTGGAATGTATGCAACCACTTTAACTCAAAAACTAATGGGCCGAATTTCATAAAATTTGGTAGGTAAGCCACTTGTGCGTGACCCTGGTGCTGCTTAATTTTAGCACCATTCGGGGTAAAAGAACCCGCATTTTTTTGCGAAATGTTCCGCAAAAGTCGTCAAAATCTTTTATTAAAAACTACGTATGCTCAAATATATCCATTAAATGCTTGTTTTATACGTAATTTTTTAACAATGAAAAGAATAAGACCAACCCCATTACACTAGGACGAGCAGTTAAGAAGATATTTTAATTTCTTTGCATGTTCACTACTCCACCTTTGAAAATAAGTCCAGTTATTAAATGAGAACGAAAATTGAAATAAAAGTGCCAATTCAATGTCATTTTAAATAATTTGTGGGTGTTAGTTTGTGCAATTAAACTCAATATAATGAATTAATAATGAAATAAAGGGAGAAAATGAATTTGAGTCTGCAGGGAAAGTCATGTGCTGCTCACATCAGATATTTTTTCTGCTTTGCGGAGATGGGAAATGTCCTGTTGCATGATCATAGATCGCGAGAGGATGGGAGCTATTTATGGAAGTTATTTTCACTTTCCTTATATACATAATGTATAAGGAAACTATTGTGACGGGGTCGAAAATTCGAATCCGAGTTTTCGACGGGAGAGCACGTTTCAAGCATCCTTGATCACGAATCGAACATTTTTGTCTGTGTGTGTGTGTGTGAAAGTGTGTGTGTGTGTGTGTGAAAGTATGTGTGTGTGTGTCGGTGAGTCTGTGGAGACTATAACTGAGGAAAGAATGGACCGATTCGAACAAAATTTGGTACAAAAACCACAATCCATAAACACTGGATGCCTATTGTTTTTATACGCAATCGAATGTTCAGAACCCCCCTAAATTTTCGAGTGAAATTTTGAAAAAATCGTCAAAAAATCAAAACCGATAAAAAAAGTTACGCAAATAGACATTTCTTATGTAATTTTTCATTATAAAACCATTAACATAAATTTTAGAACGCTAACGTGAACTGTTCTCGAGATGTTGCACATTTTTCAAAACTATTATCCAAAAGTCATATAAAATAAAAAAAAATATTTCCTATTGAGAAACATGTTCACTTCTCATATGTAATACCATGCGATAAATTGGGTGACATCATTCTCGTGGATCTAGCTCGTTCCATTCATGAAAAAAGATACTTTGAGTAATACTTTTGCATTTGAACGCCAATAGTCATTTATCTGCTGTAAGAATAACTTATTTCTTCGCCCATAACGCTTGGCCAGATTTTGGCGACGAATTTGGTGAAATGTCGCTAACTTGGCGACTTTTTTAAATGTTGCTAAATTAACGAAAAACTCACCAAATGGATAAAAATGACGCTAAATCAATGACTACTCATTGATGATGACGACATGGAAAATGACGACTCATTAACGAAAATTCAATATCTTCGAAAGAATATAAATAACTACTATAAAAATAATCTATTTTTTTTTTACTGTAAAAGTAGTAAGTTCATTGCATTATATAAGTTATATAAGGAAAGTCATGTGCTGCCCACATCAATTATTTTTAGTGTATACGTAATACGCAAGTGAATGTTCAAAATACGCTTTATAGTGCATATCTCTCCTTATCGGTTTCTATGGCAATATCTGGTATCACGAATGAAGCAAGAAAATATGACTGCTATTTTATGTGAGTTGTGATAAAGACGGTAAAAAGAAAACGTCTTTTACTCCTTATTACTTTCCCTGCAATACATGGTAATGTATAGGGAATGTATGGAATCATGTCGAAAATTGCAACTCGTGTTTTCGACGGATCTACACGTTTTGGGACCTTCAAAACACACACACACACAAAAAAAAGCCATTTTTAGCGTGACGACTGTGTGTGCGCGTCTTCATATCTGTCTGTCTGTATCTTTGTGCAATGTATGAATCCACTTTAACTCGAAAACTAATCGATCGAATTTCATAACATTTTATAGGTAAGAGACTTGTGGGTTAACCTCGTGGATATTGGTACGATTCGGGATAAAAGAACCAGCATTTTTTTTCCCCTCCAAAATGGCCCACAAAATACGTTTGTATCCACTCCAGCTAAGAATCTAATGCAACAAATTTCACAAAATGTGGTAGATAAGTCACTTGTGGGATACCCTACTGCTGATTGGATTTTGGCACGATACGGAAAAAAGAACCTGCCCTTTTTTGGAAAACCGTCAAAATTTAAATAAAAGATTACACATGTTCAAATATATCAGTTAAATTTTCTTTATACATAATTTTTGACGATAGAAAGAATAAGACCAACCCCATTACTCTTGAACAAGCCGTTCGATATTCTTTTTTTTTTTTTTTTTTTTTTTTTATGCAACGCCACCTTTGAAAATAAGTCCAGCTGCCAAATGAAAACGAAAATTGAATTAAAAGTGCAAATTCAGTGTTATTTTAAGTAATTATGGGTGTTATTTTGTGCAATTAAACTCAATATAACGATTTATTGAAGAAATAAAGAGAACATGAATATAAGTCCGCAGCGAAAGTCATGTGCTGCTCACATCAGATTCTTACTTTCCCTGCAATACCTGGTAATGTATAGGGAAAGTATTGGAATCATATCAAAAATTTCAACTTGAGTTTTCGACGGATCTACAGGACGGATCTATACGTGTACTTTCAAATAATTATAGCCGTTGTTATGAAGAAAAGATGCATTTAAGTCTCCAGGGAAAGTCATGAGCTGCTCACATCAGATATTTTTCTGCTTTGCGGAGATAGGAAACGTGTGATCATAGATCGCGAGAGGGTGGAAACTACTTAGTAACTTTCGCGTTTATATATGCATTCAAAATGGTGTATTCAAAATATAAAAATAACGTTGTTTGCGGAAGATATGGGCAATTGTGATTCTTATTTTGCGATTTGGAGATTTCATTTGTATCGTGAGAATGATTTTAGTCTAAAACAGCCGATTTGGAAATTGAGTGTAGTGTTATCTGTGTTTGTATTACTTAATTATTTAATTATTCGTTCCATTCACGAGAGAAGACACTTTGGGTAATAGCATTTTAATTTGACGCCATTAGTCGTTTTCTACTTTTAGAATAATCTATTTCTGCATCCACAGTGCTTGGCGAAACTTGGCGACGAATTTGGCGGAATATCGTCAACTTGACGAGTTTTTAAATGTTGCCAAATTGACGAAAATATCACAAATTGAAAAAAATGTTACCAAATTGATAAAAATGATGCTAAATCAATGAAAATGAAGACTGATAAAAATTCAATATCTTGGATAGAATATAAGAATCTACTATAAGAGAAGATACTTTGGGTAACAGTTTTGTATTTGGACGCCATTAGTCGTTTATCTACTATAAGGATAACCTATTTCTCCGACCGTAATGCTTGACGAAATTTTAGTGACGAATTTGGCGGAATGTCGCCAACTTGGCGAGTTTTTAACTCTCACCAAATGGATCAAAATGCCGAAAATTGATAAAAATGTCGCCAAATTGATAAGAATGACCCTAAATCAATAAAATGACAACTAATTGATGAAAATTCAATATTTTGGAAAGAACATAAGAATAACCTATTTCTCCGTCTGTAACGCTTGGCGGAATTCTGACGACAAATTTTGGTGGCATATTGCAAACTTGGCGACTTTTTTAAATGTTGTTAAGTTGGCAAAACTGCTGAAAAATTAAGAAAAATGTTATCAAATTGATAAAAATGTCGTCAAATTGGTGAAACTGTTGCCAAATTGACAAAAATGTTATTAAATTGATAAAAATGTAGCAAAATTGATATAAATGAAGCTAAATGAGATGCAATGTTTTGCAAATTTTTAATTCCGTCATAATATAATAGGTATACATTTTATTATATAAGAAATGCTCGTTTAAATATCACCAACTTAGCAATATTTAACCCCACATTGACGAAAATATCGTCAAAATTGCAAAAATGACGCTAAGTTAATGAAAATGACGCCTAATTTATGAATTTATTATTACAATATTTAAATATAGGGACTATATTCTGTATTGAGGATGATATCAATATTGATAATTGTTAATTTAGAGTTACGTAAAAAATAAGTTAATTAGTTATAAAATAGTTTTACATGTTGTCATCCTGAAAAGCACCAAATGCACAATTTAACGTTACACACACTGTGACGTGGATTTTTTCATCACTTTTTCACCGTTAAAGAAGTAAATTCATTGTATTATACGTATAAGGAAAATCATCTGCTGCCTATATCAGATTTTTACTTTCCCTGCAATACATGGTAATGTATAGGAAAAGTATTGGAATCATGCCGAAAATCACAACTCGAGTTTTCGACGGATCTACACGTTTCGAGACCTCTAGAATACGAAAAAACCATTTTTAGCGGGACGTCTGTGTGTGTGTCTGTCTGTCTGTGCAGATTTTATATCCACTCTAAGTAAAAAACTAATGGACCAAATTTCACAAAATTTGGTAGGTAAGTCACTTGTGGGCGAGTCTGGTGCTGATTAGTTTTGGGTACGATTTAGAATTAAAGAACCCGTCCTTTTTTGCGAAATGGCCTGCAAAAGCTTGTATCCATTCTAACTTAAAAACTACTGGACCGAATTTCACAAAATTTGGTTGATAAGTCACTTGTGGGTTACCCTGGTACTGATTAGATTTTGGTATGATTCGGAAAAAAATAACCTGCCTTTTTTTGCAAAATGGCCCGCAAAAATCGTCAAAATCTAAACTAAAGAACAAGGTATACACAAATATATCCATTAAATGCCCGTTTAATACGTAATTTTTAACGACGAAAAGAATAAGACCAACCCGATTACACTAGGACTAGCCGTTCTCGAGATATTTTAGTTTTTCGTACTTTCTCTACGCCACCTTTGAAAATAAGCCCGGTTACCGAATGAGAACGAAAATTGAATTAAAAGTGAAATAAAATTAATTAAAATAAAGAGAACGTGGATATAAGTCTGCAGGGAAAGTCATGTGCTGCCCACATCAGATTTTTTATATTTGTCAATGTGCTATACCGTATACATAAATGTACTTATACTCTTCTGATTATACCATGATTAATTATTAATACTTATAGTTAGTTTTATTCATGAACTTAAAAAATTTAAAAGGTATTACGAGTAAATTTGTTGGAACCGGGCCCTCGTCTTATATAAAAATTCTTTACCGGGCAGCGGTCTCACAAAGGTTGAGAAACACAGGTTTAGACGAAAACCATCTTTATCAATTAATTAATTTATGAAGTATTTCATAAACTAATTAATTGATAAAGATGGTTTAATATTATTAATGTCATTATTAATTTCATATACTCACCCGTTATATTCGCAAATAGTGACTGCTGGTAGATCGATGACGTTTGGGTTGTTAACAATAACGTCGACGTTGGTGGGGTACGTCCAGAACACCGTCATGAAAGACCAGACCTGATAGGTGCATCCTGTTAAGCATACCAGTAGCACGATGGATTTCAGGATCTTGCGGAATAAACCACGTACTGCAATAATTTGAGGCACACCAGTCAGCATGGACTGTGAGAACTGCTTCCTTGCAAACGTGATGACGGTCATTTTCAATCTGGCAATGAGAAAAGATTGAAAATCTAAGTCTAGGAAGAATGTCCTAAAAGACCAGAATGAAAGGTCAGAAGAATTCAAAGTCTAGAAAGAATGTCCTGAAAGACCAGATCTGGTAGGTGCATCCGGTCTGGTATGTGCATTTGGCCTGAAAGACCAGAAGAATTCAAAGTCCATGATTACTGTCCTGAAAGACTAGATCTGGTAGGTGCATCCGGTTACGCATACAACGTCAAGAAACACGACGGAATTCAGGATCTTGCGGAACAGTACACGTTTTGCAATAATTTGCGGCACACCAGTCGGCATGGACTGGGAGAACTGCTTTCTTGTAAACGTGATGACGGTCATTTTCGATCTGGTAATGAGAAAAAATTGAAAATCGAAGTCTAGGAAGAATGCTGTGAAAGACCAGAACCGCCCGACTCACCCGAAAGTTTAGAGCAGGAGTAATTCATTCTATTACAGGCTTTCGACCGGTTTTGCAGTGTTTGCTACTCTTCGAGAAGAGGGTAAAATCAGGTCAGTTTGTCAAGCCGACGGCTTTCTCAGAATGCAACTAATTGAGTTGCAGAAGACTGAATTCAGGTCTTACTAATGCAGGGGTATTCGGGGCAGCTGCATCGGCCCCCCGTGTCAAAGGGACCCCGAATTTATAGATTGCAACATCGAAAACTTAACGTCTGCTTCCTGAAAAATGTTATGTTTTTGGAATAAATTTGTCCCCCGAATTGATTCATTTTGGAGATATATATGGATTACTGTACTAATTTAGTTGCGTTGGCATCTTGGCTATGATAAGAAAGTTGCCAATAATATAAATTCCATTCAAATATATAAGAACTTTATTTTGTACACATTTTATCTAAAATGCCGTTATGTTTTTGAAAAAACATTTTCTTTTCATTTTATATATGTCAAGAGACGATGGGGGGTGTGCCCTGCGGAAAATCTGTCTAAGGGAACAGTTAAGTCTGAATTGATGACGACTGAATCTTATTATATGTATAAAATAGGGCAGACAGAGCTAGGAATATATTTAGCTCATTAGACGAAAGCCAGATTAAGCATACGTAATTTTGATTAAAAATATTTCCTAATGTAACATATTACGCACACCTATCTCTTACCGTTCTTTATAGTATTTGGTGGCGACATTTAGCCAGAGAATTTCAATATTCTCGACTTTAATATACAAAATTTGGTGCTACCATCTATGAGCATGACACGCTTTACATTACTGAAAATATTAAATATTTGAAAGCAATTTGATTTAGGGAAATCTACTCTATCCATCGGCCTATGTATGTATGTATGTTGCAACTACTCCGAAGCTCCTACTTGGCCTGGAAGCTCGCGGTCGTTTTAAAACGTATAGGTATCAAACCGAAGATGATTCCGAAACTTTCGAAAAATGTGATAAACATTTAAATATTTGTAGAATACCTCCAAAATGAGGGTAAAAAGAGGGTTCAGGAAAAACGTATTTCTTCTTACCAAAAAAAAAAAAAAAAAAGAAAGAAACCTAGTTTTTGGCTTACACAGGAAAGCGATAAATTTGAAGGACCCTCTGGAAGCCGGATTTTGAATAATGCTGATAGCTTTTATACAGATTTCTAAAAGTGCCCAAAACTCGCTGAAATCCATTCAGAAGAAGACATTTCCGATTTCTATCCCCCTTTATTTTTAAACGCTTCGCCAAGGTCAGAGTTAGACAACTGTCGCCAGAAGTACTGGCAAAAATATTATATATTCTTAAAATCTCGAATTTTATAGATAGATATTTGAAATGTAACATTGTAATGTTATTATAGGCATTCCCTGAAAAATTGTGTTTCTACGGCGAAAACTTCGACTTACATCTATTTGACATATTGATCAAAAGGAGAATTAAAAATAGAGAGAACTGTCTTTGACATTTGTCATCGGGAAGTCTCAAGCCTTGGCTCTAGAAAACTTCTATTCTTTTCGTCGTAACTTCACTTGTTATTTTTTAGAATTAAATTAGGGATTCGATAATTTTTATTTTAAAGATGAACCGTAATGATCAAAATTTAAATTCCGTCAAATCAAGTCTTCGAGGTAGGGTCATCAAATTTTGCCATCATGAAATGTCACATCTTAGCTCTACAAAACTTTAATTCTTTTTGTTGTAACTTTATTTGTAAACTTTTTACAATTAAATTCTTGATTCAATAACTTTCATCGGGAAAGTCTCTGCTGGAGAAAGGGTGAATCTACAAAGCTCTCTTCTGTGGGAACGGAGGGTAGGAACGCAAGTGAAGTCACGTGACTGGAAGAGAAGAGCATTGGTGACGTGTTATCAGAAGAATATTGATAGTGGACCAAAAGAAGATGGCGGGGGAGGATCATTTTAAAATCTTAGAAGTTAATTGTTAAGAAACGATTAACTTCTAAGAAAGATTAACTTCTACTCTTTAAGAAAACGATTAACTTCTACTCTTTAAGAAAACGATTAACTTCTACTCTTTAAGAAACGATTGCTTCGATTTCGAAGAAATTTTCAAGTTGTATTTTCTACTCTGCAATGGGCCTACTCGATCAGCTCACGCTAAACTTGGACCCAATTTTATTACTTTGCAACATTTATGTCCACGAGAGATGGGAAATTGGCCGGTCAAATGAAGAAGCTGTGAGAGGATTGGGGGGGGGGGGGGGATTGCGGACGTGTAGCGGACGCAGAACTGGCTGAAAAACTTATTGCTATAAAATTGGTAGCTATAGAACTGGTTTCTATATGTTGTGACTGCTAACAGGTAAAGTACACCAGTTAATGTTAAATGCCATATTTTAAACTCTAACCCACTTAAAATTGTTGTAGCACACAATGATTTCTTAGTGCGTTTCTATGCTGTAAAGAGAACATTCCTGCCAAATGTCAAGTTTCTAAATTCAGTAGTTCCTGAGATTCCTTGATGTTTTAGTCAGTGGTGTTTTTCAGTTTTATATATACAGATAGATTACCATAATCGAGAACATTTTTTATATCTTTTTGTTGGCTATGTATTAGTTATTTTAAATATACTGTAGAGTCCAAGTGTTCTTTTAAGAATTAAAACACAGACCTAAAATGACACAAATCGAATTTCCTTGAAAACAATCAATTACACCTCTAACGGCCATCGAGAAACACACCGAAACTAGGATTTAAAATCCAAACTTGTTTATTTACCAAAATGTATATATATACAATATGTTGCTGTTTAAACATTGAACTCATGTATAATTAATATACCGCTATTGTACAGGCCTATTGAAAAAATCTCGTGCACATACCGAGCGTGGTAATACACTCTAAAACTCGCGCTCTTCAGCTTGTACAAAACCTTGCTGCCCCAACCTGGATCTTCGGACTGGCTAGCCGACGCTCTACCGTTGAGCTACTGGGACGCAAATGCAAGCTCTTATCGTCGAAGTGGACTGTATTCTCCACTCTCTAATGCCAGATTGGCATGCAACTGACATTCTGACTGACCACCTCCTGTTATTTTTACCTCAGGTTAGACGCCTGATGCTATTTTTATCCTCTAGTTTAGCCTCCCGCGTGGTCGTTATCCTCTCGATTTGAAATCTACTCTCAATATCCCAGAGTCCACCGAATCCGTGCTAATTGTACTAGGATCACTATCAGACATCCACCATCTACTCTCAATATCCCAGGACTTGAACGAACTTTGGTTCTCCAAAGTTCGTTCAAATCCCTCTTCAGTAGATAAAATTAAAAACTGTATTCCTGTTGCCATGAAAATTTCTAATAAAGTGACCTAAGCTTATGAGTAGATTCTGCTCTCAATTAATTTTGATCAATGAATTCCTTTATTTCATTCTTATTACCTTATATGAACTTATTGTGTTCCCTCCATTTTTTCTTTAAAAAAAAATAAATAGAAAAATAAGCTATGTTAACTGTTCTTATTTTCTCGGATCTTTCTTTCTCTTTTGGCCCTTTTTATTTGTATTTTTTCTTATTTTTTTTTCTAAATTTTATTCTAAATTTCTGTTTTTGTTTCTCATATGCCTATTTTTTTTCCTTTTCTTATATTTTCTTTTTATACATTTTCTAAATTTTACTTTTAAAATTTTATTATTTTCTTTAATTTTAATCTATTTTTCATTATGTTATTGTACCTCATTCTAAATTTTATTTTTCAATGATCTTTTTATCTATATTCGCAATAACCCTTTTCCCATTTTTGTAAAATGAACGTACTTGTCAAGTTCAAATAGGTTGTAAAACTGTCTGTTTAATCACAATATTTTTCATCAATTCTTATATTTTTAGACCTAAATAAAAGTTCGTTTGGCGGGATGGTAGACCTTGGGTGCCTTCTGAGTGCAGGAGGTATCCTTTCCCGGCCGTGCAGCTAGCTACTCTAAACCCACTATGTGAGTCGCACGGTCTGGGGTCTTCAGACCTCCACCATTTTTGCACAAACCTACAAGGTTGATTTATTCTGGCGCCATTGTAAAGAACCTTGCTTCCTCAACCTGGAATCTCTGGAACCTCTGGATCTTCGAACTGTCATGCCGACACTCTACCGTTGAGCTACTGGGACGAAAGTGTACACTCTTATTGTTGAAGTAATCTTCCCACCTAAAATAATGCAAAGATTACCTGAAAGACTAATCTGTAGGGACATTTGATTACCTCCGATCAACATTCATCAGCATTCCCGGCATCAGCCTTCGATACACGTTACAACTTATTTCCTACACATTCTCAACTACTGTTGAGAATTCGTCTCTCTCTGTTCAATCCGAACCGAACGTTTTATCCTGCCTCAACTACAGGCAGGGGTATGCTGGGGCAATTGCCCCTGGTCTCCGTGTCAGAGGGGCTCCAAATTAAATAATTGCAACATCTAGAAATTAACAACTGCTTCATGAAGAAAAGAAATATGTTATCGAAATAGAATTGCCCAGTGAAAAGATTAATTTTTGGAATATTTAGGATAACCATACTAATTTAGCATGTTGGCTTTTTTGCTATGATGAGCAAGTTGCCAATAATTTTAATTCCATTAAAATATATAAAAGCTTCATTTTGTATACTATCTCTGCCCATGCCAAGTGAACTGGGGAAAATGTTATTTTTGGTCCGCCATCTTGCTTCTTCCAGGTTTGTACAGCCGGCCCCACAATTTAATACTGTAGAGGTCAAGTTGCAGAAACTGGAGGGAAGGAGATAGCGACTGAAGAAATATTTGCTTTCTGGACTCTCATCTGAAGGGCCGAGTATTATATATAATTCCGAGTATTATGTATGATGTATGAATAATCAAGAATCTGTATATTTGTATGTATAATGATGTATGAATTATGATGTATTTATGATCAATTATGTTGTATGAATTATGATGTATTTATGGTTAATTATGAATATTATGATGTATGAATAATTTTAGAATCACTAGACACCATTTATTATAGATAAATATTTATAAATATACAGATTTTTGATTACTTATACTTTCGTTACATATTCATACATTCAGTATTTCGTTCTTCAGTCGCTATCCCCCTCCCCTCCAGTTTCTACCACCTGACCCTCGCAGTATCATATTGCGGAGCCAGCTAGCTGTACATACCTCGAAGAAGCAAGATGGCGAACCGAAAATAACCTTTCCCCAGTCCTCTTGGCATGGACAGAGAGGCGAATTCGTGACATATACTTTTCTATAAAATGCAAATATATTTTTAAAAAAATGTACTCACAGTGACAATTTAGGAGCAATATGAAAAGTGCTATGCAAATGTGCTGTAAATTCAAATATTCAAAAAACAGCTTAAAGGGTTTTTTTTCAATGCAAATAAAAGACAGCAATAAATTTCGACCTTAATATAATGAATTTTCGTTTCACAATATACGGACATATAAGCCATTCTTATTGTTTATCTCATACCTAAACTTTTTATCGGTTATTGAGAGTATCAGTTATAACAACTATTTCTTCTTGTCCCTTGCGACTTCTCTACATGCGGGTTCCACTGCACACATTATGGGAAATGGGCGCATTGAAAATTTTGACTTTAAATTTAATTAGCCATATTTATTGGCCATAAATCTATTTAGCTTCTGATAGAACGAGAAAATAAAACTATAGGATTAAAATAAAAAATTTTTAAAATGTTCTTACCTTTGGAACTGCAACTGCAACCTTATTTTCTCCAATTTGAGATGCAATTTAATTCGAAGTTCTACAACTACAACTGACTTACAACTCTCTGCATTCCTATATGCTGAAGTCATCACGTTACCTTCACACGTACGTCTTAAATATTTATTTCATAAGCTTTGTGTGTTTATTTCTAAACCCGATCTGATTGTGAGGTGTAATTCTTTGTACTATTCGAATGAGAACGTATAACAATGTGATTCAATTGGAAGTCACGCGAGTTATTGGTGTTACAACAGATAATACTAAGTGCCAGAATTTCTTTGTATTTATGCGCTGAAATTCACGTTGAATATATTTCGTACAAAAGAAACTGTTTTGAAATAGATCACAATTATTTTTGCTGTAATTACAGTTTTCTAAAGATGATATGTATAAACTTCCAGTGAATATAAATTTTTTATGTACATGAAAACACGAAAAATACACCTATTGTAATCGGTTTGTTTGTCATTTATTCGTCTATCCGTATGTAACATAGCAAAAATCACTACGCTGAATTTTACATAATTTAACATATAGTATCAGGAGATAATACACTCTATTGTAAAAATATATATACACTTATCAGTAATTGAGCTGCAGCCGCGAAACTCGGCTGGTATGTTGTTTTTGTTGTTGAGATCTAGACCGTCCGGCCTACCAGAAAGGTGTAAGGTAACTGTTCGGATGGCCGGGAAGTGCCACCCAATTTAGACCGGAACCCAGTGGGGAAGGCATCCACAGGGACAGTACCCTCCTTCCCCTACCACCAACCTCTCGGAAGGACTTACGGACCCACATGTTTAACTTGATCGTAGTCCGCATGAACACGGCGGCAGTTTTGGCAGTGGCGGGAATCGAACCCGGGCCTACCGAGTGCAATTCCCGGCCGCTAGCTACTGGGTTACCGCATCCCACTCGGCTGGTATGTATCGTTTGAAGAGATATGCAAATGATTAGTTTGGGAACAAAAAAAAATGTTTTATTAAGAAATTGTGGCAACAAGAACATGACCTTTTAAAAGGCGGGGGTGGGGATAAATCATCCCCTGGCAGCTATACAAGTCGATATTCGGTGCAGCATAGAGTAATTTAAGTTACTTATGTCCTTGTGTGAAAGATCCAGCAAGAAATGTTGCAACTGGTCAACTAGTTCAGTTTTATTCTAAGAAGGTTGCAATTGCCATCCCATCATATCCCAGACGTGTTCTATAATTGATAATTCTGGGAACCTGCATGGCCATGGGAAAGTATCAAATTCTCAAATACATAATTAAAGAAGCCGTTTAGTGCTTAGTCCAGCGCTATCTTGTTGGTAACTGGAACTCGGACGACTTGATAGTATAGATAGAACAATCAGCGGCAGAATATCATCGACGTACAAGCGAGCCGTCAGTTTGGCTTGCAACACAACTAGAGGAGATCGCCTGTCCCACGAGATGGCTCCCCAGAGGCTCACACCCCGTTAGATGGTCGTATATCGTTAGACAACAGATGCGTGAACGGAATGCTTGTCAGTCCTAGCGGTCATCAGCACTGAAAAAGTAGCGGGATTCAAAAGCTAAATACAACATGTCTCCAATCGGAGACTGTCCAGATTGAGCTAGCTCCGCACCAATCCAGACGGCTTTGCCCATGTTGAGGAGTCAGTGGTAGGCGTGTTAATGGACGTCGACACTTAATCCCACCTTCTGTCAGTCGTTTCCGAATAGTATCCTTTGATAAGGATGCATGGTGGACTGCAAATGCCTTCAAATGGCTGATCGCAACCCCATGTAGACGAGGTTCCTTTCATGGCTGCACGATCTTCTCGAATAGTTATCTGTTTGGGACCTCCTGAGAGCCTCTGCAATGGTTACTTGTGCCTTCTCTGATCCACTGTTGCTAACATCGAGCAACTAGCATATCGTTCTGACCAAGATAGCGCCTGATACGTCTGGGCGGCTCGCAGCCAAATCGAGCCAGCACCGAGCGCGCATTTCTTCTGGCGAACATCGAAGCTTTGAGAAAGTCGCCACTTTGTTTCGCAGCGCAACACAGCTCTGAAACCTAAGCGGAGTAGTCTGGGGCCCTTTGCTTCCTTAGCTACATCCAAGTCGTGGCAACTGTGCATACTGCAAGGACGTAGTGACAGCGCAATGTATATCTACTTCACAAAGAGTGTACGCTAACAAAAGCTTTGCGGGGCGTCAATCCTGAGCCCCTATGCTGTGCACGACACGTCAACTAGGTGACATCTACTGTAATCAGTGCGGTCCGTAGGAGATGATTTTTACTTAGTCGGGAAACGACCTGCTGGCAGCGGCCTGTACGCATGTTCTGACGAATCGCTGGGCCAAGCCGACGTTAGGAGGAGGAGAGTTCCCTGTCTTCGCATCTACCGGTCTGATCCTACTGACGATGATCTTTTTACGAAATTGCTCTTGACCTACCGGCAGCGGCTTGTACGCATGTTCATACGAATCGCTGGGACAAAGCCGACATTAGGAGGAAGAGAGTTCCCTGTCTTTGCATCTACCGGTCTGATCCGACTGACGGTGATAGTTTTACGAAATTTCACTGACTGAACTGAAACCCAAGTAGTTAATCGCTACCCTTTTCCGTGCAGAGGTATTACTACCAGCAGCCATATGCCGGTCATTTCTTCTGTGATAAGGTATTGTGATTTATCTTTGTTTTTAATGTGCATATGTATGTATTAAGCGTAACTGGAGTAAGCTCCAGTGTTAATGTTGACATCAAGCTTTAAGGGATATTAGCCCATTGAACAAAGTTTAAAAGTAGTCATATGCAAATTTCTGAATTTTTTGAAAATTATAAATTAATTGAAAACTTACATCCCGAGGTCAAGCTGGGTAGATTTGAAGTAATTTTAATTGTGTATTACTTTCCTTATATACATAATGTATAAGGAGAGTATTGTGTCGGGGTTGAAAATTCGAAATCGAGTTTTCGACGGGAGAGCACGTTTCAAGCATCCCTGATCACGAATCAAACATTTTTGAAGTGATGTCTGTGTGTGTGTGTGTGTGTGAAAGTATGTGTGTGTGTGTGTGTGTGTGTGTCAGTGAGTCCGTGGAGACGATAACTGACGAACGAATGGACCGATTCGAACGAAATTTGGTACAAAATTCACAATCCATAAACACTGGAAGCCTATTGTTTTTATACGCAATCGAATGTTCAGAACCCCCTAAATTTCCGAATGAAATTTTGAAAAAATTGTCAAAAAATCAAAACCACTAATAAAGTTACGCAAATAGACATTTCTTATGTAATTTTTCATTAGAAAACGATTGACATAAATTTTGGAACGCTAACATGAACCGTTCTCGAGATATTGTACATTTTTCAAAAAAATTATCAAAAACTCATATAAAATAAAAAAAAATATTTCCTATTGAGAAACATGTTCACTTTTCATATGTAATACATTGCGATAAATTGTGAAACATCATTCTCGTGGATCTAGCTCGTCCCATTCATGAAAAAAGATACTTGAGTAATACTTTTGTATTTGAACGCCAATAGACATTTATCTGCTATAAGAATAACTTGTTTCTCCGTCAGTAAAGCTTGGCGAGATTTTGGCGACGAATTTGTCGGAATATCGCCAAATTCGCGACATTTTGAAATGTTATTAAATTAGCGAAAGTCTCGTCAAATGGATAAAACTGACGCTAAATCAATGAAAATGACGACTAATTGTCGAAAATTCAATATCTTGGAAAGAATATGAGTATCTCCCATAAGAAAAACCTATTTTTTTACTGTAAAAGTAGTAAATTCATTACATTATATAAGGGAAGTCATGCGTTGCCCTCATCAGATTTTTTTATGTTTAGTGTCAATTGAGTATTTCATGTGTTCTTTTAATAAGTTGTTAAGCGGCCACAAAATCTGGACTCTTTAATTAGCATTATGCAATGCATTTAATCCGTTCGGATCCCACTATACGAAACGCGGTTGAGCTGGAGGCACTAGTGGTGAGTAATATTAGTGTTTCTTTAATTCTGTATTTCTGTATTTATGTGTAAAGTTCACCTCACCACAGCTTCTCTTAGGCCTATGATACGACCTCTCTTAATTCGACAATTGTTCGTAGCGCCGTCGAGTACATCTCAAATTCATCTTCGTACAAAACTTGCAGTATCAAATCAAAAAATCTCGTTCTAATAGCCCGCGAGTGAAAACACCAGTCGTTTTAAATACTGCGCATTTTAAATGCGTTTTAATGCCGCGTTAGTCTCATACGCGTTGTATGCACTCTATAACAACATTGACGTTGATAGTTTGATGGTTTGCATAACACTTTGAACGACATTTTCATGTCGAGTTTCGCGGCTGTAGTTCAATTTTTAACACTTTATAACATAGTTGAAAAGTGTTTATGACTTTGTTCATTCTGTCTGTCTGTTCGTTCGCACGATAACTGCCGTAAAAATGACTTGCTGTAAGAATAACTTATTTCATCGTCCATAACGCTTGGCGAGATTTTGGCGACGAATTCGGTGGAATGTCGCCAACTTGGTGACTTTTTTAAGTGTTGCTAAATTAACGGCGCCAAATGGATAAAAATGACGCTAAATCAATGAAGACTCATTAATGATGACGATATGGAAAATGACGACTCATTGACGAAAATTCAATATCTTGGAAAGAATATAAATAACTATTATAAAAGTAATCTACTTTTTTTTACTGTAAAAGTAGTAAATTCATTGCATTATATAAAGAAAGTCATGTGCTGCCCACATCAGATTTTTTATTTTGTGCTTGGTTTTAAATTTGTGATTAAGAAAAATATGTTTTCTATTGTTATAGACAAAATAGAATTATTTTTATAACTTTTCAAAAGCATATATATTTAATGAAAATATTAAATTACATTGGCTAGCTGCAATATACAAGTATAAGAAATTTTTATGTATAGAATTTTTTTTATATAATTCTAAATGTAAACATTTATTAGCCATATTATTTAATATATGTATGACTGTGACTGTAATATAAAAATAAATACTTTTAGAAATCAGTGGATATATTATTTTAACTTATATGCAATATTTGAGAGTAATTTCAAAATTTTTTGCTAAAAGCAACTTGATCTTAAATTATATACAAAGTCGCTGTCTGCCTTGTCAGGCATAAAACCAAAATAAATAAAAAAAAATTCTATAAAATTGTCATAAAAATTTAAAACAAAACTCTAACATGTTACATATAAACGTACAAGGTTGCCGAATTGGTTTTTAAATGAAATGATAAAATTAGTGGTGTGCAATGATATTTTGCTTTAGGCAAACACAACATTTAATTTTGACATATAAAAACAATAGGGTAAATGCATTATTATAAAACATTAATACTACTGGTGGACCTATTTGTACATAAATTCCAATCTTTTTGCAAACGCATTAATGACATTTTCGCGGAATGAGTTCTTTTTCTCACATTTGAAGAAAACATTTTAAGATACAACAAAAATTTGTATCTTTGCTACTAGATGACACACTATCACATATCAATAAGAGATTTACAGATTGCTTCTCTAATCAGAATTATTTTTCACTAATTAGACTTATTTGCTGGCACTGACATCGTAAGCATGTCAAATAATATTGAGACCGAGGAGGTTAAATTGAGTTTAGGGACCAATGATCTATCACCAATCACCGTTTCACAAATACAACTACTGCTGAGGTTTTATAGTAAAAAATTTGATCTTTTTAAACTGATGTTAAGTTAGCATTGTTTCTATGGACCGTGAGCCACTGGACAAAACTAACTAAAACTGATAATATTTGGGACACAATTGAAAAGTCTCTATGATTATGACAGGTGACCACCAGCCATCACCAAACATTTTGAAAACTTTTTATAACCACTGTTGTTTGAAAACTTGTTTCGGTCACAATCCAGTTATAACCAGAATGATCAAGGATATTCTTCGGTCATTGATGTTATGTAGTCACATGATACACATAATACTTGTTTTGTTGTGAAATACTGTCTAGAACCGCGCGGAATAACCATGCTGTTTTTTATCTGGTGCATGCTGTTTTTTATCTGGTGAGTCACCAGATAACCGATAAATAATTGTTAGCTGAGATGACCATTTAGTTATTTTTTCAAGCACACCCTTGACATGTGCAAAAGTCATATAATAAAATCAACTCATTGAATGTTTCAAAGCAAGATCGAGTCTTGTTTAACATAAATGATAACAGAAAATGAAAATCGCAACAAAATTACTTACTTCCGCAATTGAGGAGAGCTTATTATATTTTATTATTACATTATTTGGACAATTCCAGTATGTTGAAATAAAATTTTACAGTAAACTTTTGATTGTACAATAACTATAAAGGAATTAAAAGAAAACTTATTAAATGAAAGTTGTCTAAAAGTGCATACAAAATTAGTTAAAATTTAATCGTATCTACATGTGTATATGCTTACATTCTATAATGATTTATTACCAGACATGGGGGCGTATTCAGAATTGGTGGTGCGTACAGAACCCAGGATGGCCGCTAGGTGATCTTTGGCGAAGACGGTGAATCACGAACGTTTTAACGCCAAATCAGGGCTGACTAGAAAGCCACACACTTGAGCGCTAAATCATAAATTGTGGCTAGAAAGCTATTGTGGCTTGACCTAACACGGTTCCGTAGATTCCTGCATTTAATACTATGTTATGCTATGAAGCTTTTTCGGATTCGGAGAGAATTGAAGTAAGTTTTCTTATTTAATTGCATATTATGTTGGCCTTAAACATTAATCTGACAACATTTAACAATTTTTTTCTTAAAATATCATCTCTTTCTTGCCGATTTTTCATAAGCCTGAAACGTATAATTGATGGTTATGCATTGATTTTTAAGATTTGTTTCCTTTATTTTTATGCTATCTAAGCTGCATATATACGTGTATGATTGTATTTTTATTTTACATAATGCTTTTAAAAGGAGTTTGTATGTCACAAAAAGGCTAAATGAGCACTGGATGAGTTATGCTGTTTATAATATCTCGGTGAATTTTTCTAAGTGTTTTTTAGCTAGGAATCTTAAAAGATATTTGCATCTCGGAAATCAGCTAGGGTAGTAACTGTTTTTGTAAAGTATAACAAATTAATTGCATGTAAAAATGTAGTATTGTCATATATTGCATGTATAATGGATTATTTATTTGCTTGACATGGCATTAGAAATCAGTTGTACTATATGAAGTATTTAGTTTTTCCTCTGATATGTGAAGTTTCGATTGCATGTTTTAGAATAAAAGTAACAGAATTTGTTGATTTAAATGTGTTATGCTGCGATGAAATAATGATTTTGTCCAGCACCATTCTGTGTATCTTTACATTTCAGTAATAGAAGTTATGGTTTGAATAGTTACGGAGCGCAAAACCGTTCTTACGAACACTGTTATATGCTCAGGAGCCCGAAGCAGGCGACCACCACCACTACTACTACGGTTTGAATTTTAACATATACTGTACACTTTCTTCATATACAGTCATGCGTGTTTTGAAAGTAACAGATTTGAATCTAACCCTGCAATGAGTTTAGTTAATTTTCATTCCATGTACTTTACTTAATGCTGAGCAGCGCTTTATTCTCCTCTTTGCACTGTATTCTCCTCAAGCATCTCCTCCCCTATAACAATATTTAATTTTTATTTCATTCTTTATTTCATTTATTCTGTAGAATATAGTATAAAGAAAGTATTGTTTTAATGAAAAATTTTGACAATGTGTGTTTTAGTGCCTCTTGAACACGTTTCGACTATATTTAGAATGATGCGTTTGAGGTCTATTTCTTGTGCACACGATAGCTTCCAGAGATATTAATGGATTTTTACGATACTTTATATCCAGTTTATTATTAAAAAATCTAGAATTAGATAGAACTTTTATAAATCAAGTGAAAACTGTGAAATTTTATATTTTTTTGGTAGCATAGGACGAAATTTAACATAATTATGCACAGAAGAGGTTGTTTATGGTTCAATGATCATGAAACCTAACAGTTTAAATCGTATTGAAAAATAGTTGATACAATTTTTGTGTTCATGACGTCATTAGCACCCCCGTTTGATGGGCAAGTTACCCCCCACGGGGTTAATTGCCAAGTATGGCATCAATCGAAGGATTTTTCCCCTCCTCTCCCGATGGGATACACTGTCAAACTTAGTTTCAGCCGAAAGATATTTTCAAGATTTTAAAATGAAAGGTAACATGCTTTAATTATGATCATTTGAACCAACAATATAGATTTTTGAAATTTTTTTTCTTGTAAAATTTGCAAACAAAAAACAAGCTACTTAACGATGGATTCTGGTATGAGAATGCCGAGTTGAGCTACCCTGAAGTTAATTTTTACTTTCCTTATATACATAATGTATAAGGAAAGTATTGTGACGGGGTCGAAAATTCGAATTCGAGTTCTCGACGGGAGAGCACGTTTCAAGCATCCCTGATCACGAATCAAACAATTTTGAAGTGATGTCTGTGTGTGTGTGTGTGTGTGAAAGTATGTGTGTGTGTGTGTGTGTGTGTGTGTGTGGGTGGGTGGGTGTGTCAGTGGGTCTGTGGAGACGATAACCGACGAACGAATGGACCGATTCAAACGAAATTTGGTACAAAAATCACAATCCGTAAACACTGGAGGCCTATTGTTTTTAAACGTAATCGAATGTTCAGAACCCCACCTAAATTTTCGAGTGAAATTTTGAAAAAATCGTCAAAAAATCAAAACCGCTAATAAAGTTATGCAAATAGACATTTCTTATGTAATTTTTCATTAGAAAACGATTAACATAAAATTTAGAACGCTAACATGAACCGTTCTTGAGATATTTTACATTTTTCAAAAAAATATCAAAAAGTCATATAAAATAAAAAAATATATATATTTCGTATTGAGAAACATGTTCACTTTTCATATGTAATACCATGCGATAAATTGGGTGACATCATTCTCGTGGATCTCGTTCCATTCAAGAGAAAATATACTTCGAGTAATACTTTTGTATTTGAACGCCAATAGTCATTTATCTGTTATAAGAATAATTTATTTCTCAGTCAGTAAAGCTTGGCAAGATTTTGGCGACGAATTTGGCGAAATGTCGCCAACTTGGCGACTTTTTGAAATGTTGTCAAATTAACGAAAATCTCGCCAAATGGATTAAAATGACACTAAATCAATGAAAATGACGACTAATTGAAGAAAATTCAATATCTTGGAAAGAATATAAATATCTACTATAAGAAAAACGTATTTTTACTTTCCTTATATACATAATGTATAAGGAAAGTATTGTGACGGGGTCGAAAATTCGAATTCGAGTTTTCGACGGGAGAGCACGTTTCAAGCATCCCTGATCACGAATCAAACATTTTTGAAGTGATGTCTGTGTGTGTGTATGTGTGTGTGTGTGTGTGTGTGTGTGTGTGTGTGTGTGTGAAAGTATGTGTGTGTGTGTGTGTGTCAGTGAGTCTGTGGAGACGATAACTGACGAACGAATGGATCGATTCGATCCAAATTTGGTACAAAAATCACAATCCGTAAACACTGGAAGCCTATTGTTTTTATACGTAATCGAATGTTCAGAACCCCCCTAAATTTTCGAATAAAATTTTGAAAAAATCGTCAAAAAATCAAAACCGCTAATAAAGTTGCGCAAATAGACATTTCTTATGTAATTTTTCATTAGAAAACGATTGGCATAAATTTTAGAACGCTAACATGAACCGTTCTCGAGATATTGTACATTTTTCAAAAAAATTATGAAAAAGTCACATAAAAAAAAATCTGATGTGGGCAACACATGACTTTCCTTATATAATGTAATGAATTTACTACTTTTACAGTAAAAAAATAGGTTTTTCTTATAGTAGATACTAATATTCTTTCCAAGATATTGAATTTTCGACAATTAGTTGTCATTTTCATTGATTTAGCGTCATTTTTATCCATTTGACGAGATTTACGTTAATTTGGCAACATTTCAAAAAGTCGCCAAGTTGGCGACATTTCGCCAAATTCGTCGCCAAAATCTCGCCAAGAGTTATGCACTAAGAAAAAAGTTATTCTTACAGCAGATAAATGACTATTGGCGTTCAAATACAAAAGTATTATTCAAAGTATATTTTTTCATGAATGGAACGAGCTAGATCCACGAGAAGGATGTCACTCAATTTATCGCATGGTATTACATATGAAAAGTGAACATGTTTCTCAATAGGAATTTTTTTTTATGTGACTTTTTCATAATTTTTTTGAAAAATGTACAATATCTCGAGAACGGTTCATGTTAGCCTTCTAAAATTTATGCCAATCGTTTTCTAATGAAAAATTACATAAGAAATGTCTATTTGCGTAACTTTATTAGCGGTTTTGATTTTTTGACGATTTTTTCAAAATTTCATTCGAAAATTTAGGGAGGTTCTGAACATTCGATTACGTATAAAAACAATAGGCTTCCAGTGTTTATGGATTGTGATTTTTGTACCAAATTTGGTTCGAATCGGTCCATTCGTTCGTCAGTTATCGTCTCCACAGACTCATTGACACACACACATACACACATACTTTCACACACACACACACACACACACACACACACACAGACATCACTCCAAAAATGTTTGATTCGTGATCAGGGATGCTTGAAACGTGCTCTCCCGTCGAAAACTCGAATTCGAATTTTCGACCCCGTCACAATACTTTCCTTATACATTATGTATATAAGGAAAGTAAAAAATCTGATGTGGGCAACACATGACTTTCCTTATATAATGTAATGAATTTACTACTTTTACAGTAAAAAAATAGGTTTTTCTTATAGTAGATACTAATATTCTTTCCAAGATATTGAATTTTCGACAATTAGTTGTCATTTTCATTGATTTAGCGTCATTTTTATCCATTTGACGAGATTTAAGTTAATTTGGCAACATTTCAAAAAGTCGCCAAGTTGGCGACATTTCGCCAAATTCGTCGCCAAAATCTCGCCAAGAGTTATGCACTGAGAAAAAAGTTATTCTTACAGCAGATAAATGACTAATGGCGTTCAAATACAAAAGTATTATTCAAAGTATATTTTTTCATGAATGGAACGAGCTAGATCCACGAGAATGATGTCACTCAATTTATTGCATGGTATTACATATGAAAAGTGAACATGTTTCTCAATAGGAATTTTTTTTATGTGACTTTTTCATAATTTTTTTGAAAAATGTACAATATCTCGAGAACGGTTCATGTTAGCCTTCTAAAATTTATGCCAATCGTTTTCTAATGAAAAATTACATAAGAAATGTCTATTTGCGTAACTTTATTAGCGGTTTTGATTTTTTGACGATTTTTTCAAAATTTCATTCGAAAATTTAGGGAGGTTCTGAACATTCGATTACGTATAAAAGAAATAGGCTTCCAGTGTTTACGGATTGTGATTTTTGTACCAAATTTGGTTCGAATCGGTCCATTCGTTCGTCAGTTATCGTCTCCACAGACTCACTGACACACACACATACACACATACTTTCACACACACACACACACACACACACAGACATCACTCCAAAAATGTTTGATTCGTGATCAGGGATGCTTGAAACGTGCTCTCCCGTCGAAAACTCGAATTCGAATTTTTGACCCCGTCACAATACTTTCCTTATACATTATGTATATAAGGAAAGTAAAAAAATTCCTATTGAGAAACATGTTCACTTTTCATATGTAATACCATGCGATAAATTGAGTGACATCATTCGCGTGGATCTAGCTTGTTAATAACTTGGAAATAATATAATTTAATAACTTGGAAAGAATATTAGTATCTACTATAAGAAAAACCTATTTTTTTATTGTAAAAGTAGTAAATTCATTACATTATATAAGGAAAGTCATGTGTTGCCCACATCAGATTTTTTTTACTGTAAAAGTAGCAAATTCATTGCATTATATAAGGAAAGTCATGTGTTGCCCACATCAGATTTTTTTTAATGAATTTCAGTTTGTCAAGTAGCATTTTGTGGAACTTTTTATTTCAGTAGTAAGAGTATCTACAATAGGATTGATTTCAAGGTGTACAGTCTGTTTTCATCATAAATTACAGTTTTGTTGGCTGGTTTTTACCGTCGCTCTCTGCTACTAATGACATTCCTGGTTATACTCCCGGATACAAACTTACAGTCATCACAGGTGGATCAAGCTTGCATGGGGGCCCTGGCTTAAAATATTTATAGGGCCCTTGCAACAAACTAATTTCTGTTTATTAATTAAAAGGGGTCGCTATTGATATATGAATATAGTCAACCAAATGCAACTTGATGATATAGACCTAAAACATTTAACTGGGAATTTAAATGAAATTAAAAATTTGTCATTTTAAATGACATAAATTTTTAATGACTGGTTAAAAATAGTAAATGACTTATTTACTCATTTTACAAAAGTTCTATTTCCAGAAATCGTACTACTTAATATTCGAAATGTAAAGTACGAGAAACAAACTGTGTTGTTTCAAGCATCCCTGATCACGAATCAAACATTTTTGAAGTGATGTCTGTATGTGTGTGTGTGTGTGTGTGTGTGTGTGTGTGTGTGTGAAAGTATGTGTGTGTGTGTGTGCGTCAGTGAGCCTGTGGAGACGATAACTGACGAACGAATAGACCGATTCAAACGAAATTTGGTACAAAAATCACAATCCGTAAACACTGGAAGCCTATTGTTTTTATACGCAATCGAATATTCAGAACCCCCCTAAATTTTCGAATGAAATATATTGAAAAAATCGTCAAAAAATCAAAACCACTAATAAAGTTACGCAAATAGACATTTCTTATGTAATTTTTCATTAGAAAACGATTGACATAAATTTTAGAACGTTTGAACCGTTCTCGAGTTATTGTACATTTTTCAAAAAATTATCAAAAAGTCATATAAAATAAAAAAATATTTCCTATTGAGAAACATGTTCACTTTTCATATGTAACACCATGCGATAAATTGGGTAACATCATTCTCGTGGATCTAGCTCGTTCCATTCATGAAAAAAGATACTTTGAGTAATACTTTTGTATTTGAACGCCAATAGTAATTTATCCGCTGTAAAAATAACTTATTTCTTAGTGCATAACGCTTGGCGAGATTTTGGCGGAATGTCGCCAATTTGGCGACTTTTTGAAATCTTGCCAAATTAACGAAAATCTCGCCAAATGGATAAAAATAACCCTAAATCAATGAAATTGGCGACTAATTGTCGAAAATTCAATATCTTGGAAAGAATATTAGTATCTACTATAAGAAAAACCTATTTTTTTACTGTAAACATAGTAAATTCATTACATTATATAAGGAAATTCATGTGTTGCCCAAATCAGATTTTTTATTATTTGTGTGGGTGCTTTATATAAATATACATACATTTTACTCTGATATCCTTCAAATACTATTGCATTTAGATATATTTACATTTAAGTTGATTACAATGAACATGCTGAAAATTAATGAGAAAGAAATGCATGATTTTGCTTCATAAACTATTATTTTGCTAACTTGAAATGTGTAAAAATACATTTATATTTCTACAGAAAATAACTAAGATCTAAAGGGGTTTAAAGTATACTAGTTATTTAGTTAGAAACAATTTACATACATAATTGTTGTCATTGTACTTTCGGAATTATTGTATTTCTTAAATTGCAATTACTAAAAATTATGCAAACTAGTATAATTACAGCCCAATTTTTACCAGTAACACAAACACAACTAAATCAAAAACATGCCTTTTCAAGCCATTTTAAAACTACAAATTATCGCCATGCAGAGTGTTAATTAGAGAGCTAAAAGAAATATTGTATTTTTATAAGGTGTATTTGATATACATATCAAAAGCACTGACTATATGAGCAACTATATGTTAAGCTCGATAGCAGAAAGTGCAGTCATATGAACGTATAAATTAGAATGTAATGTAAAATTATGGTATATTTTTTAATTTACACAATTTGGTATATATTGCTGCAGCCTCCCCTCCCCCAATCTACTATTGAGAGTAATAGAAAATTAAATGATCGCTCAAGATTTATGCTTTTTATATAATGTTGGTAAACCTTTCCGTGTTCTTTTAGTTACAACCTTTAAGAACATGCTCATCCTGTAGAATAAATGATACTCTTTATATTTATATCCAGTGTGGTAATTAGGTAGTTGTACATAAAATCTGAGTATCTTCATATATGCATGCAAAATTGCATATTTACAGAAACTACACTAAATTTGGTGTTAAAAGCCCTTTTGACATACTTATTTTATAGAGCGAAATAATGCCAAATGTGGAAAACGAGATACTTCCCAAACAATTAAAAATAATTTTTGAACTCCTAATATGATGACTAAAGTTGATTGAATTTATATGTTTCTGAATTTCAAGAAAATTAAAGCTGATTTAATAAATTGCATTTCTAATAACTTCTTACTATTGAAGATCCAGAAGTTTTTACATTTTGTTCGTGTTTCATTAAATATTTTTATGTAACTCAAATTAAATGTTATTGAAATTTGAAGTTGGTAACGTGGTAGGACAGAAATTGACAGTTCCCATAGAACAGAGGTCCGGAGCATGTTGCTCACGAGCACCAGAATGCTTATTGACCTGTATTTAGTGCTCGTTAGAGAAGTGTAAAATGTTACTAAAAGGAGCACTAAGTGCATAATGTCACTAAGAGGAACACTAAAATCAAAATTTTCGGAAATTTTATTTTTTGTTATATAAATATTTAATAACCTTCAATATTCATAAAATTGTCTTACTAATTAGTTAAGGACTGGTAGCAGTCTCTCAGGTTCAAACTTCACACTTTTACTAGTAACTATGAATCTCTTGAAATTTAAAATTAATTAAAGCAATTAAAATTATTAGAGAAATCTGCTGTATTTCTGGTGCTTTTCACTTTTTATCCATTATCCCTCCTTTGTAATAAGAAATTAAATTATTTGCGTTAAAAAACTAGTTTCAACGATAAGTTTAGTAAGTTTGATAATATGTACAACTTTGATAATATTAAGTACGGCATGCAACGTTAAAATAATGCTTTGATTGTATCCTATTATAATTAAAATTCATATTTTCGGAATGGAATGATACTTTATAGCATGAGTTTGCAAATTTGTTACTTCACAGAAGGCGTGAATAATATACAGGAGAGGTACGGCATGATTTCAAATCAGGGGCTGAAATGTACTAGAACAAACCAAAATGGTGCTTCAGTTCATGAAATGTATTAAAATTCTATTGTAGTTATGTTATATGATTTGTAAACTTGGACTACTTGCCACGCTAAGCAGTCATTTGGCCTTGCGCAATAAAGCAACTTTCATTTCACAGCTTGATCTTTCTTTACTCTTCACAAGAATGTATCTAACACCTACAGGAGCCTATTGTGCTTCGCACAGAATCATATTTCAATACAACTTGCAATGCATTACATACAATCATATGTTTAAGATAGCCGCTGGTTCATCAAAAATGCATGAAAACCGCGTAGTGCGCTTTTCCTGTGAGTATTTTTTAACACTTTACAACAAAGTTGAAAAGTGTTTATGACTTTGTTAACACTTTACAACAAAGTTGAAAAGTGTTTATGACTTTGTTCATTCTGTCTGTCTGTCTGTTCGTTAGCACGATAACTGCCGTAAAAATGACTTAATCAAAATGAAATTTTAGTATGTTGTTCAGACGGTCTGTAGGACCTATGGGAATATAAATGAATAATATCACCCAATTAGTTTTGGATTGAACCCGGGTCGAAAAAATGAAATACATTGAGCCCTTGGGACCTAATTTTTCAAACATTTTTTAAGCGGATTTAAAATTCACAAATTGCTTCGAAAATTTTAGGTAATATTCAAATTGTTCCATAAAATATATAAAAAAAAATTCGGCGAAATATATTCAGTAGTTTTTTAAATAAAAATTAAAATAATAATTACACCTCTTATATGAAACGATCACGTGACCATGATATGAAACGATCACATGACCCACTTCAAAATGATATATGGCATCCATCTTGTTTCAAAATCGTGATTTTTTTAAGTTGTTTTTAATTCATATTGAGTGTTGTATCCGTCCTAAAACTACTTTATTTTTGCTTAAATTCTGTGCATCTACATACTGAAACAATGGAATGACAATATATTTGAGTTTAAATGCTCATCTAAATTTGATTATTTCTACAACAAAGCCTATTTTTCACCTATGTAAAATGTAAACAGCAAAATATGTAGAATGAGTTGTATTAGAATTCCTGTATTTTTTTAACACAAAATAATTTAGTCCATGGAGTCTGCATAGCTGATATGAATGAAATATTAATTGATTTTAGAAAGAGAAGGACGATTTTTTTCGATGAAGTTTTAAGCATAGAGTTTAATTATTTGTAGCTCCATGGTCTTAAATAAAATGTTTAAATAAAATAAATTTTTATAGTATTGTGATGAATGCAATGAATGGGAGAAAGTTATGAATGAAATCCTGTTTTTATAGAGAGATCCAGGCGTGTTATTTTTTCTATGACGTCATTTGAATTAATTTCAGTTGTTTTCGATGAAGTTTTCAAAGATAATAAATTATCGTAGTATTATGATATAATCCTAAAACTATTACCGAGGAATGTATAACATTTTAGAGATGTTTAAATCAGGCAATTTATATTTCAATGCCGTCATTTGAATGAAGTTCATTTTTTTCGATGAAGGTTTAAGTTTTCAAATATAATAAATTAATGCAGAATTGTGATAAGTTTCAAAATATTACCGAGGAATGTATTGCATTTTAGACTCATTTAAATAAAATTGCATTGAAGTTGGAAAGTTTTTCGTAATCAATGCTTTAAGCATGATTGATCTTTCTTGTTATATTTGATATTATAATTTTTTGTGATTATGTTTGTAACATTTTGCTGTGCTCTATTAATGTAATACTATAGTAAACTTTTTTGTATGCTCTGTATGTTTTTATATTGTTTGAAAATAAATGAAATTTTTATCCATTTGTTGTTAATTGGTTTTTTATTTACTTTCCCTATGTGCATAGTGACATATAAGGAAAGTGTTGTGACCGAGTCAAAAATTAAAGTTTTTGACGGAAGAGCATGTTTTAAGCATTCGTGAAATCGAATCAATTGTTTTTAAAGTGATGTGTGTGTGCATGAATGGAGATATCTCACAAACAAATGGAGCATGTTGGACAAATTTTGGTATAAAGTTTACATTTTTTATACCATAAATTTCATTTTTGTATAAAAATTACAATGGGTGAACACTAGAAGCCTATTGATTTTAAATGCAATCAAATGTTTGGAAGACAGCCAAATTTTCGAATGAAATTTTTAAAAAATCAGAACTTTCAATAATGTTACACAAATAATCATTTCGTATGTAATTTTTCATTAAAAAACTAGTGACACAAATTTAAGAATGCTAGCATGACTCATTCTTGAGATGTCATACTTTTTAAAATAAATTTATCAAAAAATTACATAAAATTAAGAAAAGTATTAACAGTTGTAAAATATGTTCACCTTTCATATATATATTATGTGTTAAATTTGTTAACATCGTAAAAAACTTAATTTTTTTATTATACTATATATCTCTAACAAATTGAGTAAATCGAATAACATTTAGTGCTATTATTTCAATCAATGAACATAGAGACCTATTAATTTTGGGAGTGAACAGACCACGGAGAAATCCCTCCATTTTTTGAACATTTATTTTAGAAAATAGAATAAGCAATATGAAATCATAATAACATATAAAGATGTTACAAAAATAGGTATTTAATATGTGATTTTTGTTTACATGTTGTTGTTGTTGTTGAAACCCAGACCGTCTGACCTACCAGAAAGGTGTAAGGTAACTGTTTGGACGGTCGGGAAATGCCACCCAATTTAGACCGGAACCCAGTGGGGGAGGCATCCACAGGGACCGTACCCTCCTTCCCCTATCACCAACCTCTCGGAAGGACTTTCGGACCCACATGTTTAACGTGATCGTACTCCGCATGAACACGGCGGCAGTTTTGGCAGTGGCTGGAATCGAACCCGGGCCTACCGAGTGCAACTCCAGCGCGCTAACCAATGGGCTACCGCGCCCTTTTGTTTACATGTGAATGCCATCTCATTTTTAAGACGTTAACATGTTCTCAAGATTTTACCTTAATTGAAAAACATAAACTAAACTCACTATTATTAAAGGAATGAATATTTTGTACATACATAGTTTTAACCAGAAATCAATGGACACAATTCTTCATTATTTAGAAATTATCAAGAGCTGTTCTCGAGATACAGTGAAACTTATATATTTGTTTACAATTAGCCCTATGTCTCTGAAACAAAAAGTAAATAGAATAAAAATTTGTGTGATTTTTTGAAGTAATAAATGTCAGTTCCTAAGCTATTATCGGAGAACCAACGGCATCAAACTGCAGAAACATTTTCAATATTTCGAACATTCATTTTATATCAAAAAACTACTATAAAAATATAATTATGTTACACTTTATTAAAAAAATCATTTTATGTGTATTTTTTAGTTTAAAAGTGAATGCGACATAACTTCCAAAATGATATTTTCAGATCTTGCATGTTTTTGGTCTAAAATATTATTTATGTTTATTACTTTCCTTATATACATAATGTATAAGGAAAGTATTGTGACGGGGTCGAAAATTCGAATTTGAGTTTTCGACGGGAGAGTACGTTTCAAGCATCCCTGATCACGAATCAAACATTTTTGACGTGATGTCTCTCTCTCTCTGTGTGTGTGTGTGTGTGTGTGTGTGTGTGTGTGTCAGTGGGTCTGTGGAGACGATAACCGACGAACGAAGGGACCGATTCGAACGAAATTTGGTACAAAAATCACAAACCGTAAACACTGGAAGCCTATTGTTTTTATACGCAATCGAATGTTCAGAACCCCCATAAATTTTCAAATGAAATTTTGAAAAAATCGTCAAAAAAATCAAAACCACTAATAAAGTTACGCAAATAGACATTTCTTATGTAATTTTTCATTAGAAAATGATTGGCATAAATTTTAGAACGCTAACATGAACCGTTCTCGAGATATTGTACATTTTTCAAAAAAAATATCAAAAAGTCATATAAAATAAAATAAAAATATTTCCTATTGAGAAACATGTTCACTTTTCATATGTAATACCATGCGATAAATTGAGTGACATCATTCTCGTGGATCTAACTCGTTCCATTCATGAAAAAAGATACTTTGAATAATACTTTTGTATTTGAACGCCAATAGTCATTTATCTGCTGTAAGAATAACTTTTTTCTTAGTGCATAACGCTTGGCGAGATTTTGGCGACGAATTTGGCGGAATGTCGCCAACTTGGCGACTTTTTTGAAATGTTGCCAAATTAAAGAAAATCTCGCCAAATGGATAAAAATGAAGCTAAATCAATGAAAATGACGATTAATTGTCGAAAATTCAATATCTTGGAAAGAATATTAGTTTCTACTATAAGAAAAACCTATTACTTTCCTTATATACATAATGTATAAGGAAAGTATTGTGACGGGGTCGAAAATTCGAATTCGATTTTTCGACGGGAGAGCACGTTTCAAGCATCCTTGATCACGAATCAAACATTTTTGAAGTGATATTTGTGTGTGTGTGTGTGTGTGTGTGTGTGTGTGAGCCTGTGGTGACGATAACTGACGAACGAATGGACCGATTCAAACGAAATTTGGTACAAACATCACAATCCGTAAACACTGGAAGCCTATTGTTTTTATACGAAATCGAATGTTCAGAACCCCCCTAAATTTTCGAGTGAAATTTTGAAAAAATCGTCAAAAAATCAAAACCGCTAATAAAGTTACGCAAATAGACATTTCTTATGTAATTTTTTATTAGAAAACGATTGATTAAAATTTTAGAACGTTAACATGAACCATTCTCGAGATATTGCACATTTTTCAAAAAAATTATCGAAAAGTTATATAAAATAGAAAAAATATTTCCTATTGAGAAACATATTCACTTTTCATATGTAATACCATGCGATAAATTGGGTGACATCATTCTCGTGGATCTAGCTCGTTCCATTCATGAAAAAAAATGTTTTGAGTAATACTTTTGTATTTGAACGCCAATAGTCATTTATCTGCTGTAAGAATAACTTATTTCTCTTTCCATAACGCTTGGCGAGATTTTGGCGACGAATTTGGCGGAATGTCGCCAACTTGGCGACATTTTTAATTGTTGCCAAATTGATAAAAATGACGCTAAATCAATGAAAATGACGAGTAATTGAAGAAAATTCAATATTTTGAAAACAATATAAGTATCTACTATAAGAATAACATTTTTTTTAACTGTAAAAGTAGTAAATTCATTGCATTATATAAGGAAAGTCATGTGTTGCCCACATCAGATTTTTAGTTATGTAATCAGTAACAACAATAAGCCTACTGATTTCCAGTGAGATAACATAATATGTACTATTGTTTTCCCTCCAATTCAAAATTTGGGAATCTACAGAATAATACAGATTTATAAAAAAATAAATGTTACTACATTGTTTTAAAGCTTCTACAGCAATATAAGCAGAGGCATATTTTGAAATTCAATTTTTGGACGAATTCAGTTCTAAATTAAGCTCATATCAATCTTAGGGGATTTAAGTTAGAGGTGAATCCTTTATGAGCTCTGGCCTGGCCCGTGAGCTTAGGCCCAGTGTTTTTTTTTTCAGGCATACATCTGAGAGGGGCATTTTATATTAACCTAGTTTCTATTTACGTGACAACATTTAGATTTATTAATATAAGGTAAATAGAAAATTAGCTTTTCTCTTAAGTTTCATTGCCCCCCCCCCCCAAAAAAAAAAAAATCCTGAAAGAAACTCCCTTATATATGTTCCTGAATATAAGCAAAATTTCCAATGGATTAAAAGCTGTTAACTAAAATATTTTTGCATGTAACAGAGTGGGGCATTATTGTGAAAATTAAGTCAAGTGTTCAAATTTTTCATCTGTAGAAGTTTGTATTACTGCTGTTAAAAACTTATCATTATATTTTGAGGGGGGGGGGAATGTAGCTTCTCTGAATATTATACAGAGTGTCCCAAAAAGATTGAAAAACACTTTAATTATTTACCTGTTGGAGATAAGTGGGCATAGTAAATTGCAAAAATGTTGAAAGTAAGGTAGGAAATATGCCTACGTTAATGAAATAGTCCTCCCATTAATTTTCAAAAAGTTGCACTTTTTAAATTTCTTTACGACCCCCTTAGACACATTTAGAAACATATATTCTTAAACTTCTTTTTAGAACATCAATTTAAATATTTTAATAGAATGAATAACAATGTCATTTAGATTACTTTAGGAATTTGCACGTGATTGTGAATTTTAAGTTTCTTGATAATGTATATTCCATATGAAGAACAAGTGTACTGCAAGTACACAATAAAATTGGAAGTACAATTCATTAAATGAAGAGTTTAAATCCAAATGGGCCTAAATTACTTTCTCTTGGGTATCATGTTGCAGCAGCGGCGTTACAGCTCCTAGTAAGTGACTTTAGAAAGGTAACAGTAGGTGGCAATATTGCACTGTATTATACAAGACGAATGAGTGAAAGTGATTTAGGCCCTTTCGGAATTAAGCTCTTCAAATGTTCAATGGCCTTGTAATATGATAGAACTTTCGTAACGCGATAAGAGAAAATGAAAAAAATTAAACTCTGTTACAAATGAATGTGCAAAATTTTCAGATCATATTCTTGTTTTGGTATTAGTACAGCAGTTGAAATAATGTTTAATACCAAAATCAATGTTTATTCAACAATTTTATCAAAAGCGGTTTGAATGATAATGAAGAAAAAATAAATCCCTATCAAGTGTATACATCGAACATAACAAAATGTTTACATTATTTGAATGGCAGCATATATCGAATATATATATTTGGATACACATTGTTTTTTCATATGCAACTTGTCCATCCGGTTGTTTTGAGACCAGATATAGATTACAATTTGTAAACAAATGTTTAAAATTTTAAATATTTTTTAGTATTTTAAATTTTCTAAATTTAAATTAACTATTTTTAAATACGTATTAAGTTTTAACATTTAAATTCTTTAAAAGCATACAGAAATATCAAAATAAGAAAGAATAGGTGAACTCATATATACACATAAAATTCATTTTCAAGAAAGCTGTGACAGTAAATACGTAAAGTATCTCTGCTTTAGAGTGGGAAGAAATTTTGTTAACTATTACATATTAAAATTTGTTATTAAAATGAGTCTTAAGCTGATGTTCAAATTTTCAATATATCGTATCAAAAGAAAATTTAATATGTTATTTTATAAAAATATTAAAATATGTAAGTGCATATTTTAATAGTTAATAATCTTAATTGGAATTCATTTGTGTTTGCAGTCCTTGATTTAAATCTATAAAGGGTTCAAAATTAGTGGTTGTTAAATTTTGTACCTATATATTTTATTTTGGTGGAGATTTTAGATACCTAACTGTTCTGCCTTTCTTCATATGCATGATGCAAATTCCATTTGATCCATTTATTTCTCCATCTAACAATCTAACTAATTCATACCATGGATTATATGCAATCATGCAGCACAGCGGGTTAAAGGCAGGTCTGCTAATAAAAGATGATTTATTTTGTGAGTTGAATAATGAAAACGAAATAAATAATTTGGAAATTGCACCCAAATAAGACATTTTGGTAACTGGGGAAATTGGTTAGATGCCATTGTTGCGTGACTTTATGCTCCTCCTTTCTAACCCTGCATATATAATGCATTTATTTACGTTATGTTGAAAAGGGCTTATTTACCATTTCCCAAATGATAACAAGTTTAATCATAATTACATTGTTTAACCCTTTGAGTCCCAAGCTCATTTTCTCGGTACTACCTCAGAACCCCTAAGACGGCCGAACAGAACATTGCCATTTCCGACCCTCTTGGAAGATAATGACGCTTGAGTAAACACACGCCTTTCCTCTTCTACGCGAATATCCTCAAAGGAGAGGGGAGGGTTAATAGGTTTCAGAAAAGGGTTGTTTGCTGTCAATGACTCTTTTGAGTGACATATTTTTAAAAAATCACTTGTTTGGCGAATAATTAGTAAACATTTTACTTCGTTAGACAATATATTTTACTTAGTAGGTTGGATTAAAATAAACCAATTTCTGAAGTTGTGTAGCAGAAAAAAGAAATATATATATATATGTATATATATTAAATGTTTGTTTGGATTTTTGCACATTTTTTAAACAAAAAATTACTTCTTTTTCAAAGTGCATTATAGTATTTTTAAACTTATTTGTTGGCTAAGCGTGGGGCCTCCCGATTTAATGGCGGTTATGAGGCTAAACATCCTTCAGACAATGTATGCTAATAAACCAATGTAATTACTCTCTCTATGTGAAGGGTTATGACACACTTAACCACCCGTTGCTACAATACCATTCATTTTAGAGAAGTATACTCAGACCTTATCTATAATTTTTCATTTTAATCAAAAATACTTTCTACATTTTTACTTTATAATATTACAAACATGTTGTTTTCTTGATTTTTGACAAGAAATTATGTGTTAAAATCTTTCGCCCATATTTCCGATACTTTTGTTCCACCCTCAAACTCTCCCTCTCTATATATGTGATGTGGACAAAATAACTCAAGGAAGAATGCACGTATCACTATGAAAAGTTTTGCATTCGTACATTATGAAAAAAAAAACTAAAAAATAAAAATAAATATAATAATTCGCATTATTAAAACAAGAATGTTTCGAAATTTATGAGTTTTAAGTTGTTATTATTCACACACAAAAAAACAAATATGAATGCGTAATCCTTGGGGATGCTCTATTGATGGGTTCACTATGAACTTAGCCGTTGCAGCCTCGGGTAGCTTGACTTAAATGCTGAAGAAACTGAAGATGATTACGTGGCAGAACTAAATTTGTCGGTTCGCAAATTCTGCGCATAATAAGTTTTTATTATTGTCATTGTAAATATCAGTTATTTCATGGGACGCGTAATAAATACGAAACCGGTTCATGGATGCTTTTATGTAATACAAACACTGTTGTTAAGATCCTTCATAATCAGAATTTTTATACTATATTCTTTGATGTCCATGTGTTGTGATTGTATATTGATGTTTACTTAGGATTATGGAAGGAGTGTGGTGTCAATACTATAGATTAAGAAATACACATTTTAATTTTCATAGAAGGGTTTATTAATTTTTTATCTAACATTTTACATTCCCAAATTCCCATTTTTTGAAAATTTCACAAACCACCTGATCTTGTAATATCTCTATTTGCCTGTACTTAAATGTTTATTTTCTCTGAACTTAGATTTTAAAGATGTTTTATTGATTCAAATTTTCAAATATTTATGCTTAAAATATGAATGCTTAAAATACAATCTTCGGAAAACTATAATCTTTGGAAATAAAGTAATAAACATTCGTATATATGGTTTCATATTTTTAAGATTTGTGAAAGGCGAAATTAATTGCGTTCTAAAGTCGTAACTTTCCTCAATCGGAAAAGTTTCCATCAAAAGAACTGAAATTATAATCCCCTTTATCTCTATAGAGATAAAGGGGATGTAACACCCGGACTTGTGGGATTTTAGCAGACAACAGCACATCTCCTCCTACCAAACAAACAAATTCTAGACCGTCTGTGCCCTCAAGTCTGTGCTTTGACAAGCTTATTTTTAAGAAATACTTGATTTACGGTATCGGCAATTTAACTAACTGCATCCAGCACCCAGAAGCCCAGATATCGGCTGAACTGACTTAAAAGAAGCGGTGTAATTTATCTCTGAATAAGTTGTTGTATGTCTTTGTACATGGTGGCTATATAAAGAAAGCTGGAGAACAATATGCATTGTTGTATATATGTGGGCTAGGCAGGTTGCTTCCAGGGCTATGGAAGTAATATATAGCCCAGGATTGCTTCAAGGAGTCAGTTGCTTTTATGAGTCTGTTATATATTTCAAAAGGGTGTCATGCTTTGTCGGAAATGGACTGCAGTCATTTATTTTGGAGCATCTTGTAAAATGAGGTCCAAACCTGAGGCTGAATAATAATACTCTTGTGCGATGTCTGTGACTGTAAAAATAGGTTTCTCACGGATCCACTGAACTTTGGCAAAGAAAAGGGAACCAAATTATAAAACGGTTCAAGCGGTGGTTTGCCTTACAGGGTACAAATATAAAGGAATATATCCCCCCCTCTCTTAAAAGTGTCTGAAAACCTACGATTTATTGAGGAATAAGTCTTGGTTTTTTTAAGTCTCCTTCAAAATGTTTGTTCTTGTAGAATTTTTTAAAAAACATTTTAAATTTTAGATTTTGAAGGAGAAACTTCCTTTTTTGTAAAGCATATCTGTATGTCTATGAGGTGTAAACGGTACATGAAGGGTAAACGTTACGTAAAATCTTATCCCCACTAGCAACCAGCATCTGTTATTCATATAACTAACTTATCATGAAATAAATATAATTAAAATTCAGATAACTAAGTCATCTGAATATACAGTAGGTTTTATGATTAAAACAAAATATTGGTGCCACCATGAAATTTTATATATGCTAAGGTTATGTAAGGATTGGTATATATACATATATATATATAATACCCGTAGTCCAAAATTTAAGGTTTTCTTGAAATTATCTTTCTATGTAGAAGAATGAGTTACTGTATATGGTTCTAAAGTGGAACAATCATGTAATAATATGGTCTATACAGAAAAATAATTGTGTTAACTGCGCTATACATATAAATAGTATTAAAATTATAGATGTAGCCCAGATTTCGAAAAAAGGGGATTATGATCGAAAGAATGACATCAATAAATTTTTTTTTTCAATTAACATAACTTTTCCTCCAAATAGGGGGGGGGGGGGTATGACCCAAATTCCATTTACCTACATCAGTAAAAATCGACCTTGCAGGTAAAATTAAGGGGTTAAAGTGAATAATTATTTTTTATATGTTATATAGTGTTCTGTAAAGAACTCATGTTTTAGGTGAGAACCAAAGCATCAAATTTTGGTTCGCTTGACAACGCTTTGAGCTACTGCGATCATTATCCTTCCTGATATATTTTTGGTGGATATAAAATATAACAGGAAATATATAAAATTGGAGTTTAGTAAATTGGGTGATATTATTCATGTATATTCCCATAGGTCTCACAGACCGTCTGAACAACATACTAAAATTTCATTTTGATAAAGTCATTTATACGCCAATTATCATGCGAATGGGCAGACAGACATACAGACATAATGAACAAAGTCATAAACACATTCAACTATGTTGTAAAGTGTTAAAAATTCAAGATTGTTTTTATCTGCCTTACTCTCATACCAGTCATCTTCTTCCGATTCAGTGCAATCCGATTCATCAGTATCATTAAATAAGATTGCATCTAACTCATCCTGTGTTAAAATTTTACAAAACGCTCATTTCAAACCGAATTCGAAAACAAACGAATAAAAGTTAAGAAGCAGAAGTAGAAGCATAGTTCTTAAAATATGAAAGTAAAGGAAAACTCTTACTTCATCCTATCAAAAGTATCCATGGAGTTAGACAGGTAGTCCCTTTGCCTCCATAATGATATCTCAAACACTAATTATTTTATTCAAGTTTTTGTTCAACAATGAAATTATATATTATTTGATCTAAAGTTAATTTAATTTAAATAAATATATGGTTTTTATTTTTATAGAGGGTCGTATAACAATGAATCCACATATGTATGGTGATATTAAAAATGTAAGAGCGATACTGATTGTGAGACAAACAAAACTAAATACTAGGGAATATTAATGTTTAAAAATGACTCGCACTCTAGAGATTGTGTAGTAAATTACTAACAGATAGTGAGCATTAAAAGACACTAGAGCGTAGATGCTCTGCATGGATAGATCTAGTGTATAAAATTTTGTTCAAAATATTGCCTTTTTATGCTACAATACAAACCGGTAGTAATTAAAGTTTCAATTTTACAATTATACACTAAACAATATGGTCACTTGGAACTTCCCATGCTGATATATTTCAGCAATTACTTTTCTTAACAGAAAAGTTATCCTTTACGAGCAAGAGATTTCAATTTTAAACTCTATATAGAGAACAACTTAGCTGGCCAGTATGCAGTTTACAAATATGAAAAGGAGAACACTTCAAGTACAACTATAATGTTGATAAAACTTCATAACTTAATATTTACAAATTAACCTATTGTTTACAACTTAACCTAACATTTAAAAATCTAACCTAATATTTAATCTAAATATTAACATAATATTTACAAATTTAAGCATAATTTAAAAAAACTAACAATATATGTCATTCAATTTCAAGCATTGAACATATTAAAAGCTAGCAAAATTATCTTCTATGCCAAAGAATTCAATTATGATCTATGGGCAAAGAAGAAACTCAGCTGGCAAGTATATGTAAATTATTTTACAGTATGAACAAATTTTAAAAAGTAATCATTTCAGTAAAAAACTAATGTGTAAAAATAAAATGATAAATATATTAAATTAGCAATGCATTTATCCTACGTCTAACTATTAAGAAATTTTGAAAACTTTGTTCCAAACGAAAAAATTAACGTACATATAGATAATAACGAAAAAGTTTTGCCAGAATAATTAATAACATTTTACGTGTTGTTATTTGTTCTTCATAAATACTGAAAAAGTTATACCATATATTTCTTCATTTACAGCCAGCACACACGACATATAAACGTACTACAAAAAGCACTATTTGGTTTGGTTTATTTCACAGAAGGAAAAAAATGGTAAATTTGGCTGGTAAAGTTTACTGCATTGTTTTTCAATTGCATAGCAAATGCAAGGGCATCACAGCATTGGCGCGTTATTGGGATTTTCGCCAAGGACCGATGTCAGCGCCACCTGGCGGCCATCCTGGGTTCTGTACGCACTACCTATTCTGAATACGCAGCATGGGGTGCTTTGTGTAAAAAGATGCTGGTATGCATTGTTATGAAGATTGGCAAATAATTGATCAATTACATATGCAATATAATCTTTACATATATAGCTATCATTAAAATTTTTTAACCCCCCTCCCCCGAAAAAGAAACACAAAAAGTTGAGATTTTATAAAGAGCAAAAATTTATTAATGTTCATTTAGCCTTTCTGATATTTAACAAAATGTGCACTCTTTTAGTGTACGCTTATACAGGATTGATAAGAATTTTATAGTTTTGTAAATAATTCTTGAATTCTAGATTACTGTTAAAAGGAAATACGCGTTATTATACATAATTAAAAAATAACACTTACTTGATTGATACTTTGTTAAAAAAATTATATCCAGCATAATAACCATAATAATATTTGCGTAAAGAAAGAAAAAAGGATGTAACAATGGGGATATGACTTTGGGTGTTACCTATCACATTGGCCTGCCTCTTGCCCTGCCCGTGCGCACTACGAGAACCTTGTCTCAATATATGTGCCTGCATCAGTGTTAGCTGAATCCCTACCTTATCTCTAGTTTTATATTCGATTTATGCTTTGGAGCTTATTAACTGTAATCTCGATTGTGATTGCTGCTTGCTATGGCAACAAGATTATAGCAAGCAAGTTACTAGACCGGTACAAAAAATTAAAATACAACTAAAAGTTGATATAAGCTTTTGACAGGATAAGGAAGAAGGAAGTTTTCAGTCTGTTGGCGCACTTCATTCGAAAATGACGCTTAAAATTGTGTTGTTTTTAGGTTCTGTTCGTGAAGGTAGAAATTGTACTCGAGTGGGAAATTTCATAAAGAAGCAGATTGAAGCAAAAAACCACAATGTAACAGTGTTTGGTAATTATTAATAATTTCATTTGCTAAAATTTGATCTAATTTGTATTTTTGTAGTTCCACATGAATTGTAATTTGTTTATAAATCCGTAGATTCTATTGGGCACAGTTGTAAAATGTCAATATAGCACAGTTCAGTACTCATATATGCCAATATAGCACAACTCATTACTCAAATATTCCAATATAGCACAGCTTATTACTCAAATATGCCGATATAGTCACAAAAGGTCTTGAAGGTCATTTTACTTCAGCAACATTACCATGTCGGATAATCGTTTTTTTTTAAAATAACTTTCTCATAACTTTTAATTTCGAACTCAAAGAAATCGGCCCTCTCTTGAACGTTTTGAATTCAAGATTTTAATGCACCTATAGAATTTTTCTCAGGAGGGGGCAAACTCAATAATATAATGCACACTAGCTTTATGCTCACATTTGTGACCTTGAAAGTCCAGGGGAAGCCAAGTGCCCCATTTTACCATCCCTTAAGGGTGTAATATTTTAAGACCTAGTATATATTTTAAACTTTTTAAAATTTCTTTCAGAGGGAGATTTGCATAGGCTGAAATATCATATTCTAGCCCAGCTAAACAGTAAATAAGCTCTCTGGCCTCAGCTTACAAATATATTCTGCAGGCTAATGCTAGAGCTTGACCCAGCCCAAAAGTCTGCAGGATTCAGCCTGTGTTGTTTATATATATATATATATGGGTATATATATATATATATTTGGGTATATATATATATACCCAAATTATAAATCTGAACCATTTATTTGTTCAGAATTATGTAAAAGTTGTTTTTTAAGATTTTCTCTTTGCATTGCTAAATAAAATAGCTAAATTTTCATTATGATACTCATTATATTTATAATATTTATTAATAGCTTTTCAATATATGGACCTTGTCAGAGGCTGAAACTTTACAGGTATGCATACCACAACTCAAGAGCAAATGCATATATTGCCATATTGCCTTGAAATTTTGGGAGATTTATAGTTGTTGTTGAGACCCAGACCGTCCGACCTACCAGAAAGGTGTAAGGTAACTGTTTGGACGGCCAGGAAATGCCACCCAATTTAGACCGGAACCCAGTGGGGGAGGCATCCACAGGGACCATACCCTCCTTCCCCTACCACCAACCTCTCGGAAGGACTTACAGACCCACATATTTAACGTGATCGTACTCCGCATGAACACAGCGGCAGTTGTGGTAGCGTGCAAATACAGCACGCAAACCACCGGGCTACCGCGCCCGAAATGTGCAAACAGCACGCGGTGTTCTCAGGTGGTCACCCACTCAAGTACTAACCGCGCCCGATGCTGCTTAATTTCGGTGATCTAACGAGAACCAGTGTTTTCAGCATGGTACGGCCGTTGGCGGGTAGATTTATAGTGTAAAAATCCAGACATACATAGTAAAATGCAAGGCCAATTACAGGTGTGCATGTGTCAGGAGGGGGGGGGGGGGGGGGCAGGGAATAGGACAATAGAAACAGATGCCTCTAAGATTTTCTTTGTTGTTTGGATTAGTCTATGTTTAGCAAATATTATAGTTCATAATAACAATATTTTGGTATAACAATTTGTTTATTGTAATGTAACAGTACTTTAATTAACTTGGTTATTTGAATAGCATAAATGCTATTTAACTCTGTTTTATTTTCTCTTGTACTACAGTATAGGAAAAGCATTGTAAATTTTTCAGATTCAGGGTTTTGATAAGAAAAGAGACTTCCAGAACACATTTGAATACTTTGAAATATGTTTGTCTGTGTCTTTGCATATATATAATCTTAGTTTGCACACAATAACTTAAAAAGTTACATTAGGTACTATAAAATTTTGTATGTAAATTCATTATGTAAAAGCAAGTACTAGATAAAAATTTTGTAATTATATAATTAGAAGACAAATTATTAGAAAATTAAGTTTTTCAAAGCTTTATTCTCTTTTGGGAAATAATGACAGGGTAGTTAGAATAATACAGGAAATACAGGAAACTGAGTTCGAACAATTCTATGCTTGTAACAGGTATTTGAATAGTATGAATTAACACAAATTAGATGAATATTTATCTAATTAACCAGTTTATCATTAATTCCCCAATTAGCCAATACAAAAGTTTATCAGTTAGATAGATACGGCTTGACTTCGGTTTAGCGATTTGATAGGAAGCAGCTATTTTACATGTTATTTTGTAAAAATGATAACATTGAGAAAGAGAGATCATTTAAAATTATTTTTAAAAATGTAATATGTCTATCTTGATATAAAAAGTATGACTATTATCCTTTTTATTTATAAAACGGGATAAAAGTTGAAATCTCTTGATTCACACAAAAATGCTTTTTTAAAATAAATTGAATTGATAAATATATATATATCTTTACATCATCTTTACATCAAGTTATGAAAAAATTGTTCAATCAGTCTCTTTTTTGTATTTTACACAATACATTTTACTTTCTTTCTATTTAAAAGATGAGAAAGTTGCATTTTGCTGAATTAATAATTTTTATTTAATTCAACACTTCAGCAAAAGAATGCTGCTTGCTCTCTACCATTTCAGTGTCTTTTTCTATTTCTCTGCTTTCTTGATATTTAGTGATTCTTTCTTAAATTTCAGGAGATTTTAAGTTATGAATAGTTAACTGCTTATTCTATGTTATTAATAAACTTAATTCTTTGATTATATTGCTAGATGAAAGCTGGGCACCAGATCACCATTGTGCCTAAGAATCTGCTCTTTGGCATCAAGAATCTTAGTTCTGTTTATAAACAGTTACTAACTATCATTTATAAACACTTTATCATTTATAGACATTATTATTGCCCCTACACAGACCACTGGTACATTTGTTCCATGATTTCAGCCTTTAGGTCGAACCCCTGCCCCTACACGGACCACTGGCACATTCGTTCCACGATTTTGACCTTTAGATCAAACTCCTGCCCCTACATGGACCACTGGTACATTCGTTCCACAGATTTCGACCTTTAGGTCGAATCCTTGCCTCTGTATGGATCTTCGGTTGCATGGAGAAAGTGATCTTGCTACATGCGACGTGCACATATAAACTTGCATCCTAATAAATCAGAGATCACTGGGTGGCAACGTGTTGCTGTAGAACAATCTTTAGGTCGAACCCCTGCCCCTACATAGATCACTGGTACATTCATTCCACAGATTTCGACCTTTAGGTCGAACCCCTACCCTGTACGTGATCCTTGGTTGCATGCAGAAAGTGATTTTGCTATCTGCGACATCACAGATAAAATTGTAGCATAAAAATTTTAAATTTTAACTTAAAATTTTAAATAAAAATTTTAACGTTTTTATGAGTACTATTCACTGTTATTCAAATTAAATTACACAATCATTTACATTAAAAACTCTTGTTTAGAATACAGTAGTAAATGACATTTTGGCAGGAGGAACCTATTTCTAAACACAGAAGAATGGGTGGGCACTTAAGATAGGTGGGGCCAATTTCAAAACACTGGAGAATGTGCCAACTTGGTGCGATTTGTACGTGAGGTGGGTTGGTCTCCGGATTTACCCAAATTTTTTTTATGATTATATTGTTGAATTTAAATAACTAACACAGCAGACTTTGAATTTAGGCTGAAACAATTTTATACAATGCACATATGTATTGAGCTTACAGTGAAAAATGTTTTAATAGATGGAAAATTTAGAAGATTCAAGAGTAACAAAGGCTTAAATTGAATATTTGCAGCAATCAAAAATCATTGTATATACCAGTTAGATAAAAACAATTCCATCAGGTGTCCCAATGTGCTCCACATGTGTGTGCCTCAAAGTGTCTGAACAGGCCAGCTTCTTCTTTAAGGCTCACATTCTTTTAGCCCCCTTAACTCTTCAATAACCATTTCAAATCTAATTTTACAATAAATTTGCCTATTTCTTTATGTATAGTTTTATTTAAATAATGAAATTCTAATCCCACTGTTACTGCACAAATAATTTGCATAAATGCAAATTTTACATTACTTATATGTAAAATTTGCCTACAAAATTTACAAGTTTTTTGATTGTTATGAAAACTAAAAAAAAAATGATAACTTATTATCTAATTGCAGTAGAGCTTTCAATGCACAGCAGCAAATGCACAGGGGGATGGGGGGGGGGGGTGGCATCTAGTGGTAAGTAAAATAGTTAATCTCGAGCTTAATTTTAAAATATAAGGTATGGATTGTGTCCAAGTGCTCCACTTTCATATAGAATAACATTCTTAAATAATAATACTTTTAATTTCATTTTATTTTGACTCATGCAGGGTGTATGTGGTTCTTAAAAGTTCTTAAAAACTACTTAATTTCTGATTTTGATCAAGAAATTCAACCTTAAAACTGCTTGAATTTGTACTAAGTTGCTTAATTTTCTTTCAGATAACACTGTTTAGAAATTGCAATAAAAACCGGAAGAATTGTTTCTCGTTCAAGGATGATTAGGTTGTAAACTGCACAATTTCCCCCATTATATGAAAAAGGGGTTAAGGTGTTTCATATTTTCCAGTTGCTGTTCATTAGAGTTTCTTCTACTGTCTTGGTCTAAACCCAATTCTGATATCCTGAGTCTAATGATAGATTATCGCATCATATATAAGCAGGGTGCTGGAAAATTCCAGAGCTTATTTGTGTAACATTTATTTCAATTTAGTGTACAATTATATCCATAATCACCTGATCTTCCAATCAGTAAAGCTTTCTTCCATTTTTATGTTTTATTTGTAAAATTCTCTAATATACCTGTGAAAGCTCACCTTTCCTTACTTGTGATCATTCATATAAAATATTGGCCAAATATTTTCAATCCAGCAAAATCCAAAATATGTCAATTTTGCTCAAATTAAAAAAAAAAAAAAATTGAAGGCAGAAATTATTGTAAGCATTTCGGGATTTCTGATATAGTGTTGAAATCAAATGATATGAATAGTATATGTGAAGTTTGATAAAATTTTATATTGCATTAAACCTACTATTATTCCAGGCTAACATTTTTTTCTGTAATCTTAATTTTTTTTAATGAAAAGTGTGCATTAACTCTTTTAGGGATGGCATCAAATTTATTTTCTTTCTAAAATGCACCTGTATGAAATGATTACCTCTCTAACCAGCTTTTGTCAGAATGCTGGATGGCTAGTTTTTACTAAAGACATTTGTTGCCATTGGCAGTGACACATGTCTCCATAATTGCTATATATTTTGTAACATATGTTTCAGACAAATTTGTATTTGTTAAGCTCAATATAATTTGTAAGATAATGATTTTCTGTATATTCACAGCTAAAAATTCTGTTATATCAGATTTATCTTTTAAAACCTTATGTTAGAAGTTAGAATGGTGCTTCCCTTATGAATCAGATATGTAAATTTTGTATTGAGATAAGTATCAAAGCGATGGAGATGTTAAAATTTTTTTTGCATCGAATTTGATGATAGGGCTTTATTTGATGAAATGAATTTCTATTTTCCTTTGGTTTTTACCATTGTGTATAATTGATACTTAATTAAAAAATGTTTAAGAAATGTAAGGGATTTTTCTTTTTAATTTATATGTGTAAAATATTTCATTTTCCACAATCCATTCTGATAGCAGATGGCTGTGGTGTATTAAATAATGCCTTTTATGCATATTTCTCCAATTATTTTACATGATTTTTTGTTCTTAAAAATATAATTTAGACCACTAAAGATCCTTAAATTTTATAGTAAGAAGTGAGCAGAAAAACTAGTTCGTTTTTTCTTTGTACTTGTCAATGGAGAATGATGTTTCAGAGATTATACATCTTGCAATCTCATAATTGCAGCTCGGAGAGGTTGTTAAACTCTTAAATGCACTTTAAGATTTAAAGCTATTTCATTACCTAACAAGAAAATCTTTATCTCCAATGCTGCTATGCATTCAAATGAACCTGTTCTTCACAGTAATGAGGTTACTTAAAATTTATAGACAGCAGTGGCCTGTTTCTCTCTCTGCAAGGTATTGCAGGTAGTAGTTGTAGACAGCGGGTGGTCCAACCATTAATTCCTGTTAAGAGGAATTTATTGAGGTCACTAATTCTCTGATTTATTGCTGTCTGTGTTGATGAAAGAGATTTTATCATTTGTAAGAGCTTTTGTTTTAAAAACTAAGAATGTAAACTTAATTTTTTGCAAATTTCATAATAGTTTTTTGTCGAATATATATAAGAAATATATATTAAAGATTTGAATATTATATATATATGTATATATATATATATATATACATATAAAAATAAGTATATCACGAACGGAACTCCTATTTAATTAAAGGAGAAAACAGAAACCTTACAGAGGATATGGCGCATAGCAGCTCTGCATCCAGAGTGGTATACAAGGATATAAACAAGAAGAAAAAATAAGCGAGAACAGGAGTGACCATATGATTTGCATAGAATGGCTGGGGTGGATTGCGACACCCCTTTCCCGCTTAAAGCAGCTTTTACGACCCGGGCAACGCTCACGGCACCAATGTAACTCAATGGTCAATCTCCCACATGTGCAAAGACAGAAGCACCCGAACGGACAAAAGAGCAAAGATGGAACCAAGCATGGAAGAGATACACCTTACTATCCAGCATGAAAACACAACATTTTATAAGGGAAAGTCGCACATGCGCGAAAAGACTTCAAGATGATAGGATCGCAGATATGAAAATATATATGATTAAGAATTCTCATTTAGAATCAAACAATGTACAATTTCTTTCTTTGAAAAAGGAATAGTAATAATGTTGTAAAAAATATCTAGGGTAATTTCTTTTTAATGCATCATTTATTATTTTATTACATTCATGAATGCAGTCTTTTTTAAAAGTACTGTAGTTTCTGTTTCTTCTGAAGTACCCGATAATAATATTTCTGAATATATTTTTAGTGAGGTTTGAATTCCAATCAATAATATTATTAATTTTGATATTGTATGAATTTCTCTTGTCGTGTATGGTTGTATAAATTCCATACTGTTGGTGCTTTCTTATTGACAAATCCAGGAAGTCTGTCGATCCATGGATGGATGATAGTCATCCATGATAGTATCATCCATGGATGATAGTCATCATAGTCGATCCATGATAGTCATTAAGTTACAGTACCCAAATAAAATTATTTCAAAATCTTACAAAAAATCCTGTTATATGCAATACAGGTACTAAACTCCTTGTTCCCTGTATTAACATACTTAGTGAAGGTACAATAAAGGGTAAAGAGCAGAATAACAACAAGCAGAGGAAGCAACGCATGGAGTTAAGCCTTTATCAGCACCCAAATAAAATTGTGACAAAGTCGCACTTAAGAATGAAAATAAATAAGTGAAAGTATTTCCGAAACCATGGACATTTTCAAGGGCCATCCTTGGTTCTGAGATACTGAAGACCTATGTGTCTGTCTGCATACTGTAATATTTATTACTGAAATTATGCATATGTCCCGGAGTAGATAATTTCAGAGATTGGATCAAAATCAACTATATATATATACTATATATATATATATATATATATATATATATATATATATATATATATATATATATATATATACATATATATATACATATACACATTTTTTCACAAAGCAAATCTTATACAAGTCTATATCAACTATAGAACTAATATGAAGTTAACCATGAATCATAAAGCATTAAGATTTGTGTTACACTAGATGGGCACATGCATGATAGAATTTGTTGGGAAGTAAAATTTTTAGTCATGATGGAATTTCTCATAAACAAATCTAATGTAGATACTTTATATACATTTATTTCCCTTTTTACTGTCTGTATAGTGAGGATAAAAATATAGGTAGAGAATTGGTAAATAACTAGCTAATTTGATATTGGAACTCAATAAGAAGTTCATATCCTTGAGAGAAATATAGTATTCATAAAGATTTTTTTAAGTATTATCAACTGTCTATAATTAATTAATTTGTCTCTATACTCATTAAATTTTGTCATACTTTGAGTAATAATGTGATTGCCATCTCCCATTAAATTGCAAATAAAATGTATCAACAAAGCTAAAGTACTATTTAGGGTCTTCTCTATCTATGGTGGCTGATAGTAACTCTATTTAAGAGCTATTTTTATTGAAATTAACACCATCTAATGGTCATTTTCTTTTTTTTTGCTATTAATAATTCTTTTCATGGTTTATTTGAAAAAATATTTATTACATGCTAGTAGTACTTAAGACTATAATGAGCAGGCATCACAGATTATACATTATTGCTATGCTAGTTAGTTGAGTAGCTACTTTCAGATTATGTGAAAAATAATTCTGTTCAATAAGAAACAGTAGGATAGATTTGTTTTAAAATAACACTAATTCATAGAATTACAACTAATTCAGCCTTTTTTGTACCTATAGATATCATGCTCACTCAAGGGTTAATTTAATTGTTTCTGAATAAATATCCCTATCAACTTTCTAAATGATGTCATCTTTTCATATCATAGGTGTTTAGCAATCATATTTTCAATATTAAGTCAACTTTACAATAGGCAAATTAATTACGAAACATATTTTAATTATCCAATCCAATCTTGGTTTTGAATAACATGCACATTTGATATTTATTTTTATTAGTTTTTCCTCTGCAATAAGAGTTATTTCTTACTGTAGATCCCTTGATGATGGAATTTCCTTTATTGAAGAAACCATTGCATTTTCATGGTCCAAATGAGAAACCTCCTGCATGGCTGGTGAAATACAACGAAGTGATTGAGAAAGCTGATGGATTTGTTGTGGTGTCAGGAGAATATAATCGATGCATACCTCCAGCACTTACTAACATGATGGATCATTTCCCACCTAAGACTTACAGATGCAAACCATGTAGCATTGTTTGCTATTCTGCTGGTAATTGCTTTGATTTTTTTTCTCAGTGTTGTTTATCTTTTCAGATCTATTTTTACTATGTTCATTTGTAAGCATCAAAATTTCAAATACAATATAAGTACAGGTTCATTTCAATAATATTTGCTTAAGTCAGGTTAATTCATTATATTGAATATGTCAATGGTCATGATTAAAATAAAATGTGTCTTGCATTTAACAATGATGATTTCCATAATGTGCACTCAAGTAAAGTAAAATTTCAGCTTCAGATTTTATATAAGTTCAGGTTTCTTACCTGCCCAATATATCGTAACAGTTTTATAAGTTAACGAAATCACACTTGTTGAAAATTAAACTGAAAATTTGAAAATCTAATTGAAGGGGTGAATAGGTTGTGTTATGTTACAAACAGTAATTTTTCAAAAAGAGCTAATTACAATGGGTATCAATAGTGTAATTTTAAAACGGACTCTCTGCTGGAGATCAATGCAGTACTTATAATTTAAAGAATGTACCCAACATCTCCCAGGATTTAAATAAGTGCTCACTACATAAATAATATAAATACAAATAATGCCACTCAATTTCCATATTGCCTGTTTTAAACCAAAATCATTTTCCTTTTTGTTTCAACTTATATGTAGTCATGCACATCTATTTGCCATGCATATATAGTGCATACAAGTACCCACTTCTTCCAATAGCAAGGTCCAGTAAACTGGATAAAGAATAATATCCAAAATTTTGATTTTTATGCATTTGGTTGATAATTAACAGAAAATAAGAAAATAGATCAATTAAAAGAAAGTTTTGTTAGAATGCAAATATATATACCCATTATACCCCCCCCCCAAATGTGGAATATATACCCCCCCCAAATTATATATACCCCCCCCAAATGTGGAATTATGCTAATCTTCCTTTTTTGTATGTAGTGAAATAGGAAAATAAAAAATATAAAATGCATATTTTGATGTATTTAAAAACTAAAAAATAAACATGAATGAACATTCTTACAAATTTGGTACAAAGTTCATTGAAAAAACATTCTTTGATTTTTCCGATGATGTCAAGATGGAAATTCTGAGATAATATTTTTGCTCGCTAAAGAACCAATTCATGTAAAATTTACACAAAATCGTGTTTCAACATAACACAACTAAAAAACTAATATAAATTTTTTAAAAATGTCACCGAATCGTATTGTCAAGAGAAATGAAGCATCTTTGTACTTATTCTGCCAAGTTCATTGAAAAGAACATTCTTTGATCCTTTCGATGATATCAAGATGGAAATTGTCAAGAGAAATGAAGCACCTTTGTACTTATTCTGCCAAGTTCATTGAAAAGAACATTCTTTGATCTTTTCAATGATGTCAAGATGGAAATTTTGAAATAATATTTTTGCTCGCTAAAGAACCAATTCTTGTAAAATTCATACAAAATTGTGTTTTGACATAACACAACTAAAAAAACTAATATAAATTTTTAAAAAATGTCACCGAATCGTATTGTCAAGAGAAATGAAGCACCTTTGTACTTATTCTGCCAAGTTCATTGAAAAGAACATTCTTTGATCCTTTCGATGATATCAAGATGAAAATTATTGTCAAGAGAAATGAAGCACCTTTGTGCTTATTCTGCCAAGTTCATTGAAAACAACATTCTTTGATCTTTTCGATGATGTCAAGATGGAAATTTTGAAATAATATTTTTGCTTGCTAAAGAACCAATTCATGTAAAATTCACACAAAATCATGTTTCAACATAACACAACTAAAAAACTAATATAAATTTTTAAAAAATATCACCGAATTGTATTGTCAAGAGAAATGAAGCACCTTTGTACTTATTCTGCCAAGTTGATTGAAAAGAACATTCTTTGATCTTTTCGATGATATCAAGATGAAAATTCTGAAATAATATTTTTGCTCCCTAAAGAATCAATTCATGTAAAATTCACACAAAATTGTGTTTTAACATAACACAACTAAAAAAACTAATATAAATTTTTAAAAAATGTCACCGAATCGTATTGTCAAGAGAAATGAAGTACCTTTGTACTTATTCTGCTGAGGTGCACAACATAAAACAAATAAAAAATGAATTATAATTTTTTAAGTAATCTCATCAAGCCATATTGTCCAAGGACCTGAAGTATTTCTGCACAGATCTTGCTGAAATGTGCATAATAGCTGTGTCAAGCACCTATGTGTAACAAGTTTCACTCCACATAGAATCACAAACATCTGTTATTAAGATATAAATATAAATATTGATAGTTAATATTAGTTAAAGTTTATAAATGCTAATAGTTAAATAATAGTTGTGACTCCATATTATGAACTATAGTATACTATTCTTCTATTAACAGAAAAATACCAATGATACTGGCATGTGATGATTTTGTGATAAGGAAAAACCAGTTAATTTGTATTCAATGTTATGGGCTTTAATTCAAAATGACATTCATTTTTGCATATTATGTGCAGATTTTGCACAATTCAATTTGAGTTTCAAAGAGTTTTTGAAATTTGGCATGTAGATTTTTCTAAAATTAACATTTCCATCAATTTTGGTGAGAATTTATAAATGGATTCCTTTAATCTCATTTAATATGTTTTATTCCTATATAGGTTAGTATATTGTGCAATTGTTTTGCTCAAAAGAAAAAAAAACCTTGAAAAACACCCAAGATATTTCACACTGATGAGAGTACACTATGTAGGTTTTAAGCTTCTATAATGCTATTTATCATAAGAGTGATATGGCTAGGTGATTGAAAATATATTTTAAAATCATACTAGTTATGGTGCCTGCAGCTAGCTGTCATTAAATATAACAACCAGTTTTTATAGCAATAAATTTTTTGGCAATTAGTTTATGAAGCAAATAAAAGATAACAAAGAAATGTGCCTGCTACATCGGCAGAGCAGTCAAAAAGCAATAAAAGTCAGTCGAAAGCTGGAAGGAACCAGTGGATGCATTTTATACATTCGACAAAATATAATATTAAAATGTAATATATGCAGCTAGTGCTCACATTTTAAGGAATCACATTTTTTATCAATCACTTTTTTGTTAAAAAACAAACAAACAAACAAGCAAAAAAAAAAGAATGTGGGCATAAGGTTTTAAGCAATTACTCCCTAAATAAGCACCTTTGACGTGCTTTCAGTATCATAAGAATTAGAATTGCATGCAATCCACATGCACCTGGACAGCGAGTTTCATAGGATCTCACCCTTCCCAAATAAAAAATCAGCCTCTTTTCCTGATGGACATAATATAAATTTAAACACAGTCACTTAATGAGACTTTATGCATAACACGTTATAAGGTTTACATTTCAACATTTAGCTGTGTTCTAAATTTGCACAGCAGGCTTGATACTCCCCAAAGAGTGAATATTTTAAATAATTCATGTACATCCATGTAGCATGTTGTTGAGACCCAGACCGTCCGACCTACCAGAAAGGTGTAAGGTAACTGTTTGGACGGCCGGGAAGTGCCACCCAATTTAGACCTGAACCCAGTGGGGGAGGCATCCACATAGGGACCATACCCTTCTTCCCCTACCACCAACCTCTCGGAAGGACTTATAGACCCATATGTTTCACGTGATCGTACTCCGCATGAACACGGCGGCAGTTGTGGCAGCATGCAAATCCAGCCTGCAAACCACCGGACTACCGCAACCGAAAAGTGCCAACAGCACGCAGTGTTTCCAGGTGGTCACCCACCCAAGTACTAACTGTGTCCGATGCTGCTTGACTTTGGTGATCTAACGAGAGCCGGTGTTATCAGCACGGTAGGGCCATTGGCCAACCACGTAGCATGTTGTTGTTGTTGTTGAGACCCAGACCGTCCGACCTACCAGAAAGGTGTAAGGTAACTGTTTGGACGGCCGGGAAGTGCCACCCAATTTAGACCGGAACCCAGTGGGGGAGGCATCCACAGGGCCCGTACCCTCCTTCCCCTACCACCAACGTCTCGGAAGGAACCATGTAGCATGTGTCATACCTCCTAATTAATAGTGAAAATTCCATGTTAATTGAAGCTGCAAGGGCTAAGCAATCATCAAAGCAAATCAATCAAGATTAAAATGCTGATAAAATAAATTGGGGGTTATAATTGTGGAATTATGCACCTATGACAGATACAAATGAAATCGTAATTTCAACAATCCTAGCATAATTGGACTAATTGCACTATCTTCTGCAAATGTTATAGGTTTTATATTTCTAATATTCTTCTGAACCAATTGCCGAATATAATATGCAAATTTTTCCAAAAGTCTCAATTCATCACTGCCCATGACGTCACAGGCTAACAATATCGAAAAGCTTAATGATAGTTTTAGTATTAGATCTCTGAATAATAAATTTTTTTTATCTATGTAAATCATTTAAATATTACTTCTTTTAAAATAGCAATAGTTTTTGTACCATGAAAAGTTAGATTTTGAAAATTTTGTTGGATTTGGAAAATGATGCTAAAAATAAAATGTTAACTTCAAAATTATATAAAAAAAAATCTTTAAAAATTAATAAGAAAAAAACTTTTTCAAAATTTTGGCACATAGGGTCCTGTGAAATATATTTAGCTTTAGTTAAGAAAATGGATATTCTATTACAAAAATTTTATTAGAAGATAAATTTTCTAGATGGATCGAGATAGATTTTTAGATAGCTCTTTTAGAGATGTTTTTTTCACTATTCCAGGAATAAAAATCCTTTAACAAAGACACTATCGATTTAAAAAAAAATTGACACTTGAGCAACTAAACTGAATTTTTTAGCTTCAGTTTAATGAACAAATGAATATTGCAGTGCTAAAATTGAGGTATTAGATTTTAAAAATGGATCACCTTAGCACCCTTTTTCTGACATTCCTGAGATCTGCCTTTCAAAATCCTGTAGAAAAAAAAATTAAAAAATTCAGTTCAAAAATTCAAATTAATGAAAGTAAATAAAGGTTTTTTAAATGTTAAATATTGAAAGAAAACAAAACCTTTTTAAAATTTAAATTATGGGAAACAGGCTTAAAATTATGGTAAATGCTTTTTAAAAATCAAACAGTGTTTTTCATCAAATTTAAATTATTAAAAAATATACAAATTAGTGGGAAATTTAAAACAGTAAAGGGTATATAAAATATTTTTCTTAATTTCAATTATTGAAAAAAAAAAAAAGTCTTTGAAGGAAGAGTAAACAAAAGATTTTTGAAATTTTAAGTTTTTTCCATTGCCACACTGTATTATTGAAGTAAGCCAATTTTGTTATGCAATTTAACTTGTTTTTAAACTTTCATTTCATTAATTTGTGTTTTTTTATTGTATGCATTTTGTTTTATCACATGTTTGTTTCATCACAAATATTTTATGAAAGATCCCTTAAAATAAGATCCTTTAAAATCTATTACACATGTTCAAACTGATTTGACAGTTGCTCATAAGATTTTAAGTGTTTCAATTATGTATCTTTATTTAGTTACTGTAGGTCCATATTGTAAATGAAACAAATGAGACTAAAAAAAATCTGATGTGGCAACACATGACTTTCCTTATATAATGTAATGAATTTACTACTTTTACAGTAAAAAAATAGGTTTTTCTTATAGTAGATACTAATATTCTTTCAAAGATATTGAATTTTCGACAATTAGTCGTCATTTTTATCCATTTGGCGAGATTTTCGTTAATTAGGCAACATTTCAAAAAGTCGCCAAGTTGGCGACATTCCGCCAAATTCGTCTCCAAAATCTCGCCAAGCGTTATGGACGAAGAAATAAGTTGTTCTTTCAGCAGATAAATGACTATTGGCGTTCCAATACAAAAATATTACTCAAAGTATCTTTTTTCATGAATGGTACGAGCTAGATTTACGAGAATGATGTCACCCAATTTATCGCATGGTATTACATATGAAAAGTGAACATGTTTCTCAATAGGAAATATTTTTTTTTTCATTTTATATGACTTTTTAATAATTTTTTTTAAAAATGTGCAATATCTAGAGAACGGTTCATGTTAGTGTTCTAAAATTTATGTCAATCGTTTTCTAATGAAAAATTACATAAGAAATGTCTATTTGCGTAACTTTATTAGTGGTTTTGATTTTTTGACGATTTTTTCAAAATTTTATTCGAAAACTTAGGGGGTTCTGAACATTCGATTACGTATAAAAACAATAGGCTTCCAATGTTTACGGATTGTGATTTTTGTACCAAATTTTGTTCGAATCGGTCCATTCGTTCGTCAGTTATCATCTCCACAGACTCACTGACACATACACACACACACACACACAGACATCACCTCAAAAATGTTTGATTCGTGATTAGGGATGCTTGAAACGTGCTCTCCCGTCGAAAACTCGAATTCGAATTTTCGACCCCGTCACAATACTTTCCTTATCCATTATGTATATAAGGAAAGTAATAACAAATAAACTTGTCGAAGTTTTATTAATAGGCGTTATTTATGCAAAATTATTTTGTCTCCATCAGACTGAGCCCCATAACCAATGGTTTTACATATAGAAGTTTATACTCATATTTAAAGGTAATTTGCATCTGTTTGAATAAGATATATCTAGTCTATGGTTAAAATGTTTTAATTATTTTGATAGAATGAAAAAAAAAATTATACGTTTTAGCTCATGTCAAGAAGTGCTATAAAATATTATTAACTGTGAACTTCTGTAAGTAAGCAGATTTCATAATTTCAAATGTTTTGGCACATCATAGAAACATGGTTCTAACCGAAATACACTGAAGCTGAGAGCACATTATGTTTGGATTAACTTGAGTTTTAAATATATGAAAATATTTCTGTCTTTGGATAGACTGCATCTATAAATTTTTGAACCAATATGTGTAAAAGTTTAAAAATATTTTTTGAGAAACCATCTAGACAGATCTGTGGAGTCCGAGTTGGAAAAAAATATACTAACTCCGACTTCAAAAGAAATTATTTAAAAATGATTTTATTTGGAATATCTGATTTTTTGATTTCATTTAAATAGCTTTTAGGCAATAAATTAAAAAAAATCAAATGTTTATCAATTAAAAACTGTTGATATAAAAAATTAATATTTTATTAAAATATGGATTAGCACAGAAATATATTTTGGTGAAATGAAAGTTATACTGGTCTGAAATAAAATATAGATAGAAATCAATGATTTTGAATTCATAATACTGTATGAGATTCCAATCATTCTATTTAGCGCACAACTGTGCTTGCCATAATCAAATAGAATTTGCCAATTTCAGCAATTTTTACATTGCCAATATTGGGAAGTTCAAGAGAATTTTGATATTTTATGGCAATATTCATAACAGTCACAACATTCTCAAAGTTACTAAAAGTTTTTGGCCAATAAATTGTAAAAATTGAAGGTCTTGCAGAAAGTATTAATTAATACATTTACTATATATGAAGGCATTAGCAGTGATGTTAATTCTGTTCTGGACTGTTACAAATCACTTTGCCTGTTCCAAAATGCTGTGAAATAGTGTATTTTTTGCAGAATTTGCTCCCATGCTGCTCCAAAACCTAATATTTAGGACGAAAAGTAATTACTGGCTACAAAATTTTTGCAGTTAATTATAAAAAAATATCTCAATATTTTAATTTTTCATGATATATGTTAATTTTTAATTGTTGAATTAAGTCAAAATCGGAATTGGTTTTTCTACCTATATTTCAGAGCATTAATGACATTAGTGTGCTGTAATATTATATGCTGGAATGTTGGAAGTCTAAATTAAGTGCATAAAAAACATTTTATTTGTACTTTATTTAAAATATTCTTTAAATAAACATATTTTTCAATTTTAATTTGTATACTATGTTTTATGGATGAAAAGTTATTAAATACAACAGAAAACAATGAGAAACAACAGAAAACATACAGTAGAAAACAATGTAATTTGTTTAAAATTTTTTGATGAGCTGTTCCTAAATCTTATGAACCTGCTTTGAAACCACATTCTATTTGCTTCCAAAGTTGCTCCAAATCCTTAAGTGGTAGTTAAGACCCCTGAGTTAGAGTTGGACTGCAGAAAAAAAATTGGAACTGGAGTCGGAGAATTGATATGCTGGATCCACAATCCTGCATCTATAGGTCTCATGGCCCAACTGTAAATTAATATTTACAATTGAATGTAAACATTTAAAATTCTGACATGATATGAAAAATCTGACTAATTATCTGAGTTCTATTAGTTCAAATTAACTTCCAAACATGAAATCACAGAAGGAAGTTTTATTTGACTGGCTGGCGTAATTATGTAATTATTTATTTATTGTTTTAGGCCCAGGTGGTGGATCTACAGCTGGAATGCAACTACGCTATTTTTTGGGTGAACTTGGATGTGTTACACCCGGTTTTATGTTTACAATTCCTGTTGTACACAAGGCATTTGCTGAGGATGGAACACCAGAGCCATCAAATGATACTGCTATTTCAAAATCTGATAGGCTTATTTCGGAATTGGAATGGTATGCTGATGCTTTGAAATCACAAAAAGAAAAGTGTGGCCTTCCTTAACTTTTAGAAAATTAAGTTTTATACTTTAGTATCTCTAATTTTATTTAGCTACTTTTTCTGTATTTGTTAGGTTTTTGCTTATGGTATAACTCAGTGTCCTTCAACTTATATTAGCTACTGGTTCTCATTTTTTAAAATCAAAGTTACGGCTTAGTTACTCTTTTGTTGCATTCTTTTATGGGTTGTTTTATAATTAACAATCTAGCATGTTATTATTGCAGGTATTATGTTTTACTAGGATTAAGCAGTTGCTGGGGTGGCCAGCTGGATAACTCTAGTATGACTAATATCTAATTTTTGGCCCTAGTGTCTTGTTTAGTTTGAAAGTTGATTTGATTTTCATTTTATTAGATTATGAAGAAAATCATTTTTGAAATATGTTTCAATGTCTAGGGTACAATAGGGCAAATTGATTCATTTCTCATAAATTTAAAGCCTCTTGTTGTTTTCTGTTAGAGTTTATTTTGTTAAAATAAACTCTAAACTTGTTAAAATAAAGTCATTTTTAGATTGTATCTCTATACTGCTTTTTATGAAATGAGCTTTTATTATTAGATCTTTGAGCTTAGTAAGGTAATTTAAGGGTGAAAAATAAAAATATTTTCAAAAATCATAAACTATGTTGGTTAAACATCAAAATTTAGCTATTTATTGTTAAGGATATTTTAATGCACAAATTGTGTTTTGTACTTTGAGATTAATCTGAAATATTTTAAAGCAAATATATTTTTAGAAAATAAATCATTTCTAATTACTACTGTTAACATATTCATGAAATTTTTATACCTTTTTGAATGAAGGTATTGCTCTTGCACTTCTAATATCACCAGACACATGTGAATTCACATTATTATATAACTTTCTGATGAAGTGTAGTCATATAGTTATTTAAATTAAATTAACTTCAGATCAAATATTATAAAATTTGTAGTGCAAAATTGTTATAGTAATTATGTCAAAATCTTGCTCATAAAGTGCTCATAATTAAATCATTATTTTAAAAACATATTTTCCCTTTTTGAGTAAAAGTGTTGGCAACTATGAATTTTGCCAATGCTGAAATCAAAATTTGTGACATATGAATCGTAATGTGCATTACTATACTATTTGTTTTTTCCAAAACAATGGTCTTTGGAATTTGAGAATTTATGAATCAAAACAAATTTTCAAATGGAAGGATAAAATAAAATATGGTTAAAAACTTTGGTGGAAGTAAATTTCATTTGGCAAATTAGTTGGTGAAAGTAATGAAACATCTAGAGTAATCACTGATATCGTCTGACTTTATCATTTTCATTTAGCATTAATATTTTTGTTGCGTTAATGAAAATGTTTGTATATTAATTGAAGGGTTACTTATGTTGAAATATTGTGTAAAATTCAACTCAGGATAATTAAACTTTGTGAGATTACATGACAAGCTTGACATTCTGTGATATTTAACATGTTGATATTTTAACCTATTTTATTTTTACTAATGTAAGTTACAAAACTATTCAAAGCTGTGTATAATATTTTAATTAGATTGGCTTTAACATTTGATTGTGTTATACAACTCAAAAGTGGTCTATGCGATAATAATTGAGTTTGGATACTTTCTTTCAAATAGTATTTTATCTGATATTTAAATTAAAAATTAGTCTTCTGTAACATTTCATTTATTTTGACTACCATCCATCTATAATTTTTTATGTTGGTCATTAAATCATTAAATATGGAAAAATAATTATGAATGAAATGATAAAAATTAATTTTTTGAATTAAATGATTTAATTATCTAGATTATCCAAAATGATGTATTTCAATTTTTATTTTAAAGCAAATCAGCAGAAGTGCATTAAGAATATACTATAAGATCAATTTTAATTATTTCTAAAACAGAATATATGCAGTTTTTAACTGAAAATATAGAATGTTTATTTCTGTATGCCCTGCTATTGTCATGATTACACCTCACTGTAACAAATTTAAGTGATAAAAAAGCTTTTAATTATATTATATTATATATTTTTGTACATCTTAAATCTTTTGATTGATACAGATTAGATTGAGGAAAATTTGAGCAACATATTCAAGCACAGGTAAAATAAAAATGTAGCACAGGTAAAATAAAGCTGTTTCGAGGATGCACTAGATCCCTTTTGTCAGTGTTAGAGAACTAACAAACCCAAAGACAAAATGGACCATGGTGTTATTGTTTGACTTCAAGTTTGTTGGTTTTCTAGCACTGACCAAAGGAATCCGGCGCATCATTGAAACAGCTGTATGTTGCTTTATTTTATTTATGCTTGGATATATTGCTCAAGTTTTCATTATCTTTTGTGCAAAGTGTTTTTTACTTATTGACGGATAAGATTGATTTTATTCAGATATAATTGAGAGGTTTGATTGGGATGTTTTATTTGTTGCTTAGATTCTATTTCAATGTAAAATTTTGAATTTTGAGACTAAGCACTAATATGTAGAGACAGATAGCTATCATATATGAATTTAATAACTAGTTTACTATAAGAATATAGTAATATTAAAAAATAACCAGATGATTATATGTTTTAACTTTTAAAACCTTTTTCACTCAAACCACACTTTAGTTATCCATGATATCTTCAAATATTGTGTCTTATCTTTCCACTAACTATCCTTTTGTTTATTTTTAAAAAATAAATTGATGAATAAAGTATTGATTTATATTAAGGAAAACTTGAGCTGCACATTTAAGCACAAATAAGATAATAATGTAGCAATTAGCTGTTTCAAGGATACGCTGGCTCTCCTTCATCAGTATTAGAGAATCAATAAACCTGAGTCAAAAAAGTCCTGGATTAAGAGCCAATCAGAAAGCAGAATGAAGACCAGTTCAGCCAGTCAGAAAGAGAAGTAACACACAAAATTGGTGTTACATACCGACCACTCAAAAAGCTGCTACAAACCCTCTGAGTCAGTCGAGTGGTCTAGGTTTGCAACACAAAATTGGTGTGTGCTCAAATATAACATCATTTCTGTTGTATTTTAGTATCATTTTGGCACATTTTAACAATTGTGGCAACAATGGACAGTGCAATTGTCAATGAACATAACAATCTTGTGCTTTTGACAAGTCATTTTACAAACTTCTTAAGTCAATTTTCAAAAATGTTCAAAATCATTAATAAACATTCGAGTTATTTAGGGTAGGCAAGGAAAATATTTGACATAATGCGATCTCTTTTACATTATTTGAATAGTAAATTTGCAGGGAAAGGAAACATTTTTGAGATATTGAAAATTTTTGAGTTACTGAAGTTCAATCCATCAAGTGCCAAGCTGTATATTATTATAATTTAACACCTAGGCATATGTTGGTGTTTTCTCAGGGCAACAAATACATTGCCCAGGTTTTTAAGGATTACTTATGTCATGAAAGTATATGGTTTAAGAAATTAGTATCTAATACCAGCTTTCATAATTACATTATAATAAAAGCAGTGTGTAAACTTAGTAAAGATTAAGACATTTGCATAAGAAAGATTGCACAGAAACAGGAAGTCCTTCACTTTTAATCCTTGCATTAACCTTTCTGATAATGTGCTGTCAATTGCATAGCTCACTATTTGCACTAAAATATTCTCCTTGGTAATTGCTAATGAAATTTAATAACTTTAGCAATTATAATTTATGTTGATTTCTTAAATAAAAATTGTAAATTTTTCAGAAGATAACTTAAAAATATAGAAATCAAATTCGTTCATATTCTAAGATTTCATAATTATTTATCAAGTAGCATAAATGCATTGAGTCCCCCCCCCCCCCCAAAAAAAAAAAAAAAAAAAATTGTTTTTCCTATTAGGTAAACATGAAAAAGAAAACACAGAAAAGTATTTTTATTATCTAAATTATTGTGTTGTTATCAACACTAATTCTTGTTTTATTTTGCTATTATTTTTATAGCAATCTCATTTTATATTGTAATTTGTTATTCCATTTAGTATTTAAAAAAGAGATTGTTTGAATTTTATCTATTGTTATTGCTGTGTTACTATTTCACCTTTAAAAAAAATGTTAATGATTTTTCAAGTTCTACTTAATAAATTTGCTTTTTGCTTATATCTCTTGGTGTACATTATTTTCAAATTAATTAAAAAAGCTAAGTATATCATAAAACTATATTTTAAGAAAATACATTTGATCCTTCACAAATATTTAGCCTTTTAACAAAATTAGTGATGCATATCTATCTTTCTTTTGCATTGTTATTAAAATAGTTTAACAGTTTTTGTAAGAAAAAAATATTTTTTTTTTATTAAGATTAAAAAAGATATGGCATTTTAACAATTTTATTTCATGCAGGTGTATTTGAATAAACATAAATTTGATTCTTTACAAATATCAAAATTTTAAACAAATCTTGTACTATAGTATAAATTTACATTTTTGCTTTATACCATAAATACAGTGAAACAGTTTAAATGAAATATAAATTTTTTTTCACCATGACTCCATGACTCTAAATAATCAATCTCCTACCTTTTTGCGGTCACTAACTTATAGGAATATTTTAAGTAAGTATTGCTGGCATCCACCTAGTTACCAAGATGTGGGGGGTGGGGGGTCATTATTTTCTGTCATCTAAAAAATGTCAATATAATAATAATTCTAAAAAGTCAAGTAAAACTATTTGTCATGGATTATTCAATAATTATAAGTAGTATTAAAGGGACCAGGGTATGATAAAAAATTGATTTTCATTTAGAAGCTTAATTATAAGTTCTACTGATTATAAAACTATATAATTTATGTACCATTCATCTCATCAAAAGTAAAAATTTTGAGCTTAAAGATGTAAATAATAATCGCCACATCCATTCTAAAGTCTGTTCAAAGATCATTTTCTCAATATGTTGTTTTCTCTGCTTTGGTACTTTTTATATAAATTCTGTACCATCAAAATTCATGAAATTTTGCAAGGACATAATATTTATAATTGGGCATCTAGTGCACTTTTTAAAAAGTACATATAAATGTGGAATTTATTATGTATCAATAATAGGTATATTTTGCAAACTTTTAAAAAAAATATCAAGTAATTTAAGTAATAAATTTGAGGTTCACTAAATGCACAGTCATAAATTTTATGCTTTTGCAAAATTTCTGGAATGTAGATGCAGTAGAATTTACATAAAGTGTACCAAAGCAGAAAGAAACACATTTTGTGAAAATGCTCCTTGAATGACCCTTAAAATGGACATGGCACTTGTATACATCTTTAAGCTTAACATTTGTGTTTGAGATGAAAGTTGCATATATTATATATTTTTATAATCAGCAGAACTTATTTTATGTTTTGAGCTACTAAACAAAAACTTGGTATTTAAAATGTTTATTTCATCTTGGTTCTCTTAAACTGGATATTATGCTCCCAGTGCTGCAGCAACCATCTCCTATAGATAGGTTATGTGGTTATGAAGTTTTAAATTAATTTAATTTTACATTAGAGGAAAAGCTTTCTTTGGAGAATTTCGAGCAGATGTAAAACTGTGGTTAAAAGCCTTCAATTTGTGCAGATTTTTGACCACCTTTGCATTCATGAAATGATATTCGAGCATCCAAACTTCCAAACCCAACTTGTCTAGTTTTGTTGCTTATTATTGTTATTAAAAATGAGCATCATTAAATATATTACTAATAACTATTAATATTCGACCACATGCGTCAGGCACAGATGGACATCACTCCAAAAATAGTCAAAACGTTTTCAGGATGTCTTAAAACATATATTGACATTGAAATCTGGAATTTGAAAATTTTTGTGAAAGCAATACTTTCTCTATACTGTATTACGTAGTATGAGGAAGTAAAAATCTACAATAGGTGAGTAATATTTACAATTATTCAATTATCATAAAGAGTACCTAAAATAAAAATTACTATGAAATAATTAAAATTTAAAATAAAAGGTTCATTTTCAAATTAATGTGAGTTTTTTTATTTTGCACATTATTAATTCATCTACTAATAATTAGTAATATATTTAATAAATGAAAATATTATTTTTTAGCAATTTTTATTCCTTGAAATAACTATTCAAGGAATAATTATATGAATAATTATGTAATAATTATATGAATATTTGAGATCTGGTTAATATTGGAATTTGTAAAAGTGTTATTCACCAATTTCAAAATATAATGCCTTCATACTGCCTGTATGAAATCACATAGCATAGACCTTATTATCTATGCTATGAAATCACATAGCATAGATCTATGTGAAATCATCCGTGGGGGTGGTACTGCCCAAGTTGAGAACCTATTTTCTAAAAAATATACTGCACATGAGAGATAGGCTGCGTATTGGAAGATATACAAATTTTACAAGATTTCACTATATTAAAACATCACAAATTACATTATCGTGACCTATTTGGTAAAACCTCCTAACAATAGTGGTTTAATTGACGATAGTTTATCAATTGATTTTATATGAATTTCCATATGAAAGAAATTAATTTTTCAAGAGGTTTTAAAAAGAATAAAATTTTTTTATTAAAATCTTGACTAGTGATTATAAGATTGTATTTTGAGGATATGCCATATTTGGAGATACATTTAGGAGCACAGCGACTGCTTCATTACGATTTGACACGTGATTGGTGAAGACTGAAAATAATAGAAATTGGTTAAGAAAATTTGTTAGTTGAAATGCATTTGCAGTCATTTAGCTTGTTTCGAAGTAATATCATGGAGTTAGAAAGGAAGAGTTAAACTCCTATGGATGAAACTCTTGAAAATGTCATAATTATTTGAGAATTATATCTAGGTGTCGCTAGTGTTAGTAAAGGAGCTATTATTGTTTGTTGACAAAAAAGAAAGGTGTAGTATTTAGTATATGTATTTCTGATTATTTTTAAATTAAAGGTTCCCTAATTATAAGTATAATTAACCAGTATGTTTTCATAGTTGTATGATAGAATACAGAATGTATGGAGACAAAAATAAACTGAAAGGTAAAATCATTTTGAATATGTAGTAATATGCTTTATTTAGTTTTACTGTGCATTATACTAATAATTTATTTTTACAAAATTGACAATTTAAATAAACAGTTAAGCCTTTCGCGATGGAAATGCATACAATGTAGGACTACTTACCTTATCCCAGCACCACCTGAATTATTGTCTCAAATGATATTGGCGTTTTTTTAATATGAAATAAAATACTATTGACATTAGTAAAATACTCATGTCAATACTCATGTCCACCATTTTATTTTAAACATTTCTTGCTTAAATATTTAAAGTTGATTGATAGGCTGATTGAAATTGTGGTATGCATCATAAACGCTTAAATATTTCAAATTATTTAAACCCCACATCTAAGTAAACAAAATTTAAACTTTAAGTCAGGTGGGTGCCAAAGAGCCCCACTTAAAGCTGTTAATTTAATTAAAAGCCAATATGAAAGAGAAAAAGTAAAGAAAAAAAAAATGTTTGGAATTAGAACATTCGACCACAACTGTGTGTTTTTCCCCACGTGATTAAAACAATTTAAACTTGTGCCTAAATGGAAAATTCAGAATTATTGCATTTGGTATGTTTATGAATGCCCAATTTGTTAGTTTAGTTGTTCTGTCTCCAGGAAGGTTAGAATTCTGTTATGAAAGGGGGAATATTTTTTAAAGGTGATACACACTAATTTTTAAAAAAATGTGCTTATTAATTTTTAAAATTCCTGTACACACTTATTCTTAAAACGTGATGCTCATACCATCTATTTAAATTCACTTTGTAACAATACATATTTCAAGGTTGATAGTAATTTCTAAATTTTGAATGCAATCAATTGTAGCACCCCCCTCCCCCTGGAAAAAGTGCTCTATACACTTATGGGTATAGCTATATATAATAAAATACGATGTTTGTCTTTGCGTATGTGCTGTCTGTAGAGAGAAAGCCAAGCTCCGTACGTCCATGAAATTTGATGCATAGGTATTTCAGGACCCGGGACGATGCGCCTCGGCGAGATTTTTGTTTTCTTTGCGGATGTTATAAGCGAGCATATTATTAAAGCGTTTTTTAAATTTTGTTGACCGAAACTTGCCGTGGATTACTTTTGAAAATCAAAGAACGCTTTATCAATAAGCTCGCTTATAACAAAATAATAAATAAGCTGCTGCGTGGGCGCCCTACGCCACGACCCTCGGGCGCATTTTCTAGTAGGAAATATTTAAAAATAAGATGGTGGACATATTTTTTACTGAACGTGATACGGATCTAATAATATATACTGCTGGGAGCTAACAAATTTCAGCATTCCGTAGGATACTTTAATTTACTGTCATTTCCAAGTACGAAATGGCTGTATACTAAGGGAATTTTCTGTATGTAACTGCCAGGGGCAGTTTTTCTGATAAATAGATTAGGTGCCACCCTCTCCATATTAAACAGTGGTTTCGATTAAGAAAAGCACATGACTTCACGCACAGCCAAAAATGAATTTGTTTCCAACGTAAAATACAGCTCAAATCAAAATAAATTAGCATACGTACTTTTCGGAAATTAACTGGATTTTCAAATTATTTGGGCGTTTAGTTCCGAACATTTTGCCCTGTAAAGGAAATCCAGTTGATTTCCGAGACGTATGTGGGCTGATTTACTTTGATTTGCATTTCATTTTACGTTGTGAACCAGTTCATTAGTGGCTCCAAATCTTCCAATAGTTTTATTCAATTCTAAATTATTACTAAATTCAATTTAATTATGCAAAATTATATTTTGTCTATATTTCAAGAAGTAATAGAATTTAAAAATGATGAAACAGTTTAAAAGCATCTTCGTATGTTATAGGTGTTGGCTAGTCACCTTGAATGAAATTTGAAAATCAAATAGTAAACATTGAATTTGAAAGAATCTATAGCTAAAAATCTTTTCCTGTTGTTAGAAGCAGTGCCATATTAAATGTTTCTAAAGGGCTTTGGGCTATGAAGCATTGGAGGTCTCACAACATAGAAAATGTTGTGCTCAATCCTCATGTGTGGCCCTGGGTTATAGAGAATTGGGGCTTCACATGGGAACTACACTATATATGTCCCCGTTCAGGTGTTTGTTTTCATTGTGGACATTGGCATCGATTTATACGATTCGATATTTACTTAAAATTGAATCGTTTTTAAAACTTTCCAACATAGTTGAAAAGTGTTTATGACTGTTGATTCTGTCTGTCCGTTAGCACGATAACTGCCGTAAAAATGACTTTATCAAAAGGAAATTTTAGTATGTTCTTCAGACGGTCTGTGGGACCTACGGGAATATAAATGAATAATATCATCCAATTAGTTTTGAATTGAACCCGGGTTGAAAAAGTGAAATACATTAAACACTATGGGACCTAATTTTTAAAACATTTAAGCGAAGTTAAAATTCACAAATTGCTTCGAAAATTTTAGGAAATATTCAAGTTATCACATAAAATATATAAAAATAAATTCAGCAAAATATGTTCGGTAGTTTTTTTAAAATAAAAATTAAAATAATAATTGCACCCATTTTACAGGAAGAGATCACCTTCAAATTAAAATATGGTATTCATCTTTTTTGCCTAGTGTAAAAACCGTGATTTTCAAAGTTCTTTTTAATTTACATTTAGTGTTGCATCCGCCCTAAAACCGCTTTATTTTTGCGTATTTTCTGTGCATCTATATTTGCCAACATAATTACGATATTTTTTAGTTTAAATGATCATCAAACTTTTATTATTTCTACAACGAAGCCTAATTTTAATGGGTGCAGAATGTAAACAAGTTATTGTAAGATGAGTTTATAAGAATTGCTAAATTTTTTTCACTCAAAATAATAATTTTGCGTGAAAAAAATGGAGTTTGGAATAAAAGTGATATGAATGAAATAAATCATAGAGAGCCAGACGATTTGTATTTCGATGCCGCTATTTGAATAAAGTTCATTTATTTCGATGAAGTTTAAAATTTTCAAATGTAATAAATTATTTTAATACTGTGATAATTTAAAATATATCAGCGATGAATGCATCGCATTTTAGAGATGTTTAAATAAAATTGTATTTCAGTTGGAAAGTATTTCATAATCAATGCTTTATGCATGATTGATCTTTCTTGTTATTTATTTAATGTTGAACCTTTTTATTTAGTGGTTTTATGCAAATTAAAAGTATGAAACGTTAAAACACATAAAATTGTGAGGACGCCTTTTATAAAACAAGAAAGATCAATCATGCTTAAAGCATTGATTATGAAACACTTTCCAACTTCAATGCAATTTTATTTAAAAAAGTCGAAAATGCAATACATTCCTCGGTAATATTTTGAAACTTATCACAATACTGCATTAATTTATTATATTTGAAAACTTAAACCTTCATCGAAAAAAATGACCTTCATTCAAATGACGGCATTGAAATATAAATTGCCTGATTTAAATATCTCTAAAATGCAATACATTCCACGGTAATATTTTTAAAACTATCATAATACTACGATAATTTATTACATTTGAAAACTTCATCGAAAACAACTGAAATAAATTCAAATGACGTCATAGAAAAAATAACACGCCTGGATCTCTCTATAAAAGCAGGATTTCATTCATAACTTTCTCCATTTCATTCATCACAATATATATACTAAAATATTTTATTTTATTTAAAAATTAAGACCATGGAGCTACAATTCATAAACTTTATGCTTAAAACTTCATCGAAAAATATCGTCCTTCTGTTTATAAAATCAATTAATATTTCATTCATATCAGCCATGCAGACTCCATGGACTGAATTATTTTGTGTTAAAGAAATACAGTAATTCTAATACAACTCATTCTACATATTTTGCTGTTTACATTTTACATAGGTGAAAAATAGGCTTAGTTGTAGAAATAATCAAATTTGAATGAGAATTTAAACTCAAATATATTGTCATTGTGTTGTTTTAGTATGTAGAAGCAAAGAATTTAAGCAAAAATAAAGTAGTTTTAGGACGGATACAACACTCAATATGAATTAAAAAGAACTTTAAAAAATCACGATTTTGAAACAAAATGGATGCCATATATCATTTTGAAGTGGGTCATGTGATCGTTTCATATCATGGTCACGTGATCGTTTCATATAAGATGTGTAATTATTATTTTAATTTTTATTTAAAAAACTACTGAATATATTTCGCTGAATTTTTTTTTATATATTTTATGGAACAACTTGACTATTACCTATAATTTTCGAAGCAATTTGTGAATTTTAAATCCGCTTAAAAAATGTTTGAAAAATTAGGTCCCATAGGGCTCAATGTATTTCATTTTTTCAACCCGGGTTCAATCCAAAACTAATTGGGTGATATTATTCATTTATATTCCCATAGATCCTACAGACCGTCTGAACAATATACTAAAATTTCATTTTGATTAAGTCATTTTTACGGCAGTTATCGTGCTAACGGACAGACAGACAGACAGACAGAATGAACAAAGTCATAATCACTTTTCAACTTTGTTGTAAAGTGTTAATAAAATAATATATTATCAAGTCACAAAATATGATGACATGCCATAGGGGCCCCTCAAAAATAAGGCCCCCGATCGTATAAATCCTTGCTTGGGTGGTGACATAACAAGGGGTTTCCATTCCGATACATCATATTAATATAAAGAACATTTACTTATGCCATGTTGGAAAAAGATAAACATGGCAAATTATCGATGGGCGTTATATTAAGTGCTGACTGTAGTATAGTAATAAAGGAAACTATTCTGGCAAATTCGAATGCAGAATATAATTTGCTATTCTGATATTGAAGATTTAAAAATTATTTCTAAAACAGTTTTCTCCTATAATTCCTTATCGGTGAAAGATAATGCAATGAAGCCAATAAATCTTTAGTTCCGACTAAACAGGGACCCCAAAGATCTATGTCTTTTAGATTTTTCAGGAATGACTTCATATTCTATTCATATTTCTGCAACGAACATGAAAATTGTTACGCCCCTCACAGCAAAGATCGTCACATATGTGACAGTGACGTTGTAGTCACGTGACACCTGAGTCACAATGTGACGTCATATTTGTGACTTCTATGCGACGTTACGTATTAGTAACTGCATTGTGACTATATTCTGTGACGTTTCCGCAATTTAATTAACACGTAACAATGTGACGACATTACAATGACAATTGCAATGTGACGTCACAAGCAAGTTAATATGCGAAGCCACAAACGATCATGAAAATGACCAAAATGACTCCTCTGTGACCTCAATATGACATTGACGAGCCTATTGCGACGTCCCAAAGTCACAGTGTGACGTAAATTTTACGTCACTGAAAAAAAAATCCTGTTAGGGGCCTATTGGGTTGATGCTTGTCTGCGGCAGAATGTGTTTGTTCGAAATACAAAGATATTTTTTTACATGCGTAAGTTTTAGTTTATTTTTATAAATTTGTGATTCTATTGCCTGTCAAATGGAACAGATTTTCACATATCAGTGGAGCTCTAAAGCACGTAACCTATATTGATACTCAGTTATTTTGTGTCGAATAAATCAATTGAAGTAAAGAGAAATCGACATGAGAAAGAATACGCTATTATTGCAGTGTCAATTGCCCTTCATCTGCTTGTCATCTTTACATACGGATCATCAATTTATTGTTTTTGTACCTTTCTTCCTCATATCCGAGATCTCTGTTAATACCCTGTGGCGGCTCGTCAAGTGACGTCTGTGTCACATGACGTTATCGGTTTAATAGATTATTATTAATATTTGGCAAATTTTTCAGACCTGTTTTTCTATTATTAGACAACACTTGTGCCAGTAGCGCAATGTGCTTTGATGGTGTTGATTGTTGAGGAGGAGGGGAGAATACCTCCACTGAAACTGCTTCACTCATTCGTCAAGTCACGAGCTGCTACCCCAACACAAAAATACAAAGTAGTTCTTATTACAGAACTTGTAGACCAAACTCACGAGGTCTGTTTTGCAGATTCTGGAGTAAATTCGCCATAGATAAACATTTCTATAGGGATACCCTTAGGGCTTAGAGGAAGCATAGGGGATATCATCATAGGGGAACGTTGCTCTATGAGGTTTATTTTCTACATTTCGGGGGGGGGGGGAGCCCCAAATTGCCTAGGACCAGTCAACCCTGATACATATCAATATACTATTTAAGCTTGTCCACCACTACTTAAAAACCCTTATATTTCAAAATGAAAGAATCGCCCATTAATTCAATGATAATACCTCGCTGATGTGACAGAACTTTATGACGTCATAAATACAATGCCGTTATAAGGGGTTACCAAATAAGGTTAGTGTTGGACCCCTATACTTGTTAATCCGCGATTATGATACTTCTTCCGTTTCGTCTTTTTTGTCTTCCTTCTACACCCTGTAATCCATGAAATAGTTATTTCCAAAATGAGAACGGCTGTTGATACACCCAGACAGATGAAGAGAAAATAGAACGATCCTTGTACATCATCTACAGACAGAGCACGCACACTTTTAATGTCTACTTGCGGTGCTTGTATGCTGGCTTTAGTGAAAGCATCATTGTACCATTTGGAGAAGAATCCAGTTTCTTCCAAGCGATCAACTCTAAAAAGAAAAATTACAGTATACTCAAAACAGGACAATGTTTGCATTATCATGGATAAAACAAAATCATCTGTTTTAAAATTACTTGCAAATAAATATGAAAATATGACATGTGCTTATTGTAGCGAAAGTGTAATATTCCTTTTCTTCTGGAATCTTTCTCTTCTTTCGTAGACCAGACGGCGCTACAGTGGTATTTTCTCCGTCTGGTTCTGGAAAGAAAAGATTCATAGGGCTCTAGTCAGGGCATTCTTTCACATGACGTCATTCTAGGGTTGCCACTGGTCATAATTCCGTGTCCGAAGAAGGGTTTCCGGATTTGGGATTTATCGCCAATTTCCGAATATTCGAGAAAGACCGCGAAATAACCAATAGTCTACAAGATATTGGATAATTCCAGAAGTTTCCACAGAGAGAGCCTGTAAAAAGAAATCATCACTCAGTGGGAGTTCAGTTGAGGTGACTTTGGACTGCGATTTTTTGTCAATGTTTTGAGAATATTAGCTGCTATTTTATGAAATTACTTTCGTCAATATTTTGTGAATAATATCAGTTATTTTGTGAAATTTGTGGATCATTTAAGTGCTGTTTGATCGTATATTGTTCCTGTTTACTTTGTGCTTGTGAATAAATGTCTTTAGTTATCCAGAAATTTGGACTCATTCTTGTATCCGGAGTGCACACCTACAATTTCAGAGGATAAGTTTGTAACATTATCCTATACTTACATTTCTTTTTCTTTTTGTTACTTATGTTTATTGAAATGATATAAATTCCGTTTATAGCATACAATAAAAATAATATAAATAATTGCTTAAAATTTTACAGAATTTGTAGTTTTTATTAATTATATTTTTATTTGTCGACTTATATAGCATTTTCAAATGATGCCAACTCGCTAAATTCCCCCAAAACTGTAGTATCTTGTAAATATTTTGATCTTAGAATACTGGAAAATGTTGAATGCGTTTCATTAGCAAAAATTATATATATAAAAATAGCATTTTACAAATTTGTAGATAAATATTTATTAAATTTTCAATTTTATTTTTTTATTTGGCTTTTTATTTTTTTATTCCATATATTTTCTTTTCATTTTTTTCTTTCATTTCTTTTTTATTCTTTTATTTAATTTTTTATTCCTGTCTTTCATTTTTTATTCTTGCATTTTATTTTCTTATTCTTTTACTTTATTTTTTTTATTCTCTCATTTTATTTTTTTATTCTTTCACTTTATATTCTTTCAAATAAATATGAAGATATGGCATCTGCTTATCCTATACTTAATTTTCTTTTCCTTTTTTGTTGTTTATATTTATAGAAATGATATATATACTACACTATTTCGAAAAAAGTATCAGATAATGTGGATTTGCTAGGAAAGGGGTGAAGTCCAGACAATAGGGCCTTTGAGATGTAGGTTTCTTCTTCTTTTTTGTATAATTTGTTACACATGAAGGAATTTGTATTTTTTACACATTTGTTGAAGACCGCGTAAAAATTTTAGACCATGTTGAATCAAAAAGACCCATAAGATTTATTTATTTATTTATTTTGTTTACTTTTTAGATCACATGAAATAGTTTGTATTTTTTACACATTTGTATTCAACGAATGTTCACATTTAAATATATCTTTGCCTTCTATTTTATAAAATTTAAGTTGGAGGAAAAAACCCAATAGTTTAACAGGAACCTAAAAACGTTACGCTAATCTCCCTAAATTTATTTAAAATTATCAATTACTATTAAATCAGTGAGCAGTACGACGTTACAATTGCACAATTATTCTTAAAGCATACGATGTCGTAAAGTTAGTGACGTCATAACCCCCCCCCCCCCAGACCCAACAAGTTTTAACATAAAACTCTGAATTTTTAATGTATCACTGTGGCATGTTGTCGATTTACCCCAAACTTATCAAGGTCAGGGTAATGCAAAATTGACCTACCTCACTGCCAAATTTTATGAGAATACGATTTATAGTGATTAAGCTAGAGTGAAGAGCTTTTAGAGGTCGAGAGATTTGTATAATTGTTAGCAATAATTTTCTAGAGCTAAGGCAGATAGAGAGGTCGTTTTACAGTCTGAGATATATAGTCATAGAGGTAAAAGGAGTTAAAACTTTATATTAAGGAAACGCCAATGTCGTTTGAGACAATCATTCAGGTGGCGCTGGGATAAGATAAGTAGCCCTGCATTGTATGTGTTTCAATGACGAAAGGCCTAAAATATTTATTTAAGCTGTCAATTTTGTAAAATTAAATTATTAGCGCAATGCAAAGTAGAACTGAAACAATAAAGAATATTCCTATGTATTCAAAACTATTTTACTTTTCAATTTATTTTTATCTTCCTATATTCTGCACTCTATCCTACAACTGTGAAAAAGTACTGGTTAATTATACTCATAATTAGGGAATCCTTAATTTAAAATTATTGAAAGTACATATTCTAAGTACTACGATTTTCGCCGATCCGGTGGTTGAGCGGTCAGGGGCATGCGTTTCCGTCTGATCCCTGGATTGCCGGGTTGCGGGTTCGAATCCCGCCAGCGGGCATGGATATTGTCATGTCGAGGCCAAGTCAGACCTCCGCCCCTCGGGGAGCCTCTATAAAAGTGAAGCTGCAAATCTCCTGTTCGGGTCTTGTGGACGTGGTGCATAGACGCTCCTTCACCACGGGGGAATTAGTAGCGAACGAACTACGATTTTCTGTTGTATCAACTAGCAACAGTAGCTACTTTATAAACACTAGTGACACCTAGATATAATTCTGAAAGTATTGTGGCATTTTCAAGAATTTCACCCATAGGAGTTTTATCTCCTTCTTTATACCATATGTATATTCTTTCGGTTCCGGACATAATCCCGACAGCCGAAATCCCGACAAGCCAGAATCCCGACAGCCGAAATCCCAACAAGCCATAATCCCGACAGGGTCAAAATCCCGACAAGTCAAAATCCCGACAAGGTCGAAATCCCGACAAGCCAAAATCCCGACAAGGTCGAAATCCCGACAAGCCAAAATCCCGACAGCCGAAACCCACTCTTGCACAGACTAATACAACACTAAGGCCGGATTCAGACTGATCCGTTCGTACGTTGCCCATCCGTTGGGAGCTGTACGTCAACCAATCACAGGCTCGAACGCACGACCGTGCGTTCATCCGTTGAACATGGTTCAAGTTCATGTTTAACGGATGCGTTGGTCACGTGATGCGTTAACTTCTGAAAAGACACCAATGAAAAGGCTTCTCTTGATAAACAAGATGGCTGTCACTTCGATAGTTCGATCACAGGATTTCCAAATGCAAGAATGATTTCGAATATACCTCAGACTATATGAAAAATATTCTGATTGGTGAGTTATTATTTGTTTATTTAAAAGAAACATGGGAAGTTTACTCTTAAATCTATGCCAGTTTGACGATCATTAGATGAATTACTTGTGTGATCACTTGTTCATTTGAACGTATGGTCATAAAATTTTATTTTAATATATACCGATCGCCTAATTTACTAATTTGGAACTGTACAATGACCCGACTTGATCCAATTTAAAAATGTGATTAAAGTAATCTCCCCACATCTAATGTTCAATGTAAACTAGTACGCTCTCAATGAATGGATATTTGAGTAAAATTTATTGTAAATATTTTATAGAAACATAGCATTTAATCGCACTCAGTTATTCATCATGACCATACCAAATATTTCTATCCCTTCCGGACTTTATCGGTATTTCAAGTTTTGCGATGTCATACTTTTTCACATAGTTAAGAAATCTGTCAGGATGTGTAGTATGTGATGCTATTTATAAATTGTTGAAATTCCCTTTAGATATAACAGTTTTTCAATAAATTATAATTAAATCCGAAAATAATGATTTAAATAATTATTTGTATAATGTGTTTAGTATGTTTTTGAGTCCTAAGTATAATGTGTGTTGTTTTTTAAGCATTTCATATTCTGTATCCTTATGTGAATAAAGTAAACAACCCAAACCATATTTTGTTGCAGACTTCGCATATAGTATATTTGTTATGTGGCATGCAAATTTGGGAATCTTATACACTTTTGTAATTTTTTTTATTGTACAATTTATTTTGGCATTTATATTAGCATTTATCAACTTCAACACAGGGTCCTCGTCCTAGCTATGAATGTTCTGATAATATATACTATTGAGACTACTTAACACGAAAGTGAAATATTGGTTAACACGATATGCAGGCTGTACCAATATATTTGTTTGTTAGGCGGTCATCTCAGTGACGTCATTAGGGTTAGAATTTACTAATCAGCACCCCCCCCCCCTCACGCACATGCGCTGGGCCTACGCACATGGCTCTCTACGCCTATATGTATAGCTTGATCAAAATTATCGGCGTTTTTACATCTCTACATTTTACAAATTAATAGTTTTAATCACTAAATCATAACAATTATGCCATTACTGAAATAAATTTTGGCAAATTGAAATGACAAAGATTAAAATGATATAACAGGTCGGTATAAGATTTAGGAAATTCATTTTATTAAAAAAGAAACATTCTGCATACGTTCAAATAGCATATGGCTATTGTAGTAGCAAGCGGATGGAGGCAAGAGGGAGCGTGAGTCCAGCGCATGTGCGTAGGGGGGGGGGGTGCTGATTAGTAAATTCTAACCCTTGTGACGTCACTGCGATGACCGCCTTAGTGTTGTATTAGTCTGTACAAGAGTGGGTTTCGGCTGTCGGGATTTCGACCTTGTCGGGATTTTGGCTTGTCGGGATTTCGACCTTGTCGGGATTTCGACTTGTCGGGATTTCGACCCTGTCGGGAATTTGGCATGTCGGGATTTCGGCTGTCGGGATTTTGGCTTGTCGGGATTTCGGCTGTCGGGATTACGACCCAGACCCATATTCTTTATATTATATTCTTTATACCATTACTCCATATATATAGTGGTTATGTTGTTGTTGAAACCCTGACCGTCCGACCTACCAGAAAGATATAGTGGTTATGTGTAGCAGTTGTTGCTATGGAGTTAGAAAGAAAGAGGTAAAACTTCTATGGATGAAACGCTTGAATGAAAATTATATAATGATTTGAAAACTATATCTAGGTGTCCCTAGTGTTAGTAAAGTAGCCGCTAATGTTCGTTGATACTACCGAAAGGCGTTGTATTTAGTATATTATTAGGCGTTATATGTATTTTCGATTATTTTTAATTTAAGGGTTCCCAATTATGAGTATAATTAACCAGTGTTTATTTTTTAGTTGTAGGATAGAGTTCAGAATCTATAGAGATAAAAATAACTTGGAAGGTAGGAATAATTTTGAATACGTGGGAATATTCTTTATTGTTTCAGTTCTAATTTGCATTGAGCTGATAATTTATTTTTACAAAATTGACAGTTTAAATAAATATTTCAGGCCTTTCGCCATAGAAATACACACAATGCAGTGGCCGGCCGTCCAAACGGTTACCTTACACCTTTCTGGTAGGTCGGACGGGCTGGGTCTCAACACAATGCAGGGGCTACTTATCGTACTCCAGCGCCACCTGAATGATTGTCTCAAATGATTTACTTTTAACTCTGGTCGTGGCTTTGGTATGACTATGTTTCTGGTGAAAAAGAACACCAGTTTCTGAGAATTACCTATCTACACTTTTGAAACGTGATATAGATATGCATGCCTCTATGTATCTATAACCAGTGGTTCAAAATTACTTCTGCTGTTTATATATATTTTTTGAAACACAGTGTATATAGATTGTTTATCTATTTTAAACAGTAATAGTATATGAAATGTGATTCCACACGATAGATGTTCTACTTACATGTGGTCAAAACTTTTCTTGCACGGATGGCATTTCTGCGAAGCAATCCCAACGGCCTCAGTGCTGAAGACGTTCTTGGAGAAGCGGAATCGGTCGAAACCGAGCGTTGCTGCGAACCACTTAAGAATGGCCTTCATGTACACGAATGCATATTTACCTTGTAGGACCATCTGCATGCCTTCTGGAACGGTCCTTACAAGAGACTCCTGATTGTCTAGTAAGGCCTTCCCAAAGATTGGATTAACATTTGACATATCCGTCTGCAATTGGTAAGTGATGATAAAATAAGGTGATGTTTAAACATAGATAGCTTTTGACAAAGAAAACACAATATATAATAGAAAGGATAAAGGTATATGTCACTGTCTAGCCAAAAAATGTCGTGTATGTTGATATTTCGTTGGACCACCTTTAGAACGAATTACAGCACACATCACATCGCGTGCTGTAATTCGTTCTAAAGGTTGTCCAACGAAATATCAACATACACGACATTTTTTGGCTAGACAGTGACGTATACCTTTATCCTTTCTATTAACCTTTAGAACGAATTACAGCACATATCACATCTCCTTCTCGGCCGTCCAATTAGTTGCTCATGTCCACTGGATGAGTCGGACGGTCTGGGTTTTCAACACATCACATCGTGGCATTGTGTTTATAAATTTATGTAATGACTCAACATTTATTTGTGGCCAAATTTGCAGTAACATTTTGCAAAGATCCTGGGTTGATGAAGGAAGAGTGGAATTACTTAGATGGTTCACCAGTATATCCCACACACTTTCAATGGGGTTGGGATTAGAATTTTGTGGTGGCTAATTCAAGTGTATGAATGAGGCCTTGTGCTCCTTAAACCAATCTTTCGCAAATTTAGTGTGATTTTTTTTACCTTTCCGATGGTGTTACGATGGAAAGTGTATAATAATATTTTCGGTCTCTAAAAATTTTATAATGTATTGAAACACGAAATGCATATATTATTTTTTAAATCTATTTAATGGAATCTTTGCATTCCATTTAAATTTTGTTTAAAAGAGAAATTTTCAATCTTTCCGATGGTGTTAAGACAGAAAGTGTATATTTTCAGTCTCTAAGAATTTTACAGTGTATTGTTGAAAAATTCGAACATCAAATGCATGAATTGGATCAACCAAAATGAAATTATTTCCGGAAAAAAATACAATTATTCGCAGATTAAAATATATATGAAAAAACTGCACCTGAATTAAATTTTTGAGATGCACTAATCTATATTCTAATGTGAAAGTTAATGAACGACGATTTATATGATAGCGACACCAGATTGCGCTATCAGCTACCAGGCCATAGAAGAGATGGTAAAAATTAGCTGTGAACTAGAAGCTTTATTAACTTAAAATATTTAAAAAACTAATTCAAATGTTAAAAATAATCTCGCCGAGACGTATCATCTCCGGTTTTGAAGTATATTTTTACCAAATGTCGCGTCTGTATGACGTTTAGATTTTTCGCTGCAGTTGACACAGACAGCTATCTTCTTTTGTTATAGAATATATATAAGCATGATAATCTGGTAGATATTTAGACTTCATTGAATGTTGCTATGATACGCAACGCTGAACTTATGGATCTCCAAAGGAATACAGTAGCGAGATGTTTCTTTAGTAACAGGTCTGTCTCTTCGTCCTTTTCCCTTCTTTTGGGATGCCCAGAATCAACTCTGATGTTATTAATATATGGAAGATTGATGGCGCCATTATAGCAAAGCCACGACCTAGGAGGTCGCATAAATTAAGTGGTTGTAAGAGATTTTTAGTGAGGAATCTCAAGATAAGTTTTACTTCGTCTGCATCAGAATTGGAATCTGAGGTACTCCGAAACCCCAGGAACTACACTGGCTTCCAAAAGTTAAGTACGGACGGTAAAATCAACAAAAATGAAATAGTAAAGCTTTGATTAACTCAAAGTTGTACATAAAGGTAGCAAATGTGTTTATGCATTAAAGAAAACAATAATTATGTACAAAGATGAAAAAAATATTTACTTTTCGTAAGTTATATGATGACGTCACATTTGGATAATTAACAAAATGATTTTTAAAGGTAAACACACCAAATAAAACTTATATTAACATGGTATGTGACCCCCCTCCTGGATCTTCACACAAACTTTGCAACGATTTACCATACTTTCAATGAGGTGATCACCCATTGCAGATGCGAGCAATGTCCATTCTTCCAATAGGACAGTTTCCAACTCTCTGAGACTGGCTGGAGGAGGTAAACGTGCAGAGGCAGCACGCCCGAGGTCATCCCAAAGGTTTTTAATAGATTAAGGTCGGGGGATACGCTGGCCACTCCATACGAGAAATGCCCTCACTCTCCATGTATTCTTTAACGATGTTAGCTCGATGGGGACGGGTATTATCGTCCATAAGGGAGAAATCAGGACCAACTGCTGCAGCGTAGAGTCTCGCAATTGGGTGTAGGACTTCACCCCGATACCGTGCAGACGTCACAGAAGCGCCTTAAAAGATGTGCAGCTCTGTACGATATCCTATTGACATTCCAGCTCACACCATGACGCTGCCATCTCTAAATGCGTGATGTTCGATCATGTTCTCGGCATGATTTGATGTGCCTCGTTCTTTCCAGACCCTTACTCGCTTATCATCTGATTACTGGGCAATTCTGAACTCGTCCGTGAACAGGACGTTGCACCAATCTGAGACAGTCCAATTGATATGTTGACGATACAACTTTAATCTTGCCCCTCCGGCTTGGACGGTTAGTGGAACACAAAACGTGGTACTCTGCCGTACAGTTCATTGACGTGAAGCCTTCGGCGCACAGTAGTAGCAGATATTGTCTTACCAAGTGTCGCTGCAACCATGGATGTAACAGTTGTGGAGGTCGATCGTCGATTACGCTTGGCTACTATAGCAATATACCGATCAACAGAAGGGATGGTAACCTTTGGACGACCGGGCACATGTCACCGGACAACTGTTTAACTTGTTTGGAATTGATTCCACAATCGAGAAATTACCGAATGATCAACGCTAAAGAAAATAGCGACATTTTTGATTGACTGTCCTGCTTCAATGCGTCCGACAGCACGCCTGAGCTCAAGATCTGTCATTCGTCTTCTTTCAGCCATGGAAACGCGAATATCATCAAAAATAATCCCACAAAAGTTATAAACACTTCGTATCAGCATTTAAATGCACCTCCTCAATCCCTTCAGAATGCAGGCGTCTTCAACGACTGCCTAATTAGCATATATCCGGTCAGTCAATCGTGATTGGCTATAACATACGATATTTGCATATTGCCATCTACATCCGCAGCGATTTTCAACCACTCAAATTCAAATACGCTTTTGAAAAATGATAATTTGCATTGCTTGCTTAACTTTTGGAAGTCAGTGTATTATTAGTACCCGTACAATCCATTCGGAGCTATGTGACATCGGCTCGGTTACTAGGATAGGTCGTGTGATAGCGGAAGTTTGCCTGCACTCATTCACAATGTAAAAACAAAACGAACTTCTGTCATCACAAGTCGGCTACACACAAGTCCCACATCAAAGAACTTAATGACAGGAGACGACTGTAGTAATGCTTAGATCGTCACTCGTGGTCAACAGAAGAACTGATAGACGGTCATGTGGAGTTCTGAATCCTGCTTGAAAGTCTTCCAATTAGATAACCGTGCTTGGAATGTTTTTCAGACTATATTGGACCGATCCTAAAATTTGGAGGGGGAATCGTGATGGTCTGGGATTGTTTGTAGTGCTATCCTGCGTAGCCCTGTGATTGTAGTGCTCTCAGATATGATTTCGAAGAGCTACATAAACATTCTACATAATTTTGCACTGCCTATGATGTGGTTGTATTTCAGAACAGACCCCTATCCAGTGATTCTTTCAGACATACATCCGACATTTTATATTATTTTAGTTTATATTTATGTGACAGATTTAGACATATTTATATAGGGCAAATAGAAAACGTACACTCCTTAAAGTTTCATTCGCCCCCCCTCCCCCCGTTCAAACGTTCTGAAAGTCTTCCGGCCCCTATCTCTTTCAGCGGGATGGGTCCATCCCATACTTCGAGGTCTGGCCAAGTCTGGTTTGAAGAGCACAAGGTACAAAAGTCAGCCGGTTTAAAGTCTGGATATCGATTCTATTAAATACCTGTGGTACGCGCTAGAACTTCAAATCCGTTTCCGAGTGGAAAAGCCCTCTTCTAAGAATTCTCTGGTATCGGCTATAATCGATGAATGCCGACATGTTTTGGTTGAGATATATCGAAAATTAATGGCAAGCATGTATGGTAGAGTTTAAGCGTTCATTGCGGTCAAGGGCATATTGATTGGTCTAATAGCATATTGATTTCACGAAATAAAGCAATTTTTCACTTTTAAACCAGGCCTCAGAATACCTTTGGAAATATAATCTATTTTTTAATTATCTCGGAATTCCACGTGCTTCCTAGCTAACCTGAATATCCTGGAATTTATGCCTCTGATTTTTACATAATACCATTTCAGAAAGGAAATAGTATCCTTACTGATTCATTTCCATGAAATAGAAAATTGGCATTAACGATAAATCTGCTTATTTCATTATAATGTAATAATATATATAATAATATATATAATAATAATAATAATAATATATGTATATATATATATATATATAGCCAAAATGATTAAAAGGAATAAAAACTGAGTAGAATCATAAGAGGCCGCGGGGGAGGGGGGGTTGTGAACCCCACTCTCCGGTTAAAGCAAGCTTAAGAGCTGCGGCAACACTCCCGGTAAGCCGGTACTCACAGAAGGTCGCCCAGGCCAAAATATACACCGAAACGGCAAAATCCGTATTACATGAAAAAAGCCCAATGTAAAGTGAAAACCGTTATATTAAAGACTTTACCTATAACATCAAAAAATATAATATAAGTAGTACAACTGAACGAGACTATTATCAATGATCTCGATCCATAAAATCCCAACACATTAACGTGTGCGCATTATCAACTACAACCATATATTGCAAAATATTGTATTCGGTGTTATGTACCCAAAACATCGTTGCCATCAGCTCCAGTATAATTCAATAATCTATAACGACTAGAATGAACATCGGTATTGCAAAAGTTCGATATTATGCCATGTGGAAAACGAAATGGATAGCCGACCATTGTAGCCTCCGTAAAATATTTATTTGCATATGAATATTGATCGTCCAAATTAGAATTCAATCTCCTACTTCTAATTAAAAAGTTTCTTACAATGTTACTGAAAACACGTTTGTCGATATTTGAAGACCAAGGTATCAAATAATTTATCTTGAATTTAAACTCATTGCGCTTATACATACGAAAAATAGTTATTTTTCATGTATCATCACACATTTTGTTTATTATTGTAAGATCCAAAAAATTAATTTCACCACCCCTTTGTACATTTTCCAACAATTTTAAATCTTTCGGGTAAAACCCAAAATCCAAAGTGTAGTCTTGTTCCTCAAATGCGGTCAACAAATCGTCCACATACCTGATGAATATGATTTCATGCAAAATATATATAATAATGTATCATTATAATGTAATAATATATGTATTAATCTCTTCAAATATTTATTATCTTTACCGTCAAAAAATTTTCGTATGTCGTCCCTCTCAGGGTTCCGTATCGTATGTTGTTCGACAGCAGAGCATTTTGTAGCTTTTGGACTGTATCAATGGCCGGTCTTCTGCCCGGGTATGTCATGAACGACGTCAGTGTGCCAGCATAGCTCCAAAGAATCACCATTATAAAAAACCACCATCCAGAAATAAAGAAGCGGATGCTGTTACGGGCTGGAGCGACTGACGGAGTACCTAGTAGAACAAAAAAATAACTGTTAAATGAAATCTTAAATGTTTATTTAAACGAATTTATTAACATGCAGCAGCGAATTTACAGGGTGATTGAAAAGTTTGGGCACATTAAATTTTAAAATTCTGTAATATACCGATAAATTGAAATAGAATATTTTTAGTAAGGTGGCTTTAATTAAATTAATTAAGTAACACCACCTAATTTGTTACGTTAATTATATTAATTTGTTACGATGTATCCTCTGGAACCGTGTATGTGCGCTCAGGATACAAGAATGAGTCCATATTTCAGGATAACTAACACGTTTATTCACAAACACAGTGTGAATAGGAGCGATATATAATAAAACAGCACTTAAATGCTCCACTAATTTCGCAAAATAACATATACTATTCTCAAAATATTGACGAAAGTCACAGTTCAATGTAGCACATATCTCCTCAACTGCTCTCCGACTAAGTGGTGACTCCTTTTATAGAATCTCTCATATCTCATAGAATACTGGTGATATCGAGGTGTTTCTCGAACCTCTGAAAAGTCGCAAAATGTCACCAAATTGGCGATAAATCGCCAAATCTGGCACCCCCTTCTTTGAACTTTGGCATGTGGCAATCCTAGATTCAAGCTATGGGAAAGGATGCTTGTATGGGTGTTTACCTCGTCTGGTCTTTGACGTGACGAAAGTTAGGGGGGGGCGGACAAGTTCGTAACAGTATATATCAGACATATCGTCTGCTGTTTTTAATACACCAGAGGATCATTACAGATATATTTTATATCAATCGACGACTACTGCGAGAAGTGAAATAATTTTCCAAATTAAAAAAATTCTTATATTTTAGAGTAATATTTCCCTAGCCGTTCCTTTGAGAGTGTAATTGAAGAGTTTTCGAATAGAGCTCATGGAAAAGTTTAGCAACATAGTCTCACTTTCAGAGTTTATTCTGAGTTAAAATGGAAGGACTTTCGTAATTTAATGTGTTCTCCTTTTATCTGCAACTGATCTAATTTCTCGAAAACGCTTTACTAACTTTGTAATTGTTGAATTGTTAAAGGTTCTTGAGCATAGGTATTTCTTTTGAAACTATTAAATAAAAGATGGTCTCATAAGAATAGATAGAAATAAACAATTAATTCACTTTTCGTTTTCATTCGTGTTGCGAACGTGTAATAATCTCTGACTGGCGTCCGCTGTCTTGTCTTTCGTTTCTCTCGCAGACCTAGCGGTGCTCCCTGTCTTGTCTTTCGTTGTCTTATCTTGTCACGCGTCCCCTGTCTTGTCTTTCGTTTCGATCGCAGACCTAGCGGCGCCATCGGTTTGTTTCCTCCAGAAGACAGCAGTACGAACATTAATTCCCTGACGTCACTCTATGGTTTCTAGAATTTCGAGGCAGAAGAATGGTTGTCAGATTTGGCGATTTATCGTCCATTCATTGTTTCAGAAACTTCAAGAAATAACGATTAGTCTAGAAGATATTAGATAATTCTGGAAATTTTTACAGAGATTTCCAGACGTTTCTATAGAGAGATTATAAAAAAGACTCATCACTCCGTTGGAGTTCAGGTGAGGAGTTGACGAATGGACGTGACACGAGCTACATTGGACTGTGATTTTTGTCGATGTTTTGAGAAGAGTAGTTGCTGTTTTGTGACATTACTTTCCCCAAGGTTTTGAGAATAATATCGCTTATTCTGTGAAATTAGTGGAGCATTTAAGTGCTGTTCTTTTGTGTACTGTTTCAGTTTACGTCGTGCTTGTGAATTAACGGAAGTGATTCAGAAACTTGGACTCGTTCTTGTATCTTACGTATACATCCACGATTCTAGAGAATACGTTTCGTAACATTTGGTAACTCGAGTTATTATTAAAGGTGGAGTGGTGAAAATGCTAAAAACTAAAATATCTCGAGAACGGCTAGTCCTAGAGTAATGGGGTTGGTCTTATTCTTTTCATTGATAAGCATTTCGTATAAAACGCTATTAATTTATATTTATATACTTGAGCATACGTAGTCTTTTAATTTAGATTTTGATGATTTTTTGCAGGCCTTTCCGCAAAAAAAGCAAGTTCTTTTTTCTCGAATCGTACTAAAATCTAATCAGCAACAGGGTAACCCACAAGTGATTTATTTACTAAATTTTGTAAAATTCGGTTTATCAGTTTTACAGCTAGAGTGGATACAAACAATTTTTGTGGGCCATTTTGCATAATAATAATAAAAAAAGGCAGGTTTTTTTATCCCGAATTATACCAAAATCTAATCAGCACCAGGGTAACCTATAAGTGACTTATCTATTGAGTGTTATGAAATTTGATCGATTAGCTTTTGAGTTAGAATGGATACATGCATTGCACACACACACACACACACAGAGAAAGAGAGATGCACACACAGACGTCACGCTAAAAGTAGTTTTTCGTGTTATTTTTCGAGTTAATTTTGTTCATGGGACGCTTCCAAATGGTGTAAATTCGTCGCAGACTTGAGTTGCGATTTCTAACATGATTCCAAAACTTTCTCTTATACATTACGGTGTATTGCCGGGAAAGTGAAAGGAACTCATTCCTAGACTAATTTCTTTTTCCAAATTAACCGTACGTTTCACAGGCCAGGCTAGTAATAGAGTTATAATAAAAGTACTTGCTTTGTTTATGTACCCAAATAACATATGTTGATGTGCATATAAAGAACAAAACGGCTATTTCACTTCTTTTTACACATTTTTGAACTTGCTTCGTTTCACCAATCAGTGATTCAATTATTGTTCAGATCTACGAAGTGAATGTTATTTTAATTAAATACAACAAACATTGAATTATAAGAATACTGTTACAAATTATCCTAATTATTCCCTGGAATCGTGGGTGGACGTTCAGGATATAAGAATGAGTCCAAATTTCTGGATAACTAACATATTTATTTGCAAGCACGGCGTAAACAGGAGCAATATACAGTAAAACAGCACTTAAATGCTGCACTAATTTCACAAAAATAAATCAGTTACTATTCTCTAAACATCGAAAAATATCACAGTTCAATGTTGCTCGAAATATGTCAACTGCTCTCCAACTGAGTGATGCCTCCTTTTATAGACTCTCTATAGAAACTTCCACATCTCGTAGAATACTAGTTATTTTGAGATTTCTCGACCTTCGAAGAGCCGCCAAATTGGCGACATATCGCCAAACATGTCAAAACTCTTCAGAATTTCAGTATCTGGCAACCCTAGATTTACGTTATAGGCAAGTTTGCCTGTACGGGCGTTTACTCCGTTTCGTTTTCAAAAGAGATTCTAGTGAGACCATTTCTCACGTTCCTAACAATACGTTAAAGCGAGAAATCTTATACTTTATACATAGAATATGCAATTTGTATTGTTTTCTATTTACCTTGCTGGCCGAGTGTTCCCAGAAGGAACCATATGTTATAAGTCATTCGCACTCCACTTTTGCACGGTAAGGAATGTGTTATCAAGTACAAGACAAGCGTGCATATAACGAATGTTCCAAGGAGGGCTGCCCACACCTGAAAAGACAACAATCTTGAAAAATGTTTCACAAACTTAATCCATATAAATAGAATCGAAAATCAGTCTGTCTTTTTGTCTGTCTGTCTGCATGTTTGTATCATCACCACGGTAGAACAATTCAACTGAATTTCATGAAAATTTGTGGTTACCCTTGGAATAGACTCACTTAAAATTTAGTCCATGTTTTGGGTTTCTAGAACCAGGGGTTGTCTAGATATTAATTAAAATCTCAATAGTTAAATATTCCATTGACTTAGTATTGTGCAGACAATATCTTTTTCTCATAAATTTATTTGAAGAAAATGATATCATGTTGCTTAGCAACTGATTTAAACGGGCGAGACCTAGCTGTCCTGTAGAATGCAGAAAGTTCTCTTATTGAATAAAGAGCTAAACAAGAAGTACTTTTTTACTTATCTTTCAGTTTTCGAAATGAACGTATTAGAATTTTTTTCGTGCTATGTTCTTTTCATGCACACTTAACTACAATGAACAAGTAGGTTTCAACGTTAAAACATTGTTCAGTGGATTTTGTATATGATTCCTTTGCTGTGAAATAAGTAATGTCAGTGCTTATGCAGTTAAAATTATGTACTTCCCACATCAAAACATTACTTTCCCTACATACACAGCATAATGTACATCAAAAGACGGTGAATTTGAATTCGAAATTTTGACGAAAGGATACACTTTAAGCATCACTGAACACAAATAGGACGTTTTTGATTTTCTGTGTGTGCTTATGGTGTCTATGTATCATATATAGACACCATACATGTATGTTAGCGTGTGTGTGTGTAGACGCGATATCTTATGGATGAATGGAGTGATTCCAAAAAAATTGACACGATTATTAATGAATATTCAAAGTTTGAATATTAAAATTTATATGAATATTGTTTGGGTTTTTTTGTAAAAAAATATCCAAAAATCGATTTATCGTGCATATATATTCCTAAAACTGTAAAACCTTTTTAATATTAGGATTTGTAAAATTGAAACACTTGCAAATAAATAAAAAATCCTTTAAAAATGGTAAACTTATTTTAAAATCTGCTTAAAATTTTCTATAGAATCTTAATATGTAATAATCAGTGCTGCTTGGCCTTTGAAGATTTTGGAGTTAGTGCTAAAATAATTATGAAGACTTAAGTAAATTTTAAATATTGATATATTTGTAGAAGACATAAATTCCTATCGAACGATATCTTCCATTTTGCTCTGTGATGTAAATTGTGCAATTGCAGCCAGATGCTTCGTTTTTTTACGGCAGTATATACATTATTAATTAGCTGAGAGAAAGGTTTAATCATTACATTATGTCAGGAAAGTATGTACTGTCTCATGTACTGTCTCCATCAGTTTTTCTTTTATTTATCTGCTGATTATGATATAAGCGGATCTAAATAGTACATGGAAATAAATTGTATGAGAAATTCGAGTGGAAACTCATGTTCTAGAATCTAGATATTTTGTATAAAAATCTCATTGGAACTTCCAAAACTTATCTCAAGAAATTCAAAAGCTTTTGTTATTTTGGCAAACTTCCCAAAACGAATTGTTTTTTTTCTTTGTATCGGCCGACTGCGTCTAAATTCGATTGGAATTGTCGACTCGAATTGCATTGTGTCATGTGCTGATACAATTGTCTTTTTATTGACATCTAAGATCTAACGGTAGATTGATATTTTTGTTTTATCAAACATAGTATTTATATAATACACACCTTGATCTATCTATCGATCTCTGAGTAACGCTTGGCGAAAATTTTGGCGACACATTCGACGAGATATCGCCAACTTGACGACTTTTTTTAAAATGAAATTTTTTCTAAGTGAAATTGACGAAAATGTCATCAAATCGCTAAAAATGACGCCAAATTGATAACAAGGAAGATCAATCATGCTTAAAGCATTGATTATGAAACACTTTCCAACTTCAATGCAATTTTATTTAAACAAGTCTAAAATGCAATACATTCCTCGGTAATATTTTGAAACTTATCACAATACTGCATTAATTTATTATATTTGAAAACTTAAACATTCATCGAAAAAAATGAACTTCATTCAAATGACGGCATTGAAATATAAATTGCCTGGTTTAAACATCTCTAAAATGTTATACATTCCTCGGTAATAGTTTTAGAATTATCATAATACTACGATAATTTATTATATTTGAAAAAATCATCGAAAACAACTGAAATTAATTCAAATGACGTCATAGAAAAAATAACACGCCTGGATCTCTCTATAAAAACAGGATTTCATTCATCACAATACTATAATAATTTATTTTATTTAAACATTTTGTTTAAGACCATGGAGCTACAAAAAATTAAACTCTATGCTTGAAACTTCATTGAAAAAAATCGTCCTTCTCTTTATGAAATCAATTAATATTTCATTCATATCAGCCATGCAGACTCCATGGACTAAATTATTATGTGTTAAAAAAATACAGGAATTCTAATACAACTCATTCTATATATTTTGCTGTTTACATTTTACATAGGTGAAAAATAGGCTTAGTTGTAGAAATAATCAAATTTAGATGAGCATTTAAACTCAAATATATTGTCATTGCGTTGTTTCAGTATGTAGATGCACAGAATTTAAGCAAAAATAAAGTAGTTTTAGGACGGATACAACACTCAATATGAATTAAAAAGAACTTAAAAAAATCACGATTTTGAAACAAGATGGATGCCATATATCATTTTGAAGTGGGTCATGCGATCGTTTCATATCATGGTCACGTGATCGTTTCATATAAGAGGTGTAATTATTATTTTAATTTTTATTTAAAAAACTACTGAATATATTTCGCTGAATTTTTTTTATATATTTTCTGGAACAATTTGAATATTACCTAAAATTTTCGAAGCAATTTGTGAATTTTAAATCCGCTTAAAAATGTTTGAAAAATTAGGTCCCATAGGGCTCAATGTATTTCATTTTTTCGACCCGGGTTCAATCCAAAACTAATTGGGTAATATTATTCATTTATATTCCCATAGGTTCTACAGACCGTCTGAACAACATACTAAAATTTCATTTTGATTAAGTCATTTTTACGGCAGTTATCGTGCTAACGGACAGACAGACAGACGACAGACAGACAGAATGAACAAAGTCATAAACACTTTTCAACTTTGTTGTAAAGTGTTAAAAATGACGCAAATTAATGAAGTTAATTGCATTTTGAAAAGGGAATAGTATTGTAATGATAATTCGATAGCATTTGTCTGTCAAGTCCAATCATCCCACTTGGCGACAAATTTGGCGATTTTGAAAATGTCGCCACATTTATCAAATGTCGCCAAATCGATAAGAATGTTGGCAAATCGATAAAAATTTCGCGAAATTGATAAAAATATCGCCAAATTGATAAATATGACGCCAAATCAATGAAATGAATTCTGTTTTGAAAGGGAATGTATTGTAATGATGTTTCGAAAGCATTTATCTGTCAGTCCAACAGTCCCACTTAGCAATAAATTTGGCGAGTTTTAAATGTCTCCAAATTTATCAAAATATCTTCAAATTGACAAAAATGTCGCCAAATTGATAAAATTTTCATCAAATTGGTAAATATGACGCAAAATTAATGAAATTAATTGTGTTTTGAAAGGGGATAGTATTGTAATGATGTTTCGGCAATGTTAGTCAGTCCAACTGTCCCACTTGGCGACAATTTTGTCGAATTTTAAATCGTCTCAAAATTGAATAAAATATCACAATTAATGAAAATGTCACCAAATCGATGAAAATTCAATATCTTGGAAAGAATGTAAGAATTTACTATAAGAAAAAGCCATTTCTATGTTCATCCGTCCGTGACGTTTGGGAAAAAATTTGGCAAAGAATTTGGCGGGATGTCGCAAATGCCGCCAATTTGATAAAAATGACGCCCAATGGGAGGTAATATTTTGTAAATTTTGAATTCCATCATATGACGGGCATACCTTCTAGTAAAGAATATTGGATTTGAAAATGCTAGTACGTGAACCCTCATGATGTTGGCGGACCTGCGGCAGGCGAGCGGTGAAAAACAGTAGCGTATTTCAGACAAGATATTGAAAATTTATTTTACATTTTACTAGAACGAATTACCCAGCGTTTCCCTAGTCCTAAATAAGCACCCGCTGCTTAAATAATACAAATACAAGATAACACCATTCAATTCCCAAATCGCCTGTTTTTAACCAAAATCATTTTCGCTCTCCGTTACTTCCATCCGCAACCATGCGCGGATAGAACGCGGGCGTAATACGCTCCCTTAATACGTTTTGAAAAAAAAATATGTTTCGATACGCCCTAAGTAAGGCCATTTGATATGTCATAAAAAAGCGCGTTGCAATTCGCCCCGCATGCGTACGAACGTCTGCCTGGTTTGTAGATCGGCATGCTATATCTTTCAAATTCAAATTCGCGAAGTTAGAAAACCGATATTCAAGAATTTAGACTTTTGGATTGAATTAAAATGAACAAACATGAACGGAAACACAAATATGAATGGAAGTCGCACAAAAGAGAAAGCCCCCCTTTCTCCCTCTAAAAAAATTGCTATCTTAGCGAGTATGTATATTCGATTTAAGACATATTTTGGGAGAACAGAGAAATAATTTGATATTATATGAAAATAAAATGCTAAACCAGAATGTGAAACTCAGTTATAAGTTATTCTAAACATATGTTGTTACCTTAAATTTAGAAGAATGTATTACTAAATTTATGGACGACCATTACTAATTTTGAACACGGTATTAAGCTTGGTAAAAATAAAAATATACTAGTTATTGCGTTGTGTAATTGCCGCAAGGAATTGCTGCTTGCTTGCAAAAGATAATCATTAAATGATCTAAAATAACCATGAGGAGCCAAATTTGCTGAATTTAAATTACTTATTTATTTGTTTTTATATCTTTATATAAATGAGTATTTACAGATTTGCAACATCATCCTTTTTGTTAATTTTATCTATATCAAAATTGATCTAATAAGTGCTGGAGCTTTTAGTTCGTAATGCAAAGACACGCTTTTTTAAAGTCTAACAATGGACATTAAAAATAAAACCCATTAGAAACATTGTTCATGTTACATGGACAATATAGAACATTGTCCATGTAACATGAACATTAAATATATAATGCCCATTAAATTTTTAATGTCCATGTTTTTTAATGTCTTTTTTAAATGCAATGTTTAATGATTTGTTGTAATTGTTCCATCTGTAATTGTATTTAGGTCCTTTGATACTACTGTAATTACCATCCATGATAATACTGTAATTACCATCTTTCCGTAAGATTAATCTTTTAGGAGGATGGAGGTCTTCATGAATTTATATAATCTCAACCTTTACATGATTTTATGAATATTTAGTAGATGCTTTATTTTGTTTTTGACGACATTTCTATTGGTTACCATTTAATTTATGAACCTTTATTTTTTTTTTTCTATTTTATAATTAAATTATATGTTAAATGACTCGTATTTAAAAATGTAAAATGAGTAATATGTAAATTTTGTAGGGCGATTATGGTCTATATTTAAGCTTATGTTCGCCACTTATTTTCACTTTGCCACTGATGAAGGGTATTGTTATTTATGCCCGAAATCGCCATGGCTATGTAATTTAAGTACTTCGTAAAAGGAGATTTTAATAAAATACTTTCAATTATAACTAATTTTTTAGTTGTCTTTATTTTTAAAGTACTCATTCTTTGGATTACTATTGAAGTATTATTATTAAGTATCAAATTATTTATCTTAACTATTACGCTATTTTGTTAATATTCAATTAATTCCTTATTCCATGAATTTCCTAAGTATAGAAAACGGTACAAATACAAGGGTTGTACAGTCTTCATAAAACACAGGCTCTGCAGCATTATTGGTACGGAATGATTAGTACGCATTAGTGAAGCACAATTTTGATATTACGTTTGACGTCCATGTTTCTACCCAGTCACTTCATGACAAATTTTATTGAAAATCATTCTGTGGGATTTCTCTTGCTCCTCGATAGTAAACTTCCTGCCTTGCATAGTTTTAAGAGAGTGTTTATCCATCCAAGGCTTTTTTATTCTGCGGCACCTGTGACAAAACTCACGTATCCCCACATCGAAATTATAGTTATTGTGTTTAGAGAGTGTTTATGCTTCGCAAAATTGTGATTTTTCGTTAGAGCTGTTTGCGTCACGCATTTCTGTAATTAGCTGATTCTTGTCATGGGCTGGCCTTGTGGTTTTCTTCTTATTGGTGTGCTTTGTTAAGAAAGCTTTGTGTTATATGATGCCTAGTGATTTTGATTTTATGGCTTGCTGTAAATATTTTTGCATTGAGATGTCAAACTGGGCTTCATGTATATCGAATATATTGTACTTCATCCGTTGATTTTACAACTTGAGATTTTATTGCCTTTTATGACGTCGTACCCTTTTATGCTTTCCTTGTGCACCTGTTGTTTTTTGGAAAATATTGTTATTCCTTGGAAAATAAGCCCTTCCGAGAGGTTGGTGGTAGGGAAGGAGGGTACGACCCCTCTGGAGGCATGCCCCCATTGGGTTCTGGTCTAAATTAGGTGGAACTTCCCGGCCATCCAAATGGATATCTTACACTTTCGGGTAGGACGGGCTGTTTGGATCGAAGAAGAAGAAGTGTCCCATGGAATTGGAAAAAATAAAATTGCTCCATTAAATCAGAGTCGGCACCGTTGCATCAGAGCAACAAAAGTATGTTGATCCGCAGAATATCGAACATTAAGTTATGAAAATGTTTAGGGGAATCCTGCGCTCCAATTATGTAACCTTTAACTCCGTGAAAAAATATTCCTGACAAAAGCCGAAGTTAACAAACATTAAGTTCTTGGAAGGCTTATGTGTGATTTTGATATTTATGCTGTTATTTTCAAAGGCTTATCGGGATTTCTGCGGTATGTAATTCCCGACGACGTCAAACTGTCAAGGGTATTTTTGATATGTATGTCAATTCATCTTCCCACTTTTTCCGTTATATTTAATCTGATCAGCCTTGTTAGTCTACGCCTACTATATGCTTGCATAAACCATCCCGATAACGATATCGGGAATGATAATCTTTGTTCGATTTTTTTCTAGCGCTTCGTATTCCTTGACGATTAGTTCGACTTGTATCACAATTTGTATCAAAATGGGGGAAAGTATATATTATTACTTTTCTTATATACATAATGTATAAGGAAAGTATTGTGACGGGGTCGAAAATTCGAATTCGAGTTTTCGACGAGAGAACACGTTTCAAGTATACCTGATCACGAATCAAACATTTTTGAGGTGATGTCTGTGTGTGTGTGTGTGTGTGTGTGTGTGTGTGTGTGTGTGTGCGCGCGCGTGTGTGTGTCAGTGAGTCTGTGGAGACGATATCTCACGAATGAATGGAGCGATCTGAATGAAATTTGGTACAAAAATCACAATCCATGAATACTGGAAGTCTATTGTTTTTAAACTCAATCGAATGTTCAGACCCCCCCTAAACTTTCAAGTGAAATTTTGAAAAAATCATCAAAAAATCAAAACCTTTAATAAAGTTACGCAAATAGACATGTCTTATGTAATTTTCCCTTAGAAAACGATTGACATAAACTTTAGAACGCTAACATGAACCGTTCTCGAGATATTGCACATTTTTCAAATAAATTTATCAAAAAATCCCATAAATAGATAAAAAAAAAATTATTAACCGTTGCGAAACATGTTCACTTTTCATATGTAACATCATGCTATAAATTTGGTGACATCATTCTTGTGGCTCTAGTTCGTTCCATTCATGAGAAAAGATACTTTGAGTAATACTTTTGTATTTGAACGCCAATAGTCATTTATCCGTTATCAGAATAACTTATTTGTCCGTCCATAACTCTTGGCGAGATTTTGGCGACGAATTTGGTGGAATGTCGCCAACTTGGCGATTTTTTAAAATGTTACCAAATTAACGGAAATCTCGTCAAATGGATAAAAATGAAGCTAAATAAATGGAAATACGACTAATTGACGAAAATTCAATATCTTGGAAATAATATAAGTATCTACAATAAGAATAACCTATTTTTTTTACTGTAAAAGTAGTACATTCATTGCATTATATAAGGAAAGTCATGTGCTGCCCACATCAGATTATTTTTTTATAAGTTTTCGTTCTCAAGTAGTTTGTTGTATTACTTTCCCTACAAAAATTATAAAATGTGCAACGACGTAACTATGAATTATATTCCCTTAAGCAACGTATAAATAGACCCCAAAACGGATCACTTTTAATTTTCCATAACTAAAATTTTGGGGGTCACAATTTCAGGTTTGCATCCCACAAAAGTAAAAAATATCTAAAATTAACAAGAGTGTGGCTAAATTCGACATTCTCATACCACAATTAATATTTAAATAGCTTTTTTTTGGTCCCAAATTTTAAAACAAAAAAAAAATTAAAAATCGGTATCGTAGATCCAAATGACCACAATTATAGCGTGTTACCCTTCACTTTAAAGGGCTTGAAATAACCTTCCGATTGATATCATACTTGACAATGTGTACCCTGCGAAGGGGGGGGGGGAGGATTTATCCCCCGAGGGAGCTAATGACGTCACGAACAAAAAAAAATCCATCGCTGCTATTTTTCACAACATTGATTGAAACTATGAAGCCTTGTGATCATTGAGCCATATATAATCCTTTTTATGCACGATTAAGTCTAATGCTGCCATGCTAAAAAAATATAAAATTTCGAATAAATTTCAAAGTTTTCAATCGAATTAAAAAAAAAAAAATTCTATCTAGTACTAGAGTTTTCAATAACAAAGCCGGACACAAAGTTTCGTAAAAATTCATTAATATTTATGGCCGCTATCGCGTACACAAAAAAATCGACCACATATATATAGACAGGCAGATGGACATCACTCCAAAAATAGTCAAAATATGTTTAGGGGGTCTTAAAACATATATTGCCATCAGAATCTCAAAAATCTTCGCAAAACCAAAATCTTTTCTATTACATAGTATGAGACAGTAAAAATGTTTAAATTTTGAGAAACTTAAATTTGAGAGTCACCCCCCCCTCCCCCAATTTTTTTTTAGTTCTACAATACAAATATTTGAGGCCTTGTCCTGGCTTATCCTGGCTTTGAAGCCTTGTCCTTCAAAAATCTCAGCGTTTTTAACATTTTGAGAAAAAATTTAATTTACATTTAGAAAGTAAGGAATTTTTTGTGCATAATTGTTTTTGTATTTATAATAAAATCCAATTTAATTAGTCATAAAGAAGTTAATACGTATAATTGTTCTAACAAGAATACTTTTTATTTTTCAATAAAATTTTTGAGGAAAATATTGCAGCTCGCTTTGTTGGGCTTTTAAGCGTTGCTCAGCCGCACTTAATACTAGTTGTATGCACTTAATACTAAAAAAATTAAAGGGAAAGTATTGTGAAAGAGTAGAAAATTCGAACTCTTCGGAGGGGATAGCGCAGTGGTTAAGGCACGGAATCACACTCGGAGGACCCGAGTTCAATTCCCGGCTCTGCCACACTAGCCCCTTGTTAACGGAATACTGGAACGTTAAATCTGTGTGTCCGAACGTCCTCCCAAGATGTTGATGGTAAAAGAAGGAAGATACGGTTTCTGTGGATGCCGCCCACACTAGTTTCCGGTTTAAATTGATTCCCATCCAGATAGTCTGGAATTGTTGAGCAATGAATTTTATTAGTGCTAAGGTTAACTGTCTGGATTCTATGTATTGAGTCTTCTAATAGTATTATTTATAAGTTATATGATAAAACAAGAAAGATCAATCATGCATAAAGCATTGATTATGAAACACTTTCCAACTTCAATGCAATTTTGCAATTTTATATAAACATCTCTGAAATGCGATACATTCCTCGGTAATATTTTAAAAATTATCACGATACTACATTAATTTATTATATTTGAAAACTTCATCGAAGAAAATGAATTTCATTCAAATGACGGCATTGAAATATAAATTGGCTGATGTAAACATCTATAAAATGCGATACATTCCTCGGTAATATTTTTAAAATTATCATAATACTACAATAAATTATTATATTTGAAAACTTCATCGAAAGCAAATGAACTTTATTCAAATGACGTCATCGAAATATAAATAGCCTCTCTATAAAAGCAGCATTTCATTCATAAACATTTTTCCAATCGTTTTATTCATCACAATACTATAATAATTTATTTTATTTAAAAACTTGAAAAATTGTTATCTACCATATTTATTTTAGAATGTGAAACCTCTCTTACATATAAATAATTCAAGTCTTGGAAAGATATTCATTATAAAATAAATCTCTTTTCTCTTTCTGGAGAATATAGCAAGAGTCAGAATTTAATTGAATTTGTTTTCCCCCTCCATATTAAACAAATTTTTATTTAAAAAACTACTTAACATATTTTACTGAAATTTTTTTTATATATTTTATGGGATAATTTGAATATTTTCTAAAACTTTCGAAGCAATTTGTGAAATGTAAATTCGCTTAAAAAATGTTTGAAAAATTAGGTCCCATAGGGTGCAACGTATTTCATTTTTTCAACCCGGGTTAAATCCAAAACTAATTGGGTGATATTATTCATTTATATTTCCGTAGGTCCCACAGACCGTCTGAAGAACATACTAAAATTTCATTTTGATAAAGTCATTTTTACGGCAGTTATAGTGCTAACGGACGAATAGACAGACAGACAGACAAATGAACAAAGTCATAAACACTTTTCAACTATGGTGTAAAGTGTTAAAAAGTTATTTTAATTTTAATATAAATAAATTATTACCTTTTACTTCTTGTAATTCGGTCCAAATTTTTCGTAACATCATTAAAAATCAGTTTCGCATTTATAGATTATCAGATAAAAAGTTTCATCAATTACATATAAAAAAAAAATTCAGATTAGAAAATAACACATTTATCTATTATATTTGGTTAACAGTATAGTAAAAAAGTTTAGGGTAACACAGCGTTGTTAATGCACTTTATTATGTCGAAATCCCTGCAAAACAAATATAACAATTTAATAAAAATTTTAATCATTCTCCATTTATTCCCCATTATTTATTAACTGATACTTATGGTTATATTTTCTATTATTACCATTTCGTCATACTTGCATCATCTAACAGTGCATTTTGCCAGGAGATAAATGAAAGGAATCAGTGGAAGGCCTTGTCTAATTTCTATAGTCTATTCAATACATATTTTATTAATTCTTTAGTTTATTTTACAGGATTAATAATGATTATCATTTTTAACACTTTACCACAAAGTTGAAAAGTGTTTATGACTTTGTTCATTCTGTCTGTCTGTCCGTTAGCACGATAACTGCCGTAAAAATGACTTAATCAAAATGAAATTTTAGTATGTTGTTCACACGGTCTGTAGGACCTATGGGAATATAAATTAATAATATCTGTTATGTGGGTTTTAACCACACGTCCGGTTAGAACGCATAAATCAGTATTGTTTCCCATTGAAACAATCTCCGACATTGGCCGTGTCGAATAAAAATACATGAAATCAAATTATTGGAAAATGAGGACAACGGACATGATATAAAACATTAACAAAATATATTTATTGACAAAAGGAAATTAAAATAATAATAAAAGAACATATTTAATTAATTCAATTAACACTCTTACTAAACCATAATTATTCTCCACTGACATACGTGTTTGACATTTCCTAAATCATAAATATTTTAAGTATATATATTTAAATCCCCTTCATTTAAGTTTTACCGCAAATTCATTCTAATTATTTTACTCAAGTGGAAATTGAATAAGATGTCGAGAGAGTGCGAAAATTAACTAACAAATCGTCATCAGACTGAGTATAAGGATCATGCATTTCGTACCTCCGATACTTCGTTGGATCGTCGCTGGATGCGGAGCCCTTCGACCGCGGAAACGCCGGTCATCGCTGCAGACCTATTTTGGGAGAACTTTTCTCTCCGGAGCACAAAACCAATTCTCTGTTCTCTCTGAAAAATTACACACTCTCTCGAACGTCCTTCCGAGAGGTTGGTGGTAGGGGAAGGAGGGTACGGTCCCTGTGGATGCCTCCCCCACTGGGTTCCGGTCTAAATTGGGTGGCACTTCCCGACCGTCCAAACTGTTACCTTACACCTTTCTGGTAGGTCGGACGGTCTGGGTTTTAACAACAACACTCTCTCGAACATCCGAAAAATGTCTCCTCCTACACAATTAAGCCCCAGGTTTGTTACTGGTTCCCCCAATTGAAGCCCCTGGTATTTTCATTGGATATTTCCAAAAATGCCCAGCTATTGGGTGCTGTGATGACAGGAGGATGTCGATCACCTCAGAATTAATATCTGGCAGGTGGACCGCGGGTTCTCACGACCTTGCGTGCACGTGTAGCCAAACCGGACAAGGGTCAGCTCTCCCCAAGAGCGCCCTGCTGTGCGCCCCTCTGTAACTGAGCCATCGCTGTCCATATTTCCCAGAAACATGGCTTGCTCATCCTTTTGCAGGTGTTCTCTTAGGGAACTGTATATGAATTGAAGGAGAAGTACAGGGACCATCTTTGTAGGTTGTACTCCCTCCATAATTCGCAATGTCCCATGTTTGCCTTGGGACAATATCATCCAATTAGTTTTGGATTGAACCCGGGTTGAAAAAATGAAATACATTGAGCCCTATGGGACCTAATGTTTCAAACATTTTTTAAGCGGATTTAAAATTCACAAATTGCTTCGAAAATTTTAGGTAATTTTCAAATTGTTCCATAAAATATATAAAAAAAATTCAGCGAAATATATTCAGTGGTTTTTTAAATAAAAATTAAAATAATAATAACACCTCTTATATGAAGCGATCACGTGACCATGATTTGAGAAGATCACGTGACCCACTTCAAAATGATATATGGCATCCATCTTGTCTCAAAATCGTGATTTTTAAAGTTCTTTTTAATTCATATTGAGTGCTGTATCCGTCCTAAAACCACTTTATTTTTGCTTAAATTCTGTGCATATACATACTGAAGCCATGCAATTACAATATATTTGAGTTTAAATGCTCATCCAAATTTGATTATTTTTACAACGAAGCCTATTTTTCACCTATGTAAAATGTAAACAGCAAAATATGTAGAATGAGTTGTATTAGAATTGCTGTATTTCTTTAACACAAAATCATTTAGTTCATGGAGTCTGCATAGCTGATATGAATGAAATATTCATCGATTATACAAATAGAAGGACGATTTTTTTCGATGAAGTTTTACGCATATAGTTTAATTACTTGTAGCTCCATGGTCTTAATTTTTAAATAAAATAAATTATTATAGTATTGTGATGAATGACGTGAATGGGAAATTATTTATGAATGAAATGCTGCTTTCCTAGAGAGAGCCAGGCACGTTATTTTTTGTATGACGTCATTTGAATGAATTTCAGTTGTTTTCGATGACGTTTTCAAATATAATAAATTATCGTAGTATCATGATAATTCTAAAAATATTACCGTGGAATGTATTGCATTTTAGAGATATTTAAACCAGGCAATTTATATTTCAATGCCTTCATTTGTATGAAGTTCATTTTTTTCAATGAAGGTTTAAGTTTTCAAATATAATAAATTAATGTAGTATTGTGATAAGTTTTAAAATATTACCGAGGAATGTATTGCATTTTAGACATGTTTAAATAAAATTGTATTGAAGTTGGAAAGTGTTTCATAATCAATGCTTTAAACATGATTGATCCTTCTTGTTATCTATGTATTAATAAGCACTCGTTATATTTTGAATGCAGTTTGTCTGATTTTTATACTCGCTAATACTTTAGAATGGATTTTCTATTTACAATTTTTAAGAATAGTAACATGGACATTACTCTATAGGGTTGGCAACATCTTTTTTCCACATTATGTTGAGATGGTTTAGCTGCTGTAACTTCTACACACGTGTAAGCCAATTTTATTTTTCCAATTTGTTCAATTCTTTTTGGCTTTTTAAATTTCTCAGTTATTTTCCATTTTTAGCACATAGGAGCTGCTATTGACCTTCTGTTCATAGTAACAGGCCAATAATTGAAATGTGCTAATTGAAGCTGATGTATAATAGTTGCCGACTGAAGATTTTACTATTAGATCACCTTTATTCTATTATTTGATAATCCATTTTTTAAAAATATTTTTGTTTTAAATATAATGGGTGGATTCTGACATTCTCTTGTTTGGTATTTGAATATTTTTGTTTGTTATGAATACTGTTTCGCCTCAATAGTTCTATTTTAATTCATCGTTATTACTAATATAAATAAATAAATATATATATATATATATATATATATAGATATATATTCATATCTGCAAAGTATCCTTAATTCTTTTAGCATGCTTCGGTATTTATGAAATTTTTATTTGCAATCTATTTAAATTTATGCTGCATTTGCGCTAAATTTAGTAATAGAATATGTTGTTAATTTTTGATTACACTTTTGTCCAATGTTAATAGTACTCTCACTCTCCTATTTTTATCGGTTATTTTTTTTTTGTTTATGTTAATACATTTAATGTTGGATTATCTGTATTATAAATTGACCTCCTCTTTACTGTTTATTAAATTTGTTAAATTATTTTATTAATTTAGTTAAATTGTGTTGTTATAATTAGTAGATTGCTATTATTCTTATTTTAAGCTAATACTATACTTAGTTGTTATAAGTCTTATTATTAGTTGTTTAAGCCTTTTTAGTTGCAGACTCTAGCAGCTGTACTTCTCCCTTGCTTTTAGGATTGCGCGATTTGTTGGCAAGCCCTTCCCTCTTTTCTGTTACTAGGCACAACTCAAGCTCAAGGCCCTGCGCCCCCCGGGGCGCACCCAGTCTATCCCCCTCTTTTCCTACGCTGTTGGGAGCCCGCTTGGGCCCCAACATTCAGTCTTCTGAAGACTTGGGGAAGAGCAGGACTTCGGTTCTGCCCCCCCCCAAGCATCTCTTAGTTCTCAGCTACCTCTTAGTTGATTTAATGACATTTTACTACTTCCTTTTTCATTTCTTTTTTCCTTTTCTTCTGGAGTTTAAAGGGAGGAAGCCTTTCCTCTCCTGGGTACTCCACTAACCCCGTCCTTGAGTTGTTATAAGTCTAGTGCTGCCATCTACCGTTATTCGTTCTTACTTTTTGTTAATTTCGCTTTTTTGTTATGGGTTATTAAATATTTGTGTTTAGTATATTTGTATTGGTGAATTATTGAAGCTCTTTTTAACTGTACTTTTCAGTACAATCATTTTATTTTATTATTACTTATTTGGAATGGATTTTAAGTGAATTCAACTTTTACACTATAAGTATTATTTAATACTTAGTCTTTTATTTAATCCAGATCAGAATTGATAGTAACTATTACTTTAAATCTTTTCTTATTATTTTGTAATATCCTCCTTATTAACATTAGGATTAGATTTCACATGGACTTAGTTGTTTATACTTATTTATCTATAAGCATATTATTTTACTTCTGTTATATTTTGTTCTCTATGTTATATTGTCATACTAATAATTAATCTTATACTATTATTAATTACACAACTTATACGATGTAGTGACTGGCAAATATATTTATACTTATTATTATATAATTTGATAGATATTGCCCGGTATTTTCGATTCATGTTGGGAATTGTCTAGACAGATATCAATTTACCAACATTGTGCCATGGATAGTTTTGAATATAATAATTACCCTGCTAAAAATTAGAATTTCAATAAATATAAGAATAAAAATTGCAAAACTTGCCCTTCTGCTTCTAATATTCAAATCACGAACCAAAATAGCCATTTGCCTTTCTGTAAAAATTTTAATTGCATATATCGACTATCTTGTAACATTTGCAATTTATCTTATATAGGACAAACTAGTAATCCCATTCATTTACGAATGAATGTTCACAGAGATCACGTCAAAAAATATATCCTCAATAATAATTTTCTTCCAGCATCTAATAAAATAGAATATAAATATTTTGCTAAACATGGGTTTGAAAATATTACTATACATATTTTGGATATAAATACTAATAAGATAGAATTTTTTTCGAAAACTTCTATATTAAATCAAATTGTACTTTTTCCCCATATGGATTAAATCAATTATATTTAAATGGTAATATTGTAAAAGATAACTTTGTAGATAATCAATATTCTATTTTTAATCACCTTTTTTTGAAACCCCATTTAAATAATAGAAACTCAGATAATCTCAAAAGATTTAAAAGCGGCAAAGGAAGCTCCATACTTCATGATTATAAAGCTGAGATTAAATGTATACATCATCAATTTAACAGCACTTTTCAATGGGAATTGATAAAATCTTGGGCATTTGCGGTTAGGAAAAAAGAGTTAAATAATATTTATGCCATTTTCTTAAAATTAAATCTAACTAATGAACATTTTAATCATATTTTCTATGATTTGCTCATTACAAGATCATTACTAGTAGTATTTAAAAATAAAGCTTAATCATTTTCATAATAATAATACCTCTACTAATTCTTATTGTGTGATATCTTTTAAACATCTAATTTATAATTCTATAAATTTTGGGTCTATATTTAAGAAATTCAAACACTTATTGCCTATTGAGGACTTGAATGTTATTAAGACTTTTAAATACAACAAGCCTAATGGTAGATCTATTTTTAATTACAATGAAATTTCACAATCTCTCGCTATAGATAAAGATTCCATGTCAGATGTAGATAATGATTGTATTTGCAAGGTAGACGAATATGCTAAATACATGAATCCACACTTGGGCCATATAGTTACAGGAGACTCAGCAATAGTTAAAGACGAAACGTTAAGGACAATTATGTCATTTGATACAAAATTTAGGTTACTATCTTGTAATAACTTTTTTAAAGTTTTAAAGTCAATAAATATTGATCTTGATAAATATATTTATAAATTAGCTTCTAAATATGCTCTGCCTTTAGAGGCATTTAATACGTAGAAATTTACTTTATTAAAATTTATTAAAAATACTTTTTATAGTATTAAATTCTGAATCTATATATAATATTGATAATTTAAAACATTACATTAATGATTTACAAAGATCTTTTGTTATTACTTATGCTGATAAAGCCTCTAATAATTATGTTATTATCTGTAAAAAATTCTATATACAATTTCTGTTAGATTATTTAAAGGACAATAGTTAATTTAAACTAGATTCACACTGCATTAATAGTATCAAACTGAAAATTATCAATATGTATAGTGATTTAAATATTAATTATAAATTTCTTAAATTTCCATATATATATAGTGCTTATTCCTAAATTTCATAAAAATCATATTAAATTTAGAACAGTAACAAGTGGTCATAATACTTTCTCTACTACTGCGAGTAAATTACTACTAAATTATTTAATTGTAATAAATGATAGTTTACGTTTACGCATATAGTTTACGCATATAGATAGTTTACGCATAGTTTACGCATATAGTTACGCATATAGTTTACGCAATGACTACCTTATTCTAAATAATAGTAAAGAATTAAAGAATAAATTAACATCACTAGGTAAACTAATTGGATTTCAAACTTTTGATTTTAAAGATCTTTTTAATAATATTAAGATCTCTGATCTTTATGTAGTAATTTTAGCTCTATATAATGCTTATATTACTAATCAATCTACTCATACTATATTTACCAATTTTCCTAAACTTCCTCTCTCACTTTGTTCTTTTCAATAATTATATATTTCAAGGTAATAAATTATACTTACAAGTCTCAGGGGTTTCACAAGGTGGCTATAGTAGTAGTATATTAGCTAATATATATCTTCATCATTATGAAAAATCTTTTACTTCCATAGATTATAAAATTTACACATATGTTGATGTTCTGATTTGTTTGGTTTTTATAGACAACTGTGTCGTAGATATAGATTTCTATCCGGATAATTTGGAACTAATTCCTAATGAATCCACTATTAGTAATAACATTAGTTTTATGGATTTAAATCTAATGTTTGAATCTACTAATAGGATAGTTATTAATTTATATGATAAAAAATACTTTTTAAATTTTAACATTACTAAAATATTACCATTTTATTCCTGTAACTCGATTCAATTGTTTAGAAATATTATACTTAATCAACTTTTTAGAATTTATAGATTATCAGATAAAAAAATATCCAGCATATTTAGTAAATGGTATAGTTAAAAAGTTTGGAATGGTTGAATATACTTAAATTCTCTCTTTAGTATCTTATATTAGCCAGACATCCACTTTCTGTTGAATGGTTGAATGGTCCACTTTCTGTTTGGAATGGTTGAATATACTTAAATTCTCTCTTTAGTATCTTATATTAGCCAGACATTCACTTTCTGTTGAATGAGCATTACCATGTATTTACGTCCCCTTATAATTTAGCCTCTATATTTTCTTTTATCATCTGCCCCTTTATTTTGTAGCTCTTACTGTTGAATATCACCTTTTAGCCTTTTCGCATTATTGTTATTTATTTCTCATGATTAGCAACAGCAGTTCTCAACTTTTTATTTTTTGCGATTGGCAACATTGGTCTCTTTATTCAAGGCTCCAATGGTTTAGACATATGCAGTGTTTTTTTTTCAGGTATTCTTGTTTCCTATAATTTTTCAATCTTTATGCACGTCGTCCAAGTTACAAGTGTTTATAGATATAATCTATCACTGATATCAGAAACATGCATTTTGTGTTCATTTTGATGAAATACTTGGACTTGATTAAGAGTTTTATCGAAATGAACAATTCATCTGTTTAGGACTAGGGCATGTCCACGTGTAAAGCTTTAATGCTTGGATTTTATTTTATTTTCTATTATCGATTCCTTTCTATTGATGTTTGTTGTTTGTCTTTAGCTTGATGACTAGAGGTTTTCTTTTTATATTCCACTTGATTGATGATTCGATGTTTGATACTTTTTTATTTGTTAGGCATTTTTTAATATTGGGGTTTGTTGAGTTGCAACTTCTCTCTATTCTATTTATTGGATTTTCAAACTATTATATATATATGTATATATATCTATATATATCTGGCATATGGACAGGAAATACATTATATATATAATGTATTTCCTGTCCATATGCCAAAGACATGTCTAAAACTTTTTGCTTTGACAGGGGAAAAAGTTTAGGTAAAGTTTTGACACTATTTCTGACTGGTAAAAATATTTTGTCGTAAGTTAGGGGTTAGATTTTAGAAAAGTATGACATAATGACCAAGAAATCAAAAAAATAAAAATACAATTATCAATTTCGTCCATTGTATAGATTTCTTTTGTTGTATTTTTCACATTGCCTGCAATACATGGTAATGTATAGGAAAAGTATTGGAATCATGCCGAAAATTGCAACTCTAGTTTTCGACGGATTTACACGTTTTTGGACTTCTAAAATATGAAACAACTACTTTTAGCGTGACTTCTGTGCATCTGTGTGTCTGTCTATGCAATGTATGTGCCCTACCTCAAAAGCTAATCGACCAAATTTAATAAAATTTGGGCGACCCTGGTGTTGATTAGTTTTGGGTAAGATTCGGGATAAAAGAACCCACCTTTTTTGCGAAATAGCCCACAAAAATTGCTTATATTCACTCTGAAAAACGAATAGAACAAATTGTACAAAAGTTAGTAAATAAGTCACTTATAGGTTACCCTGGTATTGATTAGATTTTGGTACGATTCGGAAAAAATAACCTGCCTTTTTTGTGAAATGGTCCGCAAAAATCTTCAAAATCTAAAATAAAAAAGTACGTATGCTCAAATATAATGCTTGTTCTATGCGTAATTTTCAACGATAAAAAGAATAATACCAGCCCCTTTACTCTAGGACAAGCAGTAGTTCTTGAGATATTTTTGTTTATTCGCATTTTCGCTACGCCACCTTTGAAAATAAGTCCAGTTACCAAATGAAAACGAAAATGGAATTAAAAAAACAAATTCAGTGCAACTTTAAATCATTATGGGTATTATTTTGTGCTATTAAACTCACTTTAATTAATTATTGAAGAAATAAAGGGAACGTGAATATGAGTCTGCAGCGAAAGAGCGCGTGCAGCCCACATCAGATTTTTTTTTATAGAGTACGCTTCTGTGTGCGAAAATGTAAATGACTAATGAAAATTATGATTTTTTGTAGCATTTGATAAAAGAAGGTTTGAAGTACAATAGGTGACGATCAAAATAATTTTAACCCATACAGTTTGAGAAGAACCTTACTGCCTTAGCTGAGACTCGAACCACGCATTTCCGAAATAATGGAAGAACTGAAATCGTGTCGAAAATTGCAACTTGAGCTTCCGACGGATTTGCACGTTTCGAGCGCCTTAGAATAGGAAAAGCTATTTTTACCGTGACGTATCTCTCTCTCTGTGTGTGTGTGCATGCGCGCTTGCCTCTACTGTGTGTGTGTGTGTGTGTGTGATGTTTTGTCCATTCTAACTCAATAATAGACCAAATTTAATAAAATTTTATATGTACGTCACTTGTGGGTGTCCCTGGTGCTGATTAGATTTTGGTATGATTCGGGAAAAAGGAATCAGCCTTTTTTTGCGAAATGGTCCGCAAACATCGACAAAATCTAAAGTGAAGGATTACTTGTATTCAAATGCATCAATTAAATGCTTGTTTGATACGTACTATTTGATGATGAAAAGAATAAAATCAACCCCATTACTCTCGGAATAGTCGTTCTTGGTATATTTTAATTTTTTACATTTCTGCTACGCCGCCTACAATCCGTTACCAAATGAAAACGAAAATTGAATTAAAAGTGCAAATTCAGCGTAATTTCAAAAAATCTAATGTGAACAACATATGACTTTCCTTATGACTTGCAATGCATTTTCTCCTTTTACAGTAAAAAAAAAAAATCTGATGTGGACAGCACATGAATTTCCTTATATAATACAATGAATTTACAACTTTTATACAGTTAAAAAATGTGTTTCTTATAGTAGATACTTATATTCTATCCAAGATATTGAATTTTCTTTATTTAGTCGTCATTTTCATTGATTTAGCGCCATTTTTATCCACTTGGCGAGATTTTCGTTAAATTGGCAACATTTAAAAATCCCGCGAAGTTGGCGGCATTCCGCTAATTCGTCGCCAAAATCTCGCCAAGCGTTATGGACGGAGAAATAAGTTATTCTTACAGCAGACTATTGGCGTTCAAATACAAAAGTATTACTCAAAGTATCTTTTCTCGTGAATGGAACGAGTTAGATTCACGAGAATGATGTCACCCAATTTATCGCATGATATTACATATGAAAAGTGAACATGTTTCTCAAGAGTTAATATTTTTTTTAATTTATTGGATTTTTTGAAAAATTTATTTGAAAAATGTGCAATATCTCGAGAACGGTTCATGCTAGCGTTCTAAAGTTTATGTCAATCGTTTTCTAAGGAAAAATTATACAAGAAATGTCTATTTGCGTAACTTTATTAAAGGTTTTGATTTTTTGATGATTTTTTCAAAATTTCACTCGAAAATTTGAAGGGGGGGGGGGGTTCTGAACATTCGATTATGTTTTAAAACAATAGGCTTCCACTATTCACGGATTGTGATTTTTGTACCAAATTTCATTCGAACCGCTCCATTCGTTCGTGAGATATCGTCTCAACAGACTCACTGACACATACGCACACACACACACACATACACACACAGACATCACCTCAAAAATACTTGATTCGTGATCAGGGTTGCTTGAAACGTGCTCTCCAGTCGAAAACTCGAATTCGAAGTTTGGACTCCATCACAATACTTTCCTTATACATTATGTATTGTATATGAGGAAAGTAATAACGTATAAGATCCACGGCACTGTGTTTTTATCATTGAATTGTACATTTGACGATTTTCCGGATGATAACATGTAATGCTATTTCAAAGTACCCAATTAGCTTATATTTTACACAACTCTAAATTAATAATTATTAATATTGATAGCATTTTCAATCAGCGATATAGGCCATTTATTAAAATATTTTAATAATTAATTTATCAGTTAGGCTTAATTTTCATTAATTTAGCGTCATTTTTGCAATTTTGACGAAATTTTTGTCAATCTGGGACGAAATATCGCCAAGCAGGCGATATTATTCTCCAAGTTTGCCAAATACATCACTAAGTGTTACAGACAAACGGAGAAAAGAGCATTTCTTATATATTAGAAGGTATATTCGTCATATGACGAAACTCAGAATTTGCGAAACATTACTTCCCATATGGCGTCGTTTTTATCAATTTGTCGACATTTTTGTCACTTTGGCAACATTTAAAATAGTCGCCAAGTTGTCGACGTGCCACTAAATTTCTCACCTAGCGTTACGTACGGCCGGAAAGACGGAGAAATAGGTTATTCTTAGAGTCTCCTTATGTTTTGTCCAAGACATTGAATTTTCACCAATTAGTCGTCATTTCATTGATTCAGCGTCAGTTTCATCAATTTGACGAATTTTTATCAATTGGGAACCATACATCTATTTTCCTATATATATTTTCCTATGAATGAAATGAGCTAGATTCACGAGAATGATGTCATCAAATGTATCGTATGATATTACATATGAAAGGTGTACATATTTCACAACAGTTGATATTTCTTTTTATGTGATTTTTTGATAAATTTATTTGAAAAATGTGCAATATCTCAAGAGAGGTTCATGCTAGCGTTCTAAAGTTTAAGTCAATCGTTTTCAAATGAAAAATTAAATAAGAAATAGCTATTTAAGTAAGAAATAACTATTACGTTTTGATTTTAAGCTTTTCTCAAAATTTAATTTCAAATTCAAGAGTGATTCTGAACATTAAATTGCGTTTAAGAAGAGTTGGCTTTCAGTGTTTACTGATTGTAATTTTTATACCAAATTTCATTCGAATCGCTTTATTCGTTCGTGAGATATCGTCTCCATACACGCACACACACACACATACTTCCACACACACACACTTTAACACACACACATACACACTTTCACACACACACGCACACACTTTCACACACACACACACACTTTCACACACACACACATACACACACTCACACACACACAGACATTAATCACCTCACAAATGTTTGATTTGTGTTCGGGGATGCTTGAATGTTCAGGGATGCTTGAAACGTGCTCTCCCGTCATAAATTCGAATTCGAATTCTCGGCTCCATCACAATATTTTCCTTATTATACTATATATATATATATAAGGAAAGTAATAATTATGCGTGTTATTTTGTGGAATTAAACTCAATTTTATGAATTATTAAAGAAATAAAGAGAAAACGAAATTGAATCTGTAGGGGATGTCACGTTCTGCCCACATCATATTTTTTATACTTACCTCAATACGTAGAGGTTTGACGAGGACAAACTTCCTGCTTTCTAGTGCTGGACTGATGACTACAAAGGCGAGCTTCCCGAAGAGATATGGGGAGCTGAAATCCACGGCTTGCATTCGTCTGTTGCTTATAGACAAAGTGGCAATGCTGAAGATGGCTTTCTGCATAGGGATTTATTTCCAATGAGCCGCATGTAGGGAATTGAACTGATTACAATAATCGAAATTTAGCAAAAATACAGGGTTCTTAGGTACAGGGCCGTAGCCAAAGGCGAAATTGAAGAGGGCCTGGAGTGAAATTCAAGGGGGGGGGGGGGGCACTCCACAGTCTTAAAGGAGGGGATCCCCAAAAACACAATTAATCATTAGCATTATATAAACCATATAAACCATATTAGCATCATATAAACCATAATAGTTACTATTACATATTTCAATTCATATACATTATTAACAGATAATTGCATATTTATATTTGCAAGCTAAGAGCTGATTATTAATATCCATATAGATACTATACATCAATATTGATATATAACTAGCCGAATAGCCGTTGAAAATCAACGGTCTCACAATAAGCAACCCCTGAATAGCATAAATTTTTGAACAATTCACATTTCACACATTTTCTTAAAATCGAAAATTTTGGTGTGCCGAACCCCCTAAAGAAGAAAATATTAGAAAACTGAAATTGCTCGCTTTCTTCCTTTCGAACTATTTATCCGCACAACAAATTTGAAGTCTCTACCTCATACTGAAGCATGCAATTTTATTCAAAACTGAAGCATGCAAATTTGTTCAAAAAACCCTCTGTCAGCAACAATGCACATTCAAATGTGTGGCAGGTCGTAGTAATACGGCTTTTTGATAAATATATATTGCCATTCATTACAGTTCGATGGTAGTGTCGATGCCTATTAATTAGACAATGTTATTCAACTTCGTAATTGGCTTTTTTCACTATCGTGCTTTGTTGTACGTTATCGGCATATCGTAGTACGTTATCGTCACTAGCAAAATTCTCAGCTAGGGGCTTTGCAATCTTTTTTATTCAACCGAGCATAGTCACTTTAATATAGTTCTAACGTGCACATTCATAGATCTTTCCTTACAAAGTTATAGGGGCAAGAAAAACTTGAGTAACGTATAAAAGCACAAATTACACAATAATGCAGCATACATCTGTTTTAAGGATACGCTGGATTCCCTTCATCAGTGCCAGAGAATCAACAACTCCGATGTTCAAAAGAGGAATAGTCCATTCCTCTTTTTCTTTTGGAGAAAGCAGCATGACGAACAATTCAGCCAATCAGAAAGCAGCACAAAAAACAAACATTCCATTCCACAGCCCAGACCCGAGGGCTCACCAATGAGGTCGAACATCTAAGATTCTCGGGCCGGGAAAATTCAACGACCCCCCAGCACAAAACAGAAACGACAAGCCACACTATCGGACAGGACAGAAAAAAACGCCGAACCCATCACGCAATGAGCGCACCACCCGGGACACCACAGGAGACAACAGACCAACGCCTCATCAGACGAGGCCAGACGCCACAAGACCCGGCAAGGAACGCCGACGAGGACGAACGGAACCTCCCCCCAGGAGACCACAGACCCGCCCGCAAAGGAATCAACCAGGCAACCCGCGCAACCACAAAGCGGCGACGCCCAACACCCACAGAATATTTATTAAATTTAATATGTCGGCATGGCTCCGCGGGGGAGACTTTTAAATTAACCAACAAAGAACAAACAGTCCAGCCAATCAGAAAGCAGCACGAAGAACAGTCCAGCTAATCCGAAATGAAAAGTAATAAACCTCTCTGTTTCTTCCTTTTGCGCTCATTCCTGTTTTGAATTTCGGGTTTGTTGGTTCTCTTGCATTGACGAAGGGGATACAACGTATCCTCGAAACAGCTGTATGCTGCATTATTGTATTATTTGTACTTTTATACGTTGTTCAAGTTTTTCTTATCCTTAGCACACAGAGTATTTTACTTACTGAAGGGATAACGATGTTTAAGGACTTTACTTCATTGTAAAATATGTGCAAGCATGTTACTAAAAGTGTCAGGGGAAGCAGATGTCCGTAATGGGGAGTAAGACTACTGATAGTTATGATATATATTGTATATATATATATACATATAAGGAAGGATAAAAAATTTCGGAGACTACTGATATCTCCAACCCTTGGAGGAGAGGGGAACTATTTTACTGTGGCGTAGAGGCAGATGTGACGCGAGATGTGAAAAGGAAGAAGCAGGTCCACAGAGCAGAGTTTTTCCAGATAACGCGTGTCAGTGAACTGTAGTCGTTCGCGATCGTCGAAAATGGAAAGGGCGTTTGAAGAACAACGTGCGAATATGAAATTCTGTCAGCGTTTGGTGAAATCGCTGACAGAAACATTGCACCTGCTGCAGCAGGTGCAATGTTTCGACTACAGTTCACTGAAATACATTGTCTGAAAAACACTCGCTTCTTCCTTTTCACATCCCGCGTCACATGTGCCTCTACGCCACGGTAAAATAGTTCCCCTCTCCTCCAATCAGGGTTGGAGATATCAGCACAGGTCTCCGAACTTTTTGATCCTACCTTATACATTTATAATATTTTTTTAATGTTTTTTAAATTTTTATTTATAATGTTTTCTTATCATGTTCTTTTTAAAATATTCAACAGCTTGTCGTATAGTCTTTTTGATGTCACATTTACATTTCAGTACACCTTCCTTTCACTTTTGCTATACAGAACATTTTCTATTAATGATAATTCTCAGGTATATATAATACAAGTAAAATAAAAATTCTTCAATTATATATTCTTAAATATACAAAGCTGGAATTTTCACAAACGCCTGTAATTGTGGCTTTTCTTAACAGTTTACCGAAATTATCGACAAAGTAGCTGAAAAAAATAAGAAACTGTTGCAAAATGTTTTAAAGTGTAGAAACTCTACATACTATATATTGTGAGGAAAGTAAAACATTGTAAAGTAATAATTATAAAGTTGGCATTCTAAAGTAACAATCCATTACCCCACTTGCAATAAGTCCTACAAATCCAGTCCAGGTACCATTTGGCAATTTGCTTCCAAATTCCCCGTCTGTGTTATTCAGGTATATCACTCTAAAATGAAAAAAAAATTCTGTTATGAGTCAAAATACGTAGTTACTGTATTTATAGAACTATATTTTGAAAGAACTTGCCTAAAATTTAATTTCATCTTCAAAGTTTTCAGGAGGTCATATTCCATTCCTTCATATTCCATGTCTTCATATTTATCCCCGCCTTTGCTTTTCACAAAAAACGGATTCTCCTGCAAGGAAAAATCTGATGTGAATATCACATGAATTTCCCTAGAGATCAAATACATTTTCACTTTTCTTTCTTTTGTAATTCATTAGATCGAGTTTAATTCCACAAAATAAGACAGACGATTTGTTTAAATTGCACTGAATTTGCGAGTTATTTTTCAATTTTCGTTTTCATTTGGGGACTGGACATATTACTTTCCTTATATACATAGTGTATAAAGAAAGTATTGTGACGGGGTCGAAACTTCGAAGTCCAGTTTTCGACGGGAGAGCACGCTTCAAGCATCCCTGATCAAGAATCAAACATTTTTGAAGTGATGTCTGTGTGTGTGTGTATCAGTGAATCTGTGGAGACGATATCTCTCGAACGAATGGAACGATTCGAATGAAATTTGGTACAAAAATCACAATCCGTGAATACTGGAAGCCTGTTGTTTTTAACCGCAATGGAATGTTCAGAACCCCCTAAATTTTCGAGTGATATTTTGAAAAAATCATCAAAAAATCAAAATCTTTAATAAAGTTACCCAAATAGACAGTTCTTATGTAATTTTTCCTTAGAAAACGATTAACATAAACTTTAGAACGCTAGTATGATCCGTTCTCGAGATATTGCACATTTTTCAAATAAATTTCTCAAAAAATCTCATAAATTAAAAAAATATATTAAGTGTTGAGAAACATGTTCACTTTTCATATGTGATATCCTGTAATAAATTGGGTGACATCATTCTCGTGGATCTAGCTCGATCCATTCAGGAGAAAATATACTTTGAGTAATACTTTTGTATTTGAACGCCAATAGTCATTTATCTGGTATAAGAATATCTTATTTCTCCGTCCATAGCGCTTAGCGAGATTTTGGCGACAAATTTGGCGGAATGTCGCCAACTTGGCAACTTTTTAAATGTTGCCAAATTAACGAAAATCTCTCCAAATAGATAAAAATGACGCTAAATCAATGAAAATGACGACTCATTGAAGAAAATTCAATATCTTGGAAAGAATATAAGTATCTACTATAAGAATAACATATTTTTTAACTGTAAAAGTAGTAAATTCATTGCATTATATAAGGAAAGTCATGTGTTGCCCACATCAGATTTTTTTTTCAAAAGCGGCGGGCAAAATACGAAAAATGAAAATAGCTCGAGAGTGGTTATATCTAGAGTTATGGAGTTGGCCTCATTATTTTCTCTCCGCAGGCGGTATGCCTATATCACCACCGGAGAGAATCTCGTGATCCTAGACGGGGGGTATATTCGCAAAATGGAAAAATTTTTTGGGTTTTCATTTTTCAGAAACTATTTTCGAGAATGGCAACGGTTTTGTCTTCGTGGCCTTGTACGAGGGTATTGTGAGAAAACTTTAATTTTTTTTACTTAATTAATTTGTTAATTAGATAAAGGATGTGTGTCACTAAACTTTTTGAGAGATGGCAACACGGTAGAGGCGGTATGCTACGCAAACGCCACATAGCGGCGAAAAGGGATGCTTGATTTGAAAGTTTGAACTTGGGAATTTTTTAAGTGATTCAAAGAAACTTTTTAAGAAATGGCAACACGGCAGAGGCGGTATGCTCTGCCATCGTTATCTAGCTGCAAAAAAGGGTGCTGGATTTAAAAGTTGAAACTTCGAGTTTTTTCAGTGATTCAAAGAAACTTTTTGTAGGGTGGCAACACAATAGAGGCGGTATGTGCGGTATGCCCAGGCGGTATGTGCGGTATGCCCATACCGTAACACCAGCGCCACATCGTGATGGAAAGGGATATTAGGTTGAGTTTTAAACTTTTAAAGACGTTACAAATATTTTTTAAAGTTAACTGTGAATTGAAACGGAGCATTTTTTAAATGTGAGTATCCCATATGAAACATTTTTTAAAAATATAAACATTGGAATAGACATATGCAAATGTCCATCACGTGAAAATTTAATAAATACAAGTTTTCTACTTTAAAAAAAATGACAAATGTAATTTTCAACGGTTCAAAAACCGACAAATGCGATTTTGTGTGTAGTAAAATATAACAAATGCAATTTTCATCGTTTCAAAAACAACATGTGTGCCAATTTTCCTATGGAAAGTAACATGTCTTTTCGCAAGTGTGCTATTTTCTGCCAAAATTTAACACATACAAGTTTTCTGCTTTAAAAAAAATAGCAAATGTGAGTTTTCAGTACTTCAAAAACTTTTAAATGTGATTTTGTAAGCAGTAAAATTTAACACAAGTCATTTTCTTTTCTTTAAAGAATGCACTGTAAGCTTTCCCATCCTACATGGAGCATATCTTAAATGCAAGTGCTGCTATCCTTATGCAGTAGAATTACCCTTACTACGTGTCTTAAAATTTTTTTAAATGTGAATGTCTTAAAATATGGTATTTGTTAATTAAAACAAAGAAACGTGAAGAGTATTTTAAAAATTAGATGAAAGAATGAATTTTTTTTTAAATTGTTGACCTACCACAACCAGTTACTTTCCATTAGATGAAAAACAACAGGTGTTCATCCAATGTAAATTAACGCTACAATTTAACGATAAACTTAATGAAATTTCAGGATCTTCTATTAAAAAATATTTCTTCTTCAAAGTCTTCAATGTTTAAACCTTGTAAAATTGTATAAATGTGGACCCACCCCCGCCCGACGTATATAATACACCGCCACACTTTATTTCGTACATTTATTCTTCTTAGATCTTCATAGATCTTCATGAAATTTTAAGATCTTCTATTAAGAACATTTCTTCTTTAAAGTCTTGAATGGTATTCTTCAAAGTCTTGAATGTTTAAATTTTGTTAAATGTTACAAATGTGGGCCCACTTCCATTCCCGGTGTAAGAACACCCCCACAACTTATTATGCATATTACTTTCCATGCAAAACATGGTAATACATAGGCAAAGTATTTGAATCATGCCGAAAATCGCAATTCGAGTTTTCGACAGATCTACACGTTTTGAGACCTCAAGATATATGAATAAACTATTTTTAGCGTGACGTCTGTGTGTCTGTCTGTCTGTGCAATGTATGCATCCACTCTAAAAAACTAATGAACCGAATTTCATAAAATTTGGGAGGTAAGTCACTTGGGTGTGACCCTGGTGCTGATTAGTTTTTGGTAAGATTCGGTAAAATAGAACCTGACTTTTTTTGCAAAAAGGCCGGCAAAAATCTCATGTATCCACTCTAGCTAAAATACTAATTAGCCAAATTTCATAAAATTTGGTAGATAAGTTACCTGTGGGATACTCTGGAGCTGATTACATTTTAGTACGATTCGAAAAAGAACAACCTGCCTTTTTTTAGAAATGGCCAGCAAAAATCGCAAAAACAAAACAAAACAAAAAAAAACAGGACTACGTATGCTCAAATGTAGGGATTAAATGCTTGTTTTATAAGTAAATTTTGACGAGGAAAAGAATAAGACCAAATTCATCACATAGAATTAACCGTTCTCGAGATATTTGAGATTTCTTGCATTTTTGTTACGACACCTTTGGAAAAATGTCCAATTACTAAATAAAAACACAAATTAAATTAAAAATGCAAATTTAGTGTTATGTTGTGCAATTAAACTCAATTTAATGAATTATTAAAGAAATAAAGAAAAATGAATTTGAGTCTGCAGGGAAAGTCATGTGCTGTCCACATAAGATTTTTTTTATTCTTCATGGATCTTGAAGTGTGCACATACCAAACTGCTTATGCCATCATTTAACATATAGCGTTTATCAGCAAAAAGTGATAAAGCAACTTTATTCACTTCAATGTAACGTTTATGGTTATCGTGGTTAATTCTTTTAGGAGTTGTTTGTCTTTCAGGTTTTCAAATTAAAGAGGCATTCTTTATAATGATGATGTTTCATTCTCCACGACGTATCTAGTAATCCCCTTGGCGCTTTTCTTCTCTCCTTGTGCTGACAAAAGGGAATACATTTTTATCCTGGAACCGACGAATTCTAGTACAGGCGATTCATTCAGCTCGTTCTTTATTTTCCCGATTACTTTCTGTTGTGAGTTGAATGCAGGAGGTGTGTTGAGGGGTAATCTGAGGTGTCGTATAATTGTGAATGATGGACTATGTCTTTGTAAATTAAGGAGCCCACTTTGACGATAAGATCTTGCAATTTCGTCCCAATAGCTCAACGGTAGAGCGTCGATTGGCCAGTTCGGAGATCTAGGATTCGATTCCCGGTTGGGGCAGCAAGACTCTTTACAAGCTGTCCGTAGTTTGAATTTCATAACACAACAAATCTTTGTCTGTAAAAAGTAATTGTGTTTCTTCACCATATTAGTTCTTTATGTGATTATAGTGGAAGTCGTACAATCGTAATTTAGGTAATTCTAGTAGGATAAATCCGACATAGATTGGATGATTCACCGTTAGGGTGCTTTTGCATATTTTGACTGCCATCAAGTCGTTGTCAAAATTTTACAGGAATGAAAAGTGGACTGTGCAACTAATGTTTACTTTCCTTATATACATAATGTATAAGGAAAGTATAGTGATGTGGTGGAAAATTCGAATTCGAGTTTTCGACGGGAGAGTACGTTTCAAGCATCCCTGATCACGAATCAAACATTTTTGAAGTGATGTCTATGTGTGTGTGTCAGTGAGTCTGTGGAGACGATAACTGACGAACGAATGGACCGATTCGAACGAAATTTGGTTCACAAATTACAATCCGTAAACACTGGAAGCCTATTGTTTTTATACGCAATCGAATGTTCAGAACCCCCCTAAATTTTCGAGTGAAATTTTGAAAAAATCATCAAAAAATCAAAAGTTTAATAAAGTTGCGCAAATAGACATTTTTTATGTAATTTTTCCTTAGAAAACGATTGACATAAACTTTAGAATGCTAGCATGAACCGTTCTCGAGATATTGCACATTTTTAAAATAAATTTCTCAAAAAATCCCATTAATTAAAAAAAAATATATTAACTGTTGAGAAACCTTTTCACTTTTCATATGTAATCTCATGCGATAAATGTGGTGACATCATTCTCGTGCATCTAGCTCGTTTCATTCATGAGAAAAGGTACTTTGAGTAATATTTTTGTATCTGAACGCCAAGAACGCTTATTTCTCTTTATAACGCTTGGCGAGATTTTGGCGACGAATTTGGCGGAATGTCGCCAACTTGGCGACATATTTAAATGTTGCCAAGTTAATTAAAATCTCGCCAAGTGGATAAAAATGACGCTAAATCAATGAAAATGACGACTAATTGAAGAAAATTCAATATCTTGGAAAGAATATAAGTATCTACTATAAGAATACCATTTTTTTAACTGTAAAAGTAGTAAATTCATTGCATTATATTAGGAAAGTCATGTGCTGCCCACATCGGATTTTTTAAATAGTATACATTAGAGTGCATTTTATGCCATTTGAAGTTTGATATGGATTATACAGCAATAAAAATATGTGATGCACGTATATATTCTACATACCGCATCTTTTTAGCCTTGCAGGATGTATTTTAAAATTATAGTATTTGCATGAAAATTCCTTGTGTTGAAAATGGTGTCTTTCAACTAGCGTTTTTCAACCGGCGTTCTTCGGAATCCTCGGGTTCTGCATAGCAATGAATAAAAATCTGATGTGGGCAGCACATGACTTTCTTTATATAACGCAATGAATTTACTACTTTTACAGTTTAAAAAAATATTATTCTTATAGTAGATACTTATATTCTTTCCAAGATATTAAATTTTTGTTAATTAGTCGTCATTTTCATCGATTTAGCGTCATTTTTATCTATTTGGCGAGATTTTTGTTAATTTGGCAACATGTTAAAGTCGCCAAGTTGGCGACATTCCGCCAAATTCGTCGCCAAAATCTCGCCAAGCGTTATGGAAGGAAAAATAAGTTATTCTTATAACAGATAAATGACTATTGGGATTCAAATACAAATGTATTACTCAAAGTACCTTTTCTTATGAATGCAACGAGAGCTAGATCCACGAGAATGATGTCATCCAATTTATCGCATGATATTACATATGAAAAGTGAACATGTTTCTCAACAGTTAATATATTTTTTTTAATTTATGGGATTTTTTGATAAATTTACTTGAAAAATATGCAATATCTCGAGAACGGTTCATGCTAGCGTTCTAAAGTTTATGTCAATCGTTTTCTAAGGAAAAATTACATAAGAAACGTCTATTTGCGTAAATGCATTAAAGGTTTTGATTTTTTGATGATTTTTTCAAAATTTCACTCGAAAATTTAGGGGGTTCTGAACATTCGATTACGTTTAAAAACAATAGGCTTCCAGTATTCACGGATTGTGATTTTTGTACAAAATTTCATTCGAATCGCTCCATTTGTTCGTGAGATATCGTGTCCGCAGACTCACTGACACACACACGCACACACACACACACACACACACACACACACACACACACACGCACACACACAGCAGTTACCTCAAAAATGCTTGAGTCGTGATCAGGGATGCTTGAAACGTACTCTCCCGTCAAAAACTCGAATTCGAATTTTCGACCCGTCACAATACTTTCCTTATACATTATGTATATAAGGAAAGTAACAATGGCGATCGCCGGTCATAGGCACTGTGGAAGAGCAGTCCTGTTCAAATAGCTAAACTCTAGTAGTGGTACAGAACTTTTGTAGTGTTTTTACAGAAACATGACTCCATTTTTACTTTCCTTATATACATAATGTATAAGGGAAGTATTGTGACGTGGTGAAAAATTCGAATTCGTGTTTTTGATGGGAGAGCACGTTTCAAGCATCCCTCATCACGAATCAAACATTTTTGAGGTGATGTCTGTGTGTGTGTTAGTGAGTCTGTGGAGACGATATCTCACGAACGAATGGAGCGATTCGAATGAAATTTGGTACAAAAATCATAAACTGTGAATACTGATAGCCCATTGTTTTTAAACGTAGTCGAATGTTCAGAACCCCCCTAAATTTTCGAGTGAAATTTCGAAAAAATCATCAAAAAATCAAAACCTTTAATAAAGTTAAGCAACTAGGCATTTCTTATGTAATTTTTCCTTAGAAAACGATTGACATAAATTTTAGAAGGATAGCATGAGCCGTTCTCGAGATATTGCACATTTTTCAAGCAAATTTATCAAAAATTCCCATAAATTAAAAAAAACATTAACTGTTGAGAAACATGTTCACTTTTCATATGTAATACCATGCGATAAATTGGGTGACATTATTTTCGTGGATTTAGCTCGTTCCATTCATGAGAAGCGATACTTTGAGTAATACTTTTGTATTTGAACGTCAATAGTCATTTATCTGCTATAAGAATAACTTATTTCTCCATCCATAACGCTTGGCGAGATTTTGGCGACAAATTTGGCGGAATGTTGCCAACTTCACGACTTTTTTAAATGTTGCCAAATTAACGAAAATCTTGCCAAATGGATAAAAATGACGCCAAATCAATGAAAATGACGACTAATCGTCGGAAATTCAATATCTTGGAAAGAATATAAGTATCTACTATAAGGTAAATCTTTTTTTATACTGTAAAAGTTGTAAATTCATTGCATTATATAAGGAAAGTCATGTGTTGCCCACATCAGATTTTTAGAGATAGTAACTCAATAAAGACCTATATAATGATTGTCCTGTATGTGTTTTGTTTTTTCAACCCCATCAAAAGCCCCGGTGATTTAAAAGACTAAATTTTTGTTTACTCATAAATTCAACTTCGAAACAGAACTTGACACAGTCGAAATTTTAAGGGTAAAAAATGCCTGGGTTCACCAAATATGTATACATACTATAAAAAAATATTTACAAATAAGAAAATAAAAATGATTTTATTTATACAGATATAGTAATTCAATAAAGACTTGTATAATAATTATCTTGCGTATATTTGTAGTTCCAAACCTGTCAGAAGCCTCCGGTGACTTAGAAGAGTAAATCTTTGTATACTCATAAATTTAATTGCGGGACAGAACCTAACACAGCCGGAATTTTAATGGGAAAAACTAATTGGCTCACCAAATAGCTATATACTAGCCGAATACTCGCTGAAATTCAACGGTCTCCCATTAAACAACCCTTCAAATAACGCGAATTTTTAACTGTCTGTGTGTCTGTCTGTGTGTCTGTCTGTCTGTCTGTCTGCGCAGATTTGTATCCACTCTAACTAAAAACCTAATTGACCGAATTTCATAAAATTTGGTAGGTATACTTGTGGGCGAATCTGGTGCTGATTAGTTTTGGGTACGATTCGGGATAAAAGAACCCGCCTTTTTTTCCGAAATGGCCCGCAAAGGCTTGTATCCACTTTAGCTAAAAATCTAATGGAGTGAATTTCACAAAATTTGGTAGATAAGTCGCTAGTGGCTGACTCTGGTGCTGATTAGATTTTGGTGCGATTCGAAATAAAATTACCTGCCTTTTTTTGCAAAATGGCCCTCCAAAATCGCCAAAATTTAAAATAAAGAACTACGTATGCTCAAATATATCCATTAAATACTCGTTTAATACGTAATTTTTAACGAAGAAAAGAATAAGACCAACCCCATTACACTAGGAGTAGCCGTTCTCGAGATATTTTTTTTTTCGTTTTTTCTCTACGCCTATTTGAAAATAAGTCCAGTTACCAAATGAGAACGAAAATTGAATTAAAAGTGAATTAAATGTAATTAAAATAAAGAGAACGTGAATATAAGTCTGCAGGAAAAGTCATGTGCTGCCCACACATCAGATTTTTACTTTCCCTGCAATACATGGTAATGTATAGGGAAAGTATTGGAATCATGCCGAAAATCACAACTCGAGTTTTCGACGGATCTACAAGTTTCGAGACCTCTAGAATACGAAAAAACCATTTTTTGGGTGACGTCTGTGTGTGTGTCTGTGAGTCTGTCTGTGTGTCTGTGTCTGTCTGTGTGTCTGTCTGTGCAGATTTTGTATCCCCTCTAACTAAAACACTAATTGACCGAATTTCATAAAATTTGGTAGGTAAGTCATTTGTAGGGAAATCTGGTGCTGATTAGTTTTAGATACGATTCAGGATAAAAGAACTCGCCTTTTTTTTTTAAATGGCCCGCAAAAGTTTGTATCCACTCTAGCTGAAAAACTAATGGACCGAATTCCACGAAATTTGATAGGTAAGTCACTTGTGGAGCACGCTGGAGCTTATTAGACTTTGGTATGATTCGTAAAAAATAACCTGCCTTTGTTAACAAAATGGCCCGTAAAAATCGCCAAAATTTAAAATAAAAAACTACGAATGCTCAAATATATCCATGAAATGCTTGGTTAATACGTAATTTTTAACGAAGAAAAGAATAAGATCAACCCCATTACACTAGGACTAGCCGTTCTCGAGATATTTTAGTTTTTTCGTATTTTCTCTGCGCCACCTTTGAAAAGAAGTCCAGTTATCAAATGAGAACGAAAATTGAATTAAAAGTGAATTAAATGTAATTAAAATAAAGAGAACGTGAATATAAGTCTGTAGGGAAAGTCATGTGCTGCCCACATCAGATTTTTACTTTCCCTGCAATACATGGTAATATATAGGGAAAGTATTGGAATCATGCCGAAAATCGCAACTCGAGTTTTTGACGGATCTACACGTTTCGAGACCTCAAGAATACGAAAAAACTATTTTTAGCGTGACGTCTGTATGTGTGTCTGTCTGTGTGTCTGTCTGTGCAGAATTTGTATCCACTCTAACTAAAAAACTAATGGACCGAATTTCATAAAATTTGGTAAGTCACTTGTGGGCGAATCTGGTGCTGATTAGGTTTGGGTACGATTCGGGATAAAAGAACCCGCCTTTTCTTGTGAAATGATCCGCAAAAGTTTGTATCCCCTCTAGCTGAAACACTAATGGACCGAATTTCACAAAAAAAGGCAGATAAGTCATCCTGGTGCTGATTAGATTTTGGTACGATTCGGAAAAAAATAACCTGCTTTTTTTTTCAAAATGGACCGGAAAAATAGACAGAATCTAAAATAAAGAACTACGTATGCTCAAATACATCCATTAAATGCTCGTTTAATACGTAATTTTTAACGAAGAATAGAATGAGATCAACCCCATTACACTAGGACTGGCTGTTCTCGAGATATTATAGTGTTTTCGTATTTTCTCTACGCCACCTTTGAAAAGAAGTCCAGTTATCAAATGAGAACGAAATTTGAATTAAAAGTGAATGAAATGCAATTAAAATAAAGAGAACGTGAATATAAGTCTGTAAGGAAAATCATGTGCTGCCCACATCAGATTTTTTAAACTGTTCACCTGTGCACCAAATTTCAAATATATGTCTTTCTTCAGACTGGACATTTCTCATTTATTCAGACAATTAAACATTTAAGTATGCTGTATGCGGGTATTTAAGAGGGGGAAGGGGTTCAATCTCCCTGGAATAAGAAGTTCCAAAATGCTTCCTAAACACACATGTGATAAAAGTATCTACTTAATCCCCAATAAGTTTGTCATTCTGGATTCCTTGAACTAGAAAAGCAACCCTTTAATATAATGGCTCGTTAAATAAATAATGGGAATAAGTAAGGCGTTTTTAGTAACTAAGAATTTAAAAAAAAAAGCTTTCCGGCTACTTTGTCACTGCAATAGGGGGAAAATAATCTAAATTTGGAAAAATCATAGTTCCTGGAACCGAAAGAAGAAAGGGAAAAATAGAAGATCAGAAGCCAGTTATTATTTAGAGACTAGAGAGAACAGGTCTAATTTAAAAATTTTGCCTCAAAATATTAAGATTTGTGTCGGCCAAAGAGAGAGAATTTTTCAAAGTAATTCACCCGAGCCTGATCTGTACACTAAACACATAAATCTACCCCAATGCGGCCCGGACCGAATATTTTCCAATACCTCGAAATCTTTTGCCTTGTATGATGATTAAAATTTGCCATTTAGGGAATTAAACACAAGCTTATCCCATATAGAATTAAACCAAGAAGCATCCACATTTTAAAAATCTGTACAAATCAATAATGATAATTACTATAAACTGAGTTTTTATTTATTATTTTGGTTGAAGATGAGAAGGGTTGAAAAGAGCGACTGAGATTATGTTTTAAAAAATACTTTCTTTACTCATTTATCAGTGAACAATGCAATGCCTCTCAAGTTACAGCTTATCAGCATCAAATATGCGTTGCAGTAGTAGCAAAACAAACATGTCATATGCCACAATTGTTAGTGTTGTTAAAAACATTTCAATACGATTAAACTTTCTATGTACTTATAGATAATATTTTCTTTTATTATGACATAGTTATGAATATTTTTAAAATTTAATAATTATAGTAAAAGTGTAAGATGTTTAGAATACAAATATAACTACATTCAAGGACAATTATTCTTCTTATCCATATATTAATTTCAAATTATAACAGTTTGCCCAGATACATTTTTATTCAATATTTGTTATCTGAAAGAAATCGCCGGAACTGTGTTTTAATTTAAGAATAGAATGTATTTAATTTTGATAATGTAGAAACATTCGGAATCTAAGAACTGAAATTAAAATCACAGAAGAAATTGCAAATAAAATATCAGTGATAAATTTTAAAGTAAAGAGCCCCTTGGATTTCTTATTTTCATTTATTTATTGGATTTCATATTTTCACGACCTGCCAAGTAATCACAGTACAGAAGAGATTAAACTTTTTTGCGACAAATTTAAAAATAAAAACATATTGCAACTGGCATTTAACCAATGATAATAACTTAATGATCATTTCCTCAAAAATTAAATTTGGAATATATTTTTTGCCTATTCATTTTATAGATCACATGATGTTACGAAACATGACATTTGGTACATCGGCGTCGTATATTTATACTGCTGTATCTAAGCCAGAACATATTTTTTTGTTCTCTTACTGTAGTTTTAAACAATTTGAATGTTGTGAAGAGCAATGGGTTTTTTTTTTTTTTTTTTTTTTTTTTTTTTTTTTTTTTTTTTTTTTTTTTTTTTTTTTTACTTTGGAATGTCGTGGAATAAAGAAGTCTTCAATTTCTTATCTGAAATTATAATTTTTCAGTATCCGGCTCTAATTGACCCATCTGCGTTCACCGTGCAGAGCAAAATCTTATTACTTAATATGGGACAAGGCGAATTTAATATGCTAATTGAGAATTTTGTTTTATATGCAATTTCAAATTTTTATGTTTCAGTTTTGATTTATTTTTGGCATATTTATTATTTTGACATGGTCCGATATGATCTGAATTTCATAAAACTTGACCCGAACCCAGCCTATGGTGAAGGTCGAACCAAAGCCCACGGGCTAGGCCAGAGCCCGTGAAGACCTTTAACTTAGACCCCTTGATATTGCTGTACACTTAAAATTTAAAATTGAACTTCCCCAAATTGAATATTTAAATACGCCACTGGTGTGCGTCATTCCTAAATTAGTAAATATTAGAAAGCTGAAATTATACACTTTATTACTTTCCTTATATACATAATGTATAAGGAAAGTATTGTGACGGGGTCGAAAATTAGAATTCGAGCACGTTTCAAGCATCCCTGATTACGAATCAAACATTTTTGAAGTGATGTCTGTGTGTGTGTGTGAAAGTATGTGTGTGTGTGTGTGTGTGTGTGTGAAAGTATGTGTGTGTGTCAGTGAGTCTGTGGAGACGATAACTGACGAACGAAGGACCGATTCGAACGAAATTTGGTACAAAAATCACAATCCATAAACACTGGAAGCCTATTGTTTTTATACGCAATCGAATGTTCAGAACCTCGCTAAATTTTCGAACGAAATTTTGAAAAAATCGTCAAAAAATCGAAACCGCTAGTAAAGTTGCACAAGTAGCCATTTCTTATGTAATTTTTCATTGGAAAACGATTGACCTACATTTTAGAACGCTAACATGAACCGTTCTCGAGATATTGCACATTTTTCAAAAAAAAAAAAATCAAAAAGTCATATAAAATAAAAAATATATATTTCCTATTGAGAAACATGTTCACTTTTCATATGTAATACTATGCGATAAATTTGGTGACATCATTCTCGTGGATCTAGCTCGTTCCATTCATGATGAAAGATACTTTGAGTAATACTTTTGTATTTGAACTCTAATAGTCATTTATCTGCTATAAGAATAACTTACTTCTTTATCGATAACGCTTGGCGAGATTTTGGCGACGAATTTGGCGGCATGTCGCCAACTTGGCGACTTTTTGAAATGTTGCCAAATTAACGAAAATCTCGCCAAATGGATAAAAATGACGCTAAATCAATGAAAATGATGACTAATCGTTGAAAATTCAATATCTTGGAAAGAATATAAGTATCTACTATAAAAAAAACCTATTTTTTTACTGTAAAAGTAGTAAATTCATTGCATTATATAAGGAAAGTCATGTGTTGTCCATATCAGATTTTTTCTATTTAACGATCTATTAACGATCTATAACATTTCTATTTAACTTGTACCAATTTTAAATTCTCAATGATTATCACAATTTGCGAGTATGAAATTTTCACAGATAGTGTGTCTCAGATTGTTTCTCCTACATTCTCAGTTTTACAAGAAACCCACACACACCTCCTATTCTTCCCCGCATATACTCCGTAGGTGTTTGAAGGTAAACTAGCTCATTATTCGCCTGCAGAAACAACCAGGGTTCTGGGCATATATAGAAAGGGTTTAAATAGTATGCAGGTATACTCTGATTCAATCTTCGAGTGTTTTAAGATATTCTATATCTAAGTATTCCTAAGTATATTCCTATATCTAAATAGAAGAATTTTAAAATTAATGTCTAAGGCATTGTCTTATATAGGCGTGAAAATACATTGGTTTAACACTTAGTAAATTGCTATAAACAGGGTAGATTTTCTTAAGATAGAGTTTTCTAATCTTTACAAAGAGAGAGAGAGAGGGGGGGGGTCTTAAGGGTCTACAATGCACGTCTTAAAAATTAAGACACATAGGTGGGTTGATTCTACTTTATAAGGATTACAAGACTTGCATTTAAGATATGCTCCATGTGGGGTAAGTGAGTTTACAGTGCATTCTTTAAAGAAAAAAAAATGACTTGTGTTAAATTTTACTGTGTACAAAATCGCATTTATAGGTTTCTGAAGTACTGAATATTCACATTTGCTATTTTTTAAAGTAGAAAACTTGTATTTGTTCAATTTTGGCCGAAATTAGTACACTTGCGAAAACACATGTTATTTTGCATAGGAAAATTAGCACACATGCTGTTTTTGAAACGATAAAAATCGCATTTGTTAAATTTCACTGCGTGCAAAATCACATTTGTCGGTTTTTGAAACGTTGAAAACTGACATTTGCTATTTTTTGAAAGTGGAAAACCTACATTTGTTAAATTTCGATTAAAAATAACACACTTGGGAAAACACATATTATCTCCTATAGGAAAATTAGCACACATGTTGTTTTTGAAGCGATAAAAATTGCATTTGTTAAATTTTACTACACACAAAATCACAGTTGTCGGTTTTTGAAACGTTGAAAATTACATTTGTCAGTTTTTTGAAAGTAGAAAGCTTCTATTTGCTAAATTTTGGCCACACTTGCTAAAACACATTTTATTTTCCATAGGAAAATTAGCATACATGTTGATTTTGAAACATTGAAAATTACATTTGTCAGTTTTTTAAAAGTAGTAAATTTGTATTTGTTAAATTTCGATTAAAAATAACACACACTTGCGAAAACATATGTTATTTTCCCATAGGAAAATTAGCACACACGTTGTTTTTGAAACTACAAAAATTGCATTTGTTAAATTTTACTGTGTCTAAAATCACATTTGTTAGTTTTTGAAACGTTGAAAATTCACATTTGCTATTTTTCACATGATAGACATTTGTACATGTCTATTCCAGTGTTTGTATTTTGAAAAATACTCCGTGTGGGATACTCAATTTTAAAAAATGCTTCGATTCAATTCATAATTAACTTTAAAGAATATTTGTAACCGTCTTAATATAAACTTAAAACATAAACTAATATCCTTTTCCATCACGATGTGGCGCTGGTGTTGCGGTATGGGCATACCGCACATACCGCCTCTGTTGCGTTGCCATCTTACAAAAAGTTGAATCACTGAAAAAAATCGAAATTCCAACTTTTAAATGAAGTACCCCGTTTCGCCGCTTAGTTAATTAAAATTAATTAAGGGAATTCAAATGAATTTAAAGTGAATTTAAATTAATTAAGTGGAAAAAAAATAAAGTTTCCTCACAATGCCATTGTACAAGGTCACGAAGATAAAACCATTGCCACCCTCGAGAAAAGTTCTTGAAAAATGAAAACTAAAAACAAAACAAAAAAAAAATCCATTTTGCGAATATATCTCCCGTCCCAAGATCACGAGATTTTCTCCGGAGGCGGTAAGGGCATACCGCACATAGAGTCTCTGCTAGTTAACTCTTATTCTTCCACTACTGACATACTTAAATTTATGGTTAGAAACCTATACTCTCACAGGACACTTTGTATCTTTGTATCCCTATGCTCTTTGTGTCATTGAGTGAAAAAGTTTGCGCAGTATTTTTGGTCGAATTCAGGAAAATTATATTTGGAGAAGATACAATTTTTAATTATACAAAGATTCTGATATAATTAAATGCATTAAAATTAACAGAATGCAATATGGGCAGGACATTTGCTAAGAATGGATAACAACAGAATCACAAGCAATATGGTTTTGTTCCCACTGACCGGGAAAAGACCAGGAGGATGACCGAAGTTGAGATGGTTCGATTCTGTGAACAATGACTTTGAGGTGTTAAATATAGATATTAGAGAATTGCTCAAAGGGGGACAGCTTCCTTTTCGACTCCGACTGTCCGACTTACTCGAAAGTGTAAGGTACGTTGTAGAGAGCCTTGCTGCCCAAACCGAGAATAGATCCCTGAATATTCTAACTGGTCAGCCGACTCTCTATTGCTGAGCTACAGGGACGAAATTGCAGGCTCTGATTGTCGAAATGGATTCTGTGTTCTCCACCTTCTAATGTCAGATTGGCGAGTAACTGACAATCTGACTGACCACCTCTTATTTTTATTCCAGGTTAGCCTCTTGCTACTATTATTTTTACCCTGGTTAGTAAAATGCGTGGTTGTTAACCTCTCAATTTGAAATCGGAGCTCAATCTTCCAGAGTTCACTGAATCCGCACTAGTCGTACAAGGTTTACTTTTAGATCTCCGACATCTTTGCACTTACCTACAGGGTTAATTTGTTCGGGCGTCATTGTAGACAATCCTGCTGTCCCAACCGGGAATCGAACCCTGGATATTCGATCTGACCAGCCGACGCTCTACCGTTGAGCTACTGGGATGAAATTGCAAGCTCTTATTGTTGATGTGGACTCTATAACCTGTTTGGATGGCCTGGAAGTGCCATCCGATTTAGACCGGATTCCAGTGGGGGCAACATCTACAGGGACCGTACCCTCCTCCCCCCAACACCAACCTCTCGGAAGGAGTTACTAACCCACATATTTAGCGTACTTGTACTCCATGTGAACACGGGGACACTGGGCAGGTCGAAACACGAACTCGGGTCATTCGAGTCCAATCCCCGCCCGCTTACCACCAGGTTATCCCAACTCAAGAGTGATAGTTTGGAAGAATCTTCTGAAAAATGCCAAGGCCCACAATGGGTTGTCGAGCCAATGATGATGGATGGTGATGAGCATGGTGATGGACACAAAGCGCAAATAGTCTATCTACCCTTCATGTGGAGGGTGGAGCTTGAAAATGCTCAAATTTCGTTGGCGGAGGAGCTAGTATTTGATGATGCGTCACTGGATTAAAGACCAGTTTTTCAAAATACTGTAAGTGGCCGCTTTATACAGATTTCAATATATTGTATATAGATGTGTTTTTCAAACTATTCAGCTATAAGAGAATAGTTCAGAGACAATATCCCAAGTACATTGACGTTTCGAAAGTTTGTTTTGCTCTCCCATTGCAGACAATGAACCATAGTCTATGAACCATAACATGTCTATGGAGGCTTGTTCATAAGTTGTTCATCTGCAATGGATTGCAATCTTAAATTGAATGAATAAGGCTTGAATAAATATTATACAAATAGAAGTTTCAAAATTTCATCGTTGAATCCTGAATTTTGCTATATGCGGGATCGTTATTAGGGAGTTCGCATTTAATATTAAAAAATCTGATGTGGGCAGAACATGACTTTCCCTGCACACTTATATACACGTTCTCTTTATTTTAATTACATTTCATTCACTTTTAATTCAATTTCCGTTCTCATTTGATAACTGGACTTATTTTCTAAGGTGGCGTAGAGAAAATACGAAAAAACTAAAATATCTCGAGAACGGCTAGTGTCATGGTGTTGAACTTATTCTTTTCTTTAATTGATCTTTCTAAAATTAAGCATTAAACAAGCATTTAATGGATATATTTGAGTATACGTGGTTTTTTACTTTAGATTTTGGCGATTTTTCCGGGCCATTTCGCAAAAACAGGCAGGTTATTTTTTCCGAATCGTACCGAAATCTAATCAGCAAGAGGGTGACCCACAAGTGACTTATCTACAGAATTTTGTGAAATTCGGTTAATTAGTTTTTCAGCTATAGTGGATAAAAGCTTTTGCGGGCCATTTCGCAAAAAAAGGCGGGTTCTTTTATCCCGAATCGTACCCAAAACTAATCAGCACCAGATTCGCCCACAAGTGACTTACCTGCCAAATTTTATGAAATTCGGTTCATTAGCTTTTTAGTTAGAGTGGATACAAAATATGTACAAACAGACGGACAGACAGACACACACACAGACGTCACGCTAAAAATAGTTTTTCGTATTCTAGAGGCCTCGAAACGTGTAGATCCGTCGAAAACTCGAGTTGCGATTTTCGACATGATTCCAATTCTTTCCCTATACATTACCATGTATTGCAGGGAAAGTAAAAAAAATAAATTATTTCAAAAGAATTGTTTAAAATGTAGGAGATAGAGACGCATTTTTCTGAATGTACCGTCATAAAATTAATTTCTATGTAAGAATAGTCCATGAATATTAAAAATTCGCTCAAAATGCTGACAAAATGTATCTTCAATAAAATTTCCTCATTAATAAAAGCATAAAATAAACTTTAATGAATATAATTATAATCATTTAATGAACTTCTTGTGTTGTTATTAACGAAGTAGTTTTATTAAAAATATTTCAATAACATCAGCATAGAATTATCAACAAAATAATAACAATTTAATTAACTTATAACACTGGTAATAACAGAATAAAATCACCGATAAAATAATAATCAGTTAATCAACATTTTGCTTTCCTTCAATACATGGTAATGTATAGGTAAAGTATTGGAATCATGCAGAAAATCGCAACTCAAGTTTTTGACGGATCAACATGCTTTGGGACCTCTACAACACGAAAAATTTATTTTTAGCTTGATGTCTGTCTGTCTGTCTATCTGTGCAATGTATGTATCCACTCCTCTATCTGAAAAACTAATGGACCAAATTTCGTAAAATTTGGTAGGGGAGTCACTTGTGGGTGACTCTGGTGCTGATTAGATTTTGGTATGATTTCAGATAAAAGAACCTGCCTTTTCTTTGCGAAATGGCCAGTAAAAATTCTATGTATCCACTTTAATCCAAAAACTAATTTACTAAATTTCACAAAATTTGGTAGATCAGTCATTTGTAGGTTACCCTGGTGCTGATTAGATTTTAGCACGATTCGGAATAAAAGAACCTGCCTTTTTTCTTTTGCAAAATGGCCTGCACAAATTGCATGTTTTCACTCTAGCTGATAGACTAATTGACCAAATTACACAAAATTTTGGTAGAGAAGCGCTTGTGGAGTACTGTTGTACTGGTTAGATTTTGATACGATTAGGAAGAAAAGAATCTGTTTTTTTATGCATAATGGTCCGCAAATCTAAAATATCCAATCGAAAATAAAATACTACATATGATTAAATGTATCTATTAAATGCTTGTTTTATACGCAATTTTGACCATTACTCTAAGATGTACCATTTTCGAGATATTTAAACTTTTAATTTTGAGGACCTGAAGACGTTTTTCACTATAGTTAAAAATTATTAAATGAAATATCTTAGAACTTAGTAGTTATATTTCCCTAGATGAATATTCTGCTGCTGAGATTCTGATATGATCGGAAAAATATAATGGAATCTTTTTTGCGAAATGGTTCGCATAGATATAGTTTTATAGGTAAGTCAATAGTGAAAATCTGAAATAAATGACTAAACTTGTTGAAATATATCAATTAAGTACTTGTTCTTTAGGTAAGTTTTGACAACGAGGCCAATAAGACTGACCCCACGAGTGTAGGATGAACTGTTCTCGGTATATTTTAGTTTTTGGGAATTTTGAAGAGCAAAATAATTTAAAGTGAATCAAGTTGTCGAATTGAACGAAGATGCATTAAAAATACAAATTAGATAGAATATCTAAAAAGTATCCATGTTATTTTCTGAAATTGAACTCAATTTAATGCATAATGAAATAAGAAATTGAATTTGAATATGTAGGGAAAATCATGTGTTGCCCACATCAGATTTTTTTATTTCAGATTCTGTTCTATGAAATCGACTATCACAGTAGTAAAATAGAAATAGGCCCAGATTCAGAGTGATGAAAATAACTACTTTGTCGGGGCTATTAGTATGGAATAATTATTTTAGATATTTTTAAAAAATAAGATTCTTCATATTTACGTTCAAGAAGGCTGCTGGGAAGATTCGGTTTTTAAAATCGGTTATTCGTTTGTTGAATGGTTTCGTGTTCGAAAAGCCCTTTGATGAAGTCCAGTCACCGACGTTCTCCTTTATAACACACTTTCCATCACTTTTTAACGCTGGCCCCAACAATGAAAATCTTACGTCCTCCGACTCCTGAAAAACGGAAACAAATACAAATGAGAAACATTACAAATTCTTTGGAGAAGTGTTGATTATGAGGTTAACATAGCGATTTCGAAGAAAATTACAAATTATGTTAGTACTATGTACACTATAAACATTTCATATATATATATATATATATATATATATACATATTTCAAACTTTATAAAAAAATACTAAATTTCACCCTTTATGAGAATTATATTCAGCATGGTGGTACGTTTTTTAAGCAACAGTTTGGTATCCCACAAGGGGTGTGTGCCTCATCATTGTTAGCTAATCTGTATTTATTCTTCAATGAAAAGAACATTAATCCAAACTTGCATAATATGCACATGTTTAGATATTTAGATGACATATTATGTGCATCCCCTAATAATATCCCTATAGTATTTAACTTTTATCCTAATAATTTACAATTAAATGCAAGTAATAATGCCTCTAATGTTGCAAACTATGTATGTCGTCCAAGTAGAAATAGTTTATAGATATAATCTATCTATTTCTTCAGAAACATACATTTTTGTGTTTGCTTCTACAAAAAACTTGGACATGATTAGATTTTTGTAGAGGTGAACAATTCATGATTTAGGCTTAGAGCCGCGTCCACGTGTATAGCGTTCGTGCTTGATTTCGTTTGTTATTCTTTTTTCGATTCCATACCTTTGTATTTTGATACTTTTCATTGACTTGTTGATTCGATATTTATTTTATTTATTTATTTTTTATTTTTTTCATTTGCTTGATAATTTGTTGATTTTTACTTTTGTTTTGTAAGCCTGTTAGATAGTTGAATTTTTGTGTTACAGCTTCTCACTTTTCTTTCATTGGATCTTCAACCCCCTTTTTTTCTTATATATATATATATATCTATATATCTATATATATATATATATATATATATATATATATATATATATATATATATATATATATATATAACTATATATATATATATATATATATATATATATATATATATATATATATATATATATATATATATATATATATATATATATATATATATATATATATATCCAGAGTGATAGAGAAAAAATGGGTCAAACTTTACGAGGTTGTAGTACACACCAATCCAAGCATTTTCGGTCATAGTTTACCGGGTCGGAAATGAAACGTAAAAGATTTACAGGGCTCTTACTCGTTGGGAAGCGTTTGCTCAGCAGATATTAAAAGCGTCATTCTGGTTGTTATTTTCTAGATGAAGAAGAAAACCACGTATGCAAATTTCAACTGGGGAAGAAAAAGAACCCTTATGATTTTTTCTTAACACCGAATGTAAGGCCTTATCAGTTATTCGCAGCTCCAACTTTTGAGAGGCTGATAGCACGATCTGTCGTGTTCTGACTTTTTTCTGTGGGAATAACTCAAGAGTCTCGTTTAAGACACTCCCCTTGAACCTGAAGAGGAACTCGTCGCTAGAATTTCTTTCCGCTGCTACCGCAGTGTGCGACATGCTTGTTTTTCTCGAGAGAGTTCGCCAATCCTTTCATTGCCGCTGTGAGACGTGCATGCAGGTTGGCGGGCGTTCTTTTGAGTCATTATTGTAATTATTGTTTATTAAATGTCATGTCGTAACTTCTGAGTCATTCTTGTGTTTCCGTCTCACCTCATCGGTTTCACCATTAAGCGTGGTTTGGAGAGTACTACTACCTACTAAAGTTTGGCCCATCTTTTTTGAAACACCTCATATATATATATATATATATATATATATATAGAAGAGATTCAAATAAAAGAGGGAAATGACCAATTGCATAGCATAAATGGCAGAGGTGGATTGCGACACCTCTTTCCCGGTTAGAAGCGTGCTTTTAAGCCCGGGTATAAACCGTTGTATAAACGTTTTCACTTCGTTTTATATGATATATATATATATATATATATATATATATACATATATATATATATTATAATTATATATATACATATATATATATACATACATATATATATATATATATATATATATATATATATATATATATATATATATATATATATATATATATACATGCTTCAACCGGGGAGTGGGGGTCACAACCCCTTCACAACCACTTTTTGGTACTGTTGTTTTACTCTATTTGGATTTTATATATATATACTTATATACATATACACTCATGTCCAAAAGTTAAGCATAATTCATAAAATGCGAAAAATTGAGTTAATATGGATACAATGGTTCACAATCAGTTGCGGTGAATCGTGGGACGAAGGAAAATAAATCATTGTGCATATGCAAAACAGTTCAGTCGAAGTCGACATGCTTTAAGCACCGCAGCACGTTGGAATGAGTATGGAATGGCCTCGAGAGGCATGACCAGTTGAGGTAGAATTTCGCAGTTGCTGTGGTACGGAGCGTTGTTAACAATCAAAATGGACGAAATATGTCACAAAGGTGCTAATTGGGCATGCTTTTGAAGGGACGAATTATTGGAATGCTGGAATCCGCTCAATTCCAAACCGAAGCGTCTGAAATTCTGAATGTGCCTCAGTGTGTGATCTCCAGACTGTCGCAGAGGTTTCAACCCACTGGAGATATTACCCGACGACCAGTACCATATCAGCCAAGGGTATCAACCGCTTGGCAAGACCGATATTGGGTGATAACTGCGCGACGTCAGAGGAACCGTTCTGCCAGATAACTGGTTTCAGCCATGAGCCTCCACATGCGTCAGTCTTTCGAGACAAACTGTTTACAGGAGACTTAGACACGCTGGTCTCTATGCCAGACGACCAGCAGTTTGCATCCCCCTGATGTCTGCACAGAAACGCGAGCGTTTACTGTGGAGTTTGGAACTTTGGCAGTGGAGTGGATAACAGTGGGGCAATGTCATGTTCAGTGACGAGTCCAGATTTAGCCTGCAAACTGATTATCGTCATACCACGATATGGAGAGAACGTAGAACGCGTTTTCACCAGGGAAACATCACGGAAAGACATCGTTTTCCGTTTGGGGGAATCATGGTCTGGGCAGGCATCATAATAAATGACCGCACATACCTTAACACCTTTGACGCGGGGTCGGTTACCGGTCAAGATACAGAGACGTAGTCCTTGAGCCTACCGCTCGATTGTTTGGAGGTGCTGTTAGTCCTGATTTCATATTCATGGATGATAACGCACCTCCTGACCTTGCGGCCTTGGTCGGCGTCTTCCTTCAAACTGAAGCTATTTAACACATGCAGTGGCCTGTCAACTCTCCTGATATGAATCCAATAGAGCATGTCTGGGATATGCTCGGGAGACATCTTGCAGTCCTCCGATAAAAACCAAACTCCGTTCCGGGATTTAAAACTGCTCTCTGTGAGGCTTGGAACTCTTTGAGCACACAACTCATCCAAACCCTCATCGAAAGTATGAGAAATCGTTGTGCAACATGCCTGGCTACCCAAGGTTCCCCCATACCGTATTAAACTGCAGCATCACATTGTTATAATCATTCTGTTTCACTGAGGTAGACACTCGTATTGTGACCCTTTTTCTTTCAACTCCTTTCTTTGGATAATAAAAGTCGTTATTATCCTTGTTGTGCATTGTTTTCTTCTTCTATAACCCTATTACACCCCCATAACGCGTTTGCTTCTATTCCGATGTAGATTTCCTTTAATTTTCACATAAACAGCAACTATGCTTAATTGTGGACATGAGTGTATATAAATATACACATATATATATATGTGTACACACAAAATAAAGCTAATTAGCTGAATATTTCAGAAACAAAGTTGGAATTTTCACAAACGCCTGTAATTGTGACTTTTCTTAACAGTTTGCGAAGTTATCAACAATGCAGATGAAAAAAAGGAGCAAATGTTGCAAAATGTTTTACAGTGTAAGAAAAGCTAATATCTATGAGTCTGTATGTCATGTTTGGAGACAAGTTTGAAACTTCAACACATGTCGATGTCTAAGGATTTTTTGAATCCATACATATATATATATATATATATATATATATATATACACACAGAGTAATTGCTTGAAAATCCAATGATAGAATAGAGAGAAGTTGCAACTTAAAAATCCTAACTTAAAAAAATGCCTACATAATAAAAAGAAGTTTTAAATAAAGAATCATCAATCAAATAGAAAAAACTGCAAACTGCTAGTCATCAAGATTAAGATAATCAACAAATATCAATGGAATGGAATCGATAATTGAAAATCAAATAAAATCCAAGCATTAAAGCTTGTCTCCAAGCATCCAATCATTAAAGCTATACACGTGGATAAACGCTAGGCCTAAATACATGAATTGTCCATTTTGAAAAACTCTTCGTCAGGTCCAAGTATTTAATCTAAATTGACACAAAATGCGTTTTTCTGATTTAAAGATAGACAATATCTCTAAACTCTAAAAACTTGGACTACACACATAAAGATAGAAAAATAATAATGGAAACAAGAATACCTGGCATAAAACACCTGCAAGTGTACTAACCATTGGAGCCCAAAATGAAGAGACCATTGTTGCCAATCGCGAAGTTTAAAAGTCGAGATCCACTGTTGCCAATCGTGTGAAACAAATAACAGTAATGCGAAAAGGCAATAAGAGATAATATTCCACATTAAGAGCTACAAAATAACGGGGCGTATAATCGAAAACAGTGAGAATCGAAAACAGTGAGGCTAATATATAAGGGGATGTAAATACAACGTATTGTTAAATCAAGAGAATGTTGATGTCTGGCTAATATATGATACAAAGAAGAAAATTCAACTAATCCAAACTTTTTATCAATACCATTTACTAAATATGCTGGATATTTATATAAATTGCTGGTAATTTTTAGATTATTTATATGCTTAGCATGAAATTTTTTATCTGATACTTTATAAATTCTAAAAATTTGATTAAGGATAATATTTCTAAACATTTGAATCGAGTTGCAGGAATTAAATGGTAATATTTTATTAATGTTGAAATTAAAATACTGTTTTTTATGATTTTAATTAACAATTCCATGAGTAGGTTCAATAATTAGATTTAAATCTAAAAAATGAATATTATTACAATAGTAGCTTCATTAGGAATTAATTCCAATTGTCTGGATAGAAATCTATATCTATGACATAATTTTCAGTATATACTAAACAAATCAGTTCATCAACATATCTGTAAATTTTATAATCTATTGAAGTAAAAGACTGTTTATAATGATAAAGATATAAATTAGCTAATATACTGCTACTGCAACCATCTTGTGAAAACCCCGAGACTTATAAGTATAACTTATTTCCTTGAAAAATATAATTATTGAAAAGAATAAAGTGAAGAAGTTTAGGGAAATTGATAAAAATTGCTTGAGTAGTTTGATTAGTAATATAAGCATTATGTAGAGCTAAAATTACAATATATAAATCAGAGATCTTAATATTATTGAAAAGATCTTTAAAGTCAAAAGTTTCAAATCCAATTAGTTTACCTAGTGAAGTTAATTTAGTTTTTAATTCCTTACTATTATTTAGAATAAGGTAATTATTGCTAGAATAATGTAAACTATTATTTATTCGATTTAAATAATTTAGTTGTAATTTACTCGCTGTAGTAGAATAAGTATTATGACCACTAGTAATAACAGTTCTAAATTTAATAGGATTTTTATGAAATTAAGGAATAAGCACTATATATCGCAATTTAAGAAATTTATAATTGATATTTAAATCACTTGATATTTTTCCGTTTGATACTATTAATAGAATGTGAATCTAGTTTAAATAGACTATTAATCTTTAAATAATCTAACAGAAATTGCATATAGAATTTTTTGCAGATAATTATTAGAGGCTTTATCAACATACGTAATAACAAAAGATCTTTGTAAATCATTAATGGAGTGTTTCATATTATCAATATTATATATAGATCTGGACAATTTAATACTACAAATAGTATTTTTAATAGATTTTAATAAAGTAAATTTCCACACATAATCAATGCCGCTAAAGGCAGAGCATATATATATGTTATACATATATTACATTTATATATATATATATATATATATATATATATATATATATATATATATTTGAAATGTAATAATAAGAATTATGTAAAAATAAAAAAATAAAAAATAAAATAAAAATACAATTCAAGTAATATTAACATCACCATAGAAGCAAATTCACGGCCATAATGCCGATAAGAGAAAAGAACAGAACCTTCCCAAATTCGATGATTAATCAGAATAAAATTCATCTTCAGGTCTGAGTATTTAATTCTAATTAACCCAAACAAATGCCTGTTTCAGATTAAGCAATAGTACATTACTATAAATATATATATATATATATATAAATAACGCTTCTGCAGACGATAATTAGCTGAATATTTCAGAAATGAAACTGGAAATTTCACGAACGTCTGTAATTGCGACTTTTCTTATCAGTTTGCTGAAATTATCAACGAAGTAGCAAAAGTTGCAAAATGTTTTACAGTGTAATAATGTAATTATACGTGACAAGTTCATGTTTTTGTATAAAATGCTTCTTCTTATTCGAGAGACTTTCCGACCTGTCAGAAGGTGTAAAGAATCTGTTTGGACGGCCGGGAAGTACCATCCATTTTAGACAGGAACCCATTAGGGACAGCAACCACAGGGACCTTAGTCTCCTTCCTTTACCATCCTCTCGGTATAAAAACGTTTATTATTTCTATACTTAACTGAAATGAAAAATGCAGGTATTTTATAGTATGTGACAAAAGTTACGCAGCAAATTTTTATCAGGAAGGGCTTGGCCCCTGCTTTCCAGCATTGTGTGTATTGTATTTAATAAAATGCCGGGGTTTTCATGCATACATATAAAGTTATTACTTTCCTTATATACATAATGTATAAGGAAAGTATTGTGACGGGGTCGAAAATTCGAATTCGAGTTTTCGACGGGAGAGCACGTTTCAAGCATCCCTGATCAAGAATCGAACATTTTTGAAGTGATGTCTGTGTGTGTGTGTGTGTGTGAAAGTATGTGTGTGTGTGTGTGTGTCAGTGAGTCTGTGGAGACGATAACTGACGAACGAATGAACCGATTCAAACAAAATTTGGTACAAAAATTATAATCCGCAAACACTGGAAGCCTATTGTTTTTATACGCAGTCGAATGTTCAGAACCCCCCTAAATTTTCGAATGAAATTTTGAAAAAATCGTCAAAAAATCAAAACTGCTAATAAAGTTACGCAAATAGACATTTCTTATGTAATTTTTCATTAGAAAGCGATTGGCATAAATTTTAGAACGCTAACATGAGCCGTTCTCGCGATATTGTATATTTTTCAAAAAAATTATCAAAAAGTCATATAAAATATAAAAAATATATTTCCTATTGAGAAACATGTTCACTTTTCATATGTAATACCATGCGATAAATTGGGTGACATCATTCTCGTGGATCTAGCTCGTTCCGTTCATGAAAATAGATACTTTAAGTAATACTTATGTATTTGAACGCCAGTAGTCATTTATCTGCTGTAAGAATAACTTATTTCTTCGTCCATAACGCTTGACGAAATTTTGGCGACGAATTTGGCGGGATGTCGCCAACTTGGCGACTTTTTGAAATTTTGCCAAATTAACAAAAATCTTGCCAAATGGATAAAAATGACGTCTAATTGTCGAAAATTAAATATCTTGGAAAGAACATTAGTATCTACTATAAGAAAAACCTATTTTTTTACTGTAAAAGTAGTAAATCCATTACATTATATAAGGAAAGTCATGTGTTGCCCACATCAGATTTTTTTATACTGTAGTTTAGCGCCATTTTGCTTTACTGCATATCATTAATTATAATTAAAAAAATTAAATATTTAATTCTGTTCTTATTGAAGAGTATTAAGGTTTTAATGAACAAGTGAAAAATATAATAATGTCACCACTAATAATATTCCATGCTGGCGTCAAAATGCAAAAATTTTATAAAAAGTATCTATTCTCATGTATGGAAAGAAAGAAGATCCACCAGAACGATGTTAGTGGATTTATTGCATGTGGAAAGTGAACATATTGAATTTGTACTACTTTTAAATACTTTACAACGTATTTGAAAAGTGTTTACGACTTTTTTCAGTCTGTCATTCTGTCCGTTCGTACGATAACTGCCGTAAAAATGACTTTATCAAAAGGAAATTTTAGTATGTTGTTGAGGCGGTCTGTGGGACATATGGGAATGTAAATGAATAATATTACCCAATTAGTTTTGGATCACACCCGGGTTGGACAAATGAAATACATTGGATCCTATGGGACCTAATTTTTCAAATATCTTTTAAGTGAAGTTAAAATTCTCAAATTGCTTCGAAAATTTTAAGAAATATTCAAATTATTCCATAAAATATATATAAAAAAATTTAGGAAAATATGTTCGGTAGTTTTTAAAATAAAAATTAAAATAATATTTACACCCATATAATATGATGAGATCGCTTGACCTATTTCAAAATAAAATATGACATCCATCTTTTTCCCCAGCGTCAAAATCGTGATTTAAAAAATTCTTTTAAATTTATATTTAGTGTTGCATTCGTCCTAAAACCGCTTTATTTTTGTGTATTTTCTGTGCATGTATATTCTGTGCCAACACAATTACAATATATGACTTTAAATGATTATCAAACTTTTTTCTACAACGAATTTTTTTTATTACTTCTACAACGAAGTTTGATTTTAATGGATGCAGAATGTAGACAAGTGATTGTAAGATGAGTTGTATAAGAATTGCTGAATTATGTTCACACAAAATTATTTAACTCTGGAGTCTGGAATAAAAGTGTATGAATGAAATATTAACAGCTTTTACATAGAGAGCCAGACGATTTATATTTCGATGACGTCATTTGAATAAAGTTAATTTTTTTGGACGAAGTTTTAAGTTTTAAATTATAATAAATTATTGTACAGTGCAATTTTAAAATATGTCAGTGCTGAGTGTATCCCATTTTAGAGATTTTTAAACAAAATTGCTTTTGAGTTGGAAAATGTTTCATAATCAATGCTTTATGCATGAATGATTTTTCTTATTCAATTTTATACAATTTTTTGATTTAAATACGTGCAATACCTCGAGAACATTTTGTTCTACCATTCTAAAGCTTGTGTTCGTTTTCTGATGAAAAATTACGTATGAAATGATAATATATTTATCATTATTGAAGGCATTGATTTTTGTTAAGCCATTTTCAAAATATCATTCGAAACTTTTGGGGAGAAAGGTCTACGGAACATTAAAATGCTTTTTAAATTAATAGGGTTTTAGTATTCACTGGTTAACCTATGTTTTTTCGAAATATTCTATAGTCATTCATAAGATATTGTTTCTACAGATTTAAGAACGTTATATATACACACTAACACAAACATCAACAGAAATTAAACGTTCCATTCAATAATTCGAGAGCAGAGATTCTTGAAACGAATTCTTCCATCAAAATTTCGAATTCGAATTTTCTACCCCGTCACAATGCTTTATACATAGGGAAAGTATTAACAGAAATTTAAAGATGTTCATAGATTGAGTTAAAAAAGATTAAATTAGATTTAAAAACATCCTTTTAATCTCAAATTATGTTTCGGCATCTATTATTTAAAATAAAATTTAGGGACTCTATCAGTGCTGCCATCTATTTAATATTGGATGAAACATTAATAAAAGTCGGGGAAAATTGTTTTGTGAAAACGTAACTTTTGATGCTCAGATGAAGTGCTACCGGAAAAACGAAAAAATATAAACTTCCGATACATAATGAAACATCGGTGATCGGTATTCTTAAAAATTGTTTTTTTTCATAGAAGCACAGAATGAACACAGTTATTTAAAAATCTGATGTGGGCAGCACATGACTTTCCCTGCAGACTTATGTTCACGTTCTTTTTATTTTAATTCAATTTAATTCACTTTTAATTCAATTTTCGTTCTCATTTGATAACTGGACTTATTTTCAAAGGTGGCATAGAGAAAATACGAAAAAACTAAAATATCTCGAGAACGGTTAGTCCTAGTGGAACGGGGTTGGTCTTATTCTTTTCAAAAATTACGTATTAAATAAGCATTGGATATATTTGAGCATACGTAGTTTTTATTTTAGATTTTGCGATTTTTGCGGGCCATTTTGCAAAAAGGGCCGGTTATTTTTTTTTGAATCATACCAAAATCTAATCAGCACCAGGGTGTCCCACAAGTAACATATTTACCGAATTTTGTGAAATTCGGTCAATTAGTTTTTTAGCTAGAGTGGATACAAGCTTTTTGGAGTATTCCGCAAAAAAAAAAGGCGGGTTCTTTTATCCCGAATCGGATCCAAAACTAATCAGCACCAGGTTCGCCTACAAGTGACCCACCAAATTTTATGAATTTCGGTCCATTACTTTTTGGTTTAGAGTGGATACAAAATCTGCACAGACAGACAGACAGACACACACACAGATGTCACGCTAAAAATGGTTTTTTCGTATTCTGGAGGTCTCGAAACGTGTAGATCCGTCGAAAACTCGATTTGCGATTTTCGGCATGATTCCAATACTTTCCCTATACATTACCATGCATTGCAGGAAAAGCAAAAATCTGATGTGAGCAGCACATGACTTTCCCTGCAGACTTATATTCACGTTCTCTTTATTTTAATTAAATTTAATTCACTTTTGATTCAATATTCTTTCTCATTTGGTAATTGGATTTATTTTCAAAGATGGCGTAGAGAAAATACGAAAAAACTAAAATATCTCGAGAACGGCTTGTCCTAGTGTAATGGAGTTGGTCTTATTTTTCTCTTCGTTAAAAATTACGTATTAAACAAGCATTTAATGGATATATTTGAGCATACGTAGTTTTTTATTTTTTATTTTGCGATTTTTGCGGGCTATTTTGCAAAAGAAGGCCGGTTATTTTTCCGAATCATACCAAAATCTAATCAGCACCACGGTGTTCCACAAGTAACTTATTTACCGAATTTTGTGAAATTCGGTTAATTAGTTTTTTAGCTAGAGTGGATGCAAGCCTTTTCGGACTTTTTCGCAAAAAAAAAGGCGGGTTCTTTTATCCCGAATCGGACCCAAAACTAATCAGCACCAGGTTCGCCTACAAGTGACTTACCTACCAAATTTTCTGAAATTCGGTCCATTAGTTTTTGATTTAGAGTGGATACAAAGTCTGTACAGACAGACAGACAGACAGACACACAGACACACACACATACGTGACGCTAAAAATGGTTTTTTCGTATTCTAGAGGTCTCGAAACGGGTAGATCCGTCGAAAACTCGAGTTGCAATTTTCGGCATGATCCCAATACTTTCCCTATACATTACCATGTATTGCAGGGAAAGTAAAATATGTTCAGAAATTCAAGAGAACATATTTTCCTTCTAATATACGTAGTATAAAATTAAAAAAAAATTTGAATGGAAGGTATCGGTGATAAATGAATATATTTTATGATATCGCTGGAACGAACGCAGAAATACAATGGGGACAGAACCAGGATATAGTGAAAAAGAGCTAGAGGAACTTAAACAGCTGTATGTAATTACTTACGTTGACAAAGTAACGCCTAATTTTGCTATGACCTGTAAATTGTACTATGCAAGACTATTAAGACAAGCATATGAAGACACTAGTATGTACTCGTTATTGAATCAATCTTATTCAGAAATCAGTAACCGAATTAAGGCATTGTACATAAAGACAGGCTTATCTGTGGGAAAATTTAGATTTCCCTATTTAGCTCTAATACCAAAGTTACATAAGAATCCCGTGAAATTCCGACCTGTTTTACCAGCGGTATTAAAACATATTTAACCAGGGCTAATAAATCGGTATTGGGTCATTTAAAATTGGTTCTACGGAAACTTTATAACCAGAGCAGCTACTTTATTAAAAATAGCCTTGAAATAGTTAAAAAGGCTAAAGGAATTGCCTAAGATCAGAATATATAAGAGTTATGATTTTGCTGATCTTTCTAATAATATAGACTTTGAGGATCTATATTACATCCTTATAGAATCTCACCACAGTTGTGATTTACAGCTAATATTAAGACACAGTGCTATCTACAATAAGGTAAATAACGCATTTTTTGAGTCACACACCCTCATGTTGCTTGGGATTTCTGATGTATAAAACCGGCACACATTCTAAACTATCTTCAGTGTATTCTTCATGCTTTTAAAGGTCGTATGTCAACTCTTACTCCTTTGGTTCTCTTCCACGGTTTGTGTCTTATAATTGACATGCTTTCGGAAATTCAGATAAGGCAAGGTATTGGTTCTGGGAGTGTTACCATGGTGTAATAGCATGCTATAACCGGGATCAAGGGGTCATAATCCCCCTTGGCCATTTAATACTTTCCTGCTGGCTTAATTCCCTTTTCCTTTTGAATATCATATATTTACTTTCCGTGTAAGTGCAGCTTTGCGCCTTATATGTTGAGTCTTTTTCATACTTTTGTATGCTTAGCTTATGTACTCAGTACTCCTTTTACACCTTATATATATATATATATATATATATATATATATATATATATATATATATATATATATATATATATATATTGAAAGTTTAAAATCCAATGAAGGAATAGAGAGAAGTTTGAACTCAAAAAACCCTAGCATTATAAAATGCCTTATAAATAAAAGTATCATACAGAGAATCATCAATCAAGTGGAAAATAAAAATGCAAACCTCTAGTCATCAAGCTGAAGACAAACAAAAAGCATCAATGGAAAGGAATTGATAAAATAATATCAAATAAAATCCAAGCATGAAAGCTTTACACGTGAACAAGCCCTAGGCCTAATAATTAATTGTTCATTTCGATAAAACTCTTTATAAAAGTACTTTATAAAAATGAACAGAAAATGCATGTTTCTGATATCAGTGATAGGTTATATCTATAAACACTGATAACTTGGACAACATGCGTAAAGATTGAAAAATAATAGGAAACAAGAATACTTGAAAAAACACTGCAACGTCTGATATATATATATATAATAGTAAAAATTGAAAGATTGGACATGAAGTCAGCCAACAGGTATTACATAAAAGGCCTAGGGGGATTGTGACCCCTAGTCCCCGTTTACAAGTCGACTTTTGCACCAATGGCAACACTTACGGATGGTCTAGATAACTGTTTTTGTACTATTTGTACTATGGTAGTTTCTGTTATATGACATTATATATATATATATATATATATATATATATTATATATATATATATTATATATATATATATATATATATATATATATATATATATATATATATATATATATATATATATATATATATATATATACATGGGCGTGTTTTTAAGGGGAGTCAGTTCAAAGTAGTACCCAAATGGAAAATTATTAATTTAATTTGAAGGCATTCCTTATAGGACATTTTAATCGGTGTTTGAACATGATTTCGACAAAATCAATAAATTTTTACAATATATATTCACACCACTTTGTCATATACTGACAAAGTGGTTTCAAATTACGCATTTACCTGCAAAACATATTACCTTGAAACCTTACAGAAATCTTACATGGAACCTACTATGTATAAACCTTTACCATATAATATCGTAGTAATGTCAAATAAGATCAAAGCATTATACAAAAGAATCGGCATTAATTTAAAAACAGTTTCTTTCCCATATCTGGTCCTCCTCCCAAAACTGCATAAAATACCTGTAAAATTCCGTACTGTAACAGTGGGATGTAATTCATATTTAACCTTAGCTAACAGGAAACTACTATATATCCTCAAACCTGCTGTTAAAGCTTTATTACTACAAAACTCTATTATGATAAAAAACAGCAATGACGTCATAAAACGTCTAAAATTCTGCAATAAAGATATACAGTTTGCAAGTTATGACTTCCGTGACCTTTTTAACAACATCGACCTTTCAAAACTACATGCCATACTTCTATTGGTGCACGAAGAATACAATCTTAAAAATGTAATCACTTATCGTAGGTATTTGGATCTTATCAAATTGGTTTTATACGAAAATGTGCTGTATAATGGAAATGAATTTTATCAACAAATCAAAGGCATCCCTATGGGCGGGGGTTGCTCTTCAATCTTAGCAGACATATATTTATCATATTTTGAAAGGGGTAATCATATATTATATGAATTACCATATTATAGATTCGTGGACGATGTGCTATTAGGACAATATTTGCATACTTCTGAATTTGATTTTAGCTTTTATCCCCAGGAACTGGAACTGATCAAGAACTCTAATACTATAAAAGACGAAGTTAATTTCCTAGGCATCACCATAAGATACAACAATATAAAAGGAATTCATACGGTATTGTACAATAAACGAGAAAATTTTGATATGAAGATTAACCAAATCATAGAATGGAATTCAAATTTGACTAAGAAAATTTCCTAAATATCATCACAGGACACCTCAGAAGAAATCTCAACAATAATACTTTCAAAAAAGATTGTATCATAAGTAATAGAAGAATCATGCAAGAAGCGTATAAATAATATTACCCGATAAATTTTCTTAAACATCATTATAATTCCTTTTTTAAAAAAGAAGAATACTCATTTAGACAAGACATAGGTAATATGACATAATAACAGTGTATAACGTTGTACGCATGCGTTAAAATAGTTTACTTTAGGAAGTAGTCTTGTACATTCCGGATCGTTTGGTTGTCATATTGACTTTCTACGTTCTGCCTCTCGATTCCATTTCTGTCTTCGTTCTAGAGCCTTCGATTTTGCACATATACCGGGGACCTGTCATTATAGTGCATTGGTTCCGTGAGCGTTGTCTAGACAGAAAAGTACTTTAAACGGGAATGAGAGGTCGCCATCCCTCTCTGCCATTTTTATGCAATATATCTGGCATCCCTCTTTACATATATTTTTACGTTTTCTTTGATATATATATATATATATATATATATATATATATACATGTGATACATGGGCGTGTTTTTAAGGGGAATCAGTGCAAAGTAGTACCCAAATGGAAAATTATTAATTTAAATTGAAGACATTCCTTATAGGACATTTTAATTGGTGTTTGAACATGATTTCGACAAAATCAATAAATTTTCACAATTTTAAAATAATATGATGATAAAAAATCTGATATACTTGTAAATGCCATGCAATATGAGAGAAAAAAAATATAAAATATTTTGGAATTAAAATATTTAGCCACAATTGTGTGTGTTCTCCCGGTTGTATATTAATAGAAACAATTTAAGGTTGTACCTAACTGGAAAATATAGAAGTATTATTGCAACTAGTATGTATACGAATATTTAATTTGTTAGTTTAGTTGTTCTGCCTCTAGGAGTGTAGGATGTTATCAAAGGAGAGGGTAGTGCACACTAATTTTTAAAAAAGTGATGCATGCTAATTTTCAAAAGTGCAATACACGCTAATTTTTAATATGAGATGCTCATACCATTTTATCATATTTTTTTTATCATATTTACTTTGTAACAATGCATATAATCAACCGAAAATGCTCGATCGTCCACTCAGACTGTATGGTTTACTGCATGTCTTAGTTTTCTTAGATTTCCTATCATGTAACTTTAAAAAGTCTCAATTTTTAATTACCTATTGTTTCCTTTTACGTTCCCTGCAATACATGGTAATGTATAGGGAAAGTATTGCAATCATGCCGAAAATCGCAACTCGAGTTTTCGACGGATCTACACGTTTCGAGACCTCTAGAATACGAAAAAAATATTTTTAGCTTGACGTCTGTGTGTGTGTGTCTGTCTGTCTGTGAAGATTTTGTATCCACTCTAACTAAAAAACTAATGGACCGAATTTCATAAAATTTGATAGGTAAGCCATTTGTGGGCGAATTTGGTGTTGATTAGTTTTGGGTACGATTTAGGATAAAAGAACCCGCCTTTTATGCGAAATGGTCCGCAAAAACTTGCATCCTCTCAAGCTGAAAAACTAATGGACCGAATTTCACAAAATTTGGTAGATAAGTCACTTGTGAATCACTGTGATGCTGATTAGAGTTTGATACAATTCGAAAAATATAACCTGCCTTTTTTTGCAAAATGACCAGCAAATATCACTAAATCTAAAATAAAAAACTACGTATGTTCAAATATATCCATTAAATGCATGTTTAATAATGCATGTTTAATTTTTAACGAAGAAAAGAGTAAGCCCAACACCATTACCGTAAGGCTAGCAGTTCTCGAGATATTTTAGTTTTTCCGTATTTTCTCTACGCCACCTTTGAAAATAAGTCCAATTATCAAATGAGAACGGAAATTGAATTAAAAGTGCATTAAATTTAATTAAAATAAAGAGAACATGGATATAAATAAATCTGCAGGGAAAGTCATGTGCTGCCCACATCATATTTTTTAATTTAATCAATTATTTTATTTTTATTTTTTAATCATTTGTTTTACTCTCAAGTTTTTAATCAATTCAAATCACTATAACTTTTTCACAATAATTTTCAAAATCTCCAGACGAAATATTGTAGAAGTGTACTGGTTTGCACCTTGTTTCTAGCCCTGCCTGTCTTTTTTTTTATCAAAGGTTCCTTTTGCCTCCAAGATTAAAAGAAATAAAACAATTGATATCCCTGCAGTTTTGCTGATTAAGGTTTAATCCACAGTAAATTTTTAACTGCAGTTTTAGCAAAGAATTAGAATAAATGGCTTGTGATTTGGGATTGCTCATATACATTATCCTAAAAAATACCGGGCAATCTTTTACCATAAGAAAATTAGGCAAATGCTTGAGCCCTGCGATTTTTAATCTGCCCATTTCTCTAACACCACCAATATTTTAGATAACTTTTGAAATAGTTGTTTTTTCTCGTTCAATAGAATTTCTATTTCTGCGAAAGGCGTTATGTGGCTCTATGTGCACAAAAACATTAAGCAAGTACAATCATGAATGACTTTTGAATATTTTGGGCACTCGAATGATAAGAGTAGTATTCTAAAGCACACATATTAAAAGTGGCAGAGGCTTTGTGGTCAAATTATTTCTAAAGCAGGACTCCGCGAGACAAAATATGCGGAAAAGGGATGGGACAGTCGAGTGATTAGAGCACGGGGCTGGCAACTGAAATTGGTAAACTGAAACTGCTGAAGAGTGAAATACAATTCCAGGACTGTCCCAGTTCTCACACGGAGTACGGGCGCATCAGAAATGTGGATCTGAATGTCCTGTCGAGAGGTTGGTGTGTGGAGAAGGAGGGTACAGTCCTTATGGATGCATCCCGACTGGGAATAATTTTCACCAGGTTTTATTTGTCGAAACGGTAATGTTTAGAAACAGTTTTAAAAACCATATTTTTGATATAAATAGCATCTGTGATTAGTGTATACCCAGCTGAAATCTGATAGTTAACCTAGAGAAACACTAAAAGGTTTATACCAAATAAATAGTGTAGATACAGAATTTGCGGACCAGAAACCGTTTAAAAAATCGATTTTTTTTCTATTTGTGTAAAAAGAAACTTTAAAAACTGCATGGTACATGTTTACCACGCATAGCTGTCTTGTTTAAAGTTCGCAAATTATATAAATATCAATTTTCTGATTTTCAAATAAAATACTAAAACTTAACCTTTTGAAAGACGCAAATGATTAATTTGCTTCTAAGAGAAATAGTTCGTAGGATGAGCAATAGATGGGGCTCTCCATAGAAAAGTTTGCGGACTGACTGCGCCATCTATTGCTCATACAATCAACAATTTCTCTTTGTAACAAATCAATCATTTACGTCATTTTCGAGTAAGAGAAGTTTTTGTATTTTCGTTGCAGATGAAAAATATTATGTTTTAACACAAATTAGGTTTAGATTCTATGTCAGATTCAACATTCTCAAATTTATTAACGAATAATATATTGTTCCATGCGGCTAAATAAGAATGATTAGGAAAATTATTTTCATCAGGTTTTATTTGTGGAAACGGCAATATTTAGAAACAGTTGTAGTATTGTTTCAGATGTTCAATTTCAATGACTGAATAAATGAAAAAAAAATCGTACTTTTTCTATGGATAATATATTTTTAAAAATATACTTTAATTCTCATATACCCATCCCCTTACATTTTTACCCCCTCTCGTTTCCTAGCCAATCATAACTTTCCATATTATTACTTTCCATATATACATATATGGTATAAGAAAAGTACTGTGACGGGGTCGAAAATTCGAATTCGAGTTTTCGACGGGAGAGCACGTTTCAAGCATCCCTGATCACGAATCGAATATTACATTTTGAGGTGACGTGTGTGTGTGTGTGTGTGGTGATGATATCTAACGAACAAATGGAGCGATTCGAATGAAAGTTGTTACGAAAATACAATATATATATATATATATATATATATATATATATATATATATATTTGTTTATTTATTCCTTAAATAATGTTAAATAAGTTTATTTATTCCTTTTATTCCTTAAATAATGATCTTAGACATATATATAATAAATTACAAAGTTGCGTAAAAAAGGTACAGAATTTTATGAAATCGATTAAAATTTTCAAGGGAATTAAATTTTAAGAAATACTAAATTTAAATTTTTATACGGCCCCCGTACAAAAACATTTCCAATGAGTAAAATGTGCTCCATACATTATTTTATTACATACATTTATTACATACATTTATACGGTGATGTACAAAATTTCAGCATTTTATAATAAAAAGTCCCAGAGATATGAAAAGACAAAAATGCTGACTTAAATCACTTTTTGATACATTAACATGGGTTCTCAGAGGCGGAAAATCATGTCGGCAGATCGTGTTTCAGGGGTCATACCCAGAGAAAGCAATGATTACACAAATAAATAATAATTTTGCTATTTATTGGTACAAAAGTATCTACACTGTGTAGAAATAATAATTTTACACAAAGATTACAAAGCTTGTTCAAAATGTTTTCCATTTGTACCAAAGATCCATTAAAGATAAGAGGATCCAATAAGTATTTGCCTATGATGCATTTCTGCGTTGCGTCATTTACACTCTTGCTGTAAAAATTTACATTTTAATTTGTGATTGATCCCTCACCAACTTTGTTTAAGCATATCTGTAGGACTTTTTATGATAAAATGCTGAAATTTTGTACATCACCTTATTCGTGTATGGAGCACATTTTACTCATTAGAAATGTTTTTGTACGAGGGCCGTATAAAAATTTAAATTTTTTACTTCTTAAAATTTAATCCCCTGAAAATTTTTATAAATTTCATAAAATTTTGAACCTTTTTTACGCAACTTTTTGATTTATTATATATGTCTAAGATCACTATTTAATGAATAAAAGCCGAGGTCAATGTTTTCGGGTCACCCTGCATATATATATATTCTTAATCAGCTTTTTAGAATATATAGATTATCTGATAAAAAATTCCATGCTTTACATATTGATAATCTAAAAATTACCAGCAATTTATATAAATATCCCTCTTATTTTGTAAATGGTATAGTTAAAAAATTTAGAATAGCTGGATTTTCTTGAATTTTATTAATATTGCTTTAAATTTTAGCCTGACATCTCCCTTCTCTTGTTTTAATTATATTTTATTTATACATCCACTTATGCATAAGCCTTTCTTTTATTGCCCCTCTTGATGGTATATTATCTCTTGTACATGTCTTTTCGTATTACTGTTATTTATTTCTTACGAATGGCAACAGTATATCTTATTCCTTTGTGAATGGCAACACTTGTCACTTCTTTCTGTGTTCCCGAGCTTACTAGGTTAGTGTGTATTTTCAGTCAATTTTTTGGTATCCATTTTCCTTTATATTTTTCTTATTTATGTATGTCGTCCAAGTAGAAATAGTTTATAAATATAATCTATCTATTTTTTCAGAAACATACATTTTTGTGTTTGCTTCTACAAAAAACTTGGACATGATTAGATTTTTGTAGAGGTGAACAATTCATGATTTAGGCTTAGAGCCTCGTCCACGTGTATAGCGTTTGTGCTTGATCTCGTTTGTTATTCTTTTTTCGATTACAAGCCTTTGTATTTTGATACTTTTCACTGACTTGTTGATTCGATATATATTTTATTTATTTATTTATTTTTTTTCCATTTGCTTGAAAATTTGTTGATTTTTACTTTTGTTTTTTAAGCTTGTCAGATAGTTGAATTTTTGTGTTACAGCTTCCCACTTTTCTTTCATTGGATCTTCAAACCCCTTTTCTTATATATATATACATATATATTTACCAAAAGGAATACCTAAAAACTGAAAAGCAATAGAAGAATGCGAAAGACGAAAAGTATCACAAGTAGCCGGGGGGAGTTGTGACCCCCACTCTCCGGTTGAGCAAATGCTTTATGCCATGACGACACTCCCGGAAGCCGATACTTATACATTGAATAGCTTTTATATATATATATATATATATATATATATATATATATATATATATAGTTCGGATCAATATTTTATAGATTGAGATGTCATGCAACATAGGGTTCGGGAGAAATTATCTTTGCATCTAATCTTCAGGGCTTAACTTTTGGGCGCCATTAAAAGAACTTGTGCCAGCGAAGATCAAATTACGATAGCGGATCGTTCGTCGATGCTCTATCCATAGAGCTACTGCTATTATCGTTCCTTCAACACTTGAAGTATTACGCATATATGATAATATACACTATTAGAGCGATTTCTGTTCTATATAACAGGACGTTGCATAGCAAGAAAGTGCTTAATTGCCAATTGGTCACTCTTGGATCATTGCTTCTCGGCCATTACCGCTCTTAGCTTAGCATGAGGTAGGCGCGGATATGACCACCGAGTACAAAACTCTTTAAAATTTTTCGGAGTTTTGTGCGTTCATTAAAATGTCTATTGTCCAGGGATGACCATTTGAACAATTTCTTGCTAGTAATATACATACTCGACCATCCGTCCTCGTGACGTATATCATTTTCCAGCATACGGCCGATGCGTTGAAATATTGCAGTCTGTCAATGTTCACCCTCTGCAGATCAAAGAACACCCATCGGTAATAGCAGGGCAGGAACAGATGGTCTCTCACTCTGTGTGCCTGAAAAAATACCAAAAATAGTAAATTCATATACATTCCGTTCCCGCCCACTCAAATTGATGCTTATGCCTTAGGGCGAGTCGAGAGGTCTGGGTTTTCGCCTATTATACATTGAAATTGCCTCATTTTGTAAGAATAAACGAACTCAGTTGTTCACAGAATCACCTGAGGACTTATCGCATGATATCGTATAATATTCATTGATAGTCTGGATTGTCGAAACAGGATAGTGTACGATTGCATACCGCCATTTCATTGAAATTTCTCTGTCATGTTTTTCTTTCTTGATGCTCATATTTTGCAGATCTATGTCTCATTAAACAAAGCAACTCTATATTTCACTTAGGTGCCTGGGACGAAACATGGACATAATTTCCATTTTCTAAATGGCAACGAGTTTAGATTTTATTGCATTGTTTAAAACCATAGAGTTAAAGGTGAACTATAACTCTGAAACATTATCAATAGTTATATCCATGAAATTAGAGACGATTAATCTTACTCTCCATGATTATATATGAAACCATAGCCACTTTTATTTAAAAATCTTTAGGTAAAGGTTGCCATTATGAAATCTATAGATTTAGAGAAGGTAAAGGGAAACTCTTACTCTGAGCTTTAAAAAACTTTATTTAAAGTATCCATGGAGTTCGAACGTTCATATACCTCCATGGTTATATCTCAATACTTATTGAAAAGCGTTCATGTATCTCCATGGTTATATCTCAATACTTATTAAAAATTTTCATCGGGGTTTTCTTAAACAGCTCATACCAAAACCCATTTTTAGTAGCTTTTTTTCAAATTTCACAAGAAAAATTATGAAAAATCGGTATCAAATGTTTAAATGATTACAATTATAGCGTGTTGACTTTCACGTTAAAGGGCTTTTAAAAATATATCGATTGATACCATACTTCACAATGTACCCACAGGGCAGAATTGCCCCCCCGAGGGGGGCTAATGATCTCATGAACAAAAAATTGTATAGGGGCTATTTTCCACAACAATGATTGAAACTATTAAGTCTCGTGATCATTGAGTTATAAATAAATCCTTTTATTCATGAATATAGCAAATTTCCCTCTATACTACCATATTAAAAAAATATGAAATTTTGAATCAATTTCGAAGTTTTCGCTTGAATTGAAACAAATTCTACCTGGATCTAGATTTTTTAATAACAAAACCGGATATAAATGTTCGGTGAAAATCCATTAATATTTGTGGCCGCTATCCTGCACACAACAAATAGACCGCAGACACACAGACAGACGGACACCATTCCAAAAATAGTCAAAACGTGTTCAGGAGGTCTTAACAAATATATAGGAATCAAAATCTCGAAATCGAAAATTTTCGTGGAAACAGTCCTTTATATTATGAGAAAGTAAATATAGTGACTTGAAAATAGTTAGTAATTTTAATATGATCATTTTATGAGCAAGATTTTGTTATAAATACTATAATAGGTTTTGCATCACAAATTACATACTATTTGATCTGACGTTGATTTAATTTAAATAAGTACGTGGTTTATGTTTCATTAGAAGGCCGTATAATAACCGTATAGTAAATTAAACCACATGCGTCGGGGGATATTATGAGAACAGGAGATATTACCTTCATTCTGATAATGATCTTGAGACAAACAAGAAAATTATATGGAATATTAATGTTTGAAGAACTGCCTCTAGAGTTTGGGTAATAAGTTACAAACACTGAGATAACAGATACTCGGTATTAAAGACACTAAAGCGATGATGCTCTGCGTGGGTACAGTAAGTATATCTCCATTCTGGCCGGATGGATCAATTTCAATTCAGGTTAAGTATTTAAAAGCACGAATCCACGTGGAAAATTCGATTTCAAAGTTTCAACCATATTACTTTACTGTACATACTATTTTACTGTAAATATTATCATAATACTTTACTGTAATACATGGTAGTGTATATTCGCGACTTGCGTTTTTGACTAATCAACACGTTTTGGGACCTCTAGAATATTAAAAAAAACAATTTTTATCGTGACGTCTGTGTGTATCTGTGTGTCTGTCTGTGTAGAGTTTGTATCCATTTCAGTTCAAAATATAATTGACAAAATTTCATAAAATTTTGTATGTCAGTCCCTTGTGGGTAACTCTGGTGCTGATTAGAGTTTGGTAAGATTCGGGATAAAGGAATCCGTCGTTTTTTGCGAAAAAGTCCGCAAAAATCTCATCCACTCTAGCTGAAAAACTAATGGATCAAATTTCCCAAAATTTGGCAGATAAGTCACGTGTGGGTTACCCTGTTGCTGTCTAGATTATGGTACTATTCGGAAAAAGGTTGACGTTTTGATTAATGACCAGCAAAAATCGTCAAAATATAAAATAAAACACTATTAAATGCTTAAATGTATCAATTAAATGCTTATTTTATACATAATTTTTTACTAGAAAAAGAATAAGACCAACCCCGTTAATCTAAGGGGACTAACTGTTCTTTAGGTATTTGAGTATTTTAGCATTTTTGTTACACCTCCTTTGCAAAAATGTCTTATCAAATAAAATCAAAAATTGAATAAGTGCAATTTCAGTGTTCTTTTGTGCCAATATTGGAAATATTGGATCAATATGAAAAATCTGATGTGGGCAGCACATGACTTCCCTGCAGACTTATATTTACGTTCTCTTTATTTTAATCAAATTTAATTCACTTTTAATTCAATTTTCGTTCTCATTTGATAACTGGACTTATTTTCAAAGGTTGCGTAGAGAAAATACGAAAAAAAAACCCCAAAAATATTTCGAGAACGGCTAGTTCTAGTGTAATGGAGTTGGTCTTATTCTTTTCTTCGTTAAAAATTACGTATTAAACATGCATTTAATGGATATATTTGAGCATACGTAGTTTTTTATTTTAGATTTTTGCGATTTTTGCGGGCCATTTTGCAAAAACAAGCAGGTTATTTTTCCGATTCGTACCAAGATCTAATCAGCACCAGGGTGGCCCACAAGTGACTTATCAACCGAATTTTATGAAATTCGGTCCATTAGTTTTTCAGATAGAGTGGATACAAGCGTCTGCGGGCCATTTCGCAAAAAAAAAAAAAAAAAAGACGGGTTCTTTTATCCCGAAACATACCCAAAACTAATCAGCACCAGATTCTCCCACAAGTGATTTACCTACCAAATTCTATGAAATTCGGTCCATTAGTTTTTTAGTTTGAGTGGATACAAAATTTGCACAGACAGACAGACACACAGATACACAGACACACACACACAGATGTCACGCTAAAAATAGTTTTTTGGTATTCTAGAGGTCTCTAAACGTGTAGATCCATCGAAAATTCGAGTTGCGATTTTCAGCATGATTCCAATACTTTCCCTATACATTACCATGTATAGCAGAAAAAGTAAAAAGTGGGCATTTTGATAGAATTGGACCAATATTAGCTTAAAATATTGGGACAATGTTATGCCAATATTAGCGTTTCATTGGAAATATTTCCAATGTAACGCCAATAATGGGGTAATATTGTAATGAAAATATTTAACCAATATTGGAGGCCAATGTAAACCCTATATTTGCCAATAATGGGATTACATTGGAAATACATTCAATGTAATCCTAATATATACAATATTGGTCCAATAGTAAATGCTATTAGGGTAGGTTTAAAAATTTATAATTATGGAAAATTCAAATTCGAATTTTTTTATCTTATTGTAATACTTTCCTTAACCATATGGTATGTATTTTGTAGGGACAGCAAAATCCATATTTATTTAGAACAAGCAGCATACCCGTTCTTCGTACGGAATGTATATTATCAAGAAACTTATAATTCGCATACATGTGCAAATTCTGTTAAAATATTAAATTTATTGCTCCTAAAGAGAAGTTTAAGAACATCTGTTCTCACTATGCAAAATTATCCTCACGGGCAGATCTGAAGAATAAAACATTCTAGCCCCTTTTGTAAGCAAATTAAAAAAAAAGGAGTTGAATCAATATATGCAACCCCGTACTACTTATATTGTCGCAGATTAGAAAATATGCCAGTGTGTTAGTAGAAGATTACCCGTATTACAATATGAGTCTCAAAAATATTTGACAAAATAAAAGAGATGTCGTAATAAATTGAAAATATCAATAATCCCCGTTATCTTTATACCAGAAGGTCGTAATTGATTAGAATATATGCCAATATATATCAAAATATATGCCAATATACCTGTACTACTTATATTCTCGTAGATTAGAAGATATATCCGTCCATTTGTAGAAGATTACTCGTACAACGTACTATATATGAGTTCCAACAATTTTCGTCATAAATAAACAGTGGCATAATAATTTGAAAATATCAATAATCCCTGAATCAACAGTCCCCGAAAATATCAATGATAATAATGTTTAAACTTGAAGACCGTAATTGATATTATCCGGTCAAAAATGCTATGTCAATGAAATGTATTTTGTATACATATCTTTATTATTCAAATCGGAAAAGATTTAATAAAAATCGTATGGCACATAACACATTGGATCCGTTGCTAAGCGACATGATATCATTTGCTTCAAATAAATTGATGGAAATCATATCATCTGAATAATGCTATCTCCATGGAAGGTTTGGCGACAATTTTGTCAAATTAGCGATAACTTAAAAAATCGCCAAATTTATCGCCAAGTGGGACTGTAGAACCGATAATCCCATTTTGCGAGAAATTGACGAAGCATCATCACAATACTATCCCCTAACAAAACACAATTAAGTTCATTTATTAAGCGCAATTTTATCAATTCCATGATATTTTTATGGATTTACAAATATTCTTATCAATTTGGTGATATTAAAAAAATTCGTTAAATGTGTTACTAAGTAGCATAGATGGACTGACCAACAAATGGTACCGAAACATCATTTCAGTACTCTATTCTAAAAAAACAAATTTAATTTCATTGATTTGCGTCATTTTTATCAATTTGGAGCCATTTCCGCTAATTTGGTAAAGTTTAAGAAAAGTTACCAAGTTAGCGATATTTCGTCAAATTCGTAGCTCTGAATTTGCAGATCTGAGGAATAAAATATCCTGATCCCGTTTGTATATACTAAATGAAAACACTAAAATTGTATAAGATACACCCGTTCTACACTTTTTCTGTTTCAACAATCAGTTAAATGAATTAATTAGGTAAACACAATGTATGAGTTTATTAGCTAAACACAATATATGAGCTTGAAAACCTCTTTGCTAAAATAAATGAAAGTGATGTACGCAGTCCGAAATTTATATAGTTGAAAGAACAATCAAACCGTTCATTTAAAAAATACATTTTTACATCCATTTATTTATTATTCAAATAGAAAAAAAATAATAAATATAACAACACATTTAATTTCATTCAGTTGCCGAGCAACATGATATAAGATAGAATCTTCCTCATAAAATGCGAAATTAAATAGCCATTTTGATTTCATTATACTTTTCATCGTTGAGTAAAAGCTTGTGAAAGAGGAACCATGGAGGTAGATTTCTCCATTTAAATTCATGTTCCAAACAATTCATGTCTTCCTATAGTGACTAATTAATGCAAAAATCCTGCACCAAACTCGGAAATAAAGTTTTACTTCAGTTTGGCGTTTTAAACAAACGATTTTCATCCATTTCGTTTGGATAAACCACGGAGTTGGAGAGTAGAACTCCTAAAAAAAAGTTCGGTTTTTCATTAATATCTCGACAACCCCTGGTCTTAGAAACTCGAAACTTGCACTAAATTTATGGGTCACTATTTCAAGGCTATTCACAAAATTTCATTAAATTCGGTTCAGCCGTTTTCCCGTGATGATGAGACAAACGAAAATTTCGTTTTTTACTAATATCTCGAGAACCACTACTCGTAGAAACTCAAAACACAGGCTAAATCTTAAGTGGGGCTATATTCAGGCTACCCACAAAATTGCATCAAATTCGGTTCAACCGTTCTCCCGTGATGATGGGACAAACAGACAGACAGACAGATTTTCAATTTCATTTATATAGACTAGCAGCATACCCGTTCTTCGTACGGAGTATATAATATAAAGAAATTTATAATTCGCAATCATGTGCAAATTCTGTTAAAATATTAAATTTATTGCTTATAAAGAGAAGTTCAAGACTATCTGTTCTCACTATGCAAAATTATATTCAGGGGCATATCTGAAGAATAAAACATCCTGGCCCCTTTTGTAAGTAAATTTACAAAAAAAAGGATTTGAATCAATATATGCAACCCCGTACTACTTATATTGTCGCAGATTAGAAAATATGCCAATGTGTTAGTAGAAGATTACCCGTATTGCAATGTGAGTCTCAAAAATATTTGCCAAAATAAAAGAGATGACGTAATAAATTGAAAGTATCAAAAATCCCCGTAATCTTAGTACCAGAAGGACGTAATTGATTCCATTATATGCCAATATATATCAAAATATATGCCAATATACCTGTACTACTTATATTCTGGTAGATTAGAAGATATACCCATGCATTTGTAGAAGATTACTCGTACAACGTACTATATATGAGTTTCAACAATTTTCGTCATAATAAAACAATTCCATAATAATTTGAAAATATCAATAATCCCTGAATCAACAGTCCCCGAAAATACCAATAATAATGATGCTTAAATCTGAAGACCGTAATTGATATTATCCAGTCAAAAATGCAAGGTCAATGAAATTTATTTTATATACATATTTTTATTATTCAAATCGGAAAAGATTTAATAAAAATCGTATGCCGCATAACATATTGGATCCGTTGCTAAGCGACATGATATCATTTGCTTCAAATAAATTGATAGAAATCATATCATCTGAATAATGCAATCCCCATGGAAGGTTTGGTGACATTTTCGTCAATTTAGCGATAACTTAAAAAATCGCCAAATTTATTGCCAAGTGGGACTGTAGAACTGACAGTTCCACTTTGCAACAAATTGACGAAACATCATCACAATACTATCCCCTAACAAAGCACAATTAATTTCATTTATTAAGCTCGATTTTATCAATTTCATGATATTTTTAAGGATTTAAAAATATTTTTACCAATTTGGTGATATTAAAAAAATTCCTTAAATGTGTTACTAAGTAGGATGGATGGACTGACCGACAAATGCTACAGAAACATCATTTCAGTACTCTATTCTAAAAAAACGAATTTAATTTCATTGATTTGGGTCATTTTTATCAATTTGGAGACATTTCCACTAATTTGACAAAGTTTAAGAAAAGTTACCAAGTTATTTAGAGATATTCCGCTAAATTCGTAGCTCTGAATTTGCAGATCTGAAGAATAAAATATCCTGATCCCGTTTGTATATACTAAATGAAAACACTAAAATTGTATTAGAAGATACATACACCCGTTCTACTCTTTTTCTGCTTCAACAATCGACTAAATGAATTTATTGGGTAAACACAATATATGAGTTTATTAGCTAAACACAATATATGAGCTTGAAACCTCTTTGCTTAAATAAATGAAAGTGATGTACGCAGTCCGCAATATATATAATTAAAATAACAATCAAACCGTTCATTTATAAAATATATTTTTACATCCATTTATTTATTACACAAATAGAAAAAATAATAATAAATATTACCAACACATTTAATTTCATTCCATTGCCGAACAACATGATATAAGATAGAATCTTCCTCACAAAATGCGAAATTAAATAGCCATTTTGATTTCTTTATACTTTTCATCGTTGAGTAAAAATTTGTGAAAGATGAACCATGGAGTTAGATTTTTCCATTTAAATTCATGTTTCAAACAATTCATGCTTTCCTATAGTGACTAATTAATGCAAAAATCCTGCACCAAACTCGGAAATAAAGTTTTATTTAATTTTGACGTTTTAAACAAATGATTTTCATCCTTTCCGTTTGGATAAACCACGGAGTTGGAGAGTAGAAGTCCTAGGATAAAGTTCCATTTGTCATTAATATCTCAACAACCCCTGGTCTTAGAAACTTGAAACTGAAACTAAATTTATGGGGGGTTATTTCAAAGCTGTCCACAAAATTTCATTAAATTCGATTCAGCCGTTTTTCCGTGATGATGAGACACACAAAAATTCGGTTTTTTACTAATATCTCGTGAACCACTGGTCGTAGAAACTCAAAATACGGACTAAATTTTAAGTAGGGCTATTTCTAGGCTACCCACAAAATTTCATCAAATTCGGTTCAGCCGTTCTCCCGTGATGATGGAACAAACAGACAGACAGACATATTTTCATTTTTATTTATATTGATTGGTATATTGTAACGAAATCAAAGCATATAATTTAAACTTTTTTTTAAATGCTGCAAAAATCAAATGGGATCACAAATTAAATTTTTTAAATGATACTCACCGAATGCTATTATATGCATTTGATATCGTATATAGCTGCATCAAGAGTATCGTATATAGCTGCATAATAGAGTAACGTATATAGCTGTATCAAGAGCTGTTTTTGACCAGAGTTAAATTATGCTTATGCTGTAGCTTATCTTCTGTGCTTTATGCACCCTTTTTATTATTAACATTTAATGCCGGGGCCCCATCTTCCGTACTTAATGCACCTTTTTTTATAATGAAAATTTAATTCTGGGGCCCGTCTTTCGTGCTTAATATACAGTTTTTAACACTTTACAACAAAGTTGAAAAGTGTTTATGACTTTGTTCATTCTGTCTGTCTGTCTGTCTGTCTGTCTGTCTGTCTGTCTGTCCGTTAGCACGATAACTGCCGTAAAAATGAGTTTATCAAAATGAAATTTTAGTATGTTGTTCAGACGGTCTGTAGGACCTATGGGAATATAAATAAATAATATCACCCAATTAGTTTTTTATTGAACCCGGGTTGAAAAAATGAAATACATTGAACCCTATGGGACCTAATTTTTCAAACATTTTTTAAGTAAATTTAAAATTCACGCATTGCTTCGAAATTTTTAGGAAATATTTACATTATCCCATAGAATATATAAAAAAAAATTCAGTAAAATATGTTAAGTAGTTTTTTAATTAAAAAAATTATTTAATATAGGGAAAAAAACAAATTCAATTAAATTCTGACTTTGGGATATCTTCCAGAAAGAAAAGAGAGAGATATTATATAATAAATATCTCTCCCTTTGTTTAAACATTTTGCATATGGGAGTGGCTTCATATTTTAAAATAAATTTGGTAGATATCAATTTTTCATTTTTTTTAAATTTTATATAACTCTTCTTGATAAATTTAATTGATGGCATTTTAAATGCACTTTCCTACGTCCTAGAGAGTTAAAATTTGGTACACAGCTTAAATTTGTTGAACATTTTATTCGACAAAAATTTGATGGATCTTTAAATATAGATCATACATTTTTTTCGAAATGGCCTGAAAATAATCCCCGTTCACTTCTATAAATCATTGGTGTAATATTGTTAAAAATTCTGATGTGGACAGCACATGTCTTTCTCTGCAGACTCATATTCGTTCTCTTTATTTATTTAATGATAATTTGAGTTTATCTGCACAACATAAGTATTTTAAATGACATTGAATTTACACGTTAAACTTAAATTTGGTTCTCATTTGATAGCTGGACTTATTGTCAAAGGTGGCGTAGAGAAAACGCGAAAAAACTAGAATATCTCAAGAACGGCTAGTCCTAGAGTAATGGGGTTAGTCTTATTCTTTTTGTTGTCAAAAATCACATATAAAATAGGAATTTAATTGATGTAATTGAGCACACGTAGTCTTTTATTTTTATATATAACGATTTTTGCTGGCCATTTCGCAAAAATAGCCCGTTCCTTTTTCCCGAATCGTAGTAGAATAACCTACAAATGATTTATATACAACATTTTGTTAAATTTGGTATATAAATCACTTGTAGGTTATTGAAATATTATACTCCAAATTTTGTTAAATTTGGTTCATTAGTTTTTAGCTAGAGTGGATAAAGGCAATTTCTGCGGCCATTTCGCAAAGAAGGCAGATTCTTTTATTACGAATCGTACTATAATCTAATGAACATCAGGATTTCCCATAAAAAACATACCTACCAAATTGTATGAAATTCGGTCCATTAGTTTTTCAATTAGAGTGGATGTAATATCCACACAGACACACAGAAACATACACAGATACACCCTTACACACACAGACGTCTTCCTAAAAGTAGTTTTTTCGTGTTCTAGAAGTCCCAAAACGTGTAGATCCTTTGAAAATTCGAGTTCCGATCTTCGGCACGATTCCAATACTTTGAGTACATACACATACACATATATATTATCTGTGTATTATCTGTGTATCTAAATTCCGTGCCTATGCAATTACAATAGTTGTGATTTTAAATGATCCCTAAACTTTTATTATTTCTTCAAGGAAGCCTAATTTTAACATATGCAGAATGCAAATATCTCAAGCGATTGTAAGATGAATTACATAAGAATTGCTGAATTTTTTTCACACAAAATTATTTAGCTCTGGAGTCTGGAATACAAGTTATATGAATGAAATATTCATTGATTTTGCATAAAGAATCAGATGATTTATATTTCGATACAGTTTTAAATATTTAAGTATAATAAATTACTGTAGTACTGTGATAATGTAAAAGATATTACCACTGAATGAATCACATTTTAGAAATTTTTAAATGAAATTACATTTCAGTTGGAAAGTGTTTCATAATCAATGCTTATGCATGATTGATCTTTCTTGTTATTATTAAAATTTGATGCTAGGAGCCCTATCTTCAGTGCTTAAAGCACCTTGTCTCATTATGAAAATTTAATGCTGGGATCCCATCTTCCGTGCTCAAACCACTTTTTATTATAAAAATCTAATGCTGGGGGCCTATTTTCCGTGCTTAATGCACCTTTTTGATTGAAAATTTAATGTTGGAGGCCCATCTTCTGTGCTCAATGCACCATTTTCAGTATGAAAATTTAATGTTGGCGGCCCGTCTTCTGTGCTTAATGCACCATTTTCAGTATGAAAATTTAATGCTGGGAGCCCCAGAATTTATATTTTTGTCTAAGGGCTTCGCCAAGAATTAAAATGGTTCTGACTGTATCATTATGCCTATCACTACCTCATGACACAAATAGTCTTACACGACAATTTAAATGTAGATAGTCTTTCATAAAATTTTAATTCCTGGACAATTTCCAAGAAGTTTCTTTCGAGATTAGAATGTTCTGAGGGGACAAACTCTAATAAAACAATAAAGAAGTAAAATATTCTAGAATAAGGGTCGACGAGAAATCGATGATGATAAATTAGTCCTAGTAATCACATTAAGCTCTAGCTATGACCCAGACATCATAAAAGAAATTGATATATCCGCGTCATGTTCTGCGATATGTTTTTAAGATATATTATTAGAGATTCACGAGAGAGAATGCCTGACTGGTAGGATAGATTTCAGATTTATTGTGTTCCACATTTTGTGACTTTAATAAAGATTATATTCAGAGAATCCACTTAAAGGGGTTGTTCAATGGGAGTAATATCCTTTTAATAGAAGAGTTAGGAACTAGGAATGGAAAATATTTTACTTGCATTTTGAATTGCATACACGTTTATAAAGTTTTGCATACAGAATTCCTATAAAAGTCCTTAAGCACTCTAATAACTTGTATTTGTGTTTTCCTATGTTTTATATCTATGAGTAACACAACTCCATACTTTTCAGAACTCATCGATGATGCTTCTAACGACCAAGAAGAGATCGCCGAGACTAGGATTTAAAATTCAACTAATTTATTTACAGAACTGAACAGAGGCTTAAGTTTAATAGTTACTGTCTGGTTAAATAAAGATTCTGTGCAATTTAAAAGACAAATTACTGCATAGGCCCATTAGTTGATAGAACTCGAAACAGATTATACTGGGCTTGGTGATACAGGCCAAATTAGTCTACTTATAAATACTCAAATATTGCTTGTCTACGTCTAACTAAAGATGCTGGATTTCAGCTACTCTCGAAGACAACGTCCGCTAATCTATACTAAACATTTTCAGAAGGATCCTTCTCGCATTTCAGAAGGATCCTTCTCGCATTTCAGAAGGATCCTTCTCGCATTTCAGAAGTTCATTCTGGACGAACCTGTAGTTGCCACAATCGACCTTTTTGTGGTCATACACCGACCAATAAATTGTTGATTGCCCCCTCTTTACAACCTAACCCAAAGCTTTATCCTGCCTTTTCCACAGTATCGCAGAAACTTAGTTAGCCGGTTCATTGATTGGTCTACTTAACCGTACCAATAAATACCTTTGGTAGCGCAAAACAATTCATAATTCAAAATGCAAAAAAGAGGGAAATTATAACTAAAGGTTATGTAGACCTTACAAAGTTTGTAAAGAAAGGTCCATAAGTGTGCACGTGTTAGATATAAATATAATAAATTGACCATACTCAATCGAATAAAAGTGATTGAAGGGCCCCTCGTTACGAATTTAAAACGTTAGGATAACGAACTTGGCAACAAAGCGAAATAGACGATAAAAGCCAAGAGTTGTAGAGCATGCTCTAATGAGTAGGAACGAACGAAACGAGTATATGGAAGTAATAAATACTTGTCATACTTTATACCTGTAACACGGCGACACCTGCAATGCTTGTCAAAGGTACCTTTTTTCGCGAATTTAAATGTGCACTATTGTCAACGGAGGGCATTTTAAACAGGCTGTACATTAGATTGAGGCGTTGGCAACGTCTCAAATGAGCAAAGTTCATAATTGAAAAATATGTATTCGAACAGCAAATTGGATATGATTTTAAACAAGTACCGATGTTATTTTGTGCAATTAAATGTAATGTAATGCATTGTAAAAGTGTTATGTTTAATATAATGCATTGCATGTTATAATGTACTGCATGCTATAATATAATGCATACTGTTATACTTAATGTAATGCATTGCAGTGTTTTACTTAATGTAATGCATTGCAGTGTTAAACTTAAAGCAATGCATTATCATGTGCTGTCCACTTCAGATTATTTTCCTTCCGATAATAATGCGATACAATTAGAATTAAACACTATGGTATATGGATGTATGGTAAAGTGCAGTGTTGTTTCAAACTACAGAAATTTTTACTTTCTGATGATGTAGAATATAGTATACAGAAAGTATTGTTTTCACGAAAATTTTCGATTTCGAGATTTTGATATCAATATATGCTTTAGTATCTCTTGAACACGTTTTGACTATTATAGAGTAATGCCCGTCTGTTTGTCTGTTCTCAATTTCTTGTGTATACCTCTAGACGATAGCTGACATACATTTTAATGGATTACCACTAAACTTTATAAACGGCTGTGTCATTGAAAAATCTAGAATTAGATTGAGGATTTTAAAAATCCAGCGGAAACTTTATATTTCCTTAACATGGCATAATAGGACAAAATTTAACATAATTATGCATAAAAGGGGTTATTTATGGCTCAATGATCACAAAATTTAGCAGTTTTAATCAATGTAGTGAAAAATAGCCGCCGTACAATTTTTGCTTTCGTGATATTATAAACCACCTTCAGATGAAGGGAAGTCCCCCCCCCCTCCCCCGATGGATACATTGTCAAACTTGGCATCAACGGACATTTTTTTTAAGTCCTTTAAAAAGAAGCATGAAATGTTATAATTATGATCATTTGGACCAACAATACAGATTTAAATAAAAAATTCCTGCAAAATTTGCAAAATTATAAGCTATTTAAAAGTGGGGGTTAGTATGAGAAAGTCGAGTTGAGCAATACTTCAGTTTATTTATTTATACACCTGTCTATAAAAGTCTACAATACCTATATCAGCACGATAAAATGTTTCCATGAAATATTATTTCCTGGCCTGTGACCAAAAAGTCATTCTCGATATTGGAATTCTCTAAGGGAAGAATTTATACAGCAATGTAAGAATAAGGAAAAAATTTACTTAGAATAAGAGTTGAAGGAAACTGATGATGATAAATTAACCACAGAAATGACGTCAGGCTGTAACGGTGACCGAGATATCGTAGAAGACGGTAATATGCTTGCGTTATGTTCTGCAATATGTTTAAGTGGTATAATTTGGCAAGATAAAAATCTGATGTTGACAGCACACGACTTTCACTAGAGACTTAAATTCATTTACTCTTTCTTTTATTATTCATTAAATTGCGTTTAATTGCACAAAATAACATCGATAATTATTGGAAATTACACCAAATATGCAGTTTTAATTCAAATTTTGTTATCATTTGGAGACTAGGTTTATTTTACATTGGTGGTGTGGTAAAAATGCAAAAGACTAAAATATCTCTAGAACGGTTAGTTCTAGAATTATGGGGTAGGTCTTATTATTTTTATTGTTAAAAATTACGTATTAAACAAGCATTTAATTTGATATACGTGAGCAATGTGTAGTCTTCTATTTCAGATTTTTACGATGTTTACAGGCCATTTTGCAAAAAGAAAAAAAAAATGCAGATATGTTCTTATTTTCCTAAAAGTACCAAAATCGAATCAGCAATTGGGGAACCCACAAGTGACCTACTAAATTTTGTGAATTTTCGTCAAATAGTTCATAAGGTTCTTGAGCTACATGTATTGCTCAAATACATACACATAGACAGCTACACACCGTTACATTAAATATTGTATTTTCTCATTATAGAGGTTCCAAAACGTGCTGCTCTGTCGAAAATCCGATTATCACTTTTCGATATGATTCTAATGCTATCTCTATGCATTAGCATGCAGTGTAGGGAAAATAAAAACGAAATTATTAATTGTGCTAGGACAAATTATATATTTATTTCTGAATTTATTTGCGTTAATAAATAATGAATTGGCAGGGATATTTTTAAAATAAAAACTTGCCTTGATATACTATACAAAGGTAAGAAAGTGTTTAAATACATACAAATTCGTCATAACTGTACAGGTTAGCAATATACTGAAGTGACCTTGCTCGGTAGAATAAAAATGATTGCAGCGCTCCGAGCGGAGAATTGAAAATGCTAGGATAACGAATATGACAACAAAGACGATAAAGCCAATTACAAAGATACATAACAATAATAACAATATTTTAACAATAATAACACTAATAACAAGAAGTTTTATTTATAGTATAATAACAATAAATAAAACTACTGGTGTAAATATAAATTTCAATACTTCCTCTAAGAAAGAAGACATTGCGAATTTAGGTAACTACAATTGTTTTGAGGACGTTATTCTAGACTTCTATTTAGGCTCCCGAACAGTGACTGCCCTTAATTAACGGTTATTAAGAGAATATCTATTTTTTGGCCTGAAGAATAGGGCTAAAAATGCCCTTGAAACATTGCAGTCACTTAATTTCCATCTACCTAATTTCTTTTAAGAAGTAGTAGAAAGGTATATTGTCTCATGAGTACGAATTAACCATGTAACTGTTACAGAAGTTATTTGTTTGATACAGCATGACTATTCGCGTGTTCAAAATTCACTCCGTCAGCAGCATTTCACGTCCAGAATTGCTGTTGAATTATATCTGCATTGCGCACTGTAAATTGGAATTGCAGTAATCATTGATCCTTTTACTACATAAAGTTGCTTTCGTGTTTAATAAATAAATAAATATATAAATATAATATGTGTGTATATACATAAATATATATATATATATATATATATATTAGTATTTAATAAATAAATAAATATGTAAATATAATATGTGTGCATATACATAAATATATATATATATATATATATATATATATATATATATATATATATATATATATATATATATATATATATATATATATATATATATATATATATATATATATTCTTCTCACCCCCTTTTCATTGTAGTGATAAGTTACATTCTATTTTATCCTTTGTCTTGGTCTACAGTTACTTATTTGTAACAGATATGTTAGAGATGGGTTTTTTTTGTACATACCGTAGTTTATGCATAGTTTTCGATTAAAATCTTTCAATCTATATATATATATATATATATATCTATATCTATATATATATATATATATATATATATATATTATATATATATACATATATATATATATATATATATATATATATATATATATATATATATATATATATATATATATATATATATATATATATATATATATATATATATTATATATATATACATATATATATGTAAATAAAAGATAGATTTCTAAAGAAAAATATTGAAATGAATTTTAGTGTACTTGCGCACAACAGCATAAAACACTAAAAATATATGAAGGGTTAATATATAAAAATATAAATGGAAATAAAAATAAAGAAGGAAGGAAACGTAATGTGTAAGCACTTTACATTGTGTAAGCACTTTACGTTGTGTAAGCACTTTACGTTGTGTAAGCACTTTACGTTGTCTTCCTTCTTCATTTTTATTTCCATTTATATTTTTATATATTAACCCTACATATATATATATATATATATATATATATATATATAGTATATATATATAAATATATTATTGTATGTATTTACATATATATATGTTATTATTATTATTATTATTATTATTATTATACAATCAGATCATGGTGTAACAAAATTAGGGACACAGAATACACTAACATATGAGAATGTAATAATAATGAGATGGTTGACATTTCCCAGAGTTGTCAATATTTTCGGGATTATTCGGGATTTTCGGGATTATAGTCGGGATTATGCGATGGACGAGATAATCGTAAACATTAATCAAGATATGTTCATCACTTAAAGGATTTGTTATTTATGATTATAAAATATTCATTTTAGCAAACGTAAATTCCAATATGTTTAGATACAATACTAGATATCCATTTTTGTGCTGAATTGTCTGGATTGGGTAATTATCGGGTATTTAAATGGATGCAAAAGTCGCAGAGTCATATCATAGCGAGTATTTCGATTACGTTCGAAAATTTCGAATTATAGTTCCAGTAATCTATATTGTTTTACTGCGCATGTTAACAAATAATTATATATTTTAATTTCTCTGCAATACATGGCAATGTATAGGGAAAGTATTGGAATCATGTCGAAAATCGCAACTCGAGTTTTCGAAGGATCTACACGTTTCTGGACCTCTAGAACACGAAAAAACTATTTTTAGCGTGACATCTCTCTGTCTCTCTCTCTCTTTTTTTTTTATCTCTCTCTCTTTCTCTTTCTCTGTGTGTGTTTCTGTGTGTATGTGTTTCTCTGTGTGTGTATATATGTGTGTCTGTCTGTCTGGGCAATGTATGTATCCTCTCTAACTCAAAAACTAATCGAATTTCATAAAATTGGGTACGTAAGTCACTTGTGTGTGACTCTGGTGCTGATTAGATTTTGGTATGATTCAGGATAAAAGAAACCGACCTTTTTTACCAAATGGCTCCCTAAATTCCCATGTATCCACTCTAGATAAAAAACTAATTGACCAAATTTCTCAAAATTTAGTAGATAAATCATTTGTGGAATAGCCTGGTGCGTATTAGATTTTGATACGATTCGGAAAAGAAGAACCAGCCCTTTTTTACTAAATGGCCTGAAAAAATTTCATGTATCCACTCTGGCAAAAATACTAACTGACCAAATTTCACAAAATTTAGCAGATAAGTTACATGAGGGATATTCTGGTGCTGATTAGATTACAGCAGATAAATGACTATTGGCGTTCAAATACAAAAGTATTATTTAAAGTATATTTTTTCATGAATGGAACGAGCTAGATACACGAGAATGATGTCACAAATTTATCGCATGATATTACATATGAAAAATGAACCTGTTTCTCAACACTTAATATTTTTTTTAATTTATAGGATTTTTTGATAAATTTATTTAAAAAATGTGCAATTTCTCGAGAACGGTCCATAGTAGCGTTCTAAAGTTTATGTCAATTGTTTTTTAAGGAAAAATTACATAAGAAATGTCTATTTGCTTAACTTTTTTTAAAGGTTTTGATTTTTTGACGATTTTTTTAAAATTTAACTCGAAAATTTAGGGGGGTTCTGAACATTCGATTGTGTTTAAAAATAGGTTTCCAGTACTCATGGATGTTAATTTTTGTACCAAATTGCATTTGAATCGCCTCATTCGTTTGTGAGATATCGTCGAAACAGACTCACTGGCACACACACATTCTTTCACACACACACATTCTTTCACACTCACACACACACACAGACATCACCCAAAAAATGTTCGATTCGTCATCAGGAATGCTTGGAACGTGCTCTCGTGTCGAAAATTCGAATTCGAATTTTCGACCCGGTCACAATACTTTCCTCATACAATATATTATGTATATAAGGAAAGTAATAACTATGCTATAAGTGTATATAAAAATTCCCTAGCGCTTTTGCACAGTGAGAAACAAAAATGCGCACATCTTTCAAATTCAAATTGAAAAATGAACAGAATTCTATTTGCATGTCAAAATTGTTTAGAAAATCCGATTTATTTATTTTTCTTCCAACGAATATTTCCTGACGCCATATTTCAAGGGAAAATCGTCTGATTTTGAAAAGGTTGATTTTACGGTGGATGATTCTTTTGCATTCGTATTCGAGACAGAAAATTCATCTGGTCTTGTATGCTTTTCAGATATCGATTGTGTGTTTTTCGTGGAAAAGAGCTTTTGGAATTTTATTCAAATATTTGCGTATTTAAATGGTGCAGTTTTCAAAGCCTTTAGGTATTTTATAATTATGCAACAAGTCTTCCATATGATTCAGCATCTGATTTTGTAGGACTTTTTGATCTGTTGAAATTAATTTAAAACGTATTGAGCGATTTTTATTCCAAAATATTAGATGCATTGACATTTCAAATAATAACAAAATTTCCTCTTTATTACTCTACTTATATACATATAATGTATAAGGAAAGTATTGTGAGGGGGTCGAAAATTTGAGTTCGAGTTGTCGACGGGAGAGCACGTTTCAAGCATCCCTGATCACGAATTAAACAATTTTGAGGTGATGTCTGTGTGTGTGTGTCTGTGTGTGTGCGTCAGTGAGTCTGTGGAGACGATATCTTACGAACATAAATGGAGCGTTTCGAATGAAATTTGGTACAAAAATTGCAATCCGTAAATACTGGAAGCCTATTGTTTTTAAACACAATCGAATGGTCAGAACCCCCTAAATTTTCGAGTGAAATTTTTAAAAAATCATAAAATAATTAAAAACTTTAGTAAAGTTACTCAAATAGACATTTCTTATGTAATTTTTCTTTAGAAATTATTAACATAAACTTTAGAACGCTAGCATGAGCCATTCTCGACATATTGTACATTTTTCAAATAAATTTATCAAAAATCCCATAAATTAAAACAACATATAAACTGTTGAGAAACATGTTCACTTTTCAGATGTAATGTCATGCGATAATTTTGGTGACATCATTCTCGTGGATCTAGCTCGTTCCATTCATGAGACAAGACACTTTGAGTAATACTTTTGTATTTGAACGCCAATAGTCATTTATCTGCTATAAGTATAACTTATTTCTCCGTCCATAACGCTTGGCGAGATTTTAGCGACGAGTTTGGCGGAATGTTGTCAACTTGGTGACTTTTTAAATGTTGCCAAATTAACGAAAATCTCTCTAAATGGATAAAAATGACGACAAATTGACGAAATGTCAATGTCTTGGAAAGAATATTAGTATCCACTATAAGAATAACCTATTTTCTTTTACTGTTAAAGTAGTATATTCATTGCATTATATAAGGAGAGTCATGTGCTGCTCACACATCAGATTTTTTACTAATAACAAACGAATAAGATTATTAACAATATTATAGCCTGGATTATGAAACACAATTATTACATAAAATGCAAAATAAAATTTTAATTGTGGTTGATAAATTATTGATGGAATTTTACTGTTCGTGGTACAGGTACGTTTAGTTAAGGAGTTGTAGAGTCTGCGTTTTGTTAAAGTGGGGTAAGGTCTTGGGTATTCGTAAAGAATTTTGTTGTCCCGGCTCGAGCCGCGGAACTTCGTACGGGTCAGTCGACAGGCTGGACTATATGATGATCAGTTAGTTACTGGAAAGGAATTGCAAGTTCTTACCGCCGCAGTCTACTCCATTTAAATTTAGATTGACGAATAACTGACAAACTGATTGACCACCTCCTGCCAGGCTAGTCTCCTTATGCTAGTTTTATTCTCCAGATTAGGTTCCTGCGTGGTCATTGGCTTTCCGATTTGAAATTGGCGCTCAATAATCCTGATTCTGGTCAATTCGTCCTAGTTGTACATGGTTACTTTCAGATTTCGTCATCATTGTACTAATCCACAGGATTGAATTGTTCGGGTGCTATTTTAAAGAAACTTGCTGACTCAGAGAAGATTGGACCCAGAGCCCTGTTGGTTCTGTGGGTTCTCTGCAAACAACATTTACTCTAACTGTCAACTTTACTTTAAACATTTACTTTAACTGTCAACAGTAAATAAATGTTCGAAATAAATACATATTGTTATGAAAAAAATCTCTCTAGATGCAGGTGATAATTACAGTGATATGCATTTATAAATTTTTAAAAATAATTATTTTGCCGATATTTAAGTTAATATACTTAAATACTTTAATACTTTTTAAAAATGTTAGACCTTCATGGAAAAGTTCGGGGCCCAGGACCAAGGCTCCAAATAGCTTATGCGTAAATCAGGCCATGGAGACAAAGATTAATATAAAAGATTAGCTGTGAATGACCCAAAGTGCAGGGTAACCGCTTTCATTGACTGATTGAATATTTATTGCAATGGTGACTTTTTCTCGACCCAGGCTGTCAGACTACCAGAAGGTTTAAAGTATCTGTTTGGACGACTGGTAAGTGCTACCAAATTTAGACCGTAACCCAAAGGGGGGTGGCATTTCAAGGACCGCACCCTCCTTCCTCTACCACCAACCTCTCGGGAGGAGGTGATACCACTTGAAAAGTTTTAAGTGCTGTAGAGGTAAGATCTTTATTTTTACCAATGTAACATTTTATTAAAAACCGAAAACGCTTTCACAACAGCGTATAAACGAATTAGCGTCATAACTGAGTGTAATCTATTTTCCTTTAAAAATCGATGTTGACGTAATTCTTCTCCACTGCACAAAGCAAATTATGAATTGCAATAATTGTTATAAAAAGAAAAACTTGCATGTTGTATGAAGATTTCTGAACTTTCAGCATCCAGGAAGATGGTTATAGTGCTTTGACCTCCTTTTGAAAGAACACTGATGAAGTTGTGGAATTGGTCGTTCATGTTTCCCTCGGCCGTCCATTCATACACTGATGCGGAAACACAATTTTTGTAAAACAGATCAGCGTACTCATCAACAGGGATACCTGAAAATTCATTCATAAGTATAGAAATAATCATTGTATATTTTAGTGTCTTAAATAATTTATAATGCATCTAAAATAAAATTATATACCTTGTAAAAAACAGAAAAATCCCGGTGCAATGATTTGCAATATTTGGCGAGTTATTGCTCATTAAAAATATTGTTACGAACATGTGAAATGCCTTCATTGCGCTTTGCCTGTCTAGACTGCAACTGTTACAGACAGCCATTTTTATTTCGTTAAATCGGGGTTGCCATATTTTGACTTTTGGGGGCGTGTTGCCAGATTTGGCGAATTTTCGAATATGCTAGAATTTTCTTGAAATATCGAATATTTTTGGAGATACGAGCCTGTTCAAGATATTTCTACGAATAGTATATAAAATGAGTCATCACATAGTTTGAGAGCAGTTGACCTGATATGAGTTAAATTGAATGGTAATTACGTCAATGCTTTGAGAACAGTATAATCTACTTTGTGAATTAGCCGAACATTTAATTGCTGTTTTATTGTATCTGACAGCTGTTCAGCGATCTTTGAAGATAGTTATCGAACTATGCGATGCATATTATTCCGGCTTACGCTTATTAGTGCTTTTTAAATAAACGTGTTAGTTATCCTGAAATTTGGACTCATTTTTGTATTCTGAGACAATTTCGAAAATTTGGACTCATTCTTGTATTCTGAGAGAATTTTGAAAATTTGGACTCATTCTTGTATTCTGAGAGAATTCCGGAAATTTGGATTCATTCTTGTATTCTGAGAGAATTTCGAAAATTTGGACTCATTCTTGTATTCTGTGAGAATTTCGAAAGTTTGGACTCATTCTTGTATTCTGAGAGAATTTCGAAAATTTGAACTCATTCTTTCATGCTGAGAGAATTTCGAAAATTTGGACTCATTCTTGTATTCTGAGAGAATTTCGAAAGTTTGGACTCATTCTTGTATTTTGAGAGAATTTCGAAAATTTGAACTAATTCTTTCATTCTGGGAGAATTTCGAAAATTTGGACTCATTCTTGTATTCTGAGAGAATTTCGAAAATTTGAACTCATTCTTTCATTCTGAGAGAATTTCGAAAATTTGGACTCATTCTTGTATTCTGAGAGAATTTCGAAAATTTGGACTCATTTTTGTATTCTGAGAGAATTTTGAAAATTTGGACTTATTCTTGTATTCTGAGAGAATTTCGAAAATTTGGACTCATTCTTGTATTCTGAGAGAATTTTGAAAATTTGGACTCATTCTTGTATTCTGAGAGAATTCCGGAAATTTGGATTCATTCTTGTATTCTGAGAGAATTTCGAAAATTTGGACTCATTTTTGTATGCTGAGAGAATTTCGAAAATTTGGACTCATTCTTGTATTCTGAGAGAATTTCGAAAATTTGGACTCATTTTTGTATGCTGAGAGAATTTCGAAAATTTGGACTCATTTTTGTATGCTGAGAGAATTTCGAAAATTTGGACTCATTCTTGTATTCTGAGAGAATGTCGTAAATTTGGACTCATTCTTGTATTCTGAGAGATTTCGAAAGTTTGGGCTCATTCTTGTATTCTGAGAGAATGTCGAAAATTTGATCTCATTTTTGTATTCTTGAGTACACCCATAATTCTGGAAGATACTTTGTAACAGTACAGAATTTTTTCTCCCTACGAATTCCGGGTCAACTACATAGAAAGTTGCGCAGACATGTTTTAAAAAAATTCCCGTTTTAATTTGTAGTCAACTCCTACAAAACAGATCAGAATCCATCGAAAACTTATTTAAAAAGTTTCAGTTTTCACCTACTTTGCAAATTTTTCAAGTTATATCTATTATAAATAATTTCATGAATATATAAAATATTTCATGAATAATTTCATGATATTTGCACCGGTATATTTTCCTTCTCCTTGTTTATTTTACAGAGCAACCTTTTATAATTGAACCTCCCTGCTGAAGGGACTGTATAAAAATTTAGATCCCCTGTTTTTGAAAATCCCACTCACTGAGAAAAGTTATATGAAAGAATTTCGCGTTTTATTTTAACAAACATTCACATTTTCAGTATGTATCTAAAACCAATTGGAAGAGCTCGAACATCGAATTCAACTAAACTAGAATATCCTGTATAATGATTTTCATCTACATGTTGCAAAAGCAACTTCATTACGATTTGTAGAGAAAATAATGTATAGCGCTCATATAATAACACATCCTGTATTAATTTTCGTGCAATACACGGTAATGTATAAGGAAAATATTGGAACCTCTAGAATAAGAAAAAACTATTATTTTCCTTATATACAATAATGTATAAGGAAAGTATTGTGACGGGGTCGAAAATTCGAATTCGAGTTTTCGACGGGAGAGCACGTTTCAAGCATCCCCTGATCACGAATCGAACATTTTTGAGATGATGCCTGTGTGTGTGTGTGTGAAAGTATGTGTGTGTGTATATCAGTGAGCCTGTGGAGACGATAACTGACGAATGAAGGGACCGATTCGAACGAATATTGGTACAAAAATCATAATCAATAGACACTGGAAGCCTATTGTTTTTATACGCAATCGAATGTTCAGAACCCCCTAAATTTTCGAGTGAAATTTAAAAATATCATTAAAAAATCAAAACCTTTAATAAAGTTACGCAAATAGACATTGCTATTGTAATTTTTCATTAGAAAACGATTGACATAATTTTTAGAGCGCTAGCATGAACCGTTCTTGAGATATTGCACATCTTTCAAAAAAAAAAAAAATCATATAAAATAAGAAAAAAGTATTACCTGTTGAGAAACATGTTCACTTTTCATTTGTAATATCATGCAATAAATTTGGTGACATCATTCTCGTAGATCTAGCTCGTTCCATTCACGAGAAAAGATACTTTGAGTAATACTTTTGTATTTGAACGCCAATAGTCATTTATCTGCTGTAAGAATAGCTTATTTCTCCATCCATAACGCTTGGCGAGATTTTGGCGACGAATTTGGTGGAATGTCGCGAACTTGGCGACTTGTTTACATGTTGCTAAATTAACGAAAAGTTCGCCAAATGGATAAAAATGAGGCTAAATCAATGAAAATGACGACTAATTGACGAAAATTCAATATCTTGGAAAGAATATATCTACTATAAGAATAACCTATTATTTTACTGTTAAAATAGTAAATTCATTGCATTATATAAGGAAAGTCATGTGTTGTCCACATCAGATTTTTTTTGCATGATCTCTATATGTGTATCTGTGTGTGTGTATGTGTGTCTGTGCAATGTATGTATTCACTCTAACTCAAAAACTAATGAACCAAAATTCATAAATTTTATAGGTAAGTCAGTTATTTATGAGTTACCTGGTGCTGATTAGATTTTGGTACGCTTCGGGATAACAGAACCTGCCTTCTTTGTGAAATGGCTGCCGAAAATCGTCAAAACTTAAAATAGAAGATTCCATATGTTCAAATGTATCAATTAAGTGTTTGCTTTATGCGTTATTTTTAACCATGAAAAGATTAAGAGCAACCCCATTACTCTAGAACTATCTATTCTCGAGATATATAAGTATTTTCGCATTTTTGCTACGCCGGTTTTGAAAATACGTCGAATTACCAAATGAAAGCGAGAACTGAATAAAAAGTGTAAAATCAGTGTAGTTTCAAATAACTATGTGTGTTGTTTAGTACAATTAAACTCAATTTAATGAATTAAATAATGAAACAAAGATAAAATGAATTTGAGTCTGTAGGGAAAGTCATGTGCTGCTCACATAATATATTTTTATTATGGATACAAGCAAGAAAAAATCTGATGTGGGCAGCACATGACTTTCCTTATATAATGCAATGAATTTTTTTATAGTAGATACTTATATTCTTTCCAAGATATTGTATTTTTTTCAGTGAGTCGTCATTTTCATTGATTTAGCCTCATTTTTATCCATTTGGAGAGTTCTTCGTTAATTTAGCAACTTTTAAAAAATCGCCAAGTTGGCGATATTCCACCTTATTCGTCGCCAAAATCTTGCCAAGCGTTATGGACGGAAAAATAAGTTATTCTTACAGCAGATAAATGACTGTTGGCGTTCAAATACAAAATTATTACTCAAAGTACCTTTTTTCATGAATGGAACGATCAAGATCCACGAGAATGATGTCATCAAATTTATCGCACGGTGTTACATATGAAAAGTGAACATGTTTCTCAATAGGAAATATTTTTTTTTATTTTATATGATTTTTTGATAATTCTTTTGAAAAATGTGCAATATCTCGAGAACGGTTCATGTTAGCGCTCTAAAATTTATGTCAATCGTTTTCTAATGAAAATTTACATAATGAAATGTCTATTTGCGTAACTTTATTAGTGGTTTTGATTTTTTGAGGATTTTTTCAAAATTTCTCTCGAAAATTTAGGGGAGTTCTGAACATTCGATTTCGTATAAAAACAATAGGCTTCCAGTGTTTATGGATTGTAATTTTTGAACTAAATTTCGTTCGAATCGGTCCATTCGTTCGTCAGTTATCGTCTCCACAGTCTCACTAACACACACACACTTTCACACACTTACACACGCACACACACAAACACACTTTCACACACACACGCACACACACACACACACACACACACACGCACACACGCACAGACATCACTTAAAAAATGTTCGATTCGTGATCAGGGATGCTTGAAACGTGCTCTCCCGTCAAAAATCGAATTCTAATTTTCGACCCCGTCACAATACTTTCCTAATACCTTATGTATATAAGGAAAGTAATAAACATCCACTAGATTCACTGTATTTCTATTTTTAAACTACTATAAAAACGATAGATGGAATACCTTCACCGATAACTATGCATAAACTATATTCCCTATTTATTATTACAATATTCCTGCGCAGTCTGTTATCACTAATACCAAAACGCTGATGCAGTTGTTAGACGTCATCGGTGACGTCGTTAGAAAGCGCGTTTTAGATAAGAAAATGAAGTTGATAGCACTAAAATGCAATTATTTTAATGACTTTCTACGATCATTCACCGATGAAGCACCAACGTTCTACATGTGTTAGAGAAATGATCGATTTTTACTTTTACATATAATGCTAACTGTTATGTTCGCCAAATGGCGTGATGTATAAAGTTCCCAGGCATAGTCCAGATTTGACCCAGGAAGATGGGTGTTGCATCTGAAAGAAATAATAATTGCAGAAAATACTTTTTTAAAATATATAAATATGCTGACTGTTTTTTAAACCAAAATTGTCGAAGAGAAATTTAAATGAATTGAATGTAAACATTCTTAGATATGCCATTTCTGTGTTATCACTCCTATTGTTCCTTAAAATTCTGTTAAAGTCTAAATGCAATTATTTTCGCCCCATAATTTTATTTTTTGTCGCACAAGAATATTGTGATAGCTAAAAATTATTTTTTACTTTTAATGCATAAGCTAAAGCAGTATAACTTAAAAACATTTTTCTTTATATTTTATTTTAAACATGGTTGTCCTTTGCGATTTTGTAATCAGATATCAAATTTAATATATATATATATATATATATATATATATGTGTGTGTGTGTGTGTGTTGCTAGTGTTAGTAAAGTAGCTGCTATTGTTAGTTGACACAACAGAAAGACGTATTATTTATTATATGTATTTTTGATTATTTTTAAATTATTGTTCTCTAATTATGAGTATAATTAACCAGTACTTTTTATAGTTGTAAGATAGAGTAGAATATATAAGGAGAAATTAACAAATTGAAAGGTGTTGATAGGTGTTGCCAATCTGAAAGAAATAATAATTGCACAAAATACTTTTTAAAAATATATAAATATGCTGTCTGTTTTTTAAATAAAAATTGTCGAAAAGCAATTTAAATGAATTGAATGCAATCATTCTTGCATATGCCATTTCTGCATTATCACTTCTATTGTTGAAATTCTGTTAATGTCTAAATGCAATTAATTTATGGGCGCCACATAATTTTATTTTTTGTCGCATATGATCAAGAATGTTGTGATAGCTAAAAATTACTTTTTACTTTTTAGAGCATTTCACTAAAACTATTTTTCTTTATATTTTACTTTAAACATGCTTGTCTTTTGGTATTTTATATGTATATATATATATATATATATAAATATAAAATAGCAAAAGCAGCATAAAATAGCATATATATCATCACAGACACGTTTCGGCATGGAATGTACTAGACTAGCACATGTAGTTTTAATTTCAACGTCTCTGAACCATATGTCAATAACGGCCGAAATTAGCTTGTCCATCGTCGTACAGTCAAATTTGTGAAGCCGTTTTTTGACAATAGCCCACAAATTTTCTATGGGATTCAAGTCTGGTGAATTCCCGGGCCAATCCAGTACGGTAATATTTTTTTTTGAGCAGAAATTTTTGATTCGCTTCGAAATGTGACATGGCGCGCTGTCTTGTTGGAAAACGCAATCTCCGTTCGGCCACAGTTTAGCCATGGTTGGAAGCACTTTTCGGGTCAATATGACTTCGTAACTGACACTGTTCATCATTCCCTCTACGGGAACAAGAGATTCTGTCCCCAAAACGCTGAAACAACCCCAAAACATCTTTTTGGGCGGATGCTTTATTGATGTGGTGCTGATTGAGAGGTTCTCCTTGGCTCCTTCTCACGAACATAGATCTAAATCCCTGAACCACAAAATGTGTTTCATCAGAAAAGAGAACTTTCTACCAGTCCTTCTCAGTCCATGTTTTGTATTTCCGTGCCCATTCCAACCTTTTTTTCTTCATGCGAAGCGTCAGAAGCTGCTTCTTGTACGGTCGACGTGCTCTCCGTCCGCGTTCTAACAGCCTGTATCGCACTGTTGAAGGTGCAATATCAACACCAGCTGCCACCATGGACTTAGACAGGTCAAAACTGGTTAATCGAGGATTTTTAACGATTTAATTCGATGTAAAGTTTTGTCGTCACGAATCGAAGTTGATCTTCTTTTTCGGCCGCATCTTCCAGAGCGGTTGGTTCCAGCATTTGCTGTTTCCTGAAACCGTTTCCAGATCCTCCCGACACTTGCTGTACTCACTCCACATATTTTACCTATTTCCTCGAACGTCTTAGAAGTGTGTTCTCTAAGCGCAATCACTTTAGCACGTGTTTCCGCGCTGATATCCATGACGCTAATGAGACCCGCAACAACTGAGAAACTACCACTGCGGAAGACCTGCCACCTGGCGGAGGAATTTGAACACCTGCTACTTACCAGGTGCATACGAACACCTGCTACTTTGATAATAACTGCAATTTGAACTCTGAGCTAATTTGGAGTGCTTCTTCCTAAGCTTACATGTGATAAAACGAAAAAAAATGACATTTCTCAATTAATTGCCACAATATTGTATATGTGTGTGTGTGTGTCGTTAGTGTTAGTACAGTAGGAGCTATTGTTAGTTGACACAACAGAAAAGCGTATTATTTATTATATACATTTTTGATTATTTTTAAATTATGGGTTTCCAAATTATGAGCATAATTAACCAGTATTTTTCCTAGTTGTATGATAGAGTACAGTACAAAATATATGGAGATATTAATAAATTGAAAGGTAATATAATTTTGAATACGTAGGAATATTCGTTACTGTTTCAGTTCTACTTTGCATTGTGCTAATGATTTATTTTTACAAAATGGACAGCTTAAATAAATAATTTTGGACTTTTACCAAAGAAATACATGCAATGCAGGATTACTTATCTTATCCCAACGTCACCTGAATGACTGTCTCAAACGATAACGGCGTTTTCTTAATATGAAGTTTTAGCTCTTTACTTTTACCTTCATGGTATCTCTCTACATTAAAAAGAAGTAGCCGCCGCCGCTGCCGTCGGTTTATTAACTACAACCGAAATAAACTGGTTGAAGTATAGAAATATTAATTGTCGAAGTCAAAAACAAGATATTTGAGCTGCGAGTTAGCATTCTGGATAGACTAACAATAGCAAGATCACAGATATTTGCAGAAATATACCTACATAGTTAAATTTTTGCAAAATGGTGTTCTTTTTTTAAATTTCTATGTAGTTTACGAGATATTTTTCTTTTTATGCACTTCTTAAGTGAAAAATGTTCTTTTGTATCGGCATGTCCATCGATTTTCTCTGTCTTGCACCGCAAAACTATAGCATACAAAAATTATGAAAATTGATATATTTATAGAAAAAATAGTGTAACACGATGAAATAAACCCTTTACCGATTTAAATTTTAGTTTGGATTGAAATAGATAGCGAAGCGAATTGGAAACGAAGCCTCCCTATTTGCGAAGCGAGTTACGGATTTTGGCGAAGCGTAGCGAGCAGGAGGCAGAGCACCCTAGTATATTTTAATGAAGAAATTAAATGATTACTTACTTGTGTTTTCAAATACAACAAGCACTACGTCATGTATCTTCAAGTACTTTGTCGCAATATCAACCAAAAATGTTCCTGGCGGATTGATTTCAACTGAAAATATTTACATCAAATAAAAATTCATTTCCATACATTGCTATTGCATTCAATGTTGTAAAAATAAATAAATAGTTTTTTGCAGTAAATAATTTATAAATAACATTAATAAATCATTTAGAATTTTAATAATATTTTAATAATAAGTGCATATTTTTAGCAGGACAGATATTGATGGAATGACAATTCTAATTTTCCCAAATCGATTAGGTAGGTGTTATTGAAGTTTTGGGATGAAGAGGGGTATAAATAAGTAAAGACTGTTGCTGATAAGAATTAAATAATGAAATTAGATAATTAAGGAATACAAAATAAAAATTAAATAAATAATAAAAATATATAAATAAAAATAAAATAAATAAAAAAATTAAATAAATAAAATAAAAATTAAATAAATAAAAATAAAAATAAATAAATAAAAATAAAATTGAATAACTCAAAATTAATAGGCCGTTTAGAGCCTACCCCTTTTTACTGGCCCTCACCAACGCATGGTGCTCCCTTTCCTAGCTGTTTCAATCTGCTGGGGTAAGGCTCCTAAATATGCAGACTGGCGCAACCGCCATTTTGATTCCAACCGATCCAGTCAGTTATCGTCTGCCTGTGCTGTTTTAATGGCACAAGCATGTTATATGGCTGGTATTTAATACGCAATTTAGCCGTAAAATAGGCGCTTCTAGTCTCAAAAAATTGTACAAAGAAGTAGTTTAGCCTGTTTCAATTTTCTCGAAATTCTGAGAAAAGGATATGCCATATACAGTCACCGCTTCAACTGGCAGTCAAGAGGGCCGCTGTTGCATCAGCTTGCATATTTGGGAGCCTTCGGCTGTGGCACACAATCGTTCTCGTGCTCCCTGCCTGCTGATACTCATCATCCTCTGGAACTTGGCAGTTTCAGCTTCCTGTTTGCTGCCACTCACTAACCACCAGAGCTCATTTTGCGAGCTCTTTTGACCCATCTGCTACGCAAGCTTAATACGGCCATTAGTGCTCCGTCCCTTATCCGCTAAAGCTCTTTAACCTCCGATTTTGCTTCACGAGCTTTTTCACCCTGCTTGCAAAGTGTAAATATATAACTTTCAGTTATATTTACAACAATAAGACATTTGAAATATAAATATAGCGATAGCCAACGATAATGAAAATCTCAGCGATAGCTTCAGTATTGCGACTCTGAATGATAAATTTATTTGTAATTTTTTAAATCATTTAAATATTACTTTTTTTTAAATGGCAACAGCGTTTTCAACAATGAAAGTCGAATCATCTAAATATTACTTCCATGGATGTAAAAGTAAGCAGTTAAAACTTCATATTAAGAAAACGTCATTATCGTTGATTCAGGTGGCGCTGGAATAAGCTAAGTAGTCCTACATTGTATACATTTCTATGGCAAAAAGCTTAAAATATTTATTTAAACTGTCAATTTTGCAAAAATAAATTATTAACCCAATGCAAAGTAGATTTGAAACAATAAAGAATAATCCTGCGTATTAAAAATTATTTTACCTTTCAATGTATTTTTATCTCCATATATTCTGTACTGTATCGTACAACTATGAAAAAATACTGGTTAATTACACTCATAATTAGGGAACCCTTAACTTAAAAATAATCAGAATACATATACTAAATACTACACCCTTTGTTGTGTCAACTAACAATAGCAGCTACTTTACTAACACTAGCGACACCTAGATATAATTCCCAAATCATTATGATATTTTCAAGCGTTTCATCCATAGGAGTTTTATTTCCTTCTTTCTAACTCCATGATCACTTCTTTTGAGATAGCAACGGCGTTTTCAACAATTGGAGGTTAGATTTTGGCTATAAATGAAGGAAAATAGGATGCAAAAAATAAGATGTTAGCTTTAAAATTTTACAAAGAATGGAATTTTAATTTGATTGTAATTAAAATAGAAGGTGACACGCGGCACAGTATTCTAAACCACCATGATCGATTGCAAACCATTTGGTGCCATTTTGAAAAACAAAAGCTGAAGGATTTTTTTTGAGGCGTCCGTAACTAATTTTCTCTTTAATATAGAGACAATATATGGCGCTTATCATAAAAAATAATCGTCATTGATAATCTAGTTTGGTTAGTGTCTTTAATGGTCGTTATTATACGATCACAATCATTTACTTTTCTTTGGAGTTTCAGGAGTATCTGGAAATACTTTTTAAAAGTATCCCCACATATTTTACTTACCCCTTAGGAGGAAAATCAAAATTCAGGCTCCGCTATGATTTCTCCCGTTTCGATACTATAACTGTGCAAACAAATAACCGAAGGATTTTGAGGTGCTGGAAAGACTTTTTAAAAGTACCCCATATTTTACAGCCCATTTAGGAGGCAAATCTTAAATCAGGCCGCGCTTTTTTCTCCTCTTGTCGACTTGTCGATACATTAATAGTGCAAACAAATCAACTAAGGGTTTGGAGGGCTTGGAAAGAGTTTTTAAAGGTACTCACATATTTTACGGCCCCCTAAGTCGAACATCGTAAATCAGGCTCTGCTAAGTTTTCTCCTGTGGTCGATACTATAATTGTGCAAACAAATCAGAGGATGAATTGGAGGGCCTGGAAGAAAATTTTAAAAGCACCAACATATTTTACGCATTTTAGGAGGAATATTATAAATCAGGATCTGATATTATTTCTCTCGTGGTCGATACTATAATTGTTCAGGAGGCTAATACTATAAAGTTACAGGAGGATTTGGAGAGCCTGGAAAACTTTTTTAAAAGTATCCCATATTTTACGACCATCTTAGGAGGAAAGATCTAACTCAGTCTCCAGTAAGTTTTCTCCCCTGGTCGATACTATAATTGTGTAAACAAATCACCGGAGGACTTGGGTCCGGAAAGACTTTTTAAAAGCTCCCATATATTTTACAGTCCTCTTAAGGAGGAAAATCGTAAATCAGGCTTCGCTAAGTTTCCTCCTCTAGTCGATACTTTAATATTGCAAACAAATAAGCTGAGGATTTTGAAGACCTGGAAAGACTTTTTAAAAGCATTCATATATCTTACGGTCCCTCATGAGGAAAATCGTAAATCAGACTCGGCCAAGCCTTCTCCGCTAATCGATACTATATTAGTGCAAACAAATTAGCGGATGATTTAGAAGGCCTGAAATTTTTTTTTAAAGCACTTATATATGGTACGGCCCCTTAGGAGGAAAATCATAAATCAGACTCTGCTAAGTTTTTTCTCGTGGTCGATACTATAATTGTGCAAACAAATCATAGGAGGATTTGGAGGGCCTGGAAAGACTGTTGTAAAACACTTACATATTTTACAACCCCTTAGGAGGAACATAGTATATCGGGCTCCGGTAAGCTTACTCCCATTTTCGATATTTTAGTTGTGTAAACAAATCACCGGATTATTTGAAGAGCCTGGAAAGACTTTTTAACCCTTACATATTTTACGGCCACTCAGGAGGGAAATTGTAAATTCAAATATTAATGGATGTTCACTAAACTTTATATCCGGCTTTGGTTACGAAAAATATTTTTTATGTCGAGCGAAAACAATGAAATGTATTCGAAATTTGACATTTCCTTAACATGGCAGCATAAAACAAAATTTTGCATAATCATGCATAAAAGGGATTTTTTATGTCTCTATCGCCACCAGCTTTATTAGTTTCAATCTTTGTTGAGAAAAATAGCCTCGTTATAATTTTTGTCTTTATGTCTTTATTAGCCTTACACGGAAGGGGGAGGGGGAGTCACCCCACCGGGAAATACATTGTCTAGTTTGGTATCAGATTTTTTTAAGCTCTTTAAAGTAAAGGGTAACACGTTATAATTGTAATCATTTGAACCACAATTCCAATTTTTCAAAAAATTTCTTGAAAATTAAAAAAAAACAGTTATATAAAAAGGGATTTTGGTATGAAAAAGTGGATTGGAGCCACATTTTAGTTAATTTTAGTCTGAATTTTAAATTTCGGGAAAAGTCGGGTCTATTTTCCAGCTTCAAATAATAAATAAGGGACAAGTTACACTTCCTCCCCTTCCTCCGGGAGTTACATTTTCAAGCTTGGTATCAATCGAAAGATATTTTCAAGCCCTTTAAAATGAAGGACAACACGCTATAACTTTAATCATTTGATCCACATACAATTTTTCAAAAACTGTGTTGAAATTTGAAAAAAAAAATTGATATAATTATGCATAAAAGAGGTTATTTATGGCTCACTCAATGATCGCAAAACTTAACAGCCTCAATCATTGCAGTGACAAATAGCCACGATACAATTATTGTGCTGTGATATCATTTTCTCCCCTCTGGGGGACAATGTACTCCCTGAGAGGGTACACCGCCAAACTTGGTATGAATCGAAATATTTTTTTAATTCTTTTAAAACGAAGAGTAACCAGTTATAATTGCGAACATTTGAAACAAAGATACATATTTCAAAAATACAGACGCAAAATTCGCAAAGGAGGGAAAGTGGAAATTTATAATATATTTAAAAATGGACTCTGGTATGAGCGTGTCAAGTTTTGAGTGACAACCTAGTTAATTAAAATAGATAAAATTTACCTACAACAAACTATAATTTACCTTTTATAAAATGAGCTGTTGTTAGAAATTGTTCTTGAATTAATTTAAGTTTTGTCATTTTTTTTTTGCAATAAATTCGTTTTAAAATGTGTAAACAGCCTCTGTATTTCGCCATAATTCAGCATATTAATGTGTATTGCAGCTTTATTCATTACCACATAACAAATTGCGACTGAATTATGCTTGGAATACATCAGAAGTAATTTGTTATGCTCTAAGGAATATACGGTTGTGGTAAGGAATATACGGTTGTGGTAAGGAATATACGGTAAGAAATATACGGTAAAGAATGCTCGTATACTTTGTACATTAATTTTTCTTTATGTGGTGCATTTTAAATTTCTCATACGTAGAATTAAGAAATATTGTTTTCACAAAAATTTTCGATTTCGACATTTTGAGACCTCCTGAATGCGTTTCGACTAGTTTTATACTGATGTCTGTCTATTTACAGTCGATTACTTGTGCACAGGATAACTGCCCTAAATATTCATGGATTTCTACAAAAATTTATATCTGGTCTTGATAACAAAAAATCTAGAACTGAATAGAATTTTTTTGCATTCGAGTGAAACTTTCGACATTTATATGAAATTTTAAATCTCCTTAACACGGCTGCATAGAACAAAATTTGACATAATTATGCATAAAAGGCATAAAAGGGATTATGATTTAATTATCACCAGACTTCATAGTTTCAGTCATTGTTGTGCAAAATAGCCGAGATACAATTTTTGTGTTTGTGACGTTATGAGAACTGCTCTGGGGCTGGGGTAAGTTACTTTCACCTACGGGAGGTACAATTTCAAGCTTGGTATCAATTGATAGAATTTTTCATGCCCGTTAAAATGAAATACAACACGCTATAGCTTTAATCATTTGGATCTTTAATACGATTTTTCAAAAATTGTCTTGTAAAATTTGAGAAAAATAAATGTACTTAGAAATGGATTTTGGTATGAGAAAGGCGAGTGGAGCAACACTTCGGTTAATTTTAGTTTGCATATTATATTCAGGGAAACGTCGGGTACATTTTCTAGTTTCAAATGAAAAGTTATTTCCAAAATTTATTAATATTCAAATTATCCTCACGATACACTTAGAATCCGAGACGATGTTGTGGCAGTTCTGAACGTTAGCAGAATAAATGGCGAATGAACCATTTTTGGTTTTCGACATTTTAAATAATTTATGTTACATAATAAATGATTGTGATCTTGATTGATTGATGCGACTTTCAATGCGAAAAATGAAAACTGTATATGGAAGCATAATGCAAAATATATTTCAAAGCGTAGGGTGCTTGGTAATTATTATGCACAGAGCGCAACTTCTTAATCTGACATTCAGGTATCGGGAATTTTCAGAAATCCAGCTGGTGTATTTTTGAAATTCTGGAGTAATTTTCTTTTTAAAGAAAATGCTGAAAGAAAATATTTCAGTTTCTCTGTTAAAAAATTGATGTGTTCAATTGCTGAATTTCCCAATTAAAGGAAAATGATTTTTCAGTGCGTCTTTGTAATAAAAAAAAGGATAAATTATCTCTTCAAATATTTTTTCCATTCGTTCATTTTTAATAGACATAAACAAATTTCCCAAAAACTTATCCCAAGAAAGTTTTATCTTAGAGTAATGGTGTTGATCTTATATTTTTCGTAGTTGAAAATAAAATATAAACAAGCATTTAATCGATAGACGTTTACAGCCATTTTGCAAAAAATAGGCAGATTCAATTTTCCTGAATCATACCAAAATCTAATAAGCACCAAACTAAGTCATACGTGACTTACTAAATTTTGTGACATTCCGTCGATTATGATTTGATGTCTGTGTGTGTGTACATTCAACAGATTCACACACAGATTTACAGATACACATAGATACACACAGACAGGCAGCGTGCCCAAAATGAGTAGATTTATCAAAAAATTAAATTACGATTTTCCACCCTATTCCAATGCTTTCCTCATACATCATCGTGTATTGCAGTGAGAGTAAAATCTGTAAGAAATATGTGTGTACTAATTCCCACGTGGTGAAGGGGCGCCTACGCACCACGTCCACAAGACCCCCCAGGATGTCCCATGGCGAAGGGGAGGAGATTTGCAGCATCACTTTTAGAGAAACCCCTCGAAGGGTGGAAGTCTGACTTGGCTTCGACATGACAACATCCATGCCCGCAGGCGGGATTCGAACCCGCAACCCGGCAATCCAGCGATCAGCCGGAAAAGCATGCCCCTGACCGCTCTACCATCGGATCGGCAAAAAGTATTGATGATCGGTATGATCGGTAAGAAATATTGATGGGACAAGAATAGATGGCTCCTTAATAATGTCGTATCTCCAGCATTTGTCTACTTTGGTAAATAAGAGTGGTAAACACAACCTTCCTGTTTATGAATATGTTGAGATTTATCTATCATACATGGATTTCATGTACTCGTTCAGTGGGCAGTATCGTTAGCTGTAACTGCTAAAATAGTGCCTACTAAAATGTCATTGATAAAAAATAAGTGCCAGGTAAAATATTCATTGCATCGGGTACTGATAGCTGGTAAATATTAAATCATGTATTAATATAGACAAGAAGAAAAACTAAATAGCATGTTAAAACTTGAATTAATATTGCAAACATTTAAGAATTATTTCTGAAAATTAAAACCAAGCCAACATGCTTCTGTTAAAAGGGACGCTTAAACGTTGAAGGCCCAGACCGTCCGACTCATCCTGAGGACTTGAGCAACTAACTATTTGGACGTCCGGCTATGCTTAAACGTTGTTAAGTCATGTTAGAACGTCAGTGAGGAATTGTAGAAAGCTTAAATTGAATTTGTTTAATTTGAAAGCGTGCTGGTCTTGCGTAAAAAATTTCAGCCTATGGTCAAGGCCTGACAGCTCCGCAGAGGTTGTGATAGCTCGAGAATATTTGTTTTTATTTTGACCTGCCGTAGCCTTTCGAAATCATTCGTTTTCCATATACACATCTATGATGTCACGAAATTATATTTTAAATAAAATTTATTTATTTAATATTATCGGTTTATATTATTAGTATGAAAAATATTTCACTTTTGATTTTTTGCGATCTCATCCGCCGATAGAATATCCGCCATGTTATTCATTTTGTGTTTAACTCCGGGCTATCCAAAATGGCTGAAATTGAAAAAAAATTACCTATGGCCCATCGGGTTATTAATAAAATAAAATGAAAATTTAGATTCGATATGGTACAGTTAGTGTCACTTCGAAATTCTCTCCGAATATGTTTTTTTGTTTTTCAATTTTCGTATATTTTTCTTTTCTTTAGCACCTGCTGAAATTGATATTTGGAAATGAAGCCATTTGCTTAAGTTAGACATCACTCATCCACATGTATTGCAAATATATATGCATTATTACAACGATTTAGATCATGGAAAATGAGTGGTTAAATGCGGACGTAGCTGAATAAAATATTGATCACATTGGTTCTGTGTTTCGCAATTCATTCTTGTCAATATTTCTCGAATAATACTTCTTTTCTAAGATCAACATGACTGTTAGAATTTTCTATTTAATTATAGAACGCGCTTTTGCGAACAATTTAAATATTAAAATAGATCCCAACGTAAAATGTTACAAACGTATGGCATAGAACGCAGACTCACGTTTCAGAAATCTTTGGATACAATTCGAACAGACTAGGACTCAAGGTTCTTTAATATAAGGTTAGGTAATGAGCCCCGTAACCAATCAAAAAGTTGTCAGCCTGACGTCAATGAGAGTAGTCATGAAGTTAGAAAGAAGAAGATAAATCTCCTATTGGTGAAACGCTTGAAAATGCCAAAATGCGTTGAGAATTAGCTGTAGCCCGTGTTTAAAAAGTAGCTGCTATTGTTAGTTGACACAGCTGAAGAGCATAGTATTTAATATATGCATTTTTGATTAATTTTAAATTAAGAGTTCCCTAATTATGAGTATAATTAACCAGTATTTTGTCATAGTTGTAAGATATAGAGTACCGAATATATGGAGATAAAAATAAATTGAAAGGTAAAATAATTTTGAATACATAGAAATGTTTTTTATTGTTTCAGTGCTACATTGCATTGCGCTAATAATTTATTTTTACATAAGGGACAGTTTAAATAAATATTTTAACTCTTTCGCCATAGAGATGCATACACTACCACGGGTTACGCATACACTACCTCGGCAGGCCCGGATTCGATTCCCTCCTCTACCAAAACTGCCGCCATGTTCACGCGGAGTACGATCATGTTAAACATGTGGGTCTGTAAGTCCTCCCGAGAGGTTGGTGGTAGGGGAAGGAAGATACGGTCCCTGTGGATGCCTCCCCCACTGGGTTCCGGTCTAAATTGGATGGATCTTCCCGGCAGTCCAAACTGTTACCTTACACATTTCTGGTAGGTCGGACGATCTGGGTCTCAACAACTACATACAGACAGACATACGGACATCTCTCCAAAAATAGTCAAAATGTGTTTAGGAGGTCTTTAAACATATACAGGCATCAAAATATCGAAATCGAAAAGTTTCACGGAAACAATACTTTTTACTATATTTTACACTCGTAGTATGAAAAATTAATAATCCCTTTTATGCATATTTTGTCCTATGCTGCCATGTTATTACAATTTGCAATAAATTTCGAAATTTTTGCTTGAATTTTAAAAAAGTCTATCTTTTTCTAGAGTTTTTACTGACAAAGCCAGAAATAAAGTTTAGTGAAAATCCATTAATATTAGTGGTAGCTATCGTGTAGACACAAAAAAAATCTGATGTAGGCAGCACATGACTTTCCTTATATACTGCTGTGAATTTATTCTTTATACAGTAAAAAAAAAATAGGTTATTCTTATAGTATATACTTATATTCTTTCCAAGATATTGACTTTTCATCAATTAGTCGTCATTTTCATTGATTTAGAGTAATTTTTATCCATTTGACGAGGAGGTTTTCGTTAATTTGGCAGCATTTAAAAACAAGTTGGCGCCATTCCGCCAAATTCATCGCCAAAATCTCGCCAAGCGTTATGGATGGAGAAATAAGTTATTCTTATAGCAGATAAATGACTATTGTCGTTGAAATGCAAAAATTGTACTCAAAGTATTCTTTCTCATGAATGGAACGAGTTAGATCCATGAAAATGATGTCACCAAATTTACGGCATGATATTACATATGAAAATTAAACATTTATTCAACAGTTAATATTTTTTTTAATTTATGGGATTTTTTGATAAATTTATTTAAAAAATGAGCAATATATCGAGAACAGTTCATGCTAGCGTTCTAAAGTTTATGTCAATCGTTTTCTAAGGAAAAATTACATAAGAAATGTCTATTTGCGTAACTTTATTAAAGGTTTTGATTTTTTGATGATTTTTTAAAAAATTCACTCGAAAATTTAGGGGGATTCTGAACACTCGATTGTGTTTAAAAATAATAGGCTTTCAGTATTCATGGAATGTAATTTTTGTACCAAATTTCATTGGAATCACTCAATTCGTTCGTGAGATATCGTTTCCACAGACTCACTGACACACACACACACACATATATACTTTCACACACACACACTTACTTTCACACACACACACACATACTTTTACACACACACATTCACACACACACACACAGACATTACCTAAAAATGTTCGATTCGTGATCAGGGACGCTTGAAACGTGTTCTCCCGTCGAAAACTCGAATTCGAATGTTCGACCCCGTCACAATATTTTCCTTATACATTATTGTATGCAAGGAAAGTAATGGATCCCAAACAAACGACGAATAGACGGAAATCACTATAAAAATAGTCAAAACGTGTTCAATAGATTCTGAAACATATATTGCCATCAAAATCTTAAAATAAAAAAAAATTTCGTGAAAACGATATATATTCTTTATACTATATTCTGTAGTATGAGAATGTAAAAATTATCAAAACCCTATTTGTGGTTCCGTAGCTATTTAAGTAAGAAGCGTGTATGAAAATATTCCTCTTAATATATTAGAACATTTAAACTAATCATCCGAATTGTTAAAGCTTATATCTTATTCAAGCTGTCAGAAACATATGCAAATATACTTTAATCATGAGAAAGTGATGTTTGTTTAAAAGATGTATCATCAAATCGTCCTTTTCGCAAAGTTTTGAAATAACAAGTATGGAGCAGGGGTAGTATTACTCAAAATAGCAAGACAAAATTGCTTAAATATCAGACTTGTTGGAAGAATCATGGGATTGAAATTACCGTTGAGTGATTGTAATGGACAGTTTGTATGAAATACGATCATGAAAGAGATGTAGTACAATTTCCAAGAATTACTATTGTTCTATGTTTTGAAAGTCAGTGCTGGCTTTAATAAATTTTAATATCATTCTGATAGCAATTACATTCAGAGTAGAAATAAGCGTACATAGAAAAAATATATTGATATATATAAAAATATAGAAAAAGATATAAATTATGGTAGAGGGGGGTAGTTAAGATTACTAAGGTGTGGTGAAAATTAATTGAATGTTAAGGATTGAATTACACTTAGGATGACCTGATAACAGTGTGTACATAATCGTATACGTCCTACAGATAATTAATCTTTTCCGCAGTCCGGTGTCCACCTATAAAAAACATAAGTTCTAAAAAGATAAGTATTAAATATAACTACTTATTTAAGACACCTTGATTTTCTTAATTATTTATTAAAAACATATTATTTTCATTAAAATTTTCAATTAATAATTTTACAATTATTATTAAATTTTCAATCACACTTTTATATTTCTTATTAAATTTCTGTTTACTCTGTATTGGAAGCGGATGTGGTGATATATGTTTTTGATAAGTGATTTTAGAGGCAATTCATTATTAAAATATTTATAAATTATTTATTATTAAAATATTCATCAGACCTCTTCGAGCCAATTCTACTAAGTTTCAGAAATTTTATCTCTTTTTAGCTGCTAGATTTTACAATCTTCTGCCTCAATTTTTTAAAAGCATTGTTACCTAATTTTCCTTTTCAAGGACTATCAAAGACTGGTTATTTACTTATAATTCAGTTGAAATTGAGAATTTTTTCCGTATTGATAGATAACTTTTTACCTGCTTTTATTGTCATTTTTATCTTTTTTTGTCTATGTTTATCTTTTTAGTTGTTATGATGTAATGATGCATTGTAATTGTTTTATCTGTAACTGTTTTTATGTCGTTTGGTGCTACTATAAATGCCATGTTTTCCCCTATCCTTCCATAAGGTTATCTTTTAAAAATGCATATTCATAGATCCTGTAATCTCTTTGCGTCTGAATAATTAAGAAAATAAAGAGTCCTCATGGACAATATAGGATGCTTTTCAATATAGGATGCACAATAGACAATATATACTGCATGGACAATATAGGATGCTATAGATTGCTTTTCTTATTGACTCATTTGGAAGACGTATCTTTTAAATAACTCGGAACAATATTCTCAACTCGTATATTTGAACTGAACGTGACTCTGTTGTGAACTTCTTCATCCCGCGCTACTGGTTCCGCCTTATTTCACCCCTTTTGAATAATACTGACCCATTGGCAGGCAACCATGAAATTCCTATAGCTATATCTCCGTTGGCCTGAGCTATTTGATGCGAGAACGTTCTGACTGACTTTAGATCACTGAGTGTAACTGCCAGCGAATTCGATGGCCCCTAAGAATCAGGTGATTTTCGAAGAAGCGTGAGGCAAGTTTTATTTCCCCTATATAAATTAATTCGAATTTAGTGTTAATCTTTGGCGTATGTCAGTCTGCGTGTATTGTCGGCAGCAATTTTGCTTTTATTACCTAGACCATGACTTGACATTTATTATCATTGGTACTTACTCCACAGCATCCCAAAATCAAATATTTCCACCATCGAGCAAATATGTCGTCACAAAATATCATTATATATCAAACGTGTCTAAGGTTTATCGAAAAGTCCTTTCAGACCCTCCGGAAGCCCCCTGGCGAAAGAAGGCTGAATCTTTGCACATTTATGTTCGACTATCGGACAGAACCTAATGCAGTCGGGTTTTTGATTTATTTTTCCGGAGTGGACAAAATTGCGGTGACGGGTATGTGTGTGTGTGTGTGTGTGTGCGTGTGCGTTTGTAGGTGTGTGTGTGTGTGTTTGTATGTGTGTGTGTGTGTTTGTATGTGTGTGTGTGTGTGTTTGTATGTGTGTGTGTGTGTGTATGTGTGTATGGAGGGGGGAGGCGATAGAATCTTTCAAAACCGTCCCGAAAACACTACTACTGAACAAAATGCGTCAATTTTCAATTCAGACAATCATTTTCTACACAATTTTAAAAGAAAATAAAACTTATTAAAAAAGTTGTAGCTGAAAATTTTAAGCGTGCTTGTTTCCCTGTTATTGACAGGCTTAAATGCTATGCGTAAATAACTTTCTAACTATATTACAAAGTGGCAAAACAACCGTTTGATACAATTAACGGCATGTAAATGCTCAACTAATTCACAAATTGGGACATCTCGTATTCATAATTAAGAGTACTTTATTCATCTTTAACATAACTTTCTGAACACTGCGTATTCTTATATGCACCCAGAAAAAATTATCGACTACAGGCATTTTCCCACAAACATTCCAAAACAATCCGAGATGGTGATATTTAATCAAATTTTTCACCAAAATCAAGTGAGTCGAATCTTAATTGGATGTTGTAAATGCTGATTATAGATTATTCAGACCAAGAAGAGATAAGGTAATTGCAACAATATTGATGATAATCTGACGACCTGCTTCAATGTCTCAACTTCAGGCATTTCACTACGAACATCGTAAAACAAGCCAAGTTGTTTATTATGTGTCAAATTTTTCACCAAGATCAAGTGAGTCGAATCTTAATTGGTTGTTGTAAATGTTGATTATAGACTTTTCAGACAAGGAAGCGATATGAAGTAATTGTAACAATATGGATGATAGTCAGACGACCTGCTCAAATTGCTCAAAACCAAGAACAGTGCTTAAATAGCGGATATCATCATCTGTGGACTGGTTTCACGCTTTTTATTACTCTTCAGCAAGGAATAACGTACATACGAAATTTATGAAGGAGCATTCATATGGTGGTAAATGGCATATATACTTAATTTTTGACGGCATTTTTATGCATTTTTGCATACTTATTTTGTACAGTCATAAGAAATTCAGAAAAAAAGGGAAGTAATATTTCCAGAACCGAAAATGGAAATCTTTAGTGAACCTCTATCCTCTCCGGAATTCGATGCCGAATCTATAGCAGTCATAAATTAAGCTACATCTATAGATAATCCTCAGAAAGACACAAACTTACCAACTCTTAGGTGTGTTCAAAGTACTCCCCTCCAACATTAATGCATTTTTGTAGGCGAATTTTCCAAATATTAAATGCATCAAGCCATCCATTTCTTGGAGTCGATGAAAAATATGCTTTTAAAGTCTCGTCAATCTCATCTTCGGAATGAAAACGACGCCCACCTAAATATGTTTACATTAAAAAATAGTCAAAAGTCACACATAGCAATATCAGGAGAATAGGGTGGATGTTCTATCCCTTTGATGTTTTTTTTGTTCAAGAATATCGACTGTCATTCTTGCTGAATGGGAAGATACGTCATGGTGAAGCATGTATGAGTCCCCTAACATTCACTTCCTGAAGAATTTCTGGAAGACACTTAGTGGTGTACGAGTTAGTTGTAACTGTCGTCTGCCCTTCTAGTTTTATAGCGTTGACCAGACCTGTACTTCTGACGAACATAACTTTTTGCATTGCTTATTGTCTTGTCACCATTGTTGGTTTGGGGGTCATCTTCAAAAACCCATTTTTTACATTCTTGACATGTTGGAACGTCAAGAGACGGTATGTACGTTTCATCACCAGTTATGATTTTAGAAATAATGCGGTATCCACCATCATTAAGTAATTTTAGGGTTTCTTTTCTGATTCTGACATGTTCCTCATTTTGGTGTTCCGTTAAATTATGGGGGACCCTACGACAAACTAATTTTTTCATATGCAGTTCTTCATGAATAATTTTATGTATAGCTGCGAATCCAATGTTAAGTTCCGTCTGTATCATTTGGTAGGTACAGCGATTTTCATCGATTAAAATTTTTCGAATGGCCGACACATTTACTAGGACTACAGCTGACAAAAGTATTCCCGTGTGTTCTTCATCCAGGTGTGAATTTCGACTTTTTCTAAACTCTGTAAACCATCTGAATACAGCGGCACGAGATGGAGCATCATTTCCATATGCTAATTGTAGACGTTGAAGACATTCTTTTTGATATAGCCCCACTTTAAAATAATGGAAAATCATAGCTCGATAATGCTCTGGCGTCAACTTTCTTTTCTTTTCTTTCAAAATTTATTCTACGATAGCTGAATTGTAATTGTTGCCACACATCATCGTCTGCGGGCATAGAAGAGTTCAAATTTAAATATCCTACCAATTATTATTTTCTAACGCATATCGTCTGCTTTTGTCTCAAAAATTTCAGTGGGACCCTCGTCGTTGTGGTACGGAATTAAACCCGTAAACCGAGAGATAGCTCGGGAAAAAACTGGTCCCAAAAACTGGTCGAAGAAACTGGTCCCAAGATGTAACAGATGCTTAACCAATGGTGATGATTAAGTTAAAATAAATGTTATAATATATAGTATAGTAATAAAAAAATGTCGACGTGGTGGCCGAACGGCCAAGGTGAGCGTTTTCAACGATCGATCGGCCGCCGCGTTGTGAGTTCGAGTTCCACGTAAGACATGGATGTTGTGTGATGTGGGCGTAGTGTATTCCGCCCCCCCCCTGGTGCGCCTGGGGCAACGTCCTAGGACGGCGAAATGGTTCACGATTACGGCCGAATATAGGGACGAAAGACGATGAGTCTAGAGCCTGGCCATTGGGAAAAAAAATAGAAAAAAATTCCACGAGGAACTTTAGCGTCAATAGATGGAGGGCAGCGGCGTCGGATAGGTCGAAATGGTGGAAACTGCCTGAGACAGCCTTGGCTGGCAATCGGCTGTAGTGCTTAAGAAGAAGAAGAAGAAGAAGAAGAAGAAAGGTTTTCTTATTACTTATAAACGGGTATTACTTTCTGGATGATCTTCATACTATGTATTTTAAGAAAAGTAAATAGGACATAAAATAATCTTAGAGAAATGCTGCTTATCCACTTATCTTTTATAGCAATAACATGACATGCATAAGAAACGTTTTGCATACTGTATAAAATAAAAATCATAATAATAAAATTTGCATAATAAAAAAAATTGCAAAATATCACTCATTTATTGCTATTGTAATGCTATTATTATTATATTTTGTTAAATTTGAACCTTGTTATAATATATATTATGAAATTTTATTTTGCTAATTTTGGTCTCCGTATTTCTGTCTCCCCAAATTATTTTATTACGCCTCGCCACTGATTACCATGGTTTCCATGAAGTGGAAATGAGATACAAATGTTGCAAGAACTTTTGTGAAAGCTACTTACACAACAAAAGTACTTCATACCACTTTCACAAAATCACACTTCATCGGTTCAGCTATATTTAAAGTTATTGACTCTCCTTTTCGCTGTCACAATCAAATCAACTAGCACGTTCTCCAAAGTATCAAGAGGCATATATCTCTTGTCATGTGACAATGACTATTATCATCTGATGTTTCCCAGATGGTGCCACCCCATAATTATGGATTGCCGTCAATTGAGTTTAGTCATGTTGTCAGTCCAGAATAAAATATGCTTCTCTATTTGATATAACAGTGGCAATTTTCATTTAATTACTGTTGAGATTCTGCTCGCTGTGTTGTATTGTGTGCTCCTTTGAAACATTTTCGTGTTAGTCCACCTGTATGTTTTCTAATGCGAAACTTTTCTTGGGTTCTGATTTTATGTTACAAATATCTATTTATAAAATATGTGGATGGAGTTTGTACATTTCACTATGACAATATTTAGTATATGCTTTTTTTCAATTATGATTTATTAAAATACTGAAAAGACAAGATATAAAAAACTACTAACACATGATAGACAGTATAAAGTTTTTAGATATTCTAACCTTCTAATACAATTTTATTATTATATGACCCCTAACAAAACGTAATTATTTAAAACACTGGATTTTCCAGGGGGGGGGGGGGGGTCCCCAGGGGTTCCCCTAGGAACTTGGTGAAACTCATTAAAGTTGGAAGGAATGATATTTGGAGAAATTAGAAGTAAACTATTTGGTTATCACCCCCCTACTCACATAAAAATCTGTCGATACTACTGATTTAAACTCTCCAATAAAAAGCAAATTCTACATAATCCTCTACTAAAACGTACTTGTCTTATGAGTTGTGATACTCTAAATATTTTAAATAAAGAATATTTAATTGAAATTAACACAAAGCAAATGCGATTGTTATTAAATTTAATTTTCGTAGAGATATTGCATTATCGCTCAAAGTCGCCAAATGAGCGATAGTGAGTAAATTGTGTCGCCAGACATGACAGATATACAGATATATTGATTTTCCTTATGCATATGAATATCATCTATATATACTCTCTATGGAAATCTTCCGAAGAAAAAACGTAAATAATTCGAAATTTCACCAAAGTTTTCGCGCCGAACATAACAAGTAGCTTTTCTATTTTCTCAATGAATATGCTTTTTTTAAACGTGAAACATAAGGAATGAAAATGTTGTGAAAATGCAGAAGTAGAACATGTTAGAATAATGAGAAAAAACAAATTGAAGATTAAAGAAATAATACAAAGAATTCCGATGTGTCCAGAGCATTTCTCTTCAGATGAACGAATTTTGATATTAAGTACTAGCAAAAAACCGGGCTTGGAATGGCGCATATAAAGTATACGAGCTGTTGTTGTTGAGACCCAGACCGTCCGACCTACCAGAAAGGTGTAAGGTAACTGTTTGGACGGCCGGGAAGTGCCACCCAATTTGGACCGGAACCCAGTGGGGGAGGCATCCACAGGGACCGTACCCTCCAAATGTGAAATATTTCAAATCAAAACTTCATTTTACAAATAATTATAAACTTAGTCGTATCAAAAATAAATTTCAATATTTGAGAATCCTAATACAAAAGAGTGTTTTAGTTTTTAGAACTTGAATATTAAATTAAACAAATTAGAATAGAGGAAAATAATGAAATAAAAATAGCACATTTAATTCGCAAAAACGTATTTAATATAGGAACACTTTAAATCACAATGCATACAAGTGCACACGCTTTGATTGGCTAATTAAAAGTAGTTATTTATTTGTTATTTGTTGGAAGCGTAGTGAGCATGCGCAGTTTAAAATACAGTTCGTTTTAATAATTGAAATTCTGCTTCTGCAAATCTGCGAGTAATTTCACTGTATGTATACAAAATACTTATTATAGTTTTCGCGTAAAAGGGTTAGCAAAATGCAGGCACATGTTGATTTCGCTTCATTAGGAATGGAGAATAAACTTTGCTTCGCTCGCCCATATAAAACAATAACACAAATTGGGGTTGTTTTATATCTCGAGATCTATTCATGTTAACATGTGCAATAATGATGCCATATGTTAAGTAAATTGTTTGGTTGTTTTTTGACTGGTATCACGGAAGTTCGGCTGATCGTCTGCCGGAATAAACTGATTTTAAAATGGCGAAATTTCGGCCGAATTTTGACATTTAAATTCATAACTTTTAATCTAATTTGAATTAAAAAATCTGATGTGGGCAGCACATGACTTTCCTTGCAGACTCATATTCACGTTCTCTTTATTTCCTCAATAATTCATTAAATTGAGTTTAATTGCACAAAATAACATAATTATTTAAAGTTACACGGAATTTGCACTTTCAATTCAATTTTCGTTCTCATTTGGTAACTGTACTTATTTTCAAAGGTGGCGTAGTGAAAATGCGAAAAAACTAAACTATCTCGAGAACGGCTAGTCCTAGTGTAATGGAGTTAGTCTTATTATTCTCTTAGTTAAAAATTACATATTAAATAAGCATTTAATAGATATATTTGAGCATACGTAGTATTTTTTTATTTTAAATTTTGCCGATTTTTGCGGATCATTTTGAAGAAAAAGGCAGAATATTTTTTTCCGAATAGTACCAAAATCTAACCAGCACCAGAATATCCCACAAGCTACTTATCTATTAAATTTTGTAAAATTTGATCAGTTAGTTTTGCATCTAGAGTGGATACAGGAAATTTTTGGAGGCCATTTCGCGAAAGAAAGGCTGGTTCTTTTTCCCGAATCGTAACAAAAACTTATCAGCACCACGGTCGCCTACAAGTACCTACTTACTTACCAAATTTTATGAAATTTGGTCCATTAGGTTTAGAGTTAAAGTGGATACGTACATTGCACAGACAGACACACACACACACACACACACGTCACGCTAGAAATAGTTTTTTCGTATTTTAGAGGTCCCACACGTTCTACAGATCCCACAGGTTTACATGTTTGTGTAGATCCGTCGAAAACTTGAGTTGTGATTTTCGATATGATTCCAATACTTTCCCTATATATTACCATGTATTGCAGGGAAAGTAAAAAATCTGATGTGGGCATCACATAACTTTCCCTGCAGACTTATATTTACGTTCTCTTTATTTAAATTAAATTTAATTCACTTTTAATTTAATTTTCGTTGTCATTTAGTAACTGGACTTAATTTCAAAGGTGGCTTAGAGAAAATAGGAAAACGTTAAAATATCTCGAGAACAGCTAGATCTAGTGTAGGGATTGGTCTTATTCTCTTTATCGTTAAAAATTACGTATAAAACAAGCATTAAATGGATATATTTAAGCATACGTAGTTTTTATTTTAGATTTTGACGATTTTGCGGGCCATTTCGAAAAAAAAAAGCAGGTTATTTTTTTCGAATTGTACCGAAAAAAATGCACAGACAGGCAGACACACAGATAGACAGACACATACACAGACGTCACACAAAAATGGTTTTATCGTATTTTAGAGGTCCTGAAAAGTGCAGATCCGTCGAAAACTGGAGTTGCGATTTTCGGCATGATTCCAATACTTTCCCTATACATTACCGTGTATTGCAGGGAAAGTAAAAACATCTCGACGAAACGTATCATCTCGGGAGTTTATTTACACTTGTATAGCATTTCGCAGCTAAATGAATCTTCGATTTTATGCTACAGGAGGCGAACATACACACAGACACACACAGACCTACATCTTTTATTATTATGTAAGATTATGTTAATTTGTCTTTACTTATTTGTACATGTAAATTCAATAAAATGTATTTATGGTTGTTCTGATTGAGCGATTAGAAGGATAGATGCAGCTAAATTCCTGCTTGAAGTGACTTTATCATTAAATCACAAAATGCTCTTTTAAGATCTTGGAGAAAATATCGATGAAACGCTCATGAATTTAACCGTTACTGATAACCATCATCTATTTCTCATTACAACACAACATAGAAAGTTCACAAATATTTTGTAAAATATCCTATATATACTATGTTCATTACTTTCGCTGCAATCCATGGTAATGTATACGGAAAGGATTGGAATCATACCGAAAATCGCAACTCAAGTTTTCGACGGATCTTCACGTTTTGACACCTCTAGAATACTGTAAAATAATTTTTAGCGTGACGTCTGTGTGTGTGTGTTTGTCTGTGCAGATTTTGTATGCCCTCTAACTAAAAAACTAATTGACCGAATTTTATAAAATTTGGTAGGTAAGTCACTTATGAGAGACACTGGTGCTGATTAGTTTTGGGTGCAATTTCGGATAAAAGAACCCGCCTTTTTGCGAAATGGCCCGCAAAATTTGCCTGTAGCCACTCTAATTTAAAAACTAATAGATCAAATTTTACAAAATTTGGTAGATAAGTCACTTGGGGGTTACCCTGGTGTTTATTAGATTTTGGCACAATTTGGAAAGAACGAACCTGCCTTTTTTGCGAAACGGCCCATAAAAATCGTCAAAATCTAATATAAAGAACTACATATGCTCAAATATATCAATTAAATGCTTGCTTTAAACGTGATTTTTTACGATGCAAAGAAAAAGATTAACGCCATTATACTAGGGCTAGCTTTTCTCCAGATAAATATTTTTGTCTTTTCGCATTTAAGCTACACTACGTTTGAAAATATGCCCAGTTACCAAATGAGAGCGAAATTCGAATTAAAAGTGCAAATTCGGTGTAATTTTAAATACTTATGGATGTTGTTTTGTGCAATTAAACTCAATGAAATGAATTATTGAAGAAATAAAGAGAACTTGAATATGAGCCTGCGGGAAAGTCAGGTGCTGCCCACAACAGATTATTTGAGATCGGGGCATATAACATTAAATATTTTATGCAGAGTCACCCCTAGATTTTATGTTATCAAAATACCATTTGCTCTATTTACTAAAGCTAAAATATTTTTTTATTTTTTATGGAGAGAAGTTATTTAATATTTCATGCGCTCACATAAAAACTTTTGTTATATTTTCGTGTTATTGCAAATTTGTTATATCTTGATTACTTATTTTCCCTGTTGTGGAATATTGATGATGTATCATGTATCTTAATCATCAATGATCTTAATCATCAGTGATGTATCTTGTAAAGAAATTTTATTTGTTGGTGCTACTTATGGTATATGTGTTTATAAATTGCATAATGAGTCTAGCTATGTTGTTGTTAACTCAGTTTGAATTATGGAATTTGTTTTTTTATTTGTAATTTATTTTCTGCTTATTTTTTATTTCTTCCAGTCGAAATAAAATATTTTTGAGACTGGGGAGATTTCATCTATAAAAATATATATTTCTTGCGTTGAATTTTGAATAAAAATTTCTGTTCTGTTCTATCACTTAATAATGAATACCTGTGAATTCTAATCTGTCAAACGATCTTGCATATATCTCGATGTATGGCGAAGAGTTTTATTATATGTTGTATGCTTATATCAGTGAACTTGCTAATCATCAGTTTAGTTCCCTTACCTTAATACTTCTGTTTGAGAATAATAAACTAAATGTATGTTAAAAATCAGTTCTTACATACCTTTATCAGCGGTTATAGCAGTAGCACAATAACACGATATAAAGATAACCAGAAAAAAATCTGATATAATTATCATTTTACATCCGAATGATACACGTTCCTCATAACGTTTTCTACAAAGCGAAAATAAGATCTGAAGGTCCCAACACACCATTTGAAAAACATTCTTGGCATAAGCATACATACTGCCATCACGAAAATTCTTACTCTATCTTTTAGCTGCATTGAAATTATTGACACCTTTGCCGCTGTCGCAACTAAATTAACTACCAGATACTTCCACCTGTCAACTGACTTTACGTCCTGTCATCAGATAATGTGTAATATCGTCTGACTGTGTGGCCGCATAATTACGACTTGTCATCAGTCTAGTTTTGTTGTGCTATCGGTCCAGAAAAAAAAATCGGTTTTGGTGTGACACAATAGCTTTTATTTTGAATTGCTGAGATTCTGCAAGTTGTGTGGTATTGTTAGCCGTGGGAATATCATTGTGCTGTCCCATCTGTGTAACTTGGATTTTGAATATAGCTTTGTTTGTGTAGTGATTTTATGTTAGTTCTTATGTGAGGACTTATGTAGTCATGGAAAAAATTTTACACGCAGTTTTCAAATATGATGTTTGTAAGTATTTCCAATGTAGTAGAAGTCTGAGTTGGGCGGTATTAATCTAGCATATGGTGAGTCTGAATTTGACTCATTTTCGATTTGATCATTGCCAGCAATGTATCTATAATAATAAAGGAATATGTTTGCGCGTGTCGCTTGCAACGAAAAATCTAAGCAACGTATGGTCATGGAATTTTGTACACCGGCACATCAGGATCTGGGAAATGTGTACCTCTGCATTATTTCTTTGAAATTCAAATTAGTTTTTAAATATTTTATGTTTTAGCATTATTTTCACACAAATGCGTTCCTTAGTGATCGAACATATTGTCTCAGAGTTTCTATCTGAACACTATGATATAGAAAATTTTTCTTTCAAACAACTTTTGAATTGAATCTATACCCTTAATATTCGAATGTTTGTGAATATTTAAAATATATATACATTATGTGTGTTGATGGCGGAAGATATCTTCTATTTATAATAATAACGGAGGATGTTTGTGTGTTTGTATGTCTATCTGTCTGTGTCGTGTGTAGCGGAAAATCTAAGCAATGTACGGACATGAAATTTGGCATAAAGGTAATTTTTGGACCCGGAAAGGTGCACTTCGGAATTATTATTTTTTTTAATTCAAATTAGTTTCATAGCTATTATGTTTTAGCACAATTTTTAAGAAAATATTTCCTTAGCGACCGAAATTATTATCTCAGCCTTTCTATCTTAACACCATCGCAAATTTCGAAATATTCTCTTTCAAACAAACTTTGAACGGAAGCCATGCATTAATAGTAGAATTTTTTTGAATTAAAAAAATCTATATATATATATATATATACTTTTCACGTATTGATAAACGACGTTTAGAAGCATTGCTAAGGTAGAAGTGAGAGTAGGAATGTATTAATTTATCATCGTAAGACTGAATATGACCCAGTCTCGATTTGACAGTAGTCAGTAAAGGTATTAATAAGGAATATATCTGTGTGTTTGTCTGTCTGTCTGTGTGTGTCGCATGTAGCGGAACATCTAAGCAATGTACGGTCATGAAATTTGTTACACAGAAACTTCAGGATCCTGAAAGGTGCACCTGTGCGTTATTTCTTTAAAATTCAAATTAGTTTTTTAGTTATTTTATGTTTCTGCACTATTTTCACACAAATCCGTTCCTTACTGACCAAAATATTAACTTAGCGTTTCTATCTTAATACTATAGTATAAATAGAAAATTATCTTTCAAAAAAACTTTAAATGAAATCCATACGATTAAAAGTTGAATGTTCGTAAATTTAAAAAAAATATATATATATAATTTCGAGTGTTGAAGACGGAAGGTATCTTTCATCTATAATACTAAAGGAAGATGTCTATGTGTTTGGAAGCTTCTCTGACTTTATCGTCTGCAGAGGATTTTCTAAGCGACGTATGGTCCTGAAATTTAGCACGCCAGTGCTTCAGAACCTGGGAAGGTGCATCTCGGCGTTGTTTTTTAAAATTCAAATTGGTTTTTAATTTATTTTATGTTTTAGCACGATTTTTAAACAAATTCCTTCCTTAGCGATAATAAATATTATCTCAGAATATCCATCTTAACATCACCGTAAAGATAGAAATATTCTCTTTCAAACAAACTTCGGGATCCATATGATTAATGGCCGAATTAATATATATATATATATATATATATATATATTGTGGGAACCGAAAAAGAATAAGTTATACTTTTAAATACAAAATACATCTAGTAATTATTTATTTTTAAATTAATGTTAAATTTATCCAGATGACCTGGCCGTTGATTCTCATATAGTGGAATTATCATTTAATGTACATTGCTATGTTGTGCCGCAATAAACCCTCCAAATATTTTTACCTTTTGAGTGAGTCCTGAAAAGAATTATTAATTAATATAAAAAGATTAGACCAATTTAATCTTAACAATAACATTTATTAAAGACACAAAATACTTATTCAATTCCATTACATTAACTATTCTTCCTATTAATTATTTATTAAGATAGCATGTGAGAGGGGAGCACGTGAGAGCCTGAACCATATACCTAACGTACTTAATAACCTCTAGATATTTGAGGAACACATTCCTTTAATTTGGGCCTTTGCAATAGACCATAATGCTTGCAAATACTTGGTTGCACTGAACACATCCTAGATCTCCCTTATTTGGGAACTTCCACGCAATATTCTGCTTCTTTAGTATTGTCGTTCTATCATAATGGCAGGCACGCCTCCGCCCAAGTCATAACGTCGCAGTCGTTGCACACATCTTATTTCAGTCAAAACTCATAATCGTCTCCTAAGTCAAAATCTAACTGTTTCGTCAAAGTCTGATCTCCATCTCTTTTCGTCTACATCTCCAGGCTGTCTACAACTGATTTCGTTCTCCTCAGGTTGTGGTTCCTTCGGTGGTGGTGGTGGTGGTGGGGGGGGGGGGGGTTAGCTCCGCCTTTACTTCTTTGGCGCTCATTTGTTCTTCTTTACCCAATTGCACTATTGCACATTTAGTATGGCCCAGCTCAGCCCCTCTGGTTTGCACCCCTAAATTTATAGTCTTTTGACCTTAAAGTTCAAGTCCTCATAAACCCTGGTGCCAGCCAGACTGCAGCTTTGTTTGCCGTTCTGGGCATCATAAATTTCACAAATAAAAGTGTCTCATGTGAGAACAATTTCTGGTCTCATATATATATATATATATATATATATATAAACATACGGGCTAGGTGCAATAAAATGTCGTATTTTATACTTCAAACTCATCGACAAACATTATCGGAATAGCGATATGTACTTGAAATTGAACCTCCCGAAAATAGCTATTGACAATAAGATTAATGCCTTATATAAACAAATAGGTATACAGATGGAAACATTTCGATACCCTTACATAGTAATGATATCAAAGTTGCATAAGACCCCAGTGAAATTTCGACCTGTAACAGTAGGCTTCAAAACTTACCTTACTAAGCCAAATGAAATGCTGTTACAGATTTCACAGCCCATAATTAAAAAGATCAAAAAGATGGGAAATTGCATCATTAACAACAGTCAAGAAGTCGTAAAGGTTTTAAATGAACATCAAGATAGATTATATTTTAACTCGTATGATTTTAAAGATTTATTTAATTGTGTCAATTTAAAGGTCCTATACGAATTTTTATTACAACTATTTGCAGAATTCGAATTGCATTCATTAATGGATCGCTATAAATTCAAAGCAATGCTAAACTTGGTTATATATGAAAACATTATGTACAACGGAACCGAGTTTTATCAACAAAAATCAGGCATCCCCATGGGGGGAGGTAGCTCATCAGCATTGGCAGACTTGTATTTATATAAATATGAAAGTATTTCACATATGAATAACGAAATTATTTTTTTTCGTTACGTAGACGATTTGTTAATTGCAACAACGGATCCAAAGTACAACTTCGATTTCAGTGTACACCCAGAAAACTTGGAAATGATAAAAACAGATTTGGAAGATAATGGAAGCATTAATTTCTTAGATTTGAACATTTCCTACAATCAAGAAAACAAACTTGAGATCGACATATATGATAAGCGTATTACCTCCAGGTTCAATATCAGCAACTTGATGCAATGGGATTCCAATATACATAAACAAATTTTTCGAAATATTATTAGAAATGGAATGAGGAGACATCTACGAATTATTAATAGCGAGGAAATAAGAAAAAAGCGAGACATGGCATTCATTGAGATGGCAATCGAGAAAGGATATCCACGTCTTTTCCTGAAAAGACAAGTAGGCTTTGCACGTAAATATCAAGAGAGATCTCATTTGAACGAGATATTGGGTATTCTTGAATAACCTACAATGAAGTTGGCAACGCAAACTTACTGGGAAAGACCGTATGGGAGAGATGGACTATGGCTGTATCTGCTCGCCTGGCGGTGTAGAGAGGTTGAAGTTGACTTTGAGGAGGCTGATAATTTGAGAGTTAATGTAAAGGTAGATAGTATACGTGAGTTGTATTATTTTAATGTTTTTAATATTGATTGAAGTTGTGATAGAGATAGTTTAAAAAAAAAAATATGGTATTGGTGAATTATATGTTTTTAAATTTATAATGCCGATTTTATTGTATATATGTTTTTAATGTTTTATATGAGTCATGAAAGTATATATAAATGGTTTTTTGGAATTGTTGATTAGATTTATTAAATAATGTTCGAATGACGGGGATTTGATTTTTCACTTCGAGATTTTATACTTTGATAATTTGAATTTTGATACTTTTGACTTTTGGATCTTTCATGTTCATTATTCGTGGTCACAATGAGGTTAACTGCGGATGCGTGCAGGCTTCCGGGAGTGGTGTCGCGACCGCGCAGCAGGTTGGTAACCGAGACTTGAATGAGGTCACAATCCCTCATTGGCCATTTTATTGCACCTAGCCCGTATGTTTTCCTTTCGTTCTTGTTTTCATCATGAGCGTAAGGTTTTCAGGGTTATTGTCTTTTGAGTTTATATAATTTTGTGGAGTGTGTTTGCAGCAATAAGCGCATATTCTACACAATAGAATATATAGTACTTAATGATTTTTGATAGATTTTTTCAAGCTGTATGTAATTTTTAGAATTATTTTTAAATTATATATATATATATATAATTTATTGGAGTGTGAACCAACTCGACTTTTTCATAACAAAATTCATGTTTAAGTAGTTTTTGATTCTGTTTTTTAGTAAATTTGAAAGAAAATTAAAAAAAATTCTGTATTTTTGATCCAAATGATCATACTTACAGCATGCTATCCTTCATTTTAAAGGACTTAAAGTATTTTGATTAATACCAAGTGTAATAATGTACATCCTCGGGGGAGGGACTTGCCCCCCTGAGGGAGGCTAATGACGTCACGAAAACAAAAATTTCATCGCGGCTAATTCACACTGCAATGATTGAAACTGTTAAGTTTCGTGATCATTGAGCCCTAATTAACTCCTTTCATGCGTAATTATGTCAAATTTTGCCCTATTCTGTTATGTTAAGGAAATATGAAATTTTAAGTAAATTTAGAAGTTTTCACTCGAATTTAAAGTAAATTCCCTCTTGTTTGAGATTTTTTGTTAACAAAGTCGAATCAAAAGTTTCATGAAAATCCATTAATATTTGTGGTAACTATTGTGTACATGAGAAATAGCTTACATACAAACGACAGGCAGACGGATATCACTCTAAAAATAGTCAAAAGGTGTTCAGAATGTCGTAAAATATATATTAGCATCAAAATTTCGAAATCGAAAATTTTCGTCAAAACAATACTTTCTATGTACTATGTTCTATGTACTGTGTATTATATACTATCTACTGTACTTATATATGTACTATGTGCTGTGTATAGTATGAGAAAATGATACATAAAGGCGTATGATACATTTTGTCATACGTCTTTATGTATAATTTTCTCATATTCGTCTACATAAAGCCATACATCTTGCGCCTTATAAAGACATACATCATGCGCCTTACAAAGGCGTGGAATGCTTTACGAATTATTTTCCCATATATAAAGCATGCTACGCCTTTATAAGGTGTACTTCCACGCCAAGAGAAATGCATGGGAGTACGTCTTTTTTTACTACAAACATAAGTGTCCAATTAAATTGAAAAGACAAATAATCGGTTTCGATTATTATATTAGTCATTTAAACCAGCTGTTAAAATAGCAGTTTACAGGTAAAAGTGAAAAATTAGTAGAACAGAAAACGAAGAAACAAGTAGGTTTTAGAGGCAAAAATAGTCAACAAATACATCGGAAAGTAATAAAAATTCAGGAAACAAGTAGACAATTACCGAAAAATATTGAATGAAGCAAGAAATATTGAAAAAGTAGACCAAATGTTTCTAATAAGAGAAGAAAAAAATTGCCGTTCATAAGTAAATTTAACTGAGAAATAATTAAGAAACTTTATGACACTATTAATTTTGAGTTAAATATTACTTAAAACGAAGTTTTATTAGTTTTAAAGTATAACGTTCTAAAAGCGACACTCTTTTGAATTCGAGCAATTTAGCCTTTAAATGGTTCATTTTGTGGCATGCTGGGGAGGTAATTCCATCGGTTTCCTCAGGCAAACTCTTTAATGTTCTTTTAAAACATGAATTTTCATATATTTCAATAAAAATATTCTGTTGCATGTTGTGAAATGTCATTTCCTTATCGTTCAAATAAGATATGTCGCTTATGTGACAGATAAGAGATACGTTCTAGATATATCTTAAGACATATTCAGCATATTTTGTCTGCTATCGTGATCAAATTATGTAACGATCATAATTATCTCGCACATTTATCGACGTTTCCATCTAATGTAATTTATATTTGAAGTCATCTATCGTGTTTTCAAAGAGTCTTCTCGAGTCAATGAATATTAGAAAAGTATTATGTGGTCATCACATAACTTTTCTACATAATGTAATGATTTTACTCTTTTTGCAGTAAAGTAATGATGTACAAGATCGACGGCACAGAGTTTTCTGCGTTGGATTGTACATTAAGGCGGTACTTGTTTTAGTGACAGCATGTAAAATTGCTTCTAAGTACCCAATAAACTTATATTTTGCTAAAATCTAACTTCGCAATTCGAAAAATTACTAGCATCTGCTAAACAATGCAGTTGATATATTGAACGATTTTGATATCTATAAACCGATATTTACCAGTGATTTGTGTTTTGATCAATAAATTCCTAAAATTAAAAACTCAAATTCTAATTATGTGTTTTATATGTTAATCGTGTATTTAATTTTTCGTTTTTTAATTTGGAAAGTCGAAATTGTTACTATGACAACTGGTACCCGGCTGGTCAAGAACCCTAGATTATAGCTCCAATATGATGGTCCTAGATCCATTCAGACAGCACTGCCAAGGTTAAAGAGTAGCCATACTAAAGATATGATGTTTGAATGAGGAGACGGAGTTTTCACTTCCTGTACCTGTTCTTCCTCCTCGGAAACTTCCTCTCATCTTCTGGACTTCATGGGAGTCTCTTTAAATCTTCTAGTAGAGGGCCAGGAGAGAGTAGCCTCATTGCTTCATGGGAGGAGGGGGCATGATCTTTTGGATGTGACCTAGAATTTTCTAGGTCAAGGGGCTTAACAACAACAACACTATCTAATAATTGCACGTAAAGTCGATAAATGTGCTTATAAATAAAAAAACCATACCACAATGTCATTGACATTGAATTATATAAGTGGTTTCACATGTTCCTCCGCCAAAACTAATAATTAATTGTGTAATGAATAAATAAGTATTTCATGTTTTTAATAAATGTAATTGTTAAAGTTAAATTGGTGTAATCCTTTTGGTAACATATTGATTAATATTCCTTTATAGGACTCACGCAAAGGTAAAATAATTGGAGGGTTATTGCGAACACAACGTAGTAGTAATAATAATGTAAATTTAAACTTTAAGTTTTTATTATTATTTTTAAATGTGTACCACAGAATTATATAAGTAAAAAGTTCAGTAGCAGATACTATTGTATAAGGTTGCTCAGGGTTCAAAGAGCGACTTAATGTGATAAGAGAAACGTTTTAAAGTTTGAATACGTTAGTGTTTCGTCCATACGATTTACTTATTTGTGAATTCGTTGGGAATTTAACTGCGGTTATATCGTATCTGACGGATTTTCTAAACTTAGAAAATTTCAAAACTTAGATTTCTAAAGCTAGACAGATAGAGGGTTATTAATAGCACTTTCATTCTGTTTACTCTTATTGCTGCATTGAATAAAGCTTAAGGGGTCCAAAACTGGAGAACTGGTTAAAAAATTCGAAATAATTTTTATTGTCATTTTAAAGGAATCGATCGGAATGTTCTTTTTACAACGATGTATCACAATAGTTGATCCGCAAACTGCAAATTAGAAAGGTTTCTTTGTTTATGTGAGACCAGAAGCCAATTATGCAGTTTTGATATTTACGACTATTTACGACAGAACAAAGCGCAGACTTATAGGCGCCATTTTATGACACTCTTGGTTCGGAAAGTCATGACCCCAATAAATTCATGTCGTACAAATTGCATGCGTGGTTGAGGAAAAGATCTCCTCGGACTAAGCCTTAAACCAAGCTTCATTGGAATATCAAGTAGCCAATGATGCAATGATGCTACATTGTACTGAGGAGCAACCAATGGGCGCAAGAAGGGCGCAGCTTGTCCTCAGGTAAAATGATCTGGCGACAAGCAGATAATTCAATGAATATTCAAGCAATATTTGTGCAGAAGCATGGGATTCAAGACAATGACTATCTAAGATCGTTGAGAGACATAATGAATGTCCAGAAGCGAGAGAGAGCGGTCATGAAATTCGAGCAGTGTTGTAAAAGAGAGTGTTGATTTTCAAGTAGTGAGTTGTTATTTTAAATATTAAAATGCTATAGAAAAAGACAAAGCTGTCTCAAAATGCAGAACAAGAATCGGCAAAGGTGGCAATCACAGTCATGCTGAACTACAGACCCAAAATACAGAGGTATACGCTAGTCGTTATATATATATAAGTCAATTTTTGATCTTTGTAATAATTCTAAAGATATGGTCTTACAAGATGCTGTTTCTCCTCCTTATGCGTGTGTTAAAATTAATGAAATTTTAATCATAATAATAATATGCGTGTATAAATAGTATTTATTGTAAAAGTTAATAATGTGGAATTTAATGTGTAGTGCTTTAATTAATGATTATATTAAATGAACTCGTGCAAAGAGGTAATGGTGGGTTTTGGGGCTACGATAGTAAGTATACGAACTACACGATTCACGACCGCAATTAATTAAGAATAATAATGCAATCCAAAGAATCATTTATTATTTTAAATCAAACAAATTTAATGTTTCTTTCACCACAGTTTATATATGTCATTCTTAATGTCTGGGGTATTTTACTATTTTTCTCAAAATGTGTCTCTTATTGATTATTTTTATTTTTATTCAACACCTACTGCGTATAATACTTTGAAATTTTTATAGTATGTTTAGACCATGTCTGCGCACATTTTAACATGGGATTTTCGAGATAAGTTGTTTAATTTTTTAAACAAAAATAGATGTTTTAAACTTTTGAGTAAATACTGTGATCTTGATGAAAAAAAACCGAAGTTGAAAATTTTCCGAAGTAAATAAACATAAGATGTTTAAATGAAAATTAGTATATACATTTTTCAGGATTGAAATTTTTGTACTGATGGTACTTAAAGTTTCTGGGGAAGAGGAGCATGAAGTTGATGCATTTTAACATGGACATGATAGGACGGTTCCGATTAATTTAAGTTATTTAGATATTATAGAATTAATTCCTGTAACACATCGGCGAATAGATAGGATGTTTCTTAAACAATATATTAGATTACATTCATCCACAAATTAAAGCCTTTACATTCTGACGTAAGACCATAATTTAATTCAAATGTCCAATTAATTGTAAATAATGTTTTGAAAGATTTCACAAAATAATAAAATTTCTAACTATCAAACATCTGCCTGTTTAATGTAACACACATGCGAAATTCTCGAATGTTAGCAAATTAAATTAACTTCGATATTTTTAAAAGGATAATTTTAATCGTGAAAGCAGAAATGTTATTCTGAAATTTCTTTATTGAAAAATCAATAAAATTTAATTTAAGATGTAAAAGAAACGACAAATTATCTTACATCTTTCGAATTTCATTTCGTACCGACACAGAATATTATTCGTTTCGTTTTTTAAAATGCTTCTCTTCATGAAGTATAAAAACAAAATATTGTGTAAACAAGCATTTTGTTTTAAAATGAAGATGCATAATCTAATTTTGTATCATGTCATCCCTTAGAATCGAGTGAAACATTGATTAGCTGTTTTATCGTTTGAGTGCTAAGTAATTCAAAATTTTCTACCAAATTTTTTATAATAGTATATTAAAAGCATAGATAAATATAAAGATTCGAATGCCTGAATTTCAAACAATTTTTGCAACTAAGTACATTTTGTATAATAACTAGGGAAACACGTTACGAAACTTTCTTAATAAATATGAAAGTATAAATAATTTAGGCAAACATGTTTAAGGACGTCAATAAGATACACTTTGTGTGAATGATAAGGAAAATTCGACCAACGCACAAATAACAGGATAATTTAATGTACAACTGTTTCGAGGATACGCTGGATTCCCTTCGTCAGTGAAAGAGCTCTGATGAGGGGGATATTGCACTGACTTCTTTTGCACTGACGATGAGTATCATGAGTATCCTAGAAACAGCTGTATGTTGCATTATCGTGTTATTTGTGCTTAAAACTTGCCCACACGGAATCGAATTTTTTGCTTTGTTTACACACTATGCATTAATTAATAATAAACAGATAACGTGTTTATGTATTTATATATATATATATATATATATATATATATATATAAATATATGTATATATTAGGAAAATGTAATAATGAAAATTTATATTAATATCACCATAGAAGTAAAACCACGGCCATATTGCCGATAAGAGAAAAGAACAGCACCGGCCCATATTCGATGATTAATCAGAATTAAATTGATCTTCAGGTCTGAGTATTTAATTCTAATTAATCCAAACAAATGCCTGTTTCAGATTGAGCAATAGTACATTACTATATATATATATATATATATATATATATATATATATATATATATATATATATATATATATATATATATATATACATATATATATATATTTAAATATCGTCCCACAAAGAGAACGAAATTAAGTAAAGGTAAAACTTCATTTTCAGAGATATTAAATAGTTACAAATTTGGCGACATTTTTTTCTATTTGGCTATATTTGTGTAATTGGCGATATATTTTCTTTATTCCTTTATTGCACACATGTCTTGAGACAATACATTAACTGACTTAAGATTTTTCTTCTTATCCACTTTTTAAATATTAAGCAATCAACGAATATTAATCAAAAAAGAAACATGCTATATAATTCAAATTAGGAATTAGCTGACTCAGGCTAGTTAATTATTAATGATAAAAGGCAATGTCTGTTTGTGTGTGTGTCTTATACACTATACGTTCAGCGACCGCGCGTCGGAGGGCTACGAAATTTGGCATTCGGAGACCCGGGGGTTGGGTGGGTGGGAAGGGGACACGTGAAAACCGATTTTTAAAATTTTAATTATTTTTTTTGTTATTTAATATTTTATGCGAGTTCGACCGTTTTTTGCCAATTTTGCCCTTTTTACTCCACGATCCACACGTCGTAGAAAAAACAAATCACTCCACCGGAAAGAGCAGACAATTGCGAGTAAAAATATATAAATTTCATATCTCAATTTCGATTTTTAATATTTTTTAAACATTTTAAACAAAAGTCACTTTTGGCTCAAAAAAACGATTTTTGGTTTTTAAATTCTCGCATAGTAAAAAGTACTCATAATTTCGACTAATAATTTACATTTTCAGAAAGGCCAAACATCTGGCTTTCATACAAGCTCAATCTAGTCAAGAAATAATTAAAATTGGCCGCTGGATCGGAATTTTAAAGAAGTCACGATTTTAAAATTCATCGGCGGGCGAAAGAAGTTCCCATTTCCCATCGCCCGTTTTCCCCAAGCACGCGTTTCAATGGCGCCGGTTTGTGTCTAGTTGGAGGTGACGTCACTGTTCTGAATATGCATAGCGATGGGTGGGACAATAAAAACCGAATTAGTGTTTGCTTTCCGTTTCCATGGAGATCGCACTTCCGGTTTTAAATGAATTAAGAGCTTAGCATATGTATTGTAAAAAGTATTATATTTATATTTTAAATGATGGAAAGATTGGGATTTTTTAAATGGATATTTTAATTTTTGGATATTTCAAATGGATATTTTAATTTATGGATATTTTAAATGGATATTTTAATTTTATGGATATTTTAAATGATTGAACAATGGATATTTTAATTTTATGGATATTTTAAATGATAAAACAATGGAACGATGGAATGAGGATGATGGAATCAAGAGCTTAGCATATGGTCATTATAAAATGTAAATTAGCGCGCGGGAAGTTAGCGGTAGGCACGGGTTCGATTCCCGCCACTGCCAAAACTGCCGCCGTGTTCACGCGGAGTACGATCACGTTAAATATGTGGGTCTGGAAGTCTTTTCGAGAGGTTGGTGGTAGGAAAAGGAGGGTACGGTCCCTATGGATGCCTCTCCCACTGGGTTCCGGTCTAAATTGGGTGAATAAAAAGAATGTTATGGAGATTGTCGCGGAGGGCAATGTAGCCCAGTGGTTAGTGCGCGGGAATTGCACTCGGTAGGTCCGGGTTCGATTCCCGCCACTTCCAAAACTGCCGCCGTGTTCACACGGAGTACGATCACGTTAAACATGTGGGTCCGTAAGTCCTTCCGAGAAGTTGGTGGTAGGGGAAGGTGGGTACGATGCCTGTGGATGCCTCCCCCACTGGGTTTCGGTCTAAATTGGGTGGCACTTCTTGGCCGTCCAAATAATTACCTTACACCTTTCTGGTAGGTCGCGCCAGTGAGTTTGCCACGGTCAGAATTCACCACGGTCAGAATTTTCAATGTTAGCGAACAGGCTGGTCGCCAAAGGCGGCTAGTTATGAATGATAATCATATGTTTTCAATTGAAAAATCCAAATATATTAAATTATTTTTCATTCATCATTGACTTAAATTTGAAAATAAATTCTACTGATTTTAAATTGTGGTGAAAATTTCATGTGTAAGTTGTATGGTTATAAATATTTTATGAGTAATATGTGTCTCGCTTCAGAACTTTAACTTTCAGCTTTTTTCAGAAAAATATTATATGCAAATTAAGATATAATTTTCTCGTTTCATAGAAACTCACCTTCTTAAAACCCGTCTACTGAACTAAGTTACTTAATTACAGAACTGGTTACATAAGTCAACAAATAAGTTAGAAATCGACACCAGTATCCACTGATAAACTTTTATTTATGACGTGCGAGAAAACTTCAGCGTTTATATTTATTTTTGATAAATATATATATTTAGAAGACATCACAGATTATTGATAAATATATTTTGATAATTTATATTGCAAGATGAAATGAGATGTGCATTAAACCAAAGCATCCTGGTCATCCCAATGCTCAATTATTAAATGCAAAACTGTAACAATGCATAGGCAATGACTATACACTGCGTACTTAAATGCTTAAGTACTAGAGTCATGAAACTCTCCTCTACAAGAATTAACAAACTACATGTTCCTCCCCATTCAGTTTGGCGTCCCTAGGCTCAACCTGGTGCATATGCCACAAGTGGATTATACGAGTATAAACCGTAGCTTTTCCCAGTAGGCCCTCTAGTACTCGGAAGAGGTCTGAAATGGCATTCTCACATTGCATATCTTTCTATGCGTTTTCATTTCCATTTCAATCTTATTTGAACCTTCAGCAGTTATAACACTGATAATGATTCCTATTATAGGGAACACTTAAAGGGATCTCTTCCACTAATTTCCCTGGAATATTGTCGGCGTGGGCACTACCAACCTAATGAATTAGGGCGGGGCCTATCATGCAGATTCTAGTCGATTTTTGGAATCAAATTTCATACTCAAACATGAGATGACTGTTGTCGGAATATATACCAGAGTTGTCGCGTTTAAAATTTTTTTTGGTAGTAAGTAATTTTATTATTTTAATTTCCGGGTACAATTTTTATCTATCCATTTGATAACAATGCATTTTTGCAGTAATTATTTCTAAATTCTTAACGTCGAATATATTTTATCTCTGGGTAAATGGTAGCTATTTTTGGAAACAAAACAGGGCTATCAAAATATATTTCTGTAAAAAATTTGGAAAATTAATTTGCTGAATTTTGAACATTGATGAATAGACTGTTTCAGCATTGGTTTTATAAGAGCTATCGTTATGTTGAAACGTATGTGGTTTTAAATGCTTCTAAAATGTACTCCTATCCTGACCTCGAATAATGGTGTAATGTGAAAACTAACTAGCAAAAGGCAACTAACTTATTTAGGTGCCAGTGCTTCCAGTGCAATGCAGCGTCGGTACCTGCATGACGTCTACAGAAACGGTTATATTTTCTTGTGAGTTATCAATTTAGAATTATTACTTCATATTCGAATATTGATACAAAATCGAAATTAATCAGTTTTCCGATATAGGCGATCATATGGGATTTTAACGTTCCGTGTTTTAAAGTTAAAATATGGAATAATACTAAAGAATAAGGAGGGGGAAGGATACAACACTGAGCACTACCAACAAAAGGTCTAAAAACCTACAGCGATATAGAATTAAAAAAAGGCCGTGATTTCTTCACTGTAATCCGTAAAGTAACTTGCTGCCCCAACCGGGAATCGAACCCTGGATCTCTGAACAGGCTATCCAACGCTCTACCTTTGAGGTACTGGGACGAACTTGTCTCTTATCGTCAAAGTGGACTCTGCAAATGTTATACAACTCATATTTGCAAATGTTATACAACTCATATTTGCAAATGTTGCACAATTCATCTTTTTTTATAAAATACTGAGAAAGGTATTATGCTTTTACTACAGTTATAGTATAGAAAAATGCAGTTAAATCGCTTTCGAGTCTATAGTTTTCCCTAAATTGTATGATTTTTCTTGCAAAATATTTGTTTTACTAGCTTGAGATATATGATTGTCAATATTAGTTTATTTCCTTAAAGAATATTAATATTACCTAAATATATCGGCATATTCTGTAGAATATAAAAAGACACGCTAACTGAAGCACAGTACAACAACATATGTAGAAAACTGTCATAAGATATAGGTAGATACATTATATTAAAAAAAAGGATGATGTTATGAAATTTAAATGATTAGAACCCAATTTATTTGAAATTTATAATTTTTATAACATTTAGAAATAATGATAATATCCATGACAATTACTTTATTTTAAATCTTCAAAAATTATTAATTTATTAATTTAAATGCTTTCAAAGTTGATTATAAGTACCAATCGGTTTCAGAGAGAAAGACTAGCCATGGTCTACAAGATGAAAGACAGGCCACCAGTAGCAAAAAATGGACCTATTTTCTAAACACGTATGGACGAATGACAGACACGTTCTTGCATTCGCTAGTACGTTCGCTCTCTATTTTTTCCTGAAAATTGAGAAGCAGTTTCTTCTACAAAACCAGTTCACACTTTTATTGAACATTGTATTATTTTAAGTAAACTAAATATATGTTTTTGAAAATTAATTCAGACAGCAATTTGAGGAATTTGATAACGTTTTTTTATACTCTGTACAATTAAAGGCATACCTCATCTGCTTTTAGTCTTAAAGAAGAGAATTAAAACTTAAAACTTTCAGTGCACTATATTGATAAATGATTCATAGACAAGAAGCAATTATAATGAAAAAAAATCTGATGTGGACAGCACATGACTTTCCTTATATAATGCAAGGAATTTACTACTTTTACAGTAAAAGAAATAGTTTATTTTTACAGTAGTTAATTATATTCTTCCAAGATATTGAATTTTCGGCAATGAGTCGTCATTTTCCATGTCGTCATTATCAATGAGTCGTCATTGATTTAGCGCCATTTTTATCCATTTGACGAGTTTTCGCTAATTTAGCAGCATTTAAAAAAGTCGCCAAGTTGGCGACATTCCACCAAATTCGTCGTCAAAATCTCGCCAAGCGTTATGGACGAAGAAATCAGTTATTCTTACAGCAGATAAATGACTATTGGCGTTCAAATACAAAAGTTTTACTCAAAGTATTTTTTTTCATGAATGGAACGAGCTATATTCGCGAGAATGATGTCACCAAATTTATCGCATGGTATTACATAGGAAAAGTGAACATGTGTCTCAATAGTTAATATTTTTTTTAATATGACTTTTTGGTAATTTTTTTGAAAAATGTGCAATATCTCGAAAACGGTTGATGTTAGCGTTCTAACATTTATATCAATCGTTTTCTAACGAAAAGTTACATAAGAAATGTCAATTTGCGTAACTTTATCAGCGGTTTTGATTTTTTAACGATTTTTTTAAAATTTCACTCGAAAATTTAGGGGGTTCTGAACATTCGATTGCGTATAAAAACAATAGGTTTTCAGTGTTTACAGATTGTGATTTTTGTACCAAATTTCGTTCGAATCGGTCCATTCGTACGTCAGTTATTGTCTCCACAGATTCACTGACACACACACACACACATACTTTCACACACACACATACCCATAATTTCACACACACACACATACACATACATTCACACACACACGCACACACACTCAGACATCACTTCAAGAATGTTTGATTCGTGATCAGATATGCTTAGAACGTGCTCTCCCGTCGAAAACTCGAATTCGAATTTTTGACCCCGTCACAATACTTTCCTTATATATTATGTATAGAAGGAAAGTAATAAAACCAGCGGTGGTTTTAGACTGATGGAGCCGAAATGGTTCTGCGTGGGTAATTTTTGTAAAAACTTCAGTAAAGTTCAATAAGTTTTTCCAATTTTTAAGACTCGTTTATTTCTCTTACAGTCTTTTAAAGTGCTACAAATTACTCGCTAACTGTTTATATTTAGCTATCAGTTTTAGTTTTCGCCACAACTTCATCTGAATATTCTAAGCATAGGCTTCAAGTCCAAATATCAAATTATTTTACTAACTTGTTTTTGGTAATATCAATTTAACTTAAACAATATATCTGATTAGATTTTACCTTCCAGTTAATCTATAAACTTGCCTGGTGGCGTTTAAATACCAACTTCTTATACTTTCATCTATTCTGTTTAAACATCACCAATCGTTAAACATCCTTAGAATCATCAATCTCATTTAACCTTCTATTTTTTTCAAACAAAATAATATATATTGTACTTATTCACAAATATTTCACCAATAGCCTAGTCAATAAATACATGGACTCACAACAAATTCAGGGAAAGCTGAATTTTGGCACATGAATAGCATATATAACGTATATTTTTCAAAAAGTCCCCTAAAATCTGACGGTTGCTAAACCTTCCTTTCTGAAATATCAAATTGCAGTGTTTGAAGATGTATTTTGTTTCTCGTGAATGCAACCTCGTACAACGATGCAGTTGTTTTTAAATTACTTCAAATATAATGATGTGAGGCCAGAATATGTCCTCACATGAGACATTTTTATTGCAATATTTATGGTGCCTAGAACGGCTAACACAGGTTATAGTCTGGCTGGCGCCGGAGTTTACAACAAAGTGAACTTTGAGGTCAAATGCAATAAATTTGGGTGTTCCAGGCCACAGGGGCTAAAAGGAGCATTGACATATGTGAAGTGATGCCATTGGGTTCAGAGGAACCAATGAGCGCCAAGGAGAAGAAGGGCGGAGCTACCCCCCCCCCCCCCGCCCGAAGGAACCACAAGTCAAGTAGTCTTATACGAAGTGTTGTTGCAGTTAGTTTCATGCGAAATGTTGTTGCAGAAGAAAGTCTGATACGAAATGTTGTAGCAGTTGGACGGATACGAAAGGAGTTGGGAGCAGATACTCATACGAAAGAGGTTGCAGTTGACTATAAGTACGAGATACAAGCCACACACCAAAGAGTTATGGCCGTACGGTCAGCAATAAGACGGATGCAAGCCTCAGCGTGATGAGCCGAAGATTAAACTGTAAGGTATGTGCTCATTTCCCCAGGTCATAGACACTATCGAAATCTAATATTTCTGTAATAGATTCATCTGCGTACATCGGAATATATTATACTTATTATTCGGAAAGGGGTTAATAAGGTCAAAATATCGCGAATTGTCTACTCCTTTGTTAGTGATACATTTCACGACATTGAATCGTATATATGCCATTTACAGTATGGAGAACTGCTTATTATGACAGGAGTATTGCTTATTATACAGTATGGAGTACTGATTATTACATAGTATATAGTACTGCTAATTATGCAGTATGTAGTACTGCTTATTCATAATCATATAAGCATATCATAATAAGTAGTATGGAGTACTGCTTATTCTTAATCATATAAGCATATCATAATAAGCAGTACTCTATACATAATAATAAGAAGTATGGAGTACTGCTTATTATTATGTATAGAATACTGCTTATTATGATATCGCTAAACCTAACATCTGGAAGTGCGTTTCTGATTTATAATCCGCAGTGTGTATAAAATTCTCTTCCAGCTTGACAGAAATGTAGTTGAATCAGTTAATTATTTCAATAAAACTGGAAATACTTAAACCTGCCAGATCAGGCCTGATTTATTGCTGTTAATGTCTCCAACCGGTTTGAACCGGTTTGAACCGGTATCGGCTATTCTATGTTAAAGAACATATAATAAACACGAAACCAGTTCATGGGCACTCTTATGTGCAAAGAGAGCGCTATCCATACTTGTTTTAATTTCTAACAGCTAAAAATCTATGAAACTTCGGCATAATCGAATTGGAAGAAAGTTCTACTTTGCTTCTTTTTCACAGTATCAAGTTTGTTAACCTGTAATGAAAGTCATTTGTTGGACACACCAGACATTTTTAACGTATTAGATAGAAAGTAATAAAAGATTTAATCTTTTATACACGTTTCTTAAGAGTATTTATTTACTTAACGGTTCGTGTAATTTTGAACACACTAAATTTAACCAGCTAGCCGTTTCAAGATTTTTCTTAATGACTTGCCACTTGGTGTATCTGGATTTTTGCCAAGAACGATATTTTTTTCGATAAGTTTATCGGAGTGAAACGAAAGAAAGGTATAAAGTAACAGTATTATAGGATCGGAAGAACAAATTCGTAAATTGTAAAAAAGTGAAAATAATTCTGACGGACGTTCAAGGACAACTAACTCTTCCTTAAGAAATCGGTCACTTAGCTTTATCGTCTAGGTCGAAAAGACTTAAACGAGACTGTTAAAGAAAATTGATTATTGCGATATCTATCTATAAATATATATATATATATATATATATATATATATATATATATATATATATATACCCTGTAAAATGCCATAAGTACTCTGAAAACGCCCTAAGATATCTGAAAACGTCCTAGCAAAGAAAACATGGCTAAAACACTTTACATTTAACTATGTATGTAGAGAAAGTAAGTAATATTACTAAAGTATATTTTTTGTTATGGATACTTACTTCTATTCAGTTTTAGATTTTTTTTTTTTCATAAGTGGATATTAAAAGTACGCAAATTATGTATAGTATACCAGAAAGTCGACTGGGGTCCCTTATTCCCTATATGTTTCTTGAATCTAATCATTATTGAATATAAAACTCGACTTTGTGATCTAATAGTAAAAAAGGCAAACACAACATAAATTGAAGCGAAAGTAAAATTATTAATGTGATGATCTATTTGAAATTACTCGAGAGCTGGAAGACAGATGAAGAAAATTATTGGTTTTCAGTTTTTTAGTTACTTTTATATGTGGTGTCGAGATTTTATTATGCTTACAGTGAAGACGGAAACCTAAAAATTTTTGAGGCGATTGTCTACTTTATTTTATTTACGTAGAAATTTACGTTGCATTTATTGTATATACTGTCATTTTAATCCAAAATGACCAGAGATAAACAACAAAATATTTTCCGTGTTTTGCAAATTTATTTATAGTTGCTTATAAATGTATTCCCCTATTTGCATTCTGCTAGAGAATTTTAGTAACCCGATTTTATCAGATAACTCTAACTAGATGTTCTACGATTTTTTAATGACTTGACACCAGATATATTTGGATCTTATCCAAACTCAATATTGTATCGATAAGGTCAAAGGAAAAAATGATAAAAAAATTGCAGCGTTACAGAGGAAAGAAAATAAAAATGTGCAAACATAAAATGGGAGAGCAAATACTTCTAAAGTTTGACGGGCTACCCAACCTTGAAAACTTATAATAAACGATGTTTTTAATCATTTTGGTTGAAAAGGTTGGAAAATAATTTTTTTAGAAAATTCTCTAAGGACAACCTGTCACGTTTTTTTTTTCTTTCACTACAATATATGGTAATGTATAAGGAAAGTTTGCATTTTTACTTACGCGGCCTTTGAAAATACGTCTAATCACCACATAAAATTGAAAATTGAATTAAAAGTTCACATTTAGATTAATTTCAAACAATTATGCGCGTAATTTTGTGCAATTAAATTCAATTTAATGAATTATTAAAGAAATATGCAGTCAAAATGAATTCGAGTCTGTATTGAAAGTCATGAGCTGCCTACATCAACATTTTACTTTCCCTACAGTACATGGTAATGTATAAGGAAAGTATTAGAATTATATATATATATATATATATAAGATTCATATAAAAAAAAGGGGGGAAATGACCAAATGCATGCCGTAAAATGGTAGAGGGGGATGGCGACAATGCTATATATATATATACTATATATATATATTTACTATGCTATATATATGCTATATATAGACTATGTTATATATATATATTTATATGAGTCAAGCTAGTGATGGTACTTATCGTAGTTTATGCATAGTTTTCGATTAAAATCTTTCAATTTATATATATATATATATATATATATATATATATATATATGAGACACATTTCGAATTTAGTATGAACCGTTCTTGAGATAATTTAGTTTATTAGAATCATGAAAAGCTGAAGATTTTAAACTGCAATAAGTTGCCCAAATGAAAAGAACATGCATTAAACTGCCAATTGGATATAATATTAGAAATGTATCTATATTATTTTCTACAATCAAACTAAATTTAATGCATTAAAAAATTGAATTTAAATTTGTCGGGAAAGTCATGTCCTGTCCACATCAGACTTTTTAGTATAAAATAGAAGTACACCTAAATTTACATCCATTTCCTAACTATCAAATATTCAATTTTCACTTGGTAATTTGTTGTTTAATTGGCGTGACATCTTTAAAACTCCCATAAACGGAAACTTCAACAAAAATGTTTATCTAAGCATTCCGGAACTGATTTCGCGGAATTTCTCACGAAACATTTCACTGACTGTTGTGCCTTTCGTTTTAAAGTGTAGTATGTCTTGCCTCAAATACCACATATTATCCTTCCTAGTACAACAATTAAAAGTAAAATTTGCAACTTGTAGTGCCACTTGCTGTAGTGTGTATTATGTGCTGCCTCAAGCACCATAGGGAGTAAGTAGTAAAGTAATACATTGTCTTAGGAATTAGTAAAGTAAATACGTCTTCTTAGGAAGTAGTAAAGTGATTCCATTTTCTAAGGTTTCGTAGAGTAATTTTGTTTTGTTAGGCGGCTGTAGAGTAATTGCGTTTTGGTAGGTTGTTGCTGATGAGTAATTATATTTTATTAGAGGAACGTAATGTAATAAAAATATTTTAAGGATCACATGCTAATTACCATTGAATATTGCTTTTCTCAATTAGACGTATAGTAATTACGTTTTTTAAGGGCCGTAAGGTAACTAATGAAATTGATTAGAGACATGAGCGTACCGTGTGTGTTCTGAATTGTCAGAGTGACAGTGCTGCTGGCGGGTGGATGTAATTCTCTAAATAATGTAGCAAATGTAAATTATTTATATAAAAGTGACGAAAATTATTTTGTTTAAAATATTCACTAAAATATATTTAAAATACTTTTGAATAAATATCAATCAATAACAGATACTTTTTCAAAAAGTTCTCCACTAAATTGTATCGTAAATATAAAATTAAAGCTACTTTAACGTTATTTTGCAATCAGAATTATTAACGCTGCAGACAGGTATTTAATTTTGTAATTCGGTTTCTTTTAAATTGTTAACAAAAAGGGAAAAAGAAATAAATTTGATGAAATAATTTAATAAAATAAAAAAGTACATCAAAACCTGAGAAATTTCTTTTTATTCTTACATTTTTATTGTTTGTATTAAATAAAATTCCAGGTATATTTTGCTAACATTGATATTATGTGCAAACAATGATTAAATACATTTAGGCAGTTCATTAAATATTTCATTAATTTCTATATTACACTTGATTTCTTATAATTAAAATGTAAATGTACATACTTAGGAGATCTAAAAAAATATTCATTGTAATTTAAATAAAAACATGACGTTTGTTAATAGCAGAAAATGCATATAAGTCAATTTATGTATTCTATTAATCAGGTTTAATATTTATCATAATTTACTAGCTGCGGTTTCCGCTAAATATAGTCAACAGGTTTTATAAGCAATCAGTTTTAAAGTAATCAGCAACGCAAAAAGGAAGAAGAAGCAGCGGATCGCGAATTTTTTACTCGCAATAGAATGAGCTACTCCCTCGTCACTGAAAAATCGTATTATGAAACACATAAACCTCTTTTCAAAAATCAAAGATATGGGAGAAAATCCGAAGTGAAGTAGAAATAAAATCTTAATTAATAACTTTTGATGTTTTTATCGAAATACAATGATTTTCAGTAATTCTTTTAATAATGTTACACTCTTATAATTAAATAATGAAATCCTTATCCTCTTAAATTCTCAAATTTTGGTTTTAATATTTTAATTACCACTTATACATGCTACGATTATTACCACTATTATGTTTATACCACTATTATGCTTATACCACTATTATGCTGTGTCTCTGACTCCAATCTCCAATAGTATCTCATTGATAACAGGAATGCAGAAACGGGTCTTTGTTTTTAATGAGTTTCAGTAGCTTTTTTTGCGATTTTTAAAAATCTGTGCAACCACAACGACAACAACAAGAAAAAAGAACTGCAAATCCTGTTTCTAAAGGCTTTAGGATTTTTTTTATTTTACGTTCAAATAAAATATCAAGATTCTAATTTACGTGATTTTTGACTTTCCTCTACTCCCTCTATTTTTCCTCTAAAAAGAGTTTTTTTGCAAATATTTAAAAATACATTAAAATGTTCGAGATTTTCGGGTTACTCTCCGTATTGCTGGCTATATTAAAAAAAACACGAGTTCTTAGCCATGTAAAAGCTTTGGAATAGAGGGGATTCTACAAACATATAAATATACAAATATACAAACATACGCGATTATCGTTTAGTAAAATATTACATTTGTTGATGAATTATATCTGGAATATGTATCATACGTTTTACTTAAACCTAGCTACATTTTAACAGAATATGTATTATTTAATTGGAATACATTAAAGTAAAAAAAAAACTTAAATTATTTTGAAAGTTATAATAAAATTTTAGAGTGAGCTAGCTTTAAAATTTCTCCACGCATTGATTCTATGGACAACTGTGTCTGAGTTTATATCCACTCTAATTCAAAAACTATTCGACGAAATTTTAAAAAATTTGGCAGGTAATTAACTCGTTAGTAACCTTGAAGTTTATTCGATTTCGGCAAGGTATGTAAAACCCAAGGAGCCTTTTTTATATACCCCGCAAAGTCGTCAAAATCCGAAATAAAATACAGACGTCAAGTTTTCAGGAAATGGTCGATGTGTGGTTTGAAAAATAATTTTAGAAAATGTAACATCTTGATTGGGGCATGATTGTTTGACAATAATTTTAAATCCATTTAAGAACTCCCTGGGTATTAGAATTCATAAACAATTTTTGTTCACTTTTTTGTAATAAATTAGCACTTATAAACATTATTGAAAGCTTAATTTTTAATGAAATGTGTAACAATATTTTGCTAGCTTTTGGATTAACTTTTATGTTAGGATCTAAAAATAAAAATACTTTGTTAGTAACGGCATTAGCAGTTGGTTATATCAATTAACTGGTTTCAAACGTAAAACAAATCCTTCTTCCCACTGATAAATGAGACAGACCACTACAGTAAAGGTAGGGAAATTCCTGTCCAAAAAGAAATTTTTCTACTTTTGCAATAGTGTTCAGTTTATTACTTTCCTTATATGCATAATGTATAAGGAAAGTATTATGACGGGGTCGAAAATTCGAAATCGAGTTTTCGACGGGAGAGCACGTTTCAAGCAACCCTGATCACGAATCAAACATTTTGAGGTGATGTCTGTATGTGTGTCTGTGTCTGTGTGTGTGTGTGTCTGTGTGTGAAAGTATGAGTGTCTGTGTCTGTGTGTGTGTGTGTGTGTGTGTGTGTGAAAGTATGTGTGTGTGTGTGTGTGTGTGAAAGTATGTGTGTTGTGTGTGTGTGTGTGTGTGTGTGTGTGTGTGTATGTGTCAGTGAGTCTGTGAGTCTGTGGAGACGATATCTCAAGAACGAACGGAGCGATTCGAATGACATTTGGTACAAAAATCACAATCTGTGAATACTAGAAGTCTATTGTATTTAAACGTTATCGAATGTACAGAACCCCCTTAAATTTTCGAGTGAAATTTTGAAAAATTCATCAAAAAATCAAAACCTTTAATAAAGTTACACAAATAGACATTTCTTATGTAATTTTTCCTTAGAAAAGTTGATTGACATAAACTTTAGAACGCTAGCATGAACCGTTCTCTAGATATTGCACATAAATTTATCAAAAAATCCAATAAATTAGAAAACAATATTAACTGATGAGAGACATGTTCACTTTTCATATGTAATATCATTCGATAAATTGGGTGACATCATTCTCCTGGATCTATCTCGTACCATTCATGAGAAAAGATACTTTGAGTAATAATTTTGTATTTGAATGACAATAGTCATTTAACTGCTCCATTCATAACACTTGGCGAGATTTTGGCGACGAATTTGACGACGAATTTGGCGGCATGTCGCCAACTTGGCGACTTTTTAAATGTTGCCAAATTAACGAAAATCTCGCCAAATGGATAAAAATGACGCTAAATCAATGAAAATGACGACTAATTGACGAAAATTCAATATCTAGGATAAAATATAAGTATCTACTATAAGAAAAACCTATTTTTTTACTGTAAAAGTAGTAAATTCATTGCATTATATAAGGAATGTCATGTGTTGTCCACATCAGATTATACCTGAAATTCCTGTCCAAACCGACATTTCTCTACTTTTGCAGTAGTGTTTTGTTTACGGATATACTGATGTGCCAGATTAATGATGTTTTGGACTAGAAAGACTGCTTTGCTGTACTACGCCAGTTGATCAGATGAAGTCAACTATTTAATTGTAAGCCTCATTTTAAAGTTTATGAATATCTTTACATGTCAATTTCTTGTAGTATCTTCCTGCCCAAGGATTATTCGTGTTTTCTTTATATGTGTCATTTTTTGTTTCTTAATTGAATATGCTGCGTTAAATAATTAAATGAAACTGTTTACAATATGCTTATGACTCTCGACTCAGTTTTTGCCTATGGGCGTGACACATTTGCTTATAAGAAACATGTTTTCTGCTAAGTGGAAAAATTAATAAAGAACTGTGTTGAATTTCAGATCAATATACCGCACTAAAGTCATTTAATGCTAAAATTAAATCCGAACATCTGCATAATGAGATGTAAAACGATCTACGGCGAACAATTAAGGACCATAAAATTTCAGTAAAATTCGTTGAATTTCCATTATCTTTTGGTTTGGGGAGACAATTAGTTCAAGAAGTGTAAAAAAATGTAATTGGGTAAAGAAGGGGTGAATTTCCATACTTTTCTCCTTTTACACGGTGTGCTAAGAATTGAATGCTTTTAGAAGTAATTGTAGAGGGAAAATTCTCTTAATAGACACTTTTCAGCAACGGGTGTCTCTTAACTGCGATTATTAACCAATTTCTCAAGTTATGACATGGTACATCAATTGAAACGCGATAAATTGAAATATTTCTATATTGAATCCAATCTAAAATTTAAAATCTTTATTAAAACGGTAAAAAGACGGTATGAAACTAGAAATTTAAAAGAACTTTCATATGGTGGAATATGGTGTGTATATATCATCTATGATGGAACTAATAAGAATTTTTGTTTTCTTTTACATACTTATTACGAACAGTCATGCGAACTTTAAGAAAAGCCGGAAGTGGAAATCCGTAGTTTAATCCCCAACTCCGTCTAGAAATCGATGCTAAATTCATATCCGCCATTATTCGAGCTTTATTTTTAGCCAATCATGAAAAATATATATGTTCCAATAAAATGTTTCGAACTGGAAGGGAAAATAGCCGGAAGTGCAAATCCTTAGTGAAACCTCTATCTCTTTCGGAATTTGATGATTAATTGAAATAAGTCATTATCTAATTTATATCTATTGCCACTCTTGAAAAATAGATGTTTCAAGAAAAAGTTTTGAACAAAAGGAACCGGAAATAGAAATCGTTGGCAAACCTACCTCCTCATGAAGCTGATGCTAAAATCTTATCTATACACAATCTTGAGAAATAGATGTTTCAGCTAAAATATTTTAAACTGAAAATGTTAAAACAACCAAATGGAATCCTCAGTAAACACACCAACCTCTTATTGAATTTGTTTCTGATATTACGTCAGTTATCATCTAGTGTGTGTCTATAATATATATTAAGAAGTATATGTTGCAAAGATAACTTTCTAGAAAAAGGAATAAATATTAAGACAAAATTCGAGCGAGCAGCAGATTATAAATGTATGAATCGTTTCTGGGGAACAAAAACAGCCTGTTTCTTTAGAATACAAATCAGGCGTCTGGATAATTGCCTGAATATTTTTATTGGTATGATTGCTCTGTCGTATAATGAAAAAGGTCCCCATTTCACTTTCCTTATAATAAAGAAAGGGAAATACATTGTAATGTATAGAGAAAGTACTTGAATCGTGTCGAAAATTGGAACTCAAGTTCTTGACGGTTTTTCACGTTTTGAGCACTTTAGATTTTAGTGCTGCCAAGAACATTTGCGTGGAACAGCAGGAAAATTCTGCCGGACCTTCCACAGCTCGGCGTTTGAAATCCCTTGCTCTAGAACGCGAAACATCTGCTTTTAACGTGACGCCTGGCTGTGTGTCTGTGTAATGTATGCATCCACCCAGAAAACGGTTCCACGAAATTTCAAGTCATTTACGAACTCCGGTTTCTGATTCTATTTTGGTGCAAATCGGGAAATTAAAACCTGCTTTTCTTAGAATATGATCCTCAAAAATAAACAAAATCTGAAATAAAAGAAATAAATATGCTTCAATGTATCAATTAAATGGTTATATAATACTTAATTTCTGATGCTAAAACGAATAAGATCAGCCCTATTTCCCAAGGATGAACCATTCCCGAGATATTTATGTTCTGTTTTGTAATTATTTCGAGCTGGCGACGTTTTATAATTTCATAGGTTATGAGATATGTTTTAAATTATAATCTTAAAATATCATTTTAAAATGTCATGTTTTAAAATATTATTTGTAATCATTTAATTATAATTTTGTGCAATTAAACTTAAATTAATGAATTATGTAAAAGGAGAAAATTGCATTTGATCCTGTACAGAAAATCATATGTTACCCATATCAGATTTTTGTCCTTCAAAATTGGTTGATACTGTTACTAATGTGTTTTATGTTATGTATTAACAAACAATTTTACTTTTTTTGCAGCAGCAGCAGCTTGAAGAATTTATTTTAAATTGAATCCCAATATTTAATTTTTTTATTTACAAGTAGAAAAATACATAGAATTAAAAGAAAGATACCCTAGAAATTGTTCTGTTACAGATCACATTTTACAACTTATGTTACTTGATATTTTTGAAATACAAAATAAGTTAACATCTTTATTACATAATTTTTTTGGATCATCAAACAACTTAAGTCGGTAAAATGTTGCAGGTCACATTTTACAATTTATTTTACTTATATTTTTGGAATAAAAAGGTTTTGACATCTTTAGTACGTAATTTCTTTTGGGTCATCAAAAATTTAAGTGGTGAAAAGCTGCAGCTCACATTTTACAATTTATTTTGCTAATATGTTTGAAATAGAAAATGCGTTAACATCTTTATTATATAATTTGTTTTGGGTCATCAAACAGTACAAGTCGATAAGAAGCAGAGCAATTTACAGAAGCAAAATATCTTAAGTCGGTAAAGTTTTCATTGACATGTAGATGAAAATATATTAGAACAAATCAACTTAAAGAAATGTCCAAAAAATTGATGCCAAAATATGAATTTTTACGTCCTCGAATACTTCGTGAATATTTTACTTTTATATTCCCTCTATTTATTTTATACACGAGGTCTGCAACATTGTTTATAATCTTGTCATAACTAGAGAAGGACCCAAACTTTCAACCATTGGATCTCGTGAGCAGAGGTTGTTGTTGAAACCCAGACCGTCCGACCTACCAGAAAGGTGTAAGGTAACTGTTTGGACGGTCGGGAAGTGCCACCCAATTTAGACCGGAACCCAGTGGGGGAGGCATCCACAGGGACCGTACCCTCCTTCCCCTACCACCAACCTCTCGGAAGGACTTTCGGACCCACATGTTTAACGTGATCGTACTCCGCATGAACACGGCGGCAGTTTTGGCAGTGGCTGGAATCGAACCCGGGCCTACCGAGTGCAACTCCAGCGCGCTAACCAATGGGCTACCGCGCCCCTCGTGAGCAGAGGTGTCAAAACTCGACTCTAAATCCGCTACATGAGTATATAAATATGATATATAAATGAGGATATGATATATAAATATGATATGATATATAAATGATATATAAATATAAATGATATATAAATATGATATGATATATAAATATGATATATAAATATGATATGATATATAAATGATATATAAATATAAATGATATATAAATATGATTTGATATAAAAATGAGGATATGATATATAAATGAGGATATGATATATAAATATGATATATAAATATGATATATAAATGAGTATATAAATATGATAAAATGAGGACTTGAGTATATAAATAATATTGAATATGAATGTTAAGTCGAATGAATATGAACGTCAAGTAATACTGAAAGTTCATTAAAACCTCATTTCCAATATTATTTTTCTCAACTTACATGCTTTCCTTCAGGTTTAGCATAGTAGCAAATCATTTTATGGTATTTCATATAGAAAAGTGATCATGTGTGAAATTTACTTCTAGAAGGCGACCATGCATTTGAAAATGTTTGGATATTATCTAAAATACCCATTTTATTAGTGAAAATATTATAACTGAATATATAACATATTCAGTTTTCAAGTTACGTTATTTAGATTTCACAGACAAGTGAAAACGAAATACATGTAACTCGAAAACTGAAATATTTGCTACCTCTCTCTACAGAAAATTAATATCTTATTAAATTTTCTTGACATATCAAACTTAATACTTTCAATATAGCTGTTACTTTCTGTGAGACCAGAAATTGTTCTCACATGAGACACTTTTATGTGTGAAATTTATGATGCCCAGCACGGCAAACAAAGCTGTAGTCTGGCTGGCACCAGGGTTTATGAGGACTTGAACTTTAAGGTCAAAAGACTATAAATTTAGGGGTGCAATACCAGAGGGGCTGAGCTGTGCCATACTAAATGTGCAATAGTGCAATTGGGTAAAGAAGAACCAATGAGCGCCAAAGAATTAAAGGCGGAGCTCCCCCCCCCCCCCCCCCCCCACCACCACCACCGAAGGAACCACAGACGAAGAGAGAACGAGATCAGATGTAGACGAAAAGACATAGAGATCAGACTTTGACGAAGAAAGGGTGGAATATCAGACATTGGAGAAAACATTTGGATTTTGACTTAGGAGACGATTATGAGTTTTGACTGAAATAAGATGTGTGCAACGACTGCGACGTTATGACTTGGGCGGAGGCTTGCCTGCCATTATGATAGACCGACAATACTAAAGAAGCAGAATATTGCGTGGAAGTTCCCAAATAAGGGAGATCTAGGATGTGGTCAGTGCAACCAAGTACTTGCAAGCATTACGATCTATTGCAAAGGCCCAAATTGAAGGTATGTGTTCCTCTAATATCCACAGGTTATTAAATACGTTAGATATATGGTTAAGGGTATAACATGCTATCTCATCCTACATGCTGTCTTCTTAAATGAATAATAAGCATGTAATTATCGTAATTGAATTTAATAGGTATTTTGTGTCTTTAATAAATGTTATTGTTAAATTTAAATTGGTCTAATCTTTTAATAATTAATAAATGTTCCTTTCAGGATTCACACGAAAAGTAAAATAATTGGAGGGTTTATAGCGGCACAACAAAGCAATGTACGATTTAAATATAATTCCACTATATGAGAATAACGGCCAGGTCATCTTAACATTAAATAAATAATTACTTAAAGAATTAATATTTAAAAGTGTAACTTTTATGATATTTTATTTCCATCGCCACATTTATTGTATCGAAATTCGTAGGATCTACACGTTTCGGGAATTCTAGATTAGGGGACTCAAAAAGTGCAGATCTCTGGAAAACTTGAGTTTCGATACGATGCCAATATTTTCCCTATACATTTCCACGCATTGAAGGGAAAGTATCCGCACCAGTGTAGAGAACTAAACTCAACTTAATACATTATGATAGAAGATATTGATTTGAATCCATAACTATAGTCAGATACTTCGTGGTAGATTATATTTTTTATATAGTATTAAATTTTATTTAATTTCTGAAGTTTAAGATTCAATTTTTTTTTCTTAAAGCTTATTTCTAAATTCTTGTGAAAAGCTTATAACCTTAACAACACCTGGAGTTCCACATACATGGATTTTTGCTGAAATCTTGGACATAAGACATCTGTTGCAGACAGATATGATGGATAGTTCAATATTTTTAAGGGTGATAACCGGATTAGGTTAATATATGAGTGTTAATAGATAAGTGTTTGTAAAGCCAATTGACAAAAACTTTTCAGATGAAGTCGGTGAATGCGCCCCAGTCAGAGGTAAATTTAGGATATCTTTTACCTCATACAATCATCTTTCAGTAACGACATATTTATTAAAAAAATCTGATGTGCACATGACGGCAGCACATGACTTTCCTTATTTAATGCAATGAATTTACTACTTTTACAGCAAAAAAAAGTAGGTTATCATAGAACATATTTATATTCTTTCCAAGATATTGAATTTTCGTCAATTAGTCGTCATTTTCATTGATTTAGAGTCATTTTTATCTACTTGGCAAGATTTTCGTTAATTTGGCAACATTAAAAAAATCACCAAGTTGGCGATATTCCGCCAAAATCGTGGCCAAAATCTCGCCAAGCGTTATGGACGGAGAAATAAGTTATTCTTATAGTAGATAAATGACTATTGCCGTTCAAATACAAAAGTATTACTCAAAGTATCTTTTCTCATGAATGGAACGAGCTAGATCCACGAGAATGATGTCACCAAATTTATCGCATGATATTACGTATGGAGAGTGAACATGTTTCTCAACAGTTAATATATTTTTTTTTAATTTAGAGAATTTTTTGATAAATTTACTTGAAAAATGTGCAATATCTCGAGAACGGTTTTGTTAGCGTTCTAAAGATTATGCCATCAATCGTTTTCTAAGGAAAAATTACAAAAGTAATGTCTATTTGCGTACCTTTATTAAAAGTTCCAATTTTATGCGGATTTTTAAAAAATTTCACTCGAAAATTTAGGAGGGTTCTGAGCATTCGATTGGGTTTAAAAACAATAGGCTTCCAGTGTTTATAGATAGTGATTTTTGTGCCAAATTTCATTCAAATCGCCCCATTCGTTCGTGAGATATCTTCTCCACAGGCTCACTTACACACAAACAGACTACACTTCAAAAATGTTCGATTCGTGATCAGGGATGCTTGAAACGTGCTCTCCCGTCGAACACTCGAATTTGAATTTTCGACCCCCTTACAATACTTTCCTTATACATTATGTATATAAGGAAAGTAATTAATTTAAAACCTTTTTAGATTACGTATGATAACATTTCGTTAAATTTTTCAATTGCACTTGAATAGTACACCTAATACATTTTTATACTATATTATTACTTTTTTTTATTACTCGTTCTGAATAGTTCATACTTTTGTCAGAATTATTTTTTTCTCCTCAAATTTACTGATAATGTTTTGTTTGTGATATTTTTTCTTTTTCAAGTATAATGTATTTTGCTATGCATTTTATTAGTTTTCTTATATATTTTATTAATTCCAATTTTATAGATCTATGTGGGCAATTATGTCGCGAAAACGAATTTATTTAACATACAAATCTGAGTTTTACATTTTAAACATTTGTATGTTTATAAACATGTGGACATTTCAATACATCTGTACATTAAAATTTTAAGACGGAGCCCAGTTTTTAAAGTCTGAAAAATAATTTCAGATCCAGGCAACATGTCTGCAGCATCGTCTGACAGCAAAAGTCTTTATAAAATCACCATACGAACGTTTTGATACAAAATCATGCTGTAAGGAGATCGCACTTAAGTTTGTTAATCTTTGTTAGACAACTGTGATTCGCCGATATGTTTTGATAATCTTCATCTTACTAAAGCTTCTTTCAATGGAGACAACCGAAAAATTTGATAATTTAAAACTTTTACCAACCCTCGAAAATATTAAGATTTGTTCCGACCCCACGCCGTGAATTTTCAAAATTACTTCCCTGAGCGCGCCCCGGTCCGATTTTTTAAAAATACATTGAAGCCTGGCTATAGCTAAAACACTGTTGTCACGTATCATGATCACAATGTGCCATTTAAGGAATTATACATAAACTATATTAAATATTACATGCAACGATTCAATTCAGTGGGTGAAAGTTACGAAGAAAAATGTTCTTTTTGGACTTCAGAATGTCATCGAATAAATAAGTCTTCCATTTCCTATCTGATATTATTATTTTTCTGTATTCGGTTGTGATTTTCCCATCTGCGTTCTTTATACAAAGCAAGCTTTACTACATTATATTGGATAGGGAGACTTTCATCCCTATATTGAGAAAGTTGTTTTATACGTAAATTCAAAATTTTCTGTTCGGTTATTGACATTCGTTCGTTTGTTACTATTTATATTATTACTTAATATGGGGAAGGGTTTCTTTCATCCGTATATTGAGATGTTTGCATTTTGAACATTTCTTGGCTTTTCTATATATTTTTACCTATCCCGACTAAACCCGAATTTTTTTCTAAGTTGGCTCGAACCCGGTCCGCCCGAGGACCGGGTCGAGCTTAAGCTTACTGGTCGAGCCTGGCAAGAGCAGAATTTTACCGCAAAGTCGTATTCTTCTCTTTCTGGTAAATGTATTGTTGTAAACGCCAGGAAACAATTTCTGCTTGTCTTCTTTTCTTATATATATTAGTTTAATTACTATTAACGAAATTAATACATAAAAGTACATGGTTTTTCAAAATATTTTGACTCCTTGGGGAATTTTAAAGAAGCTTCTAATTAGCTGAAATTTAGAAATTTGAAATATTTCTAGGATGGTTCAAACTGCCATGATGGAAGTGGTTTTATTCGTTTTATCATCAAAAGTTATGATTAATAATGAGCACTTAATACACTTAAGCACATTTCTTCTTATATTTTTGTTAATTAATATTTCCAATTTATGGATTGATTGGAATGGTTTGATTGGATGGATTGATGGGAATGATGTCACATAGGCTTTCGTTATGATATTAACGAGACGATTTTATGAAACTCTACGAAATGAAAAGGTCAATATAGGAAAGCTAACAACAATTCAAATTTTAATTTAGTATAAGGAAACCTAAATTGGGTTACTTTATCTGCCGTTCAGCGGATGCTTTTGAAGTTTGAGGATGTCAGTAATTACGAGAATATTTAACAAAATCTGAGGAGTATCTAGTAAAAGACGTCTGTGAAGTTGGCCCCCCGACTTTGAGCAATTCAAATTCTGAAAACTGCATTCGTTTGAGCGTCGTTTGAGCGTGTTTGAGCGATAAAAAATTTCGTTTGAGCGACAATTCTAAAGCCGTAATTTTAAAAATAAATCCGGGGGGGGGGGCTAACTTCACGCAGCCCCCCGACTTTAACCAATTCAAAATCTAAAAACGGCATTCGTTTGAGCGTCGACTGAGCGCGTTTGAGCGACAAAAATTTTCGTTTGAGCGACAGTTCTAAAGCCGTAAATTTAAAAAAACTTCTGGTCCCATCTGTGAAGTTGGCCCCCCATTTAGAGCAATTTAAAATCTGAAACCTGCATTCGTTTGAGCGTTGGTTGAGGACGTTTGAGCGACAAAAATTTTCGTTTGAGCGACAATCCTAAAGCCGTAATTTTAGAAAAACTTCCTGGGCGCCTACTCCATCTAGCCCCCCGAATTTGAGCAATTCAAAAACTGAAAACGGCATACGGTTGAGCGTCGTTTGAGCGCGTTTGAGCGACAAAAAATAAATTTCGTTTGAGCGACAATTCTAAAGCCGTAATTTTAGAAAAACTTCCTGGGCGCCTACTCCAACTAGCCCCCCGACTTTGAGCAATTAAGAAACTGAAAACAGCATAAGTTTTAGCGTCGTGTGAGCGCGTTTGAGCGACAAACATTTTCGTTTGAGCGACAATTCTAAAGCCGTAATTTTGGAAAAACTTCCTGGGCGCCTACTCCAACTAATCCCCCGACTTTGAGCAATTAAAAAACAGAAAACGGTATACGTTTGAGCGTTGTTTGAGCGCGTTTGAGCGACAAAAATTTTCGTTTGAACGAGAATTCTAAAGCCGTAATTTTAGAAAAACTTCCTGGGCACCTATTCTACCTAGCCCCCCGACTTTGAGCAATTCAAAAACTGAAAACGGCATACGTTTGAGCGACAAAAATTTTCGTTTGAGCGATAGTTCTAAAGCCGTAAATTAAAAAAAACTTCTGGTCCCATCTGTGAAGTTGCCCCCCCCGACCTTGAGCAATTTAAAATCTGAAAACTGCATTCGTTTGAGCGTCGTTTGAGCTACAAAAATTTTCGTTTGAGCGGCAATACTAAAGCCGCAATTTCAGAAAAACTTCTGGGCCGATCAGTGAAGTTCCCCCCCGACTTTGAGCAATTCAAAATCTGAAAACTGCATTTGTTTGAGTGTCGGTTGAGAACGTTTGAGCGACAAAAGTTTTCGTTTGAGCGACAACTCTAAAGCCGTAATTTTAGAAAAACTTCCTGGGCGCCTATTCCAACCAGCCCCCCAACTTTGAACAATTCAAAAACAGAAAACGGCATACGTTTGAGCGTCGTTTAAGCGCGTTTAAGCGACAAAAATTTTCGTTTGAGCGACAGTTCTAAAGCCGTAAATTAAAAAAAACTTCTGATCCCATCTGTGAAATTGGCCCCCCATTTTGAGCAATTTAAAATCTGAAACCTGAATTCGTTTGAGTGTCGGTTGAGGACGTTTGAGCGGCAAAAATTTTCGTTTGAGCGACAATCCTAAAGCCGTAATTTTAGAAAAACTTCCTGGGCGCCTACTCCATACAGCCCCCCAACTTTGAGCAATTCAAAAACTGAAAACGGCATACGATTGAGCGCGTTTGAGCGACAAAAAATTTCGTTTGAGCGACAATTCTAAAGCCGTAATTTTAGAAAAACTTCCTGGGCGCCTACTCCAACTAGCCCCCCGACTTTGAGCAATTAAAAATCTGAAAACGGCATACGTTTTAGCGTCGATTGAGCGCGTTTGAGCGACAAAAATTTTCGTTTGAGCGACAATTCTAAAGCCGTAATTTTGGAAAAACTTCCTGGGCGCCGACTCCAACTAGCCCCCCGACTTTGAGCAATTAAAAAACTGAAAACGGCATACGTTTGAGCGTTGTTTGAGCGCGTTTGAGCAACAAAAATTTTCGTTTGAACGACAATTCTAAAACCATAATTTTAGAAAAACATCCTGGGCGCCTATTCTAACTAGCCCCCCGACTTTGAGCAATTCAAAAACTGAAAACGGCATACATTTGAGCGACAAAAATTTTCGTTTGAGCGATAGTTCTAAAGCCGTAAATTAAAAAAAACTTCTGGTCCCATCTGTGAAGTTGCCCCCCCCCCCACCTTGAGCAATTTAAAATCTGAAAACTGCATTCGTTTGAGCGTCGTTTGAGCTACAAAAATTTTCGTTTGAGCGGCAATACTAAAGCCGCAATTTCAGAAAAACTTCTGGGCCGATCAGTGAAGTTCCCCCCCGACTTTGAGCAATTCAAAATCTGAAAACTGCATTTGTTTGAGTGTCGGTTGAGAACGTTTGAGCGACAAAAGTTTTCGTTTGAGCGACAACTCTAAAGCCGTAATTTTAGAAAAACTTCCTGGGCGCCTATTCCAACCAGCCCCCCAACTTTGAACAATTCAAAAACAGAAAACGGCATACGTTTGAGCGTCGTTTAAGCGCGTTTAAGCGACAAAAATTTTCGTTTGAGCGACAGTTCTAAAGCCGTAAATTAAAAAAAACTTCTGATCCCATCTGTGAAATTGGCCCCCCATTTTGAGCAATTTAAAATCTGAAACCTGAATTCGTTTGAGCGTCGGTTGAGGACGTTTGAGCGGCAAAAATTTTCGTTTGAGCGACAATCCTAAAGCCGTAATTTTAGAAAAACTTCCTGGGCGCCTACTCCATACAGCCCCCCAACTTTGAGCAATTCAAAAACTGAAAACGGCATACGATTGAGCGCGTTTGAGCGACAAAAAATTTCGTTTGAGCGACAATTCTAAAGCCGTAATTTTAGAAAAACTTCCTGGGCGCCTACTCCAACTAGCCCCCCGACTTTGAGCAATTAAAAATCTGAAAACGGCATACGTTTTAGCGTCGATTGAGCGCGTTTGAGCGACAAAAATTTTCGTTTGAGCGACAATTCTAAAGCCGTAATTTTGGAAAAACTTCCTGGGCGCCGACTCCAACTAGCCCCCCGACTTTGAGCAATTAAAAAACTGAAAACGGCATACGTTTGAGCGTTGTTTGAGCGCGTTTGAGCAACAAAAATTTTCGTTTGAACGACAATTCTAAAACCATAATTTTAGAAAAACATCCTGGGCGCCTATTCTAACTAGCCCCCCGACTTTGAGCAATTCAAAAACTGAAAACGGCATACATTTGAGCGACAAAAATTTTCGTTTGAGCGATAGTTCTAAAGCCGTAAATTAAAAAAAACTTCTGGTCCCATCTGTGAAGTTGCCCCCCCCCCACCTTGAGCAATTTAAAATCTGAAAACTGCATTCGTTTGAGCGTCGTTTGAAGACGTTTGAGCTATATAAACTTTCGTTTGAGCGGCAACTCTAAAGCCGTAATTTTAGTAAAACTTCTGGACCCATCTGTGAAGTTGGCCCCCCGACTTTGATCAATTCAAAATCTGAAAACTGCATTCGTTTGAGCGTCGTTTCAGGACGTTAAAGAGACAAAAATGTTCGTTTGAGCGACAATTCTAAAGCTGTAATTTTAGTAAAACTTCCTGGGAGCCTATTCCATCCAGCCCCCCGACTTTGAGCAATTCAAAAACTGAAAACGGCATACGTTTGAGCGTCGTTTGAGCGACAAAAATTTTAGTTTGAGCGACAGTTCTAAAGCCGTAAATTTAAAAATGCTTCTGGCATCCAAAGTTGGCATCCAAATACAAAAGTATTACCCACAAAGTATCTTTTCTAATTAATGGAACTAGCTAGATCCACGAGAATGATGTCACCCATTTTATCGCATGATATTCCTTATGAAAAGTAAACATATTTCAACCATAGGTAATATTTCTTTTAAACTTTATATGATTTTTTGATATTTTTTAAAAAAAATGTACAATATCTGGAGAACGGTTTATGTTAGCGTTGTAAAATTTATTTTAATTGTTTTCTAATGAAAAATTAAATAAGAAATGACTATTTACGTAACTTTATTAAAGGTTTTAGTTTTTTGATGATTTTTTCAAAATTTCACTTGAAAATGTAGGGGGGGTGGAGGGTTTTGTACAAGCGATTTGCGTATCATGTATTGTAATTTTTGTACCAAATTTGTTCGAATCGGTCTATTCGTTCGTCAGTTATCGTCTGTACAGACTCACTGACACACACATACTTTTACACACACACACATCATCTCAAAAACGTCTGAGTCGTGTTCAAGGATGCTTGAAACGTGCTATCCCGTCGAAAACTCGAATTCAGATTTTCGACCACGTCACAATACTTTCGTTATATATTATATGTATATAAGGAAAGAAATGATGTGCATGGCACAATGTTTTTAACGTTGATTTGTACATTGGGCACTTCTCCGGATGACAACATGTAAAACTCTTTCTAAAAATCCAATTAACTTATATTTCGCGCAACTCTACATTGAGGATTATCTATATTGATAGCATCCGCTATAAACCATATAGTCCATATATTTAAATATTTAAATATATGAACTATATTGCAAGATTGACTTGTAGAAACAATAGGCTTCCAATATTCGACGATTGAAATATTTGCAACAAATTTCATTCGAAAAATTCTATTTGTTTGTGAGATATCGCTTACACAGACTCATATATTAACACCCACACATACACACAGGTATCACCTGAAAAACGTTCGATTCAAGTTCAGGGATGTTTAAAAGGTGCTCTTCCGTTGAAAACTCGGAATTCGAATTATAGACGTCGTCACAGTATTTTCCCTATATTTTATGCATATAGAGAAAGTAAAAATCGTAGGTAATTTATTGTATTTAATCAACGAGCATTTTGTTTATATTTTTAGCAATACATTATTGGTAGAGAACTAGAGTCTAGCTATATACATCTAGCTATATACTACTAGAGTCTGGCTATATCCATCTATGAGTGCTTCGAAGTTATTCAACGAGATACACAATTGCCTTTATGAAAACTTATATTCCTCTAGATATAGCGCATTTTATGCCAATGCTTAGCAGATGGTCGTGTTTTTCAAAAAACACTCCGAAAAGAGGTAAAGAATTTTATTTGTTTTCCATATCACTTTTAGTTAACACCTCTGATCTGTCTTCTTTTGAGCATCTGTTGTCAAAAACAATTGTAGTTTCGAAGAGCGAAACAGATGGAGAAAAAGTTAACAGCAGAGAGTTGACTCCAGCGGAGTCGTCGAAAGCCCTGACCATCCGGCTCGTCCAAGGACTTAGAGCAGCAGTTTGGATGGCCGGCCAGCGGAGTCGTGTAAAAGGAATTTGTTAGAGTTAATTTCATCGACAGAATTATCGAGTGAGGAATTTTTTTTCAGACACTACTACGGACAGCAAGGTAAGTCACTTAATCAAATATGACTCATCTGATGAAATGATCACAAGAGCTTGAGTGAAGGATCAGTAGGAAAAAGGTAAAAAAGTATTATAGAGGGAAAAGAAATTAATCCTTTTTTTAACAGCAATTTATTGAAAAATTGAAAAAAATATGCGACAGCTTTATTCTGTGGACGAGGGTAATGATTCCCAAGTTTAAATCCCCTTATCAAAGAGGATCATCCGCATCAGTAGAAGGAGATTTTGGTGATGTGAAGAACATAATGCTTCAAAATGAGAACCAACTACTTAGAGTAGATAAATTCATGAAAATATATATTAAGTATTTGGAGGGTTGTATGAAAATAGCTGAAGCTGAAGAAAAAAGTAATGAACCTTGTTTCAAGTCAACAAGTAAACAAAATTCGGAGACCAAAGAAAGTTCAGAGGAAATCGTGGATGATAGAGATGGAATAGCGTATACTGAAATACCCAAATATTCCGAAAAAACTGCCCATGATTCCTTACAGAGAATCAGAGGTCTTAAGAAATGAAGAAATCGACAACACAGGAAAGTACAAAGTCTTTGAAAAGTGAGGGTTTAGAAACCGTAGAGAGTGATGTAGAAATAGAAAAAGAAACTAAAAGAAAACTTACTTCGTCGAGTGATTTAATCTGCAAAGATATACTAGCTGAAGATCTTTGGAAAAAAAATAAAAGGAAAAAATCGAAATATTTCAAACAGAATCCGGATATCAGAGGCTGGTTAGTATTTTCTGGTTATTCAAAATTTGGAGCATCCATTAAACTAGCAAAAAATGGAAATTTATTTAAGCCTATAAAAATTGAAAAAGAATATATTTCAGTAAAAAACACCTGCCCATTTGATTCCATTCTTCAGAGTCTAAGTATTGCAATAACATACTTCGAAACTTACATGAATTACGCTAAAAGGCCTATGAATGCCACAGTTCAGTTGGCATTTAAATTATTGACTAATACAAGCATGTGTGATTTTTAAAAATATAGAGCTAAGCATCTATCAAATATATATCCGAAGATACAATCATTTATGTTCCCAGATCTTTTTATAATTGATTCAACAGCCAATGTTATAAATTACTTGGAGAAAGCATTCAAAGATGAACCAAGTGTCACAATTATTAAGCATTCCAATGAGTGCAGTGCAACAAAGATGACACATTCGCCAATTTTCCGAGTTGACAGGGAAAAAATTATGGCCGACGGTGTGAAAGGACTAGAATTGACGATTGAAGTGCAGTTACAATCTACAAGCAATCTATTTTGTAGAATTCCAAACTGTAATGGTGTCCAATCAGTAAAACGTGTATACGGTGAACATTTATTCATTGAATTGGATTTCTTGGATCCTGGTAATCGTCGTCTGGAGGAGCAGATGACTTTAAATCAAGCATGTGATTTAATTAAGATATCTGATTTTCCAGTTGAACTGTCTATCGAACATTCACGATTTTTTATTGGTGCTGTTATAGCTTATGAACCTGGCCATTATATTGCTTATTGCCACCGAACAAGTGGAACATGGGAAAAGTACAACGATATAGCGAACAGTGTTATCCATTGTAAAAGTGATTTGGAAATAAATCCTCACTCTGCCTTATATTTATTACCTTCGGAGTTATAGAATCAACTACCACATTAAAAGACTAGCAGTAAGTTTCGCCATGCAGACTTAGAAATAATTTGTGAGTATTTTATTTTATTTTTCTTTACTTAGAAAAATGTAAATTTAAATTAGTTTGATGTTTTAATATGAAAAAATTGCTGTTTTAATATGAAAGCTGTTTTAATGTAAAAAGTATTGTCGCTCAAATGACAATTTTTGTCGTTCAACCGTCCACAAACGACGCTCAAATGAATGCAGTTTTCAGATTTTGAATTGATCAAAGTCGGGGGGCCAACTTTACAGATGGGCCCAGAAGTTTTTCTGAAATTGCGCTTTAGTATTGCCGCTCAAACGAAATTTTTTGTCTCTCAAACGTCCTCAAACGACGCTCACACGAATGCAGTTTTCAAATTTTAAATTGCTCAAAGTGGGGGGGGGGGGGCAACTTCACAGATGGGACCAGAAGTTTTTTAAATTTACGGTTTTAGAACAGTCGCTCAAACGAAAGTGTTTGTCGCTCAAACGCGCTCAAACGACGCTCAAACGTATGCCGTTTTCAGTTTTTGAATTGCTTAAAGTCGGGGGGCTAGTTGGAGTAGGCGCCCATGAAGTTTTCCTAAAATTACAGCTTTAGAATTGTCGCTCAAACGAAATGTTTTTTCGCTCCAACGTCCTCAAACGACGCTCAAACGAATGCAGTTTTCAGATTTTAAGTTGCTCAAAGTGGGGGGGGGGGGACTTCACAGATGGGACCAGAAGTTTTTTAAATATACGGCTTTAGAACTGTCGCTCAAACCAAAATTTTTGTCGCTTAAACGCGCTCAAACGACGGTCAAACGTATGCCGTTTTCAGTTTTTGAATTACTCAAAGTCGGGGGGCTAGTTGGAGTAGGCGCCCAGGAAGTTTTTCTAAAATTACGGCTTTAGAATTGTCGCTCAAACGAAATTTTTTGTCGCTCAAACGCGCTCAAACTTATGCCGTTTTCAGTTTTCAAATTTTAAATTGCTCAAAGTGGGGGGGCCAACTTCACAGATGGGACCAGAAGTTTTTTAAATTTACGGTTTTAGAACAGTCGCTCAAACGAAAGTGTTTGTCGCTCAAACGACGCTCAAACATATGCCGTTTTCAGTTTTTGAATTGCTTAAAGTCGGGGGGCTAGTTGGAGTAGGCGCCCATGAAGTTTTTCTAAAATTACAGCTTTAGAATTGTCGCTCAAACGAAATGTTTTGTCGCTCCAACGTCCTCAAACGACGCTCAAACGAATGCAGTTTTCAGATTTTAAGTTGCTCAAAGTGGGGGGGGGGGACTTCACAGAAGGGACCAGAAGTTTTTTAAATATACGGCTTTAGAACTGTCGCTAAAACGAAAATTTTTGTCGCTTAAACGCGCTCAAACGACGGTCAAACGTATGCCGTTTTCAGTTTTTGAATTACTCAAAGTCGGGGGGCTAGTTGGAGTAGGCGCCCAGGAAGTTTTTCTGAAATTACGGCTTTAGAATTGTAGCTCAAACGAAATTTTTTGTCGCTCAAACGCGCTCAAACTTATGCCGTTTTTAGTTTTTTAATTGCTCAAAGTCGGGAGGGCTGGATGTAGTAGGCGCCCGGGAAGTTTTTCTAAAATTACGGCTTTAGAATTGTCGCTCAAACGAAAATTTTTGTCGCTCAAACGCGCTCAAACGACGCTCAAACGAATGCAGTTTTCAGATTTTGAATTGCTCAAAGTCGGGGGCTGAGTGAAGTTAGCCCCCCGGGATGTATTTTTAAAATTACGGCTTTAAAATTGCCGCTCAAACGAAATTTTTTATCGCTCAAACGCGCTCAAGCGACGCTCAAACGTATGCCGTTTTCAGTTTTTGAATTGCTCAAAGTCGGGGGGCTGGATGGAATAGGCGCCCAGGAAGTTTGTCTAAAATTACGGCTTTAGAGTTGTCGCTCAAACGAAAATTTTTGTCGCTCAAACGTCCTGAAACGACGCTCAAACGAATGCAGTTTTCAGATTTTAAATTGCTCAAAGTGGGGGGCCAACTTTACAGATGGGACCAGAAGTTTTTTTTAATTCACAGCTTTAGATCAGTCGCTCAAACGAAAATTTTTGTCGCTCAAACGCGCTCAAACGCGCTCAAACGACTCTCAAACGATTGCCGTTTTCAGATTTTGAATTGCTCAAAGTCGGGGGGCTGCGTAAAGTTAGCCATTTTTGTAAAGTTATCCAAGGCATTTAAAATTACGGCTTTAAAATTGTTGCTCAAACGAAATTTTTTATCTCTCAAACGAGCTCAAAAGACGCTCAAACGAATGCAGTTTTCAGAATGTGAATTGCTCAAAGTCGGTGGGCCAATTTGACAGACGTTAGTAAAAGGTCCGATGAGAAATGTAGTTTATTTTTATAAATTTATAAAATTTGTATATTTATCTACCATAAATAACTTTACGGAACATTTTATTAAATATAACACATATTTTAATAAGGTGGATTTCACCATATGTATAATCAAATCGAAATGGCAAGCTGCTCTGAATACTGGTGGCTTGCGAGAATTTAAAATTGGTGGTAAACGCTGCACTTGGTAATTTGTTGTTTAATTGGCTTGAAATCTCTAAAACTCCCATAAAGGGAAACTTCAACAGGAGTGTTTACCTAAGCAAGCCGGATCTGATTTCGCGAAATTTCTCACGAAAATTTCACTGACTGTTGTGCCCTTCGTTTTAATGCGTAGTATGTCTTGCCTCAAGCACCACATATTATCCCCCCTAGCACAGCAATTAAAAATAAAATTTGCAACTTGTAGTGCCACTTGCTTTAACGTTTATTATGCTGCCTCAAACACCATAGGGAGTAAGTAGTAATATATTTAGCTTGTCTTAGGAATTAGTAAAGTAAACACTTCTTCTTAGGCAGTAGTAAAATGATTAGTTTTTTAAGGTTTCGTAGAGTAATTACGTTTTGCTAGCCAGCTGTAGAGTAATTACGTTTTGTTAGGTGGTTGTAGAGTAATTGCGTTTTGATAGGGGGTTGTAGACGAGTAATTAAGTTTCATTAGAGGTAGGAAATGTAATTAAACAATTTTAAGGATCACGTGCTAATTCCGATAGAATCTCGTTTTTCTCAAAGAAACGTATAGTAATTACGTCTTTTAAAGGTCGTATAGTAATTAATGAAATTGATTGGAGATATGAGCGTACCACGTGTGTTCTGAATTGCCAGAGTGACAGTGCTGCTGGAGGGTGGAGAATATTTCTTAATTAACTTTAAATAGGTACATAGTCTACTTCGAAGATAAGAGCTTGCAATTTCGTCCAAGTAGCTCAGCAATAGAGCATCGGCTGGCCAGTTCGGAGATCCAGGGTTCGATTCCAGGTTGGGGCAGCAAGGTTCTTTACATTGGCGCCCGAAGAAATCAACCCTGCTGGTCAGTGCAAAGATGTCGGAAATCTGAAGAACCCTGACCGTGCGACTCACATAGTGGGTTTAGAGTAGCTAGCTGCACGGCCGGGAAAGGATGATACCTTCTGCACTCAGGAGATACCCAAGTTCAACCATCCCGCCAAACGAACATTAATTTAGGCCTAAAAAGATAACAATTGATGAAAAATATTGTGGTTAAACAGACAGTTTTGCATTATATTTGAACTTCACAAGTACGTCCATTTCCAAAAATGGGAAAAGGGTTAATGCGAATATAGATAAAACGATCATTGAAAAATGAAATTTAGAGGTCTGAGGTCTAAAAGGGACCCTAGTACGACTAGTACGGATTCAGTGGACTCTGGAATATTGAGCGCCGATTTTAAATTGAGAGGATGACAACCACGAAGGCTACTAACCTGGGTAAAAATAGTAATAGTAGGAGGCTATCCTGTGGTAAAAATAGCAGGAGGTGGGCACCCAGATGGACAGTTGCCAGCCAATCTGACAGTAGAGGGTGAAGAATACAGAGTCCACTTAGACGACAAGGACTTGCAATTTCGTCCCAGTAGCTCAACGGAAGAGCGTCGGCAAGTTCGGAGATCCAGGGTTTGAATCCAGGCTGGGGCAACAAGGTTCTTTACACAGGGTTCACAGGAGTCCCCTTAATCACCTCAATAATGTTATAAGGATACAGAGAAGCTTGCTGCTCCTACAGGGAATAGAAGCACGGATTTTCGCACTAAGCAGCAGATGCGCTACCGTTGAACAACAGGGACGGGACAGGAAACTTGTATCATCGAAATAGATTCTGCAATACAAGATCGTTAATATATACGTAGGGTCTATTTATAGAAAAAGACCATGGCAGCTGAAATAAAAGTTAAAAAAAATCAGGCTTAAAGAAAAATCAAGGCTTAACTGTATAGTGCTAGTGCTTGCATATGGTACATTTACGTCTTGTACATATTTAACGACCATATTCGTCATAGACACGTATTAGTGTTGTAAATAATGTAAAGGAATGATTCGGATCAGTCATTGAAATAGCTTTTTTGAATGAAGTTCTTTCAACTTTCCTCTTAGCTGATATTAAAAATGAGAAAATGCTGAATAATCGTGGAATTTTTGGAATAGTGGTGATTTGATAGCCACCGAGCATAGTTTTCTGCCTTAATTAAGTATAGCAGAAATTGCATTCTTATAAATTAATGGTTGTAACTAGATTTCTTCTAGATGTAGCTTTGCGGCGAACGTTGGCGAGTGCTCGTCAGAAATTATTTTATGATTTAGAGAATCAGTAGATATTTATGAAATGTAATTCTATAAATAATGTAGCAAATGTAAATTGTTTATATAAAATTAACGAAAATTATTTTGTATAAAATGTTCACTAAAATATATTTAAAAATACTTTTGAATAAATATCGATGAATAACAGTTATTTTTTCGCAAAGTTCTCCATTAAATTGTATCGTAAAAATAAAATAAAGCTACTTTAACATTCTTTTGCAATCAGAATTAATAACTCTGTAGACAGGTGTTTAATTTTATAATTCGTTTTTTTTAAATTGTTAACGAAAAAGGAAAAAGAACTAAATTTTGATGAAATATTTTAATCAATTAAAAAAGTACAACAAAATATGAGAAATTTCTTTTTATTCTTACATTTTCATTGTTTGTATTAAATGGAATTCCACGGATATGCTGTTAACATTGATATCATGTGCAAACGATATTTAAATACATTTAGGCAGTTCATTAAATATTTCATTAATTTCTATATTATACTTAATTTCTTATAATGAAAATGTAAATGTACATACGTAGGAGATCTAATTTGATTCTAAAAAATACAAATCATTGTAATTTAAATAAAATCATAACGTTTGTTAATAGCAGAAAATGCATATAAGTCAATTTATGTATTCTATTAATCAGGTTTAATATCTATTATAATTTACTAGCTGCGGTTTCCACTAAATATAGCCAACAGTTTTTTTATAAGCAATCAGTTTTAAAGTAATCAGCAACGCAAAAAGACAGAAGAAACAGCCGATCGCGAATTTTTTACTCACAATAGAATATGCTACTCCCTCGTCACTGAAAGATCGTATTCTGAAGTCCATAAACCCCTTTTCAAAAGTCGGAATGATCCAAGATCTGGGAGAAAATAAAAAGTGAAGTAGAATTAAAATTTTAATTAATAACTTTTGAAGTTTTTATCGAAATACAGTGCTTTTCAGTAATGCTTATAATAAAGTTACAATCTACTATTTAAATAATGAAATCAATATCCTCTTAAATTCGCAAATTTTGTTTTTAATATTTGAATTACCACTTACACATGCGACAGATGTCTATGATTCCAATCTCCAATATTAGCTCATTTATAACTGGAATGCAGAATTGGGTCTTTGTTTACAATGTGTTTCAGAAGCTTTTGTTGTGATTTTTAAAAATCTGTACAACCACAACGACATCAAGAAAAAAGAACTGTAAATCCTGTTTCTAAAGTTTGTTTTTGTTTTACGTTCAAACAAAATATCAAGATTCTAACTTACGAGATTTTTGACTGAGGGGGATATCTGTTTCCATGCCCCCTCTATTTTTCTCTTAAAAGAGAGTTTTTTTTGCATATATTTAAAAATAGATTAAATTGTTCAAAACTTTCGGGTTACTCTCCGTATCAATTTTAATTTAATTTATTAATATTTTAATTAATAACTTTTGAAGTTTTTATCGAAATACAGTGCTTTTCAGTAATGCTTATAATAAAGTTACAATCTAATATTTAAGTAATGAAATCATTATCCTCTTAAATTCGCAAATTTTGTTTTTAATATTTTAATTACCACTTATACATGCTACAGATGTCTATGACTCCAATCTCCAATATTGGCTCATTGATAACTGGAATGCAGAATTGGGTCTTTGTTTTTAATGTATTTCAGCGGCTTTTTTCACGATTTTTAAAAATCTGTACAACCACAACGACAACAAGAAAAAAATAACTGCAAATCCTGTCTTCAAAGGCTTTAGGATTTTTTTTGTTTTATGTTCAAACAAAATATCAAGATTCTAAATTCCGAGATTTTTGACTAAGGAGATAGATTTTCCCCTATTCCCTCTATTTTTCCTCTAAAAAGAGATGTTTTCTTGCAGATATTTAAAAATACATTACATTGTTCGAAACTTTCGAGTTACTCTCCGTACCGATGGCTATATTAAAAAAAAAAAAAAAAAAGCACGAGTTCTTAGCCAAGTAAAAGCTTTGGAATAGAGGGGATTCTACAAACATATGAATATACAAATGTACAAACATACGCGATTATCTTTTAGCAAAATATTACTTTTGTTGATGAATTATATCTTCTAGAATGTGTATCATACGTTTTATTTGAACCTAGTTACTTTTAAATAGAATATGTATTACTTAGTGGGAATGTATTAAAAAAAAAACTTATATTATTTTGAAAGTTATAGTAACATTTTAGAGTGAGCTAGCTCTAAAATTTCTCTATGCATTGATTACATGGACGACTGTGTCTGAGTTTGTATTATAAATATATTATAAATATATTAATCATTTTTGGGGAACAAAAACAACCTGTATCATTAGAATAAAAATCAGGCGTCTGGATAGTTGCCTGGATACTTTTATTGGTGTGACTGCTATGTCGTATTATGAAGAAGGATTCCCCATTTTACTTTACTTATAATAAAGAAAGGGAAATACATAGTAATGTATGGAGAAATCATTTGCATCGTGTCGAAATTTGGAACTCAAGTTTTTGACGGTTTTTTACGTTTCGCGAACTTTAGATTCTAGTGCTGGCAAGAACTTTTTCGTAGACCGGAAGGAAAATTCTGTCGGATCTTCCACGACCCGGGTTTGAAACCCCTTGTTCTAGAACGCGAAACAGCCGCTTTTAACGTGACTCCTAGGTGTGTGTCTGTGTAATGTATGTATGCACTCTAACTCAAACTGTTCCAGGGTATTTCAATATTTGCCGCCAAGTCATTTACGAACTCCGGTTCATGTTTCTATTTTGGTGCGATTCGTAAAAATAAAACCTGCTTTTCTTACTAAATGGCCCTCAAAAATCATAAAAATCTGAAATAAAAGAGTAAATATGCTTAAATGCATTAATTAAATGATTATAGAATACTTAATTTCTGACGCTAAAACGAATAAGATCAGCCCCATTTCCCTAGGATGAACCATTTCCGATATATTTATGTTTTGTTTTGTAAATTTTCCGAGCTGGCGACGTTTTATAATGTTATAGGTTATGAGATATGTTTTAAATTATGAATTAAATAGAATCTTAAAATATCATTTTAAAATGTCATGTTTAAAAATATTATTTGTAATCAGATAATTATAATTTTGTGCAATTGAACTTAAATTAATGAATTATGAAAAAAGAAGAAAATTGAATTTGATCCTATAGAGAAAATCGCATGTTAACCCACATCAGATTTTTGTTCTTCAAAATTGGTTGATACTGTTACTAATGTGTTTTATGCTGTGTATTAACAAACAATTTTACTTTATGCTAGTTTTTGCAGCAGCTTGAAGAATTTATTTTAAATTGAATCCCCATACTGAATTTTTTTATTTACAAGTTGAAAAATACATAGAAGTAAAAGAAAGATACCCTAGAAAATGATTTGTTTCAGATCACATTTTACAACTTATGTTACTGATATCTTTGAAATACAAAATGTGTTAACATTTTTATTACATAATTTCTTTTGGGTCATCAAACAAATTAAGTTGGTAAGAAGTTGCAGCTCACATTTCATACTTTATTTTACTAATATTTTTAAAATAAAAAATGTGTTAACATCTTTAGTACATAATTTCTTTTGGGTCACCAAACTATTTAAGTCGGTAAAAAATTACAGTACATATTTTACAATTTATTTTACTAAAATTTTTGAAATAAAAAACGTGTTAACATCTTTATTACATAATTTCTTTTGGGTCATCAAAGAGTATAAGTCGATAAAATGCAAAACAATTTGTGGAAGCAAAATATCTTAAGTAGGTCAATTTTTCATTGGCATGTAGATGAAAATGCATTATAACAAATCAACGTTAATGAAATGTTCAAAAAATTGATGCCAAAATATGAATTTTTACGTCCTTGAATGCTTCGTGAAAATTTTACTTTTCCCTCTATTCCCTCTATTTACTTTACACACGAGGTCATTGTTTATAATCTGCAACATTGTTTATAATCTAGTCCTAACTAGAGAAGGACCCGAACCTTCAACCATTGAATGTCGTGACCAGAGATGTCAAGACTCGAGACAAAATTCGCTACATGAGTACATGAGAATATAAATAATATCGAATATGAATGATAAGTCGAATGAATGTGAACGTCAAGTAATATTGAAAGTTCAATAAAACCTTACATCCAATGTTATTTTAAATGAAAACGAAATAATGTAACTTGAAAACTGAAATATTTGCTTTCGCTCTCTACAGAAAATTAATATCTTATCAAATTTTCTTGAAATATCAAACTTAATACTTTTTATATATCTGTTACTTTCTCTACAATACATTGTAGTATATAGGGAAAATATTGGAATTGTGTCGAAAATTGAAATACGAAGGATCTACACGTTTTGGAAATTCTAGATTAGAGGACACAAAAAGTATAGATCTATGGAAAACTTGAGTTTTGATACGATTCCAATATTTTCCCTATACATTTCCATGCATTGAAGAGAAAGTATCCGTGCAACCTTAGATAACTAAATTCAATTTAATGCATTATGTTAGAAGAAATTGATTTGAATCCATAACTAGAGTCAGGTGCTTCGCGGCAGATTATTTTTCATATATAGTATTAAACTTTATTTCATTTCTGAAGTTTAAGATTTAATTTTTTTTAAAGCTTATTTCTAAACTGTTGGAGAAAGCTTATAGCTTTAACAATACCTGAAGTTTCACATAGATGGATTTCGCTAAAACCTTGGACTTAAGACATCTGTTGCAGACAGATATGATGGATAGTTCTATATTTTTAAGGATGATAACAGAATTAGGTAATATATAAGTGTTTGTAAAGCCAATCGATAAAAACCTTTCAGATAAAGTCAGGAGTAAATTACCCCAGTCAGGGGTAAATTTATGATTTCTTTTACCTCAGTCAAAGGCGGACTCCTCGGCAGCGCCTACAATCTTCTTTCCGCAACGACATATTTATTAAAAAAATCTGATGTGGGCAGCTCATGACTTTTCTTATATAATGCAATGAATTTACTACTTCAGCAGCAAAAAAAGGTATTCTTATAACGCATACTTATATTCTTTCCAAGATATTGAATTTTCGTCTATCAATCGCCATTCTCATTGATTTAGCGTCATTTTTATCCATTTGGTGAAATTTTCGTTAATTTGGCAGCATTTAAAAAGTCGCCAAGTTGGCAATATTCCGCCAAATTCGTCGCCAAAATCTCGCAAGCGTTATGGACGGAGAAATAAGTTATTCTTATAGTAGATAAATGACTATTGGAGTTCAAATACAAATGTAGGAATCTATCTTTTCTCATGAATGGAACGAGCTAGTAGATCCACGAAAATGATGTCATCAAATTTATCGCATGATATTACGTATGAAATGTGAACATGTTCCTCAAAAGTTAATATATTTTTTTTAATTCAGAGGATTTTTTGATAAATTTATATGAAAAATGTGCAATATCTAGAGAACTGTTCTTACTAGCGTTCTAAAGTTTATGTCAATCGTTTTCTAAGGAAAAATTACATAAGAAATGTTTAATTGCGTAACTTTATTAAAGGTTTTGATTTTTTGATGGTTTTTTTCAAAATTTCATTCGAAAATTTAGGCAGGTTCTGAACATTCGATTGCGTTAAAAGCAATAAGCTTCCAGTATTCACGGATTGTGATTTTGGTACCAAATTTCGTTCGAATCGCTAAATTCGTTCGTGAGTTATCGTCTCCATAGACTCACTGACACACACACATAAATTAACACACACACACACACACACGCACATGCACAAACATCACCTCAATAATGTTCGATTAGTGCTCAGGGAAGCTTGAAACGTGCTCACCCGTCGAAAACTCGAATTCGAATTTTCAACCTCGTCACAAAACTTTCCTTATACATTTTGTATATAAGGAAAGTAATTAATTCAAAACCTCTTAAATTACGTCTGATAACATTTCGTTAAATTTCACAATTGCACTTGAATTGCACACCTAATTCATTTTTATACTATGTAACTACTTTTTTTTACTTGTTCTGAAAAGTTCATACTTTTATCAGAATTATTTTTTTCTCTTTAAATTTACTGCTAATGTTTTGTTAGTGTTATTTTTTCTTTTTCAAGTATAATGTATTTTGTTATGCATTTTATTAGTTTTCTTTTATATTTTATTTATTCCATTGTTATAGAACTATGTCGGCCATTATGTCACAAAAACGAATTTATTTAACATACTATCTTCGAGTTTTACATTTTAAACATTTGTATGACGTAAACATGTGGACATTTCAATACATCTGTACATTAAAATTTTAAGGCGGAGCCCAGTTTTTAAAGTCTGAGAAATAGTTTCAGTTCCAGGCAACATGTCTACAACATCATCCGACAGCAAAAGTCTTTATAAAATCACCATAAGAACGTTTTGATACAAAATCATGCTCTATGGAGATCCCACTTAAGTTTGTCAATCTTTGTTGGACAACTGTGATTCGCCGTATGTTTTGATAAGCTTCATTTTACTAAGGATTCCTTCATTGGAGACAACCGAAAAATTTTACAATTTAAAATTTTTACCGACCCTCGAAAATATTAAGATTTGTTCCGACCCCACGCCGTGAATTTTCAAAATAACTTCCCCGAGTGTGCCTCGGTCCTATTTTTTAAGAATACATTGTAGCCTGGCTATAGCTAAAAAGCTGTTGTCTCGTATCATGATCACAATGTCCCATTTAAGGAATTACACATAAATTATATTAAATATTACATGCAACGACTCAATTCAGTGGGTGAATGTTACGAAGAGCAATGTTCTTTTTGGACTTCAGAATGTCCTCGAATAAATAAGTCTTCCATTTCCTATCTGATATTATAATTTTTCTGTATTCGGTTGTGATTTTCCCATCTGCGTTGTTTATACAGAGCAAGTTTTACTGCATTATATTGGATAGGGAGAATTTCATCCCTATATTGAGAATGTTGTTTTATACGTAAATTCAAAATTTTCTGTTCGGTTATTACTATTCGTTCGTTTGTTACTATTTCTATTATTACTTAATATGGGACAGAGTTACTTTCATCCGTATATTGAGATGTTTACATTTTGAACATTTTTTGGCTTTTTTATATATTTTTACCTATCCCGACTAAACCCGATATTTTTTCTAAGTTGGCTCGAACCCGGTCTGTCCGAGGACCGGGTCGGGCTTAAGCTTACTGGTCGAGTCTGGCAACAGCAGACTTCGACCGCAAAGTCGTATTCTATTTCTGTTAAATGTATTGTGGTAAAGGCCAGGCAACAATTTCTGCTTGTCTTCTTTCCTTATGTGTATTAGTTTAAGTATTATTGCAGAAATTAACACATAAAAGCACATGGATTTTTTTAATGTTTTGGCTCCTTGACGAATTTTAAAGAAGCTTTTGATTAGCGGAAATTTTGAAAACTAAGATATTTCTAGGATGGTTTAAATTGCCGTGATGGAAGTGATTTTATTCGTTTTATCATCAAAAGTTATGATTAATAATGAGCACTTAATACACTTAAGCACATTTCTTCTTATATCTTTTTTAATTATTGTTTTTAATATAAAAAAATGCAGTGTTAAATTTCCGCCTAATGTACCAAAATATTATCATCCCCAGGATAGCGCATAGGTGAATAAATTACAAAATTTCATGAACTTGATTAGGACAGTAAGATTGTCGGTGATTTAAAAGACCTTATGTCAGAACCTATTTAGGACAATTTTCGATTGAGACGACTATGTTCAACTCGAAGTACCATATAATGTCATACAAAATAAAATTCATAAAAATGCTTCTGTTTAATTTTTTAAGAGTTTCCCTATATTTTGCAGTTTTAAATTTTAGCTTTAAATACAGTATTTGAAGTTATACCGAATCATAAGAAAACTTTAAGTTCTGTTTCTGTTTTTTCACAAGATTGAAACTTGACACTTTGTAAGGACAGTCATGCGCTGGACACATAAAACTGTTAATTACACTTTTGCTCAGCACGCTCTATATTTATGACTGCATTTCAAGAATCTTATTCAAACGAGTTGCCACACGTAAATTTGCTGCAGACATAAACACAGAACACAACATTTTGTTACTCTGCGATTTAGCGACTAATAAAGCCATTCAAGTCATATTTCTGAATTCTTCAAGTCAATCAATATCTTCAAGTCAATCAAGTCAATCAATTAGTCAATCAATTTCTTCAAGTCATTCAATTAGAGACATATTTCTGAAAAACATTAATTCAAAATCTGTATATCGGGTTCTTAAACCAAGATGCCAGATGTAATTAGATTAAATTAAGGAAATGCGCTGAATCGAAAAGATTTGAGATGAGCGTCGGTGTTTTACTCTTTCTTCATTTTCGACATTCTTGGGCCAGCCGAGAACCACCGCTTGAAGAATGCGGAGGAATTTGAACACCTAATATAATTTTTTCGCAAGAAGTTTTAATGTCCATTGCCTTAAGTATGTTACTTGAGTGCGTTTGACATTATTCAAATGGAAATTGCATATAGAATTCGGGAATTAAGAGCTGTTTCGGAAATCAATTCAATATAAAGTTTCTCAGATTTTCCCTATAATTACGAATTCGTGTTAAAATAAAAATAGTAACAGCATAAGTAGTCGAAGGAAAAGAAAACTATCAAACGATTTTTGAGGCAAAATGCAGCTTTCTTCTTGAGATAAAAGGAAAGAGTAACCACACTATCATAGGCAAGAAGGAGTCTCCGTTAGTAATTGATTAATTCGCTTGAGCAAGACAATCGTTACCAATAAAGAAATATGAGAATAAACAAGATGAATTATATATGGGAAAATATTATATGCTTTTATACTAGGTTTTCTGTTTTAAATTTTTTTATTTTTCCCTGGGTTAGGAGAAACTATTTTATTATAGACACCGTTTTGGCTATGGTGTGGTTGCTCTGATTTTTATTTTTATTTTCATCCGGTTGATTTGAGCCTCAAAAATCGGTTGATACTTTTAATCAACAACATATGCTGTTGCTAATGAAGCAATTTTTGATAAGTTTATCCTAAAAATGCTGTTTCAGTGAATTTTTGTATAAACTTGTACTTTTGTGCATACTTCAAAAGCCAAGTTTAGAAAAGAAAGAGTGTGTTCGAAAGGGAGAAAAAACTACTGAATTTTCAAATTTGAGAAGTTAAGAAAACTGTTTGACCTATTTTAGCATAGATAATTACATGTCTCTGCAAATTGTGCCGTTGCGTCTGCTGGAAGACTTAAAATTTAATTGTTACAAAATTTGATTTTTAGGAAAGTTATGTGGCTCTCTGGAACCAGCACCGTTATAGCACAAATAACAGAAATGAAGTAGATTACTTTCACAATACACACAAAAATGCTAAGAAAACGTAACTATAATTTACGTGTATAAAGACATCAAAGAAAGTTCCGTTGGATAGTTTCTATTAAAGAAATGAAACTTCTACCGAATTGGTCTTTTATCTTTCATGAACCAAGGGCTACATGTGAGTCAGTTATTGGTTCGCGGACAGCACATAAAAATACATATGCAGGTATACGCACTCACATGCACAACTGTACGCAAATATATGCACTCATATGCACAAATGTACTCAAGCATATGCATTAATATTCACAAATGTACCCAAGAAGAGTTATTGCAACGAAAATTGAGCGTTACATAAATGAAAAAGGAATGATGTCCAATACGCTTTCGTTAAGATATTAACGAGCAGATTTTATGAATTTCTACGAAATGAAAAGGTCAATATAGGAAAGCTAACAACAATTTAAATTTTAATTTAGTATAAGGGAACTTAAGTTGGCTTACTTTATCTGTCGTCTAACGAATGCTTTTGAAGATTGATGATGACAGTAATTACACGAATATTTAACAAAATCGGCGGGCATCTTGTTATAAATGCTCCGATGAAAAATATAGTATATTTTTATAAATTTATAAAATTTGTATATTTATCTACCGTAAATAACTTCATGGAACATTTTATTAAATGTAAAATTTCGTCTAATTAAGTATTCAAAGATTGTTTAAGCCTCCAGTTGGCAAGCTGCTCCAAATGGTGGCGGTTTGCAAGAATTTAAAATTGTTAAACGACAGTTCTGCTAAAGTGCAAGCAAATTGGTGGTAAAAGCTGCTGCACTTGGTTCGATAACCCGTGTCCCTACAAAAATTTATGTTTTTCAATAATTTGCCATGTACCAAACAAATGATTGACGGATATCTAGAAGGGTTAGGCGTTCGTATTCACTGAAGTTTTTCATTTTCATAGCACATTTAAAAATTTTTTCTTAGAATGCAAATTTAAATTGCCAATGCTGAAATTCATCATTAATGAAATTTCATTTTCTTGATACATTGACAAAATAAGTACATTAGTACAAATGTTTTCCCGGAAATGGAAAAATCTAAGTTACCCTTAAGTTCTCTATTCATTTTGAAAATTTTTGAATTTCACAAATTTTAAAGAAATGAATGTATTTATAAAAATTTTATCAAGTGCGAATCTTATACAATTTTATAGGGAGTGACCTCTTTCTTGAAACAGCACTTAATGTCTTTCAAAAGACTAAAATTTTACATTTCACAATGAATTTATTTTCTATTTTCTAGATAAAAATATTAATAATTTTAAGTATAATTTATACTGAAATTTAGTGGATACTTTTAATATGCTAAAACCCCTTTTATATATTTTAAAATAATACAAAGCGAATTATACTTCTGATAAAGATCGCTTTCGAATGATTCACATAGTTCTAGAATATTAATAGATGTAACTTTTTATGAAAGTGCAAATCATACAGATATTTTGTGGGCTATTTTCAAACTATATCTTATTGTTTTTTTACACTTCTTAAAAGACGTACAAAAATGATAATGATGATAAAAGACCTTCTATCAAAGTTGTGTGCTTGATCTTTTTGCTATATGTTATTGTATTTTTGAAACAATAAGCCAAAATCTGCTACTGATATTTGTACTGCAATTTTCTGATAAAACTTTAAAAATTAATATCTTCATTTTATATATTTTTTCTGAAAATGCAAATCGAGCAGAAATTTGGTGGGCGTGTTTAACATACTAAAACTATATATTTTAAAGGAATATTTCACAGTGCAATTCTCTATCCGATTGTAATTCATCTACCTCGGTTTTTTGTATAGAGCAAATTTTGTTATTTAATATGGGACTGAGTGGTTTTAATTCGCCTTTTGAGAATTATATTTCATATGTAATTTCAATGTTTCTGTTCTTTTATTACTATTCATTCGTTTCTAACTCGTTTATTCTCTTTCGTTTTGCACTATTTATATTATTACGTAATATGGATATACTTTCTTCCGTTTCTTGTGAAATTTTTACTTTCTTTATATTAACTTCCGTTATAATATTAACGAGTCGATTTTATGAATTTCTACGTAATGAAAAGGAAAATTTAGAAAAGCTAACAACAATTTTAATTTCAATTTAGTATAAGGAAACATAAATTAGTTTGTTTTATTTGCCGTCTAGCGGATGTTTTTGAAGTTTGATATTGCCAATAATTATACTAATATTTAATGAAACTGGCGGGCGTCTTGTAACAGAAGCTCAGCTGAACCCAGATTTTTGTTATGAATGTTTATAATTTGTATATTTAACTATAATAAATAATTTTATTAAACATTTTATAAAGTGTAACATTTCATTTGCATAAGTTATCCGGTATATATGTACACGTTAATCCAGCTTGTAAGCTGCTCTGAATAGTGGCGGCTTGGAAGAAATTAAATTTATTAAAATGACCATCCGGCTAGAATTCAACCAGATAGGTATTAACGTTGTTTGATATCCTGTGTCTTTTCAAAAATCTCTACACTGAAAAATCTTATGTGGACAGAGTCATATGCTGTCTCTGTCCACATCAGATTTTTTCGTATAAAATAGAAGTACACTTAAATTTACATCCAGTATCTAGCTATCAAATGTTTAATTTTTATTTGGTAATTTGTTGTTTAATTGGCGTGAAATCTCTAAAATTCCCATAAACGGAAACTTTACAGAAGTGTTTATCTAAGCATGCCGGAACTGATTTCGCGAAATTTCTCACGAAGAATTCCACTGACTGTTGTGCCCTTCGATTTAAAATGTGGTATATCTTGCCTCAAGCATCACATATTATCTCTCCTAGCACAGCAATTAAAAATAAAATTTGCAACTTGTAGTGCCACTTGCTTTAACGTGTATTATGTGCTTCCTCAACCACCATAGGGAGTAAATAGTAAGTAATACGTTGTCTTAGGAATTTGAAAAGCAAACACTTCTTCTTAGGAAGTAGTAAAGTCATTATATTTTCTAAGGTTTCGTAGAGTAATTACATTTTGTTAGGCGGTTGTAGAGTAATTGCGTCTTGGTAGGGGGTTGTAGACGAGTAATTATGTTTCATTAGAGGAACGAAATGTAATTAAAATATTTTAAGGTTCACGTTCTAAGTACGATAGATTATTTTTTTCTCAGAGAAACGTATAGTAATTACGATTTTTAAGGGTCGTATAGTAACTAATGAATTTGATCAGGGAGATGAACGTACCGAGTGTGTTCTGAATTGTCAGAGTGACAGTACTGCTGGCGGGTGAGGAACATTTCTTAATTAACTTTATACGGGTACAGCGTCTTCTCGACGATAAGAGCATGCAATTTCGTCTCAGTAGTTCAACCGCAGAGTGCCGTCTGGCCTGTTCGGAGATCCAGGGTTCGATTCCCGGTTGGGCAGCAAGGTTCTATACATGGCGCCCAAAGAAATCAACCCTGTAGTTTAGTGCAAAGATGTCAGAGGTCTGAAGACCACAGACCGTGCGACTCACATAGTGGATTTAGAGTAGCTAGCTGCACTACCGGGAAAGGATACCTTCTGCACTCAGGAGACATCCAAGGTCTACCATCACACAAAACGAACATTTATTTAGGTCGAAAAAGATAACAATTGATGAAAAATATTATGATTAAACAAAGAGTTTTACATTATATTTGGACTTGACAAGTACGTCCATTTTTCAAAAATGGGAAAAGGGTTATTGCGAATATAGAGAAGAATTTCATTGAAAAATAAAATTTAGAGTGAGGTATATTAACATAATGAAATATAGAATAAAATTTAGGAACATAATAAAATTTTAAAAGTAAAATTTAGAAAATATATAAAAAGAAAATATGTGAAAAGGAAAAAGTATTTAGGCGTATGAAAAACATAAACAGAAATTTAGAATAAAATTTAGAAACGAAAAATTAGAAAAAATACAAATAAAAAGGGTCAAAAGAAAAAGTAAGAACCGAGAAAATAAGAGCAGTTAATATAGCTTTTTTTTTCTTTTTATTTGAACAGCTAAACAGCTAATATGGAGTGAACACAATAAGTCCATATAAGTTAATAAGAATTAAATAAAGGGATTAATTGATCAAAATTAATTGAGAGCACAATCTACTCAAAAGCTTAGACTACTTTATTAGAAATTTCCATGGCAACAAGAATACGGATTTTAATTTTATCTACTGAAGAGAGATTTGAAAGAACTTTGGAAAACCAAATTGGTTTTTAGATGGGGAGGGTTTGCAAAGGTGATAAATTTTTAGAAAAAGAATAATCGGAAATGTAATAGTCAACGTCATCGGATTTATTGCAAATATAGTTAGAGGTGGATTTAATTTTGAAAAATTATAGGAAATCAAGAAAGGGGCCATGACCAGTAAGAAAGTAAACGAGGTATTTATTAAAAATATGTAAATTATGATTCACGATAGGGAGGTAGGACAAGACTCTAGCCAGATCGCTAGTCCTGGTGGAAATATAATCATTAAGATAATTTTGCAAAAGATTAAGGACATGATATTCACAAAATTTTGAGAAGAGTGAGTAAGGAAAGGGAATATTAAGAGGGGAAGCAGAGATAGCAGCCAATTTGGAATGGTAATCAGCAATTTGATTTCCAGATATATTATTGTGAGTTTTTACTTAAGAAATATTGACAAGGTTTTTGGAAAGGAGGGCTTTAGATTTAATTGAATTAAGATAATTAGATTTATTTTTTATTTAGAGCTTGAATGGAAGACAGGCTATAAGAAAAAATATTAACAGAGGTATTATTAGAGGAAGCCCAGTCAATAGCAAATGAAATAGCTTGAAATACTGTATTCCTGTTGTCAAGTTCATAGGAGAGAACCTTTTCCAGCACATCATGTTTAAAAATACAGGATGAAAAACCAGTATTATTGTCAATATTTGAATCACCAGTATATATATTATAAAAGTCAGGGTCTTTATCCACTCTGTTATTTAAATTTACGGACCATTTAGAGGGGTGAAAGCTAGAGAAAGGAACAAGAAAACTAAAATCAGAGGGAGGAGAGAGGGAGGGAGAAGAAAAGGAATCAATTTTTTGTTTTCAATAATTAAATTTATTATAGAGGGTAGAAATTTTAAAATGAATGGGGGGAATACCAGTGAGGGGAAAATAAGGAAATATTTGATGTTGTACGGTACCCTGGGTAGATTTTTAGAAGGAAGATCCTTTGGAGTGAAAAAAGTTTATTAATTTGCATTTTTTGTAGTTACCCCATATAGTAGAACCGTAAGTAATAACTTTTTCCAAAAAACATAGATACCTGCATTTTAGAAAACATTTTTTGACTCCCCAATTTTTCGCAAACATTTGGCCATAAGTAGTACAAAACATAAGACATTTTTCTTGGAGATATCGAATATGAGGATCCCAATTTAATTTATTATTAATGATTAAACATAACAATATTTAATGATTTTAAATTTTAATTGATCTATTGTTAAATTTGAAAATGGGATTTATTTTCATACTAGAGAAAATTTTTTGGAAAAAAACGGAGCAAATTTTATCAATAGATATTTCTGAAATCAGATTATGGAGGAAAGTAGAAAGGGAGTTAAGGAGGGAATTGGTATTAGTCTAAATTAAGAAAGATGTCGGAGGTCTGAAAGGGATTCTAGTACGATTAGTACGGATTCTGTGGACTCTGGAATATTGAGCGCAAGTTTCAAATTGAGAGAATAACGACCATGCAGGATAATAACCTGAGTAAAATTGTAATAGTAGGAGGCTAACCTGTGGCTAAAATAGCAGGAGGTGGTCAGCCAGATGGCCAGTTGCCAGCCAATCTAACAGTAGCGGGTGGAGAATACAGAGTCCACTTCGACGATAAAAGCTTGCAATTTCGTCCCAGTAGCTCAACGGTAGAGCGTGGGCTGACCAGTTCGGAAATCTAGGATTTAATTCGTGGTTGGGGCAACAAAATTCTTTACACAGGGTTCTCAGGAATCCCCTTAATCACCTCAATAAAGTTGTAAGGATGCGGAGAACCTTGCTGCCCCTGCTGGGAATTGAAGCACGGATTTTCGCATTGACCATCCAACGCGCTACCGTTTAACAACTGGGACGGAACTGTGAACTCGTATAGTCGAAGTGGATTCAACAATACAAGGTTCGTTAATATACACGTAGGGTCTATTTATAGAAAAAGACCATGGCAGCTGAAATAAAAGTTAAAAAAAATCAGGCTTAAAGAAAAATCAAGGCTTAACTGTATAGTGCTAGTGCTTGCATATGGTACATTTACGTCTTGTACATATTTAACGACCATATTCGTCATAGACACGGATAGTATTAGTGTTGTAAATATTGTAAAAGAATGATTAGGATCAGTCATTGGAATAGCTTTTTTGAATGACGTTCTTTCCACTTTTCTCTTCGCTGATATTAAACATGAGATATAATATCAATCAATAACAGTTATTTTTCTCAAAGTTCTCCACTAAAATGTATCGTAAATATAAAATTAAAGCTATTTTGACATTCTTTTGCAATCAGAATTATTAACGCTGTAGCCAGATATTTAACTTTAACTTTAGAATTCGTTTTCTTTTAAATTGTTAACAAAAAAGGAAAAAGAAATAAATTTTGATGAAATATTTTAACAAAATAAAAAAGTACATCAAAATCTGAAAAATTTCTTTTTTCTTACATTTCTATTGTCTGTATTAAATGAAATTCGAAGGAATATTTTGTTAACATTGATATTATGTGCAAACGATGATTAAATATATTTAGGTAGTTCATTAAATATTTCATTAATTTCTATAATATACCTAATTTCTTATAATTAAAATGTAAATGTACATACTTAGGAGATCAAATTTGATTCTAAAAACAATTTATTGTAATTTAAATGAAAACATAATGTTTGTTAATAGAAGAAAATGCATATAAGTCAATTTATGTATTCTATTAATCAGGTTTAATATTTATTATAATTTACTAGGTGGGTTTCCGCTAAATATAGCCAACAGTTTTCATAAGCAATCAGTTTTAAAGTAATCAGCAGCGCAAAAAGGCAGAAAAACCAGCGGATCGCGAATTTTTTACTCGTAATAGAATGTGCTACTCCCTCGTCACTGAAATATCGTATTATGAAACCCATAAACCCCTTTTCAAAAGTCAGAATGATCCAAGATCTGGGAGAAAATCAGAAGTGAAGTAGAATTAAAATTATAATTAATAACTTTTGAAGTTTTTATCGATATACAGTGCTTTTCAGTAATGCTTATAATAAAGTTACAATATAATATTTTAATAATGAAATCATTATCCTCTTGAATTCGCAAATTTTGTTTTTAATATTTGAATTACCACTTACACATGCGACAGATGTCTGTGATTCCAATCTCCAATATTAGCTCATTTATAACTGGAATGCAGAATTGGGTCTTTGTTTACAATGTGTTCCAGAAGCTTTTTTTGTGATTTTTAAAAATCTGTACAACCACAACGACAACATCAAGAAAAAAGAACTGTAGATCCTGTTTCTAAAGTTTTTTTTGTTTTACGTTCAAACAAAATATCAAGATTCTAACTTACGAGATTTTTGACTGAGGGGGATGTCTTTTTCCATGCCCCCTCTATTTTTCTCTAAAAAGAGAGGTTTTTTGCAAATATTTAAAAATACATTAAATTGTTCAAAACTTTCGGGATACTCTCCGTATCGATGGCTATATTAAAAACACACACAATCACACACAAAAAAATACAAACATATAAATATACAAATATACGCGTTTATCTTTCAGTAAAATATTTCTTTGTTGATGAATTATATTTAGAAAATGTGTCATACGTTTCATTTGAACCTAGTTATTTTTTAATAGAATATGTATTACTTAATATGAATACATTAAAATAAAATAAAAATCTAAAATTATTTTGAAAGTTATAATAAAATTTTAGAATGAGCTTGCTCTCAAATTTCTCCATGCATGGATTAATAGGAACGACTGCGTCTGAGATTTTATCCACTCTAATTAAAAAACTATTCGACGAAATTAAAAAAAATGGCAGGTAATTAACTCGTTAGTATAATATATATACTCGTACTTTCAGTAACCTTGAAGTTGATTCGATTTTTGTAAGGTATGGAACACCCAAGGAGCATTTTCTATATACCCCGCAAAGTGGTCAAAATCCGAAATAAAAGACTGGTGTCAAGTTTTCAAGTTTTCTATGAATGCTGTTCATCTAATGCCCAGGACTCTCTGGTGACAAGTACAAAAGGTATTGGCGCGTAAGGGAGAGGATGCAGGCCCTTCAAGCTGTCTGACTGTTTTGGATTTGTGTTTTTGGCTACCGTCCATGTATTTGACTATGTTTGTTTTATTGTTGTTTTTGTTGCTTGTTCATGTTTCTTGTTTCTTGTAATGATTTTTCTCCTGTATTTTTGGTCCTGTGTATTTGTACACCAGTGAATGATTTGTATCAAGTACTGCTGCTAGAAATTAAAAAAAAAAGTTGTCAAGTTTTCAAGAAATAGTCGATGTGTGTTTTGAAAAATAATTTTCGAAAATGTAACAACTTGATTGGGGCATGATTGTTTGATAATAATTTTAAAGCCGTTCAAGAACTCCTTTGTTATTAGAATTTATAAACAATTTTTCTTCACTTTTCTTGTAATAAATTAGCACTTATAAGCATTATTGAAAGCTTAAGTTTCATTGAAATGTTTAACAATCTTTTGTTAGCTGTTGGATCAACTTTTATGTAAGAATCTAAAAATTAAAAAAAACTTTATTAGTAGCAGCATTAGCAGGTGGTTATATCAATTATTTTGTTTCGAACTCAAAACAAATCCTTCTTCGCACTGATAAATGAGACAGACCTCTACAGTAAAGGTAGGGAAATTCCTGTCCAAACAGAAATTTCTCTACTTTTGCAGTATTGTTCTGTTTATTACATTCCTTATATACATAATATATAAGGAAAATATTGTGAAGGGGTCGAAAATTCGAATTCGTGTTTTCGACGAGAGAGCACGATTCAAGCATCCCTGATCAAGAATCAAACATTTTTGAGGTGATGTCTGTGTGTGAGTGTGCGTGTGTGTGTGTGATGTTGTTGTTGTTGAGACCCAGACCGTCCGACGTACCAGAAAGGTGTAAGGTAACTGTTTGGACAGCCAGGAAGTGCCACCCAATTTAGACCGGAACCCAGTGGGGGAGGCATCCACAGGGACCGTACCCTCCTTCCCCTACCACCAACCTCTCGGAAGGACTTACGGACCCACATGTTTGACGTGATCGTACTCCGCATGAACACGTGTGTGTGTGTGTGTGTGTGTGTGTGTGTGAGTGTGTGTGTGAGTGTGTGTGAGTGTGCGTGTGTGTGTGTGTGTGTGTCATTGAGTCTGTGGAGATGATATTTCACGAACAAATGAAGCGATTCGAATGACATTTGGTACAAAAATCGCAATCCATGAATACTGGAAGCCTATTGTATTTAAGCGGAATCGAATGTACAGAACCCCCCCGTAAATTTTCGAGTGAAATTGCGAAAAAATCATCAAAAAATCAAAACCTTTAATAAAGTTACACAAATAGACATTTCTTATGTAATTTTTCCTTAGAAAACGCTTGGCATAAAGTTTAGAACGCTATCATGAACCGTTCTCGAGATATTGCACAGTTTTCAAATAAATTTATCAAAAACTCCAATAAATTAGAAAAAAATATTAACTGTTGGGAAACATGTTCACTTTTCATATGTAATGTCATGCGATACATTGGGTGACGCCATTCTTGTGGATCTAGTTCGTTCCATTTATGAGAAAAGATACTTTGAGTAATACTTTTGTATTTGAATGCCAATAGTCATTTAACTGCTATAAAAATAACTTACTTCTCCATTCATAACGTTTGGCGAAATTTTGGTGACGAATTTAACGGAATGTCGCCAACTTGGCGACTTTGAAATATTGCCAAAGTAACGAAAATCTCGCCAAATGGATAAAAATGACGCTAAATCAATGAAAATGACCACTAATTGTCGAAAATTCAATATCTTGGATAAAATATAAGTATCTACTACAAGAAAAACCTATTTTTTTACTGTAAAAATAGCAAATTCATTGCATTATATATGGAAATCATGTGCTGTCCGCATCAGATTTGTGATATACTGATGTGCCAGATTAATGATGTTTTGGTCTAGAAAGAGTGCTTTCCTGTACTACACCCGTTGATCAGATGGAGTCAACTATTTAATTGTAAGCCTCATTTTAAAGTGTATGTATATCTTAACATGTCAATTTCTTGTAGTATCCTCTTGGCCAAGGATTATTTGTGTTTTCTTTATATGTGTCATTTTTTGTTTGTTAGTCGAATCTGCTGCATTAAATAATTAATTAAAAACTGTTTACAATATGTTTCTCACTCTCGAGTCAGTCATTGCCTATGGGCGTGACACATTTGCATATAAGAAACATGTTTCCTGATAAGTGGAAAATCTAAATAAAGAACTGTGTTGCATTTCAGCTCAATATACCACACTAAAGTCATTACATGCTAAATTTAAATCTGCCGCTGTCTGCACATCTGCATAAAGAGATGTAAAACGATCTACATTGATCAATTAAGAGCCATAAAATTTCAGTAAAATTCGTTGAATTTCCATTACCTTTTGGTCTGGGGAGACAATTAGTTCAAGAAGTGTTAAAAATGTAGCTGAGTAAAAAAGGGGTGAATTTCCATAATTTTATCCCTTTACACGGTGTACTAAAAATTAAAAGTTTTTAGAAGTAATTGTAGAGGGAAAATTCTATTAATAGACACTTTTCAGCAACGGGTGTCTCTTAATTGCGCTTATTAACCAATTTCTCAAGACATTACATGGTACATCTATTGAATCGCAATAAATTGAAATATTTCAATGTTGAATCTAATCTAAAAAGTAAAATCTTCATTAAAACGGTAAAAAGACGGTATGAAACTAGAAATTTAAAGGAGCTTTCATATGGTGGAAAATGGTGTGTACCTATCATCTATGATGGAAGGATCTAATAAGAATTTGTCTTCTCATGTACATACTTATTACGAACAGTCATGCGAATTTAAAGAAAACCGGAAGTGGAAGTCCTTAGTGAAAACACCAACTCCGTCTAGAAATCGATGTTAATTCATATCAGTCATCATCCAAGCTCTATATATAGACAATCATGACAAATATATGTTCCAACAAAAAGGTTCGAATAGGAAGGGAAAAAAGCTGGAATTGGAAATCTTTAGTGAAACCTCTATCTCTTTTGGAATTTGATGATGGATTGAAATCAGTCATTATCTAATCTATATCTATAGCCACTTTTTTGAACAAGAAGTACAAAAGGCACCAGAAATAGAAATCGTTGGTGAACCTATCTCCTCATGAATCTGATGCTAAAATCTTATCTATAGACAATCTTGAGAAATATATGTTTCAACTAAAATATTATAAACTGAAAATGGTAAAAGAACCAAATGGATTCCTTAGTAAACACACCAAACTCCTCCTGAATTTGATGCTGATTTTACGTCAGTTTTCATCTATTCTGTGTCTATAACATATATTAAGAAATATATGTTGCAAAGATAACTTTCTAGAGAAAGGAATAAATATGACGGAAAATTTGAGCGAGTAGCAGTTTATAAATATGTCAATCGCTTGTGTCGAATATAAACCATCCTGTTCCATTAGAATACAAAGAAGGCGTCTGGATAGTTGCCTGAATATTTTATTGGTGTGATTGCTCTGTCGTATTATGAAGAAGGACCTCCATTTTACTTTACTATGTATTTCCCTTTTTTATTATAAGGAATGTATGGAGAAAGCATTTGAATCGTGTCGAAATTTGGAACTCAAGTTTTTGACGGTTTTTCACGTTCCGAGCACATTAGATTCTAGTGCTAGCAAGAACTTTTTCGTTGAAAGGCAGGACAGTTCTGCCGGATCTTCCACGACCGGATTTGAATCCCCTTGCTCTAAAACGCGAAACATCTGCTTTTAATGTGACAGATGGGTGTGTGTCTGTGTAATGAAATCCACTCCAGATCCAAAAACGGCTTCACGGAATTTTAAAATTTTCTGCCAAGTCATTTACGAACTCCGGTTCCTGATTCTATTTTGGTGCAATTCGGAAAAACAAAACCTGCTTTTCTTAGTAAATGACCCTAAAAATCATCAAAATATGAAATAAAAGAATAAATATGCTTAAATGTATTAATTAAATTTTTATATAATACGTAATTTCTGACTCAAAAACGATCAGCATCTAGGATGAACCATTCCTTAAATATTAATGATTTGTTTTGTAAATTTTCCGATCTGGCGACGTTTTATAATGTTATAGGTTATGAGATATGTTTCAAATTATAAATAAAATAGAATTTTAAAATATCATTTTAATATGTCATGTTTTAGAATATTATTTGTAATCATTTCATTATAATTTTGTGCAATTAAACTTAAATTAATGAAATATGAGAAAAGAAGAAAATTGAATTTGATCCTATAGAGAAAATCACGTGCCAACCCACATCAAATTTTTGAGCTTCAAAATTAGTTGATACTGTTACTAATGTGTTCTATGTTGTGTATTAAAAAACAATTTTACTTTATGCTATTTTTTGCAGCAGCTTGAATAATTTATTTTAAATTGAATCCCAATATTGAATTTATTTACAAGTAGAAAAATACATATAGAAGAAAAAGAAAGCTACCCTAGAAATTGATCTGTTACAGATCACATTTTACAACTTATGTTACTGATATTTATGAAATTCAAAATCTGTTAACATCTTTATTATAATTTCTTTTGTGTCACCAAACAATTTAAGTCGGTAAAAAGTTACAGCTCATATTTTGCAATTTATTTTACTAATATTTTTGAAATAACAAATGTGTTACCACCTTCAGTACATAATTTCTTTTGGGTCATCAAACAATTTAAGTCGGTAAAAAATTGCAGCTCACATTTTACAATTAATTTTACTAATATTTTTGAAATAAAAAATGTGTTAACATCTTTATTACATAATTTCTTTTGGGTCATCAAACAGTATAAGTCGATAAAATGCAAAACAATTTACAGAAGCAAAATATCTTAGGTCGGTAAAGTTTTCATTGACATGTAGATGAAAATATATTTGAACAAATCAACGTTAAAGAAATGTTCAAAAAATTGATGCCAAAATATGAATTTTTATGTTCTCAAATAATTCGTGAAAATTTTACTTTTATATTCCCTTTATTTACTTTACACACGAGGTCTGCAACATTGTTTATAATCTAGTCATAACTAGAGAAGGACCCGAACCTTCAGCCATTGGATCTCGTGACCAGGGGTGTCAAGCCTGAAGACTAAATGAGGATATGAGAACATGAATAATATTGAATATGAATGAATGAAGTCGAATAAATGTGAACGTCAAGTAATATTGAAAGTTCAATAAAACCTCACATCCAATATTATTTTTCTTAACTTACAAGCTTTCCTTCTGGTTTAGCATAGTAGTACATCATTTTAAGGTATTTCATTTAGAAAAGTGATGATGCATGCAATTTATTTCTAGAAAGCTGTGATACTGTAATCACATATCTTGCTACGTAACCCTGGGAAAAACGGGAATGTGTATTGTAATTTAAAATGTATACTATGTTTGTGATTTATGTTTATAGCTAGGCCTTTGCTCAGACGGAATTGGGATTTTTTGGCTCCGTTGGGTTGTGTGCGCACTGACATGGATTGTAAATATTCAGAGATTTAATTGCAGCAAAATGTCAAAGTTGAGCTACAAATCTTTGAAAATTTATAGCCCTGTCAGGTGTGGCTCGTCGGGGTACATCCTTGGGACCACCCGGTGGTCGAGATTGCCCTCTGGTTCTTGTATTTTAGTGGAACGCATAAAAAATGAGCGTCGCTTCAAAGACCAATGGTGAAGCAGTTTTGGACCTCCTCCTTTTTTATAGCGTTTGGGAACAGCGAATGAGAGTTGGGGGGGGATTTCCTCCCTGTTTTTGTCGTTCCCCTTGTTTGTAGTATTCTAAAAAGTTTCAGAAAGTGAAAAAAAGGCAGACACAATCTGATGTTTGATGAAGAAAGTTCTCCTGGGTTCCTTTGAGCACCTGTGCGAGGAACGCATCCGTGCAACGAAGTAGGCGGCACTTGACGGCACTTGTCGTGCGGCAGTTTCTGCAAGTTTCACTGAACCGGCGCATGTTGCCTAACCAGGGGTAACATACTCTAGAGTAGTATATATATATATTTTCCAGAAACAGCTTTCTATTTATTTGCAGCTGTGACAGGGCGTAGTCACAGCTATTTTAGAACGGTTTCGACTATTTTCAGCCAAATCTTCACTACGAAAGTACGTGGGCTGAGTCTTGTAGGGGTACCTATCACGGGCTCCTAAGCAGCAGACCACCTACAAAGTGCAGCTTCTCGTCATTGTTTTTGTGGTTGCAGTGCAACACAGCTCTGCCACCAAACGGCGCGGTGTAGGACCTTTGCTCCTTTAGCTGCATTAAGCCGTGGTAACTGTAACACTGCGTGTATTGGAGTGTTTGAGGAGCATCAATCCCGGTATCCTAAGCAGCAGACGAATCTCTAAGAAAACGTATATATTTGGCAAAACCTGTACGCATGCTCACTCAAGAGCCGCTGGGACTTAAGCCGAAATTAAGAGGAGGAGAAGGAAAGTGGACCGTGTGCCCATCTCCAAAATAATACTTGGCAAAAATTTTCGTCACATGATGATACGCAACAGTGTTCTCAGACTGGTAGTGTTTTGACCATGAACATTTCAGAATCAATGAACTAAACATTCAATTAATCGTGCCACCCATTCCAACGTGCAGAGGTCAGCTACAGCACTCAGTGGAGTTCGTATGTTAAGGTATGAAATTTATATATATTGACTTTAAAATGTGTATATGAATGTTTAAATCACTGTGATCAAATAGTGTAAGGGCAAGGTTATGCTAAATGGGAGTTTTTACAAATTTGAATATATATACATTGTGTCTTAACAAAAAGTAATTAATTACAAGTTTTGGATGATAAATAAAATACATATGCAAATTAATGCAAAATAAACTGTGCACCCTGAGGTCAAGTTTAGGTAATTTGGGAACTCCTTTGTAATTGTGTAATTTTGTATATTAATGTTTAAAATTGAGATTTCATGTGTTCTATAAATAAAATTGTTAGTTGGCCACAAAAAAAAGGAATGATTATTTAGTTTGTAGTGAATGCAATGTACTTTGGTCCAAGCGGACCCCACTATATTTTAACGCGGTTGAGCCTGGTGGAACTATTTGGTGAGTATCTTTAATGCATTTATGTGTTTAAGTTTATTGTATTTATGTGTAAAATCCACCTCACCACAAAAGCGACCATGCATATGAAAATTTTGGATATTATCTAAAATACCTACTTTATTAATGAAATATATTGTAACTGAATATATAATATATTCAGTTTTCATGTTACATTATTTAGTTTTCACAGACGAGTGAAAACGAAATACATGTAACTTGAAAACTAAAATATTTACTTCCGCCCTGTACAGAAAATTGATATCTTATCAAATTTTCTTGAAATATCAAACTTAGTACTTTCAATATATCTGTTACTTTTTTACAACATATTGTAGTATATAGGGAGAATAATGGAATTGTGTCGAAATTTGAATTCGAATTTTCGACGGATCTACACGTTTCGGACATTCTAGATTAGAGGACTCAAAAAGTGTAATTCTCTCAAAAACTTCAGTTTCAATTAGATTCCAATATTTTCCCTATGTATTTACATGCACTGAAGGGAAATTATCCGTGCCACTTTTGATATCTAAATTCAATTTATTACGTTATGACAAAATAAATTGATTTGAGTCCATATCGAAATTTAGGTGTTTCTTACTGCAGATTATTTTTTTTATATATTATTAAATTTCATTTTATTTCTGAAATTTAAGATTTAAATTTATTTTCTTAAAGTTTATTTCTAGACTGTTGTGGAAAGCTTATAGACTCTTATCAACACCCGAAGTTTCACCTTTCAAATCAACACCTGATTTTCGCTAAAACCTTGGGCTTAAGCCATCTGTTGCAGGCAGATATCAGGTACAGTTCTATATTTTTAAGGGTGATAACCGGATTAGGTCAATATATAAAAGGTCCAAGTAAAGTTAAAGCAAATAATTCTTCGACGAGAGGTGGTACATAAAAGTGAAGTGTTTATAAAGCAAATTGACAAAAACCTTTCAGTTGAAGTCGGTGAATGTGCTCCAATCAGAGGTAGAGTTGGGATTTTTTTTACGTGGGCCAGACCTCTCCGCAGTGCCTACAATCTTCCTTCAGCAACAATACATTTATTAAAATTTATTGAAAAACCTTTTATATTACGTCTGATAACATTTCGTTAAATTTTACAATTGAACTTGAATTGCACACCTAACTCATTCTTTTTACCATGTTATTACTTTTTTTCATTACTTGTTCTGAAAAGACCATACTTCTATCAGAATTATTTTTTTCTCTATAAATTTACTGCTAATGATTTGTTAGTGTTATTTTTCTTTTTCAAGTTTAATATATTTTGTTACGTATTTTAAAAGTTTTCTTATATATTTTATTTATTCCATTTTTATAGATCTATGTGGGCAATTATGTCACAAAACCGATTTATTTAACATACTAATATCTGAGTTTTACATTTTCAACATTTGTATGACATATACATGTGGACATTTCAATACATCTGTACATTAAAATTTTAAAACGGAGCCCGGATTTTAAAGTCTGAGAAATAGTTTCAGACCCAGGCATCATGTCTACAACATCGTCTGCCAGCAAAAGTCTTTATAAAATCAGCATAAGATCGTTTTGATACAAAATCATGCTGTATGGAGATCGGAACTAAGTTTGTTATTCTTTGTTGGACAACTGTGATTCGCCATATGTTTTGATAAGCTTGATCTGACTAAAGATTCTTTCATTAGAGACAACCGAAAAATTTGACAATTTAAAATTTTTACCGACCCTCGAAAATATTAAGATTTGTTCCGACCCCACGCCGTGAAATATCAAAATAACTTCCCCGAGCGCGCCCCGGTCCAATTTTTTAAAAATACGTTGAAGCCTGGCTAAAGCTAAAATACTGTTGCCTCGTATCATGATCACAATGTGCCATTTAAGGAATTATGCATAAACTATATTACATATTACATGCAACGATTCAATTCAGTGGGTGAAAGTTACGGAGATCAATGTTCTTTTTGGACTTCAGAATGTCCTCGAATAAAAAAGTCTTCCAATTCCTATCTGATATTATTATTTTTCTGTATTTGGTGGTGATTTTCCCATTTGCGTTCTTTATACAGAGCAAGCTTTACTACATTATATTGGATAGGGAGACTTTCATCCCTATATTGAGAATGTTGTTTCATACGTAAATTCAAAATTTCTGTTCGGTTATTACTATTCGTGCGTTTGTTACTATTTATATTATTACTTAATATGGGACAGGGTTACTTTCATCCGTATATTGAGATGTTTACATGTTTAACATTTTTTGGTTTTCTATATATTTTTACCTATTCCGTATAAATCCGAATTTTTTTCTAAGTTGGCTCGAACCCGGTCCGCCCGAGGACCGGGTGGGGCTTAAGCTTACTGGTCGAGCCTGGCAAGAGCAGAATTTTACCGCAAAGTCGTATTCTCTTTCTGGTAAATGTATTGTGGTAAAGGCCAGGAATCAATTTCTGCTTGTCGTCTTACCTTATATTTATTAGATTAAGTATTATTGCCGAAATTAAAACATAAAAGCACATGGATGTTTTTAATTTTTTGGCTCCTTGGCGAATTTTAAAGAAGCTTCTAATTAGCGGAATTTTAGAAAATTGAAATATTTCTAGGAAGGTTCAAACTGCCATGATGGAAGTGATTTTATCCGTTTTATCATCAAAAGTGATCGTTAATAATGTGCACTTAATACTCTTAAGCACATTTCTTCTTATATTTTTGTTAATTATTGTTTTTAATTTAAAAAAATGCAGTGTTAAATTTCCCCCTAATGTACCACAATATTATCATCGCCAGGATAGCGCAGAGGTGAATAAATTACAAAATTTCATGAACTTGAGTAGGACAGTAAGATTTTCGGTGATTTAAAAGACCTTGTGTCAGAACCTAACTAGGCCAATTTTCGATTGAGTTTTCGATTCTATGTTCAACTCTAAGTACCATATAATGTCATACAAAATAAAATTTATAAAAATGCTTCTGTTTAATTTTTCAAATGTTTCCCTATATTTTGCAGTTTTAAATATTAGCTTAAAATACAGTAATTGGAAGTTATACCGAATCATAAGAAAACTTTAAATTCTGTTTCTGTTTTTTCACAAGATTGAAACTTGACACTTTGTAAGGACAGTCATGCGCTGGACACATAAAACTGTTAATTACACTTTTGCTCAGCACGCTCTATATTTATGACTGCATTTCAAGAATCTTATCCAAACGAGTTGCCACACGTAAATTTGCTGCAGACATAAACACAGAACACAACATTTTGTTACGCTGCGATTTAGTGACTAATAAAGCCATTCAGGTCATAAAAATGAGAGACATATTTCTAAAAAACATTAATTCAAAATCTGTATATCGGGTTCATAAACCAAGATGCGAGATGTAATTAGATTAAACTAAGGAAATGTGCTGAATCAGAAAGATTTGAGATGAGTGTTGGGTTTTTTTCTCTTCAACTCCGACATTCTTGGCCCACCCGAGAACCACTGCTTGAAGAATGCGGAGGAATTTGAACACCAAATATCATTTTTTCACAAGAAGTTTTAATGTTCATTGCTTTAAGTATGTTGTTTGAGTGCGTTTCCCGTTATTCAAAAGGAAATTGCATATAGAATTCGGAATTGAAGAGCTGTTTCGGAAATCAATTCAATGTAATGTTTCTCAGATTTTCCCTGTAATTACAAATTCGTGTTAAAATAAAAATAGTAACAGCATAAGTAGTCGACGGAAGAGAAAAGTATCAAACGATTTTTGAGGCAAAATGCAGCTTTTTTATGATAAAAGGAAAGAGCAACCACTCTGTCATAAGCAAAAAGGAGTCTCTGTAAAAAATTGATTAATTCGCTTGAGCAAGACAATCGCTACCAATAAAGAAATATGAGAATAAACAAGATGAATTACATATGGGGAAATATTATATGCCTTTATACTAGGTTTCCTTTTTGAAGTTTTTTTATTTTTCCCTGGGTCAGGAGAAACTATTTATTTATAGACACCGTTTTGGCTATGGTGTGGTTGCTCTGATTTTTATTTTTATTTTCATCCGTTTGATTTGAGCCTCAAAAATCGGTTAATACTTTTAATCAACAACATATGCTGTTGCGAATGAAGCAATTTTTTATAAGTTTATCCTAAAAATGCTGTTTTAGCGAATTTTTGTATAAACTTGTAGTTTTGTGCATACTTCAAAAGCCAAGTTTAGAACAAATAAAGAGTGTGTTCGAAAGGGAGAAAAAACTACTGGATTTTCAAATTTGAGAAGTTAAGAAAACTATTTGACCTATTTTAGTATAGATATTTACATGTCTCTGCAAAGTGTGCAGTTGTGTCTGCTGGAAGACTTAAAATTGAATTATTACAAAATTTGATTTTTAGGAAAGTTATGTGGCACTCTAGTGCCATCTCCGTTACTGCACGAATAACAGAAATGTAGTAGATTACTTTCACAATGCACACAAAAATGCTAAGAACAAGTAATTATGATTTACGTGTATAAAGACAACAAAGAAAGTTCTGTTGGATAGTTTCTATTAAAGAAATGAAACTTCTACCGAATTGGTCTTTAATCTTTTATGAACCAAGGGCTACATTTGAGTCAGTTATTGGTTCGCGGGGAGCACATAAAAATACATATGCAGGTATACGCACTCATAAGCACAAATGTACTCAAGCATATGCATTAATATGCTAAATGTACCCAACAAGGGTTACTACAACCAAAATTGAACGTTATATAAATGGAAAAGGAATGATGTTCCATACGCTTTCGTTATGATATTAACGAGCCGATTTTATGAATTTCTACGATATGAAAAGGTCAATATAGGAAAGCTAACAACATTTAAAAATTTTTATTTAGTATAAGGAAACTTAAATTGGCTTAGTTTATCTGTCGCCTAGCGGAGGCTTTTGAAGTTTGATGATGTCAGTAATTACACGAATATTTAACAAAATCGGCGGACATCTTGTAATAAAAGCTTCGATGAAGAATATAGAATGTTTTATAAATTTATAAAATTTGTATATTTATCTACCGTAAATAACTTCATGTAACATTTCATTAAATGTAAAATTTCGTTTAGTTAAGTAAACCAGAAGAATTACCACTAGCATCCCGTTTGCAAGCTGCTCGGAATGGCGGCAGCTTGCAAGAAATTAAAATTGTTAAACAACAGTTTGCTAAAGTGCAAGCAAATTGGTGGTAAAAGCTGCGCTTGGTTCGATAACCCGTGTCCCTACAAAATTTCTGTTGTTCTATAATTTGCCATGTACTAAGCAAATAATTGACGCATATTTAAATCGATCACTGAGGTATTCACTGAGGTTTTTTCATTTTCATAACACATTAAAAAATACTTTCTTAGAATACAAATTTAAATTGCCAATGCTAAAATTCATCATTAATGAAATTTCCTTTCATGATACGTAGACAAAATAAGGACATTAGTTCAAATGTTTTTCCGGAAATGGAAAAATCTAAGTCACCCTTAAGTTCGCTATTCATTTTGAAATTGACAAATTTTAAAGAAATAAATGCATTTATTAGAATTTTATCAAGTGCAAATCTTATATAAGTTTAGGGGGCGTGGTTTCTGTCCTGAAGCTACACTTAATTTCTTTCAAAAGATTAAAATTTTCACATTTAACAATGAAGTTTATTTTTCTATTTTCTAGAATAAAAATATTAATACTTTTAAGAATAATTTACACTAAAATTTAGTGGATGAGTTCAATATCCTAAAACCCCTTTTCATACATTTTAAAATTATACAAAGCGAATTACATTTTTGCTAAAAATGGCTTTCAAATGTTTCACATACTTCTAGAATATTAATAGATGTAACTTTTTATAAAAGTGAAAATCATATTATTATATTGTGGGCTATTTTCAAACTATATGTTATTGTATTTTTGAAAGAATAAGCCAAAATCTGCTACTGATATTTGCACTGCATTTTTCTGATAAAACTTTAAATATTAATATCTTCATTTTATATATTTTTTCTGAAAATGCAAAACGAGCCGAAATTTGATGGAAGTGTTTAACATACTAAAACTATATATTTTAAAGAAATATTGCACACTTCAATTATTTTAACGGATTGGAAATTCTGTATTCGGTTGTAATTCACCCACCGAGGATCTTCGTACAGAGTAAACTTTGTTATTTAATTATGGGACTGGGAGATTTTCATCCGCTTTTGAGAATTATATTTCATATGTAATTTCAATGTTAATATGGGACATACTTTTATCCGTTTTTTTGAAATTTTTACTTTCATTATTTTAACTTTCGTTATAATATTAACGAGCCGATTTCATGAATTTCTACGTAATGAAAAGGACGATACAGAATAGCTAAAAACAATTTAAATTTAAATTTTGTATAAGAAAACCTAAATTGACTCACTTTATCCGCCGTTTAGCGGATGCTCTTGAAGTTTGATGTTGCAAATTATTACACGAAAAGTTAACGAAACTGACAGGCGTCAGTAACAGAAACTCTGATGGACCCAGTGTTTTTTTTATAAATGTTTAAAATTTGTATATTTTTTTACTATAAATGATTTTATAAAACATTTTATAATATGTAACATCTCGCTTGTGTAAGTGAATTTCTGAAATTACTGTGCACATTAATCCAGCTAGTAAACTGCTCTGAATAGTGGCGGTTTGCAAGAAATTAAAATCGTTATAACGACTATCCGGCTAGAGTTCAAACAGATAGGTGGTAACGCTGTTTGTTATTTTGTGTCCCTTCAAAATTCTCTACACTACAATAATTTGCCATGTGCCAAACTAATGATTGAAGGATATTTCGAGGGGACGGGAGTTCATATTTACTGAGCTTTTACATTTTCATACCACATTTCAAAATATTTTCTGAATATGCAAATTAAAATGGTCAATGGACTTCATTTTCATGATACATAAAGAAAAAATAAGTACATTAATTCAAATCCTTTCCGGAAGATGCAAAATCTAAGTCACCTCTGCTGAAGTTCGTTATTCATTTTAAAAATTTTTGAAACTGACAAATTTCGAAGAAATAAATGCATTTCTAGAAATTTTGTAAAGCGTAAATCTTATAGAATTTTAGGGGGCGTGGTTTAAATGTTAAAACTACACTTAATGGCCTTTAAAAGACAAAAAGTTCATCCCATCAATCAAGTTCAATTTGCTATTTTCTAGGTTAAAAAAAGTTAATACTTTTTCTTTAAGTGCAATTTATACTGAAATTTAGCGGGTGTGTTTAATATCTTAAAACAACATTTTATATAATTTAAAATAATACAAAGTCAGCTACATTTCTACTAAAATTCGCTTTCAACTGTTTCACATACTTGTTGAATATGAATAGATTTAACTTTTCCTAAATATGAATTTCATACTGATATTTTGTGGAAGTGGATAATATTTACCGTGGATACCGTATGTTATTTGTTTTGCGAAATAATAAGCCAAACCTTTCTACTGCGATTTGCGTTACATTTTTCTGAAAAAATTTTAATAATCAATATTTTTATATATTTTTTCTGAAAATGCAAATCGAAACGAAATTTGGTGGGCGTGTTTAAGGTACTAAAATTATTTATTTTAAAGGAACCTATTCATTTCAAAGGAATATTTCAAATATCAATTATTTTAGAGTTTGTAAATTATTAACGAAACATCGAAAATACGACAATTTCGTACAGTTTAGAATTATGAAAATTTCTCCATACGGCGTCTTCGACGTGACAAGCTTCTCATTTCGTCGTTACCAAAATACAAAACTTGGATTATATACACTAAAATCGAGCAATTTTAGCTCAAAATAAATTTTTCAAAATTATGAGCTTTTCAACAAATTAGAAAGTGGTGCCATCATTACGTGGGCTTTCTTATTTTGCACTAGAACGAACAAATGGCGTTGAGACCCAGACCGTCCGACCTACCAGAAAGGTGTAAGGTAACTGTTTGGATGGCCGGCGTGTAATAACTCTATACAGTCAGGAAGTTTAGAAATTTATTGGTTCAACATTACTTTCAACGACCGTCGGTCCATGCTGAAAAGGTATGTATTATGAAAACACAGAAAAAATGTAGATTTAAAAAATAATGAAAGAACATAACAGCCCTATTAACTGGAGACTGGTTCCACTTGAATTTCATATCAGAATCTATGTTTAAGGAGCTTGTGATATTTTGCTAATTTTATATAAATTGATTTGAAAAATATGTATCATTGGTCGTAATTATCACAAAATTATAGCGCGTTACCCTTCATTTTAAAGAGCTTGAAAATTATTTGGAGTAATACCAAGTTTGGCAATGTAATCCCGGGGCAATGACGCCACGAACACAAAAATTGTATAGCGGGTATTTACCACTACAATGATTGAAATGTATTGGTTCAACATTATTTTAAACGTCCGTCGGTTCTTGCTGAAAAGGTATTATGAAAACACAGAAAAAATGTAGATTTAAAAAGTAATAAAAGAACATATCTGCCCTATTAACTGGAGACTGGTTCCACTCGAATTTCATATCAGAACCTATTTTTAAGCAGCTTGTGATTTTTTTCTAATTTAATATAAATTGATTTGAAAAATATGTAACATTGGTGGAAATTATCACAAAATTATAGCGCGTTACTCTTCATTTTAAAGAGCTTGAAAATTATTTCGAGTGATACCAAGTTTGGCAATGTAATCCCGGGGGCAATGGCGTCACGAACGCAAAAATTGTATAGCGGGTATTTGCCACTACAATGATTGACAGTATTAAGTTTTGCGATAATTGAGCCACAAATAACCATTTTATGTAAGATTGTGTCAAATTCTGTCCTAGGCGGCCATGTTAAGGAAATATAGCAGCATGGATATACTGTATAAGGCCCTCCATTGATTGAGGATATGCCAGATTGGGAGCTAGAACTAGCTTTATTTTAAGCCGATTGAATGGGTCTTCACATTTTCCTTTTTTAACCTATTTAAGGGCCTGGCTATGTTAGAGAATTTCTTTGCAATCCGTCTGCACTAAGTACACATGATGTGGAAAAGTCATATAATTTCGAATACATTTCTAAGTTTGTATTCGAATTCCAAAAAATTACATCTAGTTCAAGATTTTTCGTTAACAAAGCGAAATATATAGTTGATGAAAATCCATTAATATTTGGAGCAGCTGTCATATACACAATAAAATTGAGAAAAGGAAAATAAACAGATAGACGGACATTACGCTAAAAATATTCAAAACTTGTACCGGAGGTTCTAAAGCATATATTAGCAAATCGTTCTTTCGTTATATCGTCAGCCTTTGTCGTTATTGCTGTTCATCAGCAATAATACTGACATTTTTGCTGTACAAAATTTTAAGCGATCTCTCTATCCAAGCTAGTGCGTATTTTGACAAGTCGTTTCTATGAAACACGACTTTGAATATCAAAGCATGCGAAAGAGAACCTTAAAAGTTGCATCATAAAATGGAAAGAAGAGATGATATTTTGTTACGAATGTTTAAAAACCTTTTTGGCATGCCGTTTCTTAACAAGGATTCAATATATTTATACGCAAATTTTTTGCCATTATGATGACACGGATTGGGTGACCTTAGCGCCGTCCGCAAAAGGCATTTCTTTCCACTGAGATAATGATGGAAATTAATTACAGATTTAACAATTTCCAACAGTTATTTCCTTGTAATGCAATAATTTTATTAGAGATTCGACAAACACTTTCTAAAATATACGATGACACGCTCCTGTCCTCCTTTTTTCTGGGAGAGAACTGTCTCTATTCCTTACTAGCATCTGTATGTAGTATAAAACCCTCCAATGATTGAGGATATGCCAGATTGGGAGCTGGAACTAGCTTTATTTTGAGTCGATTGAAGGGGTCTTCACAGTTTCTTTTGTTAACCTATTTGAGGGTTTTGCGATGTTAGAGAATTTTTTCTCAATCCGTCTGTACTAAGTACACATGATGTGGAAGATCCTTAGTTGAACCCTGGAGAACAAGTCGCATAATAGATGCAGCGACTTCAGGAATATGAAATAAATATTCGACACCAATCTGGATAGTCTAATGGTAGATTTGTGGACTGTGCACATTGATTTCGTGCGGAGACAAACTCGGGTATCTACACGAAATCAATCAGCATTGATTTGGTGCAGAGACCCGAGTTCTCGGAGTCTCGGGCAGAGATAAAGATTGGAAGCTTGATTTCAGCTTGATTTCATCGACCAAAATTCAATGACCTGGACCAACTGGCCTTTCTTGTTCTTTGATCTATATCGTCCTACCTGCCTGAAGGTGTAAGGTATCTGTTTGGACAGCTGGGAAGTGCCACCGAATTTAGTCCAAAATCTAGTGGGAGAGGCGTCATCAGCGACTGCACCTCCCTTTTCCTACATCATATTTCTCAGAAGGACTTTTGGACCCATATATTTAAGGTGCTCGTACTCCGTGTGAACACGGAGACAGTTTGGGCATAAGCGGGAATCGAACTCGTGTTATCGGAACGCAATCCCTTAGCCTTAACCACTGGGCTGTCGCATCCCCCCACCCGGTACTTGGGGTAATGAAGAACTTTATAGAGTACATCGAGAAGACAAAGATATCCAGCTAATCCTGATTCACAAAAGAAAAAGCAAATAGGAGACCAACCTGGTAAGAAATTTCCTGCTTCTTACCTGAAACAAAACGGTACTGGGAACTGTGTGGTGTGATTTTTTGCATTTGAGGAACAGAGTAGTATACAGTTAATGGGGGAGTGACGATGGATAGTGAAGCAGATGGCAATTGCTGCTCCTCCGATCCAAAGTGGTTAGTGTGCAAATATAGATATATTTCAATCCGAGAGAAGGAAATTTTGGCAGTAGCAAGAGGCTGAACGCTTCTCTTCTTATGAATGCTTCTCCAGGTGTGATGACACTACATGTCTGTTGCGGTTATCTCACGTCATTTTTGTTACTCAGAGCCACCTGAGTCAAGTTCAGCTTACCGCGGTTGTCTCTTAGCATCTCATAACTGTTGAAACGGCACACCGTTTTTTTGTTTTGGAAGCCTGATTTCTAATGACTCCTGACGGGGACTTTCCCATATATTTAATGTCGGTGACAGTATATTGTCACTTGAAAGCGATAATTTTAGTCACCGACATCTGTGAAAGCTGATATGATGGTGTAACTTACAAACACGTGGTATATGTTACTGACACCTCTACAAATGAGCCTCATGATCAGTGACGACCAATGGTAAATATGGTCGGTCACACCCTCTGGGACGTATAAACATTTTAGTCCACAGAAAAACCTTTAAGTATTCTGACATGAATCGCTCTTGAAATCTTGAATTGCTCAGTAGAAACTTCCGATCGACTGCTACGAACTTTTAACTCTCTAAGACGCTACTTTCTCGGACTCTACTTCTGGCTTATCAGTCTTCTGCGGAACCACTCAACTAATACTTCATTAACCAAATTATGTAAAATATCTAGTCCTATTAATACTTGTACAATGTGCAGCGTGTCTGTAAATGATGAATATATTTGTTTATGCAGAAAAAATCCTCTAATAAAATTGGAATCTGCAAAACTACAAATGCCGGGCGTTTGGGTCCTGTTGCAAATAATCAGAGGATCAGGGCAATAATACCATAAGTCGGGTTCAGCACTCAGTAATCACCAGCAATGGTGACCCTTTGTGAAATGGACGATTGAGCATAACGAACAATAAGTACTCTGCTTAATGGATTCAGGGACTAACTAGCTGCAGTAAATCCTAGTACTGATCTCCGAGGCAAGCATGCTAACGAGCATCACAGATCAAAAAGAAAATTTTTTGATAATATTATTGAGGCAGTTTATAATCGATTCAACTTGCGAGAACTTTAGTTATGTTTTCGGCCGATAGATGGCGGCAAATGTAAACCGTTTCTGTTTTGATTATCCCATAGAATCACGTTCTGAGGAGTGGATTGTCTCGGAAGCGTTTAAAAATCGAAAAATCATTGCATTGAGGTGCGGTTTGTTCCATAAGTATTGCCAGGACGGGGGGTTTTTTTGACGTGAAAAAAATTTTGTAGTTTAAAGAATCACCTATAGGTGGTGCTTATCCGAATACATCTCCCAGAAGTATGCAAATGAGGCTATTATAAAAGAGCTGTAGTGCTTTATAGATTCTTCATTTGATTCATTAGTAAACAGTGCAAAGAAGAAGTTTTTGCGAGAATGTTAACTTTGATCGAAAAAGCCTTATTAGGGAAGCAGTATTACATAAGCGGAGAATCAGCATTAGATGTTTTGCGAAAATTCCGATTTAGGAAAAATCTAAAGGAAGGAAAAGGTCCTATCACCTGTTCAGGGTTACTTAGACTTGTTATACAATTTGACACGTACAGTAAGTTATTTTCTTTGTCTTTCCAATCCGTTCAGCGCCACCTATAGATGATTTTTTAAACTACAAAATTTTTTCACTTCACCCCCCCCCCGTCCTAGCAATATTTATGGTACAAACCGTACCTCAATGCGATGATTTGTCGATTTTTAATGAATTTTTAAAGTTTATACGGACTTTTGAAAGACCCTGTATAAAGATATATATATATATATATATATATATAATATATATATATATATATATATATATATATATATATATATATATATATATATATATATATATATATATATATATATATATATATATATAAAATATAAATATATAGAAATTGATAAATCGGAAATAAAAATGTTATAGTAACTTTTGCGCAAGGCAGCATGAGGGTACCAAACACTATATATAGAGAAAAAGTGAAAAAAACATGGAATAAAGGAAGGAAGATTGATTTTTGATCAAGAATTTTTGAACAAGAATTTTTAAAACAAGCATTTTTTAATAAATATCCAATTTCCTTTATGCTTAAAAATATTGATAATTTATACAGAACCAATTTGGCATATAGTGTAAGACTTAAGTCTTTTTTGAGTTCAATTAGAGACAAAATCATCGAATCATCGAACCCTCCATAAGACAGGACCGCACTGTGATCAAAGGACCGCAGCTGGCACTTCATTTCCTTTGAGTCGGCAGTTCAGTTGGCTTTATTCGTGGTGATATTGCTCTCGTCCTCATTTCTATCCAGGTCTCGTGATGTTTTCATTGTCACTCCGGAGGTTGGCTTGGGCCATAGCTGGCGACCAGGAGTGAAAGGCCGCGGCGTTTCTGACGAGCTCGTTGAACTGGGGAGTAAGGTCACAACCCCTTACCGCCATAATGTAAGCTTTTTGCCTGGCCTTCCTTCCTTTATTCCATGTTTTTTTCACTTTTTATCTTTCACTTTCTCTCTCTCTCTCTCTCTCTCTCTCTCTCTCTCTCTCTCTCTCTATATATATATATATATATATATATATATATATATATATATATATATATATATAAAGTATCGTAAACACGTCTAAAATATTTCAAACATTAAGATTTGCAAACTGACTTTATTTAAATCCATCTTGATGCACATGAAAATTATTACATTTTAAAGTGCTATGCCACTTTCAGACATCACAATGTCCATCATCAGTGGCAATATTAAGGAATAGACAGACATGAGCTCTCTATAACCCAAAATCGTGAATAGAAATTTGCAAAGAAAATGGATATGATAGAAAATATATGGAAAGATAAATTTTTATATGTAACAAAAATGTGCTTATGTGCTGAAAGTTTAAACAACCTGATCAATAATTGTGCCTGATGTAGGAACTAATTTAGTTGCAGGCATTTTACACTGTATTATGATGTATTTTCCTTCTTGTGTGTAGAAAGTACCTACATACAGATGCATTTATTTAATTTCCTTTCATTCTTAACCTTTTCGATTTCTGCTTAGCAGAAGTGAACGAAGTATTTTATTAGATTTTAGAGTGTGCTTGAAAAATCAAAATTCAATTTCAGAAAAAAAAACACCTGGAAAATATTTAAAGAGAAATTGGTGACATGGAAAACCACTTTTCCTGACTTTTTATTTCTATGCTTTCTAGAAATATTTTTACTTCTTAAATATATAAATAAGTTTGCGAAGAAACCATATAGTGGCAAATGATGTGTACATTTCATTTTTGACGGAAAAAATAACCATATTTATTTTCTTTTGCATACTTATTTAGTAGTACGAATTTTCGAAAAACTAGAAGTGGCATCTCCACAACCGGAGATTAAAATCCTCAATAAACCCTCCTACCCCCATTCGGGAATTTGATGCTGAATTTATATCTGTCATCATTTAAACCTTATTTACATATCAATAGGCGGTATAGAGAAAGATACATTTAAAATTTTTTTTGAACCTAGAGTAGATATACTTAGTAGCACCCTAACTTTTATAGAATTTGGTGCTGAATCCATATCAGTCATCATCTATGTCATATCCATAGCAGATTGTGAGATAATAGATGTTTCAAAGAAAATGTACATTTTTGAATAGGAAGTGACATCGTCATAATCGGAAGCGGGAATACTTAGTGTGTTCCTTTACTTCTTCAAAATCTAAAGCTGAATCCATATCAGTTTTTATCCAATCTCTATCTATAATCAATCCATTTCAAGACAATTTTTTGAACCGGAACTGAAAATTCCTAGTGAACTACCTTGTTTCTTCTAGAATTCGATACAGAATTGATATTCGTTATCATCTAAACTTTATCTATAGCCAATCTTAAAAAACAAAATAACGTTTCAAGTAAAATGAAAATCAGTTTAACTCAAAATGGAAAAAGATCCGTGTGGGCAAATCCCTGGTAACCTCTTACATTCCTCCAAAATTTGATGCTGAATTCATGTAAGCCATTATCTCAGCTATATCTACAGCAGATCCTGAGGAAAAAATGTTTTAACGTAAAAAATTTCCAAAACACAATAGTATGGAAAACATATTTTTCATTAATAATGAATTTTTGATTATGCGAGAAATGAAGAGCGAGAAAAAAGATGTAATTTTTTAACTTGATTGAATTGTATTAAGCAGTATACAGGCTTCGAGCAGTTCAGCAGAATGTTCAGTTGAATCCTTAGATTCCAAAGAATGCCCAGATCAATTCTTTAGATTCCAAAGAATGTCCAGTTCAACTCCTTAGATTCCAATGAATTTCCAATGTCCAGTTCAATTCCTTAGATTCCAATGCCCAGTTCAATTTTTCAGATTTCGAAGAATGTCCAGTTCAATTCTTTGGATTCCAAAGAATGCCCAGTTCAATTCCTTAGATCCCAAAGAATGCCCAGTTCTGTTCCCAAGATTCTAATGAATGTTTAGTTCAATTCCTTAGATTCCGAAGAATGTCCAGTTCAATTCTTTAGATTTCTAGATTCCAAAACACAGTTGTATGGAGAATATTGCTGCATTAATGATGAGCGAGAAAAATTATGTAATTCACAGTTGTACGGAAAACATTTTTTGCATTAATGATGAGTTTTTGATGGGGCAAGAAAAGAAGAGCGGGAAAAATGATGCAATTTTTATTTCCCTGCAATACATGGTAATGTATAGGGAAAGTATTGGATTCATGCCGCAAATCGCATCTCGAGTTTTCGACGGATCTACACGTTTCGAGACCTCTAGAATATGAAAAAACTATTTTTAACGTGACGTCTGTGTGTGCGTGTCTGTGCAAATTTTGTATCCACTCTAACTAAAAACGTAATTGACCGAATTTCATAAAATTTGGTTGGTAAGTGACTTGTGGGAGACTCTGGTGCTGATTAGTTTTGGGTACAATTCTGGATAAAAGAATCCACCTTTTTTTTGCGAAATGGCCATCAGAAATTGTCTGTATCCACTCTAGCTGAAAAACTAATGGACCTAATTTCACAAACATCGGTTGATAAGTCGCTTGTGTGTTACTCTGGTGTTGATTAGATTTTGGTAGGATTCGGAAAAAAATAATCTGCCTTTTTTGCGAAATGGACCTCAAAAATCGTCAAAATCTAAACTAAAAAACTTCGCATGCTCAAATATATCTATTAAATGCTTGTTTCATCCATAATTTTTAACGATGAAAAGAATAAGACCAATCCCATACACTAGGACTAGCTGTTCTCGAGATATTTCAGTTTTTTCGTATTTTCTCTACGTCATTTGTCAAAATAAGTTCAGTTTCCAAATGAGAACGAAACCTGGATTAAAAGAAAATTAAATTTAATTAAAATAAAGAGAAACTGGAAATAGGTCTGTAGGGAAAGTCATGTACTGTTCACATCAGATTTTTACTTTCCCTGCAATACATGGTAATGTATAGGGGAAGTATTGGAATCATACTGAAAATCACAATTCGAATATTCGACTGATCTACACGATTTGACACCTATAGAATGCGATAAAACCATTTTTAGCATGACGTTTGTGTGCGTGTCTGTGTGTCTGTCTGAGTGTCTGTCTGTGTGCCTGTCTGTCTGTGCATATTTTGTATCCATTCTAACTAAAAAACTAATTGACCGAATTTCATAAAATTTGGTGGGTAAGTCACTTGTGTGCAACTCCGGTGCTGATTAATTTTGGGTACAATTCGGGATAACAAAACTCGCCTTTTTTTGCAAAATGGCCACTCAAAATTTACCTGTATCCGCTCTAGTTGAAAAACTAATGGACCGAATTTCACAAAATTCTGTTGATAAGTCGCTTGTGGGACATCCTGGTGTTGATTGGATTTTGGAACGATTCAGAAAAAAATAACCTGTCTATTTTTACGAAATGGCCCACAAAAATCTACAAAATCTAAACTAAAAATATACGTATACTCAAATATATCCATTAAATGCTTTTTTTATACGTAATTTTTAACGGTGAAAATAATAAGATCAACCGCATTACACTAGGACTGCCCGTTCTCGATATATTTTAGTTTTTTCGTATTTTCTCTATGCCACCTTTGAAAATAAGTCCAGTTACCAAATAAGAACGAAAATTGAATTAAAAGTGAATTAAATTTAATTAAAATAAAGGGAACGTGAATATAAGTCTGCAGGGATAGGCATGTGCTGCCCACATCAGATTTTCATTTTCCCTGCAATACACTGTAATGTATGGGGAAAGTATTGGAATCATGCCGAAAATCGTAACTCGAGTTTTCGACGGATCTACACATTTCGAGACCTCTAGAATACGAAAAAACTATTTTTAACTTGACGTCTGTATGTGTGTCTGTGTGTCTGTCTATGCAATGTATGTACCCATACTAACTCATAAACTAGTGGACCGAATTTCATAAAATGTGGTGAGTCAGTTGGATGTGACCTTGGTGGTGAATAGTTTTTAGTATGATTCGGGATTAAAGAACCCGCCTTTCTTTGCGGATTGGCACGCAAATACTGCCTGTATTCAATCTAGCTGAAAAACTAATGGACCGAATTTCACAAAATTCACTAGGTATGTCCCTTCTGTGTTACCCTGGTGCTGATCAGATTTTGGTGCAATTCGGAGAAAAAAATCTGATGTGGGCAACACATGACTTTCCTTACATAATGCAATGAATTTAATACTTTTACAGTAAAAAAATAGGTTTTTCTTATAGTAGATACTTATATCCTTTCCAAGATATTGAATTTTCGATAATTAGTCGTCATTTTCATTGATTTAGCGTCATTTTAATCCATTTGGCGAGATTTTCGTTAATTTGGCAACATTTCAAAAAGTCGCCAAGTTGGCGACATTCCGCCAAATTCGTCGCCAAAATCTCGCCAAGCTTTACTGACGGAGAAATAAGTTATTCTTATAACAGATAAATGACTATTGGCGTTCAAATACAAAAGTATTACTCGAAATATCTTTTCTCATCAATGGAACGAGCTAGATCCACGAGAATGATGTCACCCAATTTATCGCATGGTATTACATATGAAAAGTGAACATGTTTCTCAATAGGAAATTTTTTTTTTATTTTATATGACTTTTTGATAATTTTTTCGAAAAATTTAAAATATCTCGAGAACGGCTAGGGTTAGCGCTCTAAATTTTATGTTAATCGTTTTCTAATGAAAAATTACATAAGAAATGTCTATTTGCTTAACTTTATTAGCGGTTTTGATTTTTTGACGATTTTTTCAAAATTTCACTCGAAAATTTAGGGGGGTTCTGTACATTTGATTACGGTTAAAAACAACAGGCTTCCAGCGTTTACGGATTGTGATTTTTGTACTAAATTTTGTTTGAATCGGTTCATTCGTTCGTCAGTTATCGTCTCCACAGACCCACTGACACACACACACACATACTTTCACACACACACACAGACATCACTTCAAACATGTTTGATTCGTGATTGGGGATGCTTGATACGTGCTCTTCCGTCGAAAACTCGAATTTGAATTTTCGACCCCGTCTCAATACTTTCCTTATACATTATGTATATAAGGAAAGTAATAACCTGCCTTTATCTGCAATCGTCGGTTTCGTCATCGCTGGTTCATTTGCAAAAATCGTCAAAATCTAAAATAAAAAACTGCATATGCTCAAATATATCCATTAAATGCTTGTTTTATACGTAATTTGTAACGAAAAAAAGAACAAGACCAACCCTATTACATTAGGACTAGCCATTCTCGAAATATTTTAGTTTTTTCGTATATTTTCTACGCCACCTTAAAGAAAATCTGATGTGGGCAGTACATGACTTTACCTGCAGACTTATATTCACGTTCTCTTTATTTTAATTAAATTTAACTCACTTTTAATTCAATTTTCGTTCTCGTTTGGTAACTGGACTTATTTTCATAGGTGGCGTAGAAAAAAAACGAAAAAACTAAAATATCTCGAGAACGGCTAGTCCTAGTGTGATGGGGTTGGTCTTATTCTTTTCTTCGTTAAAAATTCCGTATAAAACAAGCATTTCATGGATATATTTCAGCATACATAGTTTTTTACTTTAGATATTGTCGATTTTTGCGAACCATTTTGCAAAAAGAGGCAGGTTATTTTTTCCAAATCATACCAAAACCTACTCAGCTACAGGATGTCCCACAAGTGACTTATCTACCGAATTTTGAGAAATTCGGTCCATTAGTTTTTCAGCTACAGTGGATACAAGCTTTTGCGGGCCATTTCGCAACAAAAAGCGGGTTCTTTTATCCCGAATCGTACCCAAAACTAATCAGCACCAGATTCGCCCACATGTGACATACCTACCAAATTTTATGAAATTCGGTCAATTAGTTCTTTAGTTAGAGTGGATACAAAATCTGCACAGACAGACAGACAGACACACAGACACACTGACACACAGACACACTGACACACACACAGACGTCACGCTAAAAATGGTTTTTTCGTATTCTAGAGGTCTCGAAACGTGTAAATCCGTCGAAAACTCGAGTTGCGATTTTCGACATGATTCCAATACTTTCCCTATACGTTACCATGTATTGCAGGGAAAGTAATAAGTCCAGTTACCAAATGAGAACGAAAATTGAATTAAAAGTGAATTAAATTTAATTAAAATAAAGAGAACGTGGATATAGTCTGCAGGGAAATTCAGGTGCTGCCCACATCTGATTTTTTAACTTGATTGAATTTTATTAATCCGCGGCGAATACTTCAGCAGAATGTCCGTTTGAATTACCCAGATTCAATCAGTTTGTGAACTTCGGTGTCTTTATCAATTTGCCTTATCGAATTTACAAAATCTCTTTGCGTCTAGATTGGTCTGTCGATATATTTTTGAAACTCCAGTAGAAGTTTTCTGTTAGATTTTAGATTATTCTTGTTAAATCAAACTCTCTCCAAAATCCACCTCTGGAATAAACCCGCATGGAAAATATTTGAATAAGAAATTGATGACTTGAGAAAATGTTTTTTGACTTTTTGTTCTTGTTTCTGGACGAAAACTATTTTTATTTTTTAAATATAATGATGAGGTTTTAATGGTGGAAGAAATGAAAAGAGAACTTTATGTGCTTTACTTACGTGCTTTTTAAACGAGATTGAGTTTTCTGAAACTAGTGTACATCTGCAATTCAGCAGAACTTGCAGTTTCATTCCTTAGATTCAATGAGTTTGTGAAGACCAAACTTTACTTTCCCTGCAATACATGGTAATGTGTAGGGAAAGCATTGGAATTATGTCGAAAATCGCATCTCGAGTTTTCGACGGATCTACACATTTCGAGACCTTTAGAATACGAAAAATCTATTTTTAGCATGACGTCTGTGTGTCTGTCTGTGTGTATATCTGTCTGTGAAGAATTTGTATCCACTCTAACTAAAAAACTAATGGACCGAATTTCACAAAATTTGGTAGGTAAGTCACTTATGGGCGAATCTGTGGCTAATTAGTTTTGTGTACGATTCGAGATAAGCGAACCCGCTTTTTTACGAAACGACCCGCAAAAGTTTGTAACCGCTATATCTAAAAAATTAATGGACCAAATTTCACAAAATTCGGTAGATAAGTCACTTGTGGGTCACTCTGGTGCTGATTAGATTTTGGTAAGCTTCGGGAAAAATAACCTGCCTTTTTTTGCAAAATGGCCCGCAAAAATCGCCAAAATCTAAAATAAAAAACTACGTATGCTCAAATATATCCATTAAATGCTTGTTTAATACCTAATTTTTAATTAAGAAAGGAATAAGTTCAACCCCATTACACTAGGATTAGCCGTTCTCGAGATATTTTAGTTTTCTCGTATTTTCTCTACGCCAACTTTGAAAATAAGTCCAGTTATCAAATGAGAATGAAAATTGAATTAAAAGTGAATTAAATTTAATTAAAATAAGGAGAACGCGGATATAAGTCTGTAGGGAAAGTTATGTGTTGCCTACATCAGATTTTTTAGATTTATCTCCAGTGGAAAAAAGCCAGGATAGACAAGGTAGACAGTGTCTACCAAACTAAATTACGACCAAGTGTTCTGCACTACATGGTTATGTATAGGGAGAGTATTGGAATCATACCGAAAATCACAATTCGAGTTTTCGACGGATCTACACGTTTAGAGACCTCTAGAATACGAAAAACTATTTTCAGCGGGACGCCGCCAACTTGGCGACTATTTTAAATGCTGTCAAAGTGACAAAAATATCCACGAATTGATTAAAATGACGCCAAATTGGAAGTACTTATTTGCATATTCTGATTTCGGTCATATGACAGACGTATCTTCTCATATATAAGAAATGTTGTTCTTTCAGTTTGTCTGTAACACTTGGTGATGCATTTTAGTAAATGCGTTTAGTTGCCCAACGAATTTGATATTTGATTTCATCGCCGCTGTATCAAGAACAACGCATTCTATAATCTCCCAATGCGCGATGAAAAAAAGTGCTTAAAGACCCTAATAAGTTTATAAGGAACGATCTCCATGAGTTTAAAAGTTTATAAATTTATAAGAAATAAGTTTATACGTTTACAAGGAAATATCTATGTGAGGTCTATCTACAGTAGAGTAACTATGCTCAATGGAATTAAAATGATTGCAGCGCTCCTAGCGCATAATTGAAAAGATACGATAACGAATTCGTTAACAAAGCGAGATAGATAAAACATCAATTACAGGGTTTTAGAGCATTCTATAACGATTAGGAATCTTACTTAATAAAAGAACATGTGTGTGTACTGGAAATCTAAACGTTCTACGGGCATAAAATTTGGTACACATGTACTTGAAGACCCGAATATGTGCACCTCGGCGTTTGAATTAAATTTTTAGTTATTTTATAGTCTCGAATTTTCTTTGCGAACTCGATAAAACTCATGGATAAAATGTGGCTCGAATTTTATTCGAGGCACGGCGGCAAGATCATAGATAAACGTCTTGCTCGTGAAACTGGGAGTCCCATATGGCTGGAGCTTCGGTAGTAGGATTTAAATTTCAGATATTTTAAATCCCGAGTTTTACGGATAGAGATTTGAATTCTTAAATATAAGATGGCAACAGTATTTGTGAGACCAGATATAGATCTCACATTTGTTGGTGAGACAGTTTTATGCCAGTAATTTATGTATCCGAAACATCGGACAATACCTCCACTCTGAATGGCGCCAAGGTTTACAGCACGTGAACCCAAAGGTCACATAAAACCATAAATTTAGGGGTGTCAAGACAGAGGGGATCGAACGATCTCGTAAGAAAATGTCAATTAACGACATTGGATAAAAGGTTAACCAATTGAGAAGGTGCTTGTTGCGTAACCCTGGAGGCCGCATATGAGAGAAAAAGGGGAGTAACAGTCCTGAGGCAGAAAAGAGCCACACGCAATATGACTTAAGAACGACCCTATGACATAACGACGACAATTTAAGAAATACTTGCTCGACATGATGACAAGAACGATAATAATACTCAGTTAAGAATACGTAGGACTTGGCAAGAAACGGTCATGAGTGTTCACGCCAGCAGTAAAATATCATCGTCGATATTACGTGTTGGTGAATAATACTTCGAGTTAATTCCAGCAAGATGATCGGCGGAGTACGTGGCGGCGACCAAGCTAAGACAGTCTTGAAAGTATGTGCTCCTCAAAGATGATATTTGGTCCTAACTACATTTTAGGCATTTTAATACTGGTCCCACATGGTCTGTCCGTCGGAATAATCTATATAAATAAAAATGAAAATCTGTCTGTCTGTCTGTCTGTCTGTTTGTCACACCATCACGGGAGAACGGCTGAACCGAATTTGATGAAATTTTGTGGGTAGCCCAGAAATAGCCCCACTTAAAATTATATCCGTGTTTTGAGTTTCTACGACCAGTGGTTCTCGAGATATTAGTAAAAAACGAAATTTTCGTTTGTCTCATCATCACGGAAAAACGGCTGAACCGAATTTAATGAAATTTGGTGAATAGCCTTGAAATATCCCCCCATAAATTTTGTCCAAGTTTCGAGTTTCTAAGACCTGGGGTTGTCGAGATATTAATGAAAAACGGAACTTTTTCCTAGGAGTTCTACTCCCTAACTCCGTGGTTTATCCAAACGAAAAGCTTGAAAATCGTTTGAAAGTGAATTAAAATTTAATCTCTGAGTTTGATGGGAGATTTTTTGCGTTAATTAGTCACTTTCTGAAAATATGAATTGTTTGAAACAGGATTTAAAGGGGAAATCTATCTCCATGGTTCATGGTTTATTTAAAACAAGCTTTTACGGAACAATGAGAAGTATAAAGAAATCAAAATCGTTATTTAATTTCGCAGTTTATGTTATAAGACATGACATATTTAACATGTTATAAGATTCTATCTTATATCATGTTACTCAGAAAGGCAATTAAATTAAATCTGTCTGTTAATTTTAATAATTATTTTTTCGATTTGAATAATAAATAAATGGATATAAAAATATATTTTAGAAAAGAACGATTTGATTTTTCTTATAGCATTTTTGACTGGATAATATCAATTACGGTCTTCAGGTTTAAAAATTATTATTATTTATATTTTCGGGGATTATTGATTCAAGGATTATTGATATTTTCAAGTTATTATGCAATTATTTTATTATGACAAAAATTGTTTAAACTCATATATTGTATGTTGTACGAATCTTCTACAAATACACGTGTATATCTTTTAATCTACGAGAATATAAGTAGTACAGGTATATTGACATATGTTTTGATATATATTGGCATATATCGGAATCAATTACGACCTTCTGGTATAAAGAGTACGGATATTATTGATGTTTTCAATTTATTACGTCATCTCTTTTATTTTGGCAAATATTTTTGAGACGCATATTGTAATACTGGTAATCTTCTACTAACACATTGGCATATTTTCTGATCTGCGACAATATAATTAGCACGGGGTTGCATATATTCATTCAATTCCTATTTTTTCTTCTGTAAATTTGCTTACAAAAGGGGGCAGGATGTTTTATTTTTCAGATCTGATCGTGAAGATAATTTTGCATAGTGAGAACATATATTCTTAATCTTCTCTTTAGGAGCAATAAATTTAATATTTTAACAGAATTTGCACATGATTGCGAACTTTAAGTTTCTTTAAATTATACACTCCGTACGAATAACGGGTGTGCTGTTAGTGGTTAATAAATTTTAACATTTTAGGAGGATATATCCTGTTGCTCGGCATCGCAATTAAATTAAATGTGTTTGTTAATGTTTTTATTATTTTTTTTTCGATTTAAATAATGAATAAATGGATAAATGGATATAAAAGTATATCATATGAATGGACGGTTTGATTGTTCTTTTAATTATATTAATTGCTGACTGCGTACATCAATTTCATTTATTTTGGCAAAGAGTTTTCAAGCTTATATCGTATTTAGCTACTAAACTCATATATTGTGTTTAGCCAATAAATTCATATAGCCGATTGTTGAAACAGAAAAAGAGTAGAGCGGGTATATCTTCTAATACAATTGTAGTGTTTTCATTTAGTATATTGAAACGGGATAAGAATGTTTCATTCAGATCTGCAAATTCAAAGCTACGAATTTGGAGGGATATCGCTTATTTGACAACTTTTCTTAAACTTTGCCAAATTGACGGAAATGTTGCCAAATTGATATAAACGACACACAAACAGCTGCCATAAACCTTCGGGTTGGTCGTGTGGCTTGGGTCTTCTACATATCAATGAAATTTTTTTTTGTTTTGTTAGAAGAGAGTACTGAAATGATGTTTGGTTAGCATTTATCTGTCAGACCAACCATCCTACTTAGTAATACATTTAGCGAATTCTTAAAATGTCACCAAATTGATAAAAATGTTTTCAAATCTATAAAAATATCTTGAAATTGATAAAATTGCGCTACATAAATGATATTAATTGTTTTTTGTTAGGGGATAGTATTGTGATGATATTTCGTCAATTTGTCGCAAAGTGGAACTGTCAGTTCTACAGTCCCACTTGGCGATAAATTTGGCGATTTTTTAAAATGTCGCTAATTTGACGAAACTGTCGCCAAATGTTCCATAGAAATATAACTATTTAGACGATATTTTTTCTACCAATTTATTTGAAGCAAATGATATCATGTCGCTTAGCAGCGGATTTAAATCCAATGTGTTTATGCGGCAGACGATTTTTATTAAATCCTTTCCGATTTGAATAATGAAGATATGTATATAAAATAAATTTTATTGCCATTTCATTTTGGACTGGGTAATATCAATTATACTCTTCAGGTTTAAACATTATTATTATTGATATTTTCCGGAATTATTGATTCAGGGATTATTGATATTTTTAAGTTATTACGCCATTGTTTTATTGCGGCAAAAATTGCTGACACACGCATATTGTACGTTGTACGAGTAATCTTCTAGGAATGCACGGGTATATCTTCTAACCTACGAGAATATAAGTAGTACAGGTATATTGGCATATATTTTGACATATATTGGCATATATATTGGAATCAAGTACAGTCTTCTGGTATGAAGATTAAGGGGATTAATTATATATTCAATTTATTACGTCGTCTGTTGTATTTTACCAAAAAACATTTGTGACTCATATTGCAAAACGGGTAATCTTCTACTAATAATCGGACATTATAAGTAGTACGTGTATATCTTCCCATATAATTTTAGCACTTTAATTTTGACATATATTGGAATAAATGACTGTCTTCAGATTTAAAGATTACGGGTTTATTGGTATTTTCAATTTATACATGTAATCTACTAATACAGGTTATATTTTCTAATATTCGCGTATATAATTAGTACGGGTCCCATACAATTTTAACGCTTTTATTTTGCATATATTGATTCAATTCCATATTTTTTTTTATATTTGCTTACATAAGGGGTCCAAGATGTTTTATTCTTCAGATATGTCCATGAAGATAATTTTATATAGCGAGAACAGAGAGTCTTAAACTTCTTTTTAGGGGCATTATATTAAATATTTTAACAGAATATTTTGATTAAACATGTCATTTAGTATACTATAAGAATTTGGGCATGATTATGAATTTCAAGTTTCTTTATATTATATACTCCGTACGAAGAACGGGTATGCTGCTAGTTAATAATAAAAATTATTGTTGTAATCAAATAATTGAGTGCGTTATGTTGTTAATAAATGTTTTCTGGTTAAAGTTAAAAGTGGTGCCGTAAATTTAGTTTTATATTAATTAATATTCTTTTACAGAACACGCGTGAAAGACAAACAATTGGAGGGTTAATAGCGGTACACATCGCAATGCACAATTTCATAGTCCAATAATACGTAATGTACAATTTCATAGTCCACGAATACGAGCAATTTACGGCCATGTTAAGATATTAGATATGTTAATGATAATTAATTTAAAATACCAACTTTACGTTCTTTATGTTTCTTTAGCACACTTGTTTTTGGTTTCCCACAGTATTATAAGCATTCCCTGAAAAAAAAAACCACGTCTCTACAATAATATTGCGTAAAGTTAGCAATAAAGACTTTTAACGACCATAAAATAAAGACTTGCGGTGAGTGTTTTCTTTTTCTTGTTTTTCTTTTTTCTTTATTTGCGGATAGCATGTTTAGTGAATTGAGTATTAATGGACATTTATTTTCTACTTGATTCTTTCTAGTCGACAATAAATCCGTTAGAGAAGGAATTTACGTCATACAATAGGGTTATTGGCGTATTTCTGTCCTATTGAGAAATGTCAAACACTTCCATGCACAGGAATCTAATGGACAGCCTGTTTAAAATCTCCACTGTCATCTACAATGCATATCTGAATTCGAGGAATAATATTAACCCGTACTTTGACAAGTATTAAGAGTGTCTACCGGGTTAAAGTCCCTGATAATACGATAATTTGACAAGTATGTATTGCCTCACATATACACCTTTCATACGTTATTTTTGTCGATTCCTATCTATTAAACAATGCTGGTTTTACTGGTGAATTAAATATGGCATTACTGGTGAATTAAATGTGGCATTACTGGATCTCACATTTTACTTCTATCAATGCGAAATAATGATGGACGCGATCCACTGAGCAAAGTTTTTTAACGCTGATAAATACACAGGCATTTGGCGCTATTCTGGATGAGAACATGTAAAATTATTTTGAAGTACCAAATTAATTTATATTTTGCTTAAATATAACTGACAATTGGAAATATTGCTAATATCTTCTAAGTAATATTAAAATATGTTATTTACAATTTCGTCAATTTGGCTTTACTTTCGTAACTTTAGCGTCTTTTTTTGTCAATAGTGATATTTTCGTCAATTTGGGCCTCACATTAAAAGTCGCCAAGTTGGCAATATTTCGTCAAATCAATCACCAATAGCGCCAAATGTTTTGCCACGTGTTACTTATTTGATCATAGAATTGTTAATTTTTATGTATTTTCTTTAGATACATTAATTTGAAAAAGTACAATATCTTGAGAATGGTTAAAGTTAGCGCTCTTAAGTTTGTAAATTTGTGCCATTTGTTTTAGAATAAAATTTATGTGCAGAAAGATAATTTATTTAAGATTACTAAAAGTTCTGATTTATTAAAGATTTTTTAAAAAATTCATTCGGAAATTTTTGGAGGCTTCTAACGTTCGATCGCGTCTGAAATTAATAAGGTTACAGTATTTGCTGATCGTAATAATTGTTCTAAACGAAGTTCGAAAAGCTCCGTTAGTGAGATATCACATCCACAGACTCACGGACACACACACACACACACACACACAGACATCTCTCCGAAAACGTTTGATTGGAGTTCAGGGATACACGAAACGTGCTTTTCTGCAGAAAACTCAAATTTAAATTTTCACCCCCATCACAATAATTTTCCTATACAGTATATACTGTGTATGTAGGGAAAATAAAATAAATATTTGGAAATCTTAAATTTTTAACAATTCAAGTTTTAAGCATATTCATTACAAACAATTCCATGTAGCTGTATTTGACATAATTAATCTCCTCATAAAATTTCATACCGATACTTATTTTCGTTCATTAGTAATCGTTTTAACACCGCACAGACATGATTACACAGATGAATATATTTTCAAAGGAGTTTGAAATGTGTTCAGGAGGTCTTTTAACGGGTTTTGCTTTCAAAATTTCAAATTCGAAAATGCACGAGGAAATATTATTCTCGCTGCATAATCTCCCTGCAAAAATCTTTTACTTACATGACTGGGAATAGATTTCCCGCAGAAAAAAGTTCTTGTATCGATTTCATGTTCATCGATTAAATATCGATTCCGGGCGTGTCTCCAGATGGTTTGCAGAGATTTCTCGATCCGCCTAAAATTGCACTTTGATGGGAGAAAATTATACTTATTTGTATCTGATCTAAGGAAAATGAGAGCTTTTGGTGTTTGTCTTTTAAAGTTATCTAAACACTAAAGAGAAAACAAGCAAGTAAAACTATATGAATTCCGAAATTGTGTTGTTAGGATTGCTTCTAGAGTCGGATTTGAGGATGAATGGAGATGACAAGAGTTAGTTTCCACTTGCATTTTTAATACGGTAATTTATTTAAACCGATATATGGGAATTCTCACCGAAGTTAAGCAGCATCGGGCGCGGTTAGTACTTGGGTGGGTGACCACCTGGGAACACCGCGTACTGGTGGCTCATTTCAGTCGACGTGGTGGCCGAACGGTCAAGGCGAGCGTTTCCAGCGATTGATCGGCCGCCACGTTGTGGGTTCGAGTCCCACGTAAGATATGGATGTTTGCTTTGTTAGGCGCAATGTGTCCCCACCCCCACTGGTGCGCTGGAGCAACATCATTTGACGGCTAAGAGGTTCACTGTTCTGGCCGATGTATAGGCGAAGATGAAAGAGTCAATGCCTGGCCATTGGAAAAAAAATATATATATGGGAATTTTTATAGTGTTGCGCTTATAAAAAATCTGATGTGGGCAACACATGACTTTCCTTATATAATGTAATGAACTTACTGCATTTACAGTAAAAAAATAGGTTTTTCTTATAGTAGATACTAATATTCTTTCCAACATATTGAATTTTCGACAATTAGTCGTCATTTTCATTGATTTAGCGTCATTTTTATCCATTTGGCGAGATTTTCATTAATTTGGCAACATTTAAAAAAAAGTCGCCAAGTTGGCGACATTCCGCCAAATTCGTCGCCAAAATCTCGCCAAGCGTTATGCACTAAGAAAAAAGTTATTCTTACAGCAAGTAAATGACTATTGGCGTTCAAATACAAAAGTATTATTCAAAGTATATTTTTTCATGAATGGAACGAGCTAGATCCACGAGAATGATGTTACCCAATTTATCGCATGGTATTAGATATGAAAAGTGAACATGTTTCTCAATAGGAATTTTTTTTTAATTTTATTTAACTTTTTGATAATTTTTTTGAAAGATGTGCAATATCTCGAGATCGGTTCATGTTAGCGGTCTAAAATTTATGCCAATCGTTTTCTAATAAAAAATTACATAAGAAATGTCTATTTGCGTAACTTTATTAGCGGTTTTGATATTTTGACGATTTTTTCAAAATTTCACTCGAAAATTTAGGGGGGTTCTGAACATTCGATTACGTATAAAAACAATAGGCTTCCAGTGTTTACGGATTGTGATTTTTGTACCAAATTTGGTTCGAATCGGTCCATTCGTTGGTCAGTTATCGTCTCCACAGACTCACTGACACACACACACACATACTTTCACACACACACACACACACACACACACACACACAGACATCACTTCAAAAATGTTTGATTCGTGATCAGGGATGCTTGAAACGTGCTCTCCCGTCGAAAACTCGAATTCGAATTTTCGACCCCGTCACAATACTTTCCTTATACATTATGTATATAAGGAAAGTAATAACAGAAACCATGGGTAGATTTTGCACATTTTAAGCACTCGTTAGCGTGGAATAGCCGTTTTTACTTTCCTTATATACATAATGTATAAGGAAAGTATTGTGACGGGGTCGAAAATTCGAATTCGAGTTTTCGACGGGAGAGCACGTTTCAAGCATCCCTGATCACGAATCAAACATTTTTGAAGTGATGTCTGTGTGTGTGTATGTGTGTGTGTGTGTGTGTGTGTGTGTGTCAGTGAGTCTGTGGAGACGATAACTGACGAACGAATGGACCGATTGGAACCAAATTTGGTACAAAAATCACAATCCGTAAACACTGGAAGCCTATTGTTTTTATACGCAATCGAATGTTCAGAACCCCCCTAAATTTTCGAATGAAATTTTGAAAAAATCGTCAAAAAATTAAAACCACTAATAAAGTTACGCAAATAGACATTTCTTATGTAATTTTTCATTAGAAAACGATTGACATAAATTTTTCACCGCTAACGTGAACCGTTCTTGAGATATTTTACATTTTAAAAAAAAATTATCAAAAAGTCATTTAAAATAAAAATAAAAATATTTCCTATTGAGAAACATGTTTACTTTTCATATGTAATACCATGCGATAAATTGAGTGACATCCTTCTCGTGGATCTAGCTCGTTCCATTCTTGAAAAAAGATACTTTGAATAATACTTTTGTATTTGAATGCCAATAGTCATTTATCTGCTTTAAGAAAAACTTATTTCTTAGTGCATAACGCTTGGCCAGATTTTGGCGACGAATTTCGCGGAATGTCGCCAACTTGGCGACTTTTTTGAAATGTTGCCAAATTAACGAAAATCTTGCCAAGTGGATAAAAATGACGCTAAATCAATGAAAATGACGACTAATTGTCGAAAATTCAACATCTTGGAAAGAATATTAGTATCTACTACAAGAAAATCCTATTTTTTTACTGTAAAAGTAGTAAATTCATTACATTATATAAGGAAAGTCATGTGTTGCCTATATCAGATTTTCACTTTCATTGTGATGGACTGGAGGAAAATATGTTGATGGTGGTTGCTGCTTGTACTGTATTGTTCTTAGGGAAATTTTCAATTTCGAGATTTTGATGTTAATATAGGTTTTAAGACCTCCTGTATCCGTTTTGGCTATTTTTGGAGTGATGTCCGTCTGTCTGTCGCTCTGTCTTCTTCTTCTTCGACCCAAACCGTCCAACCTACCAGAAAGGTATAAGGTATAGTCGCTCTGTCTGTATATCGGATATCTGTGGTCGATTTCTTGTGTTCACGATAGCAGCCGCAAATATTGATGGATTTTCATGAAACTTTATATCCGGCTCTGTTGCCAAAGATCTACAACTAGATAGAACTTTTCTTAATTCGAGCGAGAACTCTGAATTTTATTCGAAATTATATATTTTTTTAGCATGGCGGTATAGGACAAAATTTAACATAATCATGTATAAAATGGTTTATTTACAGCTCAATGATGGCGATACTTTATAGTCTCAATCATTGCTGTGAAAAATGGCCGTGATACAATGTTTTTGTTCAAGATGTCTTCAGCCTCTTCCTTGGGGGGTAAGTTACGCCTCCAATGGGGTAACTTACCTATCCTGTCAATCATGGTATCAATCGAAAGGCGTTTTCAAGCCCTTTAAAGGGAAGTTGTTGTTGTTGAGACCCAGACCGTCCGACCTACCGTAAAGGTGTAAGGTAACCATTTGGACGGCCGGGAACTGCCACCCAATTTAGACCGGAACCCAGTGGGGGAGGCATCCACAGGGACCGTACCCTCCTTCCCCTACCACCAACCTCTCAGAAGGACTTACTGACCCACATGTTTAACGTGATCCCGTGTTTAACGTGTGTTTAACGTGGCGTGTTTAACCCACATGACGTGTTTAACCCCCGTGTAACGTGTGTTTAACGTGATGTGTTTAACCCACATGTTTAACAAATCCAGCACGCAAACCTTCGGGCTACCGCGCCTGAAATGTGCGTGCTGGATTTCCCAGGTTCCCAGGTGGTGTTCCCAGTTGGTCACCCACCTTTAAAGAGAAGTCTAACACAATGTAGTTGTAATAGTTTGGACCCACAATAACGATTTTTTAAATATTTTCTTGTAAAATTTGAAAAAAATAAAAGATATATCTGGTATGAAAAAGTTGATCCAGTTAATTTTGATGGAGTGTTAGTTGACACAACTGGCAAACGTAGTGTTTAGTATACATATTTTTGATTATGTTTAAATTGAAATAAACTAATTACGAGCAGAAATATTAAATCTTTTTTCCTAGTTGTAGTACAGGGTACAGACTATGGAGAGACCAAAATAAATTGAAAGGTGAATATGTAGTAATATTCTATTTTGTTTGAGTTCTAATTTGCATTGCACTTATATTTTTCTGAAAAATTAGCAGTTTAAATAACAATTATATTGTCACCAATCTGTCATTAATCACAAGTATGATGAGAATATAAACAAACAAATTTCTTTCTATTGATCATACGTGTATTTCTATGCATACAAACGAAATAAAAATTCCTCATAAAGTTTCACACATATTATCAATTATAGCTATTTCATGAGTTCACAGTTAAAGAAAAACTGATGTGGGCAGCACATGACTTTCCTTATATAATGCAATGAATTTACTATTTTTACAGTAAAAAAAAACAAATGGGTTATTTTTATAGTAGATATTTCTATATGCTTTCAAAGTTATTGAATTTTCGTCAATTTGTTGCCATTTTCATTGATTTAGCGTCATATTTTCGTTAATTTGGCAACATTGCAAAATCTCGCTAAGTTGGAGATATTCCGCCAAATTTGTCTCTAAAATCTCGCCAAGCCTTATGGAAGGAGAAATAAGTTATTATTATAGCAAATAAATGACTATTGGCGTTCAAATACAAAAGTATTGCTCAAAATACCTTTTCTCATCAATGGAACAAGCTAGATCCACGAGAAAGATGTCACCAAATTTACCGCATGATATTGCATATGAAAGGTGAACATGTTTATCAACAGTTCATATATATTTTTTAATTTATGGGATTGTTTGATAAGTTCATTTGAAAAATGTACAATATTTCGAGAACGGTTTATGCTAGCCTTCTAAAGTTTATGCCAATCGTTTTCTAAGGAAAAATTACATAAAAAATGTCTATTTGCGTAACATTATTAAAGGTTTGATTTTGATTTTTTGATGATTTTTTCAATAATTCACTCGAAAATTTAGGGGGATTCTGAAAATTCGATTGTGTTTATAAACAATTGGCTTCCAGTATTCACGGATTGTAATTTTTGTACCAAATTTCATTCGAATCGCTCCATTTATTCGTGCGATATCGTCTCTACAGACTCACTGATGCACATACACGCACAGACATCACCTCAAAAATGTTCGATTCTTGATCAGGTATGCTTGAAACGTGCACTTCCGTCGAAAACTCGAATCCGAATTTTCGACCCCGTCACAATGCTTTCCGTATACATTATACTATGTATATTAGGAATGTTTTAGGGCTTTTTCACGATATTAATCTCAATGAGATATAATAATGTGAAAAGGAAAAGAAGGAAGAAAAACATGAACTAGAGTGAAGGAAGCCCAGACCACACGACCAACCCGAAGGCTAATGGTAGCTGTTTGTATGGCTGGATGAACTAGAGTGTTGTTGTTGAGACCCAGACCGTCCGACCTACCAGAAAGGTTAAAGGTAACTGTTTGGACGGCAGGGAAGTGCCACCCAATTTAGACCGGAACCCAGTGGGGGAGGCATCCACAGGGACCGTGGCCTCCTTCCCCTACCACCATCCTCTCGGAAGGATCCACATGTTTAACGTGATCGTACTCCGCATGAACACGGCGGCAGTTGTGGCAGCGTGCAAATCCAGCGCGCAAACCACCGAGCTACGGCGCCCGAAATGTGCCATCAGCGATGAACTAGAGTGTTGAAGACCCAGACCGTCCGGCTCGTCCTGAGGACTTGAGCATCTATTTGGACGACCGGATGAACTAGAGTGTAGAAGACCCAGACCGTCCGACTCATCCAAAGGACACGAGCAACCATTTGGACGGCCGGGGATGAACTAGTAAGTAAAGGTAACTGTTTGGACGGCCGGGAAGTGCCACCCAATTTAGACCGGAACCCAGTGGGGGAGGCATCCACAGGGACCGTACCCTCCTTCCCCTACCACCAACCTCTCGGAAGGACTTACGGACCCACATGTTTAACGTGATCGTGAACACGGCGGCATTTGTGGCAGCGTGCAAATCTAGCGCGCAAACCACGGGGATACCGCACTCGAGATGGCCAACAGCACGCGGCGTTCCGAGGTGGTCACCCACCAAGTACTAACCGCGCCCGATGCTGCTTCACTTCGGTGATCTAACGAGAACCGGTGTTTTCAGCACGGTACGGCCGTTGGCATGAACTAGAGTGTTGAAGACCCAGACCGTCCGGCTCGTCCTGAGGACATGAGCAGCCATTTGGACGGCCGGATGAACTAGAGTGTTGAAGACCCAGACCGTCCGACTCGTCCAGAGCCGATGATGAACTAGAGTGTTGTTGTTGATGACACCCAGACCGTCCGACCTACCAGAAAGGTGTAAGGTAACTGTTTGGACGGTCAGGAAGTGCCACCCAATTTAGACCGGAACCCAGTGGGGGAGGCATCCACAGGGACCGTACCCTCCTTCCCCTACCACCAACCTCTCGGAAGGACTTTCGGACCCACATGTTTAACGTGATCGTACTCCGCATGAACACGGCGGCAGTTTTGGCAGTGGCTGGAATCGAACCCGGGCCTACCGAGTGCAACTCCAGCGCGCTAACCAATGGGCTACCGCGCCCGATGAACTAGAGTGTTGTTGTTGAAACCCAGACCGTCCGACCTACCAGAAAGGTGTAAGGTAACTGTTTGGACGGTCGGGAAGTGCCACCCAATTTAGACCGGAACCCAGTGGGGGAGGCATCCACAGGGACCGTACCCTCCTTCCCCTACCACCAACCTCTCGGAAGGACTTTCGGACCCACATGTTTAACGTGATCGTACTCCGCATGAACACGGCGGCAGTTTTGGCAGTGGCTGGAATCGAACCCGGGCCTACCGAGTGCAACTCCAGCGCGCTAACCAATGGGCTACCGCGCCTTCTGAACTAGAGTGTTGTTGTTGAGACCCAGACCGTCCGACCTACCAGAATGGTTCTGAACTAGAGTGTTGAAGACCCAGACCGACCGGCTCGTCAGCAAGGACATGAGCAACCGATTAGTCTGAACTAGAGTGTGAATGAACTCGATGTTCTTATCCATTAAGTAGCTCGTGATATTTTCAAATATTACAAGAAAATAATTGAAAAAAAATCTGATGTGTGCAGTACATGACTTTCCTTATATAATGCAATGTATTCACTACTTTTACAGTAAAAAAAAAAAAATAGACCAATTTTATAGTAGATATTTATATTCTTTCCAAAATATTGAATTTCCGTCAATGAGTCGTCATTTTCATTGATTTAGAGTCATTTTAATCCATTTGGCGAGTTATTCGTTAATGTAGCAAAATTTAAGAAAGTCGCCAAGTTGGCGACATTCCACCAAATTCGTCACCGAAATATCGCCAAGCGTTATGGATGGAGTAATAAGTTATTCTTACAGCAGAAAAATGACTATTGGCGGTCAAATACAAAAGTATTACTCAAAGTATGTTTTATCGTGAATGGAACGAGTAAAATCCACGAGAATGATGTCACTAAATTTATCGCAAGGTATTACACATGAAAAGTGAACATGTTTCTCTATAGGAAATATTTCTTTTTATTTTATATGATGTTTTGATAGTTCTTTTTAAAAATGTGCAATATCTCGAGAACGGTTCATGTTAGCGTTCTAAAATTTATGTCAATTATTTTCTAATGAAAAATTACATATGAAATGTCTATTTGCGTAACTATATTAGGGATTTTGATTTCCTTATGATTTTTTCAAAATTTTATTCGAAAATTTCGGGGTGTGGGGGTTCTGAACATTCGATTGCGTATAAAAACAGTAGGCTTCCAGTATTTACGGATTGTAATGTTTATACCCAAATTTCGTTCGAATCGGTCCATCCGTTCGTCAGTTATCGTCTCCACAGACTCACTGACACACACACACGCACACATAGACATCACTTCAAAAACTTTCGATTCGTTATCAGGGATGCTTGAAATGTGCTCTCCCATCGAAAATTCGAATTCGAATTTTTGAACCCTTCGCAATATTTTCCTTATACATTATTGTATATAAGGAAAGTAATAAGTGTTGTTGATTCGAATGATCAGAATTATAGCATGTTACCCTTCATTTTAGAACTCTTGAAAATATATTTGGACTGATTTTAAGTTTGACAATGCACCCCCTCGGGGGAGGGGTGTACATTGTACAGAGGGGACAATTTACCCCTCTCTGGGTGCTAATGCGATCACTAACACAATTATATCGCGGTTTTTCACTATAATAACGGAAACTGTTGTGTTTCGTGTTTATTCAGCCATGAATGACCCTTTTTTATGCATGACTAGCAGCATACCCGTTCTTCGTACGGAGTATATAATATAAAGAAATTTATAATTCGCAATCATGTGCAAATTCTGTTAAAATATTAAATTTATTGCTCATAAAGAGAAGTTTAAGAATATCTGTTCTTACTATGCAAAATTATCTTCACGGGCAGATCTGAAGAATAAAACATCCTGTCCCCTTTTGTAAGCAAATTTACAAGAAAAAAGGAATTGAATCAATATATGCCACCCCATACTACTTATATTGTCTCAGATTAGAAAATATGCCAGTGTGTTAGTAGAAGCTTACCCGTATTGCAATATGAGTCTCAAAAATATTGGCCAAAATAAAAGAGATGACGTAAAAAATTGAAAGTATCAAAAATCCCCGTAATCTTAATACCAGAAGGTCGTAATTGATTCGAATATATGCCAATATATATCAAAATATATGCCAATATACCTGTACTACTTATATTCTCATAGATTGGAAGATATACCCATGCATTTGAAGAAGATTACTCGTACAACGTACTATATATGAGTCTCAACAATTTTCGTCATAAATAAACAATGGCATAATAATTTGAAAATATCAATAATCCCTGAATCAACAGTCCCCAAAAATATCAATAATAATGATGTTTAAACCTGAAGACCGTAATTGATAATATCCAGTCAAAAATTCAATGTCAAAGAAATTTATTTTATATACATATTTTTACTATTCAAATCGGAAAAGATTTAATAAAAATCATATGCCGCATAACATATTGGATCCGTTGCTAAGCGACATGATATCAATTGCTTTAAATAAATTGATGGAAATCATATCATCTGAATAATGCAATCTCCATGGAAGGTTTGGCGACATGTTCGTCAATTTAGCCCTAACTTAAAAAATCGCCAAATTTATCGCCAAGTGGGACTGTAGAACTGATAGTCCCATTTTGCGACAAATTGACGAAACATCATCACAATACTATTCCCTAACAAAACACAATTAATTTCATTTATTAAGCGCGATTTTATCAATTTTTTAATATTTTTATGGATTTAGAAATATTTTTATCAATTTGGTGATATTAAAAAAAATTCCTTAAATGTGTTACTAAGTAGGATGGATGGACTGACCGACAAATGCTACAGAAACTTCATTTAAGTACATTATTCTAAAAAAAAAAATTAATTTCATTGATTTGTGTCATTTTTATCAATTTGGAGACATTTCCACTAATTTGGTAAAGTTTAAGAAAAGTTACCAAGTTATTAAGAGATATTCCTCTAAATTCGTAGCTCTGAATTTGCAGATCTGAAGAATAAAATATCCTGATCCCGTTTGTATATACTAAATGAAAACAGTAAAATTGTATTAGAAGATACATACACCCGTTCTACTCTTTTTCTGCTTCAACAATCGGCTAAATGAATTTATTGGGTAAGCACAATATATGAGTTTATTAGCGAAACACAATATATGAGCTTGAAACATCTTTGCTAAAATAAATGAAAGTGATGTACGCAGTCCGCAGTATATATAATTAAATGAACAATCAAACCGTTCATATATAAAATATATTTTTACACCAATTTATTTATTATACAAATAAAAAAAATAATAATAGATATTAACAACACATTTAATTTCATTCCGTTGCCGAGAAACATGATATAAGATAGAATCTTCCTCATAAAATGCGAAATTAAATTGCCATTTTGATTTCTTTATACTTTACATCGTTGAGTAAAATCTTGTGAGAGATGAACCATGGAGGAAGATTTTTCCATTTAAATTCATGTTTCAAACAATTTATGTTTTCCTATAGTGACTAATTAATGAAAAAAATCCTGCACCAAACTGGGAAATAAAGTTTTATTTCATTTTGGCGTTTTAAACAAACGATTTTCATCCTTTCCGTTTGGATAAACCACGGAGTTGGAGAGTAGATCTCCTTTGAAAAAGTTCCGTTTTTCATTAATATCTCGACAACCCCTGGACTTAGAAACTCGAAACTTGGACAAAATTTATGGGGGCATATTTTAAGGCTATCCACAAAATTTCATTAAATTCAGTTTCGCCGTTTTCCCGTGATGATGAGACAAACGAAAATTCCGTTTTTTACTAATATCTCGAGAATCACTCATCGTAGAAACTCAAAACTCAGGTTAAATTTTAAGTGGGCCTATTTCTAGGCTACCCACAAAATCTCATCAAATTCGGTTCAGCCGTTCTCCCGTGATGATGGGACAAACAGACAGACAGACAGACAGACAGACAGATTTTCAATTTTATTTATATAGATTACTAGCAGCATACCCGTTCTTCGTACGGAGTATATAATATAAAGAAACTTATAATTCGCAATCATGTGCAAATTCTGTTAAAATATTAAATTTATTGCTCATAAAGAGAAGTTTAAGAATATCTGTTCTCACTATGCAGAATTATCTTCACGGGCAGATCTGAAGAATAAAACATCCTGATCCCTTTTGTAAGCAAATTTACAACAAAAAAGGAATTGAATCATTATATGCAACCACGTACTACTTATATTGTCGTAGATTAGAAAATATGCCTGTGTGTTAGTAGAAGATTACCCGTATTGCAATATGAGTCTCAAAAATATTTGCCAGAATAAAGGAGATGACGTGATAAATTGAAAGTATCAATAATCCCCGTAATCTTTTACCAGAAGGTCGTAATTGATTCCAATATATGCCACTATATATCTAAGTATATGCCAATATACCTGTACTACTTATATTCTCGTAGATTAGAAGATATAATGCATTGGTAGAAGATTACGTACAACGTACTATATATGAGTTTCAACAATTTTCGTCATAAATAAACAATGGCATAATAACTTGAAAATATCAATAATCCCTGAATCAACAGTCCCCGAAAATATCAATGATAATAATGTTTAAACCTGAAGACCGTAATTGATATTATCCAGTCAAAAATGCAATGCCAATGAAATTTATCTTATATACATATCTTTATTATTCAAATCGCAAAAGATTTAATAAAAATCGTATAGAACATAACGCATTGGATCCGTTGCTAAGCGACATGATATCATTTGCTTAAAATAAATTGATGGAAATCATATCGTCTGAATAATGCTATCTCCATGGAAGGTTTTAGCGACATTTTGTCAATTTAGCGATAACTTAAAGAATCGCCAAATTTATCGCCAAGTGGGACTGTAGAACTCATAATCCCATTTTGCGACAAATTGACGGAACATCATCACAATACTATCCCCTAACAAAACATAATTAATTTCATTTATTAAGCGCAATTTTATCAATTCCATGATATTTTTATGGATTTACAAATATTTTTATCAATTTGGTGATATTAAAAAAATTTGTTAAATGTGTTACTAAATAGGATGGATGAACTGACCGACAAATGCTACCGAAACATCATTTCAATACTCTATTCTAAAAAAACAAATCGTTGATTTGCGTCATTTTTATAAATTTGGAAACATTTCCGCTAATTTGGTAAGGTTTAAGAAAAGTTACCAAGTTATTAAGAGATATTCCGCTAAACTCGTAGCTCTAAATTTGCAGATCTCAAGAATAAAATATCCTGATCCCGTTTGTATATACTAAATGAAAACACTAAAATTTTATTATAAGATACAGCCGTTCTACTTTTTTTCTGCTTCAACAATCGGCTAAATGAATTTATTGGATAAACACAATGTATGAGTTTATTAGTTAAACACAATATATGAGCGTTAAACCTCTTTGCTAAAATAAATGAAAGTGATGTACGCAGTCCGCAATTTATATAATTAAAAGAACAACCAAACCTTTCATTTAAAGGATATATTTTTACATCCATTTATTTATTATTCAAATACAAAACATAATAATAAATATTAACAACACATTTAATTTCATTCCGTTGCCGAGCAACATGATATAAGATAGAATCTTCCTCTTAAAATGCGAAATTAAATAGCCATTTTGATTTCTTTATACTTTTCATCGTTGAGTAATAGCTTATGGAAGATAACCATGGAGGTAGATTTTTCCATTTAAATTCATGTTTCAAACAATTCGTGTTTTCCGATAGTGACTATTTAATGCAAAAATCCTGCACCAAACTCGGAAATAAAGTTTTATTTCCTTTCGACGTTTTAAACAAACGATTTTGATCCTTTCCGTTTGAATAAACCACGGAGTTGGAGAGTATAAGTCATAAGAAAAAGTTCGGTTTTTTATTAATATCTCGACAACCCCTGGTCTTAGAAACTCGAAACTTGGACTAAATTTATGGGGGGCAATTTTAAGGCTATCCACAAAATTTCATTAAATTCGGTTCAGCCGTTTTTCTGTGATGATGAGACAAACGAAAATTTCGTTTTTTACTAATATCTCGAGAACCACTGGTAGTAGAAACTCCAAACATTGACTAAATTTTAAGTGGGGCTATTTCTAGGTGACCCACCAAATTTCATCAAATTCGGTTCAGCCGTTCTCTCGTGATGATGGGACAAACAGACAGACAGACAGACAGATTTTCATTTTTATTTATATAGATGTCAAATCTTGTCCAATGATACCATGTTAAGAAAATATAAGATTTCAAATGAGTTTTCGCTGAGATTTCAAAAAATATTTATCTGCTTCTAGGTATTTTGACAGCAATGCAGGATATAATATTTCATGAAAATCCATTAATATTGGTTGCAGCTATGGTGCACACAAAGCACAAAGAATCGACAACAGATAAACAAAAGGGACAGCACTCTAATATAGTCCAAACGTGTTCAAGAGGTCCTGAAATCTATATTTGTGTCAAAATCTCGAAATTGAAAATTTTTGTGAAAACAATACTTTCTCTATACTATATTTAATAGTACGGGAAAGTAATAATAGACGAAGTAATTTGATTCTATAGCGAAAGTCATGTTCTGGTCACATCAGAACTCTCCTCCAAATACACGAATGCAGTGAATCTTACTCAGATGACAATATTAATGTATTTAGTAATATTTCTGATGAAGTTGCTGATTTGTAATCAATCTTGCTGGCGTTTCATAAAAGCGATTTATTGATCAGAGAAGGCCAGAATCTAAACAGAGGGATAAATGTCAGTTCCGTATTGATTCTTTATTAATCTTCGAGACAAGAATTATTGGAGAGCGAAATTTTGGCCTTTTCTCTAGAAAGTTCCTCGTTTGTTTCAGATTTTTCTAAGCCAGGACGCTACGTGGTATAAGTAAAAGTGAATTATGTTTACGGGTGTGTTTTGAGAATATGATTTGGAGAGCAGGGAGATTGTACTTGGAGAATACGAGTTCCATTCCAAAAACTGGTCAAACTATCTCAATGTTTACGCGGAGTACTGGCTTGTAAAATCTGGGAGTTCGAAAGTCCTTCTCCTTCTTCAACTCAGACCGTCTTACCTACCCGAAAGTTTAAGGTATCTGCTCGTACGACCAGGAAGTGACATCCAATTTAGACCGGAAACCAGTGGGGGCATCTACAGGAACCGTATCATCCTTCCCCTACCACCTGCCTCTCGGAAGGACTGACGGACCCACATATTTAACGTGAGGACCGTTTTGGCAGAGCCTGGAATCGAACACGTGTCGTGTCCGAGTGCAACCCATACACGCTAACCACTGGGCTGCCCCACCTCAAGAAGTCCTGAAAGTTTTCCGGCCGGCGAAGGAGGGGCAGTCCCTGTGGATGTCATTCGCACTGCGTTCTAGTCTAAATTAGATGGCTAAAGAGCGCAATGTGTACCGCCGTTTGAGGTGCGGCGGGGCAAAGTTGTATGACGAAAAAGTGTTTAATGATTTGGAAGCTATAGACGAATATTATATTTCAAAGTGTATGGCTATTGGAAAAAATCGATATCGGCTCCAGTAAGATAATAATAGTAAATAATCCATAGTGCATCCATCGTTAGATAATAATAGTAAGTAATCCATAGTGGCTCCAGTAAGTAATCGATAGTGGCTCCATCGAAGGAGCTGACATGGTTTCGCATGAGTAACATTTTGTTTTGTGGGTAGTTTGCTTTCTTTAGGCATTTTCAAAACAGTTCAAAATATTTAAATATTGAAATTAGAACGACTTTACTCAAAAAACTAAAAACAATATCCAAAATTCAATTATATATCTTCGTAGAGCTTTTAAAGGGTCATAGATCATTTCTTATTATGCATAGCTTTTTAGTTTTTGAGGTATAAGAATTAAAAACTTGAATAAAGGAAAACTTATAATCTTTTTCAACAAGACGGTTTCTCAAAAACTACATCTTTGTAAAACCAATTATTAATATATACACTGGATTTTATACCGACAATTTTTCTGCCGAACTGTTTATATCTATGTTTCATAACTTAGAAGATATTTCGGGTGAAAATAAGCAAAGTGTGGCAATATCTTGCTAAAACAAAACTTTTTAGCTTTCTCGAAGAAAAAATATTCATAATATTAAAGTTGTGAGGCGAGGAGGCACCATATGCAGATTTTGAAGTTTAAAACGAAACAAAGCTCAGATTTTTAGTCTTTTATGATAGTCTTGACCCGGAAAGTTATGACCCCAATAAATACACGTCACGCAAATTGCAGGTGTGGTTGGGGCAAAATATCCTAGGGCCAAGACTTAAACCGAGCTTCACTGGAAACTGAAAGAGCCAATAATGCAAAGATACGATATCGCACTGAAGAGCACCCAATGAGAGCCAGGAGGGCGCACCTGAACCCCAGGCCAAATGATGCGACTGTAAGGAGGAAAGTCAACGAATATAAAACAATGATTATTCAAGAGTTGAAGGGAGAGTCATGATTTCAAGCAGTGTTATTCAGAGAGAGTCGTTATTCGTTTGAGTATTGAGAATGTTGTAGGAAAAGACGAAGTCTGAATCTAAATGTGAGAAAAAGAACAGGAAAGGGTGAAAGCCATGCTGAGCTACAGACCCCAAATACAGAGGTATATGCCACTCTTCATGTATGTTAGGTGAATTTTTGGTCTTTGGAAAAAGATTCAAATGACCTGGTCTCACACGGTGCCTTTCTCCTCCTTAAGCGTTTGTTAATAAATTCATATAATTTTAATTATAATAATGTAGAGGTTTGAATAAATGATAATTTATTTTAAAGGTTAAAATGAAGATTTTAATGTGTAATATTTTGATTTAATGATTATGTTAAGGAACTCGTGCAAAAAAGTAATGGTGGGTTTTGCGGACATGATAGCAATGTACAAATGTTGCGATTCACGGCCACTTTAATTAAGATTAATAATTTAATCCACAAAACTTATTTGAAAGTAAGCCTAATTTATTGTTCTTTCATCATAAGAGTAAAATATGTTTATATTTTTATGTATTAGGTTTTGAGAAAAGTTGACGCTTTTCGCCGATTTTAGCTAGAGATACCCTAACACTAGATGTTATCTATATAAATAAAAATGAAAATCTGTCTGTCTGTCTGTCTGTCTGTCTGTCTGTCTGTCTGTCTGTGTCACACCATCACGGGAGAACGGCTGAACCGAATTTGATGAAATTTTGTGGGTAGCCCAGAAATAGCCCCACTTAAAATTATATCCGTGTTTTGAGTTTCTACGACCAGTGGTTCTCGAGATATTAGTAAAAAACGAAATTTTCGTTTGTCTCATCATCACGGAAAAACGGCTGAACCGAATTTAATGAAATTTGGTGAATAGCCTTGAAATATCCCCCCATAAATTTTGTCCAAGTTTCGAGTTTCTAAGACCTGGGGTTGTCGAGATATTAATGAAAAACGGAACTTTTTCCTAGAAGTTATACTCCCTAACTCCGTGGTTTATCCAAACGAAAAGCTTGAAAATCGTTTGAAAGTGAATTAAAATTTAATCTCTGAGTTTGATGGGAGATTTTTTGCGTTAATTAGTCACTTTCTGAAAACATGAATTGTTTGAAACATGATTAAAAGGGGAAATCTATCTCCATGGTTCATGGTTTATTTAAAACAAGCTTTTATGGAACAATGAGAAGTATAGAGAAATCAAAATCGTTATTTAATTTCGCAGTTTATGTTATAAGACATGACATATTTAACATGTTATAAGATTCTATCTTATATCATGTTACTCAGAAACGCAATTAAATTAAATCTGTCTGTTAATTTTAATAATTATTTTTTCGATTTGAAAAATAAATAAATGGATATAAAAATATATTTTAGAAAAGAACGATTTGATTTTTCTTATAGCATTTTTGACTGGATAATATCAATTACGGTCTTCAGGTTTAAAAATTATTATTATTTATATTTTCGGGGATTATTGATTCAAGGATTATTGATATTTTCAAGTTATTATGCAATTATTTTATTATGACAAAAATTGTTTAAACTCATATATTGTATGTTGTACGAATCTTCTACAAATACACGTGTATATCTTTTAATCTACGAGAATATAAGTAGTACAGGTATATTGACATATGTTTTGATATATATTGGCATATATTGGAATCAATTACGACCTTCTGGTATAAAGAGTACGGATATTATTGATGTTTTCAATTTATTACGTCATCTCTTTTATTTTGGCAAATATTTTTTAAACGCATATTGTAATACGGGTAATCTTCTACTAACACATTGGCATATTTTCTGATCTGCGACAATATAATTAGTACGGGGTTGCATATATTCATTCAATTCCTATTTTTTCTTTTGTAAATTTGCTTACAAAAGGGGGCAGGATGATTTATTCTTCAGATCTGATCGTGAAGATAATTTTGCATAGTGAGAACATATATTCTTAAACTTCTCTTAAGGAGCAATAAATTTAATATTTTAACAGAATTTGCACATGATTGCGAACTTTAAGTTTCTTTAAATTATACACTCCGTACGAATAACGGGTGTGCTGTTAGTGGTTAATAAATTTTAACATTTTAGGAGAATATATCATGTTGCTCGGCATCGCAATTAAATTAAATGTGTTTGTTAATGTTTTTATTATTTTTTTTCGATTTAAATAATAAATAAATGGATATAAAAGTATATCTTATGAATGGACGGTTTGATTTTTCTTTTAATTATATTAATTGCTGACTGCGTACATCAATTTCATTTATTTTGGCAAAGAGTTTTCAAGCTTATATCGTATTTAGCTACTAAACTCATATATTGTGTTTAGCCAATAAATTCATATAGAAGATTGTTGAAACAGAAAAAGAGTAGAGCGGGTATATCTTCTAATACAATTGTAGTGTTTTCATTTAGTATATTGAAACGGGATAAGAATGTTTCATTCAGATCTGCAAATTCAAAGCTACGAATTTGGAGGGATATCGCTAATTTGACAACTTTTCTTAAACTTTGCCAAATTGACGGAAATGTCGCCAAATTGATATAAACGACACACAAACAGCTGCCATAAACCTTCGGGTTGGTCGTGTGGCTTGGGTCTTCTACATATCAATGAAATTTTTTTTTGTTTTGTTAGAAGAGATTACTGAAATGATGTTTGGTTAGCATTTATCTGTCAGACCAACCATCCTACTTAGTAATACATTTAGCGAATTTTTAAAATGTCACCAAATTGATAAAAATGTTTTCAAATCTATAAAAATATCTTGAAATTGATAAAATTGCGCTACATAAATGATATTATTTGTTTTTTGTTAGGGGATAGTATTGTGATGATGTTTCGTCAATTTGTCGCAAAGTGGAACTGTCAGTTCTACAGTCCCACTTGGCGATAAATTTGGCGATTTTTTAAAATGTCGCTAATTTGACGAAACTGTCGCCAAATGTTCCATAGAACTATAACTATTTAGACGATATTTTTTCTACCAATTTATTTGAAGCAAATGATATCATGTCGCTTAGCAACGGATTTAAATCCAATGTGTTTATGCGGCAGACGATTTTTATTAAATCCTTTCCGATTTGAATAATGAAGATATGTATATAAAATAAATTCCATTGCCATTTCATTTTGGACTGGATAATATCAATTATACTCTTCAGGTTTAAACATTATTATTATTGATATTTTCCGGAATTATTGATTTAGGGATTATTGATATTTTTAAGTTATTACGCCATTGTTTTATTGCGGCAAAAATTGCTGACACACGCATATTGTACGTTGTACGAGTAATCTTCTAGGAATGCACGGGTATATCTTCTAACCTACGAGAATATAAGTAGTACAGGTATATTGGCATATATTTTGATATATATTGGCATATATATTGGAATCAAGTACAGTCTTCTGGTATGAAGATTAAGGGGATTAATTATATATTCAATTTATTACGTCGTCTGTTGTATTTTACCAAAAAACATTTGTGACTCATATTGCAAAACGGGTAATCTTCTACTAATAATCGGACACTATAAGTAGTACGTGTATATCTTCCCATATAATTTTAGCACTTTAATTTTGACATATATTGGAATAAATGACTGTCTTCAGATTTAAAGATTACGGGTTTATTGGTATTTTCAATTTATACATGTAATCTACTAATACAGGTTATATTTTCTAATATTCGCGTATATAATTAGTACGGGTCCCATACAATTTTAACGCTTTTATTTTGCATATATTGATTCAATTCCATATTTTTTTTTATATTTGCTTACATAAGGGGTGCAAGATGTTTTATTCTTCAGATATGTCCATGAAGATAATTTTATATAGCGAGAACAGAGATTCTTAAACTTCTTTTTAGGAGCATTATATTAAATATTTTAACAGAATATTTTGATTAAACATGTCATTTAGTATACTATAAGAATTTGGGCATGATTATGAATTTCAAGTTTCTTTATATTATATACTCCGTACGAAGAACGGGTATGCTGCTAGTTCAAAATAAATTTAACTAGAATGTGGCTCAACTATACTTTCTAAAACCAGAATCCATTCTTAAATAAATTGTATATATATATAATTTTTCTGTTATTTTATTTATTTATTTATTTTTGGCAAATTTTGAAGCAGTAAATGAAAAATCTGTATTTTTGGTCTAAATGATTACAATTATAGCATGTTACCCTTCATTTTAAAGGGCTTGAAAAATATTTTGATTGATACCAAGTACGATGATGGATTCTACGGGGGGTAACTTTCCTCTCCGAGGGGAACTGATGGTGTCAAGAACCTAAAAATTGTATAGCTGCTATTTTTCACCAAGAATGATGATTGAAACTAGTTAGTTTCGTGATCATTGAGCAGTAAATAATCCTCTTTTGCATTATTACATCCAATTTTGTCACATGCTGCCGTGTTATGGAAATCTAAAATTTCGAATAAATTTCAAAGTTTTCGATCGAATTCAAGGAAATACTATCTAGCTTCAGATTTTCCAATAACAAAGCTGGTAAAGTTTTTGTGAAAACTTCTTAATATTGGTGTCAGCTATCGAGTGCGTAAAAGTAGACGACTGGCAGACGGACATCACTCTAAAATTAGTCAAAAAGTGATCAAGATGTCCTAAAACGTATATTGGAATTAAAATTTGAAAATCTCAAAATTTCGTGAGAGCAATTATTTCTCTGTACCATATTTTATATCATGAAAAAGTGAAAATCTTAGAGGGGCATTATATATTCAGATATAGATGCTAATGTGTGAAAAATCTCAGACTTGTAAGTGTAGTATATGTTGTGGATAAACAAACAGACAGACACACACACAAACAAGAAGATAGATTCCTCCTTTTATTATTAACACTTTACAACATAGTTGAAAAGTGTTTATGACGTTGTTCATTCTGTCTGTCTGTCTATCCGTTAGCAAGGTAACTGCTGTAAAAATGACTTTATCAAAATGAAATTTTAGTATGCTGTTCAGACGGTCTGTGAGACCTATGGGAATATAAATGAATAATATCACCCAATTAGTTTTGGATTGAACCCGGTTTGAAAAAATGAAATACATTGAACCCTATGGGACCTAATTTTTCAAACATTTTTTAAGCGAATTTGAAATTCACAAATTGCTTCAAAAGTTTTATGAAATATTCAAATTATCCCATAAAATATATGAAAAAATTTCAGCAAAATATATTCAGATGTTTTTTAAATAAAATTAGAATAATAATCACACCCTTTATATGGAGAGATCACTCGCCTATTATATGGAGAGATCACGTGACCCACTTCAAAATGAAATATGGCATCCATCTTGTCTCAAAATCGTGATGTTTAAAGTTCTTTTTAATTCATATTTAGTGTTGTGTCCGTCCTAAAACGCTTTATTTTTGCTTAAATTCTGTGCATCTACATATTAAAATAACGCAATTACAATATAGTTGAGTTTAAATGATCATCCAACTTTGATTATTTCTATAACGAAGCCTACTTTTTACTTATGGAAAATGTAAATACCGAAAGATTTAGAATGAGTTGTATAAGAATTGCTGTATTTCTTTAACGCAAAATTATTTAGCTCATGGAGTCTGCATAGCTGATATGAATGAGATATTCATTGATTTTAGAGAGAGAAAGGCGATTTTTTTCGATGAAGTTATAAGCATAGAGTTTAATTACTTGTAGCTCCATGGTCTTAATTTTTAAATAAAATAAATTATTATAGTATATTGATGGATGACATGAATGGGAATATATTTATGGATGAAATGCTGCTTTTATAGAGAGATCCAGTCGTGTTATTTTTCTTTGACGTCATTTGAATGAATTCCAGTTGTTTTCGATGAAGTTTTCAAATATAATAAATTATCGTAGTATTATGATAATGTTAAAAATATTACCAAGGAATGTATCGCATTTTAGAGATGTTTAAACCAGCCAATTTATATTTCAATGCCGTCATTTGAATGAACTTAATTTTTTTCGATGAAGGTTTAAGTCTTCATATATAATAAATTAATGTAGTATTGTGATAAGTTTTAAACTATTACCGTGGAATGTATTGCATGTTAGCGATGTTTAAATAAAATTGCATTGAAGTTGGAAAGTGTTTCGCAATCAATGCTTTAAGCATGATTGATCTTTCTTGTTAATATAGATAATGGTTAATTTATTACTTTGTTAAATACCTACAGAGTTTTAATCTTATTCCTGCTTACTCTTAGTATTTCTTTAAATAGAGAGCTATTTATCCAGAAATCCTGACACATTCTTGTCTATCTTGAGAACACGTCCATGAATCCATATAGTATACAGCAACAATGCACTAAGTGCATTGTTTTTCTAATGCATATCGTGTATTGTTATCCAGGAATATTTGTTTTCATCGTTTTTGAGGCACAGTGACTGCAATACAAAAGAGGACTGAAATGATGATTACTACCGATGGCTATTTGTCATTGTTTTGCGAATGAAAAGAAATATGAAGTACACTATTATTTCCATTATTAACATTCAAAGGATGCGTTTGATTGTTATGGATGAGGGTATTGTGAAAGATTTAATAACATTTTTAATGAAGTAGCTTATCTACAATTAACCTTGGTTGTATTTGACTTCCATAAGACTAGAGGGCTTCTTTTAGTAAAAGGGATATATGTATGTTTTGTATGGATTTGTTCTTACTCATTGATATGAAAAAAAGAATTCGAGGCGGCTCCAGTTCGATGAAGCAGATGTGTTTTCGTGTGAGTAACATTATGTAAAATAAAAGTTAATTTTTGTAATATCGAAAAAGGATCTTGACCCAAAACTTGACTATATACATTTAGACTTTCAAAGAGCTACAAATGCTTGCTCATTATTTATATTTATCTCTTTTAGTGTTCAAGACATAAGCATTACAAACCTGAGAAACAGACACTTTTTCATATTGACAAGATGATTAATCGAAAACTAAAAGAGCTTTATTTAAAAAAATGTATAGATTTTAATGTTAAATAGTCTAGCCTACATTTTTGTCATTCACTATTTATATCTGACTTTCATAGTTTACTATATATGTCGTGTGAAAGTTAAAAAGAGAAAAAAAATTACTCGGAGAGCTACTTTTTAAGTTTAAAAGATAAAAGTTAAAAATATTAAAATACTTGCAGTATACCCGTTCTTCGTACCGGAATTTATATTATAAAAATCTCAAAATTCACAATCATGTGCAAATTCCTATAATATTCTAAATGGTATTATTATTCAAAGTATTCTGTAAAATTATTTAAATTAATGCTCCTAGAAATAAGTTTAAGAATATCTGTTCTTGCTATACAAAATTATCTTCAGAGGAAGATATGAATAATAAAATATCCTTGCACCACTTGTAAACACATTTACAAAAAATATTAATTTAAATCAATATATGCCAAAATAAAAGCGCTAAAGTTGTATGGGAAGATATAGCCGTACTACTTATATTCTGCCTATCCGGTGGTTGAGCGGTCAGGGGTATGCGTTTCCGGCTGATCGCTGGATTGCTGGGTTGCGGGTTTGAATCCCGCCAGCCTGCATGGATGTCGTCATGTCGAGGTCAAGTCAGACTTCTGCCTTGCGGGGAGCCTCTATAAAGTGAAGCATAAAGTGAAGCTGCAAATCTCCTCCCCTTCTCCATGGGATACCCTGGGGGGCCTTGTGGACGTGGTGCGTCAAGCTCTCCTTCACCACGGGGGAATTAGTAACGAACGAACTTATATTCTCAAATATTAAAAGACATACCTGTATATTAGAAGATTACTCGTCTAAAATATATGAACTTCCTAAATGGTTGCCCAAAGTAACAGATAACAAACTAATTTGAAAATATAAATAATCCCCGTAATCTTTAAAACTGAAGACCGTAATGGATTCCAATATATATATCAAAATGAATGCGCTAAGATTATATACCCCTACTACATATATTCTCATAGATTAGAAGATATACCCGTGTATTAGTAGAAGACTACTCTTACTACAATATAAGAATTTCAAAAATATTTGCTAAAATAAAACAGATAGCGTAATAATTTGAAAATATCAATAATCCCTTAATCTTTAAACCCGAAGGCCAATATCAAAATGAAAGCGCTAAAATTGTTACTATTTATATTCTCACAGATTAGAAAGTATAACAATGTAATAGTAGATGATTACTGGTACTGCAAAATCGTTTTTCGTACGAAATCTATATAAATAAAATTGAAAATCTGTCTGTTAGTCTATGTGTTTGTCTCTTCATCAGGGAGAACGGATGAACCGAATTAAATGAAATTTTGTGGTTAGTCTTGAAATAATCCCACTTAAAATTTAGTCCAGGTTTCGAGTTTTTAAGATTAGGGGTTGTGGAGATATTAATGAAAATCCTTTCTTTCATAGGAGTACGCCTCCTTAATTAACTTGTTCCTCCAAACGAAAAAAGTTAGAAATCTTTGGTTTAAACCATGAAAGTGAATTAAAACTCTATCTCTGAGTTTCGTTGAAGTTTATTGTGCTAATCAGTCACTTTTGAAAATTTCGAAACATGAATTGAAATGGAAGCTATTACCATGGTATATTTTTCACAGGTTTACTCAACAATGAAAAGTCTTAAGAAGTCAATTTTACTTAATTATAAGCATTTTATGAGGAAGATTCTTTCTTATATCATGTTGCTCAGCAACGCAATTAAATCAAACGTATTTGTTAATTTTTATAATAATTTTTTCGATTTGAATAATAAGAAAATGGATATAAAAATATCTATATATATAAAGAAGAAACGTATGTATGTATGTATGTATGTATGTATGTATGATCCAACATCACGGGAGAACGGCTGAACCGAATTTGATGAAATTTCGTGGGCAGTCTTGATAGCCTGACTTAAAATTTAGTCTATGTTTCGAGTTTCTACAACCAAGCGTTCTTCGTCCAAACAGTTACCTTACACCTTTCTGGTAGGTCGGACGGTCTGGGTTTCAACAACATCAACATCAACCAAGCGTTCTTGAGATATTAGTGAAAAACAAAACTTTCGTTTGTCTCATCATAACGGGAGAACAGTTACACCGAATTTAATGATCTTTTGTGCGTAGCTTTGAAATAGCCTCCCATAAATTTAACACCTAGTTTTGAGTTTCTAAAACCAGGGGTTGTCGAGATATTAATGGAAACCGAAACATTTTAATAGGAGTTTTACTCTCGAACTCCATGATCCCCAACGAGAAAGGTTAGAAATCGCTGGTTTAAAACATGAAAGTTAATTAAATCCCTGAGTTTTGTGGGAGTTTATTGAACGTATGAGTTACTTTTGAAAATCGCAGGTTTGAAATATGAATTTAAATGGACACTTTATCACCATGGCTTATTTTTTACAGCCTTATTCAAAAAATTTTATTGATTTGAATAATAAATAAATGAATATAAATATATCTATCTATCTATCTATCTATATATATATATATATATATATATATATATATATGTATATATATATATATATATATATATATATATATGTATATATATATATGTATATATATATATATTTATATCTACAGATATAAAGGTAGAAGGTGCTTATATGGTGAGAAACAGTAATGAGATTATTCAGATTTTGAAAAATATACCAAATAGGCTTTATTATAAAAGTTTCGATTTTAGCGACTTGTTTAATGACATTGACATTGATAACTTATACAATATCGTAATGGATTTGTATGAAAGATACGATTTGCAGTCTTTTATAGCATTGAGTAAATACAGAGTATTAGTGACCTTGGTTTCGTCCATTTTAGCAGATATTTATCTAAACAAATTTGAAATGGGAACAGGTCTGCTGAACGAATTAGTGTATATACGTTACGTCGACGACATATTATTGGCTACGGAGGAAGAGAATTATGTTATGGATTTCAGTTTCTATCCTGATACATTGAGTTTGACAGAGACACTTCTCAAAACTCAGATGAAAGTATTGATTTTTTGGATCTAAATATCAAAAGTCTGGAGGACAAAACTATTTATGAAATATACAACAGGAGAGATGGATTCAATTTCAAGATTAATAGAGCAATACCATGGAGCTCAAATTTACACGAAAACGTATTTCGTAATATTATTGTGAATCTTCTCACAAGAAGCTATAAATTGAATAGTAGTATTGAGGATCGGGATAAATGCATTGGGAAATATATGAAAGACGTAATAGAACAGGGGTATCCACAGAAGTTCTTAACCGATGTTATTACTGGTTTTTTCAGAATAACTGTAACTGAGTGTTGCATGCGTTTTGGATACAAATCATAGTAGAGAATATAAAGTGAGTGGCGGAAGAAAGGTTGAGAGCTAAATGCACATTAATAGTGGAGTGCTATGACGATATTTCGGAGGTCAAGGACTTTGTGTTTTTAGGGTAGGTATCCTTATGGATATCATCGAAGAGAGTAAGTAATACGTGGGAATGAAGGTTTTGTGGTAATGGAGTAGGTATTGGTATTTGTGTCTGATTGTTTGTATCGGGGTTTATGCCTTTTTCCACTTTCGTATTGTTTTGTATTGTACTGTTTTGTAGTGTATATCTTCAAGTATATATCTTTATCAAATTGGTACCGGCCTCCGGGAGTGTTTGCCGCGGCTCTAAGCATGCTTTAACCGGGGAGTGGGGGTCACAATCCCCCCACGGCCACTTTGTGGTACTCGATTTAATCATTTCTCTTTGATCTATTTGGAAATTTCTCTCTCTCTCTCTATATATATATATAAAAAAAGAAGAAACGTATGTGTGTATGATGCAATGGATCTGATTGGCCAAAGAGTGGCCAATGAGATCCATTTTTTTTCTTACATAAAGCAATGCATTTACTTCTTTCACAGTAAAAGAAACAATGTATAAGATTCACTACCCTATATGTTCCGGTATTATTTTTATCAGAGTTTTGCATTGTAAATCCCGTGCAACGCCGGGTAATCGCTGCTAGTATCTTATAAATGAACGGATTGATTTTTTTTAATTATATTAATTATAGACTGCGTACATCACCTTCATTTATTTTGGCAAAGAGTTTTCAAACTTATTGTGTTTAGCCAATAAATTCGCATATTGCGTTTAGCCAATAAATTCATTTAGTCGATTGCTGAAACAGAATAAGAGTAGAACGGGTATATCATCTAATATAATTTAAGTGTTTTCATGTAGCATATACAAACGGGATCAGGATGTTTTATTCTTCAGAACTGCAAATTCAGATCTACGAATTTGACGGCATATCGCTAACTTGGAAACTTTTCTTAAACGCTGCCAAATTGACGAAATTGTCGCCAAATTGATAAAAACGACGCTAAATTAATGAAATGAATTTTGTTTTGTTCGAAGTACCGAGATGATGTTTCGGTAGCATTTGTCTGTCAGTCCAACTGTCCTACTTAATAACACATTTAGCGAATTTTTAAAATGTCACCAAATTGATAAAAACATTTGTAAATCCATAAAAATACCTTGAAATTGAAAAAAATTTCGCTAAATAAATGAAATTGTGTTTTTTAGGGATAGTATTATGATGATGTTTCGTAAATTTGTCGCCAAGTGGGAGTGTTAGTTCTACAGTCCCACTTGGCGATAAATTTGGCGATTTTTTAAAATGTTGCTAAATTGACGAAAATGTCGCCAAATTAATAAAACGACGTTAAATTCATCAAAATGTCACTGAAGAGATAAAAATTCAATATTTTGCATAATTAAGTACGATTTTCTCGATAACCTCAGTTGTTTTGTGAGAATAAAAAAAAAAAACTTTTTCAAAATTTGTTTACAAACTGGAAGAGGATGCTTTCAAATTTCAAGAGAATTCAGATCAAACTGCGAAGATTATTTTATATATCGAGTCCAGAGATTCTTATGCATTTTTAAAAATAATTTCGTTAAATATTTTAATAGAATATTTTGAACAACAAAGTCATTTGGAATACTATAAGAATGTACACATAATTGTGAATTTAAATTTTTTTTTACTTTCCTTATATATATAATGTATAAGGAAAGTATTGTAACGGGTCGAAAATTCGAATTCGAGTTTTCGACGGGAGAGCAAGTTTCAAGCATCCCTGATCACGAATTAAACATTTTTGAAGTGATGTCTGTGTGTGTGTGTGTGTGTGTGTGAAAGTATGTGTGTGTGTGTGTGTGTGTGCGCGCGCGCGCGTGTGTGTGTGTGTGTGTGTGTGTGTGTGTGTGTGTGTGTGGAGACGATAACTGACGAACGAATGGACCGATTTGAACGAAATTTGGTACAAAAATCACAATCCGTAAACACTGGAAATCTATTGTTTTTATATGCAATTGAATGTTCAGAAACCCCCTAAATTTTCGAGGAAAATTTTGAAAAAATCGTCAAAAAATCAAAATCACTAATAAAGTTACGCAAACAGGCATTTCTTATGTAAATTTTCATTAGAAAACGATTGACATAAATTTTAAAACGCTAACATGAACCGCTCTCGAGATATTGCACATTTGTCAAAAAAATTATCACAAATTCATATAAAATAAAAAAAAATTTTTCCTATTGAGAAACATGTTCACTTTTCATATGTAATACCATGCGATAAATTTGGTGACATCATTTTCGTGGAACTAGCTAGTTCTATTCATGCAAAAAGATACTTTGAATAATACTTTTGTATTTAAATGCCAATAGTTATTTATCTGCTGTAAGAATAACTTATTTCTCGCTTCTTAACTTATTCTTCCCATAACGCTTGGCGATATTTTGGCGACGAATATGGAGGAATGTCGCCAACTTGGCGACATTTATAATTGTTGTTAAATTAACAAAAATCTCGCCAAATGAATAAAAATGACGCCAAATCAATGAAAATGACGACTAATTGAAGGAAATACAATATTTTGGAAATAATATAAATATCTACTATAAAAATAACATTTTTTTAACTGCAAATGTAGTAAATCCATTGCATTATATAAAGAAAGTCATGTGTTGCCCACATCAGATTTTTTTATATACTTCGTACGAAGAGCGTGTATGCTGCTAGTATATAATATAAAGAAGCATACAATTCACAATCATGTGCAAATTCCTAAACTATTTATTCAACATATTCAATTAAAATATTTAAATTAATGCTTTTAAAATGAAGTTTAAGAATCATTGTTCTCTCTGTATAAAATTTATCTTCACAGACTGATCTGAAGAATAAAACAGACTGGTCTTGTTTGTAAACAAATTTACAAAACATTTGGAATTAAATTATTATATGACAAAATGAAAGCGCTAAAATGTATGGGAAGATACAAACACCTATATTCTCGTAGATTAGATTTACTTGTATACTGATAGAAAAATACCAATACTACAATATATGAGTTTCAACCGTTTTTGCTAAAATAAAACAGAAGACTTAATAAATTGAAAATATCAGTAATCTCAGTAATTTTTAAACCTGAAGACCGTAATTGATATAATCTATAAGTCAAAATTGCAATTTCCATAAAATGTATTTTATATACATTTTCTTGTTATTTAAATCGGAAAGAGATTTAATAAAATTCATCTGCAGCATAAACGCATTGAATTAAAATGCTTTGCTAAGTGACATATCATTTTCATCAAATAAACTTAAGGGAAAAATATCGTTTGCTTAATGCTATGTCTACGGAAGGTTTTACTGTACGTTTTTAATTCATTTCTAGACAACTCCTGGTTCTATGAACTCGAAACATGGACTATATTTTAAGTGGGGCTATTCCAAGGCTACCTACAAAATTTCATGAAATTCGGTTTAGCCATTCTCCCGTGATTATGAGACGAACACATAGATAGACAGACAGAAAGACAGATAGACAGAAAGACAGCTAGACAGAAAGACAGAAAGACAGATGTTCAATGTTACTTATATAGATAGAAATTATTTTTATATATTCATCATTTGGACGCTATATCCAACAAGATTATTTACATTTTATCTATTAGGTTCGGAGGTATAAACGTCCAAAGTGTTTACATTTTTCGTAATGCTCCTTTCCTTTAAGAGAAAACCCAATCATAGATCTTATTGACATCAAAAATTGATGGTGTCCTAGACTATTTTCCCAACATAGATATGTATACGTACACTGCATAATATTTGATGTGTTGAACCATATCCACCTATATTTAGATAGAGGTGACTATGGTTGAACGTATGATTTTCCTATAATTGAACAGAATTTGATATTTCTGAAAGAGATGGAATAGGTAGATGGAGATTTATTCTAGAATAATAGTGGTAATATAAATAGTCTTGTCATGAAAAGTTACGAATACAGTAAACTAATCAGTATCATTTTAACGCGTGAGTTAACTGCCAAATTTCATGAAATTTCGTTCGTTTATTTTTTTTTATATAGCATAAATACATACATTGCACACATGGTCAAAATATACGGACAGATATATAGACATACAATGGCAAACACAAAAAGTGGACTGAAAAAAGTTTCAAAAAGTGGATCCGTATTCTACAGTATTAAACATGTGTAAATCAGTCGAAAATTCTATTTGCAATTTTCAACCCCATTCTACGACACTCCTTGTAAATTATGTTAGGATGCATTGGGGGGAAATTAAAAAAAATGATGTAGGCAGTACATGACTTTCTGGACACACTCAACCTCATTGCTGTTTTCCCTTCCAGATGGCATTGAATTGACTTAAATTGTACATGCAACAGATACACATATTTGAAGTTAAATAATTATTTTATAGTTCCTATTCGGCTAACCATTCCATTTAGTTAATTTTAAAGTAGTGAAAACATTCCAGATCGAAGAAAGACGCCAATGTTAAATTTTACCTAACGCTGATATGAATAAGAGGCAAAAACAGGACCTATACAAAACAATAATTTTTATCATTCATAAAACATATGGCGCTCAATAATACTCTTCACAGTCGTCTTCATCATCACTCATATATTCTTGATCTTCAAACCGTATCATCTTCGGAGCATTATCCCACATGAACATTCTGGGATCGTAAGGTTGGCAACCACATATGCAGCATCTGAAACAGTGGTAAGTAACTAAACCTCTGCAATCTGGGCATTTCTCTTGATCGCCCGAAGAAAGAGTTTCGTACTCAGCCATCTTGCAACGGGTGCAGAGGCGTTGCTGATCTGTCTGTTGCTTGTTCCCATTCATGTTCAAACGTGTCTTGAAGGGATGTTTGGCCTTCCTGGCATCGCCCTTACCTACCATCATCATTGGCGTTTGTCTGGGTCCTTTTCGATTTGGAGGAAGACTGTACAAAACCATTTTCCTTGGTAGTTTTCTAGAAAAAAAATATTAGGAGTGTAAGTATTCACTCGATTGTCTGATATGCTCAACTTTCATATTGTTGAAGTCCATTTATGTCATAACTAGCAGATATGCTCGGCGCTGCTTGTTATCAAAATGTGCAAATTATAGTAGTATTCTAAATAATATTAATCTTCAGAAATTATTAATATATCAAATTTAACTCCCTTAAAACATGAATAGGAATTTCTGTTATCGCCATGCAAAGTTATACGGACTGGCAAATCTGAAGAATAAGATATTCTGTTCTCGTTCGTAAGCAATTGTAATCAAAGATTGTAAGTTTGGTAAATTTACGTCCAAAATCAAACGTTAAAATAACAGCAAAAGTTGTTATACCTGTTCTATTTTTATTATGTCACAAATTGCAATAGTAGTTTAAACATAATTGGAAATACATGAATTTGAAAAAAAATTGCCTAGATAAAAAGCAGATGGTTTAAAAAATTGAAAGTATCAATAATTTCTGGAATATTATACATCAAAACCGAAGTTGTTATGACGCACACACGCACAATCAATATATTACTGCTCATTTATAAAATTTATTCCTCTGTGATATTTTTTATTTAAATAGCATGGATTGAATCAAAATCGTCTAATGTATAAAATTCCGTTGCTGAGCAACATGATGCAGTTTTCTTCAACTAAAGTTTCAGAAAACAATACTAATAGGCTGAATTTTACTCATTTCTTCGAAATGTTTTTATTAATATTTCGACCGACAACCGCTGAGTTTACTAATTATAGACGGGGTTACTCTTTCTACAAAAGAGAATAACCATAGGCAACAGACGAACAAACATATTTTCAATCATATATAAACAGGTAAACTTTACTATGACGTGAATCTAGAGTTGCCAAATGCTGAAGGTCGAAAGAGGGTTTCCAGATTTGAGAATTTATCTCCAATTTGGCGACTTTTTGAAGATTCTAAAAACACGTCGAAATAACCAGTATTCATCGAAATATGAAATATTTCTAGAACTTTTTATAGAGCGGGTGTATAAAAGAAGTCACTCCTCAGGTTGGGAGCAGTAGACGAGATACGAGCTACACTGAACTGTGACTTACATCAATGTTTTGAGAATAGTAGAAGCTGTTTTGTGAAATGTGATAAGACATTAGTTTGAAATAGTATCAGTCGTTTTGTGAAATTAGTGGAGCATTTATTTAAGTGCTGTTTTACTATATATTGTTCATGTTTACGCTGTGCTTGTGAATACACGTGTTAGCTATGCAGGAATTTGGACTTATTTTTGTATTCTGAGACCACACCCACGATTACAGATGATTCTTCGAACAGTATCAAATATATTTTTCTTCCCACTCTATAGAAACGTGATATTTAGTTTACTACTAAACTTAATTAAAGGAAATGTTGCACCATTCGCAATAAATGTTGGAAATGTCCTCCACTCACATCCAGAAACTCTAAAACACAACGCTCCAGTTTCATCCTTTACATGGCTATGCAAAATTTGCCTGGTTCTTTATTCTTCCAACCCAAAATGTATTCAGGAATTCGCGCTGATTTATCTTTATCGACATTGTTATACAATAATGTTTCACAGTATTCATGCTCCGTAACGGTATATTCAGCCGTCCTGAACAATGTTAAACAACCCAAAGGAATACGAAACCGAATAGAAATAGCGTGTTTGAGCCATCTAGGGGGAGGGGGGGGGGTTGTCACAATAATTCATCGTGTAATCAGGAATATCGCTGCTGCATATTTCTTAAGGAACAATGTCACTTGAGAAATAAACATCCTGCTTCTATGTAGAGGGAAAATGAAATTATTGTTAGTTCTTTGGCGACACTACCTAGCGAAACACTTTAAAAAGAAAGTAAAAAAATCTGATGTGGGCAGCACATAACTTTCCTTATATATTGCAACGAATTTACTATTTTTACAGTAAAAAGAAATATGTTATTCCTAGATACTTGGATTCTTTCCAAGATATTGAAGTTTCATCAATTAGTCGTCATTTCCATTGATTTAGCGTCATTTTCATCCATTTGTTGAGATTTTCGTTAATTTGGTAACATTTAAAAAAGTCGCCAAGTTGGCGATATTCCGCCAAATTCGTCGCCAAAATCTTCCCAAGCATTATGGACGTAGAAGCAAGTTGTTCTTATAGCAGATAAATGACTATCGGTGTTCAAATACAAAAGTATTACTCAGAGTGTCTTTTCTCATGAATGGAATGAGCTAGATACACGAGATTTAAAGTTCCACGAGTCACCAAATATATCGCATGATATTACACATGAAAAGTGAACATGTTTCTCAACAGTTAATATTTTTTTTTAATTTATTGGATTTTTTGATAAATTTATTTGGAAAATGTACAATATCTCTAGAACGGCTCATGCTAAAGTTATAAAGGTTGCATCAATCATTTTCTAAGGAAAAATTACATTAGAAATGTGTCTATTTGCGTAACATTATTAAAGGTTTTGATTTTTTGATGATTTTTTTTCAAAATTTCACTCAAAAATTTAGAGGATTCTGAACATTTGATTGTGTTTAAAAACAATAGGCTTCCAGGATTCATGGATTGTAAGTTTTGTACCAAATTTAATTCGAATTGCTCCATTCGTTCGTGAGATGTTGTCTCCACAGACTCACTGACACACACACACACACATGCACACACACACACACACATGCACAGAGATCACCTCAAAAATGTTCGATTCGTGATCAGGAATGCTTGAAACGTGTTCTCCCGTCGAAAACTCGAATTCGAATTTTCTATCTCGTCACAATACTTTCCTTTTATATTATACTATGTATATAAGGAAAGTAATAAGAATAGCATTGTACTAAAATTGCTGAATGTCTTCCCTTTATTTCATCCCATACCACATAACTTCAAAAAAGGGCTCGAATTAAGATTTTAAAACTGGCAACAAATATTGTTTTGAACATTTTTGCAAGTTCTTGGAATAACCTATTTAACTCACGGCAGTCTGAAGAACCGGGAATGATTTCCAAATTTTAGCTCCAAATTATCCGCTAAAATATTTTCAGTAGTTTCGGTATGTCCAATATTTTCACTTTCTCATACTATAGAATAAAGTACAGAGAAGGTATTCTTTCCACGGAAATGTTCGATTTTGAAGCCAATATATTTTTTAGGACTTCCTGAAAATATTTTGATTATTTCCAGAGTGATGTCCGTCTATCGTCTGTCTGTGTTCTTTGTGTGTGCGATAGCTGAAACATTATTTTTTTTTCCAATGGCCAGTACTAGACTCTGTGTCGACTTACGTCGGTTGCCCTATGTACGGCCGAAATCGTGAACCATTTTGCCGTCCTAGGACGTTGCCCAGGCGCACCAGAGGGGGCGGAACATACTGCGCCCAAAACACACAACATCCATGTCTTACGTAGGACTCGAACCCACAACGTAGCGACCGATCGATCGCTGGAAACGCTCGCCTTGACCGTTCGGTCACCACGTCGACTTAAATGAGCCAAAAGCACACGGTGTTCCCAGGTGGTCACCCACCCAAGTACTATCCGCGCCCTATGCTGGTTAACTTCGGTGATCTAACGGGAACCGGTGTTTTCAGCACGGTAGAGCCGTTGGCTTTCGATAGCTGAAACAAATATTGATGAATTTTCATGAAACTTTATATCCGGCTTTGTTAACATAAAATCTAGAACTAGATAGAATTTCTTGAAATTGGAGTGAAAACATCGAAATTTATTTGAATTTTTATATTGTATTAATATGGCAGCATAGGACAAAATATGACATAACTGTGCATAAAGAGCTTATTTATGGTTTAATTATTCTAAAAGTAAACAATTTCAATAATTGTAGAAAATATATCCGCTATACAAGTTTTATCTGTGTCGGTCTTAGCCCCTCTGAAGTGTGTGTTACTCCTCCTGAGGTTACATTGAGAAATTGGGTCTCAATCGAATAATTTTTTTCAAGTCTTTTAGAATGGAGTGTATCATACTATATTTAGGATCATTTGGACCAAAAATAAAAATATTTCACATTTTTTCTTGCAAAATTTGAAAAAAGAAAAATTACTAGCTACGTAAAAATAGAATCTGGTATGGAAAAGAATCACATTCCAGTTAACTGGAATTATGTTCAGAGATGTTTTTCTTAACATTTTACAACAAAGTTAAAAAGTGTTTATGACTTTGTTCATTCTGTCTGTCTGTCAGCACGATAACTGCCGTAAAAATGTATCAAAATGAATTTTTAGTATGTTGTTCCGACGGTCTGTGGGACCTACGGAAATATAAATGAATAATATCACCAAATTAGTTTTGGATTGAACCCGGGTTGAAAAAATGAAATGCATTGAATCATATGGGACCTAATTTTATGGGATTTTATGGGACCTAATTTTATGGGTCCCATAATAGGAACTAACCATATGAGACCTAATTAATACATATGGGACCTAACATTTTTTAAGCGAATTTGAAATTCACAAATTGCTTCGAAAGTTTTAGGAAATATTCAAATTATCCCATAAAATAAATAAAAAAAATTTCAGCAAAATATATTCAGTAGTTTTTTTAAATAAAAATTAAAATAATAATTACACCCTTTATATAAAGAGATCACGTGACCCACTTCAAAATAAAATATGACATCCATCTTGCCTCAAAATCGTGATTTTGAGACAAGATGCTCTTTTTAATTCATATTTAGCGTTGTATCCGTCCTAAAACCGCTTTATTTTTGCTTAAATTCTGTGCATTTACATTCTGAAAAAACGCAATTACAATAAATTTTGAGTTTTAATGATCATCAAACGTTGATTATTTTTACAACGAAGCCTAATTTTTACTCTTGGAGAATGTAAACGCTAAAAGATGTAGAATGAGTTGTATAAGAATTGCTGCATTTTTAATGCAAAATTATTTAGCTCATGAAGCCTGCAATATAGCTGATATGAATGAAGCATTCATTGATTTTATATAGAGAAGAAGACGATTTTTTCGTTGAAGTTTTAAGCATAGAGTTAAATTACTTGTACCTCCATGGTTTTAAGTTTTAAATAAAATAAATATTGTAGTTTTGCGATGAATGAAAGGAATAGAAAAAAGTGTATGAATGAAATGCTGCTTTTATAATATTTCGATGACGTCATTTGAATGAAATTCATTTGTTTTCGATGAAGTTTTCAAATATAATAAATTATTGCAGTATTATGATCATTTTAAAAATATTAACGTAGGATGTATCGCATTTTAGAGATCTTTAAACCAGGCAATTTATATTTCAATGATGTCATTTGAATAAAGTTCATTTTTTTCGATAAAGTTTTAATTTTTCAAATATAATAAATGAATGAACTATTGTGATATTTTTAAAAATAGTACCGATGAATGTATAGAATTTTAGAGATGTTTAAATAAAATTGCATTGACGTTGTAGAGTGTTTCATATTCAATGTTTTATGCATGATTGAGTTTTCCTGTTAAATCTATTTTTGGGATAATTTCGGCTTCCTTTCTGCAATATTCAGCTACTTATCGTCTGCCGAAGCGTTATTTTTGTTTATATATATATATATATATATATATATATATATATATATATATATATATATATATATATATATATATATATACAGGGTGTCCTAAAAACATTGACTTCGGCTTTTATTTCTTAAATATTGGCCTTAGACATATAAAATATATTACAAAGTTGCGTAAAAAAAGGTGTAGAATTTTATGAAATCGAAATTTTTTTTCAGGGGATTAAATTGAAAGAAATACAAAATGCAAATTTTTATACGGCTCTCGTACAAAAACATTTCCAATGAGTAAAATGTGTCTCATACACGAATAAGGTGATGTACAAAATTTCAGAATTTATCATAAAAAGTCCCAGAGATATGTTTAAACGAAGTTGGTGACGGATGAATCACACATTAAAATGTAAATTTTTACAGCAAGAGTGCACATGACGCAACGCAGAAATGCATCATAGGCAAATAATATCTGCCCCTTATCCTTAATGGATCTTTGGTATGGATGGAAAACATTTTGAACAATAGATACTTTTGTACCAATAAATAGCAAAATTGTTATTTATTTATGTAATCATTGTTTTCTTTCGCAATTTGTGTATGACCCCTGAAACGCGATCTGCCAACATTATTTTTCCCTTCTGAGAACCCATGCCGATGCATCGAAAAATGGTTTAAGTCAGCATTTTTGTCTTCCATCACCTTATTAGTGTATGCGACACATTTTACTCATTGGAAATATTTTTGTACGGGGCAGTATAAAAATTTAAATTTTGTTTTGTATTTCTTAAAATTTAATTCCCTTGAAAATTTCAATTGATTTCATAAAATTCTGTACCTTTTTTTACGCAACTTTGTAATTTATTACATATGTCTAACATCAATATTTAAGGAATAAAATCCGAGGTCAATGTTTTCGGGACACCCTGTATATATATATATATATATATATATATATATATATATATATATATATATATATATATATATATATATATATATATATATCATTATAATTATTAGAAACCTTACTTCCCACTAAGGACAGCTGATCCCCCTGAAACTTTCAGAAGCATGCTTGCAAATGTTTTACAGTGTATGATTTATTTGCACAAGCTTATTTTTTAGAGAAAATCCATAGAAATAAATATGATTATTTTAGCTATGATATGAGAGTTAAAGAAGCCATTTAAAGAAAACCAAGTGTACCTCCGTTGCATTGGAAGTTGTTCGTTTATTTGTCTCTTTTGCTTTGAAACGCCCTTCTTCATTTTGGCCCAGTGGTCATGTAATTTGTCGTGTTTTATAATCATTTCTCTCCAGAAGTCATCTGCAATTACCATTGCTAACACACAGAATCTAAGGATGTAATCTAGAAATAAGGAGAAATTTAATAAGGTAAGATTTATGAAAGCTAAGAATGAATATCCCCGCTCCGTTATATATATATATATATATATGTTACAGATAAAGTTCGAAAGCCGTTAATGTGCACATTACCTAGCTAATCTGCAGATTAACTGATTTGCTCCGTTAACGTGCGGAATCAGGAATTTTTTGCGTTTTACCTAGCTAATGTGCACATTAACTGCCTCCGTATTGTTAAAGTTCAAAAGTTTGTTTCTCTCATTTCCTTTCCCTACTCTTTCCCCCCTCCCTCAACTTTTTGTTTGGTTTCGCCAGCGTCTTGTCGTCGCCGGTTGTTTTTATTTCTCAAAATTTGCGTCGGCTGCCATTGCGTAGCATAGTTAATTCTATTTTCAAATTCGTTTCTGCCTGTTAGTGCGTGAATTCGTGTCGTGATTTTTTTTAAAGCAGATAAATATAGCTCCTAGTATCTCAAGCAAGCACCGAATTGGTGAGTAAAATGAAGAAAAGATTCTTCGCAAACCTCTTTAGCGATGATTCAAAATATAATGGTGTTTTAATGACAAAACGAAAGTATGATTCCATAATTGTAGATATAGAGCAAATAAAAGTTTCTAAGAAGAAAGAATCATCTCGAGATTATGGAATAATTCAAAGGTATGATGTGTTGACTGTACAAGGCTGTTAAAAACCCATTGAATCGTTGTGAGATGCGCGAGAAAGTGTGAAAAAGTTTATCCATGCCGAAGAATTGTTTGGCATATTGTATTTTATTCATTTGTCAATTGGCCACGGTGGAAGAGACAGAATGATCAAGCAATTACGTTCACTTTATAAAAACATAGTCCAAGCCGAAATAAAAATGTTTTTGGATTTATGTGAACCTTGTCAACAAATAAGTGCCAAAAAAGGGATTGTTGTAAAGCCGATTATTTCATCGCATTTCAATAACAGATGTCAGGTGGATCTCGTCGATTACCAATCTCAACCAAATGGAAAGTTTAAGTTTCTTATCGTATACCAAGACCACTTAACAAAATTTGTTGTATTGAAGGCGCTCACATCAAAACGGGCGGATGAAGTAGCCTATAATTTGCTTGATATTTTTCTCCGTTTTGGCGCTCCAAGTATTTTGCATTCTGATAACGAACGAAAGATCCAGCAAAGATCTTATTTTCACTTTAACGAGTGCCTAGTAGGTAATTTGCAGATTATCTAGTTAATTTGAGAAATGAAACAATTTGCGGCACTTTAACGGATCACCCTAGTTAATCTGCACATTAGCTAGATAATCTGTAGAATAACTAATTTCTGCACTTTATCGGTAACACATATATATATATCAAAAAAGTCCAAGAGATATGTTTAAAGAAAGTTGGTGAGGGATTAATCACAAATTAAAATGCAAATGTTTACAGCAAGAGTGCAAATGATGTAAGAGCGCAAACGTTTACAGCAAGAGTGCAAATGACGTAAGAGTGCAAACGTTTACAGCAAGAGTGCAAATGACGTGGTGAAAGAAGAAGGGTTCATGCCATATGGTAATACAAATTTTCTTATATTCATTTTTTCATCTTTTGATGCCTGTATTCCGAGTTTGTGCATTTAAAGTAATGTACTATTGCTCAATTGAAACAGGCATTTGTTTGGGTTAATTAGAATTAAATACTCAGACCTGAAGATGAATTTAATTCTGATTAATCATCGAATTTGGACCGGTGCTGTTTTTTTCTCTTATCGGCATTATGGTCGTGGGTTTGCTTCCACGGTGATATTAATATTACTTGAATTTTTCATTATTACATTTATATATATATATATATATATATATATATATATATATATATATATATATATATATATTAATATATATATATATATATATATATATATATATATATATATGTATATATGTATATATATATATATATATATATATATATATATATATATATGTATATATATATATATATATATATATATATATATATATATATATATATATATATATATATATATATGTATATATATATATATATATATATATATATATATATATATGTATATATATATATATATATATAATTTACAAATATAAAGTATTCTGAGATAGCTACATGAAAAAAATTTTCTCATACGTAAAATATGCAATATTTTGCTGTGGGTTTTTGCTGATCGGTAATTAATGGTATTAAGGACATTCCATGTATAAGTATCGGCTTCCGGGAGTGTCGCCATGGCATAAAGCATTGCTTAACCGGAGAGTGGGGGTCACAACTCCCCCCGGCCACTTGTGATACTTTTCGTTTTTCACTTTCATCTTTTGCTTTTCTGTACTTAGGTATTCTTTTTGGAATATATATATATATATATATATATATATATATATATATATATATATATATATATATATATATATTCTAAATTTTATATATATATATATATAAAATTCTCATATTCTCCCCTTATTATCTTATTTTAGCCGTACTTCTTCATTCTCCTGCAATTATATTTTCATCTTTTTATCTCGAAGCTTTAACAGTTGAATAACTCATTTTATTGCTTTTGCGCAGTACTGTTTTTATTACTCTCTTTGGCAACAGCAAATCACATCTTTTCATTTTGGCATATGGCAACGATGATCCAGTCATATTTTGCTCGTCATGGTTGCACTGAAGAGGTGCGTTTTGAGGTATTTATGTTTCCTTTATTGTTCCAATCTTTATGCTTGTCGTCCATATAACACAAGTTTATAGATAAAATCTATCTTGTGTTTCAGAAACAAGCATTTTTGTGTTCATTTCGAAAAGATATATGGACCCGATGAGAATTTTTTCGAAATGAACTTTTCGTAAGCCTAATCTCGTAAGCCTAAATCTCCTCCATGTGCAAGCTTTTTTGCTTGATTTTTTTGTTTTCTTATTTGCATTCCTCATTTTTGAAATTTGTTGATTGTCTTTGTCCTTATGACTTGCATTATGTTTTATTATTTCCTCTTTTTGTCTTAATTTCTTTGTATTTGTAGAAAATTTTGGAATAGTGTATTATGAGTTACTACATACATTCTAACTTTGGATTTAATAATTTATTTTTATATATATATATATATATGTATATACAAATATTTGACTATAATTTTACATATAAGTTAATAATATATAATATTATATTTATAATTTAATAATATATATACTAGCAGTATACCTGTTCCTCGTACGGTATATATAATATCAATGATTTAAGTTATCAAGATTGATGATTTCAAAAATATAGGTGGATAATCTTGTGAATAATGTGAATACCATGTAATAATGTGAATCCATGTGAATAATCTTAGCGAAATGTAATCTTTGATAACAAGTTTTGATACTTGATTTTGACTATACAAGGTAATAGGTTTGAAATCTTCCCGGAACATATAGGACTTATGAAATATACTGTGTTTCTTGTCAAATGAGAAAATAGAAAACAGTAATGTTTAATAAGATACACTTTAAAAATACAATGAGCAATCGCAGTACGTTTAAATAGATTATAACATTTAAAAGATAAAGAAATATTTAAATTAATTTCAATGTTGAGATAAAAATTAAGATGAACTTCAAGATAATTACATAAATATACACTTCAAGATAATTACATAAATATACAATTCAAGATAATTACATAAATACACACTTTAAGATAATTGCATAAATATACACTTCAAGATAATTATATTAGTTGTAAATATTGTCAATATATTTGAATAAATATGGGAAATCGTATTACTTTGAAAATGTTGGAAATTTGCCGAGATAGGCTTTTCTCTGTAAATTTTAAATGAAAACACTATTTTTAGATACAGAAAATCAGATTTTAACCACGTAATGTTTTAAAATAAATAATTTGCCATGGAGGTATAAGCTGTGGTGAAATTTCAAACGCAGTGCATTATGGTATATGGGGGTATGTAGTGAATTATGATATTACGGATAACTTGACAGAAACATATATAATGCAGTGGACTTACAATGAAGTTAAAAAGATTATTTGATTATTTTTAAATTAAGAGTTCCCTAATTATGAGTATATTAATTATGAGGATAATTATGAGTATGTAATTATGAGTATATAATTATATAATTATGAGTAATGTATGAGTATGTAATTATGAATAGTTTTGAGTATATATTTATGAGTATATATAATAAATATTTTTTCATAGTTATAGAGTAGAGTACAGAATATAGTGAGATAAAAATAAAGTGAAAAGGAAATTATTTTGAATACTTAAGGATGCTCTTTATTGTTTCAGTTCTACATTGCATTAAGCTAATAATTTATTTTTACAAAATTGATAGTTTAAATAAATGTTTTAGGCCTTTCGCTATAGACATGCATACAATGCAGGGTGATTTATATTATCCAAGCGCCACCTGAATCATTGTCTCAAACAATATTGGCGTTTTCATAAGATGAAGTTAATATTCCTTACTTTTGCCTCCAAGGGAATTATCGTACTATAAAGCCACGGAATACAGTTAGAGGGGCTATAAAACTCGGTTAAAATTCGAATTTCAAAAGCAGTGCATTATGGTATATGTCGGTATGTGGTGCATTAGGTTGTTATAGATAAATTGACAGCAGACATACATATACAGGGTGTTCCAAGAACACTGATCTCGGCTTTTATTCCTTAAATATTTATCTTAGAAATTTATATATATAAAGAAGAAAAGTATGTATGCATGTATGTATGTATGTATGTATGTATGATCCAACATCACGGGAGAACGGCTGATTATAATTTGATTAAATTTGGTGGGTAGTCTTAAAATAGCCCCACTTAAAATGTAGTCCATATTTCGAGTTTCTACTACCAGTGGTTCTCGATATATTAGTGAAAAATAAAACATCCGTTTGTCTCATCATCACGGGAGAACGGCTAAACTGATTTTAATCAAATTTAGTGGGTAGCTTTGAAATAGCCCCCCATAAATTTAGTCCAAGTTTCGAGTTTATAAGACCAGGGGTTATCGAGATATTAATGGTAAACGAAACTTTCTCCTAGGAGTTTTACTCTCTAACTCCATGATTTCCAACGAAAAAGATTGGAAATCTTTGGTTTTAACGAGAAAGTCAATTAAATCTCTGAGTTTTGTGGGAGTTTATTGGACGTATTAGTCACTTTTGAAAATCACAGGTTTGAAATATAATCTTAAATGGAAACTCTATCATCATGGTTCATTTTTCACAGGCTTACTCAACAACGAAAAGTATTAAGAAATCAAAATGGTTATTTAATTATCAGTAATTTATGAGGAATATTCTTTCTTATATCATCTATATATATAAGGAAGAAAAGTATGTATGTATGTATAATCCAACATGACGGGAGAACGGCTGAACCGAATTTGATGAAATTTGGTGGGTAGTCTCAAAATAGCTCCACTTAAAATTTAGTCTACGTTTCCAGTTTCTACAACCAGTGGTTCTTGAGATATTACTGAAAAACAAAACTTCCGTCTGTCTCATCATCACGGAATAGTCTGTTTCTCTATGTAAAATCAATGCATATTTCATTTATATCATCTATATTGCAGATTCCTGAGCAAAATAAGTTTGCATTAAAGAAATTCAGCAATTCTTATACGACTCATCTTACAGCCTAATCAGTTTACATTCTCCATAAGTAAAAATTAGGTTTCGCTGTAGAAATAATTAAATTTGATGTTCATTTAAACTAAAATATATTGTAATTATGTTGTTTCAGAATACAGATGCACAGAAATTAAGCAAAAATATAGCGGCTTTAATACGGATGCAACACTAAATTTAAAGTAAAAAGAACTTAAAAATTACAATTGTGGCACAATATGGATGGTATTGATCATTTAAATTCAAATATAATGTATTTGCGATGTTTCAGAATACAGATGCACAGAAATAGAGCAAAAAGTAAAGTGGTTTTGGAACGGATACGGCACTAAATATAAATTAAAAATAATTTTAAAAATCACGATTTCGACACTAGAGGGATGCCATATTTTATTTTGAAGTGAGTCACGTGATCTCTTCATGTAAAGGTTTTAATTATAATTTTAACTGTTATTTAAAAAAGCTACTGAATATATTTTGCTAAACACTTTTTTATATATTTCATGGGATAATTTGAATATATCCTAACATTTTCGAAGCAATTTGTGAATTTTAATTTCGCTTAAAAAATATTTGAAAAATTAGATCCCATAGGGTTCAATGTATTTCATTTTTTCAACCCGGATTCAATCCAAAACTAATTGAGTGATATTTTTCATTTATATTCCCATAGGTCCCACAGACTGTCTAAACAACATACTAAAATTTCATTTTGATAAAGTCATTTTTACGGCAGTTATCGTTCTAACGGACAGACAGACTGACTGACAGAATGGGCAAAGTCATAAATAATTTTCAACTATATTGTAAAGTGTTAAAAATGGTTATTTAATTATCAGCATTTTATGAGGAAGATTCTTTCTTATGTAGCTCTGAGTTATATAATTAAATGAATTTACATCTTTCACAGTGAAAAAACAATGTATAAGAATCACGGCCCTATATGTTCCGGTGTAATTTTTATCACAGTTTTGCATGGCAAATCCCGAGCAGCACCGATTAATTGCTGCTAGTATATAATAAATTACAAAGTTGCTTTAAAAAAGGTACAGAATTTTATGAAATCGGTAAAAATATTCAGGGGATTAAATTTGAAGAAATACAAAATTGAAATTTTTATACGGTCCCTGTATAAAAACATTTCCAATGAGTAAAATATGCCCCATACACTAATAAGGTGATGTACAATATTTTAGCATTTTATCATTTAAAATCCCAACGATATGTTAAAACAAAGTTGGTGAGGGATTAATCATAAATTAAAATGTAAATGTTTACAGCAAAACTGTAAATGACGCAACGCAGAAATGCATCACAGGCAAATAATATCTGCCTCTTACCTTTAATGGATCTTTGGCATGGATGGAAAACATTTTGAACAAGCTTTTTAAAAGCTGTGTAAAGTTATTATGTCTAAACATTGTAGATACTTTTGTACCAATAAATAGCAAAATTATTATTTATTTATGTAATCATTGCTTTCTTTCGTTATTTGTTGTTGTTGAGACCCAGACCGTCCGACCTACCAGAAAGGTGTAAGGTAACTGTTTGGACGGCCCGGAAGTGCCACCCAATTTGGACCGGAACCCAGTGGGGGAGGCATCCACAGGGACCGTACCCTCCTTCCCCTACCACCAACCTCTCGAAAGGACTTACGGACCCACATGTTTAACGTCATCGTACTCCGCGTGAACACGGCGGCAGTTTTGGCAGTGGCTGGAATCGAACCCGGGACTACCGAGTGCAACTCCAGCGCGCTAACCAATGGGCTACCGCGCCCCTTTCGTTATTTGTGTATGATCTCTGAAACGGGATCTGCCGACATGATTTTTCCCCTCTGAGATCCCATATCGATGCATCAAAAAGTGGTTTAAGTCAGCATTTTTGTCTTTTCACTTCTCTGGGACATTTTATGATAAAATGCTGAAATTTTGTACATCCTCTATCAGTGTATGGAGCACATTTTCAGGAGACTCATTGGAAATGTTTTTGTACGGGTGACGTATAAAAATTTAAATTTTGCATTTTTAAAAATTTAATTTCCTTGAAAATTTTAATCGATTTCATAAAATTCTGTACCTTTTTTTACTCAACTTTGTAATTTATTATATATGTTTATGATCAAGATTTAAGAAATAAAAGCCGAGGTCAATGTTTTTGGGACACCCTGTATATTGTGGTGGATTTACCATACTATAAAGCCCCGGAATTGAGTTACAGAGGCTATAAAAATCGGTTAAAATTCGAATTTCAAACGCAGTGCATTATGGTATATAGCGGTATGTGGTGAATTAGGATATTACGGATAACTTAACAACATAGACATATAGTATATATTGTGGTAGATTTATCATACTATAAAACCACGGAATGAAGTTACAGAGGCGATAGAAGAACTTGGTTAGAAATCGGCGGTGACTTCAGTCACATTTAGTTAAAATGGAAAAATTAGAAATTAGTTAAAATTCGAATTTCAAAAACAGTGCATTATGGTATATGGCGGTATGTGATGAATTATAATACTAGGGATAAATTGGCAACATATATACTATGACATATTTATATTACATATATACTGTGGTGGATTTGACATATATACTGTGGTGGATTTACTGTACTATAAAGGCACGGAATGGAGTTAGAGCTGCTATAAAACTCTGTTAAAATTCGAATTTCAAACGCAGTGCATTGTGGTATATGGCAATTTGTAATGACTTATGATACTATGGATAATTTGACACCAGGGACATATATACTGTGGTGGATTTACCATACTATAAAGCCACGGACTGGAGTTAGAGAGGCTATAAAATTCGGTAAAAATTTGAATTTCAAAAACAGTGCATTATGGTATGTGGCGGTATGTGATGAATTATGGTACTATGTATAACTTGACACCAGAGACATATATACTGTGGTGGATTTATCATACTATAAAACTACAGAATAGAGTTAGAGAGGTTATAAAACTCGGTTAAAATTCGAATTTCAAACGCAGGGCATTATGGTATATAGCGGTATGTGGTGAATTAGGATATTACGGATAACTTGACAACAGAGACATATAGTATTGTGGCGGGAAGGATGTTACCAGGCCCGAACCAGGGACCTGGCGCTTACAAGACCGAAATTATAAGCATAGAGCAAAAGCTAGCTTCCGTTCTGTTCTTATAATTCGGGTACAGGTTCCAAGCATCTTTTGATCAGATGTCTTTGCTGCCGCACACTCCTGCACCTGACGAGGAGCCCTTGTCGCATTTCGGCGAGGAGGGGGCCGCCTCGAAAACCCCCGCGTGTCCCCGTCTGAGTATCGGTTGAGGGCTGAAGGCGTGTCGCCACCGGCGTGACGTCAATCGTGGTCAACCAGGAATGGTGTGGCAAGGTCTCTGACTCCGTATGGTGCTGCCATCTCGTGTTGAGAGGTGAGATCGTTGGAGAGGAAGGTTGCGTGTTTCAAACGCCCAGTCATCATTGCAGCGATTGAGAGTCACCAGGCCCGAACTCGGGACCTAGTGCTTACAAGACCGACATTATCAGCATAGAGCAAAAGCTAGCTTCCGCTCCGTTCTTATAATTCGGGTACAGGTTCCAAGCATCTTTTGATCAGATGTCTTTGCTGCCGCAGTATATAATGTGGTAGATTTATCATACTATAAAGCCATGGAATGGAGTTAAAGGCGATAGAACTTGGTTAAAAATTGGCGGTGGCTTCAGTCAGATGTAGTTAAAATGGTTTGCATGAATTAAATTTTGTAAAACAGACCTTCATTAAAGTTCAATAATTTTTATTAGATTTTTTCAGACCCATTTGTTTCGTTTAAAGGTTTTAAAAAACGCTACAAATTACTCGCTATTTGTTTATAGTGTTTTTGGTTTTTGCTTCGATTTCATCTGGATACTCCTACCAAAGTCTTTATGCAAAAATATCAACTTCTTTTACTAACTCGTTTTTCGGTATATAAATTAAACTTATACAGTATATCTGACAATATTTCACATTCAAATTAATCTGTAAACTTGCCTGAAGACACATAACTACATATTTGGATAAATATACATGTATGTCCATCTATTCTATTCGAGCCTGACTAAAGATTAAAAATATTTAGAATCCTTAAGTTCATTTAACCTTCCAATGGCTTATGCAACAATATTTCACCAAGGAGGAAGCAAACAGACTGAGCTTCAATACTAGTGACATTTTAAATATTACAGCTTCCCTACTCATTAGAATACCCATGTTAAAATGCCAAAATTTCGAAATTACACCCACGATACTTAGAAGACCAAGAGTTCGATCCAAATTCCAATTACATACACTCGTAGGGTTTTCAAAGTGGTACAAATATTTGCTTATCCATAGCTTTTAATTTTTGAGATATAGGGGTTACAATCGTAAAAAACGAAACATTTTCAATCTTCTTCAAATTAACAAGACGATTACTCGAAAACTATAAGGGCTTCTTTTTTAAATAAATACGTATATATTTAGAAACTAATTTACCTAACGCATATTTTTGTCGTTTACTATTTATATCTATCTTTTATAATTTCCATGATATTTCGAGTAAAAGTAAAAAAAGCACTTGCTCAAACGAATACTTTTTAACTTTCCCTGCAATACATGGTAATGTATAGGAAAAGTATTGGAATCATGCCGAAAATCGCAACTCGAGTTTTCGACGGATCTACACGTTTCGAGACCTCTAGAATACGAAGACACTATTTTTTGCTTGACGTCTGTGTGTGTGTCTGTCGGGCTGTGTGTCTGTGCAATGTATGTATGCACTTTAACACAGAAACTAATGGATCGATTTTCATAAAATTTGGTAGGTAAGTCACTTGGGTGTGACTCGGGTGCTGATTAGTTTTTAGTACGTTTTGGGATAAAAGAACGCGCCTCTTGCGAAATGGCCCTCAAAAATTGCCTATAACAATTCTAGCTGAAAAACTAACGGACCGAATTTCACAAGATTCGATAGATAAGTCGCTTGTGGGTCACCCTGGTGCTAATTGGATTTTGGTACAATTCGGAAAAAAATAACCTGCTTTTTTTCAAAATAGCCTGCAAAAATCGTCAAATTCTAAAATAAAAAACTACGTATGCTCAAATATATCCATTAAATACTCGTTTTATACGTAATTATTAACGAAGAAAAGAATAAGACCAACCCCATTACACTAGGACTAGCCTTTCTCGATATAGTTTAGTTTTTTCGTATTTTCTCTACACAGTCTTTGAAAATAAGTCCAGTTGCCAAATAAGAACGGAAATTGAATTAAAAATGAATTTAATTTAATTAAAATAAAGAGAACATGGATATAATTCTGCAGAGAAAGTCATGTGCTGTCCACATCAGATTTTTTAACTTTTCTCGAAAACATAAATTCAAAATATTAATATATTACAACCATATTTCGGATTTTTTCAATAAAATAAGAAAATTTATTTACATTTATGTATATATTAAGTTTGGAGGTATAAACGTTCAAATGGTTTGCATTTTTCGCAACGCTTCGATTTTCAACAAAGAAATAACGATAAATATATTTAATTCACATTAAAAGAAGAAGAATATCATAAAAATTTGATAATTATATCTTTGTGTCGCTGCAGCATTATCAAAGTTCCATCTCATATCATTTGACACAAACCAATGACAATAAACCCTTGACAATTCAAAACAATGACCAATAATAACCAATAATCATCAACAATGGTTAACTTGTTATAACAGTAAACGTGATGACAACAAGAAAAAGTAAAGGAATAATGAGAAACATTACTTTGAAAAGCTCAGTTTTCAGTAGTTTTCTTTCTACTTGTATTCTACTGATTTGAGTATCCTTTTACTTTCCCTGCAATACACGGTAATGTATAGGGAAAGTATTGGAATCATACCGAAAATCACAACTCGAGTTTTTGATGAATCTACATGTTGCGAGACATCTGGAATACGATAAAACTATTTTTAGCGTAACGTCTGTCTGTGTGTCCATCTGCGTGTCTCTGTGTATGTCTGTCCAATGTATGTATCCACTCTAACTCAAAAACTACTGGAACGAATTTCACAAAATTTGGTGAGTAAGTCACTTGGGTATGACTCTGGTGCTGATTAGTTTTGGGTACAATTCGGGATAAAAGAACCTGTCTTTTTTACAAAATGGCCGGCAAAAATTGCCTGTATCCACACTAGCTGAATAACTAATTTACCAAATTTCACAAATTTCGGTAGATAAGTAGCTTGGGGGTTACCTTGGTGCTGATTAGATTTTAGTACGATTCGGAAAAAATAGCCTGCCTGTTTTTGCGAAATGGCCTGCAAAAATCTACAAAATCTGAAGTAAAAAACTAAGTATGCTCAAATATATCCATTAAATGCTTGTTTTATTCGTAATTTTTAATGACAGAAAGATTAAGACCAACACCAATACACTAGGACTAACCGTTCTCGAGATATTTTAGTTTTATCGTATTTTCTCTAATCCACCGTTGAGAATATGTCCAATTACCAAATGAGAACGAAAATTGAATTTAAAGTGAATTAAATTTAATTAAAATAATGAGAATGTCCATATAAGTCTGCAGGGAAATTTATGTGCTGCCCACATCAGATTTTTACTTTCCCCGCAATAAATGGTAATGTATAGGGGATGCCAAAAATCGCAAGTCGAGTTCTCGAAGGATCTACACGTTTAGAGACCTCTAGAATACGAAAAAACTATTTTTAGCATGACGACTGTGTGTGTGTGTGTGTGTGTGTGTGTGTGTGTGTGTGTGTATGTGTGTGTGTGTGTGTGTGTCTGTCTGCTTGTGCAATGTATGTATCCACTCTAACTCAAAAACTGATGGATCGAATTTCATAAAATTTGGTGGGTAAGTTACTTGGGTGCGGCGTTGGTGCTGATTAGTTTTTGGTACGATTCGGAAAAAAAGAACCCGCCTTTTTTTGCGAAATGGCCCGCAAAAATTGCATGTATCCACTGCAGTTGAAAATCTAATTGACCAAATTTCACAAAATTCAGTACATTAGTCACATGTAGGTTACCCTGGTGCTGATTAGATTTTGGTAGGATTTGAAAAAAAATAACATGCCTTTTTTTGCAAAATGGACATAAAAATTGTCAAAATCTAAAATAAAAAACTACGTGTAGTCAAATATATCCATTAAATGCTTGCTTATTACGAAATCTTTAATAAAGAAAATAATAAGATCATCCTCATTACACTAGGATTAGCCGTTCTCGAGATATTTTAGTTTTTTCGTATTTTCTCTATGCCATCTTTGAAAATAAGTCCAGTTACCAAATGAAAACGAAAATTGAATTAAAAGTGAATTAAATTTAATTAAAATAAAGAGAACGTGAATATAAGTCTGCAGTGAAAGTCCTGTGCTGCCCACATCCAATTTTTACTTTCGTTTCCAGACATACCCCATGGTAGCTATAAAAAATTATTTCTCTAACTTTCATTGTAGCCGAGATTCAGTGGACTGAAAACAGATCCCTAAACCCAAAACAAATGTATTGTAAAAAATTCTTCCAAGTTAAGGAAAACATCAGCCATAAAAGAAATGAAATACCATGCTTTGGCGCCAAGAACGATTCCATTCAGGTGGGAATTTCCATGAACGTTTTTCACTTATAACTAAAATTAGCAAAACACAGAAAGGAAATGGGAAGAGGTTACATATATCTCGATGTACTGCAGAATTTTGGTTTTCACTACAAAAAAAAAAATTAAAAAAAAAATTAAAATACTTTAGTGTAGCCGCACTGCAAACTGAAGAAATTTTAATCACACTTCAATAAGTAATGCGGAAGAGCGCCAATGTATATGGAACCTTTTTACTTTCCCTGCAATACATGGTAATGTATAGGGAAAGAATTGGAATCATGTCGAAAATCGCAACTCGAGTTTTCGACGGATCTACACGTTTCGAGACCTCTAGAATACGAAAAAAAAAAACATTTTTAGCGTGACGTCTGTGTGTGCGTCTCTCTGCCTGTGTGTCTGTCTGTGCAGATTTTGTATCCACTTTAACTAAAAAACTAATTGACCGAATTTCATAAAATTTGGTTGGTAAGTTACTTGTGAGCGATTCTGGTGCTGATTCGTCTTGGGTACGGTTAGGGATAAAAGAACCCGCCTTTTTTGCGAAATGGCCCGCAAACGTTTGTATCCACTCTAGCTGAAAACTAATGGACCGAATTCCACAAAATTCAGTAGATAAATGACTTGTGGAACATTCTGGTGCTGATTAGATTTTGGTATGATTCGGAAAAAATAACCTGCCTTTTTTTGCAAAATGGTCCACAAAAAAAATGAAAATCCAAAATAAAAAACTACGTATGCTCAAATATATCCATGAAATGTTTGTTTAATACGTTATTTTTAACGAAGAAAAGAATAAGACCAACCCCATTACACTAAGACCAGCCCCATTACACTAAGACCAACCGTTCTCGAGATATTTTAGTTTTTTCGTATTTTCTCTACGCCACCTTTGAAAAGAAGTCCAGTTTTCAAATGAGAACAAAAATTGAATTAAAAGTGAATTAAATGTAATTAAAATAAAGAGAACGTGAATATAAGTCTGCAGGAAAAGTCATGTGCTGCCCACATCAGATTTTTTTATTTCTTTTTCGGTATTTTGCTTATTCTAGTTATAAGTGGAAAGATTTAATGGAAATTCGTTGATAGAACTTCTATCTGGATGGAATCGCACTTGTCGACAAAAATATATTGTTTATTTTCTTGTTTTGCCTGACGATCTTGATTCCACATCATTTTCGTTAATTCAGAATCATTTTTGAAATTTTTATGATATTTTCGTCAATCTGGGACTAAATATCGGCAATTTGGCGATATTTCGTCAAATTAGTCGCTAAATTCTTCAAATATATCGCCACATGTTGCAGACAAACGGTTAGGAGACCTTTTCTTATCTATAAATGACAATTGGCGAATTATTAGGTGTCAAATTACAAAACATTTACCCAAAGCATATTTTCTCGTGAATAGGGCGGACTATACCCACAAGAATGCAGTAAACAAATTTATCGCATTCTGTTACATATGAAAAGTGAACATATTTTACAATAGTTTATAGTTTTTAAATTTACAGCTTTACAGCTTTAAAACCCTCATCGGGGAATACACTGACTGTGAGACATTTGACAAGAAAATGAAAAATCTTATGTGGGCATCACATGACCTTCCCTGCAGACTTATATCCACGTTCTCTTTATTTTAATAAAATTTATTTCACTTTTATTCCATCTTCGTTCTCATTCGGTAACCGAGTTATTTTCAAAAGTGGCGAAGAGAAAGTATGAAAAACTAAAATATCTCCAGAACGGCTAGGTCTAGTGTAATGGTGTTGGTCTTATTCTTTTCGTCCTTGAAAATTACGTATTAAACGGGCATTTGATGGATATATCTGAGTATACCTAGTTCTTTAGTTTAGATTTTGGCGAATTTTGCGGGCCATTTTGCAAAAAAATGCAGGTTATTTTTTTTCGAATCGTACCAAAATCTAATCAGTACCAGGGTAACCCAAAAGTGACTTATCCACCGAATTTTGTGAAGTTCGGTCCATTAGTTTTTCAGTTAGAGTGGATACAGGATTTTGCGGGCCATTTCGCGAAAAAGGCGAGTTCTTTTATCCCGAATCGTACCCAAAACAAATCAGCACCAGACTCGCTCACAAGTAACTTACCTACCAAATTTACTGAAATTCGGTCCATTAGTTTTTTAGTTAGAGTGGATACAAAATATGCACAGACAGACAGACAGACACACAGACAGACACACAGACACACAGACACACAGACACACACACAGATGTCACGCTAAAAATGGTTTTTTCGTATTCTACAGGTCTCGAAACGTGTAGATCCGTCGAAAACTCGAGTTGCGATTTTCGGCATGATTCCAATACATTCCCTATACATTACCATGTATTGCAGGGAAAGTAAAAATCTGATGTGGGCAGCACATGACTTTCCCTGCAGACTTATATCCACGTTCTCTTTATTTTAATTAAATTTATTTCACTTTTAATTCAATTTTCATTCTTATTCGGTAACCGGACTTATTTTCAAAGGTGGCGTAGAGAAAATAAGAAAAACTAAAATATCTCGAGAACGGCTAGTCCTAGTGTAATGGGGTTGGTCTTATTCTTTTCGTCGTTAAAAATTACGTATTAAACGAGCATTTAATAGATATATTTGTGTGTACCTAGCTCTTTAGTTTAGATTTTGACGATTTTTGCGGGCCATTTTGGAGAAAAAGGCAGGTTATTTTTTTCCGAATCGTACCAAAATCTAATCAGCACCAGGGTAACCCACAAGTGACTCAACTGTCGAATTTTGTGAAATTCGGACTATTAGTTTTTCAGTTAGAGTGGATACAAGCTTTTGCGGGCCATTTCTATAAAAAAGGCGGGTTCTTTTATTCCGGATCGTACCCAAAACTAATCAGCACCAGATTTTCCCACAAGTGACTTACCTACGAAATTTTATGAAATTTGGTCCATTAGTTTTTTAGTTAGAGTGGATACAATATCTGCACAGACAGACACACAGACAGACACACAGACAGACACACAGACAGACACACAGACTGACACACAGACAGACACACAGACAGACACACAGACACACACACACAGACGTCACACTAAAAATAGTTTTTTCGTATTCTGGAGGTCATCAAATGTGTATACCCGTCGAAAACTCGAGTTGCGATTTTCGGCATGATTCCAATACTTTCCCTATACATTACCATGTATTGCAGGGAAAGTAAAAATCTGATGTGGGCAGCACATGACTTCCCCTGCAGACTTATATTCACGTTCTCTTTATTTTAATTACATTTAATTCACTTTTAATTCAATTTTCGTTCTCATTTCATAACTGGACTTATTTTCAAAGGTGGCGTAGAGAAAATACGAAAAACTCATATATCTCGAGAACGGCTAGTCCTAGTGTAATGGGGTTGGTCTTATTCTTTTCTTCGCTAAAAATTACGTATTAAACGAGCATTTTATGGATATATTTGAGCATACGTAGTTTTTTATTTTAGATTTTGGTGATTTTTGCGGGCCATTTTGCAAAAAAAGGCAGGTTATTTTTTTCTGAATCGTACCAAAATCTAATCAGCACCAGGGTGACCTATACGTAACTCATCTACCGAATTTTGTGAAATTCGGTCCATTAGTTTTTCAGCTACAGTGCATACAAGCTTTTGCGAGCCATTTCACAAAAAAGACGGGTTCTTTTATTCCGAATCGTACCCAAAACTAATCAGCACCAGCCCCGCCCACAAGTGACTTACCTGCAAAATTTTGTGAAATTCGGTCCATTAGTTTTTTAGTTAGAGTGGATACAAAATCTCAAAAGACAGACACACAGACAGACACACAGACAGACACACAGACACACAGACAGACACACACACAGACGTCACGCTAAAAATGGTTTTTTCGTATTCTAGAGGTCTCGAAACGTGTAGATCCGTCGAAAACTCGAGTTGCGATTTTTGGCATGATTCCAATACTTTCCCTATACATTACCATGTATTGCAGGGAAAGTAAAAATATGATGTGGGCAGCACATGACTTTCCCTGCAGACTTATATTCACGTTCTATTTATTTAAATTAAATGTAATTAATTTTTAATTCAATATTCGTTCTCATTTGAAAACTGGACTTATTTTCAAATATGGTGTAGGAAAAATACGAAAAACTAAAATATCTCAAGAACGGCTAGTCCTAGTGTAACGGGGTTGGTCTTATTCGTTTCTTCGCTAAAAATTACGTATTAAACAAGCATTTAATGGCTATATTTGAGCATACGTAGTTCGTAAGTTTAGATTTTGATGATTTTTGCGGGCCATTTTGCAAAAAAAGGCAGATTATTTTCTTTCAAATTATACCAAAATCTAATCAGCACCAGGGTGGCGTACAAGCGACTTATCTACCAAATTTTGTGAAATTTGGTCCATTAGTTTTTCAGTTAGAGTGGATACAAGCTTTTGCGGGCCATTTCGCAAAAAAAGGCGGGTTCTTTTAACCTGAGTCATACCCAAAACTAATCAGCACCAGATTCGTGCACAAGTGACTTACCTACCAAATTTTATGAAACTCGGTCAATTAGTTTTATAGTTAGAGTGGATACAAAATCTGCACAGACAGACACACAGACAGACACAGAGACACACAGACAGACAGACACACAGACACACAGACACACAGACACACACACAGACGTCACGCTAAAAATAGTTTTTTCGTATTCTAGAGGTCTCGAAACGTGTAGATCCGTCGAAAACTGGAGTTGTGATTTTCGACATGATTCCAATACTTTCCCTATACATTACCATGTATTGCAGGGAAAGTAAAAATGCTTGTATTGTATGAGAAAGAAACTTTGTAAAATACTTGACTACTGTGACTTTGGAACTAATGCGAAAAGGCAACATTTTGTATGAATACGTGATAACACTTGTAACATATAAATACTTGTGACATATAAACACTTGTGACAAATAAGCACTTGTAACATATAAATACGTGTGACATATAAGCACTTGTGAAAATAAATACTTGTAAAATATAAAAACTTGCGACAAATAAGCACTTGTGATATATAAACACTTGTGACAAATAAACACTTGCAAAATATAAACACTTCTGACAAATAAGCACTTGTGACATATAAGCCCTTGTGACAAATAAACACTTGTAACATATGAATACTTGTGGCATGTAAACACTTGTGACAAATAAGCACATGTAGCATATAAATATTTGTGATATATTAAGAATTCTGACAAATAAACCCTTGTAATATATAAATGCGCGTGATATATAAACACTTGTGTCGAATAGACAGTAGTAAAATGTAAACACTTGTGACAAATAAGCAGTTGTAACATATAAACACTTGTGACAAATAAACACTTGTAAAATATAAACACTTCTGACAAATAAGCACTTGTAACATATAAACACTTGTGACAAATAAACACTTGTAAACTATGAAAACTTTTGACATATAAACACTTGTGAAAAATAAGCACTTGTAACATATAAATACTTGTGACATATAAACACTTGTGACAAATAAACACTTGTAACATATAAATACTTGTGACATATAAACACTTGTGACAAATAAACACTTGTAACATATAAATACTTGTGACATATAAACACTTGGGACAAATAAGCACTTGTAACATATAAACACTTATGACATATAAACACTTGTGACAAATAAGCACTCGTGTACCTACTAATATTTCTGACATATAAACACTTCTGACAAATAAACACTTGTAAAATGTAAACACTTTTAACATTTAAGCACTTATGAAATATAAATGCTTATGAAAATAATTAAAAATATATTGGATGGATTAGTATTGAAAAATTTTGTTTGAATAATGTACAATACCCCGGCAACGGTTTAAGCTAGCATTCTAAAGTTAACGTAACTCGTTTTGTAATAAAAAGTTACGTAAGGAATGTTCATATACGTAACATTATTAAAGGTTCAGAATTTGAGGGTCTTACTGATATTCAATTGCGTTCAAAATCAATAGGAGTCCAGTAGTTACCGATTGCAATATTTGTACCTAATTTCGTTTGAAATGATATTCATACATTTCTATTCGTACATTATCTACCTAATTCTATTTGCACATTTTATATCTACAGACTGACGAACATACACAGATAGACATCACTTAAAAACGTTCAATTTGAGTTCAGGGATGCTTGAAACATGCTCTTCTGTCGAAATCTCGAATTTGAATATTCGACTCCACAAATCTTTCTGTGTACATTATACTATGTATATGGGGAACGTAACATTAAAATGATGGGAAACGGAACAGAATGTTCTCAACAGCTCCAACTTTACATAAGAATTTCTAATTTTCTACACACAAATTAGGTTTATTTATTATTAGTCAATAAACATGGCATTGCTCATGAATTGAAACATTTGCAAATTTTTATACTATTCTCAATGGAATTGTTTTCAAAACGTATTATTAAAATATTTAATTTCATTTCAAAGATGAAGAAGAATATCTGCTCCGGCTGTAAAAAATTCTACTCATAGTCATTTCTTATGGGAAGCACATGACTTTCCTTACAGTGTCAAATCCAATTTCTCCTTATTTCTGTATCTCATTAAATTGAGTTTAATTGCACAAAATAGCATGCATCATTATTTGAAATTACACTGAATTGGCATTTCTAATTCGATTTTCGTTTTCATTTGGTGATTGAACGCATTGATGAACGCATAAATGACTAAATTGCTGAAATATATGAAGTAGTTGTTCTTCATTTAATTTTTGATAGCACAGCGAATAAGACTGACCCGATGACTCTAGTTTTAACCGTTCTCGAGATATTTTAGTTTTTTGGAATTTTGAGGAGCTGAAGACTTTAAAGTGCATTAAATTGCCCATTGAAACGTGCATGCATTAAAACTGCAAATTGGATATAATATCAAAAATGTATACACGTTATTTTCTGCAATTCTGAATTTAATGCATCATGGAATTAAAAATAAGACAAGAAAGATCAATCATGCTTAAAGCATTGATTATGAAACACTTTCCAACTTCAATGCAATTTTATTTAAAAAAGTCGAAAATGCAATACATTCCTCGGTAATACTTTAAAACTTATCACAATACTACATTGATTTATTATATTTGAAAACTTAAACCTTTATTGAAAAAAATAAACTTCATTCAAATGACGGCTTTGAAATATAAATTGCCTGGTTTAAATATCTCTAAAATGCAATACATTCCACGGTAATATTTTTAAAACTATCATAATACTACGATAATTTATTATATTTGAAAACTTCATCGAAAACAACTGAAATAAATTCAAATGACGTCATTGAAAAAATAACACGCCTGGATCTCTCTATAAAAACAGGATTTCATTCATAACTTTCTCCCATTCATTTCATTCATCACAATACTATAATGATTTATTTTATTTAAACATTTTATTTAAGACCATGGAGCTACAAATAATTAAACTCTATGCTTAAAACTTCATCGAAAAAAATCGTCCTTCTCTTTATAAAATCAATTAATATTTCATTCATATCAGCCATGCAGACTCCATGGACTAAATTATTTTGTGTTAAAAAAATACAGGAGTTCTAATACAACTCATTCTATATATTTTGCTGTTTACATTTTACATAGGTGAAAAATAGGCTTAGTTGTAGAAATAATCAAATTTAGATGAGCATTTAAACTCAAATATAGTGTCATTGCGTTGTTTCAGTATGTAGATGCACAGAATTTAAGCAAAAATAAAGTAGTTATGGGACGGATACAACACTCAATATGAATTAAAAAGAACTTAAAAATATCACGATTTTGAAACAAGATGGATGCCATATATCATTTTGAAGTGGGTCATGTGATCGTTTCATATCATGGTCACGTGATCGTTTCATATAAGATGTGTAATTATTATTTTAATTTTTATTTAAAAAACTACTGAATGTATTTCGCTGAATTTTTTTTTATATATTTTATGGAACAATTTGAATATTACCTAAAATTGTCGAAGCAATTTGTGAATTTTAAATCCGCTTAAAAAATGTTTGAAAAATTAGTTCCCATAGGGCTCTATGTATTTCATTTTTTCAACCCGGGTTCAATCCAAAACTAATTGGGTGATATTATTCATTGATATTCCCATAGGTCCTACAGACCGTCTGAACAACATACTAAAGTTTAATTTTGATTAAGTCATTTTTACGGCAGTTATCGTGCTAACGGACAGACAGACAGACAGACAGACAGACAGACAGACAGACAGACAGACAGACAGACAGACAGAATGAACAAAGTCATAAACACTTTTCAACTTTGTTGTAAAGTGTTAAAAACAGACCAGATATCAAATTAAAGAGTGTAGTCTGGTACATTTATTACTTTCCCTGCAATTCATGGTAATGTATAGGGAAAGTATTGGTATCATACCGAAAATCACAACTCGAGTTTTCGACGGATCGACACGTTTCGGGACCTCAAGAATATGATAAAACTATTTTTAGCATGACGTCTGTGTGTGTGTCTGTCTGTCTGTCTTTATCTCTGTGCAGATTTTGTATCCACTCTAAATAAAAAAACTAATTGATCGAATTTCATAAAATTTGGTAGGTAAGTGACTTGTTGTTGTTGAAACCCAGACCGTCCGACCTACCAGAAAGGTGTAAGGTAACTGTTTGGACGGTCGGGAAGTGCCACCCAATTTAGACCGGAACCCAGTGGGGGAGGCATCCACATGGGCCGTACCCTCCTTTCCCTACCACCAACCTCTCGGAAGGACTTTCGGACCCACATGTTTAACGTGATCGTACTCCGCATGAACACGGCGGCAGTTTTTGGCAGTGGCTGGAATCGAACCCGGGAGGTAAGTGACTTGTGGGCGAACCTGGTGCTGATTAGTTTTGGGTACGATTCGGGATAAAACAATCTGCCTTTTTTTACGACATGGCCCTAAAAAGCCTGTATCCAATCTAGCTGAAAAACTAATGGACCAGATTTCACAAAATTCGGTAGATAAGTCGCTTGTGGGTTACCCTGGTGCTGATTAAATTTTTGGTTCTATTCGGAAAAAAATAACCTGCCTTTTTTTGCAAAATGGTCCTCAAAAATCGCCAAAATCAGAAATAAAAAACTGCGTTTGCTCAAATATATCCATTAAATGCTTGTGTTATACGTAATTTTAACGAAGAAAAGAATAAGATCCACCCCATTACACTAGGACTAGCCGTTCTCAAGATATTTCAGTTATTTATCGTGTTTTCTCTAAGCCACCTTTTTTTCTCTAAGCTAAAATAAGTCCAGTTACCGAATGAGAACACAAATTGAATTAAAAGTGAATTAAATTGAATTAAAATAAAGAGACCGTCTGCAGAGAAAGTCATGTGCTGCACACATCAGATTTTTACTTTCCCTGCAAGACATGTAATGTATAGGGGAAGTATTGGAATTATGTCAAAAATCGCAACTCGGATTTTTGGAGAATCTATCCGTTTTTGGGACTTCTAGAACACGAAAAACTATTTTTATCGTGTCTGTGTGTGTGTCTCTTTCTCTGTGTTTTTTTTTCTGTGTGTGTCTCTGTGTAAGTATCTCTCTTTCTGTGTGTGTCCGTGTGTGTGTTGTCTAACTGTATGTCTGTGTAATGTATGTATCCACTCAAACTCAAAAAATAATGGACCAACTTTTATAAAAGTTTATAGATAAGTCACTTGGGGGTCAACTTGGTGCTGATTAGATTTTGGTATGACTTGAAATAAAAGAACCGGCCGGTTTTTCCGAAGTAGCTGGCAAAAATCATATGTATCCACTTTAGACAAAAGAACTAATTGATCACATTTTTCAAAGTTTGGTAAATAAGCCATTTGTGGTATACTCTGGTGCTGGTAAGATTTTGGTACGATTCGGAAACAATAACCTACCTTTTTGGGGAAATGGCCTGCAAAAATTGTCAAAATTTAAAAAGACTGCGTATGCTCAAATGCATCAATTAAATGCTTGTTTTATACGTAATTTTAGATAAGAACAACTTCGTTGCTCAAAGATAAGCCGCTCTCGAGATATATTGTGAGAATGCCGGTTTTGAGAATACGTCTAGTTACAGCTGAAAATGAAAATTGATATAAAAGTGCAAATTCAGTGTCATTTCAAATAATTATGCTATTTTGTGCAATGAAATTCTATTTAATGAATTATTAAAGAAATAAATGTAAAACGAATTAGAGTCTGTAAGGAAAGTCATGTGCTGCCCACATCAGATTTTTTCCTCTAGAGCTTACCCCAGCGCTGCCAGGATCCATGAAATCGAATTTTTTTCATTTTAGAATGCTGAAGATTTATCCCCACCCCCCGTTCCCGGTAAGACCCGGTAAGACCGTAAGATCTTAATTTCTAACTTTAGAAGTTATTATCATAGAAACAATATTTTTTTCAGGAGATGCTTATAATACTGTTATAATCTTATATTTCAAAATTCAAATATCTATTTGTAAAGTTCGGGATTTTAAATTTCTGAATTTTAAATCTTACTACCAAAGCGCCAACTGCCTGGAACTCTTGGTTTCCTGTGGGAGGCGCTTGCTATTATCAGTGCCTCAAAGGACATTAGAGCCGCATTTTTCTCCACACGTTTATAATGTTTTTAGCGGACGCAAAGGGAATTCGAGGTTATAAAGTAACCGAAAAACTTATTCGAAATTAAACAAGAAAGATCAATCATGCTTAAAGCATTGATTATGAAACGCTTTCCAACTTCAATGCAATTTTATTTAAATATCTCTAAAATACAATACATTCCTCGGTAATATTTTAAAACTTATCACAATTCTCCATTAGTTTATTATATTTGAAAACTTAAACCTTCATCGAAAAAAATGAACTTTATTCAAATGACGGCATTGAAATATAATTTGCCTGGTTTAAACATCTCTAAAGTGCGATACATTCCTCAGTAATATTTTTAAAATGATCATATACTGCAATAATTTATTATATTTGAAAACTTCATCGAAAACAACTGAAATTCATTCAAATGACGTCATAGAAAAAATAACACGCCTGGCTCTCTCTATAAAAGCAGCATTTCATTCATCACAATACTATAATTTATTTTATTTAAAAACTTAAGACCATTGAACTACAAGTAATTAAACTCTATGCTTAAAACTTCATCGAAAAAAAATCGTACTTCTCTCTGTAAAATCAATGAATATTTCATTCATATCAGCTATGCAGACTCCATGAGCTAAATTTTGGATTAAAGAAATGCAGCAATTCTTGTACAACCCATTCTATATATTTTGCTGTTTATATTTTACATAAGTGAAAAATAGGCTTAGTTGTAGAAATAATCAAATTTAGATGAGCATTTAAACTCAAACATATTGTAATTGTGTTGTTTCAGTATGCAGATGCACAGAATTTAAGCAAAAAAAAGCAGTTTTAGGACGGATACAACACTCAATATGAATTAAAAAGAATTTTAAAAATCACAATTTTGAGACAAGATGGATGCCATATTTCATTTTGAAGTGGGTCATGTGATCTCTTCATATAGTAGTCACGTGATCGCTTCATATAAGAAGTGTAATTTTTTTATTTTAATTTTTATTTAAAAAGTTACTGAATATTTTTTGATGAAATGTTTTTATATATTTTATGGGATAATTTGAATATTACCTAAAATTTTCGAAGCAATTTGTGAATTTTAAATCTGCTTAAAAAATGTTTGAAAAATTAGGTCCCATAGGGTTCAATGTATTTCATTTTTTAAACCCAGGTTCAATCCAAAACTAACTTGGTGATATTATTCATTTATATTCCCATAGGTCCCACAGACCGTCTGAACAACATACTAAAATTTCATTTTGATTAAGTCATTTTTACGGCAGTTATCGTACTAACGGACAGACAGACAGAATGAACAAAGTCATAAACACTCTTCAACTTTATTGTAAAGTGTTAAAAAGGAAAGGTGCACTTATTCGGGTCTTAAAGTATCTGTGTACCAAATATCATTGTCGTGCAAATATTAAATTCCCCGTTACTGACTGCACAGACACACAGATATATTTCTTTTATCAAGTAAGCTTATCTATTATCATTCGCCATCGGTGACTAACCCTCTTACTTTTCCATAATTCGGGATTGCATCCCGGTTGACATGTTCGGGATACATGTTCGGGATTGTATCCGATTACGTATCCCGGTGACTGACCGCTGCTCGGCTGTACTAAGATACAAATATATACATGGACCTGACACATCGCAATTCAATTTGGCTCATATCACGTCAACTGTTCTTCAACTGAGTGATGGTTCTTTTAATGTACTCTCCGTAGACATTTCTATAAAGGACTCGTATCTCCAAGAATAATCGATATTTCGATTAAGTTCTGGTATATTCGAAAACTCGCCATAAGTCACCAAATTGACTCTAAATCTCCAAATCTGGAAACCATGCTTAGGAAAGGTAAAATACGGCAACCCTGCTTCCACGTAAGAGGAATGGCTGCTTATAAATATGTGTTTCCACTGTGGGGTCTCAAAGAGCCATGAAATAATTTTACATATTCCCAACAATATATTAATACAAATTAGCCAAACGCATAAAATGTATTCGTCTGACTGACCAGTTGTGAATATCAGAAAATAAAATTAAATAAATAAATTAATTTTTTGAAAGAATAATTTGCAAACGTAGAATTATAATAATATAAAATTTAAATGTTGATTGTGGTACAAATTGATTAAAACAATATGAAATATGATTGTACGAGACAATGAAGTGCAGCTGCTAACTATAGATCATCACAGTCGAGATTTATGCTACTAATTGTGTTGTTTTAAAAGCTTGAATTTAATAACATATTTTTGGGTCAACATGAAAAATGAACATGTATTTTTGTGGTCAGCTTTCACTGCTATTTATTACAGATGTCAGTGCTGCGCCCATCTGAGATAAATTCGCTTGCCAGGTTACATTAATAATTCAGAGCGATGGAGCTGCTTCTTAGAAAAGATATCTAATTACTCAAAATGCGATACAAACTCCGTGATCTTCAACGAAATCTATATATCTGAAGAAGAAAAGAATGTATGTATGATCCACCATAACTGGAGAACGGCTGAACTGGATTTAATGAAACTTGGTCGGTAGTCTTAAAATCGCCCCACTTAAAATATAGGCTATGTTTTGAGTTTCTACGACCAGTAGTTCTCGAGATATTAGTGAAAAACGATACTTTCGTTGGTCTCATCATCACAGGAGAACTACTGTTCCGAATTTAATGAAATTTGGTGGGTAGCTTTGAAAGAGACCTCCATAAATTTAATCCAAATTTTGAGTGTCTAAGACCAGTAATTGTTGAGATATTAATGGAAAACGAAATTTTTTCCTAGGAGTTCTACTCTCTAACTCCATGATTTCCAAGGAAAAAGGTTGGAAAACGTTGGTTTAAAACGTGAAAGGCAATTAAATCTTTGAGCTTTTGGGAGTTTATTGAACGTATTAGTCGCTTTTGAAAATCACAGGTTTGAAATATAAATTTAAATGGAAACTCTATCATCATTGTTTATTTTTCACAGACTTACTCAACAAATGTTATTAATTTGAATAATAAATAAATGAATATAAAATATCTATATATCTATCTATATATATAAAGAAGAAAAGAATGTATGTATGATCAAATGGATATGATTGGCTAAAGAGTGGCTAATCTGATCCATTTTTTTCTTACATAATGCAATGAATTTACTTCTTTCACAGTGAAAAAAAATGTATCAGATTCACGACCCTATATGTACTGGTGTAATTTTTATCAGAGTTTTACATTGTAAATCCCGAGCAACGCCGGGTAACCGCTGCTAGTCTTTCATAAAATAAATGGCAAAAAATGGGCCCTGTTTCAAATTTTCGAAATTTTATAAAATTAAAAACTGGATATTTTGTATTACACATATTTACAGAACATCAACAAGCGGTGAGTAAAAACTATGTTTTAAAATCAGAAGCACAGAGTTATTGAGCAGGAGATGAAAATCTCTCGACTTGAAAATGTAATAATGCTTTGAGAATTACAATATCTAGGTGTCGTTAGTGTTAGTAAAGTCACATTTGCTTTCATTTAACGCAAGAGGAAGGCGTAGTAGGAAATTGTACGGCAAACACATCAAATAGTCAACATAAAAAATATTATTCTTATAGTAGATACTTATATTCTTTCCAAGATATTGAACTTTCTTCAATTAGTCGTCATTTTCATGGATATAGCATCATTTTTATCCATTTGGCGAGATTTTCGTTAATTTGGCAACAATTAAAAATGTCGCCAAGTTGCCGACATTCCGCCAAATTCGTCGCAAAAATCTCACCAAGCGTTATGCACTAAGAAATAAGTTATTCTTACAGCAGATAAATGACTATTGGCGTTCAAATACAAAAGTATTATTCAAAGTATATTTTTTCATGAATGGAACGAGCTAGATCCACGAGAATGATGTCACTCAATTTATCGCATGGTATTACATATGAAAAGTGAATATGTTTCTCAATAGGAATTTTTTTTTTATCTGACTTTTTCATAATTTTTTTGAAAAATGCACAATATCTCAAGAACGGTTCATGTTAGCGTTCTAAAATTTATGCCAATCGTTTTCTAATGAAAAATTACATAAGAAATGTCTATTTGCGTAACTTTATTAGCGGTTTTGATTTTTTGACGATTTTTTCAAAATTTCATTCGAAAATTTGGGGGGGGTTCTGAGCATTCGATTACGTATAAAAACAATAGGCTTCCAGTGTTTACGGATTGTGACTTTTGTACCAAATTTCGCACGAATCGAGCCATTCGTTCGTCAGTTATCGTCTCCACAGACTCACTGACACACACACTCACACACACACAAACATCACTTCAAATATGTTTGATTCGTGATCAAGGATGCTTGAAACGTGCTCTCGCTTCGAAAACTCGAATTCGAATTTTCGACTCCGTCACAATACTTTCCTTATACATTATGTATATAAGGAAAGTAATAAATAGCAAAAAATGAGCCCAGTTTCAAATTTTCGAAATTTTATACAATTAAAAACTGGATATTTTATATTACTCATATTTACAGAACATCATCACGTGGTGAGTAAACAATGTTTTACAATCAGAAGCACGGAGTTACTGCGCAGGAGATAAAAATCTTACGGTTTGAAAATGTAATAATGCTTTGAGAATTACTATATCTAGGTGTCACTAGTGGTAGTAAAGTCCCATTTGTTTTCAATTAACGCATGAGGAAGGCGTAGTAGAAAATTGTATGGCAAACACGTCAAATAGTAAATACTTTAATAAAATAAAGACAACCCAAAATTGGCTATTATAAAAAGTCTTTAATTAAAATCTCAATCTACGACGTACAGAAATTCACAGCCATAGCACTTTCGGGCATTATTTTGCCCTTCAGCAGTGGCAAAATGAAAATAGGTGGCTAACATGAGCTTAAACACATAGGCCACAATCGCCAGACAAAATTTTCATATTAATTATGTTACATTTTAAAGACGACACATTTAAATGTAATTATGACCTTTTTTACTTTCCCTGCAATACATGGTAATGTATAGGGAAAGTATTGGAATCATACCGAAAATCACAACTCGAGTTTTCGACGGATCTACAGGTTTCGAGACCTCTAGAATACGAAAAAACCATTTTTAGCGTGACGTCTGTGTGTGTGTCTGTGTGTCTGTGTGTCTGTCTGTCTGTCTGTGTGTCTGTGTGTCTGTCTGTGTGTCTGTCTGTCTGTCTGTCTGTCTCTGCAGATTTTGTATCCACTGTAACTAAAAAACTAATGGACCGAATTTCACAAAATTTGGTAGGTAAGTCACTTGTAGGCGAGTCTGGTGCTGATTAGTTTTGAGTAAGATTCGGGATAAAAGAACCCGCCTATTTTTGCGAAATGGCCCGCAAAAGCTTGTATCCACTCTAACTGAATAACTAATGGACCGAATTTCACAAAATTCGGTAGATGAATCATTTCTGGGTTACTCGGATGCTGATTAGATTTTGGTACGATTCGGAAAAAAATAACCTGTCTTTTTTTGCAGAATGGTCCGCAAAAATCGTCCAAATCTAAACTAAAGAACTGGGTATACTCAAATATATCCATTAAATGCTGATTTAATTCGTAATTTTTAACGACGAAAAGAATAAGACCAACCCCATTACACTAGGACTAGCCGTTCTCGAGATATTTTAGTTTTTCGTACTTTCCCTACGCCACCTTTGAAAATAAGCCCGGTTACCGAATGAGAACGGAAATTGAATTAAAAGTGAAATAAATTTAGTTAAAATAAAGAGAACGTTAATATAAGTCTGCAGGGAAAGTCATGTGCTGCCCACATCAGATTTTTACTTTCCCTGCAATACATGGTACTGTATAGAGAAAGTATGGGAATCATGTCGAAAATAGCAACTCGAGTTTTCGACGGATCTACACGTTTCAAGATCTCTAGAATACGAAAAAACTATTTTTAGTGTCTGCCTGTCTGTCTGTTCAATGTATATATCCACTCTAACTCAAAAACGAATGGACCGAATTTCATAAAATTTGGTAGGTAAGTCCCTTGGGTGTGACCATGGTACTGATTAGTTTTTGGTACAATTCCGAAAAAAGGAACCAGCCTTCTTTTGCGAAATGGCCCGCAAATATCTCATGTATTCACTGTAACTGAAATATAAATTAACCAAATCTTACAAAATTTGGTAAATAAATCACATGTGGGATACTCTTTTGCTGATTAGACTTTGGTATGATTTGGCAAAGAACAACCTGCCTTTTTTACGAAATGGCTCGCAAAAATCGCCAATATCTAAACAAAAACTACGTATGTTCAAATGCATCAATTAAATGCTTGTTTTATACGTAATTTTTGACGAGGAAAAGAATAAGAACAACTGTATTACTCTAGGACTAATTCTTCTCGAGATATTTGAGATTTTTCGCATTTTTTTATGCCGCCTTTGGAAAAATGTCTAATTACCAAATAAAACCAGAAATTGAATTGAAAATGCAAATTTAGTGTCATTTTTTGCAATTAAATTCAATTTAATGACTTCTTAAAGAAATAAAGAAAAAATGAATTTGAGTCTGCAGGGAAAGTCATGTGCTATCCACATCAGATTTTTCTATTTTATAATTACATTATGTTTTTTAAATGTATCGTATTTAAAATGAAAAATGATTAATATGCAAATTTTGTCTCGCGATTATGGCCTGTGTAAAGATCATGTTCGCCAAATATTTACACTTGGCCGCTGATGTAGGACATGGTAATACCGGAAAGCGCTATGATTGTGAATTTTTTGTTCGTCGTAGATGAAAATTTTAAATAAATGCTTTAGTAATAGCCAAATTTTGGTTGTCTTTATTTTTCAAAGGAATGTGCAGTGTTTAAGTGCATCTATGTTTAATTATTGTTAAATTAAGTTTCACAATTATGAGTAAGAATAAACCATATTTACTCTCTCATACTATGTAATATTGTAGTATAGAGAAAGTATTATCCTTTTTTAACCACGTAATATCCTTCTTTATGAGTCCTTGTTTATTTATATCTACCGTGAGTTCATTCTTAATTTCGATCCTGTTCAAATTTTAAGTTACGCCTGGCGACTCGTTCTCGACTCTGTGAATGTCAAACCTCTTCACAGTTATTTATGACATCATTTTATTGTAATTGTACTCGGCTGCATTTTTGAATTGTGTCTTCTTTGTAAAATATTTACCACTTGTTTAAATTAAATCTCTTGGGCATAACTCCTAAATTTGTATTTGTAATTGATTTAGTTTAATAGCCTGCTTGCACTACCATTATTTTGTGCTTATTTATGCAAATATGTCTGCTGATATGATCTACATATAAGTATTCCGTGTTTACTCTTTCGTATAGCCATTGATGAAGGATATAGTAATGCCCGAAAGCGCTCTGGATTTTTAAAGCTATGTACGCCTTGTTGGATGATTTTATTAAATGACCTTTTATCTATAATGTTGTGTCGTTGATTTCATAACTGAATTTAGAATATACGTGATACCATCTTTATTATATTTAACATAATTATCTATATACAGGGTGATTCAGAACTCTTGGGCCAAACATTAAGGGGTGATAAATCACATCTAAACAAGCAATTTTTGTCATACAAAGCAGGGTCGTAACTCAAGAGGTGAACCGCTAGGTGGTAGCTCATGAAATGAGGAAATGATGACTCTCTCGTGAAAAGAAGAAAAACAAAAATGACAGAGTAGGCACGAAGTACGTTTCACTGACAGAAATTGCAGAATGCACGGACAAAGTTACAGGAACTGCTCAAAAGTGCGACCACTAGCAGTAATGCAGGCTTCACACCTGCGACGTAGCGAGCGGCGCACGTTAGCAAACTCACCCGGCATATCTTGGACAACTCCACAGCAACAGCAATCCTAGCAACAAGGTCCTCGTCGGAGTCGATGGGTCTATCGTAGATGAGACTTTTCATATGGACACATAAGAAAAAGTCGAGACAGGAGAGATCAGCCGATCATGCCGGCTAAGCTATGAGACCAACCCGACCAATCCATTGCCCTGGGAATGTAGCATCTAAGGTGTGCCGCACATCCACGCTGAAATGGGGTGGTGCTGCGTCGTGTTGGAACCACATACATGCTTTAATGTTGGCAGGAACATGTTGCAGTAACTGTGGCAATACCTAATGTAAAATTTGGAGGTATATTCTGCCGTCCTCTATCGGTTCACCTCTTGCGATTCACCTCTTGCTAGCGGTTCACCTCTTGCTAGTGGTTCACCTCTTGCTAGCTGTTCACCTCTTGCGTTACGACCCTACTTTGTATGACAAAAATTGCTTGTTTAGATGTGATTTATCACCCCTTAAAGTTTGGCCCAAGAGTTCTGACTCACCCTGTATATATATATACAATGTTGTCTTATCCTTTGCAGCTGCATAAAAAATACACGGCAACTGTTGTATTTCTCCAGTTGTTGCTTGTTCAATGTCTTTCCCTAACAACATGTATATCTTTGCCATTCTGATCCTGATTTTGGCAGAAATAGATTTAAACAATATGAAATTTGAATGTATGATGTGAGAATTTTTGATGTGAGATATCTTAGGCGCCTGGGATGGAATAAATCATGTTATAAATGCGATGGGGATGAAAAAGGTGTATGTAAAGGAAGTGACATCATATTGAATACGTAACATAAAATCATTGTTATAGTTTGAAAGCAAAGCCAACGGCTCTACTGCTGAAAACACCGGTTCTCGTTAGATCACCGAAGTTAAGCAGCATCGGGCGCGGTTAGTACTTGGGTGGGTGACCACCTGGGAACACCACCTACCGTTGGCTCATTTCAGTCGACGGGGGGGCCGAACGGTCAAGGCGAGAGTTTCCAGCGATTGATCGGCCGCCACGTTGTGGGTTCGAGTCCCACGTAAAACATGGATGTTTGTGTTGTTGGACCCAATGTGTCCCCTTCCCCACTGGCGAGCTGAGGCAACGTCATTTGACTGCTAAGAGGTTCACTGTTCTGGCCGATGTACAGGCGAAGATGAAAGAGTCAATGCTTGGCCATTGGAAAAAAAAAGTTTGAAAGTTTGATAAGCTTGATTTTGGTGAAAAATTCGGGAGCATTGATGATGAATTTAGTGAAATATAGTCAACTTGACGACTTATGGTGAATTCTGGAGATTTCTTGAGTGGCTAAGAACTTTATGATTTATGCGGTGGGCCGTCCCTTACAAATTGTGAGGTATATATAACCTTTGGTTATTATTTTCTTCAGTTTACGTTATAATGTATGTTCACTTTACATTAACAGCGTCTGACTGGTTTCGTTATACAGATCAATCGCCGAGCCATGTAACATTTTCTGGCGATCCTTCAAATTGGCAATATAAATTTCGGATCATGAATGAGAAAGTTAGTCTAGTTGGGGATGAGTCTAGTCAATTGGAAGGAAGTCGCTACGAGTCGAGCCGCTGTATGATTGTAAAGGTGTTGGAAGGTTTATGTTCGCGGATCATGTTACTAGTGTTGTCTTAACTATGATCGGGAGGATCTGGTACCCAGTAGTTGTTTAGGACAAGATTCAGATGTCCTCCGATGCAGTTTTGTAAGCATCGACTATTTATGTTCTATTCAGCTGATTAGTGTAAAGATAGTTTTGGCACAAGCCCCGGTCAAATTTCAATATTGCTCATTATGATAAAATACGGGAAAGTGCTAAACTGGCTGCTTTGGTATATGTTTATTCTTATTTACACACTATGCTTCTGTATTATTACGAAGTGCAAAAGAAATATGTTTCAGTTAAAATGTTGAATCAGTGTACTATTACCCCTGGCTGCAGGGCCCCTGTATCACTTGATCTAAGATTTGGAATTAGGTCACTTTTGAACGGACTCAGTACTTCGCAATCTGCACTACACTCTTTGGGTGATCTGGAAGACTTGGTAACATGATCTAGGTAATACCTGCTTTTTCCAGAATTTTACATAGATGGTATATATGCTCGTCATTGTTCTGTTGGTTTGTTGACGTAATATGAGCAAAAGTGTATTCTGAACTCATTCTAGAGTCCAATATGTAAATTATCTTCTGATTATATGTACCCTTTAAGTTTTTTTTCTTACCCAGACAGACCTACCCAAAAGTGTATACCCTTTTAGCTGTACTATAAAATAATTCTTGTAGAAAAACGTAAAATACTCAAATTTCACATTTGTAACTTCTGTGTGTGTAAAATTTTAATAAATTTATCCCTGCCGTCTAAGTGTTGCTCTAAATTTTCAGGAGAGTCAGATGATCTGGGTAATTTAAATGTGCAACACCTGCGGTATACGCCACTATGCTCTTATCGCTTGCGCCGACCCCACTCTCACCTGGTAGACTGACGGTAAACGTCACGTTCAAACGTTTCATTGTAGTTTTGTGGTCCGGTTCGGACGAAATAAATGGCATTCTTTTAACCGAAATTGTACAAATTAAAGAATAAAATAAAATGAAAATAAATAGCTATAATAAAAATAAATAAGTAAAATAAAAATAAATATATAAAAAGAAATTAAATAAAACAAAATGAATGAATAAAATAAAAATAAATAAATAAAACAAAAATTAACAAATAAAATAAAAATAAATAAAATAAAAATAAATAAAATAAAGTTAAATTAAATAAAACAAAATAAATAAATAAAGTAAAAATAAATAAATAAAACAAAAATTAACATATAAAATAAAAATAAATAAAATAAAAAAAAAATGTAATAAAATAAATTAAATAAATAAAATAAAAATAAATAAATAAAACAAAAATTAATAAATAAAATAAAAATAAATAAAATAAAAATAAATAAATGAAATAAATATTTTTTTAAACCAAAAAATATTCAACCTTTAGGCACCTTGTATCATCGTCATACAGAACTCATATCAACCTTTCCTCATTCGAAATATGCAAAAGAAGTGATGTTTCACATTAATCTATAACGAGATACTTTTGCAGCAATACATGGTAATGTAGAGGGAAATTATTGAAATCGGGTCGAAAATCATAACTCGAGTTTTCAACGGATCTACACATTTTAGACCTCTAGAACAAGAAAACACTATTTTTAGCGTGGTACCTGTGTATGTGTCTGTGTGCGTGCCTGTGCAATGTATGTATTCACTCTAACTCAAAAATCAATGGACCATTTGTGTATGACTTGTCACTTCTGCATGGCCTTGGTGCTGATTAGATTTTGGTACGATTCGGGATTAGGGAACCCGTCTTTTTTTAGCAAAATGGTTAGCAAAAATATCATTTATCAACTCTAGCTAAAAAAATAATTAATTAAATTTCATAAAATTTGGTAGATAAGTTACTTGTGAGATATCCTGGTGCTGATTAGATTTTGGTATGATTCGGAGAAGTCAAACCTGCCTTTTTTGTGAAATGGCCCGCAAAAATCTCCAAAATCTAAACTAAAGACTACGAATGTTCAAATGCACCCATTAAACGCTTGTTTCATACGTAATTTTTGACGAGGAAAATAATAAGACCAAACACATTACTCTAGGACTAACCGTTCTCGAGACATTTTAGTTTTTTTATCACATTTTTGCCACGCCACTTTTGAAAATAAATCAAATTGCTAAATGAAAACGGAAATTGAATTAAAAATTGAAATTTAGTGTAATTTAAAATAATTATGGATGTTATTTTTGCAATTAAACTTAATGAATTATTGAAGAAATAAAGGAAACATAAATATGAGTCTGCAGGCAAAGTCATGTGCTGCCCATATAAAATGTTTACATTTGAAATGCAGTCTCTGCTGTTTGATCTTAATTTGATTAATTTATGCATAACTTTTACTTCAAATATTTTAATACTTTATATAAGTTCCCGAAAGTTCTTAAAAGGCATTCACAAAAATTCGTCTCTGAAACATTATTAAGGAACTTAGGAAAAAAATAGACAGTCAACTATAGCAATATAATGGAAATTTGTATATTTCTGCAGAAAGCGTTTTATTCTTCTCAAAATTCTTGATTTCATTAACTGTTGGATTTCCAGTTGTAAAAGTATGTCAAACGATTAGACACAAAAACTTTCATCAATTAAGCACTTACTTTAGATATCAATTCTTAATTAGTAAAGAATTTAAAGTCTTTGTTCAATAAACAACTTTGCTTCAAAGTTCGCAGGTGCCCACATTTTGATACCAATGAAAAATCTGTAATAATAAGTAGATGCTGTTTGTTTGTTTATTCGTCTTTTGGCGGAGTAGTGGAAAAACTAATACGTATTTTATAATTAATACGTACTTATTCACTAGACCAGGCGTGGGCGACCTTTTAGCACTTGTTGGGCCGTACTCAGCTTCTGAATTTTACAAAAGGGCCAATTAGTAAGAATTAGTAAGAAGCAAAGAAATTGATGTGTAGATCAATTTAAATTGGGATGGGCATCAATGGTGATTAGATGAAGAAAACATTATTACAGAGAATTACATATAAAGAGATTTTTTGTCAAAATAGTGGAGAACATTAAGAGATTTTAAACTTACTTCATACTCTTTAGAGAAAATATTTGAAATCTGAAATTTGACAGCCCTCAGGTAAAAAGTTAATAATTCATCTTTCATTCTATTATGTGTATGCTTTCGTTTCTAAATCAATGAGAAAACTGAAATTTTAAAATTTAAAATTATGAAAACTTAAGTAAACTTTTACTACTTTAGTGCTATTTACTTAAACTTCAAAATAGACAGAAACAAATCCAGCAACCAGCAGTAAATTCTGAGACAACAACGGTCATGTTTTTTTCAAAAGTGCTTTGTATATTTTATTGGGTTTTTCAATTTTTCACTCTCAATACAAAAATAAATTAGGGTAGTGTAGTAAATTGATATTTAAAGACACAATAAAATGTAATTTCTAAATTTTAAAATAAAAATATCACTTTCACCTAATATTTTAAAGCCAGACAAAATACAAATGATCTCTTGATCGCAGCATCGCGGGACACAAGTGGTCCGCGGGACGCTTAGGCTGTTGCAGATATGCACCTGCTTGTTCATGTCAGCCGAAGGTAATGGGTTGAGGCACTTTCGCCTTATGCCGTTTCTTCCCACAGTTCTTCAGGTTCAGCGGGCTATGCTCTTGTGCTTCCTGATGACATAGTAATCGATTTAAATGAATTATCCATCTCAGTAGTCTGCAGGACTGGAAATTGGGCTTAAAATACCACTCTATGTATTTTTTTAAAAATATGTATATATCCATTTACTGTATACAGGGTGTCCCATAAAAAATGAACAGTGGAAGATTTTTTGAACCGTTGGTTGTACACCCATAGTTCTAATTCCAAAAATGCTTTAAATAAGGGAGGAAGTATGAAATAGTAATTTAAATGCTGTACCAAATTTCTGTAAAAAGTTAAGCGAATTAACTTTTTATACAACCCCTCTATCGAATGAAGTTAAATTGCAAAAATTTTGGCAATACGTTATATAGTCAAACTAAAGAAGAATTTTTGCTCTTAAAACTTCAAATTTAGAACGAAATAAATTGTCAAATTTCTTGACCTACACCACTTTCTCTTAACTTTTCGAAACTCTTTTAATCATCAAAATTAATGAATCCAGGGTCGTTCACAAATTAAATTGATACATAGAAACTATTTAGCGGCTTTTTAAAACACATTTTTCTATGATTTGTGTTTGGAACTATTGACACTTCAGTAAGGTAAATAAAAAAGATTATTGTAATTTTATTGGCCTGCCAGTTATTTTCCTGTCAAAATCTATGGAAAAATAAACGTGCCTTTCAGGTTTTGAAGGATTCTATAGGATCATTGTAAACCACTGTGTTTAGTAGATAAGTTTCTAAAATATTTTTGTCACTGCAATTTTTCCATCAGAATAAGAGCCCTTATAGACGAATCGGTTAGCACTTTTGTATGCGGTACAGAAGGTGGCGGATTCGAGTAGACTGATGGAGGATTAGGTTAGACTGGAGAAGATGTTCTTGAGTACTTACAGCCCGGATACTCGCACATGAATATGATGATAAATAGACTAAAATATCTATTTCTTTCTTTTCTATTAGTATTTTTTGTCCTTTTGAGGTATATTGACAACGAAGAGAATCTGTTGATTGATATGCATGCCGCACAGATTGATATGCACAGATTGACATGCTAGCCGCAAAATAAAAACTCTAGAAGGGCTTTACGGAAACGATGATAGTATTCTTTTACCGTATCTCTCAGTAGGAGTCCGTTGAATTCGTCTTAAATTAAAATCATCTCAAAGAGTTCGGCATTGATATACAAGTTATATAAATAAAACAAAGTTTAATAAGTGCATTTTTTTACTTTAAGAGTTAAAATTGTGAAAATAATGAAATACATCTTTTCGATTGAAAATATGCTTCTGTAGTCTAAAATTAAAAATCTGATGTGGGCAACACATGACTTTCCCTGCAGACTTATATCCACGTTCTCTTTATTTTAATTAAATTTAATTCACTTTTAATTAAATTTTCGTTCTCATTTGGTAACTGGACTTATTTTCAAAGGTGGCGTAGAGACAATACGAAAAAACAAAAATATCTCGAGAACGGCTAGTACTAGTGTAATGGGATCGGTCTTATTCTTTTCTTCGTTAAAAATTACGTATTAAACAAGCATTTCATGGATATATTTGAGTATACGTAGTTTCTTATTTTAGATTTTGGCAATTTTTGCGGGCCATTTTGCAAAAAGAGGAAGGTTATTTTTTTTCGAACCATACCAAAATCTAACCAGCACCCTGGTGTCCCATAATTGACTTACCTACCAAATTTTGTGGAATTCGGTCCATTAGTTTTTCAGCTAGAAGGGATACAAACTTTTGCGAGCCATTTCGCAAAACAATGCAGGTTATTTTATCCCGAATCGTACTCAAAACTAATCAGCACCAGACTCGCTCACAAGTGACTTACCTACCAAATTTTGTGAAATTCGGCCAATTACTTTTTTAGTTAGAGTGGATACAAAATCTGCACAGGCAGACAGACACACAGACAGACAGACAGACAGCCAGACAGACACACACACAGACACACACAGACGCCAGGCTAAAAATAGTTTTTTCTTATTCTAGAGGTCTCGAAGCGTGTAGATCCGTCGAAAACTCGAGTTGCGATTTTCGGCATGATTCCAATACTTTCCCTATACATTACCATGTATTGCAGGGAAAGTAAAAATCTGATGTGTACAGCACATGACTTTCCCTGCAGACTTATATCCACGTTCCCTTTATTTCAATTAAATTTAATTCACTTTTAATTCAATTTTCGTTCTTATTTGATAACTGGACTTATTTTCAAAGGTGGCGTGGAGAAAATACGAAAAAAACTAATATATCTCGAAAAGGCTAGTCCTAGTGTAATGGGGTTGGTCTTATTCTTTTCTTCGTTAAAAATTATGTATTAAACAAGAATTTAACGGATATATTTGAGCATACGTAGCTTTTTAGTCTAATTTCGACAATTTTTGCGGGCCATTCTGCAAAAAAAAAGGCAGGTTATTTTTTTCTGAATCGTACAAAAATCTAATCAGCACCAGGGTGACTTATACGTGACTCATCTACCGAATTTTGTGAAATTCGGACCATTAGTTTTTCAGCTAGAGTGGATACAAGCTTTTGCTGGTCATTTCGCAAAAAAAGGCGGGTTCTTTTATCACGAATCATACCCAAATCTAATCAACACCAAGGTCGCCCACCAGTGACTTATCTACCAAATTTTATGAAATTTATTCGACTGTGAGTGTTAGAGTGGATATATGCAATCAAGTTTTGCGGACAATTTTGTAAAAAAATGCAGGTTCTTCTTTTTCGAATTATATCAAAATTTAATCACCACCAATGTGACCCCCAGGTGACTTATCTACCAAAATTTGTAACATTTGATCAATTAGTTTTTCAGTAAAAGTGGATACAGGCAACTTTTCTGACCATTTCGCAAAAAAAGACGCGTTATTTTATATCGTATCGCACCAAAAACTAATCAGCACCAGGGTCACACACATGTGACTTGCATACCAAATTTTATGAAATTCGGTCGGTTAGTTTTTGGATTGAGTGGATACATACATTGCACAAACAGACAGGCATATAAACACACACAAACGTCATTCTAAAAATTAATGTTTCACATTATTGTTGTCCCAAAACGTGTAGATTTTTCGAGAACTCGAGTTGCGATTTTCGGCATGATTCCAATACTTTCCCGATGATTTACCATATATTGCAGGTAAAGTAAAATGCGTCCACTGTTTAGTTTTGCTACTGCATATACAGTATATATAATTCCACTGCTGTCAAATAGTTAAAAATGAGTCCAATACTCATCCTCGAAATCGTGGAACAATTGAAGTAATAATATAGGTATGACATATATAAGAATGCTGTTCATTCATCCAAATTTCTCTTTAACAATTTTGATTTAAAAATACGTCATTCGTATATATATTGCTTCTATATTATCACTTCTATCGCTCTTAAAATCCTGTTAATGTCCAAATACAATTCCTTTATGGGCGTCCTACGATTTCATACTACGATATAAGAATATTGATATAAGAATATAAGATCTACGATATAAGAATATTGTGACAGCTAAATCTCATTTTTTAGCTTTTTAGTGCATTTAATGCATTAAAACAGTGCAACTTAAAAAGTTTTTGTCGATATATACTTTCAATTATTCTTAACGTTAAAGATATAAATCTATAACTTAGAAAAAATTTACAAGATTTGTGATACTTCTTCGGTGTCAATATATTTACCGCAAATATAGGGATATATCGAATTTGAACATATAAAAGCAAAAACTTCGTCCTTCAAAATACTTTATTTTGTTGTTTATATGTAACATAAATATAGGGGATTTGTGTTGAAGGTTAGTCATCATTGCAATATATTTTAATTGAAGTTATTCTCCAAACGCTAGTACATTTTTACTGTCTAAAATTTCCGTCTGATATTTTACATTTTCCCCAGATACTGTTAAACAAAATCGGTTCCAAAAATGCTTTATTTACATTCCATAATTCAGGGAGTAACAATTCGTTGGATCGATAGAACACAACCGCGACAGTGCAAATAATATGGCTACAGTACATATGAAGTTATAAAAAATAAGTTTTCTGACAAATGTGTTTTGTTTAAAGTCAATAATTTCGAATTAGATCTAGTATTCGGTTCATTTTCATTGAATCGTGACAGATGGGACATATCGTACCATTAAGCGCCTATTTCTAAAATTGTTCGTATATGAGTAGCATCTTTTGTGCGAGTCGGTTTTGGTTATTTTCGTTTGTTCTTATTTCCAATCTCAAGCGTGCATTCTAAGTTGTACATTTAATCTGCGTGGTTAAGTATTGTAATTTCTTTTCTCTGGGCAGTGATATATGTAGGCTTCTTTGCAGTGTCAAACAGACTTTCCTAAAATTTTGCAAATATAGGAATAATTTTATTACAATTTATTTTATAAATATTTCTGAAAGATAATTTATATAATTAATAAGAAAAGTTTGCAATGAAGTAAAAGGAAATCGAAAGATAAAAGAATGTTTTAACGCAGAGTTAGCAGAAAATTTTATATATAATAGGTTTTTTAAATTTCCAATTACATTTTATTATTATTCAATTTTTAATAAAAACATTATTTATTAATTTTAGGAAAAAATCATAAGGATTAATTAGAATAGAATTAAAGCATTAGAACTAAATTAGGATTAAAGCATAATGATTAATTAGATTTAGCAACAGCTTAAAGATTAATTTTTATTTCTTATGTAATGTTTACTCTTTTCAAAGATATATATGACTACTTAGAACTGAAACTGCTTGAAAAAAGAAAGCATAAGGGAATTAGGCGACTGAAAGTGTTTCATTATCATTATGAGCGCTCATCATCAGGTTGTAAGCAGTGTGTTTCGATGGAAGTGTTGTTGTTGTTGAGACCCAGACCGTCCGACCTACCAGAAAGGTGTAAGGTAACTGTATGGACGGCCGGGAAGTGCCACCCAATTTAGACCGGAACCCAGTGGGGGAGGCATCCACAGGGACCGTACCCTCCTTCCCCTACCACCAACCTCTCGGAAGGACTTACGGACCCACATGTTTAACGTGATCGTACTCCGCATGAACACGGCGGCATTTGTGGCAGCGTGCAAATCTAGCACGCAAACCACGGGGATACCGCACCCGAGATGGCCAACAGCACGCGGCGTTCCGAGGTGGTCACCCACCAAGTACTAACCGCGCCCGATGCTGCTTCACTTCGGTGATCTAACGAGAACCGGTGTTTTCAGCACGGTACGGCCGTTGGCCCTTCGATGGAAGTGTGAAATCGCTTATGTATTTAATCTTTCGACAGAAACACACCGCTTTTGAAGTACTGACGAGGAATTAAAATGGTCATGAAACGATGGTAGTCACCCAATCTCTTAATACTGGCCTTCTTCAAGGAACTACTAAGAATCATATTCTCACAAGCATCAGTTATATGCTTTGCATTTAAAAGCTGGCTTGTCTAAACTTCCATTGACAGGATATTGATGTAAAATGTCTATTGAAATGGGAATTTTTACAAATATATTCAAAATACAGAATGTTTGATTGATTTTACGGCAATTAATCTATTGGACAATAACTTGATGATAAAATTATAGGATGATGATTTGATTGATGCATAAAATGATGGAATTGATGTATAAAATGATGGAATTGATGCATAAAATGATGGATTTGATGATGGAATAAAATACGAGGTTTTACCATGAATTTAACTTTAAAACTTAAAACATTAGTCCTAAAATTATAAAACATTGAATTTTTCAGATTTTTCTCAATATTATATAATTTATTATTTATATTGATGTAGTTCAAAGAGAAACTGGGGATGAAATGAATTTATTGAGAAAATATTTGTTAGAATTTAATCGGGAAAAGAAGTGTTGCTAGCTTTAGTCATACAAATACCATATTTATAGTGTGTGGTAGTCGTAAGTGTATCAATAATTGATTTATTTGAGCGTAGTAGTATTGATTAGAAGAATCATTATTATTTTAAGGATGTTTTATTGTGTGTATAACCAACCTATATGTGTGTAGTATTTGGACAACACTTGGTGGTTGTATGCGTGTTATATGCCAAACTATCGTTTGTATCGGTCTCAATTACACAGATTATTTTTAACCACTGAAAACAATTGAGAAGTAATTTCCATTTGTAATTCATGGAATTAATTTATGTTAGTATAAACGTTATAACCTTTAAACAGCATAACTAATTTACACATTACTGTTTGAAGAACGTATAAATTAGTTATATACATTCATCAAGAATAGCTGTCGCAAAAAGTTTGAAATTTTGCACTGTAATCACAACTAACGCTGGCTAGGTTTTCAGCTATAGAAATCTAACATAGTATTTAAGAACTAGAAAATAGTGTGAAAAATATAAAAACTATGACGATAATTTTTCTCAAATACGGTTTCAAGGATTCTAGCAAAGTTTTCTCTTAATTTAGTTTCATATAAATACAAATGAAACCCGTATTAATCGCTTTCCCGGGAAAAGTCCCGTCCCCGCTCAAAACAGATCTTCCCGCTTCCACTACAGCCAAAACAGCAAATCATGTCTTTAGTTCATCTTAAAAATCCCACAAATTTGACGCCTCTCTTTCACATTTTCGTTAAAAATTTTGCTTTCATAGTTTTTCATTATTTCTGTACTATGTGGAATGCATAGTGTCGCATTCCATTTCATATCCTCACATATGCAATCAACATCCACTGAAGTCAAGGCATATCCCTTGACCAGTGAATTGTAACATATGCAATCTCGCATATGCAGTTCTCCAAAATCAAAGCACAAGCATCGAGCTGTACGTTGTAGATATGTAGGTATTGACAAAACCCTTGCAGTTAATTGTGTTGCGCTGTCACAAGTTCGCATGTCTAAGGAGTTATTGATCCAGATATTTACACCAATCAAAGCTTACAGATAACAATCAGAACTCTTTCCTATTAGGAATATCGAGCAAGAACTTTTGCAGTTAGAACTTTTGCAACCTTAGTGTTTCCTCGGAACGTTTACATTGATCTGTAACACTCTTAAATATAATGGAGGACTGATTACCAAGAATGTTTAATAAACAATTGAATTTGTTGAGAAACCTGTGTTCTATTCTTTATTGAACTCAACTACTCCTTCTCGCCCAACCTTCCATTATATTAGAAATAAAAATATCATCATTTCCACTCAAATGAACAGCTGCTAGAGACGCGAATTTGGCTAGCATTTGATCGAAAACTTACTAAATTTGATCAACAAAGTGAGACTTCTTCTATTTAGACCCAGACAGTCCGACCTACCCGATGGTGTAAGTATATATTTGTATGGTTCAATTTAGATCGGTATCCAACAGTCGAACATATCCAGAGGTTAGAATGATTTAAAGGGCGTCATTTTTTTTTAAATGATATTTTACCAATCTTGTAAGACTGGGAAGGAATTGTATTTTTAAGAAAATTCAAAATACTTTTGAAATAAAAAATTGAGTAACATACAAAATATTGACCTTCCGTAGAAAATAAATTATAAAATACATACATAATTTTTATTGAAAAGTTAACAGAGTCGTATAATTATAATAAATCAAAATAATGCTTGTGACATAATGACATACAAAACTTTCTTGAAGGCAGCAGGCATATGTAAGTAGGTGACGATATTTGTTTCGAAGGCTTTTTAAGACCCTTCTTCAGGTGAAAAGAACAGGTAAAGGATTATCTCCCATTCACAACCACTAAGAAAGGACTGTTCGTTTGCTGGGACTAACAGTTCTTTCTTATTAACTGAGCTGATTGAGGATGTATGGAAGGAGCTTATTTAGAGCGTGTCAAAGACGTTTATGTATCGGACTCATATTAAGGAACCAGCTTTCGGTTAATTTGTTCCAGTATTTAATACTTTTAGATGGTTTAAGCCATTATCACATGACATATTTTCCATGTCGTCATAGGGGTATTTGGGGGGAGGGGATACAAAAGCACCCCCTAGAAAATTGTTAATTTAATTAAAAGCCAATATAAGAAAAAAAATACCACAAAAATGATTTTTAGAATTAGAACATTCAACCACACTTGTAAGTTTTTTTATACGTGTATATTAATAAAAACATTATTGTCCAATTTGTTAGTTTAGTTCTTTGTTTCCAGGAAGGTCCTGTTAAAAATACGGAAACCTGTTATGAAAAGGGGGAATATTTTTTAAAAGTGGTACACAATGATTTTTAAAAATTAGAGCATACTAATTTTTAAAAGTGCTATACACACTAATTCCTATAATGTGATGTTCATACCATCTATTCAAATTAAATTTGTAATAATACATATTTCAAGGTTGATAGTAATCCATAAATTTTTAATGCAATCAATATGTCACCCATCTGGTCGGCTTTCTGTGTCACTGGGGCAGGGATATTGGATTCGGAAATAATTTTTGTCCTCCCAAATTTTGTTCGCTTTCCTTGGGAGAAGCTCAAAATTTTTCTATGTTAGATTCTGCACCATGAGAGCATGGAGCAGAATGCTCTGATGGTTCTCGAATGAGGGTCCAAACAGGTCCAAAACTGTAGCTACTTCATGCCACCCACCTATACCCATCCTCTAACCGGAATCGGTTTATTCAACAAAATTATACAAACTGGTGAGCAACATGCATTACCAAATAATATATCAATCAAAGATATAAGCACTGTATTGGGCAAAACTGGAATGAACTATCCGTTCATGAACTTCCCTCAGGATTAAGTCAATCTTCGGAGCTGATATTCTCCTTTACGAAGTCTCCTTTCCATTGTGCCACTGTGGTCTCCCCAGTTCTTGCGGTGTTCGTTCATTGGTCCGGATTATCTTCACCCATATTCAAGATAAAAATCAATAAATTTAACAGCTAAGAACTATAATTAAGCTCATCTCTACTGCAAATTTCCGGTCAATAAACTTTTAGAGTCACAAAATAACGACATAGAAATTACACTTTTAGGAACTATAATTACATATTAAACATTTAGAAACACAATTATTGTCAATACAACAAATCAGGCTAAGAATTCAGCAAGCCGAGAAATTTTCAGTAATACAAACATAATATTACTGTTAGTGATTTCAGTAATAGTGTCACAATATTACTAATTACACTTGCAATAAGACATTCACAATATTACTGAGAAATAGCATTGCAACACCACGAATTGCAACACCATGAATAAATCATCAGAACTGAATGAAAGTTTTTCCACAAACGACATGTATTGATACTAATTATCGACCAAATTTACAAAGCAGAAAAGAATATTACTCGTAGAAAATCAGTATTCACTTATGCCAGAATGCGCTGCAATAAGTGCTTCTATACGATGTAGCATAGAAACAAACATATTTTAATTTGTACCTGCGGATGAGCATTTTAAATTGCTTCTATCCGAATCCATTGTTTAGATATTAGCTACGGTACAAGCATCACAACCGAGTTGCCGAAAGACGATATCATAGATATGTCCGATTGCCGACTTATCCCGTGAATAAGCAGTCCAAGGAAGATGTATCCATTGTGGTGAAAACACACTTCCCGGGAATCTAAATAACCTTCTCTCTCTCTCTCTCTCTCTCTCTCTCTCCTCTCCCCTGTATTCATGTTCAGAGTAAAAATCACATTGTTGTAAGATAAATAAAGTTCTGATGTGGACAGCACATGACTTTCCCTGCAGACTAAAATTTATATTTCCTTTATTTCTTTAATAATTCATTAGATTGAATTTAATTGAACCAAATAACACTAAATTTGCATTTTTAATTCAATTTTTGTTTTTATTTGGTAATTGTACATTTTTTCGAAATCGGCGTAACAAAAGTGCAAGAAATCTCAAATATCTTGAGAACGGTTAGTCCTTAAGTATAATGGAGTGTGATATATTATTTTGCTCTTCAAAAATTGCGTATAAAACAACAAGAATTTAATTGATACATTTAAGCATACACTACTTAGTCTTTTTTTAGATTTTGGCGGGCCATTTCGTAAAAAGGTTGTTCTTTTCCGAATCGTACCAAAATCTAATCAGCACCAGAGTATCCCACAAAGAACTTTTCTACTAAATTTTGGGACATTTGGTAAATTAGTATTTTAGCTAGAGCGTATAAATGAAATTTTTAAGGACCATTTCGTAAAAAAGACGGTTCTGTTTTTACGAATCGTACTAAAAACTAATCAGAACCAGGGTCACATCCAAGTGACTTACCTACCAAATTGTATGGAATTCGGTCCATTAGTTTTGAGTTAGACTGGATACATACATTGCACAGACACACAGGCACACACACAGACGTCACGCTAAAAATAGATTTTTCATATTCTAGAGGTCTCGAAACGTGTAGGTCCATCGAATACTCGAGTTGCGAATTTCGGTATGATTCCAATACTTTCCCTATACATTAGCATGTATTGCAGGGAAAGTAAAAATCTGATGTGGGCAGCACATGACTTTCCCTGCAGACTTATATCCACGTTCTCTTTATTTTAACTAAATTTAATTCACTTTTAATTCAATTTTCGATCTCATTTGGTAACTGGACTTATTTTCAAAGGTGGCGTAGAGAAATACCCAAAAACTAAAATATCTTGAGAACGGCTAGTCCTAATGTAATGGGGTTGGTATCATTCTTCGTAAAAAATTACGTATAAAACAAGCATTTATTGGATATATTTGAGCGTACGTAGTTTTTTATTTTAAATTTTGACGATTTTTGCAAGCCATTTGGCAAAAAAAGACAGGCTAATTTTTTTCAATCGTACCAAAATCTAATCAGCACCAGGGTGACCCACAAGCGATTTATCTAGCGCATTTTGTAAAATTCGGTTCATTAGTTTACCAGCTACAGTGGATACAGGCTTTTGCAAGTCATTTCGCAAAAAAAGGGGGGTCCTTTTAACCGTATCGTATCCAAAACTAATCGGCACCAGATTCGCCCACAAGTGACATACCTACCAAATTTTATGAAAGCCGGTCAATTAGTTTTTAGTTAGAGTGTATACAACATCTGCACAGACAGACAGACACACACACAGAGACGTCATGCTAAAAATAGTTTTTTCGTATTCTAGAGTTCTCGAAACGTGTAGATCCGTTGAAAACTTGAGTTGCAATTTTCAACATGATTCCAATACTTTCCCTATACATTACCATGTACTGCAGGGAAGTAAAAATGTGTGCAATGATGAGTTTCGCTTCTGTATATATAACATATATAATGCATTTTTGTAAAATAGTTAAAATGAGTCCAATAATTAGCCTCGCAATAGTGGAACAGTAGAAGCAATAATATAGATATGACATATATACGAATGATTTTTATTCATTGGAATTTCGCTTTAACAATTTTGATTTAAAACTCTGTCATTCTTACATATATCATTTCTATGCTATCACTTCTATTGTTCTCAAAATCTTGGTAATGTCCAAATATAATTCTTTTATCGGCGTTCCACGATTTCATTTTTAGTTATATATGACCACATACTGTGAGAGCTAAAAATTGTTTTTTTTTCTTTTTGGTGTATTATCTTAAATGCGTGTAACTTAAAAAGTTTTTTTAGAAACATACATTCAATTATTAATAGCCTTAAATATAAAACACTATAGCCTAGCAAAAATTTACTGTTAATAGATTTGCCGTAATTATAGGGAGATATGGAACTTGGAGAAATAAAAAAAAAATTTTTGTTCTTCAATGTCCGTTTTTACTTTCCCTGCAATACATGGTTATGTATAGGAAAAGTATTGGTATCGTGTCGAAAATCGCAATTCGAGTTTTTGACGGAGCTACATATTTGGAGACCTCTAGAATACGAAAAACCTATTTTAGTGTGACGTCTATGTGTGTGCCTGTGTGTATGTCTGTGTGTCTGTGTGTATGTCTGTCTGTCTGTGTGCCTGTCTGTCTGTGCAATGTATGTATCCACACTGTAAATACTCCTCTACTGTTGTATTGCTGTGTAAAGTGTTGTTTCGTTCGTCGTTGAGACCGATTATCTCAACACGACTTCTATCCGTCGGTCTCTCTCCCCAAATATTCAGGATGGGGCGACCGAAATCGAACCGATGCGTAATTACAACAAAGTAACGTTGCCCGAGCGGATTTTGCACATGAGTTTCGATCCGTGAAATTCAGCAAACAGAACCAGGAGTCATACTTGGATTTGACACGGCAGACTTATTTTAAACATAACAAGAATTTATTTAAATTTAACAGTTAAAAAATTTTACAGATTAAATTATTATGGGCGAATGACCCCCAAGATGACACATCCTGACAATGGATGTTGAGTAAAAATTAGATAACTTAAAGATCAGACAGAAAAGTTGCAGAGACGAAGAGGGGTCATGATGAAACCCGCGGGGCATTCAAAATGCGACCGTTTGTCGTGGCTACTCGCCGAGAGAATCATGACGAAAAATAAAGTCCGCCGTATATATCCTCCATCAAGTTCATTGGCTCCTGGCTGTGGCGTATTCTCAGAAACTGTGAATTTTGAGACTAAGCTCAACAAGTGACACTTTAATGTTTCACATGCCCCTACATCGACATGTTTATTTCCCCAAAACTGCCGTTTTTTGGACGTTAAGCCCTTGTGCTGACACATTCATAATGCAACCTATGTGCAAAGTCGGGGAGATTTTTCGTTGGTGTGGGGTCCTTTTCCCCGAACTTATACCGAACATTGAGAGCGGGGTCATTGGCATGTAGGTCCCCAGGATATCTTCCCAGCAGAACCTTACACACTCTAACTCAAAAATAATGGACCGAATTTCATAAAATTTGGTAGGTAAGTCACTTATGTGTGACCCTGGTGCTGAATAGTTTTTAGCATGATTCGGTAAAAACGTAACCGTCTCTTTTTGCAATATGGTCCTCAAGAATTTCAAGTATCCACTATAGCTGAAATACTAATTGACTCAATTTCACAAAATTTGGTAAATAAGTTGCTTATGGGATACTCTGGTGCTGATTAAATTTTGATACGATTCGGAAATGAACAACTTGACTTTTTTTGCGAAATGGCACGCAAAAATCGCCAAAATCTAAACAAAGACTACGTATTCTCTATTGTTTCAATTAAATGCTTGTTTTATACGTAATTTTTAACAAAGAAAAGAAAAAGACCAATCTATTTCTCTAGGACTTATCGTTTTCAAGATATTTGAGATTTTTCGCATTTTTATTACGCCGCTGTTGTAAAAATATCCAATTGCAAAATAAAAACAACAAGAAAGATCAATCATGCATAAAGCATTGATTATGAAACACTTTCCAAATTCAATGCAATTTTATTTAAACATCTCTAAAATGCGATATCTTCCTCGCTAATATTTTTAAAATTACGACAATACTACAATAATTTATTATATTTGAAACTTCGTCGAAAACAAATAAACTTTATTTAAATGATGTCATCGAAATGTAAATCGCCTGGCTCACTATATAAAAACAGCATTTCATTCATAAACATTTTTTCATTCCTTTCATTTATCACACTACTACAATCATTTATTTTATTTAAAAAATTAAAACCATGGAAGTACAAGTAATTTAAGTCTATAACTTCAGTAATTTAAGTCTTAAAACTTCATTGAAAAAATCGTCTGCTTCTCTTCGAAAAACCATGAATGTTTCATTCATATCAACTATATTGCAGACTCTATGAACTAAATGATTTTGTGTTAAAGAAATACAGCAATTCTAATACAACTCATTCTGCATATTTTGCTATTTACATTTTACATAGGTGAAAAATAGGCTTCGTTGTAGAAATAATCAAATTTCGATGAGCATTTATACTCAAATATATTGTCATTGAGTTGTTTCAGTATGTAGATGCACAGAATTGAAGCAAAAATAAAGCGGTTTTAGGACGGACACAACATTAAATATAAATTAAAAATAACTTTAAAAATCACGATTTTGACACAAGATGGATACCATATTCTTTTTTGAAGTAGGTTATGTGATCTCTTCATATAATGGTCACGTTATCTCTGTTTATAATGGTCATGTGATACCTTCATATTAAGGGTTTAATTATTACTTTAATTTTTATTTTAAAAACTACTGAATATATTTTGCTGACAATTTTTTTTATATATTTATGGGATAATTTGAATATTTCCTAAAACTTTCGAAGCAATTTGTGAATTTTAAATTCGCTTAAAAAATGTTTGAAAAATTAAGTCCCATAGGGTTCAATGCATATCATTATTTCAACCCGCGTTCAATCCAAAACTAATTCGGTGATATTATTCATTTATATTCCCATAGGTCCCGCAGATGATCTGAATAACATACTAAAATTTCATTTTGATAAAGTCATTTTTACTGCAGTTATCGTGCTAATGGGCAGACAGACAGACAAACAGAATGAAAAAAGTCATAAACACTTCTCAACTGTGTTGTTGTGTTGTAAAGTCGTAAAAATTGAATTAAAGTTGAAATTTTGTGTTATTTTTGGCAATCAAACTCAATGTAATGAATTATTTAAGAAATAAAGAACAAATGAATTTGAGTCTTCAGGGAAAGTCATTTGATGCCCAGATCAATTTTTTTCTTACTTTCCCTGAAATACATGGTAATGCATAGGGAAAGTATTGGAATCATGTTGAAAATCGCAATTTGAATTTTCGACGGATCTACACGTTTTGGGGCCTCTAGAACACGAACACATTATTTTTAGCGTGGCGTCTGTGTATCTGTGCAATGTATGTATTCATTCTGACACAAAAACTAATGGACCGAATTTCATAAAATTTGGTAGGCAAGTCACTTGTGTGTGACCCTGGTGCTGTTTAGTTTTTGGTGCGGTTTGAAATAAAACAAATCGCATTTTTTTGTGAAAAGGCCGGCAAAAGTCGTCAAAATCTAAAATAAAAAACTACGTATGCTCAAATATATCTATTTAATATTTGTTTTATTCGTAATTTTTGGCGATGAAAAGAATAAGACCAATCCCATAATACCAAAACTAGTCGTTTTCGAGATCTTTTAATTTTTCGTATTCCCGCTACGCCACTTTTGAAAATAAGTCCAGTTACCAAATGAGAATGAAAATTGAATTAAAATTATAATTTTAAATAATTATGGGTTCCATTTTGGGCAATTAAACTCAATATAATAAATTATTGAAGAAATAAGGAGAAAGTGAATATGAGGCTGCAGGGAGAGTCATGTGCTGCCCGCGTCAGATTAGTATTATTTGTATGTAACTTAAATATACTGTATCTACGCACCAAGAAGGAGTTGTCCGATTATAATGAAATTTCGTATGTAAATACATTTTGAACGAACATGCTAATGAATAAAATGTGGCGTTCAATGAATAAATAGTGGGAGCTCCAGCGTATCGGAACTGCGCATTCAACAGGTGTATATCTGAGCAGGTGTATATCTGCAGGTGGGTATGATCTGGGGTGCTACCTCCTTTGAGAGCCGGATCCCTTTGGTAATAATCATTTCTGGCACACTGACAGCACAGCGGTACGTAGACAACATTCTACGACCGGTTGTGTTACCGTTGCCTTTGCGACACCCCGGACTTACTTTTCACCAAGATAGTGCCCGGCCGCACACGGTACGTGTTGCTAAGAATTGTCTCCAAGCTTGCCCAACACTTCCTTGGCCAGCTAGGTCTCCTGATCTCTCTCATAAAGCACATTTGGAAAGTTATGGGAAGGCGATTGCAACCATACCGGAATGTTGACAATTTAACCCGACAGTTGGAGACAATTTGGCAAGACCTTCCGCAGGACACCATCCGTGAACTTTATCAGTCTATGCCACACCGGGTGACACCTTGCATTCAGGCCAGAGGTGGACATACGCCTTATTAACTTTCTCCTTTTGTATACGGTCAAACTCTAAATCATTTGTTCTGAAATTTTAATCGTTTCGTTTTCTGTGTACCCTCTTCACATCCACCAATTTTTACTATTATCGAACAACCCCTTCTCGGTGCGTCGATTTTTTTTGTTACAGAGTGTATATGGAAATTGTGTGTGTTGAAAGTTAGTTATTGCAATTTAATTTAATTTAAGTTATTCTGCAAAAACTACTTCATTTCTGAGGGTCTGAAATTTTCTTTTAACATTCTACCTTTTTACTTTTCTTATATACATAGTATAATGTATAAGGAAAGTATTGTGACGGAGGTGAAAATTCGAATTCGAGTTTTCGAAGGGAGAGCACGTTTCAAGCATCCCTGATGACGAATCGAACATTTATGAGGTGATTTCTCTGTTTGTGTGTGTGCGCGCGTGTGTGGATGTGTGCGTGTGGATATGTGCATGTGTGGGGGGGTGACGCGTGTATGGATGTTTTTGAGTGTGTGTGTGTGGATGTATGTGTGTGTGGATGTGTGTGCGTGTGGATGTGTGTGTGTGTGGAAGTGTGTGTGTGTGGATGTGTGTGTGGATGTGCTTGTCAGTGAGTCTGTGGAGACGATATCTCACTAACGAGTGGAGCGATTCGAATGAAATATGCTCCAAAATATACTGGAAACCTATTGTTTTTAAACACAATCGAATGCTCAGAACTCCCTTAAATTTTCGAGTAAAAATTTGAAAAAGTCATCAAGAAATCAAAACCTTTAATAAAGTTACGTAAATAAATATTTTTTATGTAATATTTCCTTAGAGAGCGATTGACATAAACTTTAGAACGCTAGCAAGAATCATTGTCGTGATTTTGCACATTTTTCAAATAAATTCGTCAATAATTCCCATAAATTAAAAAAAAATATTAACTGTTCAGAAATATGTTCACTTTTCATATGTAATATCATGCGATAAATTTGGTGACATCATTCTCGTGGATCTAGATCGTTCCATTCATGAGAAAAGTTACTGTCAGTAATACTTTTGTATTTGAACGCCAATAATCATTTATCTGCTATAAGAATAACTTATTTCTCCGGCCATAATGCTTGGGGAGATTTTGGCGACGAATTTGGCTAAATATCGGGAACTTGACGACTCTTTTAAATGTTGCCAAATTAACAAAAGTCTCGCCAAATCGATGGTTAATTGTGACTCTAAATCAATGAAAATGGCGACTAATTGACGAAAATTCAATATCTTGGAAGGAATATAAGTGTCTACTATAAGAATAACCTATTTTCTAGTGTAAAAGTAGTAAATTCATTGCATTATATAAGGAAAGTCATGTGCTGCCCACATCAGATTTGTTCCTAGAAACTGGTAAACAAAATCATTCTAAAATACTTTATTTACACTCCATAATACAGAGTCAAACAATTTGTTGAATCGATTGAACACAATCGTAGCAATGCAAATATTATGACTAAAGTACATCTGAAGTTTTTGAAAATGTGTTTGTTCTCTGACTAATGTGTTATGTTTAAAGTCAATAATTTAAAATTAGATTTAGCATTTTGTTCTTTCTCATTGAACCGTGACAAACTGGACATTATTGAACCATTACACGACAATTTTTAAAATCGCTCGTATATGAGTATCATCTTTTTTTTGCTTCGGTTTTGATCATTTTCATCTGTTCTTATCTCCAATCTCAATCGTGCATCCCAAGTTCTACATTTAATCTGCGTGGTAATTATTGGTAAGTATTGTAATTTATATTCTCTGGGCAATGATTATTATATAAAAGCTGAAACTGCTCTGTAGTGTGAAACATACTTTTTTAAAATTTTGTAAATATAGGAATATTTTTATAACAAGGCATTTTATAGATATTTCTGCAAAATGATTTATATAATTTTTGAAAAGATTGCAATGAAGTAAAAGGAAATCCGTAGATAAATGAATGTTGAAACTCAGAGTTACTTGTATCTTTTAAAAATAGTTGTTGTTCTTATTTCCAATAGAATTTTAGTATTGTTTTATTTTTAAGGGAAGTATTACTCTCAGTAGTATATATGTACGTATGAGCGCACATGTACTATATACACTAAAAACTATATTTTATAGCTTATTTTTATCTTTTTTATATATAAAAAAAAGGTATCGATCCATATTAATATTAAAAACATGATTTTATATCTAAATAAGGCCTTTTTTACATTTAGACGAAATTTTAACTTTTTTTTAGATAAATGCGTGAAAATGATCAAAAGAGCCCCATATATAGGACGGTGAAAAGGATTAAATAAATGCGCTTCTAAATGAATCCTCTAAAAAGATACTATAAATTTGAAGATATTAAAAAATATAATGCCATTTTAAATGACGTCAAAAAAAAAAAATCCTTATATTTTTAATACTATATTTTATATATTAAAAACATGATTTTATATCAGGCCTTTTTTTAGATAAATGCGTGAAAAAAAGAGATCAAAGATAGGCCGCTCCATTTTGGGGCTCCCTCATACATAGGTAAATGCGCTTCTAAATGAATCCTCTAAGCTTTAAAATAAATGGGGGGACCATAAGTCCCCCATAAAAAACAAAAGATAGGTATTTTTTTAAAAAAATAACAAAATGGCTCATCTGACCCTAAGGTGATCTGGAACTCTGATTCCACAGCTGTTTTAGAATTCTAGAACCAGAGTTCCAGATCACCTTCGGATCAGGCGCCAAGGACAATACAAACATATATAAACATACAGGACATAGAATCCACAGATTCAACCCACCACTTATTATTTTTCGATGATTTGTCACTCTATAGGATCTTCGGCAAGAGCTGACTGACGTCATTTTTTGGCATTAAATCATCTACCCGAATTGATTACCAACCCGGGCGAGATTTGAACCCGGGGCCTCTTGTATACTAGCCCCGAGCTTTAAGTGTTTGCCAATGGGTACCCATAAAATGAAGAACTATTCATTAATATAACCTTTACATTTGAAAAACAACTTAAACAATTTGAAAAACAGTCATATTTCAAGCAGAATACTTTTAAAGAGTTTTAGTTTATTTGATTAAAAAATAGTGATGTTTATAAAACGTTATATATTTTTAAAATGAGACATTTTTTAGTGCTGTCATCTAACGGAAAAAATAATGTTTATAATATCCGTTTTTGCTATCACGTAACGAGGAAGTGATAATCGCTTCGTTAGATGTTTTATTATGTGGATGAAAAAAACACTGACTGATAAATAATTCGTTCTGATTAAATGTTATATTATGAACGGACGCGTTTTATAGAAAGGAAATTTTATATGAACAGATAAGTATAAGAGACATCTAAAGAAATAGTTTTAAAGAATTGATGTTAAATAATAGTGCTGCCCTCTATATGTGTAATATTAAATTAAGAACTCTGAATTAGTTCATATATAAATGAACTTTTTTGAAGATAATAAGACGAAATTAATCTATGATTCGGAAGAAGAAGAATATTTTTATGTTATCGATTACGAAAGTTTAAAACAAAGATATAATAGTAGAGTTTGTTATTTTAATCGATTAAGAAGGAGATATAATATATCTCAAGAAGTTGAGGATATGTTTTTAAAATTTTTAGATTTTATGTATTATGAGAAATCAATTAACTATTACTATTTTATGAAAAAGATTTGTGATATTTTAAATATTGAAAATAATATAAAGGTTCAAAGTGTTAAAAAGAAATATGAAAAAATATGGAATGATTTCTTACAAAGTATTTCAAGAAATGTTTCCTAATAAATGGAGCTTACAAAAAAGTGCATACACTGTTTGACTATGAAATCAGTAAATGAGTTTTACATATATCATAGAAATGAAAAAATTTATTTCCAAAGTCATTGCAAATGTTGTGATTCCATAATCAAATATAAAAAATTCAAATGTGAATGTGGTATGCAATATACCTATACACATAAAAAGAGACATTTAAAAAGTATTTATCACAGTAAGCATGGAAAAAGTATTGTAAAAAATGTTTCCTAATAAATGGAGCTCAACTTAAAGTCAAAGACTATTGGTGAACTTAGAAAAGTAGTAAAATTATTGAATATTAAACAACCTAAAGACTGTAAGAAGGATGAATTAATTAAATTATTAATTAAATATATAAAAGAAACAGGTAAATATAAATATGCATTAGTAGATTTATTAAATTTAGATATATCAAAATACTTGGAAAAAAAGAAGAAAATATTTATTAGAAAACCTCAAAAACGTAATAAAATTAAAAAGGTTTTTGATTCTTTTAATTTGAAATTTGATAATAAGGAATTTAAACCAAAAGAAGAAAAAAAGATTAAAACAGAAGTGAATCTTAAAAAATTATTTACAGTTATTAATGAGGATATATTTGGTTTGAAGTCAAAGACTATGGATGAACTTAGAAAAGTAGTAAAACAATTGAATATTAAACAACCTAAAGGCTGTAAGAAGGTTGATTTAATTAAATTATTAACTAAATATATCAGAAAAACAGGTGAATATAAACCTGTTTTAGTAGATTTATTAAATTTAGATTTGTCAGCATACTTGGAAAAAAAGAAAAAAATATTTATTGATAAACCTAAAAAACGTAAAAAAATTAAAAAGATTTTTGATTCTTTTAATTTAAGATTTGATAAAAATGATTTTAAATCTGTCTTTCCTGAAGAAAATGTATTTACAGTAGAAGAAAATCTTGAAAAGTTATTTACAGAAGATAGAAAATGTCGTATATGTGGTAAATATTATGAAGATGAAGAAGAACATATAAAGAAAGACTTAATGATTAAAAGATCAAAACAAAAAAGAAAATGTATTATTTGCGGTATATATTATAAACATTTAGATAATCACATATCAAGTCGAAAACATAAAAAAGCATTAGATGAAGGTAATGTAGAAATTAAGGAATATGAAACTGCTTATAAATCTAGATTAAGATCATACAGAATTAATAATTTTAATAATATTAAAATCCCTCTAGAATTTTTAGAAGAGAAAAGAAAGGTTGTAATAGAAAAAATAAAGCATATTATGAAAGAATTTAATGGAATAAAGGTAAATTTTAAATTGTTTTGTTTGTATAAATTAAATGAAGAAATTCAAGAATTTACATTCAAAACTGAGAATCAAATTATATTAAAATCTAATGATTTACATACTTTTTATGATTATGTTATTGACAACTTAATAAATGAATCTGATGATTTTATATCAAAAGGATCTGGTTGGAGTCTTGAAGAAATTAAATTTTTGGAATTGAGAATAAATAAGTATCAACCCTTGAGAGGATCAAGTTATATTGATTTACCTGAAAAAATTAAATCTAAACAAGCCATAATAAATGTAAAAAATAAAGATAATAAATGTTTTATGTGGTCAATATTATCAGCAATTCATCCTGTAAAAAAAGATCCTCAAAGAGTGTCAAAATATGAACAATATAAAGATGAATTAAATTTTAAAGGTATTGATTTTCCTGTTTCATTAGACAATATTAAGAAATTTGAAAAACTAAATAATATATCTGTAAATGTTTATAGTAATGATGGTTCAATTTATCCACTTAGAATAACTAACAATAAATTAGAAAAACATGTAAACTTGTTTTATATGAAAGATCATTATTGTTGGATTAAAAATATGAATAGTTTGATCAGATCACAAATTACTAATCATCGTATATTTATATGTGATAGATGTTTAAATTATTTTTATTCTGAGGAAAGATTAAAGATACATGTGGAATACTGTAAAGATGCTGTCACAATTAATATGCCTAAAAAAGATGAAGTTATTCAATTTAAAAATCATGAAAGAAAAATGAGAGTACCATATACTATATATGCTGATTTTGAATCTCTCTTACCTAAAATTGATACATGTGAGCAAGATCAAACTAAATCATATACTGTGAAATATCAAAAACATGTAGCAGATGCATTTTGTTATTATATCAAATATGAAAATGAATACTTTAAACCTCCTGTTGTTTATAGAGGACCAGATACAATCAAAAAGTTTGTATCTATGTTAAAAGAGGATACTCTTAAAATTGAAAAAATTATAGAAGACAAAACTAAAAAATATGAAAGTATCACATCAATGATAGAGTTCGATGAAAATCATTATAAAAGAACTAATATTTGTCATTTATATGAAAATCAAATCTTAAATGATGAAAAGTAATTGATCATTGTCATATAACTGGAAAATATAGAGGTCCAGCTCATAATGTTTGTAATTTAAATTATCAAATTCCAAAATTTATTCCAGTAAAAATTCATAATTTAACAGGTTATGATTCTCATTTGTTTATAAAAGAACTTGGATTTGATCAATCAAAAATTGATGTTATACCTAATACTGAAGAAAAATATATATCTTTCAGCAAAAAAATAGGAGGTATGAAATTGAGATTTATTGATTCATTTAAATTTATGTCTTGCAGTTTAGATAATTTATCAAAAAACTTGAGACCAGAGAATGAAATAAATAGATATCCTCCAAAAATACGAAAAATGAAATATATTAAATACTTAAAATCAAAATTTAGAGAGACATCATTCCATTTTCCTGATGATAAATTAGATCTTATTACAAGAAAAGGTGTATATCCTTATGATTATATGGATTCTAGAGATAAATACAAAGAAACAGAATTACCTTCAAAAGATAAATTTTATAATAAATTGAATGAATGTAATATAACTGATGAAGAATATAAACATGCTCAACGTGTTTGGAAAGAATTTAATATAAAAAATTTAGGTGAATATACAGATTTATATGTTAAAACAGATGTATTAATTTTAACAGATGTATTTGAAAATTTTAGAGATGTTTGTTTAAAAACTTATAAATTAGATCCAGATTGGTATTTTACAGCTCCTGGTTTATCTTGGGATGCAATGTTAAAAATAACAAATGTTAAATTAGATTTATTAAATGATTATGATATGATTCTCATGATAGAAAAAGGTTTAAGAGGAGGTGTTTCACAATGTTGTAATAAGGGCGCGGTAGCCCATTGGTTAGCGCGCTGGAGTTGCACTCGGTAGGCCCGGGTTCGATTCCAGCCACTGCCAAAACTGCCGCCGTGTTCATGCGGAGTACGATCACGTTAAACATGTGGGTCCGAAAGTCCTTCCGAGAGGTTGGTGGTAGGGGAAGGAGGGTACGGTCCCTGTGGATGCCTCCCCCACTGGGTTCCGGTCTAAATTGGGTGGCACTTCCCGACCGTCCAAACAGTTACCTTACACCTTTCTGGTAGGTCGGACGGTCTGGGTTTCAACAACAACAACAATGTGGTAATAGGGCCAACGGCCGTACCGTGCTGAAAACACCGGTTCTCGTTAGATCACCGAAGTGAAGCAGCATCGGGCGCGGTTAGTACTTGGTGGGTGACCACCTCGGAACGCCGCGTGCTGTTGGCCATCTCGGGTGCGGTATCCCCATGGTTTGCGCGCTAGATTTGCACGCTACCACAAATGCCGCCGTGTTCATGCGGAGTACGATCACGTTAAACATGTGGGTCCGTAAGTCCTTCCGAGAGGTTGGTGGTAGGGGAAGGAGGGTACGGTCCCTGTGGATGCCTCCCCCACTGGGTTCCGGTCTAAATTGGGTGGCACTTCCCGGCCGTCCATACAGTTACCTTACACCTTTCTGGTAGGTCGGACGGTCTGGGTCTCAACAACAACAATGTTGTAATAGATATGGAAAAGCAAATAATAAATATATGAAAAATTATGATAAAAGTAAAGAATCCAATTATTTAATGTATTTAGATGCTAATAATTTATATGGATGGGCTATGAGTCAATATTTACCATATGGAGAATTTAAATGGTGTAATGATTATGAAAACGTTAAACGCGAATTATATAATAATAAAATAAAAGATGAGATTGGATATATATTTGAAATTAGTTTAAGATATCCAAAAGAGTTACATGATTATCATTCAATTTTACCATTATGTCCTGAAAATAGAATTCCTGAAAATTCGAAACAAGGTAAGTTATTAACAACTTTACATGATAAAGAGAAATATGTAGTACATTATAGAAGTTTAAAACAATATTTGAAAATGGGTTTAAAGGCTGTAAGAGTACATAGAGTATTGCAATTTAAACAATCAAATTGGTTAAAAAAATATATAGATTTAAACACTGAAATGAGAAAGAAAGCTGCTAATGATTTTGAGAAAGATTTTTATAAATTAATGAATAATTCTATATTTGGAAAAACAATGAAAGATATTAGAAAACGAATCGATGTAAGATTATGTTGTAATTATGATCAAGTTAAAAAATTAATTGCTAAACCTAATTTCAAATGTAGAACTATTTTTGATGAAAATTTGGTAGCTGTTCACATGAAAAAAACAAAACTATATTTTAATAAACCGATTTATGTTGGTATGAGTATATTAGATTTATCTAAACATTTAATGTATGATTTTCATTATAATGTTATGAAACCGAGATATAAAGATAATATTAAGTTATTATATATGGATACAGATAGTTTTATATATGATATTAAAACAGATGACTTTTATGAAGATATGAAGTCTATGATTGATTATTTCGATACATCTGATTATCAAGTAAATAATCTGTATAATATGCCTAGATGTAATAAAAAAGTATTAGGTAAAATGAAAGATGAAAATAACGGTGTGATTATGGAAGAATTTGTAGGTTTAAGAAGTAAAATGTATTCAATAAGATTAGAAAAACAGAGTGTTGAAGATAAAAATTTTGAGATTAAGAAGTCTAAAGGTACTAAGACTAGTACCGTTAAAAACAGAATATCATTTGAAGATTATAAAGACTGTTTATTAAATAAAAAAGATCAATATAGAACACAGAATTTAATTAGAAGTAAGAAACATGAATTGTATTCAATTCAAGTGAACAAGATAGCTTTATCAGCAAAAGATGATAAAAGATTTATATTAGAAGATGGTATGAATACTAGAGCTTTAGGACAGTATAAAAATGTTTACTAATAAATGGATGAGTGCTTAGGTGATATTCGAGCTTTAAATTTTACAAATTCTGAAGAAATTTACTATATGACTTATCTTTGTAATGAATTGTATGATATAAAATATGATAAAAAACTATTATCAGAAAGTTTTCAAAGATTGACTGAATTAATTGAAAAAGAAGAAAATGAAGATATTAAATTGAAAGGATTAGGAGTTTTATATGTTATTTCAAAGAATTTATTCTATTGGTCATGAATTTATAAAAACTAAGATGATTTATATCCTACTCTAAATATTGTACCTTAATCAATATATGATTTTTTTAAATATTGTTTATAATAACTATTTTATCTGTATAATTCAGGGGGGGGGATGACTATCCCCCCCTATAATGTTATTTATAAAAAAAATGTTTACTAATAAATGGAAGAGTTCAATAGACTGAGAGGTTATCCCAAGACGTTTAAATTAAATGATTTATATCCTGGGGAATATGATCTAATATCATTGAAAAAAATTAAAACAAAATATGGAAATACAGTAATCGCAAAGTTATATGTGGAAGGTATAGAAAAAGATTATTATCTAGCATATAAACACGGTATACTTTCTGATGAATCTATATATGAAATCAATAAAGGAAGATATATATTTAAGTATTCAGGTATGATTAATGATAAATATGAATATGAATTAGAGAAAGCTTAAATTTTATATTCTTAACATCTTTAAAACTATCTATAGATATTATATTATTTTCTTCCGTTTTTTTTATCATGACAATATATTTGATGTCCAACTATTAAATTCATCTGGATATCCTAGCCATTTTACAAAATACTTATTTCCTTTCTTTTTTATGATTTTTTCAATTTTATATACATCATCTTTTTTATTATATTTTACCATTTCATTTTCATAAAAAGTTCCTTCAATTTCTTTACTGTTTAAATCTTTTAATCGATAAGTAATTGGATCTGTTTTCAATACTTCAGAAACTATAAAAATCTCTTCAGTAAATGTAGAATCATCTACTTTCCTGAATGTTTTCTTAATTGTAGATATTCTAACACTATCTCCTATCTTAAATTTAGGTTTTTTCATGATCTTTTTAGTATATAAATTTTTATAAACTTGAGATTCATTTTCTCTAGCCTCAACAGGTGTCATTTTTATTGATCTATGATATGAATTGTTATAATTTTTAAGTAATTTGGGTAATACATCAATATATCTTTTAGTATTGTTAGCATGCATATATTTTATAATTTTTTCTCTTATACTTCTATTAAATCTCTCAGCTATTGCAGATTTTATTTCTTTATTTTTAGTTGTAAACCAATGTATATTATTATCTTTAAATAATTTTTGTGTCTGTTTTCCTGTAAATTCAGTACCTTCATCTGTCAAAATAAATTTTGGTATTCTTTCTTTAAAAACTTGTTTAAAACCTTGTACTACTTCTTCAGATGTTTTTCTTTTTATAGGAAAAGCCCAAGCATATTTATTAAAAGCATCTATAACCGTTAACAAATAATTAGTTCCATAATTATATTTGCTATAATTTTTTATAAATAACAAATCAGCGTCAAATTGATTATTACTGTTTGGAACATAAACTCTTCTTCTTTTAAATTTACGAATGACAGGTTTATATCTAGTATATATCATCTTGTTCATGTAAAAATTCTTCAACATTAGGTAACCCTGTTTTTCTTTTCAATTCATTAATTCCACAATAACCTGTTTCTGGATTATAATAGACCTCTTTTAAATTCCTAAAAAAGTATTCTTTTTACTTCCACAAATAGTACAGATACCTTTACCAACTGGTTTATTATTTTTAGAAGTAGTTTTATGATAATTTTTAGTTGGGGTTTTATCTTTACACTTGACACAATATATAGAAAGACCTAATCCAAAAGTTTTTTAACTTTAATAATAGGTTTAATAATTCCTCTAGCTAATCTTTCTTGAAATGTTGGATCTTGTATAGCATTTAAATTATCTATTAATTTTTGATCAGCAACATGTCTCAGTTTTGTATCTTTTGTTTTATTGTAATCAATATCATGTTCTTTACATGCTTTATCAACTCTATTTATTCCAGGATCACCTCTTTTTAATCTTTTTTTTAATTTTGTATTTGGACCACAATATTGATATCCTGGTAAATGCATTTCTGGAAGATTTACTTTATCTTGTATCCATCCAACAATATCACCACCTTTCTTTTTACAAACCATTTATTTATTTAGAAATTTATATCCATTCAATTGCATTTGTTTTACGTATTTTTCAACTGGATTAAATTTTAAACTTTTTATGAAATCCTTTTAACACATATAAATTTCTTCTTCTGTCATATCCTTAGCTTTAAACGAATTAATGAGTTCTTTATAAAAATTATAACAATGTCTATATTCTTCTTTCCTTTCTACAATTTTTAATATAAGATCTATGGCTTCTACTATACCAACTGATAAACTTAAAAATGCAAGAGGTAGAAAGGCTATTGCTGATAAACCTGTTCCACTTAGAATAACCTTACTTACTGATAATGAAATACTTATCTTTTGATACAAATTTCTACTCTTTCTGTAAACATATAATCTTTTTTCTAAATATACATCCATTTATATAGGATTAAATTTTTTCCTGTATCTCATTTCAGGATTCACTAAATCTAACATAAAAAAATCATATTTTTCTTGAACACTTTTATTATACATTTGTTTGAATTCTTCAGTACTTAATAAACCATCTATCTCTCTTATAATCTGTTGAATTTCTTTAGATTGTAGAGTGAAAAATATATCGTAATTACAGTTCCTTCTTATATTGATAGGTGTTAAATAATATGACTGAGTTAAATAAATAAAGGATGCGTTTTTCTTTCTACCTCTAATAAATAATTCTTCGATGTTTTTTTGATCTTTCTCAATCACACAATCATCAAAAATAACTAAATTCTTTAATGTAGGATTTAAATCATCTACAGTAATAAAATTATGATCTGAAGAAAATAATACTTTTTTTTGAATTTATCATATAATTTTAATAATCTTTTCTTATTCTTTATATTCTTACATTTCAAAATATCTTCTCTTTCTATATCTTCAAACAATGTTTATTTTTCTTGTAATTTAGAATATTTAGGTTCGTATAAATCTTTTGTACATATATATAATGTATTAAAAAATAATAAATCATAAATCAAATTTAACAGTAAATTTGTTTTACCTGAACCTGAAGATCCTACTATAAGTAATCTAAATGGATGTTTAGGTAACAAAGGATGTTGTTTAGGATCAGGTAATTCTTCTGGTTCTGTGTAATCTTTAATTTTTATCATAATTTACTAGCAGTAAAAATAAAATTTGCTGCAGTAAAAAAATTAATATTATATAAATGAACTTAGAAAAAGAACGGAAACACAAGTTTTTAAAGCAAATAAAAGATTCAATTAAAATAGTAAAAATAGAAAAAGAAATAAGAAAGTATAATGAAGATCAACTAAAAGAAAAAATAGGTATTCAAAAGACCTTAGAGGAATTTCATAAACCAGTCACTCAAGAAATTGAAAAATATGAAAAATCAAATAAAGAAGTTGTGAAAAGTATTCAAAATGTTGTAGAAAATATTACATTTCCATCTATAGAAGAGCCTATTGAAGCTGTGAAAGAATTAGTATCTTATACTTATGATATGGATCAAAATTTAAATTTAAAATATTTAAAAGAAGAAAAATTATACAGACCGTCAGTATTTTTAAACGATTAAGAAAAATTAGAGGAGATGTATGGAAGAGCTAAACAGTTAAAAGAAGGATTATCTAAGAAAAGAGCAACTTAAAAAGTACAATTTCTAGGGCTAAAAATTTTTCAGAGGAGGAATTAAACCAGAAAAAGAATGATATAAAAGAAATTAAAAATAAAGAAAATATGTTGCAAAATTATATGCATAGATTAAATATGATTCGAAGTAGTAAAGAAATGAAGGTGGGTAAAGGATTGAATGTATTATCAAATTTAACAGAAAAAATATGTAACGGAAGTAAATCAAAGAAATTGTATAATCAAGTAACTTTATTGTTAGATATGTTATTAAAAAATAAAGAAAAGACTTATAATGATGTACAACGATATCATAAACAATTTCTCTGTTAATAAATGATAAAATATAAAGTTTATTTGAGTGAAGGTCAGAAAAATAAACTTAAATCAGCTTTTAAAAATAAAGTAGAAGTAACATTACAAATAGATAAATCTAAAACTCCTAATCATGAGATGTGTTTAACTAAAACTCAAATTAATCATATTAATGATAAAAAAAGAATTACAATCAGTAAAACTCAATTAGATAAAAATGGAGGATTTTTACCATTTCTAGCGGCACTTATACCCTCTTTAATAACCGCTGCTAAATTAGCAGTTCCAGCATTAGCAACAGGTGCTTTATCTGGATTAGCTAGTTCAGCTGTGCAAAAAAAGGGGTCTGGGAAAAAAAAAAAAACTTGGAAAGGGAATATATCAACAATGGGAATTAGCGACAAAATGATTATAGAAAATATGAAAAATGAAAAAGGATTTAGAGGTGTGTTTACCTCCGATTTATTACCTAAAACAATAGGAAAATTTGAAAATGGAATCATTAATTTAGATGTATCAACAGGTCCCGGAACTCATTGGGTTTGTTATTATAATGATCCTAAATATAAATATGTGGAATATTTTGATCCGTTTGGTGAATATGACAATATGAAGAAGGACTACATTCCTAAAAATATTAAATCATTTCTTGTTACATCCAATAAAAAAATAGGTTATAATGATAGTTTCTTACAGAAACCTTCATCTGTGAAATGTGGTATATTTTGTATGAAATATATAAGAGAAAGGAATAAAGGTATATCACCTAAAAATGTTCTCAAATCATTTCCTACACAAAAACCTAGTGACTATAATGAAAATTTTGTTATGTATAAATGATAATATTAAAATCTGAAGGTCATGAGAGATCAGAGGAATTTACTGTAAATTTTATTACACCTCTTAAAATAAAAAAATTAGCTTTACACTCATTCTCTATGGAAGTTTCCTGGTTTAATATAAGTAAGAATTATGGAAATAACATATTTAGATTGTATACATTAGGCACAGATATAACAATTACTATCTCAAATGGTAATTATACTATAAGAGGATTAAATGAGTATATGATGAAAATATTCGGTGAGGATCCACCTGTCAAATTTGGTATTATTGAAGCAAGACAAAGAATATCTATTAAACTGAAAAATGGTTGGGTAATTGATTTTACAAAAAGTAACTTTCATAAAATTATAGGCTTTTTAAATCCTACATATGGAAGTTATGATGAAGAAACAGAGGTTGAAGGTGAACATATTGCTGATATATCTAATGGAAATGATAATATTTATATTCACTGTGATGTTGTAAAAGGATCTTTAATAAATGAATATAATTCAGAAGTTATATATTCTTTCACTAATAAAAACCCTCCAGGTAGTATAATTTCAAAAGAATTTAATAATTGGATATTTTTTTCTGTTAAAGTGGATCCTGTTGAAAGAATAAAAATGAGGATTACTAATCAAAAAGGTGAATTAATAGATTTAAATAAAGGAGCTGTAGAATTTAATTTTATTTCTTCTTAAATAAATGTATAGAAGAAAAAGTAAAAAAATACAAGGATTTTTAAAGGTTTTATTGAAACCTAAGAATATATTAAATGAAATATTTTCTATGAAAAAGAAAGGAGGTGGTTTAAAAATTCTTCCTAAATAAATGATTTATGATTTAAGTGATACTCGTTATTATTATAATGATCACATTAAAAGTTATTAATTAAGAGAAATTCATCCAAAAGAACATAGTTCAGATGAGAATGCTACCTATGTTTTTCATATTAATGATACTAAAGCAAAAATTTTATATTCTAGAGGATATCTTGAACTAAAATTAAAAATTACAAAAAATGATAAATCATCCATTGGAAACGAAAATGTGAGTCTGGTAAATGGCGGAGGTTTTATCAAAACTTTAAAAGTACATATAGGAGATACTGAAATTGAATCAAATACACAGTCAAATTTTTCAATCATGAATCATGTTTCAAGATTAATTCATTATACTCCTGATTATGGAACATCACAAGCTCAAAATGAATTTTTTTATCTAGATACATCTGATTCAGCTGACCGTAATGAGTTCAAATATGATGGTACTTTAGAAGATACTACTAAAATAACTGAGTTTTTTAATAATTTGAAAATGAATAAAGATTATAACGAAGGATTCATAAAGAGATGGGAACTAACGAAAGATAGCAATGTTATTAAAATATGGACACCTTTAAAAGATATAATTGATTTCTTTAGAGAATATGAAAAGATAATTTCAGGTTTTGAAGTGAAAATAGAAATTCAAAGAAATGAAAATAAAAATATGATATATACTAATATAAGAAACGAAAATTATAAGGTAGTAGTTGAAGGTTTAACCTTACATTTACCTTATATAGAATTAAAAAATTCTGCAGAAAGTTTGTTTCTGGAATCATATCTATCTAATAAAGATATAGAGGTAAATTGGGATCGATATAGATTTAAGATGGTAGGCCCATATAGAAGCAACAGTGGATCTGTGACAGCAACTACAGCGTCAGATGAAGTTTTAAGTGTCTATGTTATTCCTCAATATGTTGAAAGAGATAATAATTATGAAAAAAATAATATGATATTTGATCATATAGATATGGCAGAATGCTGGTTGATGATTAATAATAAACAAGTTCCTCTTATGCGTTATAAAACAAATTTTGCCAATAAAGATTATATTCGAGTGTATGAAGCTCTTTTACATGAAGGACTTTACGATAATAATACAGAAACAGGACCTTTGATAAATAAGGAGAATTTTGGTAAAGTGTATCCTATTTTTCCTTTTGACTCATCAAATCATGAAAACTATACTGATTTAAATAATTTAGATATTGTATTTAATTGGATAACGAATAGTCAAAAGGAATATAAGTTTTATTTTATTTTTAAAGAAAGAAAGAGATGCTTTATAAATTTAAAAAATAAAACTATAACAATGGTTAAGAGTTTAAAATCTTAAAATTAAATAAATGAGTGCTTATTATCCACCTTATGATGATCAAATGAAAGAAGGACCTATTGGACCTCCTGGTATAGGTTTTAAATTAATGAATGACGGAAATTATGATATGAAAAATAGAATTTTAAAAAATTGTGAAAATCCTATAGATGATTTAGATTTAACCACTAAAAGTTTTGTTTTGAATAAAATAGAGAATAATCATCATGAATTGAGAGATCTTATAAAAACTAAATATGATGAGGATTTTTTAACCTTTACTGAAGAAACAGGTAAGAGAATAAAAGAATTAAATGATACAACTTTACATTCTTTAGAAGGAAAAGCTTTTGATGCAAAAGGAAAAAGAATAGGAAATGTTGCAGATTCTAAAGATGAAAAAAATGTTGTGAATAAAAGATATTTTGAAAAAAATTCGTTAATATTACAGAATGATAAATTTGATGTAAAAAATAAAATAATTACGAATGTTTCTGAACCTGAAAATGATAATGATGCTGTCAATAAAATATATTTAGACAATAGAGATATCTGGATTACCGTAGATGATCTTATTTTTATAGATGAAAAATTTACAAAAGTAAATTTCAATATGATGAGTTCTAAATTACTGAATCCAGAGATGCGATTAACTACAGATATGTATATGAAAATATCTATATATATAGCTATATATGTAGAAATTATATATATATATGATAAAAGTCCACTGATATCTCTAGAAATCAATGGTAAGGAAATTTTAAATGCTAATACAAATACAGTAACATGTTTTGCTTACGGTAAACGTGATGATATCATCACATTATGGATAAAATCTGATGGTAACACTTTAAAACCTTATATGCATATTGAAAAAATTTCTTTCTAATAAATGGATATTGATTGGAATGAATTTTCCAGAAAAAATTTATCTGAAGATGTAATTAGAAGTCTTATTAGTCATGTAAATTGGGATTTAGTTTTACAATATTCAACACTGTCTGAATCTTTTATTGAAGAATTTGCTCAACCTGATGATTGGTGTAAAATTTCTAGATATCAAAAATTATCAGAAGATTTTATTGAAAAATATAAAGATAAAGTAGATTGGGTAAACATATCTCAATATCAAACTTTAAGTAACGAATTTATCATAAAATTTTCTGATAATTTAGATTTATATAAAGTATCAATATTTCAAAAGCTTACAGAAGATACCATGAGAGTATTAAAAGATGATTTAAATTGGTTGTATATAACTAGATATCAAACATTTAGTGAAAATTTTATAGAAGAATTTATGCATAAATTAGATTTTTGTTATTTGATTAAATATAAATTTGAGCTATTACCTGATCACTTTTTTAATGTTTATTGGAAAAAAGTACAAGCAATACAGATGAGTGAATTAAATAAAAAGTTTGGTCATCACGAAATAGAACCTTACCAAGAGAAAATTATTGAAGAGATATATGAAGTTAAATCAGTCTTGAGAGAGTGTGTTTATCTTTTGAGACAATTAACTAATGATAAATAAATATTTAATAAAAATGTTTCTATATAAATGGATGTTACATATAATAATGGTATGGAAAAAAAACTATGTCTATCTTAAATATAGAGAATCCTACTGAAGTGAAATCTATTTATATATTTGATTCTGTAGGAAATAAATTAAAAAATCTTGAAGGAATAGAAAATTTAACGAATTTAAAAGCATTATATTGTGATTCAAATATATTAACATCCCTTGAAGGAATAGAAAATTTAACTAATTTAGAAACATTAAATTGTTGGGGAAATAAATTAAAATCTCTTGAAGGAATAGAAAATTTAACGAATTTAAAAGCATTATATTGTGATTCAAATATATTAACATCCCTTGAAGGAATAGAAAATTTAACTAATTTAGAAACATTAAATTGTAGGGGAAATAAATTAACATCCCTTGAAGGAATAGAAAATTTAACTAATTTAAAAGTATTATATTGTAGGGGAAATAAATTAAAATCTCTTGAAGGTATAAAAAATTTAACTAATTTAAAAGTATTATATTGTGGAGGAAATAAATTAACATCTCTTGAAGGTATAAAAAATTTAATTAATTTAGAAACATTAAATTGTGGAGGAAATAAAATAACATCTCTTGAAGGTATAAAAAATTTAACTAATTTAGAAACATTAAATTGTAGCGAAAATAAATTAAAATCTCTTGAAGGTATAAAAAATTTAACTAATTTAGAAACATTAAATTGTAGCGAAAATAAATTAAAATCTCTTGAAGGTATAAAAAATTTAACTAATTTAAAAAAATTATATTGTGAGGGAAATAAATTAGCATCCCTTGAAGGAATAGAAAATTTAACTAATTTGAAAGAATTAAATTGTCGAGGATATATATTAACACCCTTTTATAGAATAGAAAATTATAGAGGAAATATATTAACACTCTTTGATAGAATAGAAAATTGTAATAAATTAACATCTCTTGAAGGAATAGAAAATTTAACGAATTTAGAAACATTAAATTGTAGCGAAAATGATATTACATCTCTTGAAGGTATAAAAAATTTAACTAATTTAGAAACATTAAATTGTAGCGAAAATAAATTAAAATCTCTTGAAGGTATAAAAAATTTAACTAATTTAAAAGAATTATATTGTGAGGGAAATAAATTAACATCCCTTGAAGGAATAGAAAATTTAACTAATTTAGAAACATTAAATTGTAGCGAAAATGATATTACATCTCTAAATGAATTAATATTTTTGCCTGGAATATATGAAGTATGCTATGATGTAGATAAAATAAATTTACCACCGATTTTAAGAAGACAATTATTTCATAATAATGTATATAATGACTCTCAAAATGTACATAATACATATATTCAAAAATCTTTGAGAGAAACTATCATAAAATTATTAAATACAGAAATTACATATGATTTAGATGAATGAATTAAAGAATTAGGTATAAAAATTAAAAGACACTTACTGGAGGAAGAATTCCATAATATTAAATTTAGAGAGATATTAGTTGTTGTGTTTAATAGAATTTTAAGAAATGAGAATAAAAACGAAATTATAAAAGTGTTAAAAGATGAACTAAAAGATGATACATGTTTTGTTGGGAAAGTAACTAGAATAATTAATGTACTAAATGGATTTGATCCTGATGTTTCTATTACAATATCTGATAATGAACAAAAAAATATTATAGCTGAAAAAATATTTAGAGAGTCAAAGTCTGATGAAGAATACAGAGAAAAACTTAAAAAAGAGATGGAAGAAAGAGGTTTTACAGATTATGAAGAATGGATGGATTTATAAAAAAAAATGTTTACTAATAAGTGGAAGCTAAAATGTTAAATGATTTACGTCCAGGAGAATATGAACTGATATCATTGAGAAAATATGGAGATTCAGTAATCATAAAGTTAGATGGTGAAGAAAAAGAGTATTACCTTCCAAATGTAAAACCTTCTGATGAATCAATAAAAGTAGATATATATTTATATATTCTGGTATGATTGGTGGTAAATACAAATATGAATTAGAGAGAGTTATTTATTCTATGATTTTCTAACCTATCATGTTAAATCACTTTATTTTCTGACTTTTTTATTTTGTCTTTAATTATGTTTTAAAAAATCTTTAGATCAAACTTTTATGGGGGGGACTAACGGTCCCCCCATTTATTTTAAAGCTTAGAGGATTCATTTAGAAGCGCATTTACCTATGTATGAGGGAGCCCCAAAATGGAGCGGCCTATCTTTGATCTCTTTTTTCACGCATTTATCTAAAAAAAAGGCCTGATATAAAATCATGTTTTTAATATATAAAATATAGTATTAAAAATATAAGGATTTTTTTTTTGACGTCATTTAAAATGGCATTATATTTTTTAATATCTTCAAATTTATAGTATCTTTTTAGAGGATTCATTTAGAAGCGCATTTATTTAATCCTTTTCACCGTCCTATATATGGGGCTCTTTTGATCATTTTCACGCATTTATCTAAAAAAAAGTTAAAATTTGGTCTAAATGTAAAAAAGGCCTTATTTAGATATAAAATCATGTTTTTAATATTAATATGGATCGATACCTTTTTTTTATATATAAAAAAGATAAAAATAAGCTATAAAATATAGTTTTTAGTGTATATAGTACATGTGCGCTCATACGTACATATATATACTACTACTCTCTAAGGGTAAATATAAAGATTAATATAAATATTAATTCCATGCCATCACTGGTACTCAGAGAATCATGGATAATCGCTCCAGTATGACGGCCATAGATCCATTCAAACAGCATCGGTCAGGTTAAGTATTTGTCATACTCAGGATATAAGGATTGAATGAGGAGACAGAGTTTTCCCTCCTTGTACCTATCCTTTCTCCTCGGCGACTCCCTCTCATCTTTTCGATAGGATCGGAGCTCATTTAAATCTTAGTTCCCCAATAAAAGTCCAAGAGAGGGTAGTCTCATTGCGTTATGGGCGGCGTGTTCTTTCGAACTTGACCTAGCATTTTCTACGTCCAGGGGTTTAGCAACAACAGCATACAGATTAATTTTTATTCCTTATGTAATGTTTATTCTTTTGAAAGGTATATACGTACGACTGTTTAGAACTGAAACAGCTTGAAGAAAGAAGGCATAAGGGAATTCGGTGATTGCAATTGTTTCATTGTAATTATGAGCGGCCATCATCCGGTTGTAAGTAGTGTGTTTCTATGGAAGTGTGAAATCCCATATCGATTTAATCCTTCGATAGGAACACTCCACTTTCGAATTGAAGCCGAGTTATTATAATGGTCAGCAAACAAAGGTAGTCACCCAATTTTTTTATACTGGCTTTCTTCGAGGAACTAGAAGTAATCACATTCTCACAAGTAGCAGTTATATGCAATGCGCTTCAAAGTGGCTTGTGTAAAATTTCTTTGACAAGATATTGATGTAAAATTTTGCCAGCTGATATTTCAAATAAGTCATATTGTAAAAGCAGTTTTGAATAAGTTAGGAATTTAAATAATCTTGCTAATATTCATAGTATATATACTGATGATTGCAATGACTGATTTTATTGAATAATTTTAATATATAAGCAATAAAATAAAATACACATATCATAGATAAAAAGGTCATTTAATCAAATAAAACCATCCTATAAGACGTATAAATGTTAAAAGGCCAGAGCGATTTCGGGTAACACTATACATCAGTGGCTATATGAAAAATTACCGTGGAAAGAAGCTCATTTGTAGATCAGATCGGCAGACAAATTTGCATAAATCAGCTATGGAATAATGATAATATAAACAGACTATTAAAGATTAATCATTAACGAAATTTCAATAGTAAGTGTTACAAACGAGAGATTTAAAATTTAAACAAGTATTAAGTACAAATACAAAGAAAAGGCAATGAAATATGTCCAAATTGTAGCCAAATATAAATTACAATAAATTGAAACGTCACAGATAACTGTGTAGAGTTTTGACACGCATAGTATCGACTTTGGACGAGCCGGACGGCCTGGGGCTTTCACGCATAGTATCGAGCCGTCCAAACAATTACCTTATACTTTTCTGGTAGGTCGGACGATCTGGGTTTCAACAACAACAACGCATAGTGTCGAGAACGAGTCGCCAATGGTAACTTAAAATTTGTACAGGATCAAAATTATAAATGGAATCACAGTAGATGTGAATAAACATGGATTCATAAAGAAGAACATTACGAGGCGTATTGCAACAATTTAAAAGAAAAGTTTTTTCAAAAAAAAGGCGAAAGTTATCATTAACAACACATTGGACAAGATTCATAGAAAGTTTACCATTCTTGACGTCACGAGCTTGTTCAGCTAAACGGATACCAACAGTAAGTTTAGTACTATCAACGTAAAACATGTAGTCATTATAAGGCGTAAAAAGGGGATATCGAACACCCCAGCATGGTTTTTAATGTTATCTCAATCCCTAAACTTATCAGTGCGAATGCGATTGAATAAGGTAGTAATAATTGAGTAAGCAGGTTTAAATATAAATTCATGGCAAAATTTAGTGAGGAGACGGAAAATCTTCGGATGATACGGAAGACTGGATTTATACGGTATATGGTTAACAACAGCAACAAATTTAGTATCTGGAAGTATAAATTTACGGCGAATAAGAGCAAAAATTTTATAAATAAGCGGCTTCATGGCTAAGATTAAAGTTAATTTCATTACTTGTTGCTGTTGTTGACCTTATGCTGCACAAATCCAGTCTTCCACATCATCCGAAGATTTTCCGTCCCCTCATTCTATTTTCCCATAAATTTAGATTTATGCTCAATCAATTATTACTACCTTATTCAATCGCATTCGTACTGATATGTTTAAGGATAGAGATAATTTTAAAAGACTTACTGGGGTGTACGTTGTACCCATTTTAACTCCAGATAATGACTACAAGTTATACAGTGGTAATACTAAACGTACTGTTGGTATCCGATTAGCTGAACATACTCGTGACGTCAAGAATGGTAAACTTTCTGTGGCTCTTGCCTAATGTGTTGTTAACGATAATTTTCGGTCCTGTTTTTGAAAAAAACTTTCCTTTTAATTCGTTGCAATTACCCTCATAATATTCTTCTTTATGAATCCCAGTTTATTCATATCTACCGTAATTCCAGTTGTAATTTTGATCTTGTAGAAATTTTAAGTTACGCTTGGCGACTCGTTTTCGACTCTATGCATGTCAAACCTCCACATAGTTATCTGTGACGTTTCAGTTTATTGTAATTTATGCTTGTCTACAATTTGGACATTTTGCATTGTCTTTTCTTTGTATTTGTATTTAATACATGTTTAAGCCAAGCCAAGACGCTTCATTTCGGACTACCATGGGACCGAAGGCCCCTCACGTCCACATCAGAAAGTAGGTTTATCTGCTGTAAGTAGTTTTGAAGATGATGGGAAAATAGCAATATGCACTCTTTGGCAATACCAAGTGCTGTGGATAGATCAAAGACGGCTGGTGGAATGTCGTCTTCGTCTTGGGATGGCGTAGTACTGGGCTGAGGCTGCAAAGGAAGAGGAGGGCGGGGCCAGAGAGAGCGGACCAATAGAAAATGTCGCTGAGTTACAGGGAGTCAGTTGTTACGATTGGAGTAACAAGTGCTAGAATATATACACTTAAAGTTAAAAAGAAGATTTACAATTAAGTTTAAAATTTAGCAATTTACAATTTGACAAAGTTAAGACAAGAGATACAAGTTAAGTTTAGGCTTGAAAAACACTGCGCTAACAGGCATGAATACGAGTCAAATTTACCGTTCTACACGTGAAGAAAAAAGGCCCTTTTCAGGGACACAGGTATACAAATTAGTTACATTTTTACAAAAAGTCTACACAAGTTAAATAAGCAGATACTACATCCTTTGGTTCGGTGACCGGTCTGGCATAAGATACGCGATCGATGCAGTAGACGTGTCTCAAGGTCTCATGGACGGGGTTTACAGAGTGCCCAGGAGGGGAAAGGATTCCCCCCTTTAAACTCCGAGCGAAGAGAAAAAGAAGTACTAAGAAGCAATAGACGAGTCAGAGTTCCTAAAGGGAAAACATGGCAAAGCCAGGTATGCAATCTAGTGGGGGGGGGGGCATCTGAACCATATCAAGTCAATTTGCGTAGTTGCCGTACGCAGGTCAGGGAGCACTCTTTTGAACTCTTTAAGGAGTAAATTCTTGTCATGAGAATTTCTCATGGCCAGTAGAGTTAGAAGAAAGTCGGTATAGTTGATGGCACTAGTGCTACCAACTTGAAATTTAGAATTTTGGACGGCGACGGCTGGGACCGACTGCTCAACAATTTGTCCGGTAATTTCGGTAGATTCAGTAATTTTAGAAGAAGAGTCAGCTGGTTTCTGGGGTCCAGAAACGACGGTGGCGAAGTTCAAGTTGGGCTTAATGCCAGCTGGTCGGAAAGGACTACCTGAGTTCCCAGGGTTTAATCCTGGGGGGGGGCTCTGGAGTTAGAAATGAGATATCGCTGGGGGTTTACCCTAGGTCTGTTAGTCACAGGCGAGTTTCCCGGGTATTTCGGGCAACCACGCCAATTAGCAGCATGTGTGCCGTTGCAATTGCAGCATAACTTGAAGTCAGCTTTATAATCAATGGCGGTATGGGGCCCAGCACACTTGACGCAACGCAATGGCAGCCTACATGCCAGACTGCTATGGTAAAAACCGTTGCAAGTATGGCAAAGCCTTTGCGCCCCGTATAAGGTTCCATAGTCACTGCTGTGCCTAAGATCATGGTGATTTCAAAGAGTTCATCCGGGTTAGTCCCGAATGCTAGCTGAAGGTAATACAGAGGGAGGGGCTGCTTGCTCCCTCTCTTGGTTAGTATAACGATGTTTAGAACTTTAAAGTCCAGCGCTTCAAAATTAGCTTTGGTCAGGTTCGTATCAGTTGCAACAGGGAGTCCCCTGACGACACACTTAATTGGGAGGTCTTCTTTCAGAGTGTAAGATTTGAAAGGTGCTCCAGTTCTTATCAAATAGTCAGTACATTTACGATGTTCTTCGTCGTTCTTGACGATAAATTTGAAAAATTGTCGGTCAAGGATCGGAACAATCTCAGGTGCAAATTTCTTAAGGTTAAAAAGAATTGAAGGCCAGTCAGGGTGTGAAGCGCTGACGAAAATCGGCGGGGTGGTCTGGGGTTTCGGCACTTTCACCGAAGGGTCGTCCTTTCCGGGTCCGGTCGAGTTCCTATTGGTTGTCTCAAAATCTTTTGTCGGCGTTTGCTTCCTAGGAGATTTCGTGGCCTTAGGGGCCTTATGGATGAAACCTTCAGAATCAGTAAAGGTACGGGGAGTAAATTCGCCGCTGAGAGTCCTTTTTTTAGCTTGTTTACTGCTAGTACTAGAATTGGGGTCAGTAAGATTATCTGCTATAGTGTTAGCGCTAGAGCTTACAATTTGGTTTAAGGCCTCAGGGGCGATCTGATCAGCTTGATTTAAGATATTTACAGCTTCAGTAGTACTATTAGGTTTAGCTTTAGCTATTTTGTCGAGATCCTGGCAATTAGCACAGAAATAGTTGGCTTTAAGAGCCTTATCCTTAAGAGCCGGGGAGGGGGGGGTGTTAAACTTAAATCATGCTTACCACAGCCCAGCTCCGTCGCCATCCGGTCGAGTTCTTGATGCATATCCGCCATCCGTCTACTTTAGTCAGCAGGAATTGTTTCAGCGAGATCAGGATTGACAATCTTCTTCGCCGATCGTTTATCAGAGAATTGTTGCTCTAAGTCTGCTACTTCTTTTTTCCAGGTTCGAATATTGCTCACCAGTAGGATTAGTTTCGCAGCAAATACCGACTTCCATAATTCCCTCGCCACTCTTACGTGGTGCAATCGCGTGGCCATGCTTGGCATGGTTTTTCCTCCCCATATCGGGAGCTCACTACTACACAACCTATCAGCTCCGAGTCTAGGTTCCGCACCGACAGGAGCAGAAAAATCACGGGGGCAGAAAATGATACATGTTTAAATTTTAAATCTCTTGTTTATATCACTTACTATTGTAATTTCGTAATTGATTAATCTTCAAGAGCCTGTTTATATTATCAGTATTCCATAGCTAATTTATGCAAATTTGTCTGTTGATCTGGTCTACATATGAACTTGTTTGCAAGGTAATTTTTCATATATCCACTGATGAAGGATATACTGATACCCGAAAGTGCTCTAGTCTTTTAACATTTGTACGTCTTATAGGATGGTTTATTTGATTAAATTACCTTTTTACCTATGAGATGTGTCTTTAATTTTATTTGTTATATATTGAAGTAGACATGATATCACATAATAATTAATAATATTAATTTTTGAACAATATAATAATATCATAAAATATACATCATCTATCTTTAAAAAATTACTTGGTTTCATGCTCTATGAAAATTGTATTGAACATGGTAGTTTTTAAGCAACAGTTCTGGTATTCACAAGAGGAGGGTGATTGTTAGCCATTCTTATAGGCTAATCTGTATTTATACTTCTGTGAAAAAAGTTTTAATGACGGTTTGCATAATATGCAAGTGCATAGAAATTTAGATGTTTTACAATATGCGTCCCATAATTTTAATCTTATTATATTCACCTTTATCCCAATAATTTACACTTAAATGTTAGTAATAATGATTCCATTGTTGCAAACGTTTTTGATTTTAATTTAGATCTACAAATTTATAATCTAGCTATAAACTAATGTGATAAGAGACTAGATTTTAATTTTAATACTTTTAAAATTCAACATTTTAAATCGTGTTTGCATATATTAGTGTTTAGAAATATTATATTAAACCATTTTCTTAGAATAAATAAAATTTTGATGACAATTATAAATTAGCGCATTTCATAGAATTATCAAATACCGCAACTAATAATGCATTTCCTCCGAAATTGTTCATTAACATCCTTAACTCAGTGAAACAAATGCTTCTCAATATCACCCAAGTCTATACTCCCAATTAAGACAGTTACTGTTTTAAAGCTGTATATATATACATGAAAATCCAATCTCAATGGCTGTTCTAAATGTCTATATCTGAATGCCTGTCCTGTCTAAGGTTTTTGATCGTTGAAACAAACTGAAGTTGAAATCCTTGCAACTCTTCGTTCCACTTTTATTCAATGGTTTATTTGTCTTCTTTTGGTTTTATTTTTCTTCTGCTTCTCCTGGGCATTACTCAACCATGTCATTCGATTTCAACTGTTTGGGTTATTTTATTGTTTTAACTTTTTGTCATTAATTACCTGGTATTAGTTATTAGTCCATTAAGATTTAAAAGATCAACAGACACCTTGAACTCTGAAGATTAATCAGAAATAAAACTCCAAATCAGCATATTTGCAAAGCTCTTCACTTCTAAATTCGATTGTTTCTTCCGTAGATCTAAGGAAGTAATGGCGAAGAGGCGGATGTGTTGAATGTTGATGCACTTAGAACATTTCTACTTACTTTTTCTTTATTTAGGCTCTTCCAAAATTGATTTCAACGAAACCAGAACATAATCCATGTAGAGTATTCAAACTTGAAGAACATTTAACACTGTAAGAAATTTCCAAATCTCTATCGTTATAACTAAAAATAGATGACAGCCATTTGGAAAATCGAAAGGGCTGGATCAGTGATATAAAAGACGAAAAGTTAGAATATACAAAATACTAAAAAAAACACCCAATGTTGTCAGGGGACCGTAGCCTAACGCGCCTAGGCAGCAGTTTATTTATTTACTTGCTTTTTATTGTAAGCGGGCTTGATTTTCGAGAATTCTCTGTAAGTTCTGCTGAAAGAATTTTAAAGAACGCTTTAATAATACGTTCGCTTATAACAACCACAATGATAAAAAAATCTCGCCGAGTTGCACCGTCTCGGATGTACCTCTGTACTGAATTTCATAACTGTACGACACTTCGATTTACAGCTATAGACTGTACAGGCAGGCATCTTCCATCATGTAAAGCTGTGCACGCGCAGCGAATCTGTGCTCTAAATATCTGTGAATTTCTTAACGATGGGACTCTTAAAATGACGATTTAATTAGTTCTGAGTTTTTCATTTCTTCTTTTGCTTGTACTTACTTTGATATTTCTTTCTGTAGGCCTTTTGAATTTATAATAATACTGATACATATGCAATTTCCTTCTTTTGCCCCTTCTCCTTCTCATTTTTCAGACAGCATATTATTAAGAACATGTAAAATGGAAATCCAGACGGAGAAAACACGTTTACAGGCAGCCATTTCTATGACGTGAATTTAAGGTTGTCATTTTCTTTAGTTCGGAGGATTTGCACAATTTGTCTATTTATCGCCAATTCCGCGACTTTTAGCGACATTTCGAATCTTTAAGAACCTTCTCGATATAAAAAAATATTCTAGGAGACACGACCTCCTACTAGAAGTTTCTACAGAGAGTATATAATAAGAGTCATCACTCAGTTGGAGAGAAGTTGACGTGATACGAGATACATTGAATTGTGAGATACTTCTATGTTTTAAAAGTAGTTGATGCTGTTTTGTAAAATTTGGGCATTTTATTGTGGTTTTATGGTACCTAGCAGTTGTTTAATGATCTTGTGAGAAAGTTATCGATATTTTTGCTGTATATTGTTCCTGTTTACGCTGTGCTAGTGTATGTCTAAGTTCGTATATAATACGTGTTAGTTATCCAGGAATTTGAACTCATTCTTGTATTTTGAGCATACACCGTCGATTCAAGAGAATACCTCATAATAATATCTACATCAAAAATGCATCTGATTTTGACGAAATTTTCAGAGATGTTTACAAATTGGCTGAGACAGGTCAGTCAAAAAATGTGAATATCTAGTTCAAAGTCTTCACGAATTTTAAACTAAAAATCTAGCAATAAAAAAAAACTTGTAAATGTTTGACACAAAACTATTGCATTTCAAAGCAGAAAAATGTTAAAAACGTTAAGTTAGGAAGATGTTCAGTTATTTTAACTTATCCTCTTAATTCGGGATAATTTAATCATCGAAATTAACGAACAATTGATGACTATTAGTGATATTTAAATATCACCAAATTAATGAAACGGTCCCCAAGTTGATGAAAATTAACGAAATTTTATCAAATGGTTTGAAATCAAAACATATATAATTAGGCTTTTTGATTTAGTATTTTATGAAAGGAGTGACTACCAGCAAGTATGGTACAAAAGGGTCTAACTGTCTGTTTCATTTAACAATAAATTTGACGACGTTGATTACTTTAGCAAAATATCGTAAAATTAACAAAACTTCGCCATAGCGACAAAAATGTTAAATATTAAATATTAAATAGCGACAAAATTGTTAAATATTAAATAATTCCATATATCTATACTACTAATTAAATTAAAAATGAATTACGGTATATAAAGTATTTTCAATCGGGTATGTCTTTTCATCTGTGTGTAGCACTTAGCGGTAAATTTGGCGAATTTTTAAAATGTTGCATAATTGACGAAAATGTTGCTAAATAATAAAAACTACATTAAATAATCAAAACATTGGTAACTGGATTTTAATTTCAAATTTTATGAATGCATTGCAATTAAGACAATTTGGTAAACGTATATGATATTAATTATGTTTTATTAAGTATGTCTGTCTCACTTGGAGACTAACTACGCGACTCCTTTGAAATATCGCCATATTGGCGAAAATATTACTGAATTGATGAAAGAGTTGCCAAATTAAGGAAAACGGCGCTAATAAAGCGAAAATGATGACAAAGTGATAAAATTTAGAATTAAAACATAAGTAGGATTTTGATTTTGAATTTTATGAATAGATTAGGATTGACATTAATTAATAAACGGATTGTACATTAAGTATGTTTAAAGTGTGTCTTCCAACTCACTTGGCAACAAATTTAGCGACAAATTTGGCGACAAACTAGGCTAGTTCTTAGAATATAGCCATATTGTTGAAAATGTTACCAAATTGATAAAAACTTTGCAAAATTAACGAAAATGACATCAAATTGATAGAATATAAAATCGAAGCATAAATAATTAGGATTCTGATTTAAAATTTTATAAACGAATTTGAATTCAAACTATTAAATAAACTCATGATATATTAAATATGTTACAATAAGAGTCACAAAATTAACAAAACAACGTAAAATTGTGAAAAATTCAATAAATGAATATCTACGCTATTAATACATTAAATTTATTTGATACATAGTGTTTCATCCAGGATATTATTAATTTAATATTCTTTATTCAAAATATAGCGAGTTTGAATGTTGGTCAGACATTTAAATTTAGCTGGGATATCTAGAGGTTTTTTTTAAATAATATTGAGATTTATGAAATAAGGGTATAGGGTATAGTGTATATGTTTCTTTAGAATCTATATATTTCACTTGGCTACAAACTTGGCCGTTCTGGGGATAATTTTGGCGACTTTCGTAAACTGCTGCCAAATTACCAAAGTGACGTGAAATGATGTAACACGCTGTCAGAAATATAAATATGACCTAACAGTTAAGGTCTACCTTTACAATATTATTATTTAACCAGTATATTATTATTTGTAAAGTGTATTACTAATATTTATATGTCTAAACAAATTATATAGTCAAGTGATTAATAAATATTGATTTCTTAACGTAACACATGAATAAAGCAAATTGGGAATTATAACATCCATGCAAAATATATGAAATTAGCGTTTAAAAACTTTAAAAAGATGATTTGACATCCTCCAAGAAACATTTGAGATATAAACAAGAAAGATCAATCATGCTTAAAGCATTGATTATGAAACACTTTCCAACTTCAATGCAATTTTATTTAAACAAGTCTAAAATACAATACATTCATTGGTAATACTTTAAAACTTATCAGAATGCTACATTAATTTATTATGTTTGAAAACTTAAAGCTTCATTGAAAAAAATGAACTTCATTCAAATAACGGCATTGAAATATAAATTGCCTGGTTTAAACATCTCTAAAATGACATATATTCCTCGGTAATATTTTTAAAACTATCATAATACTACGATAATTTATTATATTTCAAAACTTCATCGAAAACAGCTAAAATGCATTCAAATGAAGTCATAGAAAAAATAACACGCCTGGATCTCTCTATAAAAGCAGCATTTCATTCATAATATTTTCCCATTCATTTCATTCATCAAAATACTATAATAATTTATTTTATATAAAAATTAAGACCTTGGAGCTACAAGTAATTAAACTCTATGCTTAAAACTTCATAAAAAAAATCGTCCTTCCCTTTGTAAAATCAATGAATATTTCATTCATATCAACTATGCAGACTCCATGGGCTAAATAATTTTGTGTTAAAGAAATACAGCAATTCTAATACAACTCATTCTACATATTTTGCTGTTTACCTTTTACATAAGTGAAAAATAGGCTTTGTTATAGAAATAATAATCAAATTTGGATGATTATTTAAACCCAAATATATTGTAATTGTGTTGTTTCAGTATGTAGATGCACAGAATTTAAGCAAAGATAAAGTGGTTTTAGGACGGATACAACACTCAATATGAATTAAAGAGAACTTAAAATATCACGATTTTGAGACAAGATGGATACCATATATCATTTATAAGTGGGTCATGTGAACTTTTCATATCATGGTCACGTGAACGCTTCATATAAGAGGTATAATTATTATTTTAATTGTTATTTAAAAAACTATTGAATATATTTCGATGATTTTTTTTATATATTTTATGGAACAATTTGATTATTACCTGAAATTTTCAATTTGTGAATTTTAAATCCGCTTAAAAATGTTTGAAATATTAGGTCCTATAGGGCTCAATGTATTTCATTTTTTCAACCCAAGGTTCAATCCAAAATTAATTGGGTGATATTATTCATTTATATTCCCATAGGTCCTACAGACCGTCTGAACAACAGGCTAAAATTTCATTTTGATTAAGTCATTTTAACGGCAGTTATCGTGCTAGCGGACAGACAGACAGATAGACAGAATGAACAAAGTCATAAACACTTTTCAACTTTGTTGTAAAGTGTTTAATAGAAGGGGAGAAGAGGGCGAAAGTGGTAAAAAATAGGGCGAAAATTTTTAGTTCAACTTATGCCCTCGCATACAAATCGGACAGACAAACCTGGCAGCGTAAATAAACATAAATACAAATGATTGCACTACATCTCATTCTAGTTCCAAGTTCAAAACAAATGTTAGTTATTTTGTAGGAAATGTGAAGATGTATTCTCTTTCATATTTTATTCATACGAGTATATTAGATCCAGTACCAACTGCCATATACATATATAAATAATGCTTTCCTTGTAATTAATGCTTAATTCCCTCTCGGCTGAGTTCTACTTTTTGCAATAAAATAATACTTTTGAAGAAAATAGTAACAAAGCTGAGTTACTGAGCATTTCCACATGGTAATATTTCCACATACTGCTGTGGATATTTAAAGGAAAGGGTTACATTGAAAAGAAATAGCTGAAGTGTGGCTCAACTCGACGTTCTCAAATCAGAATCTGTTTTTACGTAGCTTGTGATGTTTTTCACATTTTATAAGGAAAATTTTGAAAAACCGGTATTATGAGTTCAAATGATTACAATTATAGCGTGGTACCATTCACTTTAAAGGGTTCAAAAAAATCTTTCACTTGTTACCATGCTTGATAAAGTACCCTCGAGGGTGAATGTCGTGACGGAAGAAATTGTATGGTGGCTATTTTTCACAACAATGATTAAAAATATAAAGTCTCTTGACCATTGAGCCATAAATAAACCCTATTATGCATGATTATGTCAAATTTTTACTTTCCTTATGCACATAGTATAATGTTTATAAGGAAAGTAATGTGACGGGTTGAAAAATCCGAATTCGAGTTTTCGAGAGAGTATGTTTTAAACATCCATGAACACGAATCAAACGTTTTTGAGGTGATGTTTATGTAGAAAACCCAGACCACACGACCAACCCAAAGGAGGTGATGTTTATGTGTATGTGTGCAAGTATATGTGAGAGTGTGCGTTAGTGAGTCTGTGGAGACGATATCTCACGAACGAATGGAGCCACTCGAACGAAATCTGATACAAAACTTACAATCCATGAATAGTGGAATTCTATTATTTTAAAACGCAATCAAGTTTTCAGAACCCCCAAATTTTCGAGTGAAATTTTGAAAAAATCATCAAAACCTCAAAAAGTTACGGAAATAATCATTTCTTACGTAATTTTAGATTAGGAAACTGTGGTGCGGTAGAGTAAAAAAGTTGGAATAGTAATTATCATACTACTATTAATGTTAAATTATACTTAATATACATGGCCGTAACTTGGTCGTATTAGTGGAACTCATTATTATTTTATACATTGCGTTGTTTGCCGGGGATAACCCTCCAATTATTTATGTTGCGCGCGAGTTCTGTAAAAGAATATTAATTAATTTAATACTAAATTGATTGCACCATTTTAACTTTAACAGTAAAACATTTATTAACAACATACCATACTTATTAAATTCATTACACAATTATTCATATAATTTCGGAGAGAGACAATATGAGACCATTACTAAAATTACCTAAAATGTATTTAAGACATGCTGTATTATTTGAGGAACATATACCTTCAAGGCTGTCTTGTCGTGGTCACCAGCACGTACTTTGCCGATCATATTATTAACTCAAAGTGTAATTCGCCGATCATATTATACTGCTGGCATGAACTCTTGTACTTATGTCACTCTCGCTGTCTGTTCTCTGTAAGTATCCTCGTTCTGTATTTCCGTTCTTATGTCATTCTAGTAGTCGGTCCTTTCTTATAGTTCTTAGGCCATTCTATCTCTATATCTTTCTAAGTGTCGTGCCTCTTAATGTCGTGCTATAAATCTGTATTTTTCGCTATATCTTCTTGTGTCTCCTTTTGTTGTGGCTCTTTTGCCTCAGGTCCGATACTCCTCCTTTGCTCTGATTGGCAGTCTTCACAGCGACGCCACAAGCAACTTCTCCATTGGTCAGCCTTTCCATCCAGTGTCGTTACACCTTTTCTTAAGAGTCCTTCGACCTCTTTTCGTTTTGACGCCCCTAAATTTATGATTTTAGTTGACCTTTGGGTCCGTGTGTAGAAAATACTGGCTCCAATGAAACTGAAGGTATTGTCTGACATTTCAAACACAATAAATAATGTACATAAAACTGGCTCACAATAACTAGTGTGAGATCTATTTCTGGTCTCACATTATACATTGTATTGTTTTGCCTCTGATAACCTTCAATTATTTATCTTGTACGTGAATTCTGTAAAAGAATATTAATTATTATAATACTAAAATAATTGCGCCCTTTTAACAACAATTTATGAACAACATAACATGCTTATGAAATTCATTACACAATTATTCATATTATTTCGGCGGAGAGAGACAATGTGAGACCTTTATTAAAATTAACTAAAATGTATTTATGACCTAGTATATTATTTGAGGAACACATACATTCAGGGCTGTCTTAGCTTGGTCACCAGCACTTACTTCGTCGATCATATTACTGAAATTAACTCAAAGCGTAATTCGCCGATCAAATTGTACTGCTGGCTCGAACACTCGTACTTATGTCATTCTCTTAGTCTGTTCTCTGTATGTATCCTCGGTCTGTATCGCCTTTCTTATGTCATTCTAGTAGTCGGTTCTTTCTCATCGTTCTTAGGTCATTCTATGTCTATATATTTTTAAGTGTCGTGCGTCTTAATGTCGTGCTGTAAGTCTGTATTTCTCATTATATCTTCCTCTATCTCCTTTTGTTTTGACTCTTTAGCCTCAGATCCGACACTCCTCCTTTGCTCTGAGTGGCAGTCTTCACAGCGACGCCAGAAGCACATTCTCCATTGGTCAGCCTTTCCACACAATGTCGTTACATATTTTCTTAAGAGTGTTTCGACCCCTTCTTGTCTGGACACCCTTAAATTTATGATTTTAGTTGATCTTTGGTCAGTGGGTCGTAAACATTGGCGTCAATGAGACTGATGGTATTGTGTGACATTTCAGGCACAATAAAAAATATACATAAAACTGTTTCACAATAACTAGTGTGAGATCTATATCTGGTCTAACGAAAAGGATTGACATAATATTTAGGACGCTAGCATGAACCGTTCTTGAGATAGTAAACATTTTTCAAATGTATTTATCAAAAAATTACATAAACTAAAAAGAAATAATAACTATTGTGAAATATGTTCATTTTCATATATAATATTATGCGATAAATATGTTGACATCATTCTTGTAGATCTAGTTCGTTCCATTCATGAGAAAATATATTTTGGGTAATAGTTTTGTATTTGGACGCCAATATTAATTTATCTACCATAAGAGCAATCTAGTTTTTCGTCAATAATGCTTGTCTAGATTTTAGCAACTAATTTGGAAGAATGTCGCCATATTGCCGACTTTTTTTAGATGCTGCCAATGTGCTCCGTTTGCTCTTTACCCCGTTTGTTTGTAACACTTGTTGATACATTTGATGAACTTGTTGAATTATCTAGTGAAGTGTCGCCCCGGATTGACGAACATATCATCGAATTGAACAAATTGACTCTAAGTTAATGAAAATGACGCCTAATTTATGAATTTATCATTAAAATAGTTTAATATATGGACTATAATATTTATTGAGGATGCTATCAATCTTAATAATTGTTTATTTAAATTTGCACGAAATGTATAAATTCAATATTAAAAGCACCGTAGATTTTATGTATAATTTTTAGCTGTAAAAGAAATAAATCCATTGCATTATATAAGTAAAGTCATATGCTGCCCACATCAGATTTTTTCCTATGCTGCCATAAAAAGGAGATATAAAAGTTCAGATAAATTTCGAATTTAAAGAAGTTTTAATTAACTCGATTTTAAAGAAATTCTATGTAGTTCTAGATCTTTTTATAACAATGTCGGATTCAAACTATCGTGAAAATCGAATAATATGTGAAGCAGCTATCGTCTACACAAAAAATCGACCGCAGGCATACAGACAGACAAACATCACTCTAAAAATAGGCAAAACGTGCTCAGGTGATCTTAAGCCATAAATTGACATCAAAATCTCGAAATCAAAAATTTTCGTGAAAACAATGCTTTCTCAATACTATGTAATAGAAAGTAAATGCTGTGGTAGTCATATGTGCCGCAATCTATAATAATAAAGAAAAGGCAATGTCTGTCTGTCACTATAGGCTTAGCGACCGCGCGTCGCAGAACAACGGAATTTGGCAATCGGAGACCCGGGGGGGGGGGGGATTTTGACACGCGAAAACCGATTTGTAAATTTTGAAATATTTTTTGTTATTTAATGTTTTATTCGATTTCGAACGTTTTTTCCGTTTTTCCCTTTTTTTCTCTACCATCCAGACATCGTAGAATAAAACAAACGACCGAAAAGAGCAGACAATTTCGAGTAAAAATATATCAATTTTAAATGTCAGGGATAAATTCTAATATTTTTTAAAGAGTTTAAAACAAAAGTCACTTTCGTCTAAAAAAAATTAACTTTCGCTTTTATATCCTCGCTTGGCGAAAAGTATCGATAATTTCGACTAATAATTTACATTTTTAGAAAGCTCGAAGATCAGGCTTACAAGCCCATTCTGGTCAAGAAATAAGACAAAATAGCCGCACGATCCGAAATTAAAAAATGTAATGATTTTCAATTTCTCAGCTAATCCACGAACGTAGGGATCGATTTTTCATCCACTTGCGCGCGCAGACGCACGGTGTTTCTGTGGTGGAGGGGAGGTGGGAGAGGTTCTGACGTCACGGTTCTGACTAAGGCTCCTCTATATACGAGCTGACTCATCAAGCATATTGAAGCCCACCGTAGCTGGAAACGCAATCCACTAGCATTAGCTCTATTCGTATTTCCACTTTAGGAAGTGTTATTGAAATAATTATGGATGGTTATTTTGCACCGAACTGCTCTAATCATTCTAGAAATGATTTTAGGCTATTTCGTTTTTCTAGAAACGAAGAAAGAAGAAAACAATGGCTAATAAATAATCGGCGCGATAATTGGATGCCCGATACTGGAGCATACTTATGCGAGGTAAGTTCTACAATATTCTAATTGAAACTTCTTTTTTTATATAAATTATTTATTTTAAACATTTAATTTATAATTTCTGTAACTGTAATATGAGTTATTAATAATTTTTAGTTGTTATAGTTTTAGGACACTTGGTTTGTAATGTAAACATCACCTTGAATGCATTATACTGTCTTCCAAACCTAGAAGAAAATAGCTTCAAATTATATATATATATAATTTGAAGCTATATATATATATTAAAGATTTATTGCTGTTACACCAATATCTTTCAAGTTTTATACACTTTGTTGTATTTTTAGATCATAATGAATCACAGAATTGGTGAATCCTACTATCAACAAACTGTCGCCAAGTGGGAAACTTGCCATGTTATTGTAATTATGCAAACATAAGCTAAAATGGTAAATAAATCGAAATACGTTTATCATAATAGCTACTTAATGAACAACTATTGTTTGAAAATCTTTGATGAAAAAAAGCCGAGCTCAATAGGGTTATTATTAGAATTTTCCTCTTTAAATACAAAGTAGTTAACAAACTTTCAAATATGTGAGGCAAACATCCATACATGCTATTAAAAAACCTTTTATTATGATAAACGTATTTCGATTTATTTACCATTTTAGCTTATGTTTGCATAATTACTATAACATGGCAAGTTTTCCACTTGGCGACAGTTTGTTGATAGTAGAATTCACCAATTTTGTGATTCATTATAATCTAAAAATACAACAAAGTGTATAAAACTTGAAAGATATTGGTGTAACAGGAATAAATCTTTAATATATATATATGTATAATTTGAAGCTATTTACTTCTAGGTTTTGAAGACAGTATAATGTCAAGGTGATGTTTACATTACAAACCAAGTGTCCTAAGATAAGACTATAACAACTAAAAATCATTAATAATCCATATTACAGTTACAGAAATTATAAAATAAGTGTTTAAAATAAATACTTTATATAAAAAAAGAAGTTTCAATTAGAATATTGTAGAACTTACCTCGCACAAGTATGCTCAGTACCGGGTATCCAATTATCGCGCCGACTATTTATTAGTCATTGTTTTCTTCTTTTTTCGTTTCTATGAAAGCGAAATAGCCCAAAACCCTTTCTAGAATGATTAGAGCAGTTCGGTGCAGAACAACCACCCATAATTATTTCAATAATACTTCCTAAAGTGAAAATACGAATAGAGTTAATGCTAATGAATTGCGTTTCCAGCTACAGTGGGCTTCAATATGCTTGATGAGTCAGCTCGTATATAAAGAAGCCTTAGTTCTGACTAAGGCTCCTCTATATATGAGCTGACTCGTCAAGCATATTGAAGCCCACCGAGTCTGAAAGCGTAACCCATTAGCATTAGCTCTATTCGTATTTCACTTTAGGAAGTACTATTGCAATAATTTTTGGTAAGTGTTCTGCACCAAACTGCTCTAAACATACTAGAACAAGGTTTAAGTAATTTCGCTTTCCCAGAAATGAAGAGGGAATAAAAAAAATGGCTTATAAATAGTCGGCAGAATCATTTGATAACCGGTACAGAAGCATACTTGTGAAAGCTAAATTTTACAATATTGTAAATGAAACTTCTATTTTTATATAAAGTATTTATTTTAAACACTCATTTTATAATTTCGGTAAATGTAGTATGTATTATTATTGACTTTTATTTCTTATAATCTTATCTTAGCAAACGTGGCTTGTAGTCCTGAATTTGCTATTCTTTCTTCCAAACTTAGAAGTATAATTGCTTCAAATTATATATATATATTAAAGATTTATTCATGTTACACCAATATCTAATATACGTTTTTTACACTTTATTGCGTTTTTAGAGTATAATGAATCATAAAATTGTTGAATCCTACTGTTAACAAACTGTCGCCAAGTGGAAATCTTACCATATTAAAATAATTATGTAAACATAAGCTAAAATGGTAAATAAATCGAAATGCATTTATCATAAAAGATAATGAATGATCAAATAGGATTTTTTTACTAAAAACTGATAGAAATTATGTCTGAATGACTCGAATTTACTTTGGAATGGCACTGATATTTTCATCGCCAAAACGATGATTGGCGCCAATCATTTGATGTAAACATTGGTGCTATATTTAGAGGATCTAGTGTTTAGAGGATTCCCACAATATTATCTTTTAAAATACTTCAATTCTTTTGTACTAGGCGTAAAAATATATCGCTTACAATACAGATTTATGTAATTTATTATTGTTATTTGGGTTTTAAATGCTGTATTTATCTTATCTATACATCCACAGGTTTATAACAAAATTGCTTCTCTTTAAAATTAAATACATATTTTTATTTGAAAGTGCCCCCCCCCCCCCCCCGGGTAATTCACACACTACTATGTATCATCATAAATATATATTTTAAAAATAACTTTTTATTATTTAGTACAGGTATTTCAAATAATTCAAGGTCTTTCTAATCTCATAAGAAGACCATATTTTATTCTATATAATGTTAGGGCTGTAACAGACGTAAAATAGAAATATACATCAAAGTATTTCATAAATTTTAATAAGACAGGATTTTTGCAAAAAAATAAAAAGAAAAAAAATGTCCATCTATTTGTTAATCTGCTTATAGAGTGAGGATCATATTTTTGATTCTTGTTAATAAGTGTCGCGTAATTACAAATGTTACTCCAATCTAATTTATATTTATAAAAATATAATCCAATTGTAAATTTGCTAATATTAACAAATACCTGTAAAGATCAAGATTTAGAGCATGTATTAAACCGCCAAATATAGTAACTCATGTATTTGTAGAAACCTTACTGGACTTCAATATGCTTGATAAGTCAGCCTGTAGTATAGGAGCTCTAGTTCTGACTAAGACTCCTCTATATACGAGCTGACTCATCAAGCATATTGAAGCCCACCGTAGCTGGAAGCGCAGTTCATTAGCATTAGCTGTATCCGTATTTTCACTTTAAGAAGTACAATTGAAATAGTTATGGGTGGTTGTTCTGCACCGAACTGCTCTAATCATTCTAGAAAGGGTTTTAGGCTATTTTGCTTTCCTAGAAATGAAGAAAGAAGAAAACAATGGCTAATAAATAATTGGATACCCGGTAATGGAGAATACTTGTGCGAGTTAAGTTCTACAATAATCTAATTAAAACTTCTTTTTTTATATAAAGTATTTATTTTAAACTCTTATTTTATAATTTCTGTAACTGTAGTATGGAATCCTATGGGCTTCAATATGCTTGATAAGTCAGCCTGTAGTAGAGGAGCTCTAGTTCTGACAAGGTTCTGACGTCACGTTCCTGACGCAGTTGCGTCAGATACGCATAGCGAAATCGAGTGGAACATTCGATATTTGTGCCTGCCAAATAATAAATGTACGTCATTAAACTAAAACAAGCCATCCATTTTATTTGAATAAATTATTCATCCATTTTATTGGAATAAATTATTTTCGAAATAAATTACTTTTCATTTCAAATTTCAAGTTGCTTGAAATGCATTTATTAATTTTTTAAAAACATCACTTTTTCTTACAACTCAATCCAAACCTTTCACTTTGTTGTGTTAGAAGTTTCTTTGGAGCGGATTATCCGTATCAAGATAAGAATTTATTTTACTTCATTATTGTTCATTAAAGAATATAAACTTCTCTTTCTCGTTTTATAACATTACGTATTAAGTGCATTTACACGTTTATAGTGTATTTCATTTATATTGTTTTAAAATTTTTCTGATTTAAACAGGGGCTATATACTGTTCTGATTTAACAGGTTTTCGATTTCTATTCTAGAATTGTATTTAGATTTTTGTTTAATTTGTAAACATTCTATTCAATTTAGAGTTTATTTTAACAGTGAGATAATTGCATTATGGGTGTTTATAATTGTGTTTTGTATTTTTATTAAAAACAATAAAGCTTTTAATATATATATACTTAAAGAATGAATGTTTTTTGGTTTTGGAAAACATTATTTTTCATTTTAAAATTTAATTATTAGTATTAAGGCCATTAAACTAAAACATACCGTCCATTTTATCGGAATACATTATTCATCCATTTTATTGAAATAAAAAATTATTTTCCATTTTAAATTTCAATTTGCTTGAAATGCGTTTATTAATTTTTTGAAAATGGCAATTTTTCTTACAATTCAACCCAAACCTTTCACTTTGTTGTGTTAGCAGTTGGATTTTGATTGAAGCGGCTTATTCGTTTCAAGATACTTTACTTCATAATTGTTCTTTAAATAACATAAACTTTTCTTTCTCTTTTTATAACATTACATATTAAGTGTATTTACATGTTTATAGTGTATTTCAATTATTGTGTTTATAGTGTATTGTTATTATTTAAACCGGGGCTATTTTCGACTTCTCTTCTAGAATTGTATTTAGATTTTTGTTTAATTTGTAAACATTCTATTCTGTTTCGAGTTTATTTTAACAGTGGGCGGCTATTGGTATTATGGGTGTTTATAATTTTGTTTCGTGTTTTTATTGAAGACACAAATGCCTTAAAAAAAAGTCTGCTTAAGTAGGAGAACAAGCCGAAGAAGAAATCGCGAAAGGAGAGCCGCTGCTCAAGCCGCCGAAAGTGAGGAACATCGTCAATATAGATGGCTCGCTGATGCACATTGTGTGTCTGTCTGCCCATTCGTATGATGACTGCTATAAAAATGACTTTATCAAAATGAAAATATGTTTCTGATAAGGTCTGAGGGACATACGGGAATGCAAGTGAATAATATCACTCAATTAGTCTTGGATTGAATTCGGGTTGAAAAAGTGAAATGCATTAAACCTCACGGGACATGAGTTTTCAAACATTATTTAAGCAAAATTAAAATTGCCAATTTGATTCAAAAAATTTTGGAAGTATGCAAATTATCCAATAAATAAAATTCAGCAAAATATGTTTGATACATTTTTAAATAAAAATTAAAATATTAATTATTCCTATATTATACGAAGAAATCACGTGACCTACTTTAAAATAAAATATGGCATCCATCTTTTTTCCCAGTGTAAAAATAGTGATTTTTAAAGCTATTTTACTCTTATATTTAGTGTTGCATCCATCCTACAACCGCTTTTTTTGCTTATTTTCTGTGCATCTATATTCTGTGACATCGCAATTACAATATTTTTGAGTAAACGGTCATCAAACTTTAATTATGTCTACAAGGAAGCATAATTTTAATGGGTCATAGTGTAAACAAGTGATTGTAAGATGAGTTGCAAAAGAATTGCAGATTTTTTAACAGAAAATTATTTAGCTCTGGAGTCTGAAATAAAAGTGATATGGATGAAATATTCTTTGCTTTTACATAGAGAGCGAGGCGATTTATATTTCGATAACGTCATTTGAATAAAGTTCATTTTTTTAATGAAGCTTCAAGTACTCAAATATAATAAATTATTGAAGTACCGTGATAATTTAAAATTTATCAGCACTGAGTGTATCGCATTTTAGAGATATTTAAATATAATTGCTTTTCAGTTAAAAAGTGTTTCATAATCAATACTTTATGCATGATTGATTTTTCTTTTTTAAATTTAGCATTCGATCTGAGGATTTACAGAATACTTTCGAAAATTTAAAAAACTCATTAGATTTTTAAATGTGTTCGAAAACCTCCAAAAAGGAGAGGGAGAGGAGAAATAGACCCTGTCTTAAACACGTATCTCCTTGAATTTTCAATCTGAGATCTCGGATTATTTTATAGAATTAAATGTCTTTCAAAGAGAGCTGAGCAACCACAACTTCCGATATGCTGATAGGTTTTTTTTCTATAGATATTTAAAAGGCAGACAAACTCCATAAATTAAAAAAATACTCCATAAATTTGCCCCATTTTATAAATATTCACACCTCAACTTTAGAGATGTGATCATCATTTTTGTTTTTTGGTTGAAGTTAAAAGTTTCAGTCTTGCTGTTTCAGTGTCGAACATTTTAGAAAATGACAATTTCTTGTTACACAGTTTTTTATTTCGGAATGATGAATAAAGCGTCTTAAAAGTGCTAAATAGATAACCCATCTAGTAAATATACCTTTTAATGCAATTTTCGTGATAAGATTTCCTTTCTTTTTATCAAACTAAAGCTAAATATTTTTCAAGGGGCACCATGTTACAAAATTTAGAAGAAGGCCTTGGTATTTCTTATACGAATTTTGACAGTATTTTACATTGCCATATTAATATGTAGGATAAGTATAGAGAAAGTATTGTTTTCACGAAAATGTTCGAATTCGAGATTTCGATGCCGACATATGTTTTAGAACATCTTGAATACGTTATGACTATTTTTGGACGGATAGCCGTCCGTCTGCCTGTCTGTCCATCTTTCATTCTGTATATCTGTGGTCAAATTTTGTGTGCAGGTTAGGTGCTCCGATTTTGATGCAATTTTCACGTTGTATTTTCTACTCTGCAAAGAACCTACTGGAGCTATTCGCGCTAAGCTTCTATCCACTCTTTGTTGCTTTGCGACTTTGACGCCCTCACAGCAGACGCAAAACTTGTTCATAAAGTAATTGCTCGAAAAACTTGTTTATTTAGTAACCGATAGTGGAAAATGCCCGCTGGTATTTCCTCTAACGACTGTTACAAAATAATCAAAATACTGAATTTCAATTGTGTATCTTGAACAGATTTTGGACAACATTTTGAATATAAGGCGCTTTTCTTTGTAAGAAAAGCTGATAAATACGGCAATCGCGAGATTTCGAATAAACCTTAAAATATTTGAAAATTTTAAATTTCATAACTTTTCTTTTAATGATTGCTACAGGATTCTCAGCATACTGAATGTGTGTACTGATTTTCCGTGGAATTTTGATTATAATGCATCATTTATGTAAGAAAAAATGAAAAACGGATACTTACGATATTTACTATATTTTAATCGCCATTACAGTTATTTATAGTTCGGCAAAAGAAAAATTTCTGTGTTTTTCCTTAAGAGTAGCAGTGGAATACTTAATATGGCAATTATTAAGCTTCTTAATTTATCAGTAGACTTTAGAAACAAAAGTAAAACTTTGATGTGGGCAGTACATGACTTTCCCTACAGGCTCAAATTCATTTTTTCTCTATTTCTTTTTTAATTCATTACATTGATGTTTATGGCCGACAAAACACGCATACTTACTTGAAATTACACTGGAATTGAATTTTTAATTCAATTTTTGCTTTCATTTGGTAACTAAACGTACTTTCAAAGACGGCGTAGCAAAAATGCGAAAAAAATTAAAATATCTCGAGAACGGCTAATCTTGAATGAATGAAATGGGGTTGGTTTTATTTTTTTGAACCGCAAAGTTTACGTATACATCATGCATTTAATTGATACATTTGAGCATACGTAGTCTTTTATTATAGATTTTAATGAATTTTGCGGTTTATTTTACGAAAAAAAACAGGATCTGTTTTCCTGATTCGTATCAAAATCTAATCAGCACCAGAAAAACATAAAAAAATTATCTGCAAAATTTTGGGAAATTTAGTACATAATATTTTTAGCTTGAGTGGATACATTCCACTTTTGCTGGCAATTTCGCATAAAAAACTAGATTGTGCATCAGGATAACCTACAAGTGACACTTCTATACAAATTTTGTGAAGCTTGGTATATGATATTTTTAGCTAGAGTTGATAGGTGCAATTTCCCATAAAAAACAGGTTATTTTATCCTGAATCGTACCAAAATCTAATTAACACCACGTTCATCCACAAGTGGTTCTATGAAATCTGGTCAATTTGTTTTTCAATTACAGTGGATACATACATTGCAAAGACAGCCGAACACACAAACACACGAACTCGCAAACGTGCTAGCGTCACGTTAAAATAGATTGTTTGTGTTCTAGAGGTCCCAAAACATGTATATCCGTCGAAAACTCGAGTTGCGATTTTCGGCATGATTTCAATACTTTCCGTGTACATTGCCACGTATTGCAAGGAAAGCAAAAATTTCAAAGGAAAACAAAATGCACTATCTTTGACGTATCGATGCATACAATTGGTTACAGCAAATTAAACGCAAAACCGACTTGTCTTATTAATCGCAATAACGTATTGTTAATTGAGATAACGTCTTGTTTCATCACAATTTCTAGGCAGAAAATTCAAAATTCATCTTTTTATTCCTTTTAGTATCTGGTATACAGGGGTGACGGTGGGGAACTCCACTCGCGTAAGAGGTGTCCGTCAGAGCCTTCAGCAAAATTTTGATTTGAGTGTTACATTTTTATGATAATTTTGCTGTGTACCTTAATTTATACAAAATTATCAGTAATTGATTCACAAAATGTCGAATTTCATCATAAATTATAATGAAAGGACTGCATAAACAGTTTTCATATTTAATTAATTTAATTTCCTCTCCCCCCAACTAAAAACAAGAAAGATCAATCATGCATAAAATATTGATTATGAAACACTTTCCAACTTCAATGCAGTTTTATTTAAACATCTCTAAAATGCGATACATTCCTCGGTAATATTTTTAACATTATCACAATATTACAATAATTTATTATATTTGAAATCTTAAAAATTCATCGAAAAAAATGAACTTCATTCAAATATAATACATTACATATAATGCAATATAATACAACATAATACAATAAATTGCCTGGTGCAAGTATTTTTAGATGCGATACATTACTCTATAATATTTTTAAAATTATCAAAAGACTACAATAATTTATTATATTTGAAGACTTTATCGAAAACAAACGAAATTTATTCAAATGACGTCATTTATTTATAACACGCCTAGCTCTCTCTATAAAAGCAGCATTTCACTCATAATTTTTTTCCATTCATTTCATTCATTACAATACTATAATAATTTATTTTATTTAAAAACTTTGGCCATGCAAGTACAAGTAATTAAACTCTATGCTTAAAACTTTATCAAAAAAATCGGTTTTCTCTGTGTAAAATCAATATTTCATTCATATCAGCTATATTGCAGGCTCCATGAGCTAAATAATTTTGCATTAAAGAAATGCAGCAATGCTTATACAACTCATTCTACATCTTTTGGTATTTATATTCTCCATAAGTGAAAATTAGGCTTCGTTGTAGAAATAATCAAAGTTGGTGAATCATTTAAACTCAAATATATTGTAATTGTGATGTTTCAGCATGTAGATACACAGAATTTAAGCAAAATTAAAGCGATTTTAGGACGGATACAAGACGGATACAGACGGATTTAGGACGGATTTTTTATTTTTTATTAAAAAACTACTGAATATATTTTGCTGAAATTTTTTTAATATATTTTATGGGATAATTTGAATATTTCTGAAAACTATAGAAGCAATTTGTTAATTTTAAATTTGCTTTAAAAAGTTTGACGTATTAGGTCCCATAGGGTTCAATGTATTTCATTTATTCAACCCATATTCAATCCAAAGCTAATTGGGTGATATTATTCATTTATATTCCCATAGGTCTCACAGACCGTCTGAACAACATACTAAAATTTAAGTTTGATAAAGTCATTTTTACGACAGTTATCGTACTAACGGACAGACAGACAGACAGACAGACAGACAGACAGACAGGCAGACAGACAGAATGAACAAAGTCATAAACACTTTTCAACTTTGTTGTAAAGTGTTAAAAAATGAACTCAACTTCTACGAAAATTATCAAATTATTTAGAATAGATAATGAAAATTGTTGGCATTTCACTTATTGCAGGATAGCGGGGATAACCTGAATTTATGAAATAAAAATCTGATGTGGGAAACGCATGACTCTCCTTGTATAATGCAATGAATTTACTACTTTTACAGTTAAAAAAAATGTTATTCTTATAGTAGATACTTATATTCTTTCCAAGATATTGAATTTTCTTCAATTAGTCGTTATTTTCATTGATTTAGCGTCATTTTTATTAACACTTTACAACAAAGTTGAAAAGTGTTTATGACTTTGTTCATTCTGTCTGTCTGTCTGTCTGTCTGTCCGTCTGTCCGTTAGCACGATAACTGCCGTAAAAATGACTTAATCAAAATGAAATTTTAGTATGTTGTTCAGACGGTCTGTAGGACCTATGGGAATATAAATGAATAATATCACCCAATTAGTTTTGGATTGAACCCGGGTTGAAAAAATGAAATACATTGAGCCCTATAGGACTTAATTTTTCAAACATTTTGCCGTCATTTGAATGAAGTTCATTTTTTTCAATGAAGGTATAAGTTTTCAAATATAATAAATCAATGTAGTATTGTGATAAGTTTTAAAATATTACCGAGGAATGTATTGCATTTTCGACTTTTTTAAATAAAATTGCATTGAATTTGGAAAGTGTTTCATAATCAATGCTTTAAGCATGATTGATCTTTTTTTTTATCAATTTGGCGAGATTTTTGTTAATTTGCCAACAGTTAAAAATGTCGCCAAGATGGCGACATTCCGCCAAATTCGTCGCCAAAATTTCTCCAAGCGTTATGGATGGAGAAATAAGTTATTCTTACAGCAGATAAATGACTATTGGCGTTCAAATACAAAAGTATTACTTAAAGTATCTTCTTTCATGAATGGAACGAGCTAGATCCACGAGAATGATGTCACCAAATTTATCGCATGGTATTACGTATGAAAAGTGAAGATGTCTCTCAATAGGAAATATTTTTTTTTATTTTATATAACTTTTTGATAATTTTTTTGAAAAATGTGCAATATCTCGAGAACGGGATATGTTAGTGTTCTAAAATTTATGGCAATCGTTTTCTAATGAAAAATTACATAAGAAATGTCTATTTGCGTAACTTTATTAGCGGTTTTGATTTTTGACGATTTTTTAAAAATTTCACTCGAAAATTTAGGGGGGTTCGGAACATTTGATTGCGTATAAAAACAATAGGCTTCCAGTGTTTACAGATTGTGATTTTGGTACCAAATTTCGAATCGGTCCATTAGTTCATCAGTTATCCTCTCCACAGACTCTCTGAAATACACACACACACACACGCATACACACATACACGCGCACACACAGACATCACTTCAAAAATGTTTGCTTCGTGATCAGGGATGCTTGAAACGTACTCTCCCGTCGAAAACTCGAATTCGATTTTTCAACCCCGTCACAATACTTTCCTTAGACATTATGTATATAAGGAAAGTAAAAAAAAAATTTATTTTCTCATTTTATGCATATTATTTTAATATGAACTATACCAGATTTTTATGTTGATTTGAAATATGGCAAAAAATATTTATATTTGCTTACAGTTGTTAGTGTTAATTCTATGTTTCTTTTCAATGTCAACTTTTGCACTCGTATCTTTAAAAAAGTTCTTTTCATGTTAATTTTTTGAGTTTATTTCAAAGTATGCATTTTATATCAAATAATTTATTTAACTGTAAATTATAATCTATTGTGATAAGAACATATATTTGTCTTTACAGATAATCTCAATTTTTTGAACTATGAATGCCACACAGAAGAAGCATTTGTTAAAATTTCCAAAGCATCTGAATATTCTAGCGACTTCCTTACTCGTTAGGAACTCATCATCCATTTCTGGTGAAGTGTTTGAAGCTGAAGGGACGGATAAAGAGTTTTTGGGTGTATTTTCAAAAGCCCTTGGATTTACCTACAAGATGTTTGATAGCAGATACTTGGCCAACGTTACGGTTGAATTGGACTTTTTCCTTGGGAATATAAATCTGGACGAGGGTTCGTACTTTGATGAATGGGCTATTTATCCGCATGGTGCTACAGATATTACTTTTGTAATTCAGAAACCAGGTTTCGTAAAAGAAACTTTTGCATTCCTTAAACCTTTCTCTTGGGATATGTGGCTGAGCATACTCTTCTCTGTCATTTTTGCTTCTGCTGCCCATTATTTGATGTTTAGAAGAGAGATTTCGTTATCCTCTGCGTGTTTCTACATATTTGGCACTATGTTCGGTAAGTATCACAATTGGCACCCAAAGTCACTTGCCGAGAAAACGCTGATCTTGACATGGACATTGGGTATCATGTTCATTTCCCTCAGTTACGGATCTGTTCTTTTATCCTTCTTAACAGTTCCTGTTCGAGAGCAAGGTGTAAAAGACATAAATGACTTGTATCGCGCCGTTCGCAGAGGGGCAGTAAAGCTAGCGGCTTATGGTGATGGCAACTTAAGAGCGGTAATAAATCCTCAAGAAAGTAATGAAAAGTTGTATTTTATCCTTAAACAATTAGAGAAAGGAAATATATTACCTACTAAGGAAGATATTTTAAAAGAAGTGAAAGACAATATCGTTCTAATAGCAGAACGAGGCGTTATAGATTTACTTTTTGATGATAGATATGTAATCTCGGAAGATTCTCTTTACCCAATATTCTTCGCCATGTTTGACGACACAGAAGAAGGATTTTGCTGCACCGAGAAGGTAAACGAATTTGTTCATAGATCTTGGGCAGCTGCATTGTACAAGAAAATTGTAGCTGATACATCTTTTAAGAGGGCACTGAAATACAAACTGTTAAAGGAAAACACGATTGACGAAAAGTCTATGAGACTTTTGACTCTTTCAAACTTTGCAGGAACGTTTTACTTTCTTATTACGGGACATGTTATTGGACTTGTATGTTTAATTTGTGAAATACGTGTTTCGCGTGTTTCTGCATGAATGAAGAGTGATATTATAGCCTGCTCATTTATGCGGATAAAATTTTATTTAGACATGTTATGCATCACCGAAAAAATTCTATAAGACGCGCAATTTTCAAAATAGTGTGCTTCGTTTTGAATTTAGTCTAAAACCTGTTATTGATGTCTATAAAAATAGAATACGGGGTTTGCTAATAAAAAAACTGTAGATTAAAATATAAAATATTTTAAACTATTTATACTTGGCATGAATACTGACTGTAATGAGTTAAATAATTAAATTTGCACTGAATGAAAACATAACTCTAGAAAATTATTTAACAGTTAAATTGGCGAAAACACATTATTAAACGGAATATGTCTCAATTTGTCTATTATCGTATTATAGTGCAATTTCGAACGTATAAAATTATAAATAAATTTCACATTAAATTTTGTATTTTTTATTATATCTCTCTCTCACTCTATCTCTCTTTCTCTCTCTCTCAATCTCACTCTCTCTCTTTCTATATCTATCAATATTTCTCTTTCATTATTAGTCAAATCTATAGATCCACTATAAAACGATTAACTTTGTATTATTTATTTCACCTGACAAAAAATGATCTGCTACATTTGGGAAATGCAAGATCACGCTCATACGAGATTATGCATACCTACACAGAGCAATATATAGATAGTATTTACTTTACATCTCCATTGATTTAAACAAACAGAACTTTTCACAAACTAACTAGATTATTACTTTCCTTATATGCTTAGCATAATGTATAAGAAAAGTATTGTGATAGAGTCGAGAATTCGAATTCGAGTTTTCGACGGAAGAGCATGTTTCAAGCATCCCTGATCAGAAATCTACCATTTTTGAGGTCATGTCTGTCGTTGTGTCTATGGCGACGATATCTCACGAACGAATGGAGTGATTCAAATGAAATTTAGTACAAAAATTAGAATCTGTGAATAATGAAAGTCTGTTGTTCTTAAACACAATCGAATGTTCAGAAACCCTAAATTTTTGAGTGAAATTTTGAAAAAATCATCAAAATATCGAAACCTTTAATAAAGTTACGTAAATAGACATTTCTTATGTAATTTTTTCTTTGAAAACGATTGACATAAACCTTAGAACGCTAGCATGAACCGTTCTCCAGATATTGAACATTTTTCAAATAAATTTATCAAAAAATCCCATACATAAAAAAAATAACTTATGAGAAACATGTTCACTTTTCATCTTGCGATAAATTTGGTAATGGATTGGGGCATTTATGCCTTGTACCGTTCCCTTCACAGTTCTTCAGGTTCAGAGGGCTGTGTTCTTATGCTACCTCATGACATAGTAATCGATTTAAATAAATTATCCCTCTCAGTACGGTATTCAGCAGGACTGGAGATTGGGCTTAAAAAACCACTCGATGTATTTTTTTAAAATTATGTATATATCCATTTTTACTGTATACAGGGTGTCCCATAAAAAGTGAACAGCTAAAGAATTTTTGAACCGTTGGTTGTAGACCCATAGTTCTAATTGCAAAAATGCTTTAAATAAGGGAGGAAGTATGAAATAGTAATTTAAATGATATACTATATTTTTGTAAAAAGTTAAGCGAATTAACTTTTCATATAACCCCTCTATCGAATGACGTTAAATTACAAAAATGTTGTCAATACGTCATATAGTCAAACTAAAGAAGAATTTTGCACTTAAATCTTCAAATTTAGGATGAAATAAATTGTCAAATCTCCTGACCTACACCACTTTTTCTTAACTATTCAAAACTCTTTTAATCATCAAAATCCATGAATCATGGGGCCGTTCACAAATTGAATTGATACATAGAAATTATTTAGTGGCATTTTAAAACAAATTTTCCCATGGTTTGTGTTTGGAACTATTAAAGACAAGCAGACGACACTGGTTAAAATAAATGTTAACACTCCCGTAAGGTAAATAAAAAATATTATTGTGATTTTATCAGCCTGTCAGATATTTTTCTGTCAAAATCTATGGAAAAATAAGCGTGCCTTTCAAGTTTTGAAGGATTCTATAGGATCATTTTATACAACTGTGTTCAGTAGATAAGTTTCTAACATATTTTTGTCACTGCAATTTTTCCATCAAAATAAGAGCCCTTACAGACGAATCGGTAAGCACTCGTGTATGCGGTACAGAAAGTGGCGGATTTGAGTAGACTAATGGAGGATTAGGGTAGACTGGAGAATAAGTTGTTGAGAACTTAGAGCCCGGATACTCGCATATGAATAGGATGATAAATAGACTAAAATACCTATTTCATCATTTTTTATCAGTATACGTTGTCTTTCTGGGCTATATCGACAACGAAGGGAAGATGTTGATTGCAAATGACATACTAAACGCAAAATACAAACTGTAGAAGGGCTTTCTGGAAACGATTATAGTATTATTTTACCTTATCACTAGGAGTCGGTTGCATTCGCCTTAAATCAAAATCATCTCAAAGAGTTCGACATTACTGAACAGCGCCATCACTCAAATTCTAGTTAGGTAGCAGAGTTACTTGAGTACTCAAATACAAACTGTGAATCGACATAATAGCTTGATCTGCATAAAATAAATTTAAAGAAATGGTAAAATTTTAGTAACTATTTGCAACCGAAGTTGATTTGTGGATGACCCCTTATTTCTCAATCAAAATTTTAATTAATATAACTATGTGAATTTGGCTCGTATTACAGCTAGCTTTTTCTCAGTTAAACTAAATACGATATGGGTTACATTTTTGTAATTTGATTTCTTTCGACAGAGGGGCTGTATAAAAAGTTAATTTTCTTAACTTTCTACAAAAATATAGTACATCATTTAAATTAATATTTCATAACTTTCTAACTTATTTAAATAATTTTTACAGTTGGTACTATAAGTATACTACAAATGATTAAAAAATTCTTCCACTCTTCACTTTTCATGGGACACCCTGCATATTATGCATTAAAACAACGATAGCAAGATAATTTCTCTATATAGCAAACATTTGATGCATACAATAAAATTATTCTTATGTTAAGGACCAACATACCTTAAATGCATAATTGCATCAATTACATAAATGTTCATCATGTTGATTTTTATGACTATTTATGCGTTTTTATAGTTTCGCGTATGCTTACCAATACCTTTCTTTAGAGATAGAGGTGAGATTGAGAAATGATATTGTGATGAGATAGAGAGATGAGATAAAGTGATGACATAGATAGATGACATAGAGAGATGATATAAATAGATGAGATAGAGAGATGACATAGAGAGATGAGATAGAGAGATGATATAGAGAGATGAGGTGAGATAGAGATTAGATAGAGATGTGAGATAGATATGAAATATATATGAGAAAGAGAGGTGAGATAGAGAGATAAGATTGAGATGAGATAGAGAGATGAGATAGAAATTAGATAGAGATTCTATATGAGAAAGTTGACTAGAGTATATTTTTCTTTTACAATATAACTCGTTTAATTTCAATCATAAACAACTTGAAAAATAATAGTTTTTATGTAAAAATATCTCGAAAGTGTAAAGAAATATACAATATTATTATATACATTTTTTCATATATTAGCCGCAAAATACAAATTACACACAAAAAAAATACTAGGAGGATTTCAATTTTCTCTTGTTTTTATAACATCATACTGAAGAATAAGTAAAACTGGTTTTAATGGACCGGAAAAAGTTTGTTTATTTATTTTTTTTAATTTAAAAATTTTTACATTGTATTTTTGCTCAAATTGCCACTTTCTCCTTTTTTCTTTGACCTAGATCGTCCGACCAAACCGAAGGTGTAAGGTATCTGTTTGGATGGCCAGAAGTGCCACCCAATTTAGACTGGAACTCAGTAAAGGCGGCACTTACAAGATCCGTACCCACCTTCCTCTAAAACCAACCTCTCGGAAGGACTTATGGACCGACATTAGCGTACCCATACTCCGAGTGAACGCGAAGAAAGTTTTGGAAGAGTCGAAAATCGAACTCGGGTCGTCCGAGTACAATTCCCGCGAGCTAACCACTGATCTATCCCACCCCATCAAATTGCTACCTTGTGCGACCGGAGTTCGGGCCTTCCTCTGTTCGTATATAAACCGGTTCGTAGCTTCCTCTGTTCCACCCCCCTCTAGATGGCTGTGCTCTTTTTAACTTTCTAGTCTTTCTAAAATTCAATGCTGAATTAATATAAGTCATTATCTAAGTTCTATATATAACAAATCCCGAGTTATAAATGTTTCAATGAATTTTTTTCAACCGGCAGTGAAAACTCTTACTAAGATACTTAAAACATTAAATAATGTTTCAAGTACCTTTGCCCATTTCAAGATTTGTTACTGAATCCATGTCAGTCTTTATGTAAGCTTTATCTATAGCCACTTTTCAGATGGAGACGTTTCAATTAAAATGAATATTTAAATTGGGAATGGAAAAGGAACCGGAACTAGAATTCCTTAGTAAACCCCTAAATTTCCCTTGGAATTCCTTAGCACCTAGCCTAAAATTTGATGCTAAATCTAAATCGGTCAACGTCAGAACTATTCCTATGGCATTTCCTTAAGAATAGATGTTGCAAGGAAAATTTTTTCCAAAAATTTAATATTACGGCAAAATTTTTGCTACCAATAAAATTAATCAACATAAATTTGAAATCACGGTCTTGTCGACTCCATTTAAAGTAATTAAAGATTTTATTAAAATTGTAAAAATAAAGATGATCATATAGAATTAAACCAATTATCGGATCAAAAACATTTTTTTACATACCTTTAAAATATAATCTGTTGGAGTACATTTCATGCTGTTTTTAACAATACATTAGCAAATAAATGTCTTTAATTAATTTTGCACATTTTACCTTCATTATGATCTGAAAGAATTCAAAAGGTGATTTAGAACAAGAAGCATTAAGTAATGTTAAATCAAAACAATAATTCGCCTGCAAAGATTTGTGCTTAATCGATAAATAGTTGAAGGAACATTCAAAAATAAAAAAAACATCAAATTTGTTCGAGATTAACAATTAATTAGGATAAAATCAGAATTCTCATTTATAGAAGTTTCTCGCATGAAGACCTTTTGGCATTTCGAAGTAATTCCACAATCTCAGAAAATTAATTAGATAGTTTTCATAAAAAATCGAAATACTTACTTTTAAATATTACCTTCGGAGTTTTCATTTTGCTTAACCTTACTCTCACTAGCAAATAAAGTAAGTGGGAAGTAAAGTAGTACTTGAAATAGTAACACGGAAAAAGCATACGATTTTTTTACGAAAGAATATATTTTATTTGAAAAGAACAATGCAGAAACAATTGTGATCAATGCAAAAATAAATAATTAAAATAAAAGAAAGTAATTGCATACTAACTTTACTCTTTTTATGAATAATTTATATATATAACGATTATGGCGATTATTTTTAATTACTTAAATTAATTTATTATTTTCCCTGCAATACATGGTAATGTACAGGGGAAGTATTGGAATTATACCAAAAATCGCAACTCGAGTTTTTGACTGATCTACACGTTTTGAGACCTCTAGAATACGAAAAAACGATTTTTAGCGTGACGTCTATGTGTGTGCTTGTGTGTCTGTCTGTAAAATGAATGTATACACTGTAACTGAAAAACTAAATAACCGAATTTCATAAAATTTGGTAAGTCACTTGGGTTTTACCCTGCTACTGATTAGCTTTTGATACGATTCGGGACAAAAGAACTTGCCTTTTTATCAGAAATGGTTCACAAAACTCGTATATATCCACACTAGCTAAATAACTAATTGACCAAATTTAACAAAATTTGGTAAATAAGTCACTTGTAGGTTACCTTCGTGCTGATTAGATTCGGGCGAACAAAAAACCTGTAGTTTTTTCCAAAATGGCCTGAAAACTCATCAAAATTCAAAGTAAAAGACGCCTTATACTTAAATGTATCAATTAAATGCTTGTTTTATACGTAATTTGCTACGATAAAAAGACCAACCTCATTACTCTGGGATTAGCCGTTTTTGAGATATAATTTCGCATTTTTGCTACGTCTTTGAAAATGCGTCCATTTACCAAATAAAAGCGAAAATTGAAATTAATGTAATTATAATTAACTATGCGTGTTATTTCAACAATTATGCTATGTGCAATTTTTCTTGAATTAATGAATTATTAAAGAAGTGAAAAGAAAATGAATTGAAGTGTCGGTAGTGAAAATTATGTGCAGTCCACATCAGTTTTTTCTATTTCAAACAAACAACGCAGAAAAAATGTTGCTCAATGCAAAAATAAATAATTGAAATTAATGAAAGTAATTGAGCATGCTAAGGTTTTTTCTTTTATGAATAATTTATGCATATACGGATTGTAGCGTTCATGTTTTAACTATTTAAATACATTTATTTATTTATACTTTATTGGGAAATGTAGGTTACATTTAATATCTCGAGTATACTCCAAGAAATATATAGAATAAAACCATAATAGATTGTAGGAAATATTAAATGAAGTAATTATGCACAAATTTAGATATCATACTGCACACAGCATAGTACTGTGTTTAGGATACTTTGGATTATCGAGGCTAAAAATACCAATCAACCCGAAATTGAAAAGACGGAGTGGGTTAAATACACATTCAAACAACATAACCATGTCCAATTTAAGATAAAACACAACATGTCATCCACAAAACCGGAATTGGAAATACTGAGTGAAATCCCCCCCCCCCCGTTACCTGTACCGTCGTCAGGAAGAAAAAAAAAGATAGGGGTTTTGATAATCCAATATTTTATTTCCCATTTCTATACAAATATTACTTCTCTGAACTACAATGAGTTCCGCCGATCCGGTGGTCGTGCGGTCAGGGCCATGCATTTCCCTCTTATCGCTGGATTGGCGGGTTGCGGGTTCGAATCCCGCCAGCGGACATGGATGTTGTCATGTCGAAGCCAAGTCAGACTTCCACCCTTCGGGGGGCTTTTATGAAAAGAGAAACTGCAAATTTCCTTCCCTTCGCCATGGGGCACCCTGGGGGGTCTTGTGGACGTGGTGCGTAGGCGCCCCTTCACCACGGGAGAATTAGTACACACACATGAGTTCTGAGGCCAACGGCCGTACCGTGCTGAAAACACCGGTTCTCGTTAGATCACCGAAGTCAAGCAGCATCGGGCGCGGTTAGTACTTGGTGGGTGACCACCTCGGAACACCGCGTGCTGTTGGCCATCTCGGGTGCGTTATCCCCGTGGTTTGCGCGCTAGATTTGCACGCTACCACAAATGCCGCCGTGTTCATGCGGAGTACGATCACGTTAAACATGTGGGTCCGTAAGTCCTTCCGAGAGGTTGGTGGTAGGGGAAGGAGGGTACGGTCCCTGTGGATGCCTCCCCCACTGGGTTCCGGTCTAAATTGGGTGGCACTTCCTGGCCGTCCATACAGTTACCTTACACCTTTCTGGTAGGTCGGACGGTCTGGGTCTCAACAACAACAACACACATGAGTTCTGGGCCAATGGCCGTACCGTGTTGAAAACACCGGTTCTCACCGAATCCCCGAAGTCAAGCAGCATCGGGCGCGTTTAGTACTTGGGTGGGTGACCGCTGGGAACACAGCGTGCTGTTGGCACATTTCGGGCGCGGTAGCCCGGTGGTTTGCGCGCTGGTTTTGCACGCTGCCACAACTGCCGTCGTGTTCATGCAGCGTACGATCACATTAAACATGTGGGTCCGTAAGTCCTTCCGAGAGGTTGGTGGTAGTGGAAGGAGGGTACGGTCCCTGTGGATGCCTCCCGCACTGGGTCCCGGTCTAAATTGAGTGGTATTTCCAGGCCGTCTAAACTGTTACCTTACACCTTTCTGGTAGGTCGGACGGTCTGGGTCTCAACAACAACAACACACAATGAGTTCCTGGGAGGACTTCTGAAAACCCTTCCCCATTGGAAATTCCCGTAGGATATCTACTGCGACAGAGCCACCCTGCCTCTTACTCCCTCTGGAATTCAATTTTGAAATCATATCAGTCATCATCTAAGCTCTATCTGTAGCCAATATTGAGAAATAGACGTTTCAAGAATATTTTTTGGAGCAGAAATGAAAAAGCACCTGAAGTGGAAATCCTTAGTAAACACCTAACTCCCTCCAGAACGTTTTGCTGAATACATATAAGTAATTATTTAAGCTATATCTATAGAAAATGTCAAAAAAAATGTTTCAAGGAGAATATAAATATTTTGAATTGAAAGTGACATCCCCAAAACTGGATATGGAAATCCTTATCGAGAGCCTTAAACTCTTACAGAATTTGATGGTGAATCCACAGTCATTGTCTAAGCTTTATAATCAATCTTGATGCATAGATGCTTTAAGTAAAATTAAAAAGTTTTAAAACTGAAATTGGAAAAAATCTGATGGACATTTTACCGGTTTATATATTTTATGCTGTATTTAATATTACATAAAAACACTAAATAAAGTATCCTCTTAAGTTCAAATATTTTAATGTCGTTATAAATTTTAAAAGCAAAAAAATTATTTATTACAAAAAAAGAAATAAAGTGTGAGAAATCATAAAATAATTTTCTTTCAAGGTATGTGTAAATAATTCAAAGATAATTGAAAAATAAAAGTTTCAACAGCGTGCGAGTTTAAGAAATAATCATAATAAAACGAGAATTGTTTAATTTATAGAAGTTTCTGCATGAAAACATTTTGACATTCCGGAGTCAAGGGAAATTAATTTGCGAGGTTTCTTGAAAAATCAAAATCCTTACTTTCAAATAATACAACGGGATGTGCATGAATTAAAAATTACGTTTTCTGCATTGCTTTAACATTTTCTAGACTAGCGAATAATTTAATGTTTCTACTGAAAATGGTTGCCCCGGAAAAACAGGCATTTTTTCACGGAAGAATACATTTTAATTTTAAATGAAAGAGGTAGAAATAAATTCTTCATTGCAAGAATAATTGAAAAGAAGCAACTGTTTCCAACTGTTTTATTTTTGAGATAATTTGAAAATGTTACAATAATTTCAGAGTTTGTTGTTTAAGTATTTCAAATTAACTAATTCATTTATATTTTATTGAAAGATAATGGATAAATACACATATCTCTAAAAAGAAAAGGCAACTAATTTAATTCATTAACAAGTTATTACTTTCCTTATATACATAATGTATAAGGAAAGTATTGTGACGGGGTCGAAAATTCGAATTCGAGTTTTCGACGGGAGAGCACGTTTCAAGCATCCCTGATCACGAATCAAACATTTTTGAAGTGATGGCTGTGTGTGTGTGTGTGTGTGTGTGTGTGTCAGTGAGTCTGTGGAGACGATAACTGGCGAACAAACGGACCGATTCGAACGAAATTTGGTACAAAAATCACAATCCGTAAACACTGGAAGCCTATTGTTTTTATACGCAATCGAATGTTCAGAATCCCCCTAAATTTTCGAGTGAAATTTTCAAAAAATCATCAAAAGATCAAAACCGCTAATAAAGTTACGCAAATAGACATTTGTTATGTAATTTTTCATTAGAAAACGATTGACATAAATTTTAGAACGCTAATATGAACCGTTCTCGAGATATTGCACATTTTTCAAAAAAATTATTAAAAAGTCATATAAAATAAAAAAAAAATATTTCCTATTGAGAAATATGTTCACTTTTCATATGTAATACAATGCGATAAATTTGGTGATATCATTTTCGTGGATCTAGCTCGTTCCATTCATGAAAAAAGATACTTGAGTAATACTTTTGTATTTGAACGCCAATAGTCATTTATCTGTTGTAAGAATAACTTATTTCTGCTTCCATAACGCCTGGCGAGATTTTGGCGACGAATTTGGCGGAATGTAGCCAACTTGGCGCCATTTTTAATTGTTGCCAAATTAACACAAATCTCGCCAAATTGATAAAAATGACGCTAAATCAATGAAAATGACAACTAATTGAAGAAAATTCAATATCTTGGAAGGAATATAAGTATCTACTATAAGAATAACATTTTTACTTTCCTTATATACATAATGTATAAGGAAAGTATTGTGACGGGGTCGAAAATTCGAATTCGAGTTTTCGACGGGCGAGCACGTTTCAAGCATCCCTGATCACGAATCAAACATTTTTGAAGTGATGTCTGTGTGTGTGTATGTGTGTGTGTATGTGTGTGTGTGTGTGTGTGAAAATATGTGTGTGTGTCAGTGAGTCTGTGGAGACGATAACTGACGAACGAATGGACCGATTCGAACCAAATTTGGTACAAAAATCACAATCCGTAAACACTGGAAGCCTATAGTTTTTATACGTGATCGAATGTTCAGACCCCCCCCTAAATGTTCGAATGAAATTTTGAAAAAATCGTTAAAAAATCAAAACCGCTGATAAAGTTACGCAAATAGACATTTCTTATGTAATTTTTCATTAGAAAACGATTGGCATAAATTTTAGAACGCTAACACGAACCGTTCTCGAGATATTGTACATTTTTCAAAAAAATTATGAAAAAGTCACATAAAAAAAAATCGTATTGAGAAACATGTTCACTTTTCATATGTAATACCATGCGATAAATTGAGTGACATCATTCTCGTGGATCTAGCTCGTTCCATTCATGAAAAAATATACTTTGAATAATACTTTTGTATTAGAACGCCAATAGTCATTTATCTGCTGTAAGAATAACTTTTTTCTTAGTGCATAACGCTTGGCGAGATTTTGGCGACGAATTTGGCGGAATGTCGCCAACTTGGCGACTTTTTTGTAATGTTGCCAAATTAATGAAAATCTCGCCAAATGGATAAAAATGATGCTAAATCAATGAAAATGACGACTAATTGTCAAAAATTCAATATCTTGGAAAGAATATTAGTATCTACTATAAGAAAATCCTATTACTTGCCTTATATACATAATGTATAAGGAAAGTATTGTGACGGGGTCGAAAATTCGAAATTGAGTTTTCGACGGGATAGCACGTTTCAAGCATCCCTGATCACGAATCAAACATTTTTGAAGTGATGTCTGTGTGTGTGTGTGAAAGTATATGTGTGTGTGTGTGTGTGTGTCAGTGAGTCTGTGGAGACGATAACTGACGAACGAATGGACCGATTCAATCCAAATTTGGTACAAAAATCACAATCCGTAAACACTGGAAGCCTATTGTTTTTATACACAATCGAATGTTAAGAACACCCCTAAATTTTCAAATGAAATTTGGAAAAAATAGTCAGAACATCAAAACCACTAATAAAGTTACGCATATAGACATTTCTTATGTAATTTTTCATTAGAAAACGATTGACATAAATTTTAGAACGCTAACATGAACCGTTCTCGAGATATTGCGCATTTTTCAAAAAAATTATCAGATAGTCATATAAAATAAAAAAAAAATATTTCCTCTTGAGAGACATGTTCACTTTTCAGTAATCACCAGTATCACCATGTATCACCACCTTTTCAGTATCACCATGCGATATATTGGATGACATCATTCTCGTGGATCTAGCTCGTTCCATTCATGAAAAAAGATACTTTGAGTAATACTTTTGTATTTGAAAGCCAATATTCATTTATGTAGTGTAAGAATAACTTATTTCTTTGTCCATTATGCTTGGTGAGATTTTGGCGACGAATTTTGGCGGAATGTCGCCAACTTGGCGACTTTTTGAAATGTTGACAAATTAACGAAAATCTCGCCAAATGGATAAAAATGACGCTAAATCTATGAAATGACGACTAATTGTCGAAAATTCAATATCTAGGGAAGAATATTAGTATCTACTATAAGAAAAACCTATTTATTTTACTGTAAAAGTGGTATATTCATTACGTTATATATGGAAAGTCATGTGTTGCCCACATCAGATTTTTTTTAACTGTAAAAGTAGTAAATTCATTGCATTATATAAGGAAAGTAACGTGTTGTCCACATCAGATTTTTTTAATTTAAACTTATGGCGGATTCTAAGTTAACTAGTTATCCGTCAACTAAATCAAACCTCAAAAAGTCCGTCTATTGCATACATCTGTAGCTAAATATAAAATATTTTTGTAAATGAAAATTAGAAATTTTAATTTTTTTAAAATGAAATTTACAAAGAATTTAGCTCACTGTCCGTCAGAAAAGTCAAATCTTAGACAATATTACACGGCGTATATTAGATAGCCAACGGCCCTACCGTGCTGAAAACACCGGTTCTCGTTAGATCACCGAAGCCAAGCAGCATCGGGCGCGTTTTGTACTTGGGTGGGTGACCACCTGGGAACACCGCGTGCTGTTGGCACATTTCGGACGCGATAGCCCGGTGGTTTGGGCGCTGGATTTGCACGCTGCACAACTGCCGCCGTGTTCATGCGGAGTACGACCACGTTAAACATGTGGATCCGTAAGTCCTTCCGAGAGGTTGGTGGTAGGGGAAGGAGGATACGGTCCCTGTGGTTGCTTCGCCCACTGGGTTCCGGCCAAAATTGGGTGGCACTTCCCGGCAGTTCAAATGGTTACCTTACACCTTTCTGGTAGGTCGGACGGTCTGGATCTCAACAAAAACAACGCTGTATATTAGACGACTTTAGTTTGATTGAAATTTTAGTCTTTAGAAGAAAGAGAAAAATTGTGTCAGAATCATTAACTTCACTCAAATCTTATAAGATTATATGTTTTTAAATCGCATTATAATTTTTATTTTTTCATATTATGTAATATTATATAAAGAATGTACTGTTTTCACGAAAATTTTAGAATTCAAGATTTTGATGCCAATATATATTTTTAGACCTCCTGTATACATTTTGACTATTTTTTGAGTGATGCTCGTCTGTATGTTGATTTAATGTGTAAACGGTAGTGATCACAAATATTAATGGATTTTCAGGAAACTTTATATTCGGCTTTGTTATAAAAAGACCGTGAACTAGTTAGAACGTTTTTAAATTTGAGGGTAAACTTCAAAATTTATTCGAAATTATATATATTTTTTACATGGCAGCATAGAACAAAATTTAACATAATCATTCATAAAAGGATTTATTTGCGGCTCAATTACCACTAGACTTAATAGTTTAAATCATTCTTGTGAAAAATAGCCATGATGCAATATTTCGACTTTTTACTTTCCTTATATACATAATGCATAAGGAAAGTATTGTGACGGGGTCGAAAATTCGAATTCGAGTTTTCAACGGGAGAGCAAGTTTCAAGCATCCCTGATCACGAATCGAACATTTTTGAGGTGATGTCTGTGTGTGTGTGCGTGCGTGTGTATGTGTGTGTGTGTGTGTGTGTGTGTGTGTGTGTGTGTGTGTGTGTGTGTGTGTGTGTGCGTGCGCGCGCGCGTGTGTGTGTGTGTGTGTGTGTGCGCGCGTGTGCGTGTGTGGGTCAGTGAGCTGTGGAGACGATATCTCACGAACGAATAGAGAGATTCCAAAGAAATTTGGTACAAAAATCACAATCCGTGAATACTGAAAGCCTATTGTTTTTAAAAACAATCGAATATTCAGAACCCCCCTAAAGTTTTGAGTGAAATTTTGAAAAAATCTCCAAAAAATCAAAACCTTTAATAAAGTTACGCCAATAGACATTTCTTATGTAATTTTCCCCTAGAAAATGATTAATACAAACTATAGAACGCTAGCTTTAACCATTCCCGAGATACTGCACATTTTTCAAATTAATTTATCAAAAAATCAAGTAAAATAAAAAAAAATATTAACTGATAAAAAACATGTTCACTTTTCAGTCTTGCGATAAATTGGGTGACATCATTCTCGTGGATCTAACTCGTTCCATTCACGAGAAAAGAGACTTTGAGCAATACTTTTGTATTTGAACGCCAATAGTGATTTATCTGCTATAAAAATAACTTATTTCCCTCCATAACGCTTGGCGAGATTTTGGCGATGAATTTGGTGGAATGCCGCTAACTTTGCGACTTTCTTAAACGTTGCCAAATTAAATAAAATCTCGCCAAATGAATCAAAATGAGGCTAAATCAATGAAAATGACGAATCATTGAAGAAACTTCATTATCTTGGAAAGAAAATAAATATATACTATAAGAATGACATTTTTTAACTGCAAAAGTAGTAAATTCATTGCATTATATAAGTAAAGTCATGTGCTGCCCACATAAGATTTTTTTAATATATAGAGTAGAATAATATAATAAGAGTACAATAAATATATATAAGTAACAATATAATAAGAGCAATAAATATATATTAAGTAACAATATAATAAGTAGCAATAAATAAATGTAGGTTTAGATACATGTACATTCAGAATTATCGCATATTTTAAAATATCCTTTAACTGTAGAATTTAAAGAAATTTGCAGAATTCTTAAGCAGAATTAATTTACAGAATTTATTTGCAATTCCGTGACATTACTTGGTCTTAAAATTCTTAATGTAAAACTTTTTAATGGAAAAAATGAGTTAATTATATGTTTAAAATATTTATTTTCTATTGTACTTTGGCTTCAATTTCGTTAATTAAGCACCATTTTTAAAAGTTAACAAATTGGGGATATATTTACCAAATTAGTAACCAAGGTCGCCAAGGTCGCTAAATTTTACGCCAAGCGCTACAGAGAAACGGAAAGAGTGTTTTTCTTATATATAAATAGAGCTATAAACAAGATTAATGCTAACATATTTCTCGTACAATATTGCACGTGAAAAAATGAACATATTTGATGATATTCACTAATTTTTTAATTTTATGCATTTTTTAAATAAATTTATTTGAAAAACGTGCTATATCTAGAGAGCAATTCAAGCTAGTTTACATCATTCTGTTTTTAATAAAAAATTACATATAAAGGGTAAGGTTATTTAACGTTATTATATGCCCTAATTACTTGTACATTTTTTTCAAAAAATATTTAATATATGATTTTTTTTCAAACATTCGATTGCATATAAAACTCACAGAACTCCATTATTCAGCAATTGTAATAATTGTTCTAAAATGTTTTGGAAATGTTTTTTTCATTCGTGAGATTTCGCATCCACCGACTCATGGCCACACAGGCTCCCAATCAGACATACATACACATACACTCAGACATGACCTCAAAGTGCAATTTGAGTTAAAGAACGTTTGAAATATGCTTTTTCATCGCAAACTCGAAATCCGATTCTTCACTCCGTCACAATTCTTTCTTTATACATTACTAGACCGAATTACCCGTCGTTGTCCTGACTCTAAATAAACGTCCACTACGTATAAATAATTAAATAAGCGCCCGCTGCTACATTTGAACTCAATTCAAAATGGCTTGAATCTGCAAATTGCGAATTGCAAATCGCACGCGCTTTCCGCAAAAGCAAGAAATATAAAAATCACGATCGTATATTCAATACACTCACCATCCAGCTTATGCTGGGCACAATTTCGTAAGGGATGGCTTCAGTGATAGAGCAGCTGGAAAAATAGAGCACAATTCCCAGGCCCTTGGAGAATAGCTTCAATTGATAGACCAGCTTCGATAATAGGGTCCAAGATGCGCTTGGCTCATTAAAGTAATCTATGGGCTGGGTTAGAAAACTGATATTTAATAAATGGATGGGCTTATGAAATTATATTTATTTTCTGGAATAGTTTGTATATAAAATATGAACGTTGGATGACGCATCAATGTTAGTATATCGTAATATAAAAACCGGAGAGGCTTAAAACGCACGACAAGTATATATACTTTTTAAAAACTCATTAAAATTTTTCTCTTCATCCCGTGGGCTTAATTCAAAGTTTTTTTTCAAAGATACATTTTCAATCTTTTCGATGGCGTCAAGATGGAAAAATCTGTGATAATATTTTAGGCAGCTAAGGAATCGATTTGTGTAAATATAACATTAAATACCTGAACAACTAACTCGAAATTAAAAAAATACCGTCGAGGTTGTCTGTGTACACCGATAAGTACCTATGTACCAAATTTCATGATCGAGAAGTACCTATGTACTAAATTTCATGATCAAGAAATACCTGTGTACCAATTTTCATGATCTAGAAATACCTGTGTACCAAATTTCATGATCGAGAAGTACCTGTGTACCATATTTCATGATTCCTAAATTTCGCGTTACAGACTGTACTGACATACACAGACATCTTCCAATATTAAGTAAAACACTTTGTAGTAGGGGAAGTAATATCTATATATGACAAGAAATATCGCAGCGTGCGAAAAAAAAGATAGATTCTGCAACTAATTGTGTTGAATCGGCAAATAATTGAAAGAATATTCGAATATAAAAGCTTCAACAACGTCTGAGCTTTAGAATTAATCATATTAAAATGGCAATTATACAATCTATAAAAGTTTCTTGCATATCCCTTTCGGCATTTCGAAGTAATTGCACGGTTTGGGAAATTAATTTCAGAGTTTTCATGATAAATCAAAACCCTTACTTCTAAATAATACCTTGGGATTTTCATGAACAAATAATTCCTTTTTTTCCTCTAACGTTTAATAAGACTAGATAAAAAAAGTACTGTTACTACTGGAAATGGCTGCGCGGGAAGAAACGGTCGATATTTCTATTAAGGGATGCATTTTATTTTTAAATGAGCAAGATAGAAAAAATTTTTATTCATTGTAGCGTACTTGTTATTCGTTTCGTGTTTGAAAGAAATCTGGAAATTTATTTCAATGTTACTCATTTTAGTAATAATTCATGTATGGTAGGATTACAGTTATTTATTTTCAGGCTTTTAAAATAACTAATTAACTTACACTTTAAGAAAAACCTGAGCAATGTATTTAAGCACAAATAAAATATTAATGTAGCATACTTGTTACTCATTGTGTGTTTTAAAGAAATTTGGAATTTCATTTCAATGTTACTCAATTTAGTAATGATTCATGTATGTTACGATTACAGTTGCTTATTCTTTAGATTTTTAAATTAACTAATTTACTTATACATTAAGAAGAACCTGAGTAGCCTGTTTAAGCACAAATAAAATAATAATATAGGGTATACTGTTTCAAGGATACGTTATAACTTCTTTGTCAATGCAAGAGAACCAACAAGCTCAAAGTCAATAAGATGAAATGATCACAAATCGAAGAAATAGAGGTGCTTCTATATCCATGTCCGGGATTAAGAGTCCACCTCAAAGAGCCAATCAGAAAGCAGAATGAAGAACATTCCAGCCAATCCGAAACGAAAAGTACCACATAAGATCGACGCAGAAAACACAGTAGAAATATCCCAACAATACGAGTTAAAACCAAACAAGAATAAACGGGACCATATAAGACGAGAAAAATAATTCAAAATGACATATATGAGTCCCAAAGTTTAAGGAATGGAATAAATATAAAGAAAATAGAAAAATTACTCGGCACTCCACCAAATCGAAGAAAAAAAGTGGAGAACTGGACAAGTCATTATGTAAATTACTAGAATTTTTCTGGACATGGAAGGTTTCACAAAAGTCAAGATCTATCAAGATATATCAATATTGGTTCTGTCAGGTGAGTTCTCAATACAGGACTAGGGTATATAAACCCTTATGTTTCTTCTATTATTGCCCATTTCGTCTTTTTGACATTTGCTGGGACATTTTCATTTTAACATTTGACGGGACTACTAAGCAAAAGTAAATTCTAGAGACGCCATAAATCCTTCAAAGCAAACAAAGGTACATTGAGGTATAGAAGTTTGGCTCTCAGAGCTTTGCGGACCTCAGAGCTTTGTTTATTCTGCTTGTTGTCCTAAACGGCATGATGTTGTGCGTATCATTGTCTAAGTACATATTCCATATGAAATAAGTAGATGTGTCGGAATATGAATTTAATTGTAAGAATATTAAAATTATCTAATATCACAATCTTAATACCTTTTTTTTGTAAGTTCTCTAAAGGCGCAGTAAAACATCTGCAATGTGTGAAAAACTGCTGTCGCAGTGTTCATGGATCAATGCCGGGAATGCTGCATTATCATATGAACTACAGAGAATATTAGGTTTCCTTATACTTTTGAAGTGAACCCTACATTCTCCTCGTTCCGATCCAATTGAAACTTCATATTTATACGACTTCCCCATTCCTCTGTTTAAATACAGGATAGTAACATATTAAATGTACTAATTATGGATGAAAATCACGACCACAAATCGTAGAAGCTTTGGAAATTTCGAAATTCCAAAATTCGGGTCTTCTGTGCTTCACTGCTGCTACCTTTCAGGGTTAAGTTGAAGACCCAGACCGTCAGACTCAACCGAGGGCTAGAGCAGAAATCTGGACGGCCGGGAAGCTTCAGGGTTAAGTTGTATGACGTCATTGTAAATAATTGGTTCAGCCTGGACTCAAACTGCGTATCTCCGTCTGGCGACTTACAGTTTTCCATATGGCCAGTCATAGCTTTCCCTCTCTGGCCAGTAATAGCTTTCAATCTGTCCAGTCCTAGCTTACCATCTGGCTAGTTATAGCTTTTCATTTATCTAATCATAGCTTTCCATATGGCCAGTCGTATTGGATAACTGAAGCGACAGTCGTTTATTTTTAGTTAAAATGGACCCTACAGAAGTTACATATAAAACTATTTCAGACGTCACTAAGTAGAACTATATATATATATATATAAAATATCTTACAAAACTTATTTTAAACATTTAAACATAAGTCATAAAAATATTATTGCCACTATTTACTTTTAATATATAAATTATTGAAAAGACATTAGAATGTGTAATAATTCTGCTGAGGCCAACACATGACTTTTCTTTTATAATGCAATAAATTTACTACATTTACACTAAAAAAAAACAGGTTATTCTTATAGTAGATACTTATAAAGTAGTAGTCTTATAGTAGATACTTATAACATTTAAAAAGTCGCCAAGTTGGCGACATTTCACCAAATTCGTCGCCAAAATCTCGCCAAGCGTTATGGACGAAGAAATAAGTTATTCTTATAGCAGATAAATGACTATTGAAGTTCAAATACAAAAGTATTACTCAAAGTAACTTTTCTCATGAATGAAACGAGCTAGATCCACGAGAATGATGTCACCTAATGTTTCGCTTGATATTACATATGAAAAGTGAACATGTTTTTCAACAGTTAATATTTTTTTTAATTTATAGAATTGTTTTGATAAATTTATTTGAAAAATATGCAATATGTCGAGAATGGTTCATGCTAGCGTTTTAAAGTTTATGTCAATCGTTTTGTAAGGAATAATTACATAAGAAATGTCTATTTGCGTAACTTTATTAAGGGTTTTGATTTTTTGATGATTTTTTCGAAATTTCACTCGAAAATTTAAGGGGGTTCTGAACATTCGATAGTGTTTAAAAACATAGGCTTCCAGTATTCATGGATTGACAATTTTGTTCTAAATTTCATTCGAATCGCTCCATTCGTTTATGAGATATCGTCTTCACAGACTCACTGACACACACACACACACACACGCACGCATACATTCACACACACACACACGCACACACACACACACATACTTTCACACACACACACATACTTTCACACACACACATACATTCACACACACGCACATACACACACACGCACATACACGCACACACACACAGACATCACCTCAAAAATTTTCTATACTTGATCAGGGATCCTTGAAACGTGCTTTCCTTATACATTACATTCGTTATACATTACTTTCCTTATATACTATGCATATAAGGAAACTGAAAACGAAGACTTTGGAATTATACATTTAGGCAGGAAACCTTTTCGCATTCTGAATTAATTGAATAGTTTCTCTAGAAAATTAATTTGTCTTCATGAAACATATATTTTTGCTCTTTCAAATAAAACTTGAGAGGTTTCATAACCTAAAAATAAACGTTTTTATTTTAATGTACAATTTCTTAGAGTAATGAATGAGTGCTTCCACTGAGAAATAGTTATGAAGAAGGCAGACGACTTTTTTTCGAAATAATGCATGCAACGTGGAGAATAGGAATCACGGATGTAAATGGAGTTAAAACTTCATATTAAGAAAATGCCAATATCACTAAAAAAAATAATTCAGGTGGCGCTGAAGTAAGACAAGTAGTCCAGCATTATATGTATTTCTATGGCGAAAACTCTAAAATATTTATTTAAATTTTAAATTTTGCAAAAATAAATTATTAATCCAATGCAAATTGGATCTGAAACAATACAGAATATTCCTACGTTTTCAAAATTATTTTACCTTTCAATTAATTTTTACTTTCCTTATATACATAATGTATAAGGAAAGCATTGTGACGGGGTCGAAAATTCGAATTCGAGTTTTCGACGGGAGAGCACGTTTCAAGCATCCCTGATTACAAATCGAACATTTTTGAAGTGATGTCTGTGTGTGTGTGTGTGAAAGCATGTGTATGTGTGTCAGTGAGGCTGTGGGGACGATAACTGACGAACGAATGAACCGATTCGAACGAAATTTGGTACAAAAATCACAATCCGTAAACACTGGAAGTCTACTGTTTTTATACGCAATCGAATGTTCAGAACATCCCTAAATTTTCGAGTAAAATTTCGAGAAAACTGTCAAAAAATCAAAACCTCTAATAAAGTTACGCAATTAGACATTTCTTATGTAATTTTTTCATTAGAAAACGATTGACATAAATTTTAGAAAGCTAACATGAACCGTTTTCGAGATATTGCACATTTTTAAAAAAAATTATCACAAAGTCATATAAAATAAAAAAAATATAAATTTCCTATTGAGAAAGATGTTTTCTTTTCATATGTAATACCATGCGATAAATTTAGTGACATTATTTTCGTGGATCTAGCTCGTTCCATTCTTGAAAAAGATACTCTGTGTAATACTTTTGTATTTGAACGTCAATAGTCATTTATCTGCTGTAAGAATAATTTTTTTCGTCTATAACGCTTAGCGAGATTTTGGCGACGGATTTGGTGGAATATCGCCAACTTGGCTTTTTTTTTAGTGTTGCTAAATTAACTAAAACCTTGCCAAATGGATTAAAATGACGCTAAATCAATGACGACTCATTGATGTTGACGACATGGAAAATGACGACTCATTGACGAAAATTCAATATCTTGGAAAAAATATAAATAACTACTATAAAAATAATCTATTTTTTTTACTGTAAAAGTAGTAAATTCATTGTATTATATAAGGAAAGTCATGTGCTGCCCACATCAAATTTTTATATTCATATGTTCTGTACTCTATCCTGCAACTATTTAAAAATACTGGTTAATTATACTCATAATTAAGGAACTTTTAATGTGAAATTAATCAACCATACATATACTAAATACTACGCCTTCCTGTTGTGTCAACTAATAAAAATAGGGACTACTTTACTAACACTAGAAACACATAAACATACTTCTCAAAGCATTATGGCATTTTTAAGCGTTTCTCGCACTAAAATGTGCTGATAATTATTAATAGTTAGTTGCTTGATTGTCGTGTCGTAAATTTACATAACACTTGCCGTTGTGGTAACCCATCAGTATGTGTTTGGTGTTAACTGAATGTAAATTGTTCTAATGATTTATTAGAACAATGGATTATTCAGCCTACAATAAAGATACATAATTTAACTCAAATTTAAATTTTATTATAAATATTACTTATGTTAAATCCTCTTATTATCAAATTCACAATTATTATGCGATTTCATACAAATTATCAGCCACTACACTAACTACAGAATATTCTGCTTGAATTCTGTGTGTGTGATACAGTGTCTCTTTATACTTGATTTAGAGTCAGATCTATGCTAATTTCCTGAGATAAGATACATAAAAGGTTATCTTATTCTCTTTTATGCACACCATTCGACGTAATTGGTAAGGTTTTGTGTCTCTTTTGGTATCCCTAGTTGTATTTTTAAATCACTCACAAAAATCACTTCATAACGCAGTCGCAATGACTGTCATAGCATGGAATTGAATTGGAATCTTCTCCAACTATATCGCCGCAATGCACTAGCTGTAAGGAATTCTAAAATGTCTAGATTAAGACAAAGACTTCATTTTTTTTTAAATATTTTTTTACGAAAATTGTAAAAATATTTTAAAATAATATCATAAAGAATGCAACATATCATAAACTATTTCTTATGAAACTACATATCGTTTGAATTTCCTTAATAGAAGCAGACACGTGAATATTGGGCGACTACAATAGTTTGAAGATCGTTATGGGCGGCTGGCTTTAAGTAAAAAGAAATTCGGCAGTGGCTGCAATCCGATGGAGCCGAAATAGTTTTGCGTAAACAACGCCTTTGTTTATGGGGGAGTTTATCCTCTTTAGAAATATACATAACATTTTCTATTTTCCGTATTCTTTTTATTTATTATTATTATAATAATGGTTATCGTCACATCTGCACTAGCTGTACCTGGCGTTTTATTTCATTTTTGTTATAAGAGATCGTATTGTTAAAATATTATTTGGTTTTCAGGAATTATGATTAAGTAAGATTGATGTACAAAAACTTTTCGAAAAAAAAATCTTATATAAAATATTAAATTGTATGTGTCATGTAACACAATATTTGTATTACATGTTTCCACCCCAATTACAAATGCCAGGAAAGTTAATGAACTATCTAAATGCTGCAGAGGGAACCAATGACAACACATGCATACATAAACAGTGGTCATCCCCTTCTGCATCAACAACGAATGGTAGATGTGGTAGGAAACCAATGGGGGAAAGAAAAAAGCGCCCCAAAGCCGTATTCCAAAGAGTTCAGCCGACTTCAAATTTTCGAACGAGCTAACACCATGTTTCTTGGTTTTGTGAAAAAAAGTATATCGAATGTGAGCGATAAAATGGAAGTTTGTTGCAGTTATAAGATGAACAACAGTTTCGTACATCACTGAGATTGCACGAATAAGTACTTAACACAAAAGAGTAGAGGTAAATTAGGTTTCAATTTGTCACTAATTAGCACGGAAGGCACACTTTTAACGATTATTCAAATAATGAACAATCAGTTCGTAAGAGTAGATTATATTAACGAGTTCTTAGATATTGAACTAAAAGAACTATTTTGAGTATCGATTGCTTAAAAGAAACTGTTTTAAAAATATATCTCAATTTTATTATGTATGTAAATATGTATTAATGAAATATTGTCAGTGTTATATGTCTTATAATAATAGATTTGATAATAGCATCATTAATCAAGATACAATGGATATCTATAACTTAAAATATTAAAATAAATTGATCAATTAAGGCAAGTGTATTTATTTATATTTAGTGTGTTCGTCTCTCCAGCTAGAGAACCTGGAGCTTACATGCTCCACCCTTAGTGTCGGTATCATAGGTAAGTCCTATAGTGGTAATTTTGATAAGGACAATTTTACCTTATGACATGTCATGTATCTCTTTTTGATGCCAATAGATGCTTCTGTATTTGGCTAACATAACCATACCATGAATTTTGTTGGGTCATGTGAATAGAAATGTAAATCACATATTCTGTCCTCTCTCTCTCTCTCTCCCTCTCTGTATATATATATATATATATATATATATATAATTAAGGAAATACGAAGAATATACGAAGAAAAGGGGATAACCAAATACTTTGCATATAATGGTTAGGAAGGATTGCGACTCCCCCTCCCGTTTAAAGCAGCTTTACTGCCTAGGCAATGCTCACGGCACCAATACAAAGCAAAGGTAGGTCCCCCATGCGTGCAAACACGAAGGCATCCGGAGACGGAGGAACAGGAAGGACCAAACAGAAGGACACCAGACCAAATGAAAAATCATCCCAACACTCTATCTTATATATGAACTTTGCACGCATGCGCGCAAACACAATAGGTGCGCATAAACTCATATACATACAGAATTATGAAGGAAACCATTAAAATCCGAGAGATCTTTGTAAAAAGATTTATAACAATCCTTTAGGAAATTTAAAGGATAATGTTTACTTAATGACATAGAAATGATTTTGTTGTTGCTAACATTGCAATCCTTTTATAATATATATACATATATATATATATATATATATATATATATATATAAATATATATATATATATATATATATATATATATATATATATATATATATATATATATATATATATATATATATATATATATATATATATATATATATATATAATATTGCAAATGTAAGAATTTTTAGTGTTTGAAATAAAAATATGTATTTACACTTTATCTGAATATATATGGCGCATACCAGCCGTTTTCCTTCAGCCACCTATATAAATGTCCAAAATGATCGAATGAATAATGAAGAGACGTACCACAAATTGGTCGTGTGGGGCCTGACCCCCACTCCCCGGTTAAGCATGCTTTACATCGCGGAAACACTCCCGAGAACCAGTACATCTCATTTGAAATGGCAAAAACCACAAAACATATAAATTATTTGAAGACAAAAGACCAAAGGAATAAAACCCAGAAATAAACCATCATTGAATTACATCAAATGCACCAAAAGTTTTGTATAAACTGATAAAAGATATATATCAAATAAAAACATGAGCCTCAAAACACCAAACCATCTTAATTCTCCGTCAAATCCCACAGCTACTAGTACACAAAACTCCAATATCCAATATAAACCTCTACCATACACTTGTAGTTCACACCACCAGAATTATTTTTAAATCTCTCATTTCAACCTTTCACTATCGTTATCCATACCCCTTATTTGCCGGTATTGCTCATGACATTTAGTTAAAGTTATGTTGTAAAAAATATCTGCTATATCCATCAAAAACTATGGGGGGATTCTAAACTTTGTAAACCATCTGAAAACAGTGGCACGAGATGGAGCACTATTTCCATATGTCAATTGTGACGTTGAAGACATACTTCTTGATTTAGCCCCACTTTAAAATCACAGAAAATCATAGTTCGATAATGCTCTTGCTTCAACTCCATTTTCTTTTTTTTTTCAAAATTTATTATACGATAGCTATATTGTAATTGTTGCCACACATCATCGTCTGCGGACATGAAAGAATTCAAATTTAAATATCTGACTAATAATTTTTTTTCTGGCACATATCGCCTGCTCCTGTCACAAAAGTTTCAGTATAACCCTCGCATACATATATATATATATATATATATATATATATATATATATATATATATATATATATATATATATATATATATATATATATATATATATATATATATATATATATATATATATATATATATATAATTAAAGATTTTTATGATTACTTGTAATATATATATACCCCAGAAATACCAAAGTAAATTTCTTGTAAACTGAAGGTAAAGGTGAATATACAAATCAGATAATCAGAATATACAAATCAGATAATTACAAATCAGAAATCAAGTGTAGCAGGATGAGCTAGGCCTTTTTCTAGCTCCCAAGAAGTTTGGAAATTGAATAAATGGAATATAGTGAATATTAAAGGAATAAAATGAATACGAAAAGCATTTCTGAAACCATGTACGTTATCAAGGGCCATACATGTTTCATTAATGCTAATTCTACGTTTCTGTGTACACAACTGTAAAATGTATAACAGAAATAATGTACATGGTCCGACGTAGAAGAAAATATAAAGTGGATCAAATACACAAAAAAATCAATCATGAATATAAAATATTCTTTTACACCAGCTTGTGGCTAATTATTGAAATGAGGATGCAAAGTAATATAAAGTAATATCAAAAGAATATAATGAAAATATGATGAATATATATCTACCCCTTGTACTGTGGTACTTCTGAAAAAGCATGTGTATTACCAATCATCTCAGAACAGGTTACAGTGAATTTTTAGTTACTGACTAAGCAGTTTTCGCAATGCAGGTTAAAGTGAATTACACGAATTGTTTAACTGTTAGAAGGAGACATGGAGAAGATGAATTATTTAGAAATGCTAGAGAATGATCTGTCAATATGTTGCTGTATATATATATATATATATATATTATATATATATATATATATATATATATATATATATACAAATATATATATATATATATATATATATATTATATATATATATATATATATATATATATATATATATATATATATATATATACAAATATATATATATATATATATATAATGAAATTCTTAAACGCAAACTATGCATAAACTACGGTAAGCACAAAAAATTCCATCTCTAGCATATCTGTTACAAATAAGTAACTATAGACCAAGACTAAGGATAAAAATAGAAGGTAATTTATCACTATAATGGAAAGGAGGTAAGGGGAAGATGAGTATATAAAATCAAAAGTAAAAAGGTATATATATATATATAAATATATATAAAATGAAAAGCAAACACGGCAAAAATGAGAAAAGGCAATAATAAATAGCTCAAGATTGAAGATCAAGACATGGAGAACAATCAACTGAAACTACGCAAAAAACGGAGGTTAGTTCGAAATTGCATTCTCATCAGGACAACCATACAATTCGAATTAAAACCGATAGAATAGCCAGTTTCTGAAAATGGCGATAGTATTTACCTATGGATACCATTGGAACTGTCTACTCGCTAGTGGAAGGACAAATAATAATATCCAAATGAATTATCAACCAGAAATACTAAAAAACAGAAATATTAACTCACAGACACTGCCACCACGTGGGAGTCTACTAGTTCGCTGATGAACATTCGACAGAGCATTTTACATCTCTTCGTCAAAGCGAGTGGACACCGTGGAACGAAAAATAATGTTAAGGTTTTCAAAAAGAGTAAGCAGTATATGACTCCGTACAAGTGGAAAGTAGTCTTTCAAAAATAGTAAGCAGTATCGGTTTCAAGCCAAGTGGTAAGTAGGTGATAAGAACGGGTGAAATTCACAAAAATGTGTTATCCAATCAAGGCTAAATAATGCATTTGTAAAATTGTTACGTGGTGTATTTGAAATTCTTTATAATATTATTTACAAATACTTCCGGATAGTGGTAATTTTGACAAATGTGTTTAATATTATTGATATGGAGTAAGTGAAACAAACTGAGGATCAGAAAGTCGATGTATACGAAACAGCTGGTTTAAAATGATGTTTCTAAACAATTGAATAGAAATTATTGGAAGATTGATAATCATGATAATGAGAGATAATAACTTTATATAAATCTTTAATATCGATATTAATAAATAGATCTTTAAAATCAAAGATATGGAAACCTAGAATATGCGGAAGCGGTAATTAACTAAATCAAAACTATTGTTCAATATGAAATAGCCTGAATTCTTAAATTTAAGAGATTCATTAATTCTATTTAAACAGTTTAGCAAGTATTTACTAGCTGTAGTGGTAAAGGTAGTATGTCCACAAGTGACTGTTCTAAAACTGAGAGGTGATTTGTGAAATTTAGGAACCAAAGTAACATATGGAAATTTATAAAACTTACAATTCATGTTTAATTGTGTAAATTTTAAGCGAAAATTACGCATAAACTACTGTATGTACAAAAAAAACCCATCACTAGCATATCTGTTACAAATGAATAACTATAGACCAAGACTAAGGATAAAGATAGAAGGTAACATATCACTACAATGGTAAAGGGGGATGAGAAGAATATTAGGATATAAAATTTATAAGTAAAAGTATATAAATATAAATATAAATAAAAATAAAAATAAAACACGGCAAAAATGAGAAAAGGCAATAATAATTAGCTCATGATAAAAGATTAAGACATAGAGAACAATCAATTGAAACTACACAAAAATGGCGGTTAGTTCAAAATTGCATTCTCATCAGGACAGCCATACAATTCGAATTAAAACCGATAGAATAGCCAGTTTCTGACAATGGCGATAGTATTTAAATATAGACACCATTGGAACTGTCTACTGGCTAGTGGAAGGAGAAAAATAAATCAATTGAATTACAAATCAGAAAAATAATACTTCCTCGAACAGAAATATGAACTCACAAGCATTGCCACCGCGTGTAAGTTAAACAAGATATATATATATATATATATATATATATATAAATATATATACATAGTAAGTAAAATTACTAAGGAAAAAATGGGAATCAAGCCAACGGGAACGTATAAATAGCCGAAGGGTATTATGACCCCTCGTTCCCGGTTATAGCATGCTATTACACCCAAGTAACATTCCCGGTACCAAATACTTTGCCGAAACTTGACTTTCAAAAGGGTGTCGAGCACAAGACACTGACCGTGCAAGAGAGTACGAAACTCAAGTATCGAAGAAAAATCCGAAGTAAAAAACCATAATGAAACAAGCAAAGAGACGTTGACAGAGGAGAGTTTCGTCCATATATAGCAATATACTACCGCTAGGGTGCGCTATCAGTAAGTTCCGTGTAGGTTAACCACACAGTTACCATTTCCAATATCGATAACATCACAGGTGTGTACAATTTATATCCCTAAAATAAGCGTTTTTCACATCGTTGTATACCGTATTATAATAATGTCTAAGGAAATGTGCGGGATAATGTTTTTAATTGCCTCCTGCATTATCCCGCAGATTTCCTTAGACATTATTATAATACTGTATACAACGATGTGAAAAACGCTTATTTTAAGAATATAACTTGTACACACCTGTGACGTTATCGATACTGGAAATGGTAACTGTGTGGTTAACTTACACGGAACTTACTGATAGCGCACCCTAGTGGTAGTATAATGCTATATATGGACGGCATTCTCCTCTGTCAACGTCTCTCTGCCTGTTTCATTATGGTTTTTAAATTCGGATTTGTACTTCGGATTTTTCTTCGATACTTGAGTTTCGTACTCTCTACCACGGTCAGTGTATTGTGCTCGACACCCTTTCGGAAGTCAAGTTTCGGCAAAGTAATTGGTACCGGGAGTGTTACCTGGGTGTAATATCATGCTATAACTGGGAACGAGGGGTCACAACCCCCCTCGGCCATTTATGCTTTCCCGTTGGCTTGATTCCCATTTTTTCCTTAGTAACTTTATTTGATATAACTGCTTTACGTACTTGTGCAGCATTGCGCCATCTACGTTAAGCTTTTTTCATATTTTTGTATGCTTTCGTTTTCTTCATCTGATTACGTTTGTATTATAATATATATACATAAATATATATATATATATATATATATATATATATATACATATACATATATATATATATATATATGTGTGTGTGTGTCTGTGTGTGTGTGTGGTGAGTCCCCGGATGCGATATCGAACATATCAAACGTAATTCTGATAAAATTAACTGTAGTACGTGTTATCAAATTTGTAACACTTGGTGATAAAATTAGCGGCCTTAGTAATCAATTTGGCGAAATATCGCCAACTTTGCGACATTTGAATGAAATGTAAAATTGACGAAGATGTCTCTAATTTGGCAAAAATCACCCTAAAGTTACGTAAATGCCTTCAAATGGATGAATTAATAATTAACATATTTTAATATAATGGAGTACATGTCGTAAGAACATACCAAAGACTTGGTTGATTTTATGTTTTAAGAAAATCGTGTATTTTGCCAAGGTTGATAAAATTATTTATTTTCATAATTCTTTTATTAAACTTATTTTAGAACATTGTTCTATGATCTGGGATCAAATTTAGCATCTGCATTCTCAACAAATCGAAGTCAAAATGAATTTTCACTTAATATCAATAAAATAATTTCCGTTAAAGGTATGCGTACTAGCTAACTTTGGGTAAAAATTTGTTTTTATGTCTTCTAAAGAAGAAGATAATGGTCTTGCTTCATGTTTTACTATAAAGTTTTAAATAATACTATTGATTGTCCTACTTTTTGTGCTTTCTTACTTGTAGTTTGATATACTTGGTACCATTACTAGGCAAAAAAAAATCACAATTCTACCAATAAACACAATAACATTAATAGCTTTTCTATCTATAAAAGTGTTAATTTCCTTAATACATATTGTGCTGATATTCATATTTTTATTTTGACTCTTACCAAATTCAAAAATGCCTGTTTTAGTGATGTTTGGTATTCTGGTATTTTATGTTCTATGCTTTTTATGTTTTGCGGTTACTGTAACTGGGTTTTATCTGTAGTTTCCACTGAAATTGAATTGAATAAAAAATATATTGCTAACAATATGCTATTAACAATATTTCCAATTTTAAAGTTATATTTGCGCGAAAAATATAAATTAATTTGGTACTTCAAAATAATTTTATATGTTGTTATTCAGAAAAGCGCCAAAAGTCAGTGTACTTTTCAACGTTCAAAACATTGTGTCGTGCGTCTTGTCCATGATTATTTAGCATTGACATAAGTAAAGTACTTACATTACCCAATTTCTTGTCCAATTTCAGAATATTGTTCAATTATCTGGGACCTTGTTTACAATCTGTGTTCTCAACAAATAGGAGTCGTCCAAAACAGAGTTTTACCTACTATTAATTACAGAATTTCAGGCTATTACCCATATAATATGCATACAAGTGGTCTTAGACAAAAATTTAATTTAATGTCTCGTAAAAGAGTAAGAAAATGGTCCTGCCTCTTGTCAAGTTTAAAATAATAACATTGATTGTCCCATTTTACTTTCTTGCCTAGAATTATAGATACGTGATAATACTAGAAAGAAAACATTATTTCACAATACTACTGTTAAACACAATTACATTAAAAGATATTCTATCTATAAATTTGTTGATCTGCATAATACGTATTGTACTGATATTGATATTTTTAATTTGACTACTGCTCATTTCAAAAAAAGTCTTTTTTTAATGCACTTGAAATGTATACTACTTAGTGTCGTTGTATTTTTTCTTTTGCTTTGTTCTTTTTATGTCTGTGGAGTTACTGTAACTGGATTTTATCTATAGTTGCTACGTAAATTGGATAAATGAATTATCTACGGAAATCCAAGTGTCGTCTAGATAACATTTTTATTTTTTGCAAAATAAAAAACGACAAAATAAGAAATCGATGGTGGTTTTAGTTTGACGGAGTCAAAAGGGATTTGTATGAGTAATGTCTTGCAATGTGAAGCTCCAATAAAGTTTCATTCACATATCCTAATCGGACATTTAAAGAGCTACAAATTACTCAATTCATAGCTACCTGAAATATCGAAATTAGAAACACTTTTGCAAAATAATTTAAAAGATTAAAATATCGAAATTATAACATCTAGTTTTCGAAAACAAAGAATCCGATCCGAAATCCAATTATATATCCTTGTAGGCTTTTTAGAGGACTAAAACTTACTCGCTGACTGTTTATAGCAAGTTTAGAAGACACAGTAATTTTAGTTTTCAAGACACAAGCATTAGAAACCTTTAAAACAGAATTTTAAATCTTCGTCAATTTGACAAGACGGTTGTCCTAAAACTATAAAAGCTTTGTAAATATAATTCAACAAAAGTTATCCATACAGAAAATGGATTTCTTACTGAATTTTCTATCACTATTGTTTATCTCTACCTTTTACTGTTTAGATGATATTTTGATTGAAGATAAGCGAATTAAAGCAAACACTTTCCGGACAATTTTTTTTTTACATTTTCCTTGGAAATGATAATTTAAGATGTAAAGAACCTTTCTACCCCAACCGGGAATCAAACTACGAATTTGATTACTGACCAGCCAAAGCTCTACCTGTTTAACTACTGGGATTATATTGCAAGCTCCGATCTTGGAATTGGATTCTGCATTCTCCACCCTCTAATGTCAGATTGAAGTGCAACTGACGATCTGACTGACCACCTTCTGATAATCTTACCCTGGGTTAGATTCTTGCTGCTATTTTTATCCTCCAGGTTAGGTTCCTGGTTGGTAGTTGATTTCCCATTTAAAATCGGAGCTCAATACCAAAATCCACTGAATCCGTGTTAGTCTTACTATATCATTTTCGGATCTCCGACATCTTTGCACTAACCTACAGGGTTGATATGTTCGAGCGCCATTGTAAAGAACCTTACCACCCTAAAAGGGAATCGAACTGCGCATGCTCGAACTGGACAGCCGCCGTTGTACCGTTGAGCCACTGCCATGGAACTGCAAGCTCTTATCGTTGGAGTGGACTTTGGAAAGTTTTTATAATATCCAAATTATTTTTGTATATTAATAAATGATACTCTAATTTTGATGAAACTAGTAGACATTGTTTACATTGTTATCTATTAGGCTTGAAGATATAAGCGTAAAAATTGTTTATGCATTTTGCTGTACATAACATCTATGATTAGGGTTTTTGCGGCAGAAATCGGAGCGTTACGAAAAATCTAAACATTTTGCGCGCTTATACCTCCCAACCTAATAAATAAAACAAGAAAGATCAATCATACTTAAAGCATTGATTATGAAACACTTTCCAACTTCAATGCGATTTTATTTAAACAAGTCTAAAATGCAATTCATTCCTCGGTAATATTTTGAAACTTATCACAATACTGCATTAATTTATTATATTTGCAAACTTAAACCTTCATAAAAAAAATGAACTTCATTCAAATGGCGGCATTGAAATATAAATTGCCTGATTTAAACATCTCTAAAATGTTATACATTCCTCGATAATAGTTTTAGAATTATCATAATACTACGATAATTTATTATATTTGAAAACTTCATCGAAAACAACTGAAATTAATTCAAATGACGTCATAGAAAAATAACACGTCTGGATCTCTCTATAAAAACAGGATTTCATTCATAACTTTCTCCCATTCATTTCATTCATCACAATACTATAATAATTTATTTTAATTAAACATTTTATTTAAGACCATGGAGCTACAAATAATTAAACTCTATGCTTAAAACTTCATCGAAAAAAATCGTCCTTCTTTTTATAAAATCAATTAATATTTCATTCATATCAGCCATGCAGACTCCATGGACTAAATTATTTTGTGTAAAAAAATACAGAAATTCTAATACAACTCATTCTACATATTTTGCTGTTTACATTTTACATAGGTGAAAAATAGTCTTAGTTGTAGAAATAATCAAATTTAGATGAGCATTTAAACTCAAATATATTGTCATTGCGTTGTTTCAGTATGTAGATGCACTGAATTTAAGCAAAAATAAAGTAGTTTCAGGACGGATTCAACACTCAATATGAATTAACAAGAAAGATTAATCATGCATAAAGCATTGATTATAAAACACTTTCCAACTTCAATGCAATTTTATATAAACATCTCTAAAATGCGATACATTACTCGGTAATATTTTTAAAATTATCGCAATACTACATTAATTTATTATATTTGAAAACTTCATCGAAAAAAATGAACTTCATTCAAATGACAGCATTGAAATATAAATTGCCTGGTTTAAACATCTCTAAAATGCGATAGATTCCTCTGTAATATTTTTTAAATTATCACAATACTACAATAATAATAAAACAAATGAACTTTATTCAAATGATGCCATCGAAATATAAATCGCCTATATATAAAAGCAGCATTTCATTCATAAACATGTTACCAATCGTTTCATTCATCACAATACTATAATCATTTATTTTATTTAAATATTTGAAAAATTGTCATCTACCATATTTATTTTAAAATGTGAAACCTCTCTAATATATAATACAATGAAACTCTTGGAAAGATGTTTATTATATAATGCATCTCTTTTTTCTTTCTGGAGGATATAGCAAAAGTCAGAATTTAATTGAATTTGTTTTTCTCCCTATATTAAATAACTTTTATTTAAAAAACTACCTAACATATTTGACTGAAATGTTTTCTATATATTTTATGGGATAATTTGAATATTTCCTAAATCTTTCTAAATAATCTGTGAATTTTAAATTCGCTTAAAAAATGTTTGAAAAATTAGATCCCATAGGATTCAATGTATTTCACTTTTTCAACCCGGGTTCAATCCAAAACTAATTGGGTGATATTATTCATTTATATTCCCATAGGTCTCACAGACCGTTTGAAAACATACTAAAATTTCATTTTGATAAAGTCATTTTTACGGCAGTTATCGTGCTAACGGACAGACAGACAGAAAGACAGAATGAACAAAGTCATAAACACTTGTCAACTATGTTGTAAACTGTTAAAGAATGAACAAAGTCATAAACACTTTTCAACATTTTTTGTAAAGTGTTAATAAAATAATACAATTTATGTATACTCAGGAAGCGCCATTTAGGCTATTAAACCTAAATTTCACGTCTATTTCAGTTGAACTAATTGATTTCATGATATTTCTTCATATTTAATAGGACCCATATATAGACCTTCAAATTTCTTTTTACATCTCGTAATGTTATACGGAAATTTGAAATGTCTAATTTTTTTTTCATCCCTTCGAAATGTAAATGAAAAAAAATTAAACCTTCATTGAAAAACATGAACTTCATTCAAATGACGGCATTGAAATAAAAATTGCCTGGTTTAAATATATCTGAAAAGCGATACATTCCACGGTAATATTTTTAAAACTATCATAATACTACGATAATTTATTATATTTAAAAACTTCATCGAAAACAACTGAAATTAATTCAAATGACGTCATAGAAAAAATAAATAAAAAGAACGAATATGAGTCTGCAGGGAAAGACATGTGCTGTCCACATCAGAATTTTTAACAATATTACAACAATGATTTATAGAAGTGAACGGGGATTATTTTCAGGCCATTTCGAAAAAAATGTATGATCTATATTTAAAGATCCATCAAATTTTTGTCGAATAAAATGTTCAAAAAATTTAAGCTGTGTACCAAATTTTAACTCTCTAGGACGTAGGAAAGTGCATTAAAAATGCCATCAAATAAATTTATCATGAAGAGTTATATAAAATTTAAAAAAATGAAAAATTGTTATCTACCAAATTTATTTTAAAATGTGAAGCCACTCCCATATGCAAAACGTTTAAACAAATGGAGAGATATTTATTATATAATATATCTCTCTTTTCTTTCTGGAAGATATCGCAAAGTCAGAATTTAATTGAATTTGTTTTTTTCACTATATTAAATAATTTTTAATTAAAAAACTACTTAACATATTTTACTGAATTTTTTTTTATATATTCTATGGGATAATGTGAATATTTTCTAAAAATTTCGAAGCAATTCGTGAATTTTAAATTTACTTAAAAAATGTTTGAAAAATTAGGTCCCATAGGGTTCAATGTATTTCATTTTTTCAACCCGAGTTCAATAAAAAACTAATTGGGTGATATTATTTATTTATATTCCCATAGGTCCTACAGACCGTCTGAACAACATACTAAAATTTCATTTTGATAAAGTCATTTTTACGGCAGTTATCGTGCTAACGGACAGACAGACAGACAGACAGACAGACAGAATGAACAAAGTCATAAACACTTTTCAACTTTGTTGTAAAGTGTTAAAAAGAACTTAAAAAAGTCACGATTTTGAAACAAGATGGATGCCATATATCATTTTGAAGTGGGTCATGTGATCGTTTCATATCATGGTCACCTGATCGTTTCATATAAGAGGTGTAATTATTATTTTAATTTTTATTTAAAAAACTACTGAATATATTTCGCTGAATTTTTTTTATATATATTTTATGGAACAATTTGACTATTACCTAAAATTTTCGAAGCAATTTGTGAATTTTAAATCCGCTTAAAAAATGTTTGAAAAATTAGGTCCCATAGGGCTCAATGTATTTCATTTTTTCAACCCGGGTTCAATCCAAAACTAGTTGGGTGATATTATTCATTTATATTCCCATAGGTCCTACAGACCGTCTGAACAACATACTAAAATTTCATTTTGATTAAGTCATTTTTACGGCAGTTATCGTGCTAACGGACAGACAGACAGACAGACAGAATGAACAAAGTCATAAACACTTTTCAACTTTGTTGTAAAGTGTTAAAAATAAATATTTTTTCTTATTTCGTAAGAAATAGGATCCAAATTATGAATATGCAAAAATAATTTCAATATTTTAATATTTTGAAGTTTTTTTTTTAAATCTTTAAATGTATCTGTCCGAGTGAATGTTTTGTTTACATTAATTTTGCTTTTGCTTGAAACATCTTCGAAACTATAAAATATAGACATAAATTGCAAACGACAAAATATGTATTAGAAAACTTTGTTTCTGAATCTATATTTATTTTTATCAAACTTTTACAGTGTTCGAGTAATCGTCTTGTCATGTTGAAGAAAATTAAAAATTTTCCGTTTTTTAGAATTTTAATATTTATATCTCAAAAACCACAATTTTTAACCATGAGTAATAAGCAAGAATTTCTTGCTCTTTGAAAGTTCTGCAAGTGTATATAATTGGATGTAAAATCGAGCTCTTAGTTTTTGAAGTATAGTGGTTAAAATTGAGTATTACAGCCGAACCTGCCTTGAACGGAATTCAAGGGACTTGAAGAAATTTCCGTCTTGAAGAAATTTCAGTTTCATGCAGATCATTTCAGGTAAAGCTAAGTTTAAAAGTTTAGCTGTAAATGCTGATAGTCCATATGTAATTGCTCACTTATCAGACTTTAAAAATTCTGAAAAGTATATTTAGGTAAATCCTATTAATACTACATTATTAATACTACATTCCTCTTATTAATTACATTATTAATAATAACCTACATTACATTATTAATAATAACCTACATTACATTATTAATACTACATTCCTATTAATACTACAATCCTATTAATACTACATTTTTGCATACTGCTATCATATGCAAATAAAAATATGTAGTTAAAAATATAGTATACCCCATGTCTTTAACTGTTAGCTTATTACCACACTTTGAAACCTGGATGAACTGACTTGTAGGCAAAATATTACTGCTTATCATAAAACAAAAAAATATATTAAAAGAAATGTCAGACGAACTTTCAAAATAATCGAATATGGTTTCTTAGACGTGTGTCTTATTAACGATACGACTTTCGGTTAAAAATCGTGCATTGAGTAATATTTCTAGCATTTCAGAGTCTCCATAACTAGCGAAAAATTTTTGAAGTTCTGAAATAACTTTCAGAAAATCGTAATATAATTTAATACACAGTTATGTGAAAAATGGTTCTCGTGGATATAAATAGCTAAAATAGTTGGATGATTTTTTCATTCTCTGTTTGTTACTACAGGTGTTTTTATTTACAAAATATTTTAAATTGGCAATCCGTCTCCGTGCCATGCAGGTTCCGTTTAACACAGGAGAAAATAACATGAATTTCCATTAATTTTGGACGGGGTTAAAACTATTTTCCGAGTATTACAGTATTCCGTTTATTACAGGTTCCGTTTCAAACAGGTTTGACTATATTTAACCTCAGTTTTTCAATGGCTGGGAAAGCTGTATTACTTAAATTGTCACGATTGTTGTAGCTTAATCTGTTTACTTACTCCTTGGTTATCAGAGCACAAGTGCGAGATATTGTATTTTGTTTAAAAATATCAGACGTTTAGCTCTAATACTTAAATTGTTACAATTGCTGCAGCTTAATTTGTTTACTTACTCCTTGGTTATCAGAGCAGAAGTGCAAGATATTGTATTTTGTTTAAAAATATCAGACGTTTAGCTGTAATACTTAAAGTTTTGCGATTGTTGCAGCTCAATCTGTTTACTTACTCCTTAGTTATCGGAGCACAAGTACGACATATTGTATTTTGTTTAAAAATATCAGAAGTTTAGCTGTAATACATAAATTGTCACGATTGTTGCAGGTCAATCTGTTTAATTAATCACTAGTTGGTAAAATATCGGAGCACAAGCACGAGATATTGTATTTTGTTTATAAATATTAGGCGTTTATGTTAACTTGGGGGATTTTAAAAATACTTAATGATTTCTGATGCTTGAACAGAATAGATGAAAATATGCATTTTTAAATACGTATTCAAATGCGCCTTTATGTGCCGCCAAGCAAGTTTATAGATTGACGTGAATCTAAAATTTCGTCAGATGTAATGTTTAACTTTAATTTATTTATCAAAATTCAAGTTAGTAAAATAAATTGATACTTTTCCGTGAAATCTAGTACGGCCGAAGTATCTAAATGAAATCAGGACGAAAATTAAAAGTTCTAGCTAACTAGATACATTTAGGTAGTAATGTCTAGAAACTTGAAAGTCTGTAATAGATTGAATAAAGTTATTGAACTTTACAAAAGTTTTATTTTACAAAATGTTATTCACTCAAAGGCATCACGGCTCCATCGGACTATAGTCACCGCTGATATTCTTGAAACGCTTCGATTTCAGTCGGAAACTCCGATCCCCAAAGTAAAATTATATTAACTGGAATGTGATTCAGTTCGACTTATTATTCTTAAATAGCTTGTGATTTCTTTTGTTGTTTTGCAAAATTTTGCAAGAATAAATTTGAAAAATATGTATCTTTAGTCCAAACTCTGACCAACCGCTGTTATAGCATGTTACGCTTTATTTTTAAAGGCTTGAAATATCTTTCGATTGATATGAGGATCACGATAAAATTTTTGAGATACGTCTAAGTGGTACAAGTTAAGCTTACTAACTCTTAGGAGTGTTCAAAGTACTCCCCTTCAACATCAATGCAGTTTTGTTGGCGAATTTTCCAAATATTAAATGCTTCAAAATATCCATTTTTTGAAATCGATGAAAAATATGCTTCTATAGCCTCATCAATCTCATCTTCGGAATGAAACCTACTTCCATGTAAATTTGTTTTTAGATTAAAAAATAGCCAAAAGTCACACATAGCAAGATCAGGAGAATAGGATGGATGTTCTATCACTTTGATGTTTTTTTGTTCAAGAAATTTGACTGTCACTTTTTTTGAATGAGAAGATGCATTGTCATGGTGAAGCATGAGTCCCCTAACATTCACTGTCTGAAGAATTTCTGGAAGACACTTAGTGGTGCACCAGTTAGTTGTAGCTGTCTTCCGTCTCTCCAGCTTTATGGATTTGACCAGACCTGCATTTCTGAAGAACAGGGCATACATTACTTTTTTGATTGCCCGTTGTCTTTTCACCATTGTTGGTTTGGGATTATCTTCAAAGACCCATACTTTACTTTCTTGACGTGTTGGAACGCCGAGAAACGGTATGTACGTTTCATCACCAGGTATGATTTTAGAAATAATGCGGTGTTCCCCATTATTAAGTAATTTTAGGGTTTCTTTACTGATTCTGACACCCTTGGCTCTTTGGTGTTCTGTTAAATTATGGGGAACCTAACGACAAAATAATTTTTGCATATGCAGTTCTTCATGAATAATTTTATGCATAGCTGCGGATCCAATGTTAAGTTACTTCTGTATCATTTGGTAGGTACAGCGATTATCATCGATTAGCATTTTTTGAATGGCCGACATATTTTCTAGGACTACAGCTGACAAAGGTCTACCTGTGTGTTTTTCACCCAGGTGAGAATTTTGACCTCTTCTAAACTCTGTAAACCATCGGAATACAGTTGCACGAGATGGAACATCATTCATATATGCTAATTGTTGTTGTTGAGACCCAGACCGTCCGACCTACCAGAAAGGTGTAAGGTAACTGTTTGGACGGCCGGGAAGTGCCACCCAATTTGGACCGGAACCCAATGGGGGAGGCATCCACAGGGACCGTACCCTCCTTCCCCTACCACCAACCTCTCGGAAGGACTTACGGACCCACATGTTTAACGTGATCGTACTCCGCGTGAACACGGCGGCAGTTTTGGCAGTGGCTGGAATCGAACCCGGGTCTACCGAGTGCAACTCCAGCGCGCTAACCAATGGGCTACCGCGCCCCACATATGCTAATTGTAGACGTTGATGACATTCTTCTTGATTTAGTCCCACTTCAAAATCATAGAAAATCATAGCTCGATAATGCTCTCGCGCTAACTCCATTTTCTTTTCTTTCAAAATTTATTCTACAATAGCTAAATTGTAATTGTCGCCACAAATTATCGTCTGCGGACATAAGAGAGCTCAAATTTAAATATCCAACCAATAATTTTTTTCTAGCGCATATTGTTTGCCTCTATCTCAAAAATTTCAGTGTGACCCTCGTACAAGTTTTGACAACATACTTGCTTTTGCCGAGGACAGCTAATAAGGTCGCGAACACAAAAATAGTATGGCGGCTATTTTTCACTACCATATTTGAAAGCGGTCTGTTTCGCAATCATTGAGCCATAAATAACTCCTTTCATGCACAATTATGTAAATTTTTGACCTAGCTGCCGTGCTAAGAAAATATAAAAGTTTTCGCTCAAATTTCAATAAATTCGATCTAGCTCTAGATTTTAAATAACAAAGCCGGATATAAACTTTCGTGAAAATCCATTATTATTGTGGCAGCTATATTGTTCTCAAGAAATCAACCAGAGACAGGCAGACAGACATCCCTCTAAAATAGTTAAAACCTGTTCAAGAGGTCGTGAAACATACATTGGCATCTCGAAATTTTCGTGTAAGCAATACTGTTCCATGGCAAATATGTAGCAATGAGAGTTGTGGAGGGATTTCAATCGATAAAGATGGTTCCTATGTTACTTTCACAATTTATATATGATTCCCTAGGAGAACACCTGCAAAAGGGTGAAATCAACGCTCCTTCGACTTGGTGAACAGAGAAGTATCAGTTTCAGAGGGGATCATAGCAGGGCGCCTTTGGGGAAAGCTGACCCTTGACCGTTTCCGGCCGCACGTGCGCCCGGGTACATGGGAATTTTGGCGAGTTGTCAAAGATTAATTCTGGGGTGTTAACCAACCCTCTGTCATCACAGCACCCAATAGCTGGATGTAACCCTTGAATATCCAATCAAAATACCAGGGGCTGCAGTGGGGGAGCCAATAATAGACCTGGGGCGTAATTGTGTAGGAGGGCACATTTTCCGATGTCCGAGAGAGAGAGTGAGTTTTTTTAGAGAAGTTTTGAGAACACTTGATATTTTGATTCCGAGGGGAAAGGTCCTCAATCCACGGAGCAGATGACGGACACCCGTCGCCTACCGGGGCGCGTTAGCCCATTGGTTAGCGCGCTGGAGTTGCACTCGGTAGGCCCGGGTTCGATTCCAGCCACTGCCAAAACTGCATCCGTGTTCACGCTGAGTACGATCACGTTAAACATGTGGGTCCGTAAGTCCTTCCGAGAGGTTGGTGGTAGGGGAAGGAGGGTACGGTCCCTGTGGATGCCTCCCCCACTGGGTTCCGGTCGAAATTGGGTGGCACTTCCCGGCCGTCCAAACAGTTACCTTACACCTTTCTGGTAGGTCGGACGGTCTGGGTCTCAACAACAACAACCCGTCGCCTACCGACTCGCTGACGAGCTATCCTTCGAGGTACTGAAGTATGCATGTATTTTTACACATTTATTACTGAAGTATGCATGTATTTTTACGAGGTACTGCATGTATTTTTACATACTGTGTCGATGACACGAGTTTCCTCTATCTCTCTCTGCATTGGTTTAGACTTCATATTCAGGATAATTAGTTTTTGTGTAAATTAACTTGATTATATTTTAAAGTAACACGTGTTTAGATACGAGTTGATCTCAATCTTAATGTAATTTAACCACGGAGAAGCTTATATGTTTTAAATGGGTAATTTTTTGAAAGTCGTGTTTGAAACCCGTTCTCTTGTAACCGGATCAATATTGTGTAAGGAGAAGATGTTTGAGATTAATCATATTTATATTGGGATGTCAGTAGAATATTCCATTGTTATTATAATCATTGTGTAAATAAATATTGTTATTGTTTTATATCATGTCTGCTGTCTTCATTTTCCATTAAATTGATTTATATGTATTTTTATTCGACACGGCCAATGTCGGAGATCACTGTAATGGTGAGAAATAATAATATTTGCGTTCTGACCGGACGTGTGGTAAAAATCCACGCAACAAATACTTTCTCTATACTATATTCTATAGTATGAGAAAATAAAAATTATTGCCATTTTAGTTCATTTTCATCCAATTTAAGTTTAGCACGATACTCATAAAGATAATATGATACCAAATTAAAAAGAAGCAGGATGAAAAGCTTTTAAATTCGAAAAACCTTTTAAGTTAGAAAAACTCATTAAATACACTTAGTTTAGAAGCAGATTTTTTGTGTCAAGACGAAATTAATCAAAACACCAGCTCTTGAATATAATCTGCGGCGGCAATGAATGAATAAGTTTGATTTGACGAAATGGCGGAAAATGGTGATTTTTGACTTTAAAAGTTCATAAATTTTAAATTAAATCAAGTTTTAAAAATCTTGTCGAGGTGTATCGTACGTGAAACACCTCTGCAGCAGATTTTGGTCCTGTCTAACTCTTCGATTTCCCCCTACTGATGACATGCACAGAAACACAGATAGACAGAAATGAACACAAATGCTTTCTTTGATATGTAAGATACTGTTTGCATATTGTCCCGATTCCTTACAATAAACTGAATTTATATCATCTCTGATAGAAGGAATATTTGGGAATTTATTAGTGACAGAAAATATTAAAGGTCACAGAGGCATTTTGCGGAACTTATGATGAATGTTACGCATTCCGAATTCATTTCGAATATTCTGTTCTCTAAGAACTAATTGTGCTTATTGTCACGTTCCTGATAATAGAGTTCCAATCATCGCACTGACAGAAAGGATAATAGGTGAATTTGAGGAGGAGGAATGGTTTAAAGGTCACATAGATAATCGTTTATGGAATTCATTATCAGCAGGGCATTTGAAATGCCAAAGTACTAGGGAGAAAATATATAAAATAAATGTACTAGAACTTTGAAGTTCATGATTAATAAATTAATATAATATAATTGCGTATATATTGGACGCGTTTTTTTGCATTTCTGAATAAAACTCGCTGTAGGGGTGATGGGGGAGGCATGATTCATAGGGAGGGTTTGATGAATTTTTCCAAATTTCCCAACAGATGACACTGTATATCTGCAATAATAAAAGAAAATGTCTGTGTGTTTGCTTATTTGTGTTGTCTGCAGAGAAAGATTTTCGTGACGTACAGCCATGGAATTTGGTATAGGGGTACATTCCCAATTTCCGAGAGGAAGCACCTCGTTGGGTTTTTTTTAAATTAATAATTAGTTTATAAAAGTTTTGAACTAAAAAGTCAAAATTTTATTGATAGAATGATGGCGGAATCTACTGTTGTACGTTGATCGTTGATAAAATAAAATAAAATTTTCCGATTTTTAAAACAGTTTTTATAAATTTTTATAAACAAAATCAGTATTTTATTGATAGACAAGATCAGTATTTTATTGATAGTGAAATTGTCTTCAATTTTTGATCTAACATTCGATTTCCATTTAAACTTTGATTTCTTTACCTACACCAAACTATGAAACTACGAAAAGACCTGCAGGTGTCAGATTTCTACAGAAGTCGTCTAAATTCATCCGTTAGTTTTGGTGGCGCCATCAGTTATTAAACATTGTTAAAACTACAACAAATTATATTCTTTCCGAGCCCAGTCGCTTTTTAAAAACTTGAATAAATGAATTCAATTAATTAGTTGTCTTTAACTTCCGTGGAACGCCAGATACATTTTCTAGTTCCATAAAGATATGTAAACTGTAATTTTTCATGAGACAGTCATGTGATATAAATATTATGAACGTAGGACCAGCAGATTTTTATTAGTTCAGATTTGAAGCTTTTGACACTTCTGCAAATATTTTTGACATTACCTCTGTTAAGTTTATAATTAAAGTTTAAATATAATTTGCATGCAACTTCTAGAAACTGAATACCATATCGTTATAATTATTTTTACTTCAAAAGATATTGCAATGAGACAGTATTATTTGAGCTAGGACATATTAACAATATTAAAGTAGTATGAGGAGAATAAGGTCATGATATTTTGCGATGTTTGATACATAGCAAAATTCCTATATTTTGCAATTTGTTTATAAAATATCTGAGCACAACATTCTTAAATATTAAGAAAATAAACAATAAAAACAAAGTTGAGTATTTAAGCTCTTCAAACGAAGACAGTGATGAATTTTTATAATACAATTAACTATTTTAGTATTTCCTCTTCTTCTTCGACACAGACCGTCCAACCGACTAGAATGGTATAAGGTATCCGTTTGGATGGCCGGGAAGTGTCACCCAATTTTGACCGGAGCTCAGTGGGAGAGGCATCCACAGGGCCCGTACCCTCCTTCGCCTACTACCAACCTCTCGGAAGGACTTATGGATCCACATGTTTAATGTGATCGTACTCCGCTTCAACACTGCGGCAGTTTTGGCAGTGGCAGGAATCAAACCCGGGCCGACCGAGTGCATTTCCCTCGCGCTAACCACTGGGCCGTCGCGTTCGTCCTCTTTTAATATTTGTATTTCTTTGAGATTTTTACTTTCTCATACGTAGCTTTGAGAAAGTATAGTTTTCACGAAAATTTTCGATTTTCAGATTTTGATGCCAATATGTGTTTAAAGACCTCTTAAACATGTTTTGACTATTTTTGAAGTGATATCCGTCTGTGATCGATTTTTGTGTACACCATAGCTGACACAAATATAAACGGATTTTCACGAAATTTCATATTCTGCCTTTTTAATAGGAAATCTAGAACAAGATAGAATATTTTTTTTAATTCGAGTGCGAAAACTTCGAAATTTTATGTTTTCTTATTATGGCTGCATGGAGCAACATTTGACATTATTATGCATAAAATGTGTTATTTATGGTTCAATGATCACAAAAATTAAACGTTTCTATCATTAAAGCGAAAAATAACAGCGATATAACTTTTATTTTCGTGATGTTATTAGACCCCCACCCTCGGTAGGGACAATTTTCCGCCTGACGGGGTCCAGGCAACCTTTCACATGACATGAATCTAGGGTTGCCAGATTTGGCGACTTATCGTCAATATGGCGATATTTGGTGACTTTTCGAAGGTTAGGGAAACACCAGGAAATAACGAATATTCTACGAGATATAAGAGATTTATAGAAGTTTCTATAGAGAGTCTATAAATGGACACATTACTCAGTTGGAGAGCAGTTGACATGATACGAGTTGCATTGGACTGTGACATATGTCACTGTTTCGGGAATAGTTGCCGCTGTTTTTTGAAATGAGATACATTGATGGTTTGAGAACAGTATCTGTTGCTTTGCGAAATTAGTGGAGCTAGTGCTGTTTTACTATATATTGTTCCTGTTTACGCTGAGCTTGTGAATAAATGTGTTAGTTATCCGGAAATTTGGACACATTTTAGTATCCTGCGCTCACACCCATGATTCCAGAGGATACATCGTTACACTATCACTTTCGTATCATGATAAATATCTTTTGTTCACTTTAGAAAAATCTAGAATGCGCTGGAAACCATAATGAAGGATGGCTCAAAACACATTTGCTAAAGAATAGCGGTAGATATTCTTTCTAAAATATATTGTTTGATTTTATATAGTTAGATAAAACAGATAGGAAATATTTACTTTGATTCTATTTTTATCGTTCGCTGGGGAACGCGCTCTTAGATAATCCGCTCGTATACTTCTTCTGCAGAAATAAATACAAAAAAAAAAAAAAAAAAAAAAATCTGTAGAAATAAATACCTAAATATATTACTTTCCTTGCAATACATGAAAATGCATAGGGAAAGTACTGAAATCATGTCGATAATCGTAAGTCGAGTTTTCAACGGATCAACACGTTTGCGTTTGGAGAACATGAAAACACTATTTTTTGCGTGACGTCTATGTGTGTGTGTGTGTGTGTATGTGTGTCTATCTGTGCAGATTTTGTATCCACTCAAACTCAAAAACTAACTGACCGAATTTCATAAAATTTTATATGTAAGTCATTTATGGGGTACCCTAGTGCCATTTAGATATTGATAAAGATCGGGATAAAAGAAACTACCATTATTTGCGAATTGGTCAGCAAACATGTCTGTATCCACTCTAGCTAAAAAACTAACAGACACAATTTCACAAAATTTGGTAGGTAAGGCACTTGTGGGTCACCATGGTGCTGATTAGATTTTGGTACGTTTTGGAAAAGTGGAGCCTGTATTTTTTTACAAAATTGCCAGCAAAAATCGTCAAATTCTTAAATAAAAGATTATACGTATACTCAAATACATCAATTAAATGTTTTCTTTATACGTAATTTTTGACGATGAAAAGAATATGATATAAAACCGATCCCATTATTCTAGGACTATTCGTTCTCGAGATATTTTAGTTTATTCGCTTTTTCACTACGCCACTTTTGAAAATAAATCCAGCTACCAAATGAAAACGAAAATTGAATAAAAAATGTAAATTCAGTGTGATTTAAAATAATTTTGTGTGTTATTTTTAGCAATTAAACTGAATTTAATGAATTATTGAAGAAGTAAAGAGAACGTGAATATGAGTTTACAGCGAAAGTCATGTGCTGCCCACTACAGATTCTTTTGTAATGCAGCAGAACATCAATACGTGTGTAATGGAAAGTCACCTCTTAATTTGATATGTATGATCTGCATCTCACTAGTAACTTTTACCAAAAAACTTACAGAAATAATATATAATTGCTGAAAATTCATAAATAATGCAGATAAGAATTTCGTAGAAAACTTTTATTTGATTTTACGATCTATTTCTATAACACATGAAACGAGCTCTCAAGGTAGAAATTATTGATTACCTTTGAGACTGAATTATTGAAGTTAGATCACAATAAATTCAGTTAGCTATGACATTTTTCGTAAAGCAACTCCCAATCGTAACTGAGTTACTGAAAGATATTGATGAGAGTATCGTAAGTTTTGCTCGTGAGTAGGTCGTAAATGCAATTTTTCGGCTCAAATTACGTTTTTTTGGGCGTCGTACTGACGTCTGTACTCGACTGTTTTACATTATTAATGATCAATTCTTAAGGAAAGATGATATGTCCTCCACATCAAATATATAAATTTCTAAATATAATGACTGCATGTAACAGCAACATATAGAAACACTGTATATATCTATATATACATATATATATATATAATATATATACAGTGTTTCTATATGTTGCTGTATATATATATATATATATATATATATATATATATATATATATACAATGTGTATATATATATATAACGAAGCTTGTATTAGCAATAGTGATAATTTTTTGGATCTGAATCTAATTATAGAACCAACTAATAGGATAGTTACTAATTAATATGATAAAATAGACAAATTTCATTTTAATATTATTAAAATATTATCATTTAATTCCTGTAACTATATTTAATTATTTAGCAATATTATACTTAATCAACTTTTCAGAATTGATAGATTATCAGATAAAAAATTTGATGTGGGCAGCACATGACTTTCCTTATATAATACAATGAATTTACTACTTTTACAGTAAAAAAATATAGATTATTTTTATAGTTGTTATTTATATTCTTTCCAAAATATTGAATTTTCGTCAATGAGTCGTCATTTTCCATGTCGTCATCATCAGTGAGTCGTCATTGATTTAGCGTCATTTTTATCCATTTGGCGAGTTTTTCGTTAATTTAGCAACATTTAAAAAAATCGCCAAGTTGGTGACATTCAACCAAATTCGTCGCCAAAATCTCGCCAAGCGTTATAGACGAAGAAATAAATTATTCTTACAGCAGATAAATGACTATTGGCGTTCAAATACAAAAGTATTACTCAAAGTATCTTCTGGGCGCGGTAGCTCATTGGTTAGCGCGCTGGAGTTGCACTCGGTAGGCCCGGGTTCGATTCCAGCCACTGCTAAAACTGCCGCCGTGTTCATGCGGAGTACGATCACGTTAAACATGTGGGTCCGAAAGTCCTTCCGAGAGGTTGGTGGTAGGGGAAGGAGGGTACGGTTCCTGTGGATGCCTCCCCCACTGGGTTCCGGTCTAAATTGGGTGGCACTTCCCGACCGTCCAAACAGTTACCTTACACCTTTCTGGTAGGTCGGACGGTCTGGGTTTCAATCAATCAAAGTATCTTCTTTCATGAATGGAACGAGCTAAATCCACGAGAATAATGCCACCAAATTTATCGTATGGTATTACATATTAAAATTGAACATGTTTCTTAATAGGAAATATTTTTTTTATTTTATATGACCTTTTGATAATTTTTTTGAAAAATGTACAATATCTGGAGAACGGTTCATGTTAGCGTTCTAAAATTTATGTCAATCGTTTTTTCTAATGAAAAATTGCATAAGAAATGTCTATTTGCTTAACTTTATTAGAAGTTTTGATTTTTGACGATTTTTTCAAAAATTCACTTGAAAATTTAGGGGGTTCTGAAGATTCGATTGCGTATAAAAACAATATGCTTCCAGTGTTTACGAATTGTGATTTCTGTACCAAATTTCGTTCGAATCGGTCCATTCGTTCGTCAGTTATCGTCTCCACAGACTCACTGACACACAGACATACACACAAAAACATCACTTCTTGATTCGCTATCAGGGATGCTTGATACGTGCTCTCCCGCGAAAACTCGAATTCGAATTTTCGACCCCGTCACAATACTTTCCTTATACATTATTGTATAAAAGGAAAGTAAAAATGTCATGCTTTGCACATTAATAACCTAAAAAATACCAGTATATTATATAAATATCTAGTATATTTAGTAAATGGCATAGTTAATAAGTTTAAATTAAGTGAATATTCTTAAAGTTCTTCCTAAACATCTTATATCCGCTAATTATTAATATTCTCTTTTATTAGTATTACAATGTATTTACATCCTGAAAGACATTTGCTGCCTTGCTTTCTTTATTTTTCAAGAAAGTTTTTCATGCCCCTTTATTACGTACTTTTACAGGTGAATTTATAACATTTTATACTTACTTGCAATACTGTTTTTATATCTCACGATTAGCAATCTCTACTTTTATCTCCTGCGAATGGCAACATTAGTATCGTTTTTATTGCTCTATGTTAGGACAGGTGCAGAATTTTTTCAGGTATAATATTTTTATATTCTTGTTTTATTTTTCAATCTTTTAGCTTGTAGGCCAAGTAGACGGAGTTTATTGATATTATCTATCTCCGTCTACAGGAACAAGCTTTTTTTGTTCATTTTGAATAGATATTTGTACCTGAAGACGAATCTGTTTAAAATGAAATCCTCTTCAATACTAGTGCTTTTCCACGTGTTTGGCTTTAATGCTTGTTTATTTACTGTTTTTCAATATTCGAAATCTCAATATTGATATTTGTTGATTATATTTAGCTTGCTGACTGGATATATGCATTTTATTCTACTCTTGATTGATTAATATCTATTTTTTACATCTTTTTACGTAGTTATTTTAAGTTACGGCTATATGAGTTACAACGTATCTCTAATCTATCATTAGAATTTCATATAATATTTTATTAACACGTTACACAGTTGAAAAGTGTTTGTGATTTTGTTCATTTTGTCTGTCTGTCTGTCTGTCCGTTCGCACGATAACTGCCTTAAAACTAACTTTATCACAATGAAATCTTAGTATGGTGTTGAGATGGTCTGTGGGACATATGGGAATGCAAATGAATAATATCATCCGATTGGTTTTGGATTGAACCCGGGTTAAAAAAATGAAATACAATGAAACTTATGAGACCTAATTTTTCAAACAATTTTTAAGCGAATTTAAAATTCACAACCTGCTTCGAAAGATTTAGGAAATATTCAAATTATCCCATAAAATATATTAAAAAAATTTCAGCAAAATATGCTCTGTAGTTTTTCAAATAAAAATTAACATAATAATTTCACCCATAGTATATGAGGAGAGCACGTGACCCACTTCAAAACAAAATATGGCATTCCTTTTTTTTCCCAGTTTCAAAATCGTGATTTTTAAATTTCTTTTTAATTTTTATTTAGTATTGCTTGATTCCTAGAACCGCATTATTTTTGTTTAATTTCTGTGCATTTATTTTCTGTGCCAGCACTATAACGATATTGAGTTTAAATGATCAACAAACTTTAATTATTTCTACAACGAAGCCGAATTTTAACGTATATAGAATGTAAACACATCAAGCTGTAAGATGAGTTGTATAAGAATTGCTGAAATTTTTCAACCAGTGATGTTATAGGACTCATACAATCCTCATGAGAATGACGCATAATGCAGCTTTGAAAACGACCGGTTTTTTCACTCACGGGCAATTGGATCTTGATTTTCTGCTTTGATACTGCAAGTTTTGTATAAAGATTCTTTTGAGACGAACGAGCAATTATTGGATTTAGAAAGAGGTTGCGTCATAGGCCTACGGAATGCTGGTTTGTCCAGCAGACGTATCAATCGCAATTTTGGTTGGAGTGGTATGGTAGTTGCTCGGTATTGGCAACAGTGGATCAGAGAAAGCATATGTAACCACCTCCAGAGGCTAAGAACGCCCCAAACAGACGACTGATCGAGAGGATAGTGCAGTCTGAATAGAAGCCACGTCCACACAGATATCGTTGCTATTTAAAAGCATTTGTCATTTTCCATGCATCCAGCACCAAGGGATACTAATGAGAGACGACCTCCAGAAGGTGGGATTAGGTGTCGACACTCATTAAGGCGCCCACTACTGACCCCTAAGCATAGGTAAAGCAGTCTGAATTGGTGCCAAACTTGGTCAGTTTCCGCTTGGAGGCATATTGTCTTTAGCGATGAATTTCGCTTCTCTTGTAGTGCTGATGACCACTGCATATGTGCATGGATGAGAACTGAACAACGTTTTAAACCTGCACTTGCTGTCTGCGGCATACGGCTAAATCACCTGGTGTGGCAGTCTCGGAAGGCATCTATCTCGTGGGGTAGTCGATCGCTTCTAGTTGTTCTGCAAGACAATGTGACGATTCATTTGTACGTCGATAAAATATTCTGCTGCTGATTGTTCTGCTAATGCAGTCAAGCCATCCATGTCCAATTTACAAACAAGACAGCGTGCAACCATATACTGCATGACATTCTGAACAATGCATTTGAGGATTTAATACTCTCTTATGATCAAGCAGGTCCCCAGAGCTAACACCAATAGAAGAAGTCTGGGACATGCTGGGGCGACAACTGTAGCCTCCTCAGAACACCACTAAATTAGCTGACCAGTTAAACATTTGTGAATTACGAATCAGATATGATTTTAGCTATCCTTCATGAGTCTACTTTTCACCAATAATATTGTTATATGTTTTGTTTTCCTTGTAAAATATTAATATTGCAATCTAATAAACTTATGTTATAATTAGCAAATAACAATGTACAATTAAATTAACAACGTGAAAAAAATATTCCAATTAAGTACAATTTTGTTTATAGATTTTCCCTCGTGGGACAGTCGATCGCTTCTAGTTGTTCTGCAAGACAATCTGACGACTCATTTGTACGTCGATAAAATATTCTGCTGATGATTGTTCTGCTAATGCAGTCAAGCCACCCATGTTCAATTTACAAACAAGACAGCGTGCAACCATATACTGCATGACATTCTGAACATTGTATCTGAGGATTTAATACTCTCTTATGATCAAGCAGGTCCCCAGAGCTAACACCAATAGAAGAAGTCTGGGACATGCTGGGGCGACAACTGTAGCCTCCTCAGAACACCACTAAATTAGCTGACCAGTTAAACATTTGTGAATTACGAATCAGATATGATTTTAGCTATCCTTCATGAGTCTACTTTTTACCAATACTATTGTTATATGTTTTGTTTTCCTTGTAAAATATTAATATTGCAATCTAATAAACTTATGTTATAATTAGCAAATAACAATCTACAATTAAATTAACAACGTGAAAAAAATATTCCAATTAAGTACAATTTCATTTCTAGATTTTTCTTATATCTAGGTTCGGTAGGTTTGGACAACTTTGTGCAAGTGACGTCGCTTATGTGGCATTTTCATAAGTAAAACTAAAATCACCTATTTAGCCATAGAGGTTGGTAATCTAGCCATTTTACAACATGTACCTAGACATAAGACATCTCTAACTGTTGGTAACCCTGCCAGTAACTGAAAAAATTGCAAATCCAACTTGACTAGCGTGTATTTTTTAAGGATATTAATAGAAACCAAAGTTTTGAAAGTAATAAATTGATAATGGCTAACTTGCAGTATCTATTCCTCAGATATATTATTACACATCTAGAAAACATAACTCTATCTAGAAGTAAAGTGATTAAGTTGGCAATCTTATATGCAATACCATAGGTATTTCGGAGAACAAATTAAAATAAAAAATCAGAAAAATATATAGAATGGTATAGCTAATATAAGGAGTATTTCAAAATGGCACATGGCTTACAGAATGATCACAAAGTATCTGTGTTACACACTGAGTGTTGTGGAATTTGGGAGGTTGAAAGGTAGATACTTAGTTTATCGTTAGTTTCTGTTGATGTTGTTTTTCGGCTAGCTCAGGGGTAAGGTTCGCTCAGGGGTTTTATTATTAGGTAATACTCGGCTTAGGGATCTAAGTGGCTCCAGTTTCAGAAAATCAGTAAGGAGCGTTTGAGGAGTTCAAGCACTCCCCTACCAGAAATTTTACTTTTAAATGTTACTTTTGAATACTTTTAAGTGTTAATTCTTTTATTTTATTATTATGGTAACCAATTCTCTAAAATTTTTAAATTTTATATTTGTTGTCTGACTATGATCCATCCTCTTTTAAGTAACTAAATCTAGAAAACTTTAATTCTTACAATTTACGAGCCAACTGAGTTTTGCGGCTTATGTGCCCACGTAGGGATACCGTATTTTTTGTTCTCTTGCTTAGAACATGATTGCTAAAGAAGTTACCATATTGAAATAATGATCGTTAGCTGCTTGCACATTAGTTCTTGTGCTGATTCTACACTTCCTTCTAAAAATTAAACACGCAAGGTAAATTCTTAGCCAATAGTCGATAGAGAAAGCTTTCGTACAGTTTATTGGGTGAAACTTACTGTTGTTGTTGATTGGAATATGCTCATATGAAAAGATGCATTCAATAGAGATTCATTCTTTGTACAATGTGAAAATTGATGGTTAAAATGACTTATTTCTGTCTAAAAGTTTCAAATTTTGTGGAAGAGTGTCAGGATTGATTTTGTATTGGATTAGGGCACAAAGAATACGTTTGTAAGATTCTCAACGCTTGTGTGCTGTCGGCAATTTTGAAGTCACCAATTTCTTTTCTGATGACAATTCTGTTGTTTCTCGATTATGGAAACAATTCCAAATCAGTGGGACAGTTATACGGAGACTTTTTCTAGGTCGTCTTAAGGCTACAATATCCTTTGATAGCCAGTAAATCGCATCATTTCCCAAACGCAATCACTGAACGAGAGCATCCACTCTTACCACAATAATAGAAAAGCTAACATCCGAAGATTCAGGATACATATTAAAGTCTATGCTCTTGTACCACAAGTTCATGTCCCTTTCAGTGAAAAAACCAGTTGCTCACAATTAAAGCGGTGTCCTCAGCATATGACGTGGACAGAAGCGCAATGGTATAATGTATTTATCACGGATGAGTCACGATTTGCCCTAGATTCAAATAATAAACATGTTAGGCTTTGAAGTGAAGGAAGAACATGCAACCCGTCCAATAAAATCGTTGAACATCGCTCCCTTCGTCATGGTAGTTTATTGGTGCGCACTGGATTTTCTTTGGGATACACCACCAAACCAAATGTGTTCACAGGTGGCACTATAACGGTAGAAATGTATCGGGATTAAGATCTTGAGCCCTTCGTGAGACCTTATGGTTCAGTAGGGGGTCAAGATTTCTTTTTGATGGACTGTAACGCTCGTCCACACATGATTCTTTAGAATGCCCTTGGTATCGCTTCCCGTTATTACTCTTCTAGAGCTGAAAACTGCTGCTCTACAGGATTGACAGTTATTTCCTTGTGCTCTACTAGGTCACATGATGGAAAGATGAAATGTTGATGCTAAGCTAGTGCCCAAGTCAAGAGGGGTCACATCCAGTGGCGGATTATGAGGTGAAGAAGGGGACGCAGGGTAAGCGCAGGCTTCACTTAAAGTTATCGGCTGAATGGGTTATTATTATTATTATTTAGCGAATTTTCAGACTCGTTTATCTATTTTTAAATAATATTGGAAAAAAATGTGCCAATAGCGTGATGTGTTTTGATGGTGTTCATTGTCGAGGAGGAGGGGGAATCCCGTCGCTGAATCTGCTTCATCCATTCCTGAAGTCACAAACTGCATTGGCCACATCCCATATAACAATTTGTTTGGTTTGTTTGTATAGCATGCAAAAACATTTTTCCGAATGTACTAAGTGAGAGTTAAGTACTTAAAGGATAAAAAACATACCAAAATATTTTTTTTTAATGGCCAGGCACTAGACTCTACGTCGTTTTGCCCTATGTACGGCCGAAATCGTGAACTATTTTGCCGGACGTTGCCCCAGGAGCACCAGAGGGGGGCGGAACACACAGCGCCCACAACACACAACATCCATGTCTTACGTGGGACTCGAACCCACAACGTGGCGGCCAATCGATCGTTACCAATATATAAATTATTTAATTTTATTATCATTCTTATATATTACTAGCAGCATACCCGTTCGTCGTACGGAGTATATAATATAAAGAAACTTGAAATTCATAATCATGCCAAAATTCTTATAGTATACTAAATGACATGTTTAATCAAAATATTCTGTTAAAATATTTAATATAATGCTCCTAAAAAGAAGTTTAAGAATCTCTGTTCTCGCTATATAAAATTATCTTCATGGACATATCTGAAGAATAAAACATCTTGGACCCCTTATGTAAGCAAATATAAAAAAAAATATGGAATTGAATCAATATATGCAAAATAAAAGCGTTAAAATTGTATGGGACCCGTACTAATTATATACGCGAATATTAGAAAATATAACCTGTATTAGTAGATTACATGTATAAATTGAAAATACCAATAAACCCGTAATCTTTAAATCTGAAGACAGTCATTTATTCCAATATATGTCAAAATTAAAGTGCTAAAATTATATGGGAAGATATGCACGTACTACTTATAATGTCCGATTATTAGTAGAAGATTACCCGTTTTGCAATATGAGTCACAAATGTTTTTTGGTAAAATACAACAGACGACGTAATAAATTGAATATATAATTAATCCCCTTAATCTTCATACCAGAAGACTGTACTTGATTCCAATATATATGCCAATATATGTCAAAATATATGCCAATATACCTGTACTACTTATATTCTCGTAGGTTAGAAGATATACCCGTGCATTCCTAGAAGATTACTCGTACAACGTACAATATGCGTGTGTCAGCAATTTTTGCCGCAATAAAATAATGGCGTAATAACTTAAAAAGATCAATAATCCCTGAATCAATAATTCCGGAAAATATCAATAATAATAATGTTTAAACCTGAAGAGTATAATTGATATTATCCAGTCCAAAATGAAATGGCAATGAAATTTATTTTATATACATATCTTCATTATTCAAATCAGAAACGATTTAATAAAAATCGTCTGCCGCATAAACACATTGGATTTAAATCCGTTGCTAAGCGACATGATATCATTTGCTTCAAATAAATTGGTAGAAAAAATATCGTCTAAATAGTTATATTTCTATGGAACATTTGGCGACAGTTTCGTCAAATTAGCGACATTTTAAAAAATCGCCAAATTTATCGCCAAGTGGGACTGTAGAACTGACAGTTCCACTTTGCGACAAATTGACGAAATATCATCACAATACTATCCCCTAACAAAAAACAATTAATATCATTTATGTAGCGCAATTTTATCAATTTCAAGATATTTTTATAGATTTGAAAACATTTTTATCAATTTGGTGACATTTTAAAAATTCGCTAAATTTATTACTAAGTAGGATGGTTGGTCTGACAGATAAATGCTAACCAAACATCATTTCAGTACTCTCTTCTAACAAAACAAAAAAAAATTTCATTGATATGTAGAAGACCCAAGCCACACGACCAACCCGAAGGTTCATGGCAGCTGTTTGTGTGTCGTTTATATCAATTTGGCGACATTTCCGTCAATTTGGCAAAGTTTAAGAAAAGTTGTCAAATTAGCGATATCCCTCCAAATTCGTAGCTTTGAATTTGCAGATCTGAATGAAACTTTCTTATCCCGTTTCAATATACTAAATGAAAACACTACAATTGTATTAGAAGATATACCCGCTCTACTCTTTTTCTGTTTCAACAATCGGCTATATGAATTTATTGGCTAAACACAATATATGAGTTTAGTAGCTAAATACGATATAAGCTTGAAAACTCTTTGCCAAAATAAATGAAATTGATGTACGCAGTCAGCAATTAATATAATTAAAAGAAAAATCAAACCGTCCATTCATAAGATATACTTTTATATCCATTTATCCATTTATTTATTATTTAAATCGAAAAAAAATAATAAAAACATTAACAAACACATTTAATTTAATTGCGATGTCGAGCAACATGATATATCCTCCTAAAATGTTAAAATTTATTAACCACTAACAGCACACCCGTTATTCGTACGGAGTGTATAATTTAAAGAAACTTAAAGTTCGCAATCATGAGCAAATTTTGTTAAAATATTAAATTTATTGCTCCTAAAGAGAAGTTTAAGAATATATGTTCTCACTATGCAAAATTATCTTCACGATCAGATCTGATGAATAAAACATCCTGCCCCCTTTTGTAAGCAAATTTACAGAAGAAAAAATAGGAATTGAATGAATATATGCAACCCCGTACTAATTATATTGTCGCAGATCAGAAAATATGCCAATGTGTTAGTAGAAGATTACCCGTATTACAATATGCGTCTCAAAAATATTTGCCAAAATAAAAGAGATGACGTAATAAATTGAAAACATCAATAATATCCGTACTCTTTATACCAGAAGGTCGTAATTGATTCCAATATATGCCAATATATATCAAAACATATGTCAATATACCTGTACTACTTATATTCTCGTAGATTAAAAGATATACACGTGTATTTGTAGAAGATTCGTACAGCATACAATATATGAGTTTAAACAATTTTTGTCATAATAAAATAATTGCATAATAACTTGAAAATATCAATAATCCTTGAATCAATAATCCCCGAAAATATAAATAATAATAATTTTTAAACCTGAAGACCGTAATTGATATTATCCAGTCAAAAATGCTATAAGAAAAATCAAATCGTTCTTTTCTAAAATATATTTTTATATCCATTTATTTATTATTCAAATCGAAAAAATAATTATTAAAATTAACAGACAGATTTAATTTAATTGCGTTTCTGAGTAACATGATATAAGATAGAATCTTATAACATGTTAAATATGTCATGTCTTATAACATAAACTGCGAAATTAAATAACGATTTTGATTTCTCTATACTTCTCATTGTTCCGTAAAAGCTTGTTTTAAATAAACCATGAACCATGGAGATAGATTTCCCCTTTAAATCATGTTTCAAACAATTCATGTTTTCAGAAAGTGACTAATTAACGCAAAAAATCTCCCATCAAACTCAGAGATTAAATTTTAATTCACTTTCAAACGATTTTCAAGCTTTTCGTTTGGATAAACCACGGAGTTAGGGAGTAGAACTCCTAGGAAAAAGTTCCGTTTTTCATTAATATCTCGACAACCCCAGGTCTTAGAAACTCGAAACTTGGACAAAATTTATGGGGGGATATTTCAAGGCTATTCACCAAATTTCATTAAATTCGGTTCAGCCGTTTTTCCGTGATGATGAGACAAACGAAAATTTCGTTTTTTACTAATATCTCGAGAACCACTGGTCGTAGAAACTCAAAACACGGATATAATTTTAAGTGGGGCTATTTCTGGGCTACCCACAAAATTTCATCAAATTCGGTTCAGCCGTTCTCCCGTGATGGTGTGACAAACAGACAGACAGACAGACAGACAGACAGACAGACAGACAGACAGACAGATTTTCATTTTTATTTATATAGATTAAATTGACTACTTTCTTGTGAAATTTAGAGTCAATCAAAGCAGTACTTTTTGAGTTAAGTCGGATTTTTGCCGAGTGCTTAACTTTTGGAGGATAGTGTACATACAAGATGTTCTTTTCCAACTAATTCTGTTTCCTGTCACGTCCTTCATAATAAATTGTCCGCCGATCGTTGCCGAGAGAAGAAGTAATTGGGAATTCATTGAAGGCAGAAATGCTTGGTTGTTAACGAGAATCGCTCGTGGAATGCATGATGAAGAGTTCACTTACATTGCGACTATTTTAAGGAAGACATTTTTAAAGTACTCAAGTGAAATTTTTATTCTTAGAGATGGAAAAGTATCCGCTTTTTAAACTGATAAAGAGTATTTCAATGCATTACATGTTTGAAAAAGTATGATGTGGTTAAAACATAACTTTCCCTACAAATTGACTTATTTCAATACAGTGGGGGAAATATATAAAGACCTGTCTCGATCGGGATTCGGATCACAGATCTTAGAATTGCTTAGACGCTTTGTTCATTAAGACACTGGGACAAAATTCTGAAATGTTAAGCAGACAGTGAAATTTACTAACAAAACAAATTTGATCTTCTTGATGACACTAAAAACGTTTATGTTGTTATCGATTCAAATAAGTGTACCTTATTTTACTTAATTCGTTCATTTCCAGAGATTTCGCGCTACTCGTAGAAAAATGAAATTCACAATATCTCGAGACTGGGTCGTGATAACTGCTGTAAAACGATGTCAATTTATTTCTTGTTACAAGTACCTACAAAATATTTTCTGATTGAATAATAGTAAACATACATGGGTTTTGTATGATTTATTTTTATTTATATAAGATGAAACATGCAATGTCTTGAGAAAGGCACGTAAAATAATTTTGTAAACTGTCTTACTCCTTTGAGAATAAAAAACACACATTAAATCTTTTTTGCAACAAATTTAAAAATATTTATATTTTTGCAATTTTGGAGGGTTTCGAAAATAAAACGAAGTTTGACAAATTGAAAGCCTTTCTTTTGTTCGAACATCTTATTAAGCGATAGGCCTATTAATGAAAAAAAATCCTGAAGGAACTGCAACACTTTCATATTGATAAGGTTTTTTACTAAAGATTCTAGGTTCTTTACAATTGTATTTGATTAACCATACAGGATATAAACTGATAATCACTGTAACCTGTCAAATACCAGGTTTTCATCAAATATCCTATTATAAATATCCTATTATATCCAGGTTTTCATCAAATATCCTTCTATAGCAGCAGTTTTCAATTGATGAGTGTTACGATGAAAAGGATGCTATTTTGTATAAAAGTAGAGAAAAAGAACAGTTCAAACGGTGCTCATGCTCTATAATCTGAAGGAATTCACTGTAAGATTATTCATTTTAATTGACCCTTATAGATTTTTGATTACATGTACGGAGATTTGCGGTTTGAATCCTGGTTAGGAAATGAGTCCCTTACGGTCCTTTTCCTGCAAATAGTTTAAATTGTCGTTATAATTTTCAATGCGTAATACCGGCTTAAGTAGTAATATTATTTTAATAAATACTTAAAAGGAGTTTTCACACTTTAAGCAAATTGTGATGTCTACTCGTAAAAAAGAGGATGCTGTCATTGCTGCATCTTGAAATATGATGTGTACATCACGTGACAGCACTGCAGCCAGAAATTAAGACGTGTGGAACCCAATTCGGTCACTCGCAGAGGCAGCTACTCCCGTTATGTTTTGCAGTTACTGTTGCTTTCATGCTTAACAACCTGTTCAACAAAGGAAACGCCGAGAGGAATAGCAAGAAAATTTAATATGGGACCCAATTTGCAATCCGAAGTAACTTTGGAAACATCCCCGCTAGGTAGATTCTATGACTCTAAACTTTGCCATGGAGTCGCCTAATCTCAATTTCCTTTTAAACAATTTGAACAAGGCGGTATGACTGATTCATGGACGACGAAAGGGGAGGGCAAAGGAGGGGTACTTGCCCCCTCCTGGATATTCAAGGTCACAAGGGCAGAAATCAAGATAATTGTGCTTGAATGTCCAATTCTTGAGTTTTGCTCCCCTGGAAAATATTCTATGTACTCCCATGGACTGATTATAGGTCATCGCAGAGATTTGCAACATAGCAAGTTAACATTTGCTACCATTGCAGATATTGGCTAATTCAGATTGAGGAATAAGCAATAAACGTAATACCAGTGCATGGATGCTGCTATCTAAATGCAAAGACAATTCTGTCATAGCAATTCCACAGACAAATTCTATATGTTATCTCCGGAAAAATATGAATAAAAGCGTACCCTGAATTGAGACGCTTCGACTTACGACACTTCACACTTTCTACACTTTACAATTATCATCATATACGGACATAGGATCTTTGCTTTACGACATCACCTAAACGGTATGACTCTTTAAATCACATCGGTCCTCCACCTGATTTCGTTGTCGTTAATTCATTTACAAATTCATTTAGTTTACTGGGGCCCAGGGCATCATTCCTCCAGGGTCCTCCTCCACCTCTCGAGATATCTAAAATAAATGAAAATATTTTTTCAACAACATAACTGTTCAAATTGATCCATGATTTCCAGAAGGTTGAGCAACCCTTATATTTACGGACATCATTGAAAATAACGGATTCTTATACACAGATACTCAAAAAGTATAAATCCATCACAATCTGATAATAGTACATAGATGCTCAGAATGTGTAAATCCATCAGAATCTGATAATCCTATTTTCGACCCTAATACAATTTCTTTTAACGTATACTATGTACTTTGGGAAGTAAAATGCTTAAAATATAACGTTATTTTATTCTATTATATTATTTTGTTGTTATTTTATTCTATTATATTTTTCGTATACATAGGTGCTTAGAACGTGCAAACCCATCAAAATCTGATAATCGTGCTTTCGGCTACAATACAATAATTTCTTTTAACATATACTATGTACTGTTGGGAAAGTAAATGGCCTAAAATATAACGCCATTTTATTCTATTATATTCTTTTGTTGTAGACCTCTATATATATATTTTGTTGTTATTTTATTCTATTATATTCTTCGTATACATAGGTGCTTAGAACGTGCAAACCCATCAAAATCTGATAATCGTGCTTTCGGCCACAATACAATAATTTATTTTAACATATACTATGTATTGTTGGGAAAGTAAATGGCCTAAAATATAACGCCATTTTATTCTATTATATTCTTTTGTTGTAGACCTCTATATATATATTTTGTTGTTATTTTATTATATTATATTCTTCGTATACATAGGTGCTTAGAACGTGCAAACCCATCAAAATCTGATAATCGTGCTTTCGGCCACAATACAATAATTTCTTTTAACATATACTATGTACTGTTGGGAAAGTAAATGGCCTAAAATATAACGCCATTTTATTCTATTATATTATTTTGTTGTAGACCTCTATATATATATTTTGTTGTTATTTTATTCTATTATATTCTTCGTATACATAGGTGTTTAGAACGTACAAACCCATCAAAATCTGATAATCGTGCTTTCGGCCACAATACAATAATTTATTTTAACATATACTATGTATTGTTGGGAAAGTAAATGGCCTAAAATATAACGCCATTTTATTCTATTATATTCTTTTATTGTAGACCTCTCTATATATATTTTGTTGTTATTTTATTCTATTATATTCTTCGTATACATAGGTGCTTAGAACGTGCAAACCCATCAAAATCTGATAATCGTGCTTTCGGCCACAATACAATAATTTATTTTGACATATACTATGTATTGTTCGGAAAGTAAATGGCCTAAAATATAAAGCCATTTTATTCTATTATATTCTTTTGTTATAGACCTCTATATTTAACTTTGTATTGCATTAAAAACATTCCTCCGAAACATTTATTTAGACAATGAGGTGAAACACGGCAGGCTCGTTTTCGAGGAGAAAATTTCTCTAAGAAAGTCTCAAAATAGAATCAAAGTAAATATTTTTCATTCGTTTTGGAGCTGCAGAAATATCGAACGGTTTATTTAAAAATAAATATGTATCAACCGCCTTTCAAAAAATCAAATATTTATCTAAGTGTTTATTAAAAGACAGTATGTGCAAAAAAAAAAATCACAAAAATCTTAACGACGTTGAAAATGAAAATGAAATTTGTTATAATGTTAATTTATCCATTGAAATTGTTGTGTGACGAACCCGTCACTTTTTCGAGCCTATTTTCAGCCATTTTCAGGACAGTTTCAGAGTTCATACACCTTAAGACCGCCTGCATTGCAGTTTTTGGAAAACAAGGCTATAAAACTCTGTCATCACAGTCTGATTTCGGAGAAATGCACCCAATTTGAGCCGTCATCAGAGAAGGGAGAACTAATCCCAGAGGGGAACGTTAGGTGGTCTATGATATGCGGAGCTTGGAAAAAGACATTCCAGAGCTTTGTCAGGGTGGTCCTCAGATTTTGGACCAGAATATATACACGAAAGGGACGCTTTTCGAGAGAGGCGAGACAATTTTCGTAGAGACAGGTCGCACGTTTGGGTGCTCCTGATGCACAGGTTCTCGCCCTCACCAGAATGTTATTCTGTAACTTGTTGATATTCCTCGTCATGCTATAATAAAAGCTTATTTCTTTATCAACGATGCCTGTTTTATCCAGACTTGGAGAAAGTCATTATTTTCATGATCTTATCACTGATTCGAACTCACGAATTCAGAAGGGAACGGCTACTTGCATTTAGGTCGACACATTTCACTTTATGTGCGCTGACCGGGCTAACGCTACTGAATCAACAACCATGCAGAGGCATAGTATCCAGCAGCAGAGAATGGTAAATTCATTACAAAATGATGGCAAGCGGCTGGATTTATCACAAAATAGTATCCAGCGACGGCATACATTACATATTGTATCAAGGGAAATAACATTATCAATAATAATGAAATAAGTACAAATAAATCTACGGCTCAGAATAATACGAAGGTGGTAAATAGTGATATGCATAAACATTATATCGATAATGATGCTGAGAAATATGAGAAATTAATTAAAAAAGAATGACTCGCGTAATCAGCAATTGAATATAAATGGTAAGTGGACAGTAATACACGTGGCAAATAAATCTGAACAAACTGTTAAGAGCAACAATGAGGAAAGCGAAACAAAAACTAAAATGATTGATTCGCGTTCTAAAACAGTTAAAAATTATGATGACAATACTATGCAAAATATTGAGCTCAGATATGTAGAAAAAAAATATTATGGTATCAAATGATGACACTTAGGTGTTTGTCACGTTCTCGCGCAGGCTCATTTTGCAACCCAGTCAATTATCCGTTAAAGAAATTGAGTCTATCTCAGAATTTCCAGAATAATCAGATATTCACAAACGTGAATTCCTCTTGAGAGCAAAACAATACCTACCTGTTGTAGATGGCATACGTATTGTAGGATCCTTTGCTGGAATCATCTGGGCCAGGGTCATCTTTTGGGATTTTCCTTCTCTTTTACGCTCATCATCAACTTTTTACTCACGGGAAACCACTTTAGTTTATCAACTTTTCATCGAAATATTTCTAATTTTCATTTCTTATACGAAAACTTGACTTGATATGGTGGCTCCCACTTGGGTCTCTATTGACTGGTGTTATAGTGAAAGGAAGGTGTTACTGGCCGGCGATACACTGGGCGCAACACCCTGATGTCCTAAGAACCACATGACCTTACGATGTGTGTGGGAATTATTTATTACCTCCCACATAAATTTATTTGAATTAAATACCAACCATTGGCTGTCGCCTGACTACGTTCATGGCATGACACATGCAAAGTTCCTTGCCAACTTCTGGTACTTTTTGTTTCATGTCATAAATTTCTTCATAGGCTACAGTCATTCACTATGCAAATACAAAGAACACTCCTTCCGTTACAGGTAACATAGAACAAAATTTAACATAATCATGCAGAAAAGAGTTATTCACGGCTCAATGATCACGAAACTTAATAGTTTCAATCATTGTAGTGAAAAATAACCGTGATATAAATTATGTGTTCGTGACGCCACTATCTCCCCTCGCGGGAGTTACCACCATTTTAAATGAAGGCTAACAAAAAATCCCAATCCACTTAAAAATAGATTCTAGTATGAGAAAGTTGAGTGGATCCACACTTTAGATGATCGTTTTCCACATATATGTCTAGAGCGGATTTAATGGTAGACGTAATTTTTCATTCTAATTTTGAGCTTTATGGCGTCTTTATCTTGTTTCTCAAAAAAGTTTGTGTCAATTTTAATATAATGAAAAGCGTCCGAAAAATTTCTGGTAGTTAAACTCTAATAAAGTGAATCAATGCTATGTCAGGCCCTGTGCATAAGTGTATAAACATAAAAGTTTCACCCTAAACAATCGTTACATATTAAGCGGAAATTTTGTTTCTGCAAGTAAACAAAATATTGAATCATTTCTTGCACTGACGCAATTTTGAATGAATAACAACGGTTGCTCACGCTCCTAACGGCAGAAGAGTTTAATGCGCACCAACACATACATTTTATAAGTCGAAAACCCAGACCACCCGACTCGACCTAGGGGACGAGCAGCAATTTGAGTGGCCCGGAACAATACATTTTATAAGTGTACAAGTTTACCTGTTCCATACATTTTATAAGTGTACAAGTTTACCTGTTCCATACATTTTATAAGTGTACAAGTTTACCTGTTCCATACATTTTATAAGTGTACAAGTTTACCTGTTCCATATATTTTATAAGTGTACAAGTTTACCTGTTCCATACATTTTATAAGTGTACAAGTTTACCTGTTCCATATATTTTATAAGTGTACAAGTTTACCTGTTCCATACATTTTATAAGTGTACAAGTTTACCTGTTCCATACATTTTATAAGTGTACAAGTTTACCTGTTCCATATATTTTATAAGTGTACAAGTTTACCTGTTCCATACATTTTATAAGTGTACAAGTTTACCTGTTCCATATATTTTATAAGTGTACAAGTTTACCTGTTCCATACATTTTATAAGTGTACAAGTTTACCTGTTCCAATACAACTGAAGCGAGTTTCATCGGCATAATATTAAAATTTGATGTAATCAGTGTAATTTATAGAAATTTTCAGAAATCATAGAAATAGAAGTATTTGTAGAATTATTAATATTTATGCATTTATAGCAATTCTGTTATATTTTCAGAAAAGCAATATCCGGATAACCCCCAAAACCCGATTAAGCGAGATTTATATTTGGCAACCAAATTTCTATTATCATGAATCAAAATTTCGATTACCGCGATATTTAGCTTAAGCCTAAGCTTATTGGTCTAAAATTGCGGATGTAGTTTACATTAATAGAGGGGAGACATATTTTTAATATTCATGCTTCACTCATAATATATATGTGTGTATACTGTGTTTTACATTAAAACATTTCCACAAACGTACAGCAAGTTAATATTCAGTTCAGAAATTCACAGATTTAGAAAAATTTTCACATTTTTACTTTCCTTATATACGTAATGTATAAGGAAAGTATTGTGACGGGGTCGAAAATTCGAATTCGAGTTTTCGACGGGAGAGCACGTTTCAAGCATCCCTGATCAAGAATCAAACATTTTTGAAGTGATGTCTGTGTGTGTGTGTGTGTGTGTGTGTGTGTGAAAGTATGTATGTGTGTGTGTGTGTGTGTGTGTGTGTGTGTGAGTGAGATTGTAGGGATGATAACTGACGAACGAATGAACCGATTTGAACGAAATTTGGTACAAAAATCCCAATCCATACACACTGGAGGCCTGTTGTTTTTATACGCAATCGAATGCTCAGAACTCCCCTAAATTATCGAATGAAATTTTGAAAAAATCGTCAAAAAATCAAAACTGCTAATAAAGTTACACAAATAGACATTTCTTATGTAATTTTTCATTAGAAAACGATTGGCATAAATTTCAGAACGCTAACATGAACCGTTCCTAAGGTATTGCACATTTTTCAAAAAATTTATCAAAAAGTTATATAAAATAAAAAATAAAAATATTTCCTATTGAGAAACATGTTCACTTTTCATATGTAATACGATGCGATAAATTTGGTGACATCATTCTCCTGGATCTAGCTCATTCCATTCATGAAAAAAGATACTTTGAGTTATACTTTTGTATTTGAACGCCAATAGTCATTTATATGCTTATAAGAATAACTTATTTCTCCGTCCATAACGCTTGGCGAGATTTTGGCAACGAATTTGGCGGAATGTCGCTAACTTGGCGATATTTTTAATTGCTGCCAAATTAACAAAAATCTCGCCAAATTGATAAAAATGACCCTAAAACAATGAAAATGAAGAAAATTCAATATCATGGAAAGAATATAAGTATCTAACAGGAATATGTTTTTTTAACTGTAAAAGTAGTAAATTCATTGTATTATATAAGGAAAGTCATGTGTTGCCCACATCAGATTTTTTATATTTCGATGCAATATATACGCGGACTTGCATCCCCCACTGTTATATTAATACACCACTCATTACGAGATTGCGCGTATTATAGTTAAATTGCTCGTTTATTATATTTGTTTGTGTTAAAGTTATTGAGGAAGTTTTTGTTCAAGATTTTTGCTTAGAATGCTGTTGTTGTTGAAACCCAGACCGTCCGACCTACCAGAAAGGTGTAAGGTAACTGTTTGGACGGTCGGGAAGTGCCACTCAATTTAGACCGGAACCCAGTGGGGGAGTAGCTTAGAATGCTGTAACTTTTCTTTGAATCTACTGTAGAACTTTTCCTTTAGATTTCTTTATGGAAAATTTCTAAAAGGAGCTTTATAAAAATTTCTTTACTGAAAATGAAAAGTTCGAAAAGTGCTATTTGAGAACTTAAACATCGGAAGAACAATTTTCGAAAAAAAAAATTTCCTGAAAGGGAAAAGTTCGAAATAGCGCTTTTGAAAATGCCTTTACTAGAAAGAAAAATTTCGGAAGAATGCTTTTTGAAGGAAAAGATTGGAAAAGCAAATTTTTGAAAATTTCCTTACTGAATATGAAAAATCCCGAAAAGTTCGGAAAAACGCATTTTGAAAATTTCTTTACTAAACAGAAAAATTTCGGAAGAATGCTTTTTGAAGGAAAGGTTTGGAAAAGCGATTTTTAAAAATTTCCTTACTGAATATGAAAAACCCTAAAAAGTTCGGGAAAACGCTTTTAAAAAATTTCTTCACTGAAAACGGAAAGTTCAGGTGTTTTCTTTTAGGAAATAAAAAGATTTTCGGGACGACAGAATTTTTATAAAAAAAAAAAAAAAAATTCTAGCATCAGAAACACAGGCATGCGCATTTTACACACAGGGGACATTTTGCTAGATGCATGGCTCACCATAAATCGAACGTTTTACCTTCCATCCTCCATATTTATAGGATTCAGAGTTAAATCAGAAGAGAGCATTATTTACTCAAACATGTTCATATTTAGTTCTAAATCCACGTAAAATTTTAGCTTTCAATAAAAGTAGGTACTGTCGACATGACAGAAACGAACGGTCGTCAAAATAATCCTATTCGGTCTAATTCGAGATGAAAGATTTAACCAAAGAAAGTTTTTCCTTTGAGTGTTTAATGTAACAAAAAAAACTCTGCTTCTTACAGGACAACTGGACGTCTGTGTCCTACAGGATAGTAGGGTACGTATTTTTTACAACCTATTATATAAAGAGAAAAATTTTCAATATGCACTTATAGTATATATTCTGAACAACGTGATGGATTCTTGACGGGTTTTTTATTACTTTCCTTATATACATAATGTTTAAGGAAAGTATTGTGACGGGGTCGAAAATTCGAATTCGAGTTTTCGACGGGAGAGCACGTTTCAAGCATCCCTGATCGCGAACCGAACATTTTTGAGGTAATGTCTGTGTGTGTGTGTGTCAGTGAGTTTATAGAGATGATATCTAACAAACGAATGGAGCGATTCGAATGTAATTTGGTACAAAAATCACAGTCCATGAATACTGGAAGCCTATTGTTTCTATACGTAATCGAATGTTCAGAACCCCCCTAAATTTTCGAATAAAATTTTGAAAAAATCGTCAAAAAATTAAAATCACTAATAAAGTTACGCAAATAGACATTTCTTATGTAATTTTTCATTAGAAAACGATTGACATAAATTTTAGGACGCTAACGTGAACCGTTCTTGAGATATTGCACATTTTTCAAAAAAATTATCAAAAAGTCATATAAAATGAAAAACAAAATATTTTCTATTGAGAAACATGTTCACTTTTCATATGTAATACCACGCGATAAATTGGGTAACATCATTCTCGTTTATCTAGCTCGTTCCATTCATGAAAAAATATATTTTGAGTAATACTTTTGCATTTGAACGCCAATTGCCATTTATCTGCTGTAAGAACAACTTATTTCTTCGTCCACAACGCTTGGCGAGATTTTGGCGACGAATTTGGCGGAAAGTCGCCAACTTGGCGACTTTTTGAAATGTTGCCAGATTAACGAAAAGTCTTGCCAAATGGATAAAAATGACGCTAAATCAATGAAAATGACGACTAATTGTCGAAAATTCAATATCTTGGAAAGAATATCTACTATAAGAGAAATCTATTTTTTAACCCCTGTAAAAGTAGTAAATTCCTACATTATATAAGGAAAGTCATGTGTTGCCCACATCAGATTTTTTTCCTTATATACACAGTATAATGTATAAGGAAAGTATTGTTACGGGGGTCGAAAATTCGAATTCGAAGTTTCGACGGGAGAGCACGTTTCAAGCATCCTTGATCACGAATCGAACATTTTTTGGTGATGTCTGTCTGTGTGTGTGTGTGAGAAAGTATGTGTGTGTGTGTGTATGAGAAAGTGTGTGTGTGTGTGTGTGTGTGTGTGTGTGTGTGTGAGTCTGCGGAGACGATATCTCACGAACGAATGGAGCGATTCGAATGGAATTTGGTACAAAAATTACAATCCGTGAATACTGGAAGCCTATTGTTTTTAAACACAATCGAATGTTCAGAACCCCCTAAATTTTCGAGTGAAATTTTGAAAAAATCATAACAAAATTAAAACTTTTAATAAAGTTACGCAAATAGACATTTATGTAATTTTTCCTTAGAAAACGCTTGATATAAACTTTAGAACGCTAGCTTGAACCGTTCTAGAGACATTGCACATTTTTCAAATAAATTTATCAAAAAATCCCATAAATTAAAAAAATATTAACTTTTGAGAAACATGTTCACTTTTCATATGTAATATCATGCGATAAATTTGGTGACATAATTTTCGTGAATCTAGCTCGTTCCATTCATGAGGAAGGATACTTTTGTATTTGAACGCCAATAATCATTTATCTGTTATAAGAATAACTTATTTCTCAGTCTATAACACTTGGCGAGATTTTGGCAACGAATTTGGCGGAATGTTGCCAACTTGGCGATATTTTTAAATGTGGCCAAATTAACGAAAATCTTGTCAAATTGATAGAAATGACGCTAAATCAATGAAAATGACGACTAATTGGCGAAAATTCAACATCTTAGAAAGAGTATAAGTATCTACTACTATAAGAATAACCTATTTTTTTACTGTATAAGTAATAAATTCATTGCATTATATAAGGAAAGTTATGTGTTGCCCAAATTAGATTTTTTATTTCAGGACAAAAAGCTGAGTTCGGGAAATATTCTGGTGTAAAATTTATCCCCCTGCGTAAAGCAAGAAATTACGATATTTAAGTCATGTTTCTTACTATATACTTGTCTTCTATGGCCGCTTATAACTCGGGACCGGATCAAGCACACTTTTTCGCTACTTTTTCTCTTTCAGAACAGGTGTATGGTTAAAAATAATTTTTTTCTGCTTTAATATATGAAAATGAAAATTTTGAAATACAGGAGCTAATTTTTTGAAACTTTTACAAGAAATATTGCTGGATCCAGGGAATGTTTTATTATAAGTTTCATCCTCATAGACCTTCCCACGAAACAATGCCTGTTTTGTAAAGCTGTAATGTCAATTTCGCCAGTCTGCAGTGCCTGTTTTGTCAGTCTGTAATGCCTGTTTTGTCAGTCTGTAATGTCTTTTTTCCCAGTCTGTAACGTCTGTTTTGTCAGTCAGTAATGCATATTTTTATAGAGTAACGCATATTTTTCCAGCCTATAATTCCTTTTTGCCGGTCTGTAATGCCTGTTTTATCAGTCTGCACATATTATCTATTTTGACAGTCAGTAATGGCTGTTTTGTCAGTCTGTGATGATGGTTTATAATTTGAAAATGGTTCAATCCATTCATTTTTCCAACAATGCATTGTAATGCACAGAGGAAATTATTTGGAATGGAGTCAAAATTCCAAATTCGAGTTTTTGACTGATTTACACATTAGTAGTGTATATAATAGGGTTCTGGCTCACCAGGTGCTATACTTTAACATGGGACTCAGATGCTATACTTCCCCATGTTAAACACAGCTCCGGATGGGGGGTGGAGCTTCATCTTGCCACGTGATGTTTCTATCTAATGCCATCCGGCCGTCCAAATGGTTGCTCAAGTCTTCGGATGATTCGGACGGTCTGGGTCTTCAACACACTAATCCCATTAAAATAACCGAATCGCTCATAATCATAATAAATACATTAAATAAGTCCTCGTAAAATTAAAACTCACTAAGATATATTAAAACCTCCCCTCACATCTACTATAATTAGTAGATTTTAATGAAATTATTCCCTCCTAACCCTTTAAAAATTAACTAAGTATATCAAAAAATACCTTTTCACACATAAAGAAATCCCATTTTCCCCTAATATTAAAAAAAAATCATCTCTACACACCCACTGAAAATCGATGTAACTTGTATTAAATTATCTTAAATTGCATTCTAAGCTAATCCTTAATCCTAAATGTTTCACTAAGTCCATGAAAGAAAATCCTTTTGTAGAGAAAGATGTCTTAGAACCGGTAATCATTGGATCCATATGCAATACACCATATAAACAATATACCTTATAATACAACTTTCCATACTCTTGCTATTTCTAATGTAGAAATCGCTCATATACATATTTCTGATGGAAACTATTCTCTTAGATAATTCTTTAAAATATCCACCAAGCATTGCGTTCTTTGGTAAGAACAGATTGAGTGGGCCTGTGCAGTGGATAGCTTAAAGGGGTGTCGGTTAAAAAGAAATCCATTAAATACAGAGTGTTAAAATGTAGGTACACGCGTGCGAAAAAAATGGTCGATTCCTATTCGTTCGATCTTAAAATGTCTTGGCATCATGTAAAAATAGTCGAAACCACACAATCACTTCTAAAATTCTATAATGATACTAAAATTGCGATGCCCACTGTAAAAATGGTCAAATCATATTCAATGGTTTCTTTTTTTTTAAACTTAGTGATAAAATTTTTGGATACACTGATGTCTGTGGAAATGCTCGATTCGTGTGCCTTAGCTTGTTAAATTCTAAACCTCGGTGTTGAAATTACACCCATCACTTTAAAAATGGTTAAATCGTATACAATGTATTATATCATGCATGACATATGCTATTTCACTCTGCACCGTTAAATTTACCTCATTTTTATAACTGAATTAAAATTCATTAATATTCCAGCGTCTTCATCGGAAGATTTATGGAGCATCGTAGAAAAAGTAGTCAATTCGTTTTTAGGAGCATGTTAAATTTTAAAAGGATGTATTAAAATCTCACATAGTACTTTTACTATATTGCCAGGAAATATATCGCAGAATTAGGTGAATACATTCTTATTAGTTAAAGAAATTGTATTCGAGTCGTGTTCAGTGAGTATTATAACCTGCCATTAAAATTTCGCATGGTATGTCAGCTCACATTCCAGTGAGAATAGACATTCAGTGTGATTTAAAACAGTTAGGGTTTTGCGTTAACTATACTAGTTTCGTAACATATTTTATGAATATCATTAAAAAACGGACAATATTCACAGTAAAATTTAAAAATAATTATCGAAACGTGTTCAGTAAGTATTATAACCTATCCCTAAAATCATGGATGCTTTTTAAAACATGTCAGTAAAACCTTTGATGGTATACACACGCGGCAAACACCTCTTCTAAAAGGGTCAATTCCTGTTCCTAAAGTATTAAAACGTAGTGGCAAAATTTTCAACATCTCTTGTTGAAAATGCAATATGCTATTTCACTATGGAGTGTAAGAAATCTTTCTCCCGATACTTTAAAATTCATCCTATGAGTACTGGCTTACTACAAAAATTAATTATTTAATTAAAAAGTTATTAAAATTCAATTACAGTTAAAATGGTCAAATCCTATTCCTGAGATAAAATCCTCTTAACACAATTTTTGAAAATACCTAAGTATAATTTACTATAAGATCTTGTTTTTAAACATACGAAATCATTTCATTATTATTAAAATAAATATTGCTATATACCAAAACACTCCGAAGACATTGCTAACATATTGTATTAAAACACATCGAAAAATTAATAAGTACCGCATCTCTTTTATAAAATACATTTATTGCTACAAAATATAGTCTCCCTCTAATAAATTCATTCAAAATTTTCTTAACACAATCCTGGAAATAATCTATCTTCCGTTTACTTTCACAGACTACACTTTCACGATAAGAATCTAGATACCAGCTGCCGGCGGTTAGGTGGCTAGAGGATTCGTGTTGTGTTCTAACAGTCCCAGGGTCGGGCCCGTCGGTCGGTAGGTATATCTTCGGAAATTCAAAAAATTGTCGCTAGGTGGCAGCACCGTCAAGCTCAGTTAAGTTAAAAAAATTACGTCAGATAAGTTATAAATATTAGTTTAATAATAAATATATAAATATAAATATTAATATAATATTAATTATAAATATTAATTTTAGATGGGAATTGAATACCCAAGATACGAAATGAAATTTGCAAGCAAAGATTAGATTTATACTGTGAAAAAAAAATTTATATCTTACTGACTGATAAAAATCTCCATTCATAGAAACATCACGTGGCAAGATGAAGCTCCACCCCTCCATCCGGAGCTGTGTTTAACATGGGGAAGTATAGCAACTGCATGAGTCCCATGTTAAAGTATAGCACCTGGTGAGCCAGAACCCCCTTATATACACTACTCACGTTTCGAGACCTCTGACATACAGATCAATAATTTTAGAGTGATGTATGCGTATATATGTCTCTGTATGTATCTATGTATTTGAGTGTTTGTGTAATTATTGTATCTAATCTAGCTTAAAATCTAATCGACGAAATAACAAACTTCGGTAACTGCGGTAGTTACAGGTTACACTGGTATTGATTAGCTTTGGGTATAATTTGGTTTGACGCCTGGTTGGACGATTGGGTATAATTTGGTTTGGCCTTTTGTGCGAAGCGGTACTCAAAAATCTGAAAAATAAATATACTGAATAAATGCACTGAAATGGAGGGAGGGGGTATTAATTAGATTATGCATGTATATTGCGTAGTGTTTTTTAAAGAAAAAAAAATAATTGGACCCTATGCTTTAGGATTAAGCGGTTCTGTGATATTTAATTTTTTTTCCGTTTTTAACACTTTACAACAAAGTTGAAAAGTGTTTAAGACTTTGTTCATTCTGTCTGTCTGTCTGTCTGTCCGTTAGCACGATAACTGCCGTAAAAATGACTTAATCAAAATGAAATTTTAGTATGTTGTTCAGACGGTCTGTAGGACCTATGGGAATATAAATGAATAATATCACCAAATTAGTTTTGGATTGAACCCGGGTTGAAGAAATGAAATACATTGAGCCCGATGGGACCTAATTTTTCAAATATTTTTTAAGTGGATTTAAAATTCGCAAATTGCTTCGAAAAGTTTAGATAATATTCAAATTGTTCCATAAAATATTTCAAAAAAAATTCAGCGAAATATATTCAGCAGTTTTTTAAATAAAAATTAAAATATTAATTACACCTCTTATATGAAACGATCACGTGACCATGATATGAAACGATCACATGACCCACTTCAAAATGATATATGGCATATATCTTGTTTCAAAATCGTGATTTTTTTAAGTTCTTTTTAATTCATATTGAGTGTTGTATCCGTCCTAAAACTAATTTATTTTTGCTTAAATTCTGTGCATCTACATACTGAAACAACGCAATGACAATATATTTGAGTTTAAATGCTCATTCAAATTTGATTATTTCTACAACTAAGCCTATTTTTCACCTATGTAAAATGTAAACAGCAAAATATGTAGAATGAGTTGTATTAGAATTCCTGTATTTTTTTAACACAAAATAATTTAGTCCATGGAGTCTGCATGGCTGATATGAATGAAATATCAATTGATTTTAGAAAGAGAAGGACGATATTTTTCGATGAAGTTTTAAGCATAGAGTTTAATTATTTGTAGCTCCATGGTCTTAAATAAAATGTTTAAATAAAATAAATTATTATAGTATTGTGATGAATGAAATGAAAGTTATGAATGAAATCCTGTTTTTATAGAGAGATCCAGGCGTGTTATTTTTTCCATGACGTCATTTGAATTAATTTCAGTTGTTTTCGATGAAGTTTTCAAATATAATGAATTATCGTAGTATTATGATAATTCTAAAACTATTACCGAGGAATGTATAACATTTTAGAGATGTTTAAACCATGCAATTTATATTTCAATGCTGTCATTTGAATGAAGTTCATTTTTTTCGATGAAGGTTTAAGTTTTCAAATATAATAAATTAATGCAGTATTGATAAGTTTCAAAATATTACCGAGGACTGTATTGCATTTTAGACTTGTTTAAATAAAATTGCATTGAAGTTGGAAAGTGTTTCATAATCAATGCTTTAAGCATGATTGACCTATCTTGTTTAAAATGCGTTTAGTTGCCAAATAGTAATGACAATTGAAGTAAAATTGGAATAGCTGAAATTCAGTGTATTTTAAAAAAAAAGTTTCCGTATAAGTGTCTGTGCATTTAGACTCAATTTAATAAATTATTAAATAAAGGAAAATAAAATGAGTTTGAGTCTGTAAGGACCACTTGTGGCCAACCGTCTTAAAAGAGCATTAAATACCATAAGCGGGAGACATATTTTGCCCAGCAACATTATACTTGCCTACTTCACTTTGCTCCCGGGATCCAAACTGGCAATCCTCAAATTGGTGGATCTGTATTCTTGCTATAATACAAGGAAAACTGGAAATAGTATAGTACGGGTAATGTATTATCAAATTTAACCAAAACATTTTTTTAAAGGAAATGCGTTTTATAACTACAAGAAACTTGTATTTCAGACTTTAATTCATCATAAATAGATGCAATAAATCACAGAAAAGCTCATCGTTATTGAAAGTTCTATATTGATTAGAGCTTAAATGAAAACCCCTTTCTCCTTGAATCCAGCCCTTTCATAATATTTCTGAAAATGCATAAATATTTAATGACAGATACATGAGAAAGGCGGAATATAATTAAACAGAAAGGAATTGAATGCAATATTTTTCGTTTGGATACAGGTCTTGGAAGAAAATGACTTACGTGAAAATCTTACGGTACAAAGTGTGATATCTCATGATAATATTTCAAACAAAAATGCAGATTTTAGAAAGCCGATTTAAGGCGGCGCATCACATACATGCTATGGTGTTACTTCACTTTCAATATACAGAATACACTAGGACCCCGCTATTCCGTTAGAATTCGGGACTGAGGGGGTGTAGGACGAATAAACAACACGAATCAGTGAATATAAGGGAAAAGTTTCAATTAGTTTCATATATAGTATGCAGATAAATCTACCAATTAATACACAAACATTCTACAAATATATTGTTGCAGAAAATCACTATGATTACACAAATTTTAACCTAATTACACAAAAAAATTTCATAAAATATGCAAAAAATAGCTCACGCATTTAATATCATTATGTAAGTACTAATACGATTATTAAGTGTCAGAAGATTTGTAATGAAACAACTAAACTGAAACATCTGTGAATAATACTAAACAATAAAAATTGCTGCTTACTTATTAAATGTAATTTATCTTTATGTATTTATTTCTTTTTATTTGTTCATTTATTTTTTGCATATTAGTGTTTTCCTTTTATAGGTGGAGATAGTATTTTTAATGTGGGGGGTGCTGAAGCCCTTTTGCCTTTTATAATTTCAGTTGCAATATATGACACAATATATATTACAGAAATTGCTGGAGGGTGTTTAACACCCCAAATTAACACCCCCCTACACCGCTTATTCCTTTTTGTTGTTATATTTCGTATTTTTATAAACAACAAAAGTTGTGTTGTGTCCACTGGAATTTATTTGTCCAGCCGTCCAGCCTAGAGTGACGGACTAGCGGATGTGACACATTAAAGGGTGAAGGGGCGCGGTAGCCCATTGGTTAGCGCGCTGGAGTTGCACTCGGTAGGCCCGGGTTCGATTCCAGCCACTGCCAAATCTGCCGCCGTGTTCATGCGGAGTACGATCACGTTAAACATGTGGGTCCGAAAGTCCTTCCGAGAGGTTGGTGGTAGGGGAAGGAGGGTACGGTCCCTGTGGATGCCTCTCCCACTGGGTTCCGGTCTAAATTGGGTGGCACTTCCCGACCGTCCAAACAGTTACCTTACACCTTTCTGGTAGGTCGGACGGTCTGGGTTTCAACAACAACATTAAAGGGTGACAGTTACCTTACACCTTTCTAGTAGGTCTGACGGCTTTGGTTTCAACAACAACAACATTAAAGGGTTGTTGTTGTTGAAACCCAGACCGTCCGACCTACCAGAAAGGTGTAAGGTAACTGTTTGGACGGTCGGGAAGTGCCACCCAATTTAGACCGGAACCAAGTGGGGGGAGGCATCCACAGGGACCGTACCCTCCTTCCCCTACCACCAACCTCTCGGAAGGACTTTCGGACCCACATGTTTAACGTGATCGTACTCCGCATGAACACGGCGGCAGTTTTGGCAGTAGCTGGAATCGAACCCGGGCTTACCGAGTGCAACTCCAGCGCGCTAACCAATGGGCTACCGCGCCCCCAACATTAAAGGACGAATTAATGGGATTCAACTATAATTGAAACTTTTCGAAAATAACTTATTTCCTTTCACCGGAAATATTCATAATAAACTTTTGACATTCACGCAAAATCACGTTGCAGTTAGAATTCTACTCGTTTTGCTGGTGTCACGTGAAACACTATACAGGGTGTTCCAAAGAGATTGAAACGCGCTTTAATTCTGTACCTATTGAAGATATGTGGGCAATGTAAATTGCAAAAATGTTAAAAGTAAGGTAGAAAATAAGACTACGTTAAAAAATAGTCATCCCATTAATTTTCAAAAAGTTACAATTTTTAAATTTTTATAGGATCCCTTTAGACATATTTGGTCAATCAGAAAATTTTTAGTTTTAAAGTAACAAGATCATTAAAAAATCCGCATATCTGTATCTTTAAAATTGAGCGAGTTATGTTTAATTGAAAATTGAACATTGTGAATGGGGACCATATATCAAATTAGAAATATATATTTGTGACATATCACATAAAAGATAAAACTTGATGATTATACATAGGATACCCAACCGCGTAGTGAGTACCACTGCTTTATATGACCTCTCTCTGTGTAATGATTTATTTAGATGCATTTGTGATGAAAAATGTTGACGCATATTAACGTATTTTTGATCTAAACAATTTCCATCGTCAATTTGCTTATGATTCCTATTTTCACTGATGAAACAGCCTTTTACATGGTACGGAAAAGTAGCATAAGTCAGACTTTTTCCTTTGTCATAATTCAAGTGATTTTAAAGATACGGATATGCGGTTTTTTTAATGATAATAATGCATTAAAAATAAAAAAAAATTTGATTGACCAAATTTGTCTAAGGGGGACGTATAAAAATTTAAAAAGTGTAAATTTTTGAAAATTAATGGGAGGACTATTTCATTAACGTGGTCTTATTTCCCACCTTACTTTCAACATTTTTGCAATTTCTTTGCCCACTTATCTCCAACAGATAAAGAATTAAAGCGCGTTTCAATCTTTTTGGGACACACTGTATACTATATAGAAGTACGCGGAATGAAATGTTTTAATGAACGAAAACTGACGATTTTCGTTTGGAACGAAAATTGTCAGTACCTTAACTCTTGTTTAACTGTCAGAAATAATAAATGAAGTTAGAAACATCACATTTTCTATTGCATTTTGATGCTGACAAATTGTTAGGATCGGATGGTATTAGATGTCGCGGATGCTGGAATTTAAAATGAATTACGTGTTAAAAAATATTTTTTTAATTTAAACAGGTGTAAAATATATACTGTTATTTTTTAATTTTAGACTGTAACCTGTCACTGCCCCCATAGTTAAGATCTATTTAAAAACCATTTATATACCACACGATATTCAACCGCAATTTATGAATTTAAAGACACTACAAAGAACCCAACAATTAGTTGAACCACTTATCTCTGAAATATTATCTTCTTATTTGTAGTATTTAGCAAACAATTCAAGGTCAGTTGTTTTTTTAATTTTCGAATATTTCGGGTAAATGCTAAGAATATAACCTTACATAAATATAATTTCCGAGATGCGTAACCCCTAATGCAGTGCAAATAACCTTTCTGGAAAATTCACAACTGAGGTACTTTTTACATTCCCTGCAACACATGGTAATGTATAGGGAAAGCATTGTAATCATGTCGAAAATCTCAACTCGAGTTTTTGACGGACCTACACGTTTCGAGACCTCTAGAATACGATAAAATTATTTTGAGCGTGACGTCTGTTTGTGTGCCTGTCTGTGTGGCTGTCTGTCTGAGTGTCTGTGCAATGTATGTATCCACTCTAACTCAAACACTAATGGACCAAATTTCATAGGATTTGGTAGGTAAGTCACTTGGATGTGACCCTGTTACTGATTAGTTTTTGGTACAATTCTTAAAAACAGAACTAGCCTTTTTTTTGCGAAATGGCCCGAAAAAATTTCATTTATCCCCTCTAGCTAAAATACTAATTGACCAAATTTCACAATATTTGGTAGATAAGTTACTTGTGGTGCTGAATCGATTTTGATACGATTCGGAAAATAACAACCTGCCTTTTTTACGAAATGGCTCGCAAAAATCTCCAAAATCTAAAAAAAGAATACGTATGCTGAAATGTATCAATTAAATTCTTGTTTTATACTCAATTGTTGACGAGGAAAAGAATATAACACACTCCATTATACTTTAGGACTAACCGTTCTCAAGATATTTGGGATTTCTTGCATTTTTGTTACGCCGCTATCGGAAAAATGTCCAATTACCAAATAAAAACAAAAATTAAATTAAAAATGCAAATTAAGTGTTATTTTGTGCATTTAAACTCAATCTAATGAATTATTAAAGAAATAAAGGAAATGTGAATTTAAGTCTGCAGCGAAAGTCGTGTGCTGCCCACATCAGATTTGTTTTAATTAGCCATTATATACTGTTCCCACAGTATGTTACAGATACGCCCACATTGAACTTTATAAAAAACATTTGTATACAACACAACTTTTAACAACGCTATTTAAGAATTTAAAAACACCACGAAGAACCTAACATTATTTGAATCAGGCTTATCTTCGAACTATCTTGACAATGCTTCATCCACGGAGCTACTGGGATGAAATTCCTATATCTTACAGTAGAAGTGAACCTTACAGCTAGCTCATTAGTAGCATTTTCTGTAATTTTTGGCTATCAGAAAAGTACAACGAATTTCATATTGCTGAAAGGATTTTACTTGAAACGCTGCTTAATAAACAATGCCAATTATGTCATTATGCCTGGAAAAATGACTAAATAATACAAATTTTTGATCACATCTAATGATTTAAGATTCTGGTTCACTTTCCTGAAAATTACAAACTTCGAGCTATACATTTTCGGAGCATTATATATCGCCAAACCTCCTGTTGTAATGATTTTCTAAATTATTTATTTTTCATAAAATCGCTTTCGCCAATTTTGAAGGATATTCTTACTATGTTTGTTTGATTTTAATCAATGGTTATGTTTGCAGAAAGTTTTGTATATGGATATTTAATAACCATGTGAAATGTGCAAAGTGATTATAATGAAAGTATCCCTATGTAGAATCGGCTGTTTGCTATGAATGGTTGGAACCCAGGAGTGGGAGTTTGATGTTGTACACTGAGGCAAAGGATATCTCCGAGCTCAATGTACTGTCAAAAGTTGCTAGAATGGCGCGACAGCCCAATGGTTAACGCGCAAGGATTGCACTCGGACGACCAGAGTTCGATTCCCGTCACTGCCCAAACTGTCGCCGTGTTCACGCGGAATACTATCACGTTCAGCATGTGGGTCCGTACGTCCTTCCGAGATGTTGGTGGTATGGGAAAAGGGCATTGTCCCTGTGGATGCCTCCCCCACTGGTTTCCGGTCTAAATTGGATAGTACGTCCCGGCTGTCCAAACAGATGACTTACACCTTCAGGTAGGGTGGGCGGTCTGGGACGACGAAGGAGAAAAGATGTTGGAATGCCGCGTGAGGCAATTGTTCTAACACTTTCTTTCCTGGAAAGTGCTAGAACGAGCCTGTGAAAATAGCAAGGGCGACCCCGAGAGGCAGCCAATTTTCAGTCGTGTTAGACGAATAGGGAATTCAATCGTGTATAATCGACCGAGTCGGGAGCATGCTCGGTTGGGCCGGTGAAGTATGTTATTACCTCGTGAAGCTGACGAGGGCCTGACATCGTTGTTGCATGCTGGGAGAAGGGAAATATTGCACCTTTTTGTGGTGCTGCTGTCTTCTGAGAGGCGTTGTGACCGTAGTTGAGAAGTTTGCGTGTTGACGTTGTCTTCAGGTTCACGAATGTGGTACTGGCTATCCCCTTGCGAATTAGAACCCAAGTAGTTATGTGGGGGGAAGAGGCCAAACGATACCTTCCGTTCCGAACGTAAAATTCGGGATAGGCTTCGCAACAGAGAATGGCATAAGAGCCGGTCACCACACTTATGTACAGTGCATATTATATAAATTACGAAACGTATCATTTACAAAATATACCCTTCTCCTAAATCACTACAAATGAAATAGTTTGGTAAAAGTATGCAATATTTGTGCGACTTTTGTTTAACATAAAATATGTTTGTTTGAATAAAATTATCTGTATTTAAGAACTTATAGCTGTGTTCCTAATATTTTTAAATAGATTGATATATAAGCTTGCTTTCAATGGTGCCGCTATTCTTTTGCAAAACGATTTTGTGCGTGTATTGAAAAATATCATAAATATATCAACATGAATTTTTCTCTATAATAAAAAAAGATTTGCGAATTTCTACAAAGTTTGTTTAATACAAAATATGTTAGTTGGAATAAAACTCTTTATATTTAGGAACTCATAGTAGCCGGATATTTTTCAAAAGCTTGATATAAGTTGGTTTCAATGTTGGTGTTCTTTTGCTAAACGATCTTGGGCGTGTATTGAAAAATATTCTAAGACAACAATATGAATTTTTCTCTATATTAAAAGAAATTCTGCGAATTTTCCACACTACTTTGCGATTATATGGGAAAACACAGTCCTGAAATTTTACAGACAGACTAATATAAATCCATAGATGTGCAAGACGGGCTTAGAATTTTGATATAAGCCTTAGTTAATTAAATATTAATATACAATTTATCATTGCCTGTGTGGGCAAAGATTTAATGGATCGAGCGACTTTTATGTGAATGGTTCCTGGCAGAAACGTCACAGAAGTCAGGGGCTGAATTATTGAAGCACTGAAAACATTAAACGTATAGTTATTTAATGTCAGATTTGACTGCAACGTGCTACTACACTTGAAATTAGTTGCTGCTATAAGGCGGGTAGGACTTATAACCACGTTGCAGAAAAGCTCTTACACCAACAAACCCAACACCAATATCACTACATCGAAAGCGACTTTAAAATGTACACCAGCTCTTACACCAACAAATACAACGCCAACAACACTATATCGAAAGAGACTTTCAAATGTACACTAACTCTTACACCAGGAAACACAACATCAACAACACTACATTGAAAGCGACATCAACAAATACAACACTAACAACAACACGACAACAAATACAACACCAACAACAACACGACAACTTATACAACACCAATAACAACACGACAACAAATACAGCACCAGCAACCGCACGATAACAAATACAACACCAACAACAACACGACAACAAATACAGCACCAACAACACGACAACAGATACAACACCAACAACAACACGACAACAAATACAACACCAACAACAACACGACAACAAATAGAACACCAACAACAACACGACAATAAATACAACACCAACAACACTATATCGAAAGCGACTTTCAAATACATACAAATTTGTGGCAATCGGTTATTTCGACAGTTAAGATAATAAAAAGGTTAGAACTATTTATCTTTTTTGCAATAAATTAACAATGGTTATCCATAATTGTTAGTTCATTAGATTTCTTTAATAGACATGAAGAGCATCTAGGTGTTTATCAAGCATGTGCAGTGCTCTTACTTTACTATACAATTCGCCAACAAGAAATTCGTTGTTATATTCTGAATTCTTATTTTACTGCTATTTTTCTAAAATATCTGCATTTAGTAACGGCATTTATGATACAAAAATTAAACTTTAACATATTTTCGTAAACAAAGATCATTAGATACCTATCATTTTTGAAATTGAAACGCAAAAGAAACATTATCTCAAATAATGAGACTTTTGCGTTTAAAGTAAGATTTCAAAAGAGGCTAATATTTCGATGAAAACGATTTTTTCATTTATATGTATACATATGCGTGTATTATCGTACAAAATAAAGGAAGATGCTTGTGTGTGAAGTCTGTAGTGAAAAATCTAAGCCTTGTACGACTATGGAATTTAGTACACAGGTACTTCAGGAAGGCCAACGGCCGTACCGTGCTGAAAACACCGGTTCTCGTTAGATCACCGAAGTCAAGCAGCATCGGGCGCGGTTAGTACTTGGTGGGTGACCACCTCGGAACACCGCGTGCTGTTGGCCATCTCGGGTGCGGTATCCCCGTGGTTTGCGCGCTAGATTTGCACGCTACCACAAATGCCGCCGTGTTCATGCGGAGTACGATCACGTTAAACATGTGGGTCCGTAAGTCCTTCCGAGAGGTTGGTGGTAGGGGAAGGAGGGTACGGTCCCTGTGGATGCCTCCCCCACTGGGTTCCGGTCTAAATTGGGTGGCACTTCCCGGCCGTCCATACAGTTACCTTACACCTTTCTGGTAGGTCGGACGGTCTGGGTCTCAACAACATCAACAACAGGTACTTCAGGAGGGCGCGGTAGCCCAGTGATTAGCGTGCGGGAATTGCACTCGGTAGGCCCGGGTTCGATTCCATCCGCTGTCAAATCTGCCGTCGTGCTCACGCGGAGTACGGTCACGTTAAACATGTTTGTCCGTAAATCCTTCCGAGAAGTTGGTGGTAGGGGAAGGAGAGTACGGTCCCTGTGGATGCCTCCCCCACTGGGTTCCGGTCTAAATTGGGTGTCTCTTCCCGGCCGTCCAAATAGTTACCTTACACCTTCCTGGTAGGTCGGACGGTCTGGGTCTCAACAACAACAACAGGTACTTCACGACACGAATAGGTGTATTTCGGCGTTGTTTTTTTGATTTCGAATTTGTTTTTTAGTTATTTTTTGTTTTAACCTGATTTAGGTCAATATGTACACAAATCGATTCCTTAGCAACCTAAAATGTTTCAATGTTGACACTATCGGAAAGCCAAAATTACTCTTTCAAACGAACTTTGAACGGAATCCATATAGGTATAGGCAAAAAATTGTCTGAAGTAGTGGCTGTGGTTTTAGGCTATGTACACGGCAAGCGAATCGAGGCTTCGTGTGGGGAGTTGGCGAGGGATAGTGAGCATGGGGAGGTAGCTACTAGTATAATATAATAACTATCTAATGTGTTTGCTTTTTTCTAGAGCCTCCGGAAGATCCCCGTGACTGAAGTTTTGCACACTTCTCGTATCAACTCACTGTTAAAAACTTTATTGAACATTACACTAAAATGTGATGCTGGTTGTATTGCCTTCTAAATTTCGTGTAACATCATGCACCACCACTTACGTAGGAAACCCAAATCAGTTTTCCTAACTTAAGGATGTAATATTAAACGAAATTGAGTAGGAAATACACATGCAGACGCTACCCCTCCAGGCCGTCCGAACAGCTGCTCATGTCTTAGGACGGGTCGAACTGTCTGGGTCTTCCACACGTGGATGCTTTTCAGTGCCCCGTTGCACGGACATTTTTAACAGTGTTCAAGACAAAATTCTACAAAATTCTTTTGAAAACGTGTTGAGCAGTAAAATTTCATATAAAATGCTTAGGGAAAATCTCAGTGACTTTATTTTGAAATATCAGTAGTAGAGAAAAGCAAAAATTATTTACAAAATCGTGTTATCTTTTCTATGACGTCATTTGAATGGATTTCAGTTGTTTTCGATGAAGTTTTCAAATATAATAAATTATCGTAGTATTATGATAATTCTAAAATTATTAACGATGAATGTATCACATTTTAGAGATGTTTAAACCAGGCAATTTATATTTTAATGCCGTCATTTGAATGAAGTTCATTTTTTTCTATAAAGGTTTAAGTTTTCCAATATAATAAATTCATATAGTATTGTGATAAGTTTTAAAATATTACAGATAAATGTATTGCATTTTAGACATGTTTAAATAAAATTGCATTGAAGTTGGAAAGTGTTTCATAATCAATGCTTTAAGCATGATTGATCTTTCTTGTTTATTTTCTAAATTCAGTCGGACGTTTATTTAACGATTAGGGAAAGAGAGATAGTTGTATTCATAAAAATGAATAAATTGCTAATTCGTAGTAGATTTCGCCAAGCTAGCCATGAACATCTTATTGCCAAAATATAAACATTAAAAAAATCTGATGTGGGCACCACATGACTTTCCTTATACAGTGCAATGAAGTTACTACTTTAACAGTAAAAACAATAGGTAATTCTTATAGTAGATATATTATTTCCAAGATATTGAATTTTAGTCAATTAGTCGTCATTTTCATCGATTTAGCATCATTTTTATCCATTTGGCGAAATTTTCGTTAATTTAGCAACATTTAAGAAAGTCGCCAAGTTGGCGACATTCCGCTAAATTCGTTGCCAAAATCTTGCCAAGCGTTATGGACGGAGAAATAAGTTATTCTTAGAGAAGATAAACGACTATTGGCGTTCAAATATAAATGTATTACTCAAAGTATCTTTTCTTATGCATGAAACGAGCCAGATCCACGAGAATAATGTCACCCAATTTATCGCATGATATTACATATGAAAAGTGAACATGTTTTTCAACAGTTAATATATTTTTTTAATTTATGGGATTTTTTATAAATTTTTTTTTAAAATGTGCAATATCTCGAGAATGGTTCATGCTAGCGTTCTAAAGTTTATGTCAATCGTTTCCTAAGGAAAAATTACATAAGAAATGTCTATTTGCATAACTTTATTAATGGTTTTGATTTTTTGATGATTTTTTCAAAATTTCACTCGAAAATTTAGGGGGGTTCTGAACATTCGATTGCGTTTAAAAACAACAGCCTTCCAGTATTCACGGATTGTGATTTTTGTTCCAAATTTCATTCGAATCGCTCCATTCGTTCGTGAGAGATTGTCTCCACAGTCTCACTGACACACACACACACACACATACTTTCACACACACACACACACACACACACACACACATACAGACATCACCTCAAAAATGTTTTATTCGTGATCAGGGATGCTTGAAACGTGCTCTCCCGTCGAAAACTCAAATTCGAATTTTCGACCCCGTCACAATGCTTTCCTTATACATTATGTATATAAGGAAAGTAATAATCAAAAATGCATATACTCAATACTATATGCTTCTCTATTGCGTCAAGTGGAAACAACGAGCGCTTTACTAATACGAGCCACACCTAGATATAATTCTTAAAGCGTTATGGCAATTTCAAGCGTTTCATCCAAAAGAGTTTTATCTCTTTCTCTAACTCCATGGCTGAAACTTTGCACATTTATAGTACTGACCACAGAAAAGAATTCAACTGATCTTATTTTCCAATATGACAACAATTTTCGACGCTAAGCGCCATGCGTTGTTAAACAACATAAGACATTAGAAAAAGTTTAATTTAATTTTTAAACATACTAATTTCCCTATCTTTGACACTCCCACTGATTTCCCATAAAATACGTCAATATCCCAGGAATACCAGCAATACTTCACAGCAAAATCAATGCCGAACACTTTGATAGTCTTTATATTCTGCATTCTGTGAATAGGCAAAAAAGTCTGGAACGTAACGTTATGCTTTTCACACAGAGATTTTTGCTACAATGAACTATTTCATGACGCTAACTGTAAAGTGGGAAATTTTAGGTAAAATATAGGTTCCTTTTAAGTAAACTATACATCCAGAAAATCCCTCTCATACATCATCTTCAGCTGCTTCAGCTGCTACATATAACATGAAAATTACCAGCTATTATTACTTTCATAAAATATAAAGTGTCTGCTTTTGACACTAATATCTCTTAGAAAAGATGTAATCTTTTTTGGTGTATTATAAACGGTATTACTCAAATTTCAAACCAGACATCCCCTGTCTGGAGTTCCTCTCATAAAATCGTTAAAATTGATAAATGTAATAGGATATTTTAAGATTATTTTGCAAAGAGGCGCAAAAATGTTTTGAATGGACATATTTTGTTGTCAAGATGTGGAAAAGTAAAGATTTCTAATAGCCTGACCAACTGGATACCTGGTTACAACGTCCCAGCAGTATTGTCCGTTTATATTAGGTTAAATTATGAAGAAATCATCACCAAATTTTATTGCTGTGAACAATATTAATTTTTTACACTTTCGGTTAAAAAATGCATGTGAGCAACAGATGCTTTTACCTGCAGACTAATTTTTACTTTCCTTATATACATAATGTATAAGGAAAGTATTGTGACGGGATCGAAAATTCGAATTCGAATTTTCGACGGGAGAGCACGTTTCAAGCATCCCTGATCACGAATCAAACATTTTTGAAGTGATGTCTGTGTGTGTGTGTGTATATTTGTGAGTGTGTCAATGAGACTGTGGAGACGATAACTGACGAACGAATGGACCGATTCAAACGAAATTTGGTACAAAAATCACAATCCGTAAACACTGGAAGCCTATTGTTTTTATGCGCAATCAAACGTTCAGACCCCCCCCCCCTAATTTTTTGAGTGAAATTTTGAAAAAATCGTCAAAAAATCAAAACCTCAAATAAAGTTACTAAAATAGACATTTCTTATGTTATATTTCATTAGAAAACGATTGACATAAATTTAGAATGTTAACTTGAACCGTTCTCGAGATATTGCACATTTTTCAAAAAAATTATCAAAAAGTCATATAAAATAAAATAAAAATATTTCCTATTGAGAAACATGCTCACTTTTCATATGTAATACCATGCGATTAATTTGGTGACATCCTTCTGGTGGATCTAGCCCGTTCCATTCATCAAAAAATATACTTTGCGTAATACTTTTGTATTTGAACGCCAATAGTCATTTATCTGCTGTAAGAATAACTTATTTCATCGTGCATAACGCTTGACGAGATTTTAGCGACGAATTTGGTGGAATGTCGACAACTTGGCGACTTTTTTAAATGTTGCTAAATAAACGAAAGAATCGCCAAATGGATAAAAATGACGCTAAATCAATGATGACTCATTGATGATGATTACGTGGAAAATGAGGACTCATTGACGAAAATTTAATATCTTGGAAATCTATATTCATAGATATAGATCATAGATATAGATCATAATCATAGATATATTCATAGATAAATCTATATTCATAGATATCTATATTCATAGATAAATCTATATTCATAGATATCTATATTCATAGATAACGACTATAAAAATAATCTATTTTTTTAATGTAAAAGAAGTAAATTCATTGCATTATATAAGGAAAGTCATGTGCTGCTCACATCAGATTTTGTTTCATATATTCCGCAATGCATTCATTTAACTTTCATCACATAAATAGGGTAATTATTTAAAATTATGTCTAAATTGCAGTTATAAAATAATTTTCCTTTACATTTGGTAACTTAGGGTATTTTTTAAATGCGAATGAATAAATAAATAAATAACCTAAATTATCTAGAGAATGATTTATCCTAGAGTAATGGTGTTTGTCTTATTAGGTTTGTCATCGGAAAGTATGCATTAAAGAAGTATTTAATCAATAAGTTCAAACATAGAGTTTTATTTTAGACCAGAATTACCCTGCGTTGCCCGGATGTAAATGAGTGCCAGCTAAATAAATAATACATATCCTTAACAGCAGTCAAATATAAGCAAACATAAATAAATAAGTGGAAGATTCAAAACGGAATTCTCTATCAAGGATAGATGGTTTTAGCGCATGCGCAGTTGCCTAAAACTGACCACAATGGGAAAAAAATTGTATGTGCGGGATTGCGATAATATCGGCCGTGACGGTTTGCTTTAAAAAATCATAGAAAATTAAATTACGTATTACATAAATAAAATAAAATTCTTAGAATGTGATATACATGCGACTGTTTGCCACTACAGAATTGTCCTAATGTTACTTCTTAGGATGCGGAGAAGAAGTATCAGATAACTGAAAAAAAATGCAAATTTTGATGTATTTTATAAAAGAAAAATCTGATGTGGGCAACACATCACTTTCCTTATATAATGCAATGGATTTACTACTTTTACAGTTAAAAAACAATGTTATTCTTAAAGTAGATACTTATATTCTTTCCAAAATATTGAATTTTCTTTAATTAGTCGTCATTTTCATTGATTTAGCGTCATTTTAATCTATTTGGCGAAATTTTCGTTAATTTGGCAATATTTAAAAAGTCGCCAAGAGGCGACATTCCGCCAAATTTGTCGCCAAAATCTCGCCAAGCGTTATGGACGGAGAAATAAAATATTCTTATACCAGATAAATGACTATTGGCGTTCAAATACAAAAGTATTACTCAAGGTATCTTTTATTATGAATGGAACGAGCTAGATCCACGAGAATGATGTCACCAAATGTATCGCACACACACACACATGACATCAAATGAAAAGTGAACATGTTTCTCAACAATTAATATATTTTTTTAATTCATGGGATCTTTTGATAAAAATATTTGAAAAATGTGCAAGATCTCGAGAACGGATCATGCTAACGTTCTAAAGTTTATGTCAATCGTTTTCTAAGGAAAAATTACATAAGAAATGTCTATTTGCGTAATTTTATTAAAGGTTTTGATTTTTTTTTTTTTCAAAATTTCACTCGAAAATTTAGGGGGTTCTGAACTTTCGATTGCGTTTAAAAACAATAGGCTTCCAGTATTCATAGATTGTGATTTTTGTACCAAATTTCATTCGAATCGCTTCATTTGTCCGTGAGATATCGTCTCCACAGTCTCACTGACACACCCACCCACACACATACTTTCACACACACACACACAAACACCACCTCAAAAATGTTTGATTCGTGATGAGGTATGCTTGAAACGTGCTCTCCCGTCGAAAACTCGAGCTCTAATTTTCGACTCCGTCACAATACTTTCCTTATACATTATGTATATAAGGAAAGTAATAAATAGGAAGGAACTGAACTACGGATTTAGTATAAACATCGTTTAAAAGAACGTTCTTCATTTTTCCGATGGTGTCATGATGGAAACACTGTGGTATTATCTTTAGTCGCTAAGGAATCGATTTTTCTGAAAGTCACTCCAAATTATGTTATAACATAAAATAAATCGAAAACAAATTAGAATTTAAAACAAAATCTCGCCGAGGTGCACATCTCTGGGTCAAGAAGTACCTGTGTAGCAAATTTTATGGCGTGTGAGACTTTGACATCCCTCTACAGATCGCACGAGCACACACACAGAGAACAGCATACAGATATCTTCTTTTATTGTGTAAGATTTTGGTTTTCATCTTTGATTTATTCAATAAATTAAAGCATATTTAGTCTTATTTTAGATTTTGGCGCCTTTTGCCGGTCATTTCGCAAAAAAGGCCGAGTTTTATTTTTTGGAATCATACCAAAATCTAATCAGTACCAGAGGGTAACCCACCAGAGACTTACCAAAGAGCTCGATAGCCCAGTGGTTAGCGCGCTGGGATGATTGCACTCGAACGACCCGAGTTCGATTCCCGCCTCTGCCTAAACTGTCGCCGCTTTCATGCGGAGTTCGACCATATTAAACATGTGGGTCAGTAAGTTCTTCCGAGAGATTAATGGTAGGGGAAGAAGGATAAGGTCCTTGTGGATGCCACTCTCACTAGGTTCCGGTCTAAATTGGGTGGCACATCCCGGTCGTCCACACAGTTACCTTACACTTTCGTGTAGGTCGGACGCTCTGGGTCGAAGAAGAAAAAGGAGCTTACCAAGGGGTGGAGCAATCTAGTGGTTAAAACGCGAGGATTGCACTCGGGCAACCCAAGTTCGATTCCCAGCTCTGCCCAAACTGTCTAAAACTTAATTGAAAAGACCGGAACTTAATGGGGCAGCACTCTCAGGAACCGTACCATCCTCTTCCAATCCCATCATGTCTCGGATGAACTTTTGAACCTATAGATTCATCGTGCCCATACTTCGCGTAGATATGGAATAGCTTTGGGGGATGTCGAGGATTGAACAAAAGACAACCGCATGCTACTTTCTTGTCGTAATTACCGAGCTATTTGGAAGAAGAGTCAGTTATTTTAGTATTTGTGAAATTCTGCATTTGACACGTATGAAGTCCGTGTTAGGAATGTCGATGATAAAAAATAGCTAGTTTCTGAAAGCTCAACAGCGCCATCTTGTAGCAAGAAGTGATATCTGTAGGCACAAATTCATTAACGAAAAATGTTTTACTGTTTCGTATCTCCCATTAAAGTTTGTACATAAAGTTTTGAATCACTGTGTATTTGATCGACAGATATCCTACCCAAAAATTACAGACAAACACAGAGAAGACACACATACAACAAAATCAGTTGATTTGTATTCCTAGATGCCCAGAACGTTTATAATCATCATAATACGATATTCGTATTTTTGTCCTCCACCATAGTTTATTGCATTTACACAAGCGTATATATTGTAGGAAATGTAGAAATGAAAGAAAATCTAACAGATGTTCTCCTTCAATGAGAACAATAATACTTCCCCAAACACACAGAAAGCAAGATATAAATATAGTCATTGTTTAACATCTTTTAACTTCATAGACGTATTGACAGACGGTAATTCTTTGTGAATATTATCTACTGTAAATATTTTAATAGATGATTTACGTTAGAAATTGTTGACTTTTAGGTGTGCCTTACTTGAAGAACAAACTTCACTGTAATTTATCAAAAAGTTAGGGGTAATTATTGATCCAGAAAATTTCTTCTGTATCAATAATTACCCCTAACTGTAAACGAACGCTTCAGCGATGTTGAAGCGTTCGTTTACACTTTGTGCTCACTCTGCTAACTTTTTGATGCGGAATAAATTTAATTTGTTCGCTTTTACGTAACTGATGAAATTAGGAACGAAAGAGATGTAATTTTGCTACACAAATTTTGCAATTTACTAAACTGCAAAAGGTTGTACTAGGTATTTCTATGACTCAATGATTCCCAACAAGGGCTCTGCAAATATTTGTTAGAGCATGCTACAAGAATTGTAACCTGTATTTTTTTTATAATCGAATAAAATTATTGAAATCATTGAAGTTTCAACATAATCTATTAATGAAAAGATAAACCATCTTGAAAATCAAACTTGTCTAGCTATTTGCGCGATAGTTAAAATTTAAGCAGCGATTGCAAAAGGTCGTGATAGGTAAATTAAAATTTAAGTTAGATTGCGGAAGGTCGTACTAGCTATTTTTATGACTCAATGAATCCCAACAAGGGTCCTCGAATATTTGTTAAAGCATGCTAAAAGAAATACAACTTACACTCTTTTTTTTTACTTTCCCTGCAATACATGGTAATGTACAGGGAAAGTATTGGAATCATGTCGAAAATCGCAACTCGAGTCTTCGACGGATCTACACGTTTGAAAACTTCTAGAATACGAAAAAACTATTTTTAGCGTGATGTCTGTGTGTGTGTCTGTCTGTGTGGCAGTGTGTCTGTGCAATGTATGTATCCACTCTGACTCAAAAACTAATGGACCGAATTTCATAAAATTTGGTAGGTAAGTCCCTTGGAAGTGACCCTGGTGCTGATTAGTTTTTGGTATGATTCCAGAACCCGCCTTTTTTTGCGAAATGGCCCGTAAAATTTTCATTTATCCGTTCTAAAATACTAATTGACCAAATTTCACAAAATTTGGTAGATAAGTTACTTGTGGGATACTCTGGTGCTGATTAGATTTTGGTACGATTCGGAAAAAATCAACCTGCCTTTTTGTACGAAATGGCCCGCCAAAATCTCCAAAATCTAAAAAAGACTAAGTAGTGTATGCTCAAATGAATTAATTAAATTCTTGTTTTATACACAATTTTTGAAGAGGAAAATAATATAGCACACTCCATTATACTTTAGGACTAACCGTTCTCAAGATATTTGAGATTTTTTGCATTTTTGTTACGCCGAATTCGGAAAAATGTCCAATTAGCAAAATAAAAACAGAAATTGAATTGAAAATGCAAATTTAGAGTTATTTGGTTCAATTAAATTCAGTCTAATGAATTATTAAAGAAATAAAGAAAATATGAATTTGAGTCTACGGGGAAAACCATGTGCTGCCCACATCAGATTTTTCTTTTTTTTTTCTGTGATCGAGTAAAAGTACACTCAAACCTATTTTTGTGCATTGGATAGGGACCGCATAAAAGAAAACGCATAAAAAAAATCGCGCAAAACTTCACGAGTAGCTATAAAAAATAGTTTTCGCAACACAATTAAAAAGTATTTTTTTATGCGGTGAATAATGACCGCATAAAAAAAGTTTCACGTAGAAAATAACTCAAAAGCTTACGAAATAACTAGGAATTGCTTTTTTAAACGAAATCAAGACACGAGGCTTGGCAGCTACTTAGAATCTCGCCAAACCTTTTGGAATCTGATTTAGAAAATACACATGCGAACATTTTTAAATATTTTATTTACATATGTACTTATTTTACACATACAAAACTTTTCAAAACGTATAACCATTATCCTTCGTAGTCTGACAATATGCAAACTTTCTTGTGGTAAACTGGTTCAAAATCGCTTTCGTCACTTGAAGATACTAACTCGCACTCGTTTAGAGTTGTATTTTTTTCAGTTACCATGCAGTCGGTGATCAGTTTTTGCGACGACTGTTGTTTCACTAGACGCTTGTATATGTCTCGGTAGCCAGATATCCAAGATTGAAGCTTCTTTTGGAATTTTGAAGTTCTTTCAGAATTGGCATCGATTGCAAGAAAATGACATTCTAATTTATCGGAAAGTTGGAGCCCTGCATAGATTTTATCTACTGTCATGTTCCAATTTGATTGAAATTTTCATATACCGCACAAAAAAAATCGCACAAATAAAAAATCGCACAAATAAAAAATCGCACAAAAAAAGACAGCACAAAAACAGGTTTGAGTGTATTGAAATCGAGGTTTAAACGTATTCTGTTAATGAAAAGATAAAACATCTTCAAAATCAAACTTGTTTAGCTATCCGCTTGATAGTTAACATTTAAGCAGCGATTACATTAAGCCCCGAAACTGAACTCTCTCCTGAACATGTCTTTACATGTCCTGCCATTTTGGTAGCACTTCAAAACATCGTGGAACTTCCACAGGAGATGCTGTACTCCCATAGCAGCATTGCAATCTCAAGGGCCGTGGTCTCCGCACATGGATCTATTTAAGCGACTGACTCGTGTGGGCACAACATCACCACCACCACCACCACTACAAAAATATGAAATTCCAAAATATCAAATTTATGAAATTCGATCAACACATGCCAAAATGAAAGTGCTGTAAAATTCGATCAACATATGCCAAAATGAAAGCGCTGTGAAATTCGATCAATATATGCCAAAATGAAAACGGTAAAGTCTTATTAAAATATATAACTATGCCATATTTATTCTGTTTCAACAATTGGCTAAATTAAATAAATGAATTTGAAAAATGTTTACCAAAGTAAAACAATTAAATTAAGAAATTGAAAATATTAAAAATCCCCGTAAAATTTCAACCCGAAAGCCATAATTGATAGAATCCTATTAAAAATGTTATTATGCAAAAAAAAAATAGTTTTACATATGCATTTCTTTTTTTTTTAATCGGAAAAGATTTAATAAAAATCTTCTCCTGTCAAAACTAGTGAAGAACAGAACAAAGAGCAAATATTTGGAGAAAATTGTTTTATTTTTAAATAAAACAAATGAACAGATATTTGCAAATGGAACGCAAGCAGTTACTTCTGGCACTCTGCCAAAAAACAAATTAAACAACTGTTGCTTTGTGCAGCAGCCACTGGGCGATAAACATGTTCCCATTGCATCAGTTTGTTTTTCAGAAACTGTTTGTTTTTTGCAACTGTTTATTAGATAGCAGGTCTTTAAAACTATTTTGCTGTCTAACTGTTTTGAAGTGTATACTATTTTGATGATCATGTTTTTGCAGTCGAAGTGTTTTTGAAGTCTATTTTTCAATGAAGAGCTTGGTGTAAATCGGCGGTTCACAGAAAAGTTCAATCGTACTCATTGGCGATGCTTTTGCTTCAATTTTATTCAATTAGAAATGTTTCTATTTTATATTGTTATCGATGAACAACATGTAACAGAAAACATTTAAAATGGACTGTTGGATGTTTAGTTTCTTCCAAATAGTTTGATAAAGTAAAAGCTTATACTGCATTAAATTTCTTATAGTATATGGAAAGTGGATATGCAATATACGAGTATGTAGGCATATGCTAAAAAAGTGCCCCGATTATCTTTGAAAAGGTTAAAATGCTACTTACTGATTTAAAAAGAAATTGTATTAAATATCGTAATTAGTAATATTAGTTGAATTCTATCATTTTAGCTTTTAAATTCAATTTTTTTCTAATTTATGTTGCAATTAAGCTTTAAACATTAAATTTTGGGGTGGTATGCTGAAAAGTGCTCCGGATTATCTTCGAAAAAGTTAATATGGTAATGTTTTAACACCTCAAAGTGCAATGACAGAAAATACCCATCTTTTACAAAACTCTCTTCCCAAATGCAACTCTAATTACAGTTTATCAATCATAATAATGATTGATTTTACCACCTTTATCGGCGTCGTATTTATTTTGTGACATTAAAGATGAATATAAACATTTCGAGATGAAATTATTAGTTTGCGAGATTGCTCAAAAATGAATATATATGATCGCTTTTATTGCAACGATGCAACGCATCCAAACCAACTCGAATCATATAGATCAAAAACCTTTCAGAAATATTCCATATAGTTCCTTCATAAATAGTGAGATAAAAGATTCTCACATTGCATCAAAAGTAACAAAATAGAACAGAATGTAAATACCATTTAAATTGTTGGAATAAGCAAGTCCTTTTCAAGGGTTTTTTAACTGAGATTTGGTAGAAACGTGTATATGAAAGTCTTTTGTTTATTATTTTAATAAAATAAAATTTTATTTTGTAAATTTCATTGCACCATGGAAAACACGTTTGTATTTTTTTTTGCCGAAAATACAAAGAAAACACATCAGGAGATTGCATAAATTATGATAGTTAAGGTTGAGGGCTGAAATCGAAATTTGCAATAAAGTAACATGGATAATAAAATCTATTTTTCTTTAAACTAAACAAGTATTTTCGTGTATATGAACGAGATGTTTGAAGTTTTTAAACCATTTTATCATTTCTCTAAACGGAAATTCGTATGCATAACATACTCAAGGAAATTAAGCTTAGAAGTAACGACTTGGTAATAATTAGGGATGTGAAGAGATTTTGAGTAACTTTGTCAGACGGGCTTGCATTCTAAACATTCAGAAGGGGATGCACGCCTCTTTCTTGACTAGATATTAATCTGAACATAAGACGGGGTGTGAAATGGCATGTGATACATTTCCTCTCATCATCGTTATAATATCTATGCTAATATAACTTGGTACGCGCGCAGAACGCAACTTCTTAACTAGATCAACATCTTATCTAGATCAACTAATGCACAATCTAAATAGATTGCTAAGAGTAAAGCAGAATAGATGTTGTCTACGGGATTCATATCTAAAAGCCAGTCTGAGATCATACTGACCTTTCGTGCGTCTCCCTACCTTAAATATTTTAATTATTCCTCTGAGTATTTATTGGCTTCAAAAGTAATTATTAAGAGTTGTAACTTGTATAAAATTTAAAGAAAATATATAGCAAAAGAGAAAAAAACTCACGATACTAAAACTGTATCTTTCCTACAAACTTTGATATTGGAATTCAGTCTTACAGTAAACAAAATGAGAAGTGGATAAATTAAGCGGCTATGAAATTAACCCTAAAGTCGTATGTTCCAAATAGAATCGGCATCAAACCGTCAACACAGCTAAAAATATTTTTGTATCATTTGACATTATTCCTGTTAAAATTATATATGTCTTTTCACATTTGGAGAATTTTTAATAGTTGCAATTGCTTTTTATATTTTATTAATTTACGAGGTAGCTTATAAGATATTTTATATTAAATTCTCTAGAAAATCAATTTAATTTTTCAGATCATTTGTTTTCCCTTTTAGGAAATACGTATTGAATCCATAGTTGAACTCCAATGTAATCTGCAATTTATGATAGCAGTGTACATTGCATATTTCTAGATTGTGTATTAAAAAGTTCAGAGATAAAATAATATAAAAAAAAGACATAGACAAATGTTCTAAAATTTTCATCTTTTAACCGAATTTTTCCTAAAATTATATATATTTTATTTGCTGAGGGAAGAAATAATATATATATGAAACTGTAGACGTGACATTTTTCCTGACACCAATACAAAAGTTATTGGTGAGTTCTGAAATTTTACAAGATGCCTACCAATGAAAATACTTAAACATTGTATTATTGTATTTTTATTCATAAATTACAATTCATTTTAATATTTATACTTCCATATTTATAAATGTTATTGTTCTACTTTATCTAACGCAAAAATACCGCAAATTTATGCACATTCTTTGATGTGCTTAGACCAACTTCCCAATATGATGTCTGCAGCGGAATATTTAAATTATTAATGCGGAGAAACTCGACACAAAAAAAATCAGAGATGCGGTTTATACGTCTCCGATCTGAGATTAGTTTCCATACAATCCTATCGCTCATCTTAACTAGATAAACTAATGCACAATCTAAATAGATTGCTTAGAGTAAAGCAGAATAGATGTTGTCTGCGGGATTCATATCTAAAAGCCAGTCTGAGATCATACTGACCTTTCGTGCGTCTCCCTACCTTAAATACTTTTCACTTAGTTAGATTGCTAAGAGCAAGGCAGGAATAGATACGGCATGCCAGATTTATATCCAGACATGAGGCTCCACAACTTCAACCGTGAATTTTAAAGAGATGGAAAACAGCAAGACAGTTGATCCTCTGGATTCCTCTATGCATTGCGACATATGTCATCGCTCATGAAACACATTTAAGAAACCGCAGCTATCACATTCTTTTATCATGTGCATAGAAGATGCAGAAAACTTTGAAAGATCTATGAATATGCTCTGGGAAAGATACCAGTGGAATATCCTTCTACACCCTCAAAATTAGTTATCCCTACCTGCCTATAAATACAATAACTTTGTGACATCCAATTCGTTAAATTTCTGGGTTAATAGCGTTGCGTTATTACAACCAATTTCAATGCACAAGGGCATATTATAAACATACTTGAACCCAATGTAAAATTAATTGGTCATTAAATATATTAAAAAATGGTTCAGAAATAGTTCAAAAGATATCTACATATTGTTCCGTCCATTCTGTAAAACTATATATTCGCAAATTTTTGAAACAAAAATGGAGAGAAGAACTTATGATGCGTGTCTCTAATAAGTGCTGGAGGAATATCTTGGAAAGGAAAATAACAGACAAACCACGGGAAAAAGAAGTGGCCGGCCAATTTTAGAGTCGAAATTGATCACGATTGCTTGGTAAGTCATCTTTATCGTGTTGGTATTTTTTCCAGCCCAAATTGCCCACTTTGTGGGTTAAATGAAGAAATAGACAGGATCCACATCGGAAGATGCCCGGCGCTACGTGGAGCTTCTGAATTGGAAGTTCTTAGTATTGGAACGCTGGGGGCCAAATGATAAGATATTGACTTTTCACGTTATATGAGTTCTATTCTGTCTGTATAATGTATGTCTTATTCTCCGCCATTGGAATATATATATATATATATATATATATATATATATTTATATATATATATATATATATATATATATATATATATATATTAATACGTTAATTTCATTTCATAAAGCCTTTTTATTAGAGAACAGAGAATATATTTGATTACATTTTGTTCTTGACTGGATGTATTATGATCAAAACACAATCATAAAAGTGAAGATCACCATCATGAGAATATTATTTGAAGCTCTCCAAAACGTACCCTTCAAACAGTCAGGTGGATAAGAGTCTCGAAATCTATAAAATTCCATGAAATTTGTACATAGAATAATATTTTTGTCAAATTATTAGACAAAAGCCGAACTGAGACAATTAGCTAATCAAAAATTTATAAGCTATACAAATAAAGCTATGGTTTGTTTAAAATTATTCTATTAATATAAATGTTATTCGATTGAATTCATTATATTACAAATAGAAATGCAAAACCACGAGAATTTTGAGAAGCAAGAATATACCAGGGAATTTTGGGGAATAAACCAGGTATTTTGGAAGCATTGGAAACTTTAGTGGGAATAAACTTGTTTGTGTGCTTCTTATATGCTCTGGCTAATCCGGCCAGTTCAAACGCAGTTCAAACTTTAATCGCCATTTAGACAAATTTACTAAATATTTGTATTAATTTAAAGGTAAAATCTATTGAAATAACATTTTAAAAAATTTGAATGTACAAAAATGTTATTGAAAATGGGCAAATTATATTAGTCACAAAATTATTAAATTTTTATAGGAACCAATATAGATTTCTTATTATCGTTCAATATTAAATGAATATGAATGAATAAATTACATTGGAATATATATTTCATTGCTTGGAGTGTTTTTACTTTTAATAGTTGACAAATGAAATAATTTTCGTAGAATTAATTAAGTTTTACTTATTGTAAAGACGCAGACGTGACCTCGTAAATTTAGAATGTAGAAGACACTCAAGCACCAGCACCACTTATACAAGGCCCGTAACACCGTCCGTGATAGAAAAAGCAGCAAATAACCACAAAGGTTCACTCTCCTGTCTGGAGAAGTAAGTCTCCAAGATGACCTGCCCGTAACACAGGGAAACCAAAACATTTAAAATCACTACCCTTACCTCTATGGAACTTCTTCTTCAACCACAAATATTAAATAAAACGAAATCAAATCACAAAATAAACAAACAGAATTTTTCAGTTAAAATAATATCATTTATTAAAGTTATATAAGGAGTATCAAAAACATAAACTGAATCTTTCAGCACACCAGTGGACTCAGGCGCAAAGATCTCGTTAAACCAATGCCACAAGCTTCAAACAATGATACAATATTAAATCAGTGGCAAACAAAATAATTAATTATTTCATACAGACGTTTGGTATCTTCAGTACACAGGGGTGAGCATTTGAAGAGCATTGAAAATAGGATTTACGGATTTCAAATATAAATTAATAGATTAGGATTAAATATTATTTTTAAGAGGATATAAGAACAGGCTTATTTCGTGGAACCAACAAGGGCTGCCAGTCATTCTCGGCTCGTAGTTCTTTTAGGAGTCAACTTCAGGTGAAACAAAAATAGCCTGAGACGCCAGGGTTGCTTTCGAAAACAGAAATCAAAGACTGACCTTGAGCCACGAAGAAATAAGGACATCAGCGGAGAATCCTAGAGACAAAATCGTCGCTCCATATAAAATAGATCCGGGGCACTAGAGGGGTCTACAGGAGACTCTTGACCCGGACAGGCTCGGCTCTTTTTGTCACGGAATCGGACGGAATCGGATCCTGCATGGGCCTCGGGCCATCCAACAGGAGTGGCCATTCAGGTGCTCGATCCGGTCTGCCTCGGATCATCCAGGTAGCAACACTTCCCAATCGACGTAAAACATCCATCCGCGAACCCCGAAGAACCGGCTGATTAAGGCAAGGTCCCGGGATCCGAGATGGACGAAGAAATTGACCGTAGCAAGGACCCGGACAACAGCGCGATGTTCGCCTGCTAGAAAAGGAAGTGGGCGCAGAAAAATGGTTCGGCCAGCTTTTATGCGCGAGCCAAATCTTCCGCCAAAATCAATCCCCACGCATCAACACCATATGCCTCTCAGTCCAGACACAAACAAAGGAATTTCCCACCGAGACTCGCAAGCTGTTCCGATGAAAACAACCTCTACACATTCTTCACAGCAGAAACGTATATCCGGTATGAAGTGAAATTTCGGTTTCCTGTTACATGAGTCAAAACGGTGATCTCGAATTTAACGGGACAAATAACTCTCCGAATGTTCGCTCTTTTGAAATAATACTCTAAAACGGATTCAGATTGCGGTTTAAGAAGTATAAATGTTCTAAAATATCAATTACATAAAATGACAAGAAGGGGGTGGTAAAAGCAGAATTAAAATAGTTAAAAAGCTGTATATAAAATTAGATGATCAGAAATACATTATATGAATTTGTACATTTTACACAAAATAATACGAGTTCGAATCTTGACATTACACTTATATATAATATGAAAGTATCATACTTCAAAACATTTTTCGTGAATCTAAAAAATCTCTCACAATTTTCCATGCTTCAGCTAGCTCTTTGCAATTCCGAGTGTAAAAAATAAATTTTTTTTTTGTCATACACGTTTCTTTAAACAATATTGTAATGAGAATCATTATTCATATTTTATTATTTTAGAATTTTAATGAATTTTTTTCTAATTTCTATTGCAAATAAGCATTAAACATTAAATATTAAAAATATCGTAATCATTTCCTATATTAAATTTCATCCTTTTATTGGTGCCATAAGCATTTTCTATTTTCTGTTTGTAATTTCGAGAATATAAGTGCATTTCCTAAAGCGTTGGTAATGATTTTAAATTGTGTAGCTATATAAAATTTATAACAGCAGAACCCGCCAAGGGGGGGGGGCTAAAGCAGAACTAACAGCAGAACCCGCCAAGGGGGGGACTAAAGCAGAACTAACAGCAGAACCCGCTAAGGGGGGTGGTTCTTAGACTAAAACATAATTTGTTTTCCTTCATAGAGATGCCCAAAAAAGAATCAGAGCATGTTATAAATGTATTTGCCTATATCGCACGTGTCAGCTATTCAATGCTGAAGAGTATTAAAATAGGGCGATAACAATCCATGAATATTGACATAAGCAAATGGAACGCAATCTTTTACAAAATACGATCTTTCAAATCAAGATATGCGCTTGTATTTGCTTAAAGCTGTGGTTGATCTGTCTTTTTATCCTGAAGAAGGAACTTTTTTTGTCTCCGAAACCGATTAATACTACTATTAAATTCTTGTATATTACATTTTAAAAGAAGTTTTAAAACTCACAGTCATTTGCAGAACTGCAAATGACTTCAAGGTAAATTCTAAAGGACTCGAGCACTCACGGCAACTACCAAAGTTGAATGAATCCAACATTTATTGGCTTACGGGTCCTGCATATCCCAATGGTTATGTTGAGAGGATTGCATGTAGGTGATCCGAGAAAACAAATGATTCACTCTTCGGACTCTATATGGGCGAATGTTTTAATATCATTTGCTTGGCCATTAGAAAAAAGTAACTTTTATTCGTTTTCGCGTCCGCGGTTTGCTTTTTTACTTCCTGGTGTAAACTTGAATTAATTTTTAGACAAAAGGGGTAATTCACTCAATACTGTAGACAGTTCAGTAGTCCAGAATAGAAAGATCAGTGGTCTTCAAGCTTTTCGAAATACAGGCCATATTTGAGTCAGTTAAGAGTCTCGCGGGCTACATATGTTAAATTCGTATTTTCTTAAACAAAAAACAAAAAAATACTACTGCGTATCCGGCGGAAAGGAAAAAACGTCTTCCAGAGTATTCTTGAAGCAGGTGCATGTTGATTTTTACATATACGTGTTCAATTACGCTGTTTGGCGTATTAAGCCCGAGTATTATTTTTCCCGCTTGTTTCATCTGGCTGCGTCCTTCATTCGGAGCAGCATTCTTGAGAACCAAATTTCTTAGCAATAGCTACAGATTAGACGAAAATATTTCTTATTTACAATATTGCATTAAAATATTACTGGTAAATGTTTACGGTCTGCATAATTAGTAATATTTTATTTTATAATTACAACTATTCCTGTTCTGTGGCGGCTGTAGTATATTGTTGGGTATTTAGGGCGTAACGAATAAATGTCCAATTGCCAGCCTTAAACAAAATTGACTCATTATCCTTCGGGCCAAAAAATAAAATGAAATTAAAATTTAAATTTGACATGGAAACATATTTTCCATTACGAAATGCACACCGAAAAGTTATTTCAACTTTTTAAATTATTCCTGGTGACTCCTTTACTTTCTTAAATAGGGATTCCAAATGAATTAATTTGATTAAAATTTTACACTGACTCCCCTTCATATTTATTGAAATAAAAACTATTTCTTTACTTCAAGACAACTCCGAATGAAGAAATGGGCTTGACCAAAAAATATTAATTCATTTAGGCCCGGCATATGAGAATAAAATCTTATCAATAATTTCTGAATAATACAGTTTCTTTTTCAGAAATAATCATAATTATCAGGATTTTTAATTTGTTTTTTTTTTCTAATAGGATTGCATGGACACTAAAATATTCGAAACTCATTTAGATTTCTACATGCTTTTCAGTTCAGACAAATGTCTGACAAATTCAGAAGTGACAATTTGAATTAATAAAAGTTACTGCAAGGGATATTTTTCTTTGGAAGAGGAATTTTGTTGAAACAAGGAATTTTTGTATCGGTAAAAAATTCATTTTTCAGTAATGAATATTACCAGCCCAATAGCTCATAGGGATACAATATAGAAAATTTATAAAAGCTAAATAATAATGAGAAAATGCCAAACCAGTTAAACATATATATCTTAATCATATCATTTTTTCCAATGAGTGGATGCATTGTTGAAACAATATAATGTAACTTAGTTTTTATTAGGAACTAGTAGTATACCCGTGTTTCGTACAGCATATAGTATGACATAAAATTTACAATTATGTATAAATACCTATAATATACTTAATGACATTGCTATTCAAAACATTCACATAAAATATTTAAATTAATTCTCCTAAAAATCAGTATATAAGGATCTATGTTCTAGCAATACAAAATTATTTTCACAGGCAGATCTGTAAAATAAAACATCCTGGTCCAAATTTAGAAAAGTATTAAATTCGATCAATATATGACAAAATGAACGAGCTATGAAATTGAATTAACATATGCCAAAATGAAAGAGTTAAAATGGTATTAAAAGATATAACCATACTATGTTTTTTCTGTTTCAACAATTATTTTTAGCGAAGTTTTAACTGTATCGTCATTTGCAGTTCTTACAGGATCTTAAGGGATTCGAGTACTCGTGGGAACTTCAAACCGGTGATCTCGAATTTAACGGAACAAATAACTCTCCGAATGTTCGCTCTTTTGAAATAATACTCTAAAAAGGATTCAGATTGCGGTTTAAGAAGTATAAATGTTCTAAAATATCAATTACATAAAATGACAAGAAGGGGGGGGGGGTAAAAGCGGAATTAAAATAGTTAAAAAGCTGTATATAAAATTAGATGATCAGAAATACATTATATGAATTTATACATTTTACACAAAATAATACGAGTTCAAATCTTGACATTACACTTATATATAATAAGAAAGTAACATAATTTAAACATTTTTCGTGAATCTAAGAAATCTCTCACACTTTTCCATGCTTCAGCTAGCTCTTTGCAATTTCGAATGTAAAAAATAAATATTTTTTTTGGTCATACACGTTTCTTTAAACAATATTTTAATGAGTATCATTATTTATATTCTATTATTTTAGAATTTTAATGCCTTTTTTTCTAATTTTTATTGCAAATAAGCATGAAACATTAAATATTGAAAATATGGTTATCGTTTCCAATATTACATTTCATCTTTTTATTGGTGCCATAAGCATTTCCTATTTCCTGTTTGGAATTTCGAGAATATAAGTGCATTTCCTAAAGCGTTGGTAATGATTTTAAATTTTGAAGCTGTATAAAATTTATAACAGCAGAACTCGCCAACGGGGGGACTAAAGCAGAACCAACAGAAGAACCCGCCAGGGGGGGGGGGGGGTAGACTAAAACATAATTTGTTTTCCTTCATAGAGATGCCCAAAAAAGAATCAGAGCATGTTATAATTGTATTTGCCTATATCGCACGTGTCAGCTATTCAATGCTGAAGAGTATTAAAAAGGGCGATAACGATCCATGAATATTGACATAAGCAAATGGACCGCAGTATTTTACAAAATACGATATTTCAAATCAAGATATGCGCTTTGATTTGTTTAAAGCTATGGTTGCTCTGTCTTTTTATCCCGAAGAAGGCGCTTCTTTTGTCTCCGAAACCGATTAATACTACTATTAAATTCTTGTATATTATATTTTAAAAGAAGTTTTAACCTCACAGTCATTTGCAGAACTGCAAATAACTGTAACGTAAATTCTAAAGGACTCGAGCACTCACGGCAACTACCAAAGTTGAATGAATCCAGCATTTATTGGCTTACGGGTGTTGCATATCCCAATAGTTATGTTCAGAGGATTGCATGTAGGTGATCCGAGTTTGATATTTAACGCCGCCTAATTAGAGTGGTAAGAACAGATGAAGGATGTACGAATCACTTGGATACCACCTCTAATGTATTCTGTCTAAATTGTGTGTCTATGAGGAAGCAATGTTCAGCGTCCGCTGTGATGCACCAAGAAAACAAATGAATTCACTCTTCGGACTCTATATAGGCGAATGTTTTAATATCATTTGCCTGGTCATTAGGAAAAAATAACTTTTATTCGTTTTCGCGTCCGCGTTTTGCTTTTTTTCTTCCTGGTGTAAACTTGAATTAATTTTTAGACAAAAGGGAGTAATTCACTCAATACTCTAGACAGTTCAGTAGTCTAGAATAGAAAGATCAGTGGTCTTTAATTTTTTCGAAGCACGGGCCATATTTGAGTCAGTTAGAGTCTCGCGGGGTACATATGTAAAATTCGTATTTTCTTAAACAAACAAACAAAAAAATACTACTGCGTATCCGGCGGAAAGGAAATATACGTCTTCCAGCGTATTCTTGAAGCAGGTGCATGTTGATTCTTACATATACGTGTTCAATTACGCTCTTTGGTGTATTAAGCCCGGGTATTTGTTTTTCCGCTTGTTTCATCTGGCTGCGTCCTTCATTCGGAGCAGCGTTCTTGAGAAACAAATTTCTCAAAGACTGCTATAAATTAAACGAAAACATTTCTTATTAAAAATATTGTATTAAAATATTATTGGTAAATATTTACGGTCTGCATAATTAATAATATTTTATTTTATATTTACAACTATTCCTGTGTTCTGTAGCGGCTGTAGTATATTATTGGTAAATATTTACGGTCTGCATAATTAATAATATTTTATTCTATATTTATAACTATTCCTGTGTTCTGTGGCGGCTGTAGTATATTGGTGGGTATTTAGGGGGCAGCAAATAACTACTGTCCAAATGACAGCCGTTAAACAAAATTGAGTCATTGCCCTTCGATCCAAAAAATAAAATGAGATGAAAATTTAGATTTGACATGGAAACATATTTCCCATTACGAAATGCACACCGAAAAGTAATTTCAACTTTTGAAATTATCCCTGCTGACACCTTTATTTTCCAAATAGGGATTCCAAATGAATTAATTTGATTAAAATTTTACACTGACTCCCCTTTCATATTTATTGAAAATAAAAACTATTTCTATACTTCAAGACAACTCGGCTTGACAACTGAAGACAACTCGTCTCAACTGAAGAAATGGGCTTGACCAAAAAATATTAATTCATTTAGGCCCGGCATATGAGAACAAAATCTTATCAATAATTTCTGAATAATACAGTTTCTTTTTTCAGAAATAATCATAATTATCAGGATTTTTAATTTGTTTTTTTTTTCTAATAGGATTGCCTGGACACTAAAATATTCGAAACTCATTTAGATTTCTACATGCTTTTCAGTTCAGACGAATGTTTGACAAATTCAGAAGTGACGATTTGAATTAATAAAATTTATTGCAGGGGATATTTTTCTTTGGAAGAGAAACTTTGTTGAAACAGGGAATTTTTGTATTGGTAAAAAATTCATTTTTCAGTAATGAATATTACCAGCCCAATAGTTCATAGGGGTGCAATATAGGAAATGTTAAAAAAGCTGAACAATAATGAGAAAGTGCCAAACCAGTTAAACATATATTTCTTAATCATATCAGTGGAAAAAGTGGATGCATTGATGAAACAATATAATGTAACTTGGTTTTTATTAGCAACTAGTAGTATACCCGTTTTTCGTACAGCATATAGTATGACATAAAATTTACAATTATGTATAAATACCTATAATATACTTAATGACATTGCTATTCAAAACATTCACTTAAAATATTTAAATTAATTCTCCTAAAAAGCAGTATATAAGGATCTATGTTCTAGCAATACAAAATTATTTTCACAGGCAGATCTGTAGAATAAGACATCCTGCTCCAAATTTACAAAAATATGAAATTCGATCAATATATGCCAAAATGAACGAGCTATGAAATTGAATCAACATATGCGAAAATGAAAGAGTTAAAATGGTATTAAAATATATAACCATACTATGTTTTTCCTGTTTCAACAATTATTTTTAACGAAGTTTTAACTTTACCGTCATTTGCAGTTCTTACAGGATCTTAAAGGTTTCGAGCACTCATTGGAACTTCCAAAGTTGAATGATATCCAACTTTTATTGGCTTACGGGTCCTGAATAGCCTATTGGTTATAGTGAGAGGATTGCATATGGGATATTCGAGTTTGATCCTTACCGCCGCCTAACTATTCCCGCAGAGTATGGGCTGGAAATATCTGTAGGACAGAAAGTTCTCCCAAGAGGGCAGGACAGGGGAAGGATGTGCGAAGCATGTGGTTGCCACCTCCAATGAGTTCTGTCTAAATTGGGTCGTTATGAGGAAGAAATGTTCTGCACCCGTTGTGGTTTACGTAGAAAACGTAATATGACCGGAAAATGATTCACGCTTCGGACGCTATATACGCGAATATTTTAATATCAAGTGCTTGGCCATTAGGAAAAATATCCTATTGGTTTGCTCGGATGAGTTTTGCTATTTTCATTCCTGGTGTAAACTTGAATTAATATTCAGACAACACGGAGTAATCACTCTATACTGTATAGAGCTCAGTAGTCTAGAATAGTTTACATCAGTGGTATTCGACCTTTTTTGATCTGGTGGCCATTTTTGTGTCAGAGGTTCTCGGACTACATATGCTTATGCTGCATACAGCTTATTTTTTAAACAGGTGCATGTTGTAATCTTTCTTATTTGTGTTGTTTAGGGGTATTAGCTATTAAGTCCGAATACGTATTTCTGGCTTGTTTCAATTGACTGCGTCCTTTATTCGGAGCAGAGTTTGTGAGAGAAAACAACTGCATTTCAATAACGAGTACATTTAAACCGACGAAAATATTTTTATTTATAATATATTATTAAAATTTTAACGCTATCTGTTTGCGATCTGCATAAATGATAATATTTTAATGTATATGTATATTCCGTGTTCTGTAGGGGATAAAATACTCTAGGGCAACAAAATACTCTAGGGCTTAAAAAATAACTAACTGTTCAAATGGCAGCCGTTTAACGAAATTACCTCATGATCCCTCAAGCAATAATGTTTGGATATGTAGATGCTTGGATATGTGGCATGATCCCTCAAGCAATAATGCTTGGAGAGCAATAATGCTTGGAGAGCAATAATGCTTGGATATGTAGCTTTCTAAAAAATATATAGATAGCAGGACGGGTTCATATTTTGCTGTTTCTGACTACTTTCAGCCCGAGACTGAGCCCGAATCGGATCCGGTTTCAACGGTACTAAGTGCAATTCGGGCTCAGGTTCCAAACTATTAGAAAATGTTGATAAAACTTTGAAATCAAAGATAATCACATTTTATTTTATCACTAAAAATTTACTGCTAACAGGTGTGTGAAATCTTATTTGAATGGTAAATGGATTCTACCGTTTTATGCAGTGAAGTGTTGTATAATAAAATGTGACATTGTTTTTTATTATTGACCTCCCTACCTCATCCGTTAAATCTATCAGACTGGACGTTGGGAATTAATGGAATCAACTGCAATCGGTTGGCGACTCTAGGAGGTAAACAATTAATGTATAAAGAACTAAAAATACCGCCGCTGTGTCTCGGATGTTGCCCACTGCTAATATCGGACAAAATGAGTTTATCTGGGGAGAATTAGGACTATGTTAGTGAGAGCTCTCTGTATATACTGTATCCCTACTTGGGTACTACTATTGCTTTGTTTAAATAACTTTCACTTTGTTTATACTCAGGTTATAAACTGCCTCTAGGATACTCTAAGGCTGCTAGACTGTTTGATGAATGTGTGTGGCCGTCTAGCAAGAATGTAATAGACCTATTTATAAATCTCTTTGATTGTAAAACACAGCAAAACTAGGAATGAAATATTTCAGAAAATGATTTTTATCGAAATATAGACTAACTGCTTACAATAGACTACTTATAAAATATAGAGTTTAGAGAAGAAAATACCAATATTAATTTTGCTGCTACAAACTATAAACAACCTTATTGATACTATTTTAAGATCATTGCATGATTTTCATGTAATAATTTTTCTATTTTCAATTTATCTTGTTCCAAAATTCCAGCGCTCAAAGTAATTGTTTATGCATTATTTGTGCTTGATTGAACCAAATCGCCCAATTTTCTAAATGGACATTTTTGAAAATGAATGAAAATTAAGTGGGACGGTTAAAAACAAATTTCATTTTCAAGCGGATTCGGGCTCTACGTTACGTTGAGCAGTTCGTGTTCGGGTGGGCTCGGGTGAGCTCGGCCGAGCTCGGGCTCTCTAAATTGAACCCGAACTCATCTCTACTGTCTAGTACGTTGATTCAGCCTGTGCACGGTTGTCTGCGATCTTATAAGGCAGACAGACCTGGCCTGTTTAACATAAATGTATCATACTAAACCGATCTTTTATATATAATGTTATATATAATAAGTTTATTTATCTACATTTGAGCTATAAATATATTCTGAGTTGGAAAAATATATAATTTGATTCTATACTATGATGTTTTCTTATTGCACAACTTTTTGTCCGATGTCAAAACTTGCTAAAATATTATTTTAATTTTAAAATTTTTAATACAGATATTATTTAATTATGTGCATATTTGTAAACAGAAAAAAAACATATTTTGGGGGAAAAAATTATGATGCTTAAAGATTAAGTATGCTTGAAAATATGGAAATGAGTACAGAATTTACAGTCTCGTGGGAAAAATAAAAAATGATTCAAATACGACATCTTAGAAAAATGTATTTGTCTTCTCACTAAACAATAATTGGACATTTTGAACGGATTTCTAATATTTTGCAAAGATTTAATAAAAGTCTTTAATAAACGAATATGCTACTAACTGATAAAAGCTTTGCTAGAAACACGCTCAAGAATCCTTTGGGATTTGCTGAGGCAATACATTTCTAATATTTAATAAGATATTTTTAAGTCCATGTCAAACTTTCAAAAATCAATCAAAAAGAACAGTATTTAGAACAGTTATGATTTTTGTGTTTCTGAAATATTTCCAGAATATATAGAAGCAAATAGTTGAAATAAAGGAAATTAAAAATTTATTTTCTGAATCGCTAATTTCAATAGCCGAAACTTTTTTACCAGAGAGAAGTATTAAATATTTGATATTCTTTCTCAGCTTATTTTTGTAGTTCGAAAATGTCTTTTATCAGACATGAGTTTGCACAGCTCAATGTAAAAATGTAGTCTGTCAAATATTTCGTTATATTCTTCAGTTTATTTAAAGTTTCTTTTTCAGTTTATTAGCTAAAACTTAAACCTCATATAGTTAAAACTCTTTAAAATAGTATTAACTATATGAGGTATATGTTAAATTTTTTTGGTTTAAAGTACTTATAATGCATTCCTTTATCAGATAATAGTAAAATATTTATTTTTTTACGCTTTATTTCAATTTAGATTTAATAAAACATGAGAAGCACATAGCTTTCCTTACAGACTCAAATTAATGTTTTCTTCCTTTCATTTATAATTAATTCATTAAATTTAATTTAATTTTACAAAATAATTATTAAAAATTACACTGAATTAACAATTTTACTTCAGTTTTTGTTCTTATTTGGCGATTGAGCTTGTTTTCAAATTCGACGTTGCGAAAAATACAAAGAAACTGAAATATGTCAAGAACGGTTAGACCTAAAGAAATGGGGTTTATCTAATCCGTCTCGTCGTCAAAAATTACATATAAAACAACCATTTATTTTATATACTTCACCATATGTAGTCTGGGCGCGGTAGCCCATTGGTTAGCGCGCTGGAGTTGCACTCGGTAGGCCCGGGTTCGATTCCAGCCACTGCCAAAACTGCCGCCGTGTTCATGCGGAGTACGATCACGTTAAACATGTGGGTCCGAAAGTCCTTCCGAGAGGTTGGTGGTAGGGGAAGGAGGGTACGGTCCCTGTGGATGCCTCCCCCACTGGGTTGCGGTCCAAATTGGACGGCACTTCCCGGCCGTCCAAACAGTTACCTTACACCTTTCTGGTAGGTCGGACGGTCTGGGTCTCAACAACAACCATATGTAGTCTATTATTTTAGATTTTGACGATTTTTGCGGGCCATTTCGCAAGAAAATGCAGTTTTTATTTTTTTTTTTCAAATTGTACCAAAATCGAATCAGCATTAAGATGAATCGAATCAGCATCAGCTGAAACATGCATATCCGTCGAAAACTCGTGTTCCGATTTTCGACAGGATTCCACTACTTTCACTATACATTATATAATGTAAGGAAATTATTGTAAGGAAAGTGAAAAGTACAATATTTGATAAAGCAACATAAGTTATATTTATTTCAAGAGAGTTTTTATTACTTTCCCTACAATACATGATGATGTACAAGGAAAGTATTGGCATCGTGTCGAAAATCGGAAACTCCAATTTTCGATGAATCTACTCATTTCGAGCTCTCTGGAACTCAAAATAACGATTTCTAACCTGACTTCCGTGTGTGTGTGTATCTGTGTGTCTGCCTATCTGTGTAATGTATGTATTCACTCTAGCTGAAAAACTAATTAACGAAAATTCACAAAATTTGATTAATCGGTCGCTTGTGGGTTACCCTGGTGCTAATTAAATTTTGATATGCCTTGGAGAAAAAGAACCTGCCTGTTTTTGCGAAATGGCCCTTAGGAGAATATGTATCCAGTCTAGTTGAAAATCTAATTAAACAAATCAAACAAATAATTGCACAAAATTTGGTGGATAAGTCCCTTGTGGGATACTTTGGTGCTGATTAGATTTTGGCAGAATTTGGAAAGAAAAAACATGCCATTTTTTAAAAAATAGCCCGCAAAAATTGCCAAAATTAAAAATAAAAGATAAACGTATACCCAAATGTATTAATTAAATGCTTGTTTTATACGTATATTTGAACAAGAGACTCTCCTCCTCCATCGTAAACCTCACCTTTGGAGAGGTTCTCCTGTACTAATGAAGTATTTGTGTTTCCGATTTACTAAAGTAAGTTTGAGATGCTATGTCAATCAATGATTCAAAGATACAGATTTCAAATTTCATAGAAATTTCATATTAAAATACTTCATGAAATACTTTCTTAGATTAAATAACGAAAAGAAATATTACATTACAAGTAAATGACATGTCTCATTATAAGTATTCTCCTATCTTAATAATATATTTTTTAATTTTCTTTTATACTTTTTCTATTAAAAGAAAAGTGTCGGTAAAGGAAACAAGTTTTTAATTAATTTTAAAAGGTAAAATAGCTTCACCTTTAACATTTATTAAAAATCCCTCACAAACGAAGCAATGCCGAACAAAAGTTTTTCCAATTTCTGCTTTAATTAGAGACCTCCCCTATTTTTTTATTGCCTCCTTATGAAATTCTTCTTTCTTTCAAAGAAGATATCCAAGAAAGTATAAAGTAATGAATATCAAAATTTAGCACTACTGCAAAATATTTTCTTCCCTTTTTTATGTATTTGTCTATCTACAATGCACATTTATTCGAAATGATTATGCACATTCATTCGAAATGATTATGCACATTTATACGAAATGATTATGCACATTTAATCGAAATGATCGCGAACATTTATTTGAAATGTCATGTGCATTTATTCGAAATGATTATGCACATTTATTGGAAATGATTATACACATTTAATCGTAAAAATTATGCTCATTTATTCGAAATTATTATGCACATTTATTCGAAATGAACTGTAATGAGGCAAATATTATATATGGAATTTTAAAGAAATTACATTTTCAGGATTATAGATTACGATTAAACTATATTCATCGTGAAGTCTGTATGCGTGAAAATGTGTGAAATATATAAACTTACTCGTGCTACAACTTTTCATCAGATTTTCATAATATTTCGCAATTATTTAGTGGCTTGAATGTTTAGCTTATTATGATTAGATTTTTATGCCAATCGGAACAACATAAAAAGGATTATATTTTTAAAATATTCTTTAAGAAAATTGGGAACAAAATAAAAGACATGCCAAATTGTAAGAATACGAAGTTATTTTGATGCAATGAATGAATTTATTGTATGCATAGAATGAATAGAATAAAAACGCCAGTTTGGTGATGCTAAAATAACTTATTCTGAAGATATTGCATATTTTAAAAATTTTGGTGAATTATTTCGGTGATCGGCAAAATTTGGAAAATGAGCCAAACGATGCAATAATATTGACAATTCGACAAGTATATACTTTCTAATTGCATTTTATTCCATGGGAATATAGTACGTTTCTAGGAAAATGAACCGAAAACATTATATATTGATTACTTTATTCAATGCAGCAGGTTGACATATAAAATTGGCTTCACATTCCAATATGTTAGTTTTACTTCGATTAGTCATGTTAGTCTCATTTAAATATTAATAATATTTCCTAAGCACTTTGATGTCCCACTGGAACTGCGTGTGAAGAGCGAGTGTTCGAAATATAAAGTGAGAAGTGAGAATCCGATATTATTCAAACGAATATCTAAAGGAATCATGACTTTGCTTTCTTCGATGTTAGTCCACCACTTCTACCCTCGATAAGCTTAGTTTTCTTTATACCTGTCCCCTTAGTTATACAGGAAAGGAAAATCAATTTTAATATATATGTAAGGTCCTTCAGAGAAAAAAATATGATTTCGAATACTTTTACTAACTTCAAATACCGGACAACTTTGGCGTAATTCGATATCCTTCGACAAATAGTCTGGGAATGTTGAAAACATCTCAAATATCTGTCAGCTTGCGGCGATATTGCGGATGTTCACAGACGGGTCTCTGGGGGAGATATAGTCGACTTTATGCTGGATGGGCCTTGACCTTGTAGCCCTGGCGCACCTTCACTAAGAGGAACATGAATGCGATGAGTGGTGTAGTTGATGAATTTTCTAGGAAACCAAATGGGAATTCTTCACACTACGTAAAGACTCTTCCTTCTGGCGATTTAGTTTAAATTTTGCAATTCGTGTATCAAAGTCATTTGGACTCTTTGCCTGGCAGGTTTTCTTCGGACCCTACGAGGTGAATGGCTCCAATGACCGCGCTCTGTGGCTGAGGTTTTTTGGAAGATGATATTATTAGTTTATTATTATATTATTAGCCTGCCTAGTAGGATTTGTCTCTTACATCTGTTATTTCACAAATCAGGTGTACCAGCCCTAGAATCTTGCTTATTTGAGGAAAAAAGTCTCCCACCTTTCATAAGAATATAATCATGATGCGTGGGCGGCATTCCGGAAATCAAACGGTCATTATCCTTGCATTCGAGATGTGCAGGGCGTTTAAAAAAAGTAAACAAAGGAAGGATTTTGAAGTCAAACTTCTTTTGCAGTTGTAGTGTGAGTTTGCTCGGACGAAACGTAAAGTGAAACGCTTCCTTCACCAAGTAAGAAACCTAGAGTGGAGAAAGGAGAGAAATATTCTTACTCTCTCTCTCTACCTCGCTCACGTCGGCCATTGGGCGTTCGTAATGTAGGTTGAGCGCTTATGCAGTGTATTTATGAAAAGTTGTTTTATATGTATTGGCAAGCGTTCTTTAAAAATTGTGAAATTTTGCGAGTTTTAATATGGCAAAACAAAATTAGTACCAAACGTGTCCAATCCACAGGAATTGGGGTGCGACAGCCCAGTGGTTAGCGCGCGGGAATTGAACTCGGCGGTCCGGATTCGATTCTCGCCACCGCCAAAACTGCCGCCGTGTTCACGCGGAGTACGATCCCGTTAAACACGCTAACCAAAACTGACCCAAAATCGTCACTTTTAAATTTCTTTTAAATTTATATTTAGTGTTGCATTCGTCTTAAAACCGCTTTATTTTTACGTAATTTCTGTGCATCTATATTCTGCGGCAACGCAATTACAATATTTTTCAGTTTAAATCATCATCAAATTTTGATTATTTCTACAACGAAACCTAATTTTAGCGTATGCAGAATGTAAACGCAAGCTAATATGAGGGCGCGGTAGCCCATTGGTTAGCGCGCTGGAGTTGCACTCGGTAGGCCCGGGTTCGATTCCCGCCACTGCCAAAACGGCCGCCGTGTTCACGCGGAGTACGATCACGTTAAACATGTGAGTCTGTAAGTCCTTCCGAGAGGTTGGTGGTAGGGGAAGGAGGGTACTGTTCCTGTGGATGCCTCCCCCACTGGGTTCCGGTCTAAATTGGGTGGCACTTCCCGGCCGTCCAAACAGTTACCTTACACCTTTCTGCTGGGTCGGACGATCTAGGTCTCAGCAACAACAAACTAATATGAGTTGTATAAGAATTGCTGAAATTTTTTAACGCAAAATTATTTAACTCTGGTGTCTGATATATAGGCGATATGAATGAAATATTCACTGATGTTGCATGGCAAAGCCGACGATTTTATAGCATTGCTTTTTCTATGATGTTTTAAGCTTGGAGTTAGTTATAAGTACTTTTACCTCCATGGTTTTAAATTTTTAAGTGAAATAAATTATTGTAGTATTGTGATAATTTTAAAAATATCACTGCTGAATGAAAGAAATGGAATAAAAGTGTATGAATGAAATATTCCCTATTTTTATATAGACAGCCAGGCGATTTATATTTCAATGACGTCATTTGAATAATGTTCAATTTTTTTTCGATGAAGTTTTAAGTTTTCAAATATAATAAATTATTGTAGTAGTGTGATAATTTTAAAAATATCACCTCTGAATGCATCGCATTTTAGAAATGTTTAAATAAAATTGCATTCCAGTTGGAAAGTGTTTTATAATCAATGCTTTATGCATAAATAACCTTTCTTGTTTTTTATTACCCAGGCCATCCAGCTTACCTAAAGGTTGTTGAGCAGTTACGAAGCAATTTGCCTCTAAAAATATTAAGAACATATTATGGTTATATTTAACCACTATTTTAACCCTTAAATAAGGTATAGAAATGATACTTGTGATGTTGTCGGTCTGTCAGATGTATTCCTAATAAAATCTATGGAATAAATAGCATGCAGTTTGATTTTTAAAATCGGTTGCATTCGAAACTGGGAGATCGGCTGCTTTCGCCAGAGATCATAACTATCTTACAGTAGAGTTCGGCATTACTGAACATCGCCATAACTTTAGTTTTTTAGCGGAGTCACTTATGGTTGTTTAAATATAAACTGTGTAACGACGAAATGGTGACGTAATAGCTTAGCTGAAATATTTTCCTAAAAATGAATTTAAATAAGTAGTAGCTATTTACAACAGAAATTTATTTGTGGATGCCCCCTTTATTCTTAATGAAAATTTTAATCAATGATGAATGTGCAAATTTGATCGTATTTCTGCCAAATTATTGTCAGTTATTTCTCAATAAGGTGTGGGCAACAATTTTGTAATTTAAATTTCTTCGTTAGAGAGGCTATAGGAAAAGTTTACCAAAATATTTCACATCATTTAAATTACTATTTCATAAATTCCTAATTTATTTAAATCATTTTTACTTTCGTTATATACATAATGTGTAAGGAAAGTATTGTGACGGGGTCGAAAATTCGAATTCGAGTTTTCGACGGGAGAGTGTCATAAGGTAAAATTGTCCTTATTAAAATTACCACTATAGGACTTACCTATGATGCCGTCGCTCGGGGTGGAGCATGTAAGGTCCAGGTTCTCAAGCTGGAGAGACGAACACACAAAATATAAATAAATACACTTGACTTAATTGATCAATTTATTTTAATATTTTAAGTTATAGATATCCATTGTATCTTGAGTAATGATACTATTATTAAATCTATTATTATAAGACATATAACACTGACAATATTTCATTAATACATATTTACACACATAATAAAATTGACATATATTTTTAAAACAGTTTCTTTTAAACAATCGATACTCAAAATAGTTCTTTTAGTTCAATATCTAAGAACTCGTTAATATAATCTACTCTTACGAACTGATTGTTCATTATTTGAATAATCGATAAAAATTTGTGCCTTCCGTGCTAATTAGTGACAAATTGAAAGTTGATTTACCTCTACTCTTTTGTGTTAAGTACTTATTCGTGCAATCTCAATGATGTACGAAACTGTTGCACATCTCATAACTGCAACAAGCTTCCATTTCATCGCTCACATTCGATATACTTTTTTCACAGAACCAAGAAACATGATGTCAGCTCGTTCGAAAATTTGAAGTCGACTGAACTTTTTGGAATACGGCTTTGGGGCGCTTTTTTCTTTCCCCCATTGGTTCCTACCACATCTACCATTCGTTGTTGATGCAGAAGGGGATGACCACTGTTTATGTATGCATGCGTTGTCATTGGTTCCCTCTGCAGCATTTAGATAGTTCATTAACTTTCCTGGCATTTGTAATTGAAATTACAAAATGTCGTGCACGCCGTACGACAGAGAGCACGTTTCAAGCATCTCTGATCACGAATCAAACATTTTCGAAGTGATGTCTGTGTGTGTGTGTGAAAGTATGAGGACACGATAACTGACGAAGGAATGGACCAATTCGATCGATATTTGGTACAAAAATCACAATCCGCAAACACTGGAAGCCTATTGTTTTTATACGCAATCGAATGCACGACCCCCCCCCCTAAATTTTCGAGAGAAATTTTGAAAAAATCGTCAAAAAATCAATACCGCTAATAAAGTTACAAAAATAGGCATTTCTTATGTAATTTTTCATTAGAAAACGATTGACATAAACTTTAGAACGCTAACATGAACCGTTCTCGAGATATTGCACATTTTTCAAAAAAAAATTATCAAAAAGTCATATAAAATTAAAAAAAAATTTCCTATTGAGAAACATGTTCACTTTTCATATGTAATACCGTGCGATAAATTGGGTGACATCATTCTCGTGGAACTAGCTCTTTCCATTCAGGAAAAAATATACTTTGTGTAATACTTTTGTATTTGAACGTCAATAGTCATTTATCTGCTGTAAGAATAACTTATTTCTCTGGCCATAGCGCTTGGCGGGATTTTAGCGACTAACTTGGCGGAATGTCGCCAACTTGGCGACATTTTTAATTGCTGCCAAATTAACAAAAATCTCGCCAAATGGATAAAAATGACGCTAAATCAATGAAAATGACGACTAATTGAAGAAAATTCAATATTTTGGTAATAATATAAGTATCTACTATAAGAATACCATTTTTTTAACTGTAAAAGTTGTAAATTCATTGCATTATACAAGGAAAGTCATGTGTTGCCCACATCAGATTTTTAAAATTAGAACTGTGTATCTACAACTAACGGCTAAAACAAATTCCTGCTGTTCAAATTTTTGAGGCACAATGTATACTGGGTATGTTGAGGAAGATGCTTATGAACTGCGAGAAAAAGAGAGAGAGGGGTTTATTCCTGAGAAAAATCGAAATCTTGCTTAAAGTTTGCATCTACCACAACGGCTGCCTAGGCTACCTATCTCATTCATCGATGTATCAATTCATCAAAATGAAACTGTGTTCAGTAGTATATCAATAATTAACAAGTTAGGAACTAAATCCTTTCTGACATTCAATCATCAAAAAATCCCACAAACACGAACTCATTAAATGCTATTGGACGAGACGTTTTTATCTTTGAACATTCGGTATCCATTTCCCTCTAACTATTCTTTCACGAGAAAAAAGTCATTTAAGTCTGAGCAATGTGAAAAGGAGCATCATTATTATACCTATCATTATTATACCTATAAATACTTTAATAGTGGTGGTGATGTGTGTGGAAGATAAAGTTAAGCAAATCAATGTTACAATACTATATTAATTATTGATGCAAAAGCGAGCTCCGAGCGTAGCTTCCTTAACACCAGCAGAAATCTGATATACCCTACTTTGCATACCCTTGACATACCCTTGTTTTGGTTCGCATGAGACAGTCCAGTTCTTTTTTTTATACTTTTAGGATAATCATGAATAAGGTAATTTAAAGCATTCCAGATACATTTAATGAATTTTAATGAATAATTAACATTTGTTTTACAATCTTGTTTTTGCTTTAAAATATATTTTTCAGTACCTGTGAATGTGACATAAATAGAACATGCTCTGAGAAAGTCATATGCTTCACAAATTAGGCATTTAATTTCATTATTTACTCGACAAAAGAATATGCGCAAGTTAGTTTTAGGCTGAAATTGTACAGTAAATATCATCTACCAAATCCCCAATTCCCTATCTTTACTTATTGGAAAGTTAAAGTTAAAACAATTCTTCCGGAAACTGTTATCTGGCTGGCTATTACTTTGAGTAAAGCCTTTTTGAATTTAATGAACCTCTTTCGAATATATAAATATATTTAACAACAGAAGCCTGTGTCGTGACCTTTTTAATCAAATGGCGGTGAATGGAGTGCACAAGTGGTGCAGTGCAGTACAAATTAGATATTTAGTAAGCCTGGTAAAATAGTACTGACATTTATTGCTCGTAATTACCTGATGAAAACTACAAAATATTAAATGCAATTATAAATATGCTACAATATATCAGCTTTCTGCTTATTGCATGGGTAATTTTTGATGACAAAACAAAAGAAAACAACCTGAATCTTTTTGGTTGATTCAGTTTTGGGATATTTCAGAGTCTTGGAAATTTTGCTTTAATCTTGAAATTGCCAAATAAAAGATATTTCTGTTTTAAATTACAAATTTTACACAATTTTCTACAAACACATATCTATCTCATGTTCCATTTTTGTGCTCAAATTAATTCGTACAGGGTGTTACAAAAGGACAGATTAGGCTTAAAATTTTTGAACTGTTAGTGACTAGACATATACTTCCAATTATAGAATGGCTTTTATCGTATGTAGAATTGTAACACTTTAAAATTTCAGTGATGCATTAACATAAAGATGTAAACCAGAACTTTTCATATAGCTACTTTAGCGAAGAATGTTCGATTACTTTTGCATAAAATATGAAGCACATTCATAATAATTTGGATATTCGATTAAAATAAAATTGAGTTTTTTAAAAAGAAATTGTAGAACTCTAAGTGATAAACTCATAATGATATTCATGAGGTAAAACTTTTGAGAACGTATATCTGTTGAATATTGGTTTGCTGTAATAACAAGTGCACCAAGTACACTAGAGTTTCTTTTGTTAATGGTCCCTAAATTGTTTCTGAAATATTTTTTGGCAAAAAGTGAGGCTTTTTTGGTGTAAGTCTGGAAATTCATTTTATTTTCCTCCCTTTGATTTTATATCTGTAGATGCTAAACTAGCAAATTATTACATAAAAATTTATATTCATTACATCCATAACATACACGAAGTACTACACAAAATGCACAAAATCTTTGTGGATGGTTCTAAAATCCTTTCGAAACTTGTTTGATAAAGAGTGTGGCTTGTTTGTTGTGTAAGCCAGGCATTTTCTTTTATTCCCTTGTTTAGATTTTATAGGTGCACATACCAAGCTAGTTAATTATTACATAAAAGTTTAAACATAATGTTTTCAGTCTTTGGAAATCTTGCTTTAAAGAGGCCACAAAAATAGTAAATGCCGTATTTTTATGTAAGCATCTATCCATATTTTGAAAATACTTTTAACTAGCATTTTCGCGATTCAAAACTAAATAATGGTCAAGCACTAATGGTTAAAAGTTATTAGCCTAGCCAATTATTTTAAAATCCCTTGCATAAAGAAAATAAACCAAAATTAAAAATAAACTTGAGCTTATAGAGAAGATTTTTTGTTGTTCACATCAGAGTTTTAAATTCATTATTCATTCAACAGAAGACACACAACTTAATTCTAAGCCGTTTTATACAGCAAATTTTTTCTCCCATATCCATTATTCGCTGCTTTATCTATTTTAAAGGTTTCTTTAAAACAATTCTTCCGTAAACTGTAAGCTGACTGTTATTTCAAGTGGATCCCTTTTCAATATAATGAAACTCTTCTGTATATTTAATAGATTTGCGAAAAGGAATCTGTATCGTGATTCTTTGAAAACCAAACAGACGTGAATGTTGGGTAAGTTTTTGAACGCAATGGCGTCGTTTAATCAAACATTATTTGCTCTTTTGGTTTTAGATTCACTTCCGTCAGTTAAAAGAGAAACAAAGAAGCATATATAATCAAGTTCGGTTCATGAAAATAGAAACACTAGCTGTAAATGCTTAGAGCATCTGCATTCTAAGCATTTGGAAAAATATTAACGTTAGGCCTCTGAAAATAACAATTTACGTTGCTGTATGTTTTATATTTTTTCTACGACTGAGACAATTTTCTATCCTTCCTTCGAATCATTAAAGTATACCAGTTTCATTACTAAATATTTTTCTTTCAATAGCTTCATCAGCAACTTTATTGGTACTTCCTGCAAATCTACGTGCATTATGGCAAATATAACTAATTTCTAGTCTTAAAACCAACTCGAAATCAATTAGGAAAGCAAAAGTAAAAATCTGATGTGGGCAGCACATGACTTTCCTTATATAATGCAATTAATTTATTACTTTTGCAGTAAAAAAAATAGATTATTTTTATAGTAGATATCTATATTCTTTCCAAGATAATGAATTTTCATCAATCAGTAGTCATTTTCATTGGTTTAGCGTCATTTTTATCCATTTAGCGAGTTTTTCGTTAATTTCTCCACATTTAAAAAGTCGCCAAGTTGGCGACATTCCACCAAAATCGCCGCCAAAATCTCGCCAAGCGTTATCGACGGAGAAATGAGTTATTCTTACAGCAGCTAAATGACTATTGGCGTTCAAATACAAAAGTATTAGTCAAAATATCTTTTTTCATGAATGGATCGAGCTAGATCCACGAGAATGAGGTCACCCAATTTATCGCATGTTATTACATATGAAAAGTGAACATGTTTCTCAATAGACTTTTATTTTTATTTTATATGACTTTTTGATAATTTTTTTGAAAAATGTGCAATATCTCGAGAACTGTTCATGTCAGTTCTAAAATTTATATCAATCGTTTTCTAATGAAAAATTACATAAGAAATGTCTATTTGCGTAACTTTGGAGGTTTTGATTTTTTGACGATTTATTCAAAATTTCACTCGAAAATTTAGTAGGGGGTTCTGAACATTCGGTTGCGAATGAAAACAATAGGCTTTCAATGTTTACGGATTGTAATTTTTTACAAATTTCGTTCGAATCGGTCTATTCGTTCGTCAGTTATCGTCTCTACAGACTCACAGACACACACACATACTTTCACACACACACACACATACATTCACACACACACACACTTTCACACACACACACTCACACTTTCACACACACACATACTTTCACATACATACACACACAGACATCAACTCGAACTCGAATTTTCGACCGAGTCACAATACTTTCCTTATATATTATTGTATATAAGGAAGTGTAAAAATAGTTATTTTAAAATTTTTGTTTAACCTAGCATCATATTCGTAGTCTTGCTTTCTAGTCAGCGAAACTTGCGCTCCAACGCACAACGTCTGAACTAAAACTTAGCATTCATGAGCTAACACTTGAACGGCAGGTAGTCTAGCTGTATTAAAAATAGCAGATCTTGAATCGTGCTTAGCATATACGCATAGGAGCCATACTCTGTAGTCGTAAAAACATTGCGAAAACGCAATATTGCTGCCAGAGTTTAGCTATTGGACTAGGGAGTGCTGCAGTTCCACAGTGATCATAAATCCTCCACCGCTACTGCTATTCTTTATTATTTCTCAAAGAACCCTTGGAAATATCTCACGGAACCTTGGCTGAGAAACCCTGCATTAATCCATCAACTTTTATCATCGTAATAAATATTTTTGTCCTCCGCCAACAACTTTTCGAAACTGTGTGTCTGTTTTAGTAAATATGTTGAACCCTCTAAAATAGGATTTATGAACTTTTGAAGTCACGACTCTATGTGAGCGTCTGTATATCTGTGGTATGCATGTCTCCAATATAATTATAAGATTTTTCCAGCTATGAAGTTCTTGAAATTAGGTGGTTGATATACTTATGATTTGCTTTTGTGCTTATTGAATTTGGTACAAGTGGAAAATATAGAACCGGCGTTTTTTCTCCGAAACTGCAGCAAAATTTGATAAAATTTTTTATTAAAGGACAAATATACGTACTTATCCGTATGTTTTACACGAAATGTTTAGATAAAATGAAAATAAAAACTCCACTACTCAAGGGTAGTGCTTAACCAATTTTTTCATCTGCTTAGACCTTTTGACTTTTAACGTATTTGTGCTACCCGCTTTATCATTTACCAATGTGGAGAAAATGTTCGTTTTAGGAAATATACCCCCCCCATTGATACTTCCCGTCTTAGGATACGTCCCGTCCCTGATACGTATTAGGAAATATACCCCACATTGATACATCCCGGCCGTCCAAACAGTTGTTACCTTACATCTTTTTGGTAGGTCGGACGGTCTGGGTCTCAATCAACAACAACCCCCACATTGATTGGATAATTATAATATAGGTATAGCATTGACTTCATATTAGTCGAATGAATTTTAGTACTGTAACCCCATAATTAATGATCGATACCCATTACTTTTAAGATCCTGTATAATTCCTTTGATAGATTTACATTTTAATTTGAGGTGAAAACAACAGTATGCTTAAAATTTAATCCAACAACATTTTCTCGCCCTCCAGAAATACCAGAAATACACAAACCGTAGTACAATTACGTAATTTAGCACAATATAATTAATTATATGCGTTGTATAAGGAATTATTTGAAATATATGAGAGATTTAAGCATTAATTGTAATATAAGCAACTGTTATTAAATACATATAGGAAAAATAAAAACAGCAAACGTAGACACAAATTATAATTGGATTATATATTATTAAGGTGAGTCAACACATATTCTAAAACTTGACAAATTTGCACAGATATGCATTGTTTATTATTATTCTAATAAATAAATAAATTAGTTAATTGTGTGTTTACTGTGCTAGTTAACAAGTTATTAAGAAGGACATAACACTCCTACAGATGAAAATCATAAAAATACCATAATGTTTTGAAAATTATATTTAGGTTTTGCTAGTGTCAATAAAGTCCGATCGGTTTGTTCTCTTTTGACTCAAAAGAAAAACATAATATTTAGCATATGTATTTAGATCGTTTTAAATTACTGTCCTCTAATTTTTAATAGAAGTAATAAGTATTTTTTTTCCAGTTGCAGGTGTTTTCTCAATAATTAATTTTAATATTTTCTTTGCCTTCATGATTTAGGTATTAAGATATATGAAAATAGTTGTAAAAATACGTTAGAAATTTTCCTATTCGGATAATAAAAAATATTGCGGAAATTCAAAAGAAATGCTATATAATTAACAAGCGACTCTATCAAACTATATGTACCATGTTCGATAAACAGTTATTTTTCTTATACGAAGGACCATCAAAATTGCTTATTTAAATATCATGACTTATAGCCTAAACGTGTGACATTTTGTCACATTAGCAAACACGATAAGATTCAAAATCTAAAAAAAATAAACCACATAGAAAAATGAAATACCGAACTTGGACTTTCTAGCTGCTTCGTTTCTCAAGTTATTTCCCAAAAAATGTTCACACAGGACAATACACATTTTGTTCAAAATCCAAAGAATAAAAATGAATCATGCAGAAAAATATAATGACATACTAAATATAGTCTTTCTAACAGCTCCGGTTCTCGACTTATTTCCCTAAAGTAAGCAAAATTAGTTGCAACACCTTCCAATAATATGTACGTAGTTGTCATGGTGAAACGTAATTGCCGAGAGACAGCACCAACTCTACGAGAGGTTGCTACTGCTGGCATAGGAAGGCCGCTATAGACCAGTACTGTGAAACAAAGGCTTTATACTATAGAGGTATATATGCAAGAATGCTAGAAGTTTGTGCCGTTGAGATCTACGGCTGGAACAGCACGTTTAAAGTGGTGTAGTAAGCATTTGATTTGGATCTAAATCCAGTGGGTGCCAATTTGCAATTCCCTTCAGAGACAAAGTGAAATTTGCCATTTAATCGGATAGTAAATGTGTGCAAGTCTGGCGATAACAAGTAATACACAACCAATCCAGTAGTATCGTATCCATGCTTTTTTTTAGTCACGATAGTTTGATGGTATGGGCTGGCATTTCATTGGACGGCTCCATCAACCTTTATGTTTCCTCAGGCGACATTTTGACGGAGGATAAGTATTTTTGACGAAGATCCTGTTCTCTATTTTAGACTTTACGCATCTGCAATTGGATCAAGCTTTTGTTTAATAGACTACCCATTCATCCACATAGAGCGGACTTTGTGAAGGACTGTCTTCAGACAAAAAGTATGAACCTATAGTGTGTTTAGAGTATTCTTGGGTCAACATGTTCTTCAGACCTTAATTATGTCGAAAATATTTGGGATATCCTTTAAAGTGATGTACCCTTCAATCGATTTCCATCACTTTTCAAGAATTGTAAACTGCTCTTATATTATACAGTAATGGCAATCATTGTCCTCTGTCCCTGGATCAGTTGATTGAAAGAATGAATCGTCGGTGCCAAGACTGTGGCATATCATGAGGTGTCATATTCATATTAATCATCATTTTAGTCCGCTGTGCATCATTCAGAATCGTTAATCTCTTCATGCATTTTTCCATTGCAGCAATTAATTGTGTATTCCATATGTTTCGGTAATATTATAAAAGTATAATTTATATAAAAAACAATGTCGCTTCCTTAGTACTACCTTTTCAATTCACCCGTATTGAAAAATCTAGAGAGCTGCTCCGTAATAGTTCGCGGCAAATTGAAATAAAGTATAGAACCATCATAAGGACAATAGGAAAGGATTGATACCTGGCCGAACAGTTATGATTGCATATATTCAAGGTCATACGGATGAAAAATATGTTTGATGTAGATACTATAGCTGTGAAGATCATTCGTACTACAATGTGTAGAATTATAATTTAAATGCAGTTGTCAAAAGAAGACAAAAATTAAAATGACCTTCCTAAAATATTCACGTCAACATAAATTTTTGTGAAAAATACATCAATTGAACTGCGAGAAGCACTACATTTATGGCAAGTGCTTCTTTCCTGCATACTTATTTGGATTAACTTTTTCACATCACAAAATATTACGTTTTCGTAATGGCGATGGAGAAGTGTTTTCGGGGAAATTTCGGAAGAAAATGGTATAAATTTGTTTCAAAATATTGTGGGTTTTTTCGACATTAAATCCTAAATATATGAGAAACATTCCTAGATACGCAATTGATTCCTAGATACGCAGATACTGAACAAATATCTCCACTAGTGCAAACGATACAGACAAACATATGTTTCCTGCATTTGTTCGATTATTCAAAACACATTTATGGAATTTAAACGAAAATAGCAAATGCTTGTTCATCATATTGAGACTCTTCGAAGGAGCTTCTAACATTACCAACCGAACTAGAAGTCTGAACTGCAGCCCTGGCTGTATGTTTTGTCTAATACACCATGACGACAACAAGATGACAAAAACTGGAAATTTTATTTATTTTATAACTTTTTGAGGAGTTGATTCGATATGAGTACATTTTCACTCTGCTAAACTACATGATCATAGAAAATTCCGTGCCAAATAAAAGACTAAAAGTAAAATAACAAAGGCACTGCATTTTCAAATTCCATCCATTAACATGGGGGATGTGATTTCGACTATATAAAAATGTCAACTAGTTGGTTTCGGCTTGATTATGGTTTAAAGTTGTTTTAAAGCTTAATACGTTAAAGAACTGATAACTGTAATTTTGTTGGCCTCTAGGATGTTTTCCTAACAAAATTTGCGGAAAAATAAGCTTGTAGTTAAATTTCTGAAATCGATTGAAGTTGCATTCAAAACTAGGAGATCGATAAAATTCGCAGTAAATAATAATTATCTCATAGAGTTCAATATTACCGATATTGCCATAATTTAAACATTAGCATTACAGCAGAGTACTTTGAGTGTTTAAATACAAACTGTAAATCGACGTTAGGGTGACGTATTAGCTTTGTTGAAAGGTTTATATAAGTTGTACAAGTAGTAAAAGTTTTAATAATTATTTGCAACTGAAAATGTGTTGTGGTTTCCCTTTTATTTCACAGTCACAATTTTAATCAATGATCTCTATGTCAAATTTGTTCCTTTTTGACACAACAGGAAAACATAATATTTATTATACGTATTTTGATCATTTTAAATTACTGTTTTCCAATTATTAGTAGAAGTAATAAGTGTGTTGTCTTAGTTGAGGGATAATGAACAAAATATATGGAGGCAGAAAATATTAAACGGTTATTTTTATTGCTTCAGTTCTGATATTCATTACACCGATAATTTATTAATGTAAAATGAATAATTTAAATAAATATTTGTAATTTAAAACAGGCGTTTTGCCATTGGAACTCATACAATGCGGTAGTACTTATCTTACCCCAGTTCCAAGTGAATTATTATCTCAAACAATTTCTTCATTTTCTGAACATTAAATATTAAGTTTTGCTTTAGCTTAATGATTTATGTATTGATGGTATGTAAGACATATGAAAAAAATCATATAAGGAAAGTCATGTGGGCAGCACATGACTTTCCTTATATAATGCAATGAATTTGCTACTTTTACAGTAAAAAAAATAAATTATTTTTATAGTATTTATTTATATTCTTTCCAAGATATTGAATTTTCGTCAATGAGTTATCATTTTCCATTTCGTCATCATCTATAAGTCGTCATTGATTTAGCATCATTTTTATCCATTTGGCAAGTTTTTCGTTAATGTAGCAATATTTAAAAAAGTAGCCCAGTTGGCGACATTACATCAAATTCGCCGCCAAAATCTCGCCAAGCGTTCTGGATGAAGAAATAAGTTATTCTTACAGCAGATAAATGATTATTGGCGTTCAAATACAAAAGTATTACACAAAGTACCTTTTTTTATGAATGGAACAAGCTATATCCACGAGAATGATGTCACCAAATTTATCGCATGGTATTACATATGAAAAGTGAACATGTTTCTCAATAGGAATTTTTTTTTTAATTTTATATGACTTTTTGATAATTTTTTTGAAAAATGTGCAATATCTCGAGAACGGTTCATGTTAGCGTTCTAAAATTTATGTTAATCGTTTTCTAATGAAAAATTACATAAGAAATCTCTATTTGAGTAACTTTATTAGCTGTTTTGATTTTTGACGATTTTTTCAAAATTTCACTCAAAAAATTCGGGGCTTCTGAACGTTCGATTGCGTATAAAAACAATAGGGTTCCAGTGTTTACGTATTGTGATTTTTGTACCAAATTTCGTTCGAGTCGGTCCATTCGTTCGTCAGTTGTCTCCACAGACTCATTGATACAGACACACACACACACACGCAGACATCACTTCAAAAATGTTTGATTCGTGATCTGCGATGTTTGAAACGTGGCCTTCCGTTGAAAACTCGAATTCGAATTTTCGACCCCGTCACAATACTTTTCCTTATACATTATGTATATAAGAAAAGTAATAATAGTAAATATCTGGTCCAAATCTTGCAATTCGGGGTCTTAGGTATTTCGAAAACTTGAAGAAGTTCCATAAAAATTAACAAGCGACTCTGTGAAATCATATTTACCATGTCCGAGAAACAGTTGTGTTTCTTATACGAAGGGCAATCAGAGTTGCATATTTAAATCTCATGAGATATAGCAAACCTTTAGCCATTTTATCACATTCAAAATCCAAAGAATTTCAAAGATTCAAAATCGAAAGAAAATATACCACAAAAGACAATTACATACTAAATTTCAACATTCTAGCTGCTCCTTGTTTTTCAAGTTATTTCCCCGATAAATGTCAATAAAGGAAAATACACATTCTGTAAAAAATCCAAACAATAAAATTTGAAATATGCGGCCGAAGTCAATGACATACTAAATTTGGACTTTCTATCGGTTTCGGTTCGCGGGTTATTTTCCAAAAGGAAGTAATCGCAACACTGTACCGAGAGCAGCATCACGAACTCTACGAGAGGTTGTTACAATAGGAGTGTAGCTATCGGCCAGTACTGTTAAGCGAAGGGTACATACTAGGGGTAGTTATGCATTGATGTAGGGCACACTAGGGGGTTACAGTAGGGCACGTTAACAGTGGGATAGTGATCATTTGATTTGGACCCAAAATGTATGAACTAATTTTCCCTTCACAGTCGAATCGAAATTCGTTCTTCAATCGTATAATAAATGTCTGCAAATCTGGAGATAACAAGGAATAAGTAAACAATCCAGTAATATCTTTGAACACTATGCTTTTAGTTGCGTTAGTTGAATGGCATGGGCTGTCTTTTCATTAGATGGCTACATCATCCGACATGTGCCACTTTGACGGGGAAAATATATGTTTGACGAATTCTTTGATCTCTGTCTTAGACTTTACGCAGCTGCAGTTGGTCCAGATTTCTGTTTAATGGAAGATCCGTTCGTCCACATGGAGCGGACTTTGTGAAAGACTGCCTTCAGAGCGAAATTATTGAACCTATAGAGTGGTCAGCATGTTCTCCAGATCTTAACCCTATTCTAAATATTTGTGATATCCTCGGGAAAGATGTTCCCTCCCATCTCATTCTATCACATTTCAAGAACTACTGTTCTTATACAGTAATGGCAATCAGTGTCCTCTGCCCCTGGATCAGTTGATTGAAAGAAAGAACCGTCGGTTCCAAAATTGTATCAGATCAGAGGGGAAAACATTCCATATTAATCTTCATTTATATCTATGCATCATTCATAATGTTTACTTTCTATATGAATGTTTTAGTTGAAGCAATTATAGGAGTAGTTCAGCATGCATCTGTTTGTTTCGTTAAAGTCTGTATCACTAAGTAACTCATTAGAGTATTTTCCTGGGGAATTTGGAGATCCGTACATAACTCCATAAAGTATGCCCGATTTACTCGTCCTAGAGAAACTTTTACAAGGCGGTATATAAATCCCCTCTAATAATTGTAAAGGAGGCATTTACTTTCTTTACATAGGATCCCAGTCGAAGGGCAAGGAGGTCTTGCCTCATTTATGGAATTAGACAAATTGAAAATCCTGGCAATTATGTTCAGTTACAGGAAAATAGCATTATTTAGAAAATATTCCTAATATTTAATTGTGAATAACAGGGACATATATAAATTGTGCATATGGCCACGTCAACATTTGTGCACTTTCATGTCTAGTTTTCGGAGTTTTCTTGGGGCATTGTAATAGTGCTAATTTGCAATAAATATGATAGAGGGACTACATTGTTAAGCTTTTGGTCTCATTGCAAATCAATGTTTCTGCAGGTGACTATGAAAAAAATATAATGACCATGAAAAATATAATGACCATAAAAAATATAGTGACAATGAAAAAAAAACAAATATTGAAGTAATTTACCGGTATGGATTTCATATTGACAGTAATTCTGCCATTTGAAGAGTCTAAATTTAACAAATTTTATTTAGAGCCCTACATGTCATATATAAAAGTTTGACGGCAGCCATTTTGGCAGCGAATATTTAAACCTAACACGGATAACATTCTGTTATTGCCCCAAAGGAGATGAGATTACCAAAAATTAAAAGTGAAATATTTTTGCATACTATCCATACCAAGCGGTAATATTTTAAAAGTGAGTATTTTAAAAAAATGATTTCGCTTTTTCTATTCGGATCTTAAATAATCTAAAATCTAGAAAGCCGCAGCAAATTGAAATAACATACTAAACTATCATAAAGACGATAAGAAAGGATAGGTAATTTATCGAACAATTAAGATCTCAAATACTCAAAGTAACACGGATAGAATAGAAAGTATATTTGCTGTAGATGCTATAGCTCTGATGATCGTGCGTACTACATTGATTAAGTACTATATCATATATCATTAAAGCGCGGTTGATAAGAGCAAGACCAAAAATGAAAGGATCTGCTTAAAGTATTATTACAAAACGTTTCCTCCAGATTCGTGGGTATATAAGCAGGATACAAGAACAAGTCCAAGTTTCTGGGTAACTGCGTTTATTCACAAGCACAAAGTAAACAGGAACAATACACAATCAAATAGCACTTAAATGCTTCACTAATTTCACAAAATACTTGATATTATTCACAGAATGTTGACGAAAGTAATTTTTAAAAACAGCCGTTACTATTCTCTGAACATTGACAAAAATCACAGTCCAATGTTGTCGTGTCGCGCCCATTCGTGAACTCCCCTGCAACGGAGGGGTGAATTATTTTTATAATCTCTCCATAGAAATTTCTGGAAATCTCTATCTCTCAAAGAATGATCGTTCTATCGAGAAGTTTCTGCAACATCCAGAAAGTCGCCAAATATCGCCAAATTAGCGATAAATCACCAAATCTGTCAACCTAACTTAACGGGGAAATCCTTGCAACCCTGGGCTCACGTCATCCTTACGTCATGCTGACGTCATGCACTGTATTTTCTTCGGCTGGCCTTCGAGACAGGACGGAAGACGAGGTGCCAAGTGGAACTTTGTGCGTTAGCAACATTGCCCTCCTCTTTAAAACTGCACTTCCTGGGCAGAAATTATATAACGAGGGATTTGGGAGTTCACTAAGGATTTTCACTTCCGGTTCAAAAATGTCCATTTTGCTTGAAACGTATATATTTCAAAATTGACTATAGGCTTAGATGATAACTGCGCATCAAATTCTGGAGGATGTGGAGTGGTTCAGTAAGAATTTTCACTTCCTGTTTCTTTTCCACTTTTGGTTCCAAAATTTGACTTAAATACATATTTCTTAAAATTTCCTATAGGCAGAGATAATGACTGATAAGGATTCAACATTAAATTGTTAGAAGTATTTAGAGACTCGCAGAAGATTTCCACTTCTGGTTCCGTTGATGCCACTTCGGATTAAAAAATATACATTTTATTGAAACATCTAATTCTTGAATCTGCAATAAACATAGAAGATGACTGATGTGGATTCAGCATCCAATTCAAGAGCGGTGGAGGTTCACTTTGAATTTCCATCTCGGTTTAAACAAATTATCTTGAAACTTTATTTCTCAAGATTAGCTTTAGAGCTGAGATGATGACTGATAGGAATTCGGCATCAAATTCAGGGAGAGATTGGGGATTCACTAAAGATTTTTACTTCGGTTTTGTTTCTGTTTTTGCACTTACGGTTGATAAAATTTCTTTGAAACATCTATTCCTAAGGATTGGCTGGATATATGTATATATAGCTTAGTTGATGGCTGATATGGATTCAGCGTCGAAATGTAGAGGAGTTAGGGAGTTCACTATGGATTTCCATTTGCAGTTTTTGGGATGTCACTTACGGTTACTGTGAAAATTATGATGACTACGAAATATTTGTGTAAAAGATAATTAAAATGCTTGTTGGTTTCGTTAAATATGAAGTGTACAAACCATTTTCTATCATATGGAGGTTTATTCATAAATTTCGTGTTTTTAACACTTTACAACAAAGTTGAAAAGTGTTTATGACTTTGTTCATTCTGTCTGTCTGTCTGTCTGTCTGTCTGTCTGTCCGTTAGCACGATAACTGCCGTAAAAATGACTTAATCAAAATGAAATTTTAGTATGTTGTTCAGACGGTCTATAGGACCTATGGGAATATAAATGAATAATATCACCCAATTAGTTTTGGATTGAACCCGGGTTGAAAAAATGGAATACATTGAGCTCTATGGGACCTAATTTTTCAAGCATTTTTTAAGCGGATTTAAAATTCACAAATTGCTTCGAAAATTTTAGGCAATATTCAAATTGTTCCATAAAATATATAAAAAAAAATTCAGCGAAATATATTCAGTTGTTTTTTAAATAAAAATTAAAATAATAATAACACCTCTTATATTAAGCGATCACGTGTCCATGATATGAAACGATCACATGACCCACTTCAAAATGATATATGGCATCCATCTTGTGTCAAAATCGTGATTTTTAAAGTTCTTTTTAATTCATATTGAGTGTTGTATCCGTCCTAAAATTACTTTATTTTTGCCTAAATTCTGTGCATCTACATACTGAAACAACGCAATGACAATATATTTCAGTTTAAATGCTCTTCCAAATTTGATTATTTCTACTATTAAGCCTATTTTTCACCTATGTAAAATGTAAACAGCAAAATATGTAGAATGAGTTGTATTAGAATCGCTGTAATTCTTTAACACAAAATCATTTAGTCCATGGAGTCTGCTTAGCTGATATGAATTCATTGATTTTAGAAAGAGAAGGACGATATTTTTCGATGAAGTTTTACGCATCGAGTTTACTTACTTGCAGCTCAATGGTCTTAATTTTTAAATAAAATAAATTGTTATAGTATTGTGATGAATGACATGAATGGGGAATTATTTATGAATGAAATGTTGCTTTTATAGAGAGAGCCAGGCGTGTTATTTTTTTATGACGTCATTTGAATGGATTTCAGTTGTTTCCGATGAAGTTTTCAAATATAATAAATTATCGTAGTATTATGATAATTCTAAAATTATTACCGAGGAATGTATAACATTTAAGAGATGTTTAAACCAGGCAATTTATACTTTAATGCCGTCATTTGAATGAAGTTAATTTTTTTCGATGAAGGTTTAAGGTTTCAAATATAATAAATTAATGTAGTATTGTGATAAGTTTTAAAATATTACCGAGGAATGTATTGCATTTTAGACATGTTTAAATAAAATTGCATTGAAGTTGGAAAGTGTTTCATAATCAATGCTTTAAGCATGATTGATCTTTCTTGTTTTATATATCGGTCTGTTATATAAAATGCGTTCTCCTATTGATTCATTTATTTTCTTTATTTATTTTCACTTTATTATTTTGGAGATCTAAAATTTCACAGAGTTTAGTCATTTAAGGCATACTTTTCCAATACATTCTAATACCAATGAAAATATTTAACAAATATATAGTTTATTTCCATGAAATGTACAAACATATATTACATTCAAAATTCATTCCAGTCCAATACACAGAGATGTTTAATTTTTTTAAATGTATTTTGTATTTTGAATGTATTTTGAAAATAGATGTATTTTGTATTTGAAAATTTTTTAAATTGAAAAGTATTTTGTATTTTATATTTCATACCCTAAAACCTATGCATTCTGTATTATTTTGTATGACAATACATTTCTAATGAGTTTATAAAATTTTTCTTCTAGAATATTCTGTGATGTAGAGACCTACTATTAAAATATAAACATTGAAAAGTACGTCATATCTAAATATGAAAATTTGTGATGTTTAAAACTCAATAAAAGTATATATTATTTAAAAGTTCGTTAAAATTCGCCTATTTCCCTATTTTTACTTTCCTTATATACATAATGTATAAGGAAAGTATTGTGACGGGGTCGAAAATTCGAATTCGAGTTTTCGACGGGAGAGCACGTTTCAAGCATCCCTGATCACGAATCAAACATTTTTGAAGTGATGTCTGTGTGTGTGTATGTGTGTGTGTGTGTGTGTGTGTGTGTGTGAAAGTATGTATGTGTGTGTGTGTGTGTGTCAGTGAGTCTGTGGAGACGATAACTGACGAACGAATGGACCGATTCGAACCAAATTTGGTACAAAAATCACAATCCGTAAACACTGGAAGCCTATTGTTTTTATATGTAATCGCATGTTCAGAACCCCCCTAAATTTTCGAATAAAATTTTGAAAAAATCGTCAAAAAATGAAAACCGCTAATAAAGTTACGCAAATAGACATTTCTTATGTAATTTTTCATTAGAAAACGATTGGCATAAATTTCAAAACGCTAATATGAACCGTTCTCGAGATATTGTACATTTTTCAAAAAAATTATGAAAAAGTCACATAAAAAAAAAATTCCTATTGAGAAACATGTTCACTTTTCATATGTAATACCATGCGATAAATTGAGTGACATCATTCTCGTGGATCTAGCTCGTTCCATTCATGAAAAAATATACTTTGAATAATACTTTTGTATTTAAACGCCAATAGTCATTTATCTGCTGTAAGAATAACCTTTTTCTTAGTGCATAACGTTTGGCGAGATTTTGGCGACGAATTTGGCGGAATGTCGCCAACTTGGCGACTTTTTGAAATGTTGCTAAATTAATGAAAATCTCGCCAAATGGATAAAAATGATGCTAAATCAATGAAAATGACGACTAATTGTCGAAAATTCAATATTTTGGAAAGAATATTAGTATCTACTATAAGAAAAACCTATTTTTTTACTGTAAAAGTAGTAAATTCATTACATTATATAAGGAAAGTCATGTGTTGCCCACATCAGATTTTTTAATTCGTGTTCTAAAATGTGCTTATGTCTGGTGCTGATTAGATCTTTGGTACGCTTGGTGTAATGGAACTGACGCTTATGCTTTTGAAATTACCTAATAAAACCAAAAGCCCTAAAATAAATGAATTAAAATTCCTAAATGCAATAGTTTTCTGCTTGTTGTTTGGGTCACTTTTGATGACAAAACAAATTAAACCAACCAAATTTCTTTTGATTGATCCATTTTGGGGACATTTTAGAGTCTTGGAATTTTTGCCACTTGTTAATATTTTGAAATGCGATAAATCGCCAAATGAAAGAGTTTTCGTTTTTGAACTACGAATTTTATACATTTTTTTCAGACACTTATCCGTCTTACAGGTTTTCTTAGCTCAAATTAATGTATACTACACGTTTCAAAAGGAGTGATGCAGCTTATAATTTTTAAAACGTTAGCGCTGGACATCAGTTGGGAACTTGTTTAAACCGTATGAAGAATTATATTGAAACACTTTCAAGTTTTAAAGACGTATTTACATAAAACTACAAAAATAACGTCTTTATATAGTTATTTTAGGCGGAGAAGTACCGATTATTCGAAAAATTTGCATAAAATCTAGAGATTATTGAAAAAATTGATGGTTCTTAGCGAAAAATTTATGGTTATATTCATGGGATAAAATTTTAGGGAACGTATATACATTGAACAATCATTTGATGCAATAACAAGTGCACCAAGTATAGAAAAGCTTTATTGTGTGGATGGCCCCTAAATTATTTCGGAAATCGTTTGGCGAAGAGCGCGACTTTTCGGTGTAAGTCAGGAAATATATATTATGCCCCTTGCTTTGATTTTATACGCACAGATGCCAAACTAGCTAATTATTACATAAAAGTTCATATCCATTACGTCAGTTAAGTGCACGAAATGCATAAAATCTTTGCATCTAGTACTTTTTATCTTTTATCTAGTACTCAATGCACAAAATCCAACTAATTATTACATAAAAGTTTATATCCATTCTAACTGCTTTACACCCTTTGAATGGGCTGGGCGGCTTGGGTAATAATAGTTTATAAACATTTTTTTCTGTCATTAGGCATTTTGTATTGTACAAGCCGTATAAAAAGTTAGATTTTATGCATTTATGGAAATACTACTCAGGTTTGAAAATATTTTAGACAAACTTTTTAATTATTCCAAACAATTTCAAACTGGATATATGCGTCTAATATTAACTAACAAATACGAAATCACAAACATAAATTCCGAAACACACTCCAAAAAATAAATCCAAAATGCAATGTGAATTTGCTTTTATAAGAAAATTAATCAACTGCCCACATCAGAGTTTAAAATTCCCCATTCACTCAACGGAAGACACACAACTTAATTCTGAACCCTTTTCTTCTATCAAATCTACTATTTGCTTCTATTATCTGTGTTAAAAGTTTCTTTGAAGCAATTCTTTTGTAAACTATAAGCTGGCTGTTATTTCAAGTACATCCTTTTACAATTTAATGAAATTCTTCCTTCGGTATCTATTAATAGATCCTGAATGTTGGATCCTTGCAAGTTTCAGATTTGATCTTAGATTCTTTATACATATTTATAATTTAAAGAGGTATTTTCGCCATCGAAATACATCCAACGAAGTGGTACTTTTCGGACCCCAGTGCCATCTGAATTATTGTCTCAAACAATTTGGCGATTTCTTAGCATGAAGTTTTAACTCTTCTTTAACTCCATGGCTTACGTACTAAGACACATAAAACAGTTTTCAAAATCGTGTCAAAATGTTGACATTGGGTGGGTGTTAAAAATTGCAAAACTACAAACAAAAATGCGATAAAATTAACATGTGGCGGTGTCAAAAACATAACTACCAAGTACGACAAACAGTTACTTTTCCCATATGAATGACTTTCAATATTGCATATTCGAATCACATGATATATAGCCAAACTTTTATCATTTTGTCACATTAGCAAACAAAATAAAATTCAATATCCAAAGAATTAAAATATACTACTAAAGACGAAGACGTACTGAATTTGGATTTTCTAGCTACTTCGGTTCTTAAATCATTTCCCAAATTCAAATCGGGAAAAAACATTTTGTCACATAGGAAAATACACATGTTGTCACATAGGAAAATACACATTCTGGCACATAAGAATATACACATTTTGTTACACAAGAAAATATGCATTTTGTCACATAGGAGAATACGCTTTTTGTCACATAGGAGAATATGCATTTTATTAGATAGGAAAATATGTTTTCAACATATCGAGAAGAGAAGACAGTTTGAAACACCCACCAGTGCTTTAAAAGCACTTTAAGTCTATGTCACGTTCATCCTTCTATAATCTAACGCCGACTAAAAGCCTTTGATTAAATGATTGAATTAAACCATGAAATTGGATTTAGTTGGTTCCCATTTATCAAGATTAACAATGTAATTAAGGTGATGGTGCTTTAAATTAAGATTCGCTTAGCTGTTTTATATTTCTTTTTCTAATAATATTTTAACGTAAGATGAATTAAGTGCTCTGCCGAACACCTTCTCCTACATTCATATCCCTTAGTTTCTAGTCTAATTATAGCAAAAACATTATCAGAATGAATAAGTAAAGTCAAAAAGAAAAATCATAGTTTTTAAAGCAAACACTTTTATTATTTTTATGTAATCTAAATGCACGAAAATGCATTTTATTAAAATGTATGTATCTTAAAGGGATTAAATAGAACAATATGAAAAATTTGAAATTTCTATTTGCTCTGTTTCTCAAGTTATTTCCCTAAGACGAGTTCATTTATATGGTGGGACCAACACAGACGATTGCGATTAGGTTCAACATCCAAAGAATAAAAATATACCACAAAACACCACGATATACTAAATTTGGACTTTTAATTGCTGTGGTTTACGAGTTATTCTCTCAAACAGAGTACATTATAATAATGGTCTTAAGACGGGCTATCTTGGTAAAGTTCAAAATTCGAAGAATTAAACTATATCACAAACGACAATACATACTGTGAGATCAGGAATTATCTAGACAATTTTATATACGGATGTATGATATCTAGCATGCCAAACAAGGGCATCAGACTGCAAGACGCCAATAGATTGCAGCCCTGACACGAGAGATCAGCAAGTGTTATAAATAAGGGGGTTTCAAATGCAGATTGTGTCGAGCCAGATCAGTTACTTGAGGCTAAAGGAGAAACCACGGGATTGGTTCAAAGTTAAACCAATATGGAAGATGTGTTGTTGCATTGCTCTGAGGTCAACCAATGATAGCCGAAGAGGCGTATCAGACCTCAGGTAAAAATAGGTGGCAACCGAGAGAAGGTACTACTTTAATTTCATACATTTTCCTGTGTTGCAGGATTCCATTATGAAAAACACTTCACAAAAATTCACCTTTCATACATATCACCTGTTTGAATCAAATCTATGAATTTTTTCACTTTCTTTAAAAAGAAGACATCAGCATGTATTTTCCCCTTGAAGATCATCACTTAAAATAATATGAGTGATTCTAGATTGAATACTGACACAATCCCGGATCAATAATGATTTAATATACATACAAAGAACACGTGGTAGAATCTTTACAGATTTTTAAATGTCATAAAAATAGAAAAAAAACTTCATATCACAAACATTGATTGCCTTCATCAACCAACAAGGATGCAGTAATACAAGGTGAGACTCACAATTAAAAAAAATTTAAGCAATCAATTGCATATTCAGCAAAGAAAAATGGCTCGAGCAAGGGGTGCTAAAGCAACCCTTCCCCCACACAGACACAACTACCACCTACACACTCGAGAAATTTTCAAGAGACTGAACCAATGCAGAAAGAATTCCACCCAAACTTCTTTTTGACAAGTTCAAGGAGCGAAATAACCACCAGGGGTTAGATTCCACCCAAATGATCCAAATTCTCCTTTCCACCGAATATGAAGTTTTTGCCAATTCCCGACAGAGTGCGCTGCCATCAAGTCATGGTCGAAAGCATTCACGACGAGACGAGAATGAAATACGTGTAAGTTGAATAAAAGTGCACTACAATTTAAGTTTGGAAAAATGGTGCAATTGACTTATTAATGAAATAAAAAATAAAAACAATTTTGAATAAGATAATTTGGAATATAATAAATTTAAAATAATGATTAAAGATACAATTTAAAATAATTAAAATAATTAAAATTTTTTTAATGATTTATAAAAATGTTAATTTTTAAATAATAAAATAAAAGTGTTGTGATGTGTCACAACAGATTGTCAATCGAATGCAGGCTAAACGTCTAAAGACAACCAGAATATATGCGCAAGTCAGCTTATAAAAGGCCATAACCATTTTGATAATAATAACTTACCTGGTCTCACATGTCCAATCTCCTCCTTAAAGCTATGTGCTAATTATTGTTGTAATTAGTTTAGCAATGAATGTTCTTAATGTTCTTAATAAGTTTAGATGTTCCAGTTCTTGAGTTATCCCTAAAACACAAGTTTGTTCCTATGACGAGTCTAAAATGAACCTTTAGGAGTTCATTGTTTAATTCAAAATCCAAAGAATTGAAATACACCAAAGAGGCGATGACATAATGAATTTGAATTGTCTAATTGCTACGGTTCTCGAGTTATTTTCCAAATGCAAGTAAACGCGCCACAACATCTTCCAATGACTGGCACATGGCTTTACTGGTAAGACGTAATTGCCGAGCAACAGTACCTCTATAAGCGGTTATTACAGCTGCAATAGGAGGGTCGCTGTCGATCAGCACTGTTAAGTGAAGACTATATACTGGCGGTCACTATGCAGGGATGCCAAAAGTTTGTGTTCCATTAATATCCAAGGTCGGAAGGAATAGGGTGGGACAGCTCAGTGATTAGCACTCGGATGATCTGACTTTGATTCACGGCCTGCCCAAACTTTCTCCGTGTTTACGCAGAGTACGAGCACATTAAATATGTGGGTCCGTAAATTCTTCCGAGATGTTGGTGGTGGGTGAAGAAGGATACGGTCCCTATGGAAACCGCCCGAACTGGGATTCGGTCTAAATTGTTTGGCACTTACAGGCCGTCCAAACAGATACTTTAAACTTTCGGGTAGGTCGAAAAGGAAGCAGGTCAGAAGGACACGCTTACAGGGGTGTTGTAAGCATTTCATTTGCATCCAAATCCAATGAGCGAATGTACTCTTTGATATTTAGCCTATAATTGGAGATGTGTGGTAGTCTAGAAATAACTAGGAACTCACAACCAATGAAGTAATATTGTTGAAAATCATGATTCTAGACGTGGTAGTACAATAGTATGTACTGACTTTCTGTTGGAGGGCTGCACCTACCATCACGCTTTTCAAGTGGTACTGTCACGACGCAAAGATATTTCAACGAAGTCCCTGATCTTTCATACTTTATGCAGCTGCAGTTTATCCTGATTTTTGTTTCATGGATGACACTGTCGTCCGCATAGAACAAATCTTATGGAAGACTGCCTTCAAAACAAATGTGCTGAACATATCAGCAGGTTCCTCGGATCTTATGGAGGATTACAATAAATAAAAACTGCTGCTTGTAAAAATACACATTTAATACTCTCTTAAAGTAGGCATATAAAACTTCACCTAATTTTCAAATGACTGCTTTCGTTAAGAAAGTATTGAACGCTTTATCCTATCTAGAATGTTTGTGATACACTCCAGGGAACTGTTTGCCGGTTTATCCCATCTAACCACTCTTCAAGAACTGAAAATTTCTCTTATATGAATGGAGTCATTGCCCTCTGCCCCCCTGGATCATTTGATGGAGAAAATGAATCGTCGATAAAAAAAGTCCGTTTAAAGATTTGAGAGGAATATATTTACATTAAAAATCATTTGGTCCATCTGTGTAATATTTAGAATTTTTATCCCCTCTATATATCCTTCTGTTGTAGCAATTTAGGTATAAATGAAAACCCTATTTGTACATGTTTTGTCCTATTAAAGTTTGTATGAGTTTAATAAGAAATATACTCACCAGAGTATCTTCCTGTAAAATTTGGAGTTGATCAACACAGAACTTGATGAGTTATACCCGATTTACTGCTCCGTGCTTAAATTTTTGAGAACAGTGTGCACCTTTTGAGGGCAATGTATACCTTATGAGGGCAGTGTATTACTCTCTAATAATTGTAAAGGAAGCCTTCACTTTTGCATGCAAGAGCCCAAGCAAATGTTATCAAATTGAAAATCCGGACAATTATGTTCAATTTCAGAAAAAATCATTATTTAACACCACATAGAACGACGGAAGCGGCCATTTTGCCCGCATAACTACTTTGATTCCTCCAAAACGGGTAATCCCAGCCCATTGAAATTTTATGACTTTTCTTATTTTCTTAAAGTTATTGAAAACACAGAAGAAACATAAAATTTCAACGGGCAGGGATTAGCCGTTTTGGAGGAATCGCTTCTCAAAGTAGTTATGCGGTCAAAATGACAGCTTTCGTAGTTCAAGTGTTAAAAATATCTACAATATTTAATTGTGAATAACTCAGACATGCAGAAACTGTGCATGTGGCCACCGCCATATTTGTCCACTCGCAATTTTAGTCTTAACAGTTTTCGTGGGACATCGAATTAGTGTTTATTTACAATAAATATGAAGTAGGGGCTAAATTTTTAAACAGTTGGTTTCATTTCCTCAGGTGCCACAGGTGCTAAAATAGTCCTATTTCCGCAGGTGCTAAAATGATCAAGGAAAAATCCTGAAATGGAAATAACTTTTCGCTGTAGACTTCATATTGGCACGAAATCTGCCATTAAACCTAAATTTTATGAATTTTATTTATTTCCTAACAGGTCATAAGTAATTTGTTTTTCCACAAGTCTTAAATGGATGACATTATTCTATCTTCTCACAGAGTCTGAGAGTGCGAAAAATTAAATGAAACATTTTTAGATTCCGTTCTCTTATATCGATAATTTTTTAGAAGTAAATTTTATATAAACATGATTTCCTTTAATCACAGCAAGAAATAGTAAGCGCATTGTGAGTCTAGAAACCGAAACAAAAAATTTCGCAGAAATTTAAAATGGATGGAATTCCGATGATGGATACCTTCGAATAATTAGTAATCGTAGTTACAAAATTATCAATAGTTTTCTGCAACGTAGTTTTCATTAATAACTTCCACTTAAATTATTTCTTGACAGTCATTATTTTAAATATATATACATATATATATATATATATATATATATATATATATATATATATATATATATATATATATATATATATATATTAAAAGTTTCATAATTATTGAAGCATGCTAAAAGAGTTAAGGATACTTTGCAAATATGAATAGTTATTATTAAAGTGATTAAAGTATTAAAGAATGACGATGCTAGTGCTTTTTGATGTGCATGGCTTTAAGGCTTGGTTGTTTTTTGTTTTTCTATTTTCGAATCCACACCATTGTTGATTATCTTAAGCTTGAGGACTAGAAATAAGCATTTAATTTTTTCTCATGATGGTTGATTTCTCTATTTAATATTTCTTTTTAATTTGTAATATATATATATATATATATTTGTAATATATATATATATAAATATATAGTTATATATATATATAATATATAATATATATATAACTATATATTTTCTGGATATAACAATATACAAACAACCAGGTGGTTCTACTGATTTCTGTTTGTACGATAAACGCAACGACTTCCACTTCAAAATCAATTATATCATAAACTGGAACTCTTGTATGCACAAAAATGTTTTTAGAAATATTATACTAGGACAATTAATACGTAGTCAATGAATAAACAGTAAAATAGAAGATCGATATTTATGCGATTATCGTTTCCTACAAAACACCATCTCACAGGGTTTTCCCAAGTATTTTTTATGTTGTTGTTGAAACCCAGACCGTCCGACCTACCAGAAAGGTGTAAGGTAACTGTTTGGACGGTCGGGAAATGCCACCCAATTTAGACCCGAACCCAGTGGGGGAGGCATCCACAGGGACCGTACCCTCCTTCCCCTACCACCAACCTCTCGGAAGGACTTTCGGACCCACATGTTTAACGTGATCGTACTCCGCATGAACACGGCGGCAGTTTTGGCAGTGGCTGGAATCGAACCCGGGCCTACCGAGTGCAACTCCAGCGCGCTAACCAATGGGCTACCGCGCCCCAAGTATTTTTTATGTGACATTATCTACAAATTTTATAAAATAACTGTAACCGATAGTTATCGTTTATATTTAAATAAAACTAATAGCAATATACATACTGGATAGTCACAGGTAAAGCGTGTGATAGCTGATATGGGACCTCTTGAATAGGGTCTATTGTATAATACGTTATGGAAGATATGTTTCATCTTGTATGATGCGGTATGGGGATGTACATCTACATGTATGATGCTATTGATTGTCATTCAGGTAAATGGTTTTGGAAATAGACTTTGTTATAATTGTTCTATTAAGTGTCAATATTTAAAGTCTTCTTTAAGTAGAAGCTATGTGGATTTGCTCTATTATACTTGTGAACATTTTTCAAACTATATTTCAGACATATTTCAAACATTTACTGTTGATGAATTTTGAGAGGGCTGGATCTCGACAATTATATCTTATATTTGTTTGTGTATGATGTCTGTTTACATCTTAAAATTTGATACATTCGTATTCTATTTTGCAATATACCGGCTCTCCGGGAGTGTTGTCGCGACGCAAAGCATGCTTAACCGGGGTGAGGGGGTCACAACTCCCCCCGGCCATCTTTTGGTATATTGTTTCCATCCATACCTCTTTTCTTTTTGAAAATATTTTTAATCCTCTTTTTAGTGCAGCTTAGCGCCTTTTAAGTGTGATTTCTGATGATTTTATAATATTATATTTCACGGTATTTTCATATTATATATATATATATATATATATATATATATATAGCTTTAATGCTTGATTATTCTGGTATTCCTTTTTTCGATTTCTCTCCATTGACATTTGTTGATTATCTTTAGCTTTCTGAACTGTAATATTTATTATAATTTCCTCTTTATTGTTGAATTTCATTTTATTTCATTGTATTCTGTAGGTATAAACATTTTTTTAAGATGGTGTATTATGAATTACTTCTTCCATTATACCATTGGATTTACTATTTTAATGTTATATATATATATATATATATACATACATACATACATATATATATATATATATATATATATATATATATATATATATATATATATATATATACATATATATATATAACCACATTAAAAATTGACCTCGGAGAGTATCGAACCCGGGAACAACGTTTTCTAGACAAACATTACAGGGTTGAGCTATATCTGCCATTAATTTCACATTACTAGTAAATATAACTAGCATACAACTACAAACCACGCTCTATTTTCTGGACAACATTGGTTGGTTATGAGGCAGTGTGTTTAACTTGGAGTTGCGCGGTATAACAATCTATTGTATATAGGATTGCTTAAAAATTTTCTAATATTAATTGACAGCTTCGCTATTTTGTAAAGACCTTTAAATGCTATACATCTTGCATATAATATATGTCTGAACTTTTGCAAAGCTGTCCAGTTGCGTTTCAAGCCATCGGCTGGACTGGGAAATAACTTTGTAACCCATGAACATAACAAGCTTTTAAAAATAATACTTTAAACAAATTTAACTATTTGAATTTTATACAATTTTTGAATGAAATTCTAACATGAATTAACAATATTTAAGAGTGCTATTTAACAGGAGCGGGATGGTAAGTTTTTAATTGTATTTCATATTTCTAAATTATTAGTAAAATTTATACAAATCTTAACAATTTATTTAATTTTCCGTCTAATTTATATTTAAGACATGTCTTAATATTTGTCACCTGAGGTGCTCCCATCTAGCGGTTAATTTTTTAACTGTCACTTTTTTAGGAATGATTTTTTGGCAGGTACATTTCAGCAGCCACAGTTCCACAGTTGACGATATGTGCGAAGACGCACAAATATCCGCGAAGACGCACATATATCCGTGAACTATAAATGCTCAACTGACACAATAAATAATATCGTATTTTCAGTAGGGTCGAATTTTACCATAGGCAAAGTAAACAGATAGAGGAGATACAATATTTTCAAGGGGCTAATTATTACTACTCCATATACACTTTTTATAATTTTTTTAAATACACTTTATTCTTTCCTGACAGCACTTTTGAACCCGGTAATTCATCTACGCTGAATTTCACTACTCAGAAATTTACTATATAATATTTAACACATTTTCAGTTGGTGTTCAAATCTGTTGTCTATTAGATTTTCATAAAAATTAAAGAAAAATGTATGTAGTTTTTTTTTGTTGTTTTTTGCATTATGCCCTGAAAAATCCTCTGAAAATTGAAAAAGATAAAATATGCACATATATATATTTAGCAAATGGTTGCTTTCTGTAAATCACGCAATCAATTTGAATATGGCAGAATAAATTGTACTGACGAAGGTTGCCGTTTATAAGAATTTTATCGATTTTATATCAAATTCCCATAGACTGGAAACTTCAAAACTTCGAGATAAATAACAAATTACCGAGTAAATATTAAATACCTAAATAAGTGGACATTTAATGCACATTTGGGCTAACTTCTATATTATATAAAATAGGGATATATACTAATTCAATTTATATAAATATCAAAAGAGAAAGAGACAAAATTCCTGTACAGGGAACTTTATGTGCCGCTCATATAATTTAGATCTTATTTTTTATTTTTGGATATATCATTTGGAAATTTTTTCTTTCACTACTTCTAATTTAGTATAACCCAGTGTTTTAAAAGTTTTAATCACTTTGCAGAGTGAAATTTAATATATAAATTGATTGTTTATTGGATGTAATTAATCATCAATGTTTTGATATACTATTTTATAAAGCAGTGGTGGTTCTTAAATTATCACTTACAACCACTTGCAGAGTTCATTTCAACGATAAGAGCTTGCAAGTACGTCTCATTCGGTGCTGTATAGATTCAATTAAGTTGATTATGTCCCTCTGAGGAAAATTCTGTCATATATGTTGCAACTGGTCAGATAATTCAGTGTATCTTGAGAAGTCTGCGATTGCCGCACCAGTATGTCTCAGGCGTGTTTGGTTGGTGATGGATCTGAGGATGGCCAAAGCAGGGTATTGAATCCTCAAAGACATTTTTCATAAAGTCGTTTAGTAAATAATCGAGCGTTATCTTGTTTGTAAATGGAACCTGGACGGCTTATCCGCATAGACAGAATAATCGACTGTAGAATATCGTCGATGTGAGTGTTTATAAGTGACCCGTCAGATCGTCTTTGCATAACAACTAAAAGAGATCAGTTTCTCCACAAAATGCTTCTCCAGACTGTGACAACACGTGTGACGGCCGCGTGCCCAAGACAACAAATGCGAAATTGTAACGATGGCATATCCTTCTCCACACAAATATGCGGCGATCATCAGCAGTGACAGAGAAGCGGGATGCATTGCTAAAAACAACATGCTTCTACTTGGACATTGTCTTTGCTGACCGAGCTTGACAATAATCCAGACACGTTTGTCTATGTTGAGAAGTAAGCGCCTTACTGGACATCGACACCTAATCCAACTCTTAAAAGTCGTCTTCGTATGGTATCCCTTGATACAGGATGCATGGAGGATGGCAAATTCCTTTAAATAGCTGATAGCGACGTCATTGGTGTGGACATGGCTCCTCTCCTGACTGCATAATCCTCTCGAACAGTTGTCTGTCTGGGATCCTGAGCCTCTTTGATGGTTACATATGCCTTCTCTGATGTACTGTTTCCAACACCAACCAATTACCATTTACCTACAACCAAGGTCGTGGCTGATACGTTTGTTGGACCAACCAGCTTCCCTTAGACCTACGTCGCGATCACACTTTAAATCCTACAATTGTTTTTTGCACTGTTGAGTACGTCTCAAAGGCATCGTTGTGCTCAAATTGCTGTATCAAAGCAGCAAATTGAGTCCCAATTGCACGTCAGTGAGAACACCGGCCGTTTTCATTGCTGGACGATGCGTTGTTCTTATGAGCATTGCATGAGTCAGATAATATTATTGGCACTGACAGTTTGTTTATTTGCATAACTATTAAACGGCATTTGCATACCGAGTTTTGCTGCTATAGCTCAATAATTTTGGGGGTGCTTATATATATTTTTTTTGCAATAAAATGTTATAAAAATATCGAAATTATAACCATCTATCTCCAAAATAAATTAAGAACCTATTCCAAATACAAATTATATATACTTGTTGGGCTTGCAAATGCTGCAAGTTACTTGTTATAATTCATAGATCGCAGTTTAGTTTTTGAGGTATAAGCCTTAAAATCTTCTTCAATTTGATAAGACGGTTGCTTGAAAACTGAGCATAACAAATTATTGAGAAAACTTTAATTCAAAACAAAACTTAATACTTAAAAAACAAATTATTGGCCTGAAAAGTGGATTTCTTAATTAATATTTTTGTTGCTTACTGTTTGAATCTATTTCTTAAAAACTCTCTAGAAAACGAACTTTATACTTTGAAAAAGAAAATTAAAGTGTTGAATTTTTTTTATATCCATAACTGGTACCCTTTTTCTGACGAAATACGTACAAATTGTTTACTATTTAATCAGTAGGTTCAGTGAGAGAAGCGTTTAACGTGTTTGCATTTTTCGTAACGGTCAGATACCCTGGCCATAGAAGTTGCTCACGTCAAATCATTAATTAATACATTACGTAATTTAAAGAGAAAAAATGAATTATTATGCGGTGTTTGGGAAATCCATGTACTTCTTATATCACATCTTCCTTATTCAGATTGCAGATTAATGAAATAAATATTATTATTCAACGTTATTTATTTCGATTATTTATCCCAACTTCTTCTAAAAACTGCAAATTCTCCAGATACGTGAACTTCCTGCTTTTGAAGTTTTGTAAAGATTTAATAACTGTTTCATCAATAAAAAAATAAGTTGCCAAATGACAGAGATTTTTCTAGAAAACGCTTATAGGGAAACCTTTGGGATTTATTGTTGCAATAAATTTTCAGCATTTAATAAGATGCTTTACAGTTCATGTCACATTTTAAAGAAGCTTTACTCGAAGATGAACTGTTTGAGTTTTATGCTTCTGAAATATTTTTCTGAAAATAGTGAAATAAATGATTGAAAAAAAGAATAAAACTAAACAATTTCTGAAGTGCCAATTTGAGTAAGAAATAAATTTCCCGGTAAAAGAATAAGTTAAAATATTTGATTTTCTTTGTTTATTATATTTAGCTTTGTTTATTGCTTTGAGTGTAGAGTTTATTAGAGATATGTTTCCGCAGTTCAGTTTTTCAGATTTATTTCTAATTCGTAAAATACCAAATTTTTCACTAAAAATATTCTGAAGATATTGCTTTTAGAATATTTGAGATATATTTAATGGATTGAAAGAAATGTGCCAATAGAACAAAAATAACTTGTAATACATCTAACTTTTATTAAATTTTATTCTGTAAAACGGGCACAGTCTATTTCTGCAACTATAAAATAATAAAAATGGTAGTTTTGAAACATTTCTCAATACAACGACTATACGACGGAATTTCAATACAACGAAATTTCAATGGGATATCGCACAGAGCTGCACATCTTTAAAGGCGGATCTGTGACTGTTGCGTGGTATCGGGATGAAGTCCTAGACCCTATTGCCAGACTCTACGCTGCAGCAGGTAGTCCTGTTTTCTTCCTTATGGACGACAATGCCCGTCCCCATCGAACTAACATCGTTGACGAATGCCTGGAAAGCGAGGGCATTTCTGGTATGGAGTAGCTACCGTATTCGTCCGACCTTAATCCCATTGAAAACTTTGGAATGCCCTCGGGCTTGCTGGCTCTGCACGTTAACATCCTCCAGCCAGTCTCAGAGAGTTGGAAACTGCCCCATTGGAGGAATGGCCATTGCTCGCATCTGCGATGGTTGATCACCTCATTGAAAGCATGGAAAATCGTTGTAAAGTTTGTTTGGAAGTCCTGGCTGGTCACATACCATAATGTTTTGTTTGGTTTGTTTGCCTTTGTTTGCCCCTTTAAACATCATTTCGTTAATGACCCATATGTGACGTCATCATGTAACTTACGAAATGTAAATATTTTTTTCATATTTGAACATAATTCTTGTTTTCTTTAATGCGTAAACACATTTGCTACCTTCATGTACAATTTTGAGTTAATCAAAGCTTCACTTTTCCATTTTTGTTGATTTTACCGTCCTTGCTTAACTTTTGGAAGCCAGTGTATTTAATTGCCTTAAATAGAAATTTCATGTTATCATAAGTTTCTCTTAGGCGTACAGAATAAGCAATTCGAATTGATAGTTTTGAATTTCCACAATGGCGGAGGATAGCTTGTAGACTTCTGAGTCTATGAAAATTCTCTATTCTAACAGCTTATGCTCTTATTTCATATCTTTAAAAAAGTCACAGACATATTTGGCTGAATACCATGGGACCATCCACTGTAAAAAACACTTTTAAAGCCTTATTCCGTGTTCAGTAATGGCAAATTCCCCCATTAGCCGCACAAAGATTTCTTTCTTTCAAACTTGGTGTAAGAATTTTTGCATTGGCTTTTAAAAGAGAAAGATCACGAATAAGTATATTAAGTCCCGTTAATTAAAATGTTTTTGGTTCTCAATTCTTTTTCTTGGGTACATAGTTCTCGTCATGAAAGTATTGTGCCTTCTTGGGTATAGAGCCATTTGTCACACTCCTTTTCTTCTAAAAATTCCGAGCCGTTTTCTGGAGAGTCTGGAAATAACATTGTGTCATCATTAGGAACTGGTCTCATTAATGAGCTTAAGGTGGGAGAAACAACTTTATGCTTATTTTTTTATGAAAAGCCAGAAATAGTGACACACCAAAAATAAAAACTGTTCGCATTATTTGTCGGCTTTTGCCATATCATAGGACAACAAATGGCATAGCTTTTTTCCCTTTTTTTATCCAGTCACGTAAGCTATTTGAACAAGATGTACATATAACGTGTGGTGCTCAGATTTTATCTTAGTCACCTAAGGGAAATCCGAAGTATAGTAAATAGAGTTTATTTAGATCTGAAGTGATTACACGTTTTTGAGATTTCGTTGTGTAAGATCCACAAATATAACTGCACTTGTTTGGGTCATTAATACACGTTCTCGGCATTATGACATCATGTTATATTTAAATGATAGTGACATGGTACAATATCGTTTGCATTATTTATATATAGACGTTTACTTTTATATGTACGTAGTATTTCTGGGAAAATTGTTTAAAAATATGAAAGGAATGTCAAATAAATGCCTAAATACAAGCATTTTAAGTATATTTTATGATATTTTATTTTTTGTTTCACATATGTATTTTCATTTTTATTACTTTCCTTATACATAATGTATAAGGAAAGTATTGTGACGGGGTCGAAAATTCGAATTCGAGTTTTCGATGGGAGAGCACGTTTCAAGCATCCCTGATCACGAATCGAACATTTTTGAGATGATGTCTGTGTGTGTGTGTGTGTGTGAGCGAGACAGAGAGAGAGTCTGTGGAGACAATATCTCACGAACGAATGGAGCGATTCGAATGAAATTTGGTACAAAAATCACAATCCATGAATATTGGAAGCTTATTGTTTTAAAATACAATCGAATGTTCATAACACTCCTAAATTTTCGAGTGAAATTTTGAAAAAGTCATCAAAAAATAAATACCTTTAATAAAGTTATGCAAATAGACATTTCTTATGTAATTTTTCCTTAGAAAACGTTTGACATAAGCTTTAGAACGCTAGCATGAACCGTTCTCGACATATTGCACATTTTTCAAATGAATTTATCAAAAAAATCTCATAAATTAAAATAAAATATTAACTGTTGAGAAACATGTTTTCTTTTCATATGTAATATCATATGATAAATTTAGTGACATCATTCTCAAGGATCTAACTCGTTCCATTTCCGAGAAAAGATACTTTGAGTAATACTTTTGTATTTGAATGCCAATAGTCATTTATCTCCAGCAAAAATAACTTATTTCTCCGTCCATAATGCTTAGAGAGATTTTAGTGACGAATTTAGCGGAATGTGGCCAATTTGGAGACATTTTAAATGTAGTCAAATTAACGAAAATCTCGCCAAATGGATAAAAATGACGCTAAATCAATGAAAATGACGACTAATTGAAGAAATCTTGGAAATAATATAAGTATCTACAATATATAAGAATAACATTTTATAAAACTGTAACAGTAGTACATTCATTGCATTATATAAGGAAAGTCATGTGTTGCCCACATCAGATTTTTTATCTTATCTTGATGATACCGCCTTTCTTATGACACACTTTAGATGTGCGTAGAGAAACTATAGCATATTTGAATTTAGGGGTCTAAATTCCCCTAAAATTACACATCAATTTCTTTGATGAATTTTTCTTCTACATCAGTGTAGTCATAGTATGCGAGGAAAGAAATGTGCAGTTTTCATAAAATTTTTTAATTCTTATATTGATTCTAAAAAGGACGAAATGCAAGCTTGTTTAAACCCTACTTTGAACAAATTTCTTCCCTTAAATCAAATTTTTGCTACTTTTGTCGATTTCAAGGTTCAGCTTTAAAACAATTTCTTACGTAGACATTAAATTTATTATTCCTCGAAGCACCGCTATTGGGATTTAATGCAGTTCTTCTGTATATATTAATATATTTACAGGAAGGAGAGGGACATTGACGCGGCTTTTCTTAAGCTAAAAATTGGTAAATATCTCAATATTTTCGGCACGTCTTAGAATCCTGTAATAAATTATTATTTATTTTCTCTTTTGGCTGTTAACTTATTATCTGTCGAGAAAATTAAACAGTAAAAGAGGATAAATTATTTTGCAATGAATATGTAATAAAGTGGAATCTTATACGATTTTTTATTACAAAATATAATATAGGAGTTTTGATGATTTTCCCTGTGTAAAGCACCATTTTCCTTTTTTTGTAAAGTCTTAAAAAGCACCATTTTCCTTTTTTGTGAAGCCTTAAAAAGCACCATGTACTTCCCAGTCTTTTGTCAAATCTTTAAAAAGCACCATTTATTTCCAATACTTTATGAAATCCCAGAAATCTTACTATGTATTTCCAGTTTTTTGTATAGTCCCCCCTTGTAAAGCATTATTTAATTCCAGTCAATTGGGGATATGTATTCAATGTATTTATTTGCAGTCTTCTGTGAAGTGTTTTTAAAGTACTATTTGTATTCATCCTTTTGTGAAGTGTTGTATATAAAACACCATTTATTTCCAATGATTTATAAAACATAATTTATTTCCAGTCTTTTGTGAAGTCGTTATACAATACAAGTTATTAAATGCCCTTGTTATAGTCTCTATAAAACACCATTTATTTCCAGTCTTATGCGAAGTCTTTATAAAACAGTTTATTTTAGTCTTAACTACCCAGGAAAACGCATACCTGATCGATGTTTTTTACGACATGTCATTGCCTGTCATTCTCCTTCTTTTTAACTTGAACTAGTCCATTGGAATTTTTCCCTATTATTTCTAAAAAACCAGTATGGTTGGCTTTAGTAAATACTTAGACACAGAATCGAAAAAAATTGATTTGATGATTCAGCAGATGTTTGACGTCAGGTTTCTTTTTTAATTCCTAATTAAAGAAATTCCTTCAATATATCGCAGCACGTAAACTTTAATTAATTAATTTATTTATTTAGAATTCTACAGAAGAAAATCATTTATCTATATGTACATTTAGTTTTGTGATATGTGTCTTTCCAAATATTATAATTTTACTAATTGTTGAGCACATTTATTGAGTTCCTTATATTAATGTTATTTTAAGCGGTACCACATGTTGAGAAACCCTGGCCCATGTCAGCATTCTAAAAATAGAATCATTCGTTTTAAAATAAAGATATTACTCATATTAAAGTTATATGGCATTTTAACATAATTGCCGTATAATTTTCCTCTCCCTGAGCTGGAAAAAAGTAGGTGATAAAGACTGTCATTTGCGGCTATAATCTTGCGGATATATTCTTGATAGATATCCTGGCTTTTAGCACTAGATGAAGTAAATACTTTGCTTTAACCGATTGAATATATGGTGATTGTGGTTTTATCATATGTCAAGATTTTATCATAAATACATCGGTGGTGTCTTCACATGCCAGGAATTAATCTCTCTCTCTCTCTCTCTCTCTCTTTGTGTGTGTGTGTGAAATCGCTGTCCATCTGTAATTAAAGAAAAACACTTAAGCGACTTGGACCAAATTTTAGTGGCAAGTTTAATGTATTATGTAGACGGGAACACAGAGTCCCTTTCAAAATTGTGTATAGTTTTACTATAAGACGATATTTTTTTAAAATCGTCGGCTCTTAGTAATTACAAAAACCGTCGAAGTAATTTAAAGCCAATTTGTGTGGTGTAATACATATATTGTTTAGATAATGTAAACGCTGAAAAGAAAATTTAAAAAATGTTAATAATTTGGATCAGAGATTGACCGTTCACTTGTTTCGCGAGGAAAGTCTTTGGATTGCCTCGATCTTGTAGTTTTATTGCATTTAAAAAATCAAATCGTGGAATTTGTGTATGTCTGACCTCAATTAAAATCAATAGTGTTTCGATATACATAGATTGCAATATGCATATTAAATTTATATTGAATATCTTAAATAGTAACCAAGTGTCCATAGTTTTAAATTCTCACATGTAAAGAAATGAAGAAAAAATGTATTCGGTCAACCGCCTGCAGTTCTCTTATTGTACTTGATTTTATTGTTTTAGAGCGTTACTGTTATTTTTTACACACGAAAGCTATCTTGAATAAGAACTACACTTTAAAGTAAATTATACACTTCCATGATCATGTATGCTTCCACAGAACTGTACCCACTGTATCCGAAATTTAAACGTGGCTCTAAGGGATTTAAAGACCTGACAGTAAATGGTATGCCGATAAAACTGTTGAACTGTATTCAGATTTTAAACGTTGCTCCATTGGATTTAATGACCTGTATTAAATGGTATGGCAACAGAATTGTTCAACTGCATTCACAATTTAAATGTGGATTTAATTGATTTAAGTGCCTGGTTTAAAATGGTATGGAAACAAAAGTGTTTACATCTATTCAAAATTTAAAAATTGCTGCAATGAATTTGAAAGCCTTGTATTAAATGGTATGGTAACAAAACTGTTCAACTGCATTCAAAATGTAAATATAGTTTCAATGGATTTAAAGGCCTGGTATGAAATTGTATGGCAACAGACTGTTTAACTCTATTTAAAATTTAAACGTGCCGCAATGGATTCGAAGACCTGAGAGTAAATGGCATGGCAACAGAACTGTTCAGCTGTATTCTGAATCTAAATATAGCTCAAATGGATTTAAAGACCTTGTATTAAATTGTATGGAAACAGAATAGTTCAACTCTATTTGAAATCTAAACATGCTGCAATGGATTTGAAGGTTGAAAGTAAATGGAATGACCACAGAACTGTTCAACTGCACTTGAAATTTAAGCCTGGTTTCGATGCATATGCAGGTGTTGTTGTTGAAACCCAGACCGTCCGACCTACCAGAAAGGTGTAAGGTAACTGTTTGGACGGTCGGGAAGTGCCACCCAATTTAGACCGGAATCCAGTGGGGGAGGCATCCACAGGGACCGTACCCTCCTTCCCCTACCACCAACCTCTCGGAAGGACTTTCGGACCCACATGTTTAACGTGATCGTACTCCGCATGAACACGGCGGCAGTTTTGGCAGTGGCTGGAATCGAACCCGGGCCTACCGAGTGCAACTCCAGCGCGCTAACCAATGGGCTACCGCGCCCCCGCATATGCAGGTGTGAATATGTTCACACGTGTACCATGCTGTTCGACACTGGGAAATTTGCTTGTTTAACTGTTTCTTAGCTTAGAAAATAACGTGTTTCTAAAAAAAACGCAATCCCCTATTTCAAACTTTTCCTTCTCAGTAACGCAATCTTGAAGAATTTTATTTTTACCAGAGTAAAAACATATCATTTTAAAAGATTCTATTTGATCCACAGCAACAAATACTGCAACAGAATAGAAGTCTGATCAAAGGAATTTTCTGGTTTCCGGCATAAAGAATAACATATTATATCAGAATAATAATTATAATAATAATAAAAAAATAGCATCAGCACAACAAAGGGAATAAGACGCCTATCCTTAAATGCTTATATCACATAATCCTGGGGGAATTAATTACTTGCCAAAGGAAAATTCGAAAAAAATGAGAAGAAAAACCAAGGATAAAGACAGAGAACAGTAGAGGGATTCAATATACATACTCAGTCACTAAAACAACGACCATAAGTGCTTTGTAATAACAAATAAGGAAATACGAGTTTCGGAGAGATACATGTGATAATTTATCAACTAAATTCAAATTGCATTTGTTTACTTTGTTAAAAATACAGGTGAAAAACTGCAAAAATAAGATTATATCATAAAGTGAAGGACACAACCGATTTCGGAAGCAAAGTAAGCTAATGTATTAATTTTCGAATCCTAATAAGTGTTGTTGCGAAAGCGTAATATTCCCTCACTGCTGCCTTATCTTTCGTCTCTTTCGAAAACCAGGCAGAGAAAACAAGCATAAAGGCTATACCATAACATGAACATATGGTTGCCAGAATTTCGAAGTTCGAAGAATGGTTGCCATATTTGGGGATTTACAGTCAATCTGGCGACATTTGTTGACTTCCCGAATCCTTGAGAACAACCTCAAAATAACGATTATTCTACGTGATAGGAGATCTTTCCAGAAGTTTCTATGGCGAGTCTATGAAAGGAATCATTACTCAGTCGGAGAGGCGGTTGAGGTGATAGAAGCTACATTTGACTGCAATTTTTGTCAATGTTTTAAGAATAAATAGTAGCAGCTGTTTTGTGAAATTACTTTTGTCAATGTTTTGAAATTGATGTCAGTTATTTTGTGGAATTAGTGCAGCATGTAAGTGCTGTTTGACTGTATATTGTTCCTATTTACGTTGTGCTTTTGAACAAGCGTGTCAGTTATCCAGAAATTTGGACTCATTATTGTATCCTGAGCGTACACCTACGATTCCAGAGGGTACGCTGTAACGGTATTCAAATTTACATATTAATTCAGACAACCGTTAGAGTGCATTTTTATATTCAGTGTGAGTTTAAGTGTGCTCAGAATATATAATCCGTCGATAATCCGCCGATAATTCGCAGTTTCACCTCGTCATATATGAAAAAAAGGTCCCCAATAAACATTATCCTAAATAGTAAAAAAATATATATTTATCCTTCTATTTTACTCCCTCTGTGTGTGTCGTCTGAAGAGCAAAATCTAAGCGTCGGACGACCGCGAAATTATCTGAACTCCCAGTGCGACAAACCTCGAGATGTTTTCTTTCAAAAATTGAAATTAGTCTTTTAGTTATTTTATATTGCAGCATCAATGTGAGCAATTTCCACACATACCGTTGCTTAGTGATCGAAAAATATTATCAAAAGGTTTCCATTTTGACATATCAGAAAAATAGAAAAATGTGTTTTTCTTTCTAACAACCTTTGAAACGAATTCAAAGAATATTTCCTCCATATGTATTTATTTATGTCTAGATATATCGAAGTAATCATGTTTCATATTTTTACTTTCTCTGCAATGTATAGGGAAAGTACAGGAATCATGCCGAAAATCGAAACTCGAGTTTTCGTTGGAGCTACACGTTTCGAGACCTCTAGAATACGAAAAAACTATTTTTAAGTGACGTCTGTGTGTGTATGTCCATCTGTCTGTTTGCGTGTCTGTCTGTCTGTGCAGATGCTATATCCACTCTAACTAAAAACTAAATGACCGAATGTCATAAAATTTGGTAGGTATGCCCCTTGTGGGCGAATCTGGTGCTGATTAGTTTTGGATATGATACGGGATAAAAGAACCCGCCTTTTTTTGCGAAATGACCTGCAAAAGACTGTATCCACTCTAGCTGGTAAACTAATGCACCGAATTTCACGAAATGCTCTAGATAAATCGCTTGTGGGTCACCCTAGTGCTGATTAGATTTTAGTACGATTCGAAAAAAAATAACCTGTCTTTTTTATACAAAATGACCAGAAAAATCGCCAAAATCTGAAATGAAAACCTACGTATGCTCAAATATATCTAATAAATGCTTGTTTAATACGTAATTTTTAACGAAGAAAATAATAAGACCAACCCCATTACACTAGGAGCAGCAGTTCTCGAGATATTTTAGTTTTTTCGTATTTTCTCGACGCCACATTTGAAAATAAGTCCAGTTATCAAATGACAACGAAAATTGAATTAAAAGTGAATAAAATTTAATTAAAATAAAGATAACGTGGATATAAGTCTGCAGGGAAAGTCATGTGCTGCCCATATCAGATTTTTACTTTCCCTGCAATACATGGTAATGTATAAGGAAAGTATTGGAATCATGTCGAAAATCGCAACTCGAGTTTTCGGCGAATCTACACGCTTCGAAACCTCTAGAATACCAGAAAACTATTTTTAGCGTGACGTCTGTGTGTGTGTGTGTCTGTCTGTCTGCGTGTCTGTCTGTCTGTGCAGATTTTGTATCCACTCTAACTAAAAAACTAATTGATCGAATTTCATAAAATTTGGTAGGTAAGTCTCTTGTGGACGAATCTGGTGCTGATTAGCCTTGGGCACCATTCGAGATAAAAAAAAACCGCCTTTTTTTAGAAATGGCACGTAGAAGACTTTATCCACTCTAGTTGAAAAAGTAATAGACCGAATTTCACAAAATTCGTTATACAAGTCGCTTGTGGGTCACCCCTGGTGCTGATTAGATTTTGGTACGATTCGAAAAAAATAACTTGCATTTTTTTGCAAAATGGCCCCCAAAAAGCGTCAAAATTTAAAATAAAAACTACGTTTGCTCAAATAAACCATTAAGTGATTGTTTTATACGTACTTTTTAACGACGAAAAGTTTAAAACCAACCCCATTACATTAGGACTAGCCGTTCTCGAGATATTTTAGTTTTTTCGTATTTTCTCTACACCACCTTTGCAAATAAATCCAGTTACCAAATGAGAACGAAAATTGAATTAAAAGTGAATTAAATTTAATTAAAATAAAGAGAAAGTGGATATAAGTCTGCAGGGAAAGTCATATGCTGCCCACATCAGCTTTTTATTTTCTTGTTTCTTTTAATCCATTAAAGGAATATTAGCAGAGTTACATAGTTCGACAAAAATATGAATGTATATCTTCGAATTTTAATATAAAATGTTTTTAATTATTCCATTTTTTGATTTTTTGCTAATTTTCAACCCAAAGCGTAAAAATCGAGATATTCCACTCCTCCCATTAGCGGTTGACAATCACAAACTGTGCGTTGCTATGGGGAGCAGTGGATGTTTGTGCGCACGTGTGGTGAATTGTTGCTTGGCAAATTGTTGCGTACCATTATACATGCCTTGAAACTAAATTATTTGAATGCAACAAAACGTGGGAATGATTTGGTCCATATCTGTATTATGTACATTGGTCTGTATTATGTACATTTCTGTATTATGTACATTTGGTCTATATCTGTATTATGTACATTTCTGTATTATGTACATTTGGTCTATATCTGTATTATGTACATTGCGAGTGCTTATTTAAGATCCATGCAAAAGCCAAGTAATTCATTCTAATACTATATAATGTTATAATATTTATATAACATAAACTACACATGTAGCAATCAATGAATTAATCACATTTACAATATTTACTATTATCTCTAGTCAAAAATTAAATTGAAAACGACATTTTCTTAAAATTGACTGGGTTATATATTTTAAGCAAAGACGTTTAAATTAAAAATTGATTTTATTTATAGATTTTATTTATAGATTTAAGAAAAGGAGGCTTTTCTAAAGTCAAACATCCGTTACTTTTGAAGTATTCTCATCAAGTATTTCCATCTTAGGTTCTATATTTCCAACACTGTAGTTTCTAAGCAGTTACTTCGATGAAAGACAGCTCAATTAGAAGAAGAGACAGTGAAAAAAAAGCTCTACAGATAAAACTATTGGACGCATAGCGTTTTAGAAACGCCATCTAGGGAGAAGAGTATAGTGTATTAGAGTTCTATTGTGAGGTAAGCAGCGCCTTTAACAATTACTGACTGCTCTAGATTCTAATGAATGCCCAAAAGTAATTAAAAGTAACATAGACGGAAAACCATTTTTCACCCAGAAATTTTAAAACGAGGCTATTTTTATGTCTATTTATTTCTATGGATAAAGCTATATTCAGTTCGTGTGTCAAATAAAAATATGCAAAAACTATGTAGTAATTTTTTTTCAATATGTACGGTATAAGTGATAAAAATTTTCATTTATATCGGGTATAAGTTTGATGTATACATCAAAAATATAAATATATTTATATTTTTGATAACGGTATAGGAATTGACTATTTTTCAGAGTATGTCTCTGCATGTTTGACTGTCTATCGGTATGCATCTTAATATATCTTCATATTAGTCTGTGCGACTTTTTTATCGTCATGTACCTCAGTATATCTTCATGTGTGTCTGTGCATATTTCTGTTCATCAGTATGCACCATAGTGCGTCTTCATGTGCGTCTATGCGTATTTCCGATTATCAGTATATAGTACCTCAGTATGTCGTGCGCCTGTCAAATATTCTGTTTGTTGGTACGAACCTTATTACGACTTTATGCGCGTCTGTTATCGGCATGTATAACCGTAAAAATATAACAACAGCAACGAAGAAACACCCAACCGCAATTGCACAATTTATATCGCAGGACGAAACGGAAGATATCTTTCGATAACAAATTAATGTCTTTACAAATATCAATATTTCAAATTTGCATAAGGGGCTATCATTATAGTTATTTTGGCGCAAACTTTGAAATATTCAAGAGTAAACTCCGTTTATCATTGAATATTCGGTTTCACCAAAAAATGTCATTTAGATTAAAACGAAAATAATGAAAATTGGCCCAAAATTGATCCAGAAAATCTTAAAAACCATAAAGGGGACAACTAAAAATTGAACTCAAAAGACGCAGAAGAGACGAATTCCGATCTGATAATCTGGTTCCGCCAGTATATAATGTTCTTACTCTTTCATCTACATTTTGTTTTCGTGTTACGCATAGACTGTCGATATTTTTTAAACATCGAAGAGTTAGGTGCGGTGTTCCATTATTTATAATTGCAGAAAAACCTCCTAGGTTTTCTTATAACTTTCTGAACGTTCCTCAATAAGCGTAATAATAATCTAATGTTGAAAATTTGATGGAATATTTAAAATTGCAAGGAAAAAACAATTGTGTATGCTAAATTAAAAGAGCCTATTTTTATTAAAAGAGTTTTGTGTACCAGATTAGAGTTTCAAACGCATCTGCATTGAATTACGTCAAAATTAATAGCTGTTTCTATTCATATATATTTTAATATTAATTTAATAATTAATAATAAATATTTCAAATATGGTTGAATATTAAAATGTATATGATATTTGTTTGCGTTTTTTAGTAGAAAAGCATTCAAAAATAATTTATTTGGAAAATTGATTCATCTCGAATTTCAAAAAATCTGATGTGGGCAACACATGACTTTCCTCATATAATGTAATGAATTTACTACTTTTACAGTAAAAAAAATAGGTTTTTCTTATAGTAGATACCAATATTCTTTCCAAGATATTGAATTTTCGACAATTAGTCGTCATTTTCATTGATTTAGCATCATTTTTATCCATTTGGCGAGATTTTCATTAATTTGGCAATATTTCAAAAAAGTCGCCAAGTTGGCAACATTCCGCCAAATTCGTCGCCAAAATCTCGCCAAGCGTTATGCACTAAGAAAAAAGTTATTCTTACAGCAGATAAATGACTATTGGCGTTCAAATACAAAAGTATTATTCAAAGTATATTTTTTCATGAATGGAACGAGCTAGATCCACGAGAATGATGTCACTCAATTTATCGCATGGTATTACATATGAAAAGTGAACATGTTTCTCAATAGGAATTTTTTTTTTATGTGACTTTTTCATAATTTTTTTAAAAAATGTACGAAATCTCGAGAACGGTTCATGTTAGCGTTCTAAAATTTATGCCAATCGTTTTCTAATGAAAAATTGCATAAGAAATGTCTATTTGTGTAACTTTATTAGCGGTTTTGATATTTTGACGATTTTTTCAAAATTTCATTCGAAAATTTAGGAGGGTTCTGAACATTCGATTACGTATAAAAACAATAGGCTTCCAGTGTTTACGGATTGTGATTTTTGTTCCAAATTTGGTTCGCATCGGTCCATTCGTTCGTCAGTTATCGTCTCCACAGGCTCACTGACACACACACACACACACACACACACAGGCATCACTTCAAAAATGTTTGAGTCGTGATCAGGGATGCTTGAAGCGTGCTCTCCCGTCGAAAACTCGAATTCGAATTTTCGACCCCGTCACAATACTTTCCTTATGCATTATGTATATAAGGAAAGTAAAAATGAAGAAGCCATTTAACAGTAGGATCAGCAAATTTCAAATACTTGCAAATGGATGTGACAAATCCTTTAACAATGGTAAACTTTTATAAAATCAGCTTAAAATTTTCTATAGAATCATAATATGTAATCATCAATGGATCACACATATATAACTATATATCACCACTCCAATCCATATGCACGGTATAAGTACGGGTAATATACAAGTACGGGTAATAAGCAAAACCTACACGGTATAAGCATCAAACCATATATCGCCACATCAATAACTATGAAGAAATATTTTTATACAAATTTTAAATATAAATATTTGTGGAAGATATTAATCCCTATCAAATGATGTATTCCGTTTTGTTCTGCATTGTAAATTGTACAATTGCACTGCTTTTTTTTCGGACGACTGTACCTCAGATGTCTTCATGCGCCTTTGTGTTTACAATAGCCATTATGCATTATTTAAATTCGATTTGGGACAAATTATTTTAAACAGGAAATAAGGCATCATTGCTAAATTTGATATAAACTCGTTGAACTATTTTTCATCTAGAGTAAATACATGCATGTATTGCACAAGGTATATATATATATGGTAAAAATAGTATTTTAAATGTGTTAATCCACTCAATACTCAACTATTCATTTTCACATTCGATATATATTTTCTCTGTATGTGCAATATGTGTACAAGTAAGAACAGCAGAGAAAATAAATAATAATTTAATCAAAAACCAAAAACTTCGACAATGAAACAGCATATAATAATCAATAAAAAGTATAACATGGCATAGAAGCAAAAGTAATTTCCTTCATCATTATAAAGGTGACAAAGCAGACGCTGTAGATAAGAGAAGGAAATGTGTGCCAACAGAAAAATATTCACGGTGCATAAGAAGATAACAGATTGCAATTCGAAAATAAAGCAAGATTGGAACTAAGGACGTATTAAACGGGTGAAAGAAATAATATAAAATTGAAAAAATTCACTCAAAGCATTGAAAATAGCTGAATATAGAAAATTACGAAATTTAGTAGAGCTTAGCTATAAAATTAAGTGAAATAAAATAAAATAAACAGTTAGTTTACAGATGGATAGATAAAACAGAGCAGTTATATTTAAAAGATGGATTAATTACGAATATTATTATTAAGAATATTAAAAAGCCATGGATTAATTACCAGAAGGGATTTCATAAACTACATTAATTTTCACAAATATCGCTTCTACATCTCGCAGACAGAATTTTGTTATATTTAGGTTCGGCCTCTAGATACCTCTCTGAAGTTTATGTGTGGTCACCCCGTAGAAAAATACATGCGTCGAAAAATTGTAATAGTAAGATTAAGAAGAGAAAAGAGAAGACATTGAAACAAATTGATAATCGATAATTTTGAGCTCAATTCATATTTTAGGGGATATGAATCCTTTAAAATATAAATATGCTTTTCTTAAAATGATCTTTTTCTTTCTTCTCTCTAGAATAAAAACGTTCACGTTTTGTTGGGAATAGTAAAGACGTCTAAACCGTAAATTCAAATTTTCTTCTCTCAAAATTATGTCATGGTAAATTACGCTCTTTGCATGGGGAACTCATGGATGTAGAAGCTGTATCTGATTTTTAAAATAAATTAAATTTTTAAATTATATCCCTTTTTTCTCTCCTATTTCAAATCTCCGTATTTCCAGGTCAAAATAGCCTTTTGAAGCTATTTAAAGGCACATGTTCCAGAATATATGAAACTAAACAATTTTCGTTTAAGAAAGATTCACGGTATCATACAATTTAGGGTCAGCATTATTTCAAATGTTATATTCATACGCTAACGAGAGATTTGCGTGCCAACTTCTCAGCGAATGAGAAAAGAGCGGGCAATCGATCAAAAAAGGTCCTTGTAGAATGCAAGAAAGATCGCAAAACATAGTTTTTTATCATTTTGCTGGATAAATATCATAAGGAGAATGTTGAAAACATATGAAGTAGATTTTTACCTAATGCATTCGATTAATTTTCAAAAATGTATAAATGTTATAAAAAATATGAAGTTTCTTTATCCGGTTAAATCAAGATTTTATTTATATGCGAAATTTAGTTCTCTGGAGCATGGTGTAGATATTTAAAACATACTCAAGTGATTTTGAAGATTTTATTGCTGCAGTTGTTGGATTATACTTTATATTGTATCATCTTTAAATAATAAAAGGCAATGTCTGTGTGTCTGTCTGTCTTATACACAATACGTTCAGCGAACGCGTGTCGGAGAGCTACGAAATTTGGCAGACCCGGGGGGGTGGGAAGGGGACAGGTGAATACCTATTTTTAAAATTTTAATTATGTTTTTTGTTATTTAATGTTTTATGCGATTTCCACTGTTTGTTGCCCTTTTTTCTCCACGATCCAGACATTGTAGAAAAAAACAAATCACACCATCGGAAAGAGCAAAGAATTTTGAGTAAAAATATATCAATTTCAAATCTCAGTGACAAATTTTAATATTTTTTTATGATTTTAAAACAAAAGTCACTTTTGACTCAAAAAAGCGATTTTTTATTTTTAAATTCTCGCACAGTAAAAAGTACTCAGAATTTCGACTAATAATTTACATTTTTAGAAACGTCAAAGATCTGGCATTCTTACAAGTCCAATCTAGTCAAGAAATATTCCGTACTGCCCAAAGGATCGGGATTTTAAGATTTTCCGAATTTCAGTTTCTCGGCGATCCGCTAAAGCATTTCTTAACCGGCGTTTCTCCCCCGCAGGAGGGAAGGCAGTGGGTGGGGATGTCAAGGTGGCGGTGACATCACGGTTCTGAATAAGGCTCCTCTATATACGAGCTGACTCATCAAGCATATTGAAGCCCAACATAGCTGGAAGCGCAATCCATTAGCATTAGCTCTATTCATATTTTCACTTTAGGAAGTATAATTGAAATAATTATGGGTGGTTGCTCTGCACCGAACTACTGTAATCATTCTAGAAAGGGTTTTAGGCTATTTCGCTTTCCTAGAAACGAAGAAAGAAGAAAACAATGAATATTAAATAAGTGGTTTCCCGGTACTGAACATACTTGTGCGAGCTAAGTTCTACAATATTCTAATTGAAACTTATTATTTTATATAAAGTATTTATTTTAAACACATATTTTATAATTTCTGTTACTGTAGTATGGAACCCTATGGGTTTCAATATGATTGATAAGTTAGCCTGGAATAGAGGAGCTCTAGTTCTGAATATGCATAGCGATGGGTGGGCCCACAGACTAATATCATATATATAGTATTTTGTAATTATAATATAGTATTCTGTGGGTGGAACAATAAGAAACCGAATTAGTGTTTGCTTTCCGTTTGCTTCCGGTTTTAAATGAATTAAGAGCTTAACATATGTATTGTAGATATTATTATATTTATATTTTAAATGATGGAACGATATGGATTTTTTAAATGGATATTTTAATTTTTGGATATTTTAAATGGATATTTTAATTTTATGGATATTTTAAATGATGGAACGATCGATATTTTAATTTTATGGATATTTTAAATGATGGAACGATCGATATTTTAATTTTATGGATATTTTAAGTGATGGAACAATGGAATGAGGAATTTTAAGCGTCGTACGACTATAAAATTTGGTACACTGATACTTCAGGATACCAAGAGTTGCGCCTCGGTGTTATTTTTTTAATTTCGAATTAGTTTTTTTAGAGTTTCCTATGTTTTTCCAACGATTTATAATGATTTTGGCCGATATTGACGCAAATCGAGACATTTTCTACTCAAAATATCGTCACATACCGATAGAAAGACAGATTTTTCTTTTCAAGTAAATTGTGAACAGAATCCATATGATAATTAGACGAATTTTTGTGAATTCAAAAATGTATATATGTTCCGTGCGTTTCAAATCTTTTCGGACTCACAGACTCACACATAGACTCACGGACACACACACTAACATACATAAATACACAAACATCCCTCAAAAACGTTCAATTCGAGTTTAAGGATGCTTAAATCGTACTCTTCCGTCAAAGAGCCGAATTCGAATGTTCTACCTCTTCATACTACTTTTTGTACACATTGTACTATGTAGGGAAATTAATATCGTAACGTATCAATGCAAGTGAAACGGAATAAAAGATATATATTACCTACAGGTTAATTGCCTGATTCAAACATCCAACTTGTATTACTTTATTTTTTTACTGCAGAACAGAAAATTTTGGAATTATGGCTTGTACTTCCAGCAAGAACACTGAAACGGGATTCAGTGGTACGCCTGGATAGAGATGTGATTGACCACAGTAAGTGAATGTGCCAATAACCAGTTAGTTTACGGATAACACATAACTTAAATGAGGGAGATAATATAAATATGATATTGTGACTTTCCATGGTCAAAATATCTAAAAAGAACTCATAATATTTAAAATATCTATTTAGTGTATCTTTTATGTCGAATGGTAATGAAACTTACACGGATAAAGCATAAAATAAAACTTAAAAAAACTTAATAAAACGATTAAAGATTAACTTATCAAGTATATTTATAGCTTAGAATTTTTTTTTATAAATAGCCTTAGAAACATATTAAAAATCTAATTCAATGAAAAAATTTCCTTTTTGGCGTCTTGCAGGTGAGTATGGTATATTTATTAAGATATCAAATGCAAACTTTTTGTCCAGCGCAGCATATCAAGTTTAAGATAATCGAAAATGTTTCACCTATAAATAAAAACACATACTTCAAAAACGCCTGATAGAAAATAGATTATTTTAAGATAGAAAATGCAATCTTGAAATACCCTTTCATAGTTTTTTTTAAAATATTTTCTGCATCATTCACTCCTGGGGAATTTACTCCCCAAAATTATACTTCTGTATAGACAGATGCATTTTCCGTTATAAATTTTGCGTTTGATGATGAAAAAAGGATTCAAGAGAACCGCGCGTAATAATATCCCCAAGAACATACAACATGTATAGCAAGTACACAAAACGAATGATCCTTTAAAAAGGCGGGATTTTTTTTCAAAATATAAATTTACTATTTTCTGTTTTATATGCAGGCTGACAATGATTAAGGTATCCATCATGCAAAATGTTCTTACTAATAGGGGTGATTTCAAATTAGAAATTCTGCTTCCAATACAGATAATCCTCAAATTAAGAGCCTGACTCTTTATTCAATCCTAAATTCTCCTCATTTTGTTAATTTCGAGGCCCTTTATAGTGGTCTCAATATTAGACCCCTGTTTGGAAATTAGTAAAAAAATTTCAGATAAATTTTTAAAATATCTCAGAAAGTCTCAAATGCTACAATCGATAGCCTGATGGTCTACGATCCTAGGCTTCCAAAGTACTCCAAACGACCAAGGGCGTTCCTCTGTAGGAGAGCCCATAATCTGTACTTACGTGCTGAATGTGAGCTCAGTACCTAAAACTTGTAGCATCTTTGTACAACCAGCTTTATACTGGTTAAATTTTTTCTTAACTACTCTTTGACCTCGAGTGGGTTCGTATCCGTATCATTCAGAGATCGGGATGCAACTCGCCTACGCCCTACTGATCAACGATCAAGGAAACCTTAATCAGCTCCCCCCTTTATCTTCGCAATAATTTTTAAACCATGACACTCTTTAAAATTTTTGAGGTGGACTCTCATAAGTGCGGCAATATATTTTTTAATGCAGCGATGGAGAGTACCCATTTCTCCTCAAAACTCTACTTTCAAAAGTATAATTTTCTATCTCCACTTAATTTCAGGAGGAGGTAAATTCCGGGATTTTTTTTCCAGCTCAGAGACTCCCAAAACTGAATTCCTTGATCCAATGCAGATAATATTATCCACAGACTGGTTTCACGTTTGTTATGCATCCATTAGCATACCATCACTGCAAAGAACAATCTGAAAAGCGATTATAAATTAAAAAAACCTCTCAAAAACTGCTCTAAGTAAAATTAAGTTATATAAAAACTTCGCATAGACAAAAATATGAGTCATCCGGTTTTGAAGTTTTTCAGAATTTTCTTTCCGGACATACAAGAAGCGGAATTTCAGGTGTTCAAGCAAGTTCGGCATCTGGAATAATTTGGCATGTATACAATTCTAGAGGAAGTGGCCACATAGAAGCGGAACATAACCACACAGAAGAAGAGCATAACCACATAGAAGTGGAACATAACCCCATAAAAGAGGAACATACCCATGGAATACCATGATTATTTATATTGGTCTGGTCTTTCGTTTAAAAATATCTGTTTTTTTCCATTCCAGTCTGGTTCCGTTATTATTTTCTGTCATTAGTCTTTCTTTTCCGGATTTTAGTTTCCACACCTTTATGTGACGAATGTAGCTCATATAGCCTTTAAAACCGGTTGGTTCCTTTATATTTGTTCTTTCTTTTCATTCCTGTTTGGTTATGTTTTGTTCTTGTCTTTAATTATTTTCTACTTCTTTCCTTTATTTGCATTTTTACAATTGATTTAAACGTATCATGTTCTTCCATTACGGTTTTAGTAGTTTTACTCCTTATTTAGTTGTTTCTCCATGATTTTATTTTTCATTGGTCGCATCATGTTTCTCAGATATATATTATTTGGCTTTATCACCTTCATTTTTCTAGAAGGCGATGGCAACTTTTCTTCTACCTTCAGCCACGTGTGCTAATCTACCGCAGATGCTAAATTTGCTTGAGTAACTGAAGATGCATCTTTTGTTCCTGTCGAAAAAATATACAAAATATAATTTAAGTTCATGCAGTCAACTAATTTAGCTTTTATAAAATGATCCGTTGCCAGAAATTTTTTTGAATTAACTTAAGTTCTGTTATTTTTTTCAATAAAATCGTTCTAAATACGTTCAAACTGCCTCTTTATAAGCGAAACTGAGAAATTTGATTGATAAAATTGCAGTAAACAATGTCAAGATAAAGCACTATGTAAAATTATATTTTAAGATCATAAAAAATATTAAAAATATCATTCGTTTACTTTCTGTCTGTTTTGATTAAACTTTCATCAATGTTAACAACAAAAAAAAAAAAATAACCCATTATCCCCAAACGCTGACTCACACGCTCTACTAGAAACTGGAATAAATACCTTATTGAACAAATAAGACGGTAAGACCTGTAAAGAACATTGCTTTCCCAACCTGGATCTCCGATTTAGCCATCCGACAATCTATCGTTGAGTTACTGGGACGAAATTGCAAGCTCTTATCTTTGAAGTGAGCTCTGCTTTCTTCACATTCTAATGTCAGTGCAACTAACAATCTGCCTGACCATCTCCTGCTATTTTTATCTCAGGTTAACCCCTTGATGCTATGTTTATTCTCTAGTTGCTACGTGGTTCTTATCCTCCTAATTTGAAATCCACGCTTCATATTCCAGATTCCGCTAAATCCGTGCTAGTCATATTAGGGCCATTTCAGACCTCAGACATATTTGCACTAACCTACAGAGTTGATTTGTTTGGGCGCCATTGCAACAAAACCTTGCTGCCCAAACCGGGAATCTAACCCTAATTCTCCGAAGTGTTTGGAACAAAATTGCAAGCTTCTATTTTTAAAGTTGATTCTTCTGACCTTCTGTCACCATATAGTGAGGATAAAAGAAATATAAATCATCGATATTTCATGGTTTAGGTAGAAATGTACGAATAGAAGCTATTTTATAGGACTGTAAAACAAGTTGTACTTAGTACCATCGGTAGATAAAGGATTAATAGAATTTTTTAATGGATTTTTTGATGATTTTTAGATGGATTTCTTCGTGCATGTATCTGACATTGCCTTATTGTCTAGGACAGGAGTTTGCAAACTACATCCAAATTTAACTTGCAAGCAACTAGTATCCTGTCTAAATCTCGATTTTTGATAGAAAATCAACTGGAATTTTGTTTAAATCCAACTGCTCAAACAGGAAGTCACATTTAATTGTTATTTTTTTATCAGATTGTACAAGAAAAAATTCGTCATCGTGGGTCCAAATGATTACAGTTATAGCGTATTACTCTTCACGTGTATAGGGATTTAAAAATATTTGAATTGATACCATACTTGCCATTGAATCCTCGGGGGTGGGTGGTAACTTACTACAAAGATGAGCTAATGATGCAGTGAACAAAAAATTTTTTATTACCGCTACTTTTCACAACAATTATTGAAACTAATTATTCTCGTGATCATAAAGCTATAAATAAACCCTTTTATGAATGATTTGTCAAATTTTGTCCTATGTTAAATAATATATTCCAATTACAAAATCTCAAGATTCTTCTACAGATGAAAAGCGATATCTCTAGAATTGAGATATGTTGCTAGAACGATAATTTTGTTACTAGATTGAAATTAAGATTACTAAACTAGATTCTCGGATACCGAATAGTATGCCTTTCTGCGTATTTCAGAGATTATTTATTTTTTCGGCTCAGAGTTCTGGAACAAAATTAATACAACTATTCGGGTTACATGCTAATTAAAACATTTTTTTATATAACATATATCATTAAAATATTATCGACAAATATTTACATGCATACTTCTTTTTGAATATTTTTGCTTACCGAATCATATATTTTGACCTAACCGAATAACTCTCAAATGAATTCCGTTACATAAAATTGACCTATGACTCTTCGGGCTGTAAATAAAATAAAATGAATAGTACTAATACGAATTGCACACCAAAATGTTACATCACTTTCTCAAATTTCTCTGATCATTATTTTACTTGTTGAAATGATGATTTGAAATAGATATTTCCAATTAATTTTTTTACAGATTACCCCACCCTTCATAGTCATTGACATTAAAAACTATTTCAGCACACCAAGATCAGAATGGATAAAATGGGCGTGACCAAATAAATAACTGATTCATGTAGAACCGCATTTTTAAAACAATTTTATTTTCGACATTTTTCAATTAATGTTTTCCTCCATAATTGAACATAATTATGAGTATTTTCACATTTTTAATTTCTAATGGGATTGTATGGTCTCCTGAAATATTCAATAACCATTTAAATTGTTATATTACTGTCAGCTTCACGAATGTTTGCCAACTTCAAAAGTGACAATATGCAGGAATAAAAAATACTTCAAATATTTATATGAAATATTTATGAGGTAAAGGTAATGAATAATTGCGACCTAATTAATTTAATTGCTTTGCGCATGGTAAGAAAAAAACTTGGCTAATACAAGCATTAAATGAAAGTAATACTCAATACTTATGACGCCTTATTATGTGCAAAGTTGCAAACCCCATTTTGAGAATTATTTAACGTATTGTTTGTTTGGGTGAAATTGAGAAGACGTGGTTCGAGAATTGAGAATAAATTTTCTTTAAAACTACAAATCTTTCCCACAGCGACTAATTATTTGGCCCTGATATGCAGTAAAAAAAAATTTATTCATAGTTTTTGTTTCACCTATTATGTTTATGTCTACAAGCTGCACAAATTATTCGGTGCAGCGTTCTTGAAGGGATATTTATGAAAGAATGTAGGTTATAACTGAATTAAAACATTTTTTTATTTTAAACATAGCTTTAAAATATTATCGGCAAATAATTACGGACCGTATGAATTCTTCATTTTATACATTTTAACATTTTAATGCTCAATAAGGCGATATATTACTGTTATCTATTTAAGGCATAACGAAACACTGCAAGATAAAATTGATTGACGTTACATAAAGCTGATCTATGACCCTTCGGACCTTAACTAAAATAAAATGAAAATTTAAACTTGATATGGCAGAATTAGTACTTATACGAAGTGCACACCAAAAAGATATTTCAAGTTTTGAAAATTTTCCTGGTCATTATTTTACTTGCTGACATTATGATTTGGAATATATATATATGACTAAATTTTTTTACAGACCCTCAACCTTCATATTTTCTGAAAATAACAAACTGTTTCAATACAACAATCTACCGTTACCACAGACAAAATAACGTCTTATATGTACGACATATGATTTTCCTTTCAGATTTAAATAATTTTTTTTTTATTTTTTATTTTTTCTATATATTAATTAGGTTCTATTGCATAAATTAATACATAAAATATATATTTATTTTAAATTATATTGATTTTGCAGATTTTAAAGCATTTTTTCACAACAAAGTACATTTTTAAATGTCACCAATTCGCAAAATATGACTACATTTCCAGTTCTAATCAAAAGGAGAAGAGAATGAAAAAGAGCGCGAATCTATTTATATACCGCGAAACATCGTTGTCACACATCGTAAGCAAAATTATCGATGAGCGATAAAGTAATTAATGACAGACAATTTTAATATTACGGTCAACCTATCAAAAACTCGAAATTTTAAAGAAGAGAACAAGAAATTTAAAGCAGACGGAAATTAAAAAGAAATGAAGTCAAACTATTTGGAATATACGTATTCGGTAATAATTTAAATATTAATGATTCTGAAAAATTTAACAAGCTGAAAATTGAATGAAACAGAAAAATCGAGATAAATCAACGAATTTTTAACCGAGAACAACAATTTTTAACCGAGAACAATTGAATCACAAATTAGCCAATTTAAATAAATTTAAATTGCTGAAACCTAAAAAGAACGAACTTTTTCCATTTTTATCATAAAACCTATGGAATAGAACCTATTCGGAACAGAAGAATATCAAAAACCTAAACAATTGGAAAATGGATAACTAAAAAGAAAATGACTTTACACATAAGACCCCTGAACACGTTTAGATTAAAAACAAAACTCCTAAAACTATTAAATAGCCAAAAGTAACCCAACACTGAGTATAAAAAATTACGAAATTTAGAAGAGCTTAGCAAGAAAATAAAGTGAAATAAAATAAAATAAACAGTCATTTTACAGATGGATAGATAAAACAGAGCAGTTATATTTAAAAGATTAAATGAGCTATGGATTAATCACCAGAGGAGATTTCTTAAACTACATTAATTTTCATAAATATTGCTTTCACATGTCGCAGACAAAATTTTGTTATATTTAGGTTTGGCCTCTAGATATCTTTAAAGGAAGCCCTGAAGTTTACTTGTGGTCTCCCCTTAGAAAAATGCATGAGTCGACAAATTTTAATAGTAAGATAAAGAAGAGAAAAGAGAAGACCTTGAAATAAATGTATATATTTTATAATCGATAATTCTGAGCTCAATTCATATTTTGGAGGATATGATTCTTTTAAAATATAAATATACTTTTCCTAAAATGATTTTTTTTTATTCTCTCTAGACCAAAAACATTCACGTCTTGTAAGGGATACTCAAGACGTCAAAACCACAAATTCAAATTTTCTTCTCTCAAAATTAAGTCATGGTAAATTACACCCTTTGAATGGGGAACTCACGGAAGTAGAAGCTATATCTGATTTCTTAAATAAATTGAATTCTGAAATTATATCTCTTTTTCTCTCTCCTCTTTCAAATTTCCGTATTTCCAGGTCAAAATAGCGTTTTGAAGAGATTTAAAGGCACATGTTCCAGAATATATGAAACTAAACAATTTTCGTTTAAGAAAGATTCACGATATCTTACAATTTATTGTCAGCATTATTTCAAATGTATTCATACGCTAAAGAGAGATTTGCGTGCCAGCTTCTCAGCCAATGAGAAAAGAGCGAGCAATCGATCAAAAAAGGACCTTGAAGAATGCAAGAAAAATCGCAAAACATAGTTTTTTATCATGTTGTTGGATATATATCATGAGGAGAATGTTGAGAATGTATGAAGTAGACTTTTACCTAATGTATATGATTAATTTTCAAAAATATATAAATGTTATACCAAATATGATGTTTTTTATTCCGGCCATGTCGAGATTTTATTTACATGCGAACAATTAATTTAGTTCTCTAGGACATGGTGTAGATATTTAAAACATACTCAAGTGATTTTGAAGCTTTTATTGCTGTAGTTGTTGGATTATACTTAATGTGTTATTATGTATAATAACAAAGGATATATGTCTGTCTGTTTGTTCGTCTATGTCGCCTGTAGCGGAAATTGTGTACGACGTACGGTTATAAAATTTGGTACACGGGTAAAATTTGGACCCGGAAAGATGCATCTGGCCATTAATTTTTTTTAATGCAAAATATTTTTGTTACTCTAAGTTTTAGAACGATTTTCACACTAACCACTTTCCTTATTGACTTGAAATACTATATCAGAGTTTCTATCTTAACACCATCGAAAAAGATCAAAAAATTTTCTTTTAAATAAACTTGTACAATGCAAAACAATTCAAGGAATCTATACGCTTAATAGTCGAATTTATGCGAATTTTATAATATGTGTACTTTTCGTGCGTTGAAGAAGTAAACTATCTATCATCTTACATAATAAAGGAAAATGTCTGTGTATGTGTCTGTACAGCATGTAGCTGGAATTTTAAGCGTCGTACGAATATAAAATTTGGTACACTGATATTTCAGGATACCAATAGTTGCGCCTCGGTGTTATTTTTTTAATTTCGTATTAGTTTTTTAAGTTTTTATATTTTCGGCAACGATTTACAATGATTTTGGCCGTTATCGACACATATCGATTCCTTTGCTACTCAAAATATCGTCACAAAGTTTCCATTTTGAAACCGTTAGAAAGGTAAATTTTTCTTTTCAAATAAACTGTGAACGGAATCCACATGATTAATATAAGAATTTTCGTGAATTCAAAAATATATATATGTTTCGTGCGTTTTAAATGTTTTCGGACTCACGGACTCACACACAGACTCACTGACACGCACACTAACATGCATAAAACACAAACATCCCTCAGAAACTTTCGATTCTAGTTCAAGGATGCTTAAATCGTAATCTTCCGTTGAATATTCGAATTCGAATGTTCGATCTCTTCATAATACTTTTTGTACACATTGTACTATGTAGAGAAATGAATATCGTAACCTTTCAATGCAAGTGAAACGTGATATAAGATATATATTATTTACAGGTTATCTGCCTGATTCAAACATCCAACTTGTATTGAATTTTCTTGTACGTTGAATTTATGTGTTTTTTTATTATATAAGTGAAATATCTTTTTAAATCACTTTGCACTTTATATTTACATACACCGTGTATTGTCTAGTTATTTATTTTCGACATAATTATCTCTTTTTTATATTTCTGAAATAAACAAACAGAAAGTATTTTAAAGCAAATACCATGAAGTCATTCAAAAGCTAAACAAAATTATTAGAATGTCATAGAAAATTTTCTTTTCATTTGATATCGGATTTAAGATAATAGCTTGAATGCAATTATAATATACAGCTCCTAAAATAAATTTTCCATAAATAAATTAATTTCAGATAGTTGAAAAAAAAATTAAAATATCTTCGAAAGATTATTTTTATTTCTTTATTTGCACATTGTACTATGTAAGGAAATTAATATCGCAACCTATCACTGCAAGTGAATCGTGATATAAGATATATATTACCTACAGGTGAGCTGCCTGATTCAAAAATTCACATTGTATTACTTTATTTCTCTACTGAAAAACTGACTTTATAGGGGATCCGAGAAACCGTACTTACGTGCTAAACGTGAATTCAGTACCTAAGACTTGTAGCATATATGTAAAACCAGTTTTATATTGGTTAAATTTTTCTTAACTACCTTTTGACCTCAAGTGGATTCATATCCGTAGTATTCGGAGATCGCGATGCTACTCACCTTCGCTCTACTGATCACCGATCAAGGAACCCTTAATCAGCTTCAAACCCTTAATCAGCTCTCCCCATTATCCTCGCCATAATTATCAAACCATGGCACTCTTTAAAATTTTTCAAGTAGACTCTAATGGGCGCGGCATTAGATTTTTCTATTGCGGCGATGAAAAATACCCATTTCTCCTCAAAATTCTACTTTCAAAATATAAGTTTCTGTCCCACTTAATTTCCTGAGGAGGTAAATACCAGGATTTTTCACCAGTTCAGAGACTCCCATAACTGAATTCCTTGATCCAATGCAGACAATACTATCCACGCACTGGTTTCACGCTTATTATGCATCCATTAGCCTACCATCACTACAAAGAACATTATGAACAGCGATTATATATTTAAAATAAAAAAACTCTCAGAAACTGCAATAATAAAAATTAAATTATATAAAAGTTTCGCAAAGATAAAAATATGGGTCATCCGGTATTGAAGTTTAAAAACAGCCTTCCTCCTCAGGACATACAAAAAGCAGAATTTCACTTATTCAAGCAGGTTCGGCATCTTGAATCGTTGGGGGTGGGGGTGGGGGTTATATTCTAGAAGAAGCGGAATGTAACTACATAGAATCAGGACATAACCACATAGAAGTGAAACATAACCACATAGAAGCGGAACATAACCACGGAAGACAATGGTTATTTATATTGGTCTGGTTTTTCGTTTAGAAATGTCTGATATGTTCTTTTCCAGTCTTGTTCCTTCCTTATTTTATGTCATTTGTCTTTCTTTTCCGGATTTTAGTCTCCATACTTTTATTTGACGGATGTAGCTCATAAAGCCTTCGAAATCGGTTCGTTCTTTCACATTTGTTTTATCCCTTCATTTCTGTTTTCATGTTCTGTTCTGTTCTTTAATTATGTTCTGCTTATTGACTATATTTGCATTTTTACTATTGATTTAAATGTGTCATGTTTTTCCATTACAATTTTAGTAGTTTTATTCCTTAAGTAGTTGTTTTTGCACAAATTTTTTTCATTGGTAGCGTCGTTTCTCACATATATACTCTTTGGCTTTATCTGCTTCATTTCTCTAGAAGGCGATAGCAACTTTTTATCTACTTTCAGCCACGTGTTCTATTCTACAGCATATGTTAAATTTGCTTGAATAATTTAAGATATACTTTTTGTTCGTGTCGAAAAAGAAGTTTGTTTTTTGCCCCCGAAATCGTCTAACCTAAATTTCCTTGTACGCTGCATTTATGTGTTTTTTATTACATAAGTGTAATCGTATTTAAAATCACCTTGTACTTTATTTTTACATATACCATATTTTTACATATACCACATATTGTCTAGTACTTTATTTCCAACATAAAATTATATTTTTTACATTTTTGAAATAAACAAACAGAAAGTATTTTAAAGCAAATTATATGAATTCATTTAAAGACTAAACAAAGTTATTAGAATGTCATAAACAATTTTCTTTTCATTTGATATCAGATTTAAGATAATAGCTTGAATGCAATTATTATATACAGCTCCTAAAACAAATTTTCCATAAATAAATTAATTTCAGATAGTTGAAAAAAAAATTAAAAATATATTTTAAAGATTATTTTTATTTCTTTATTTAATCTCCAAAAAATGGTTTTGACACATCTCATTGCTGCTTCTGAATTACTAAGCTGATACATAAATATGGATACTTGTTTGTCTATTCCGTACACAAATCCATAGTTTTTGATAGATGTCTTTTAATTTCAAATTTAGTACAGTTATTTTCTACTTCATTGCGGGTTACTCCGTCCATGTTTCGAGTTTCATGAACAAGGGATTTCGAGATGTTATTTAAAAACCCAAAATTGACCATTTCGGAGAAATGACATTTGTACAGAACCTTGTTGCCACAGCCAGGAATTAAACTGTAGATATTCGTACTGGCCAGCCGACTCTCCGCCGTTAAGTTACTGGCATCACAAGTTCTAATCGTCGAAGTAGGTTCTGCATTCTCCACCATCTATTGTCAAATTGACGTGCAACTGACACTTTGACTGACTATCTCCTGTTATTTTAATCTCAGGTTAGCCTTCTGCTATTTGTATCCTTTTGGTTAGTTTGGTGAATGATCATTGACCTCTCGATTTGAAATATGTGATCAATATACCAGAGTTCAGTGAATACGTGCTAGTCGTACTAGGGTCACATGCAGATCTCCGACATCTTTTTCCTAGCTAACAGGGTAGACTCGATGAAACATGCTGCCCAACCAGGAATCGAACCACGATTATTAGTATTGGTCAGTTGACGCTCTACCGTTGAGCGTGTCATGTCGCATTTCTGCGCCATGAGCCTTTTTCTTATTTTCGAGGAGAGAAATATCTTTTTCCCTCCGTGCCTGTGCTGTGTTTTTCGCTAAGACTTGTTTCTATTGAAATCGCACTGAAAAGCGAGTTTCGTCGAGAATTGGTGAGAATGTCTAGGATTTTCGTCTGGCTGAGATGCGTGACGTGTGATCGCCTGTTGCCAGGAGAAGCGCGCCTGTCCAATCAGGAAGAGGCGCAGGGAGAAATCTTCGGCGGTGACCTCGTGAGACGGAGCAGTTTGGAGCTGGAAATTCCGACTGAAAGGTCGCATCGAAATTTTTGTCTTATTAAAAAGACAAAAGGGGTTTTGGCCAAAATGGCTAAGCTGGCGGAGTTGGGCACTTGTTTCTAAAGAAACCGCCCTGCCTCTTCTGGAGCTGAACGGAGAAGAATGTGAAGATCCTGGAAAAGTTTCGGCTATTTATTTTCATCATTTCTAAAATTATTTTTTTTTATTCCAGGAGTCCTGTTTTCGATGGCTGGTGATGAGTCTCGATCGCGAAGGTTCGGCTTACTTGCCATATTTGAATGCTGTCATGTCATCTAAATTTTGGATCGTTTTCTCGACCATCCACCTTTGGGAACTCTTTTATTCAACTGCAGATCGTGTTATCCTGAATAGGACATTCTTCGTATTGTAAATTTACTCTACCGCTCAGGTAAAATTTCTTTTTCGGAACAAGAAGTTCCGTTGCATCACAGGCACAGGTGAATACAGTTTAATTAATATTAATGGCTCAGATTTGAAATATCTTTATGTTGAGTTGATTTTCATGATTAAAGAAATCATATGCTTGATGAATAAGTTAAATATTGTTTGCTATATAATTTTGACCAGAGCATTAAAAGTAAGAATGTTAATTGATAAAGTGAAGCTCTGAATACTAAAGGTGATAATTTGAAATAAATATATATTTAGTCACTTTGAAAATCTAAAAATAAAATATTATTTGTGTGATAAATGAGCCTGTTTATTTGTGTATGCCTTCATGTTTTACTCACTGTACATCATTTAGGATCTAATTCTCCTAAACTGGGAATCTCTTCCAAATTTGAACCGGGTGTTTATTTTGGTAATTATGATAAAGTTAAATATGTTAATTACAGTTCTTTTTGGTATATTAAATGTACGATCACGCTGTTGTGCGTAGTGGAGTCAGTAGGTGCTGTTTGGTACTGATTTCGCTACCACAAGCGATAGGTTCTGAATTGCAAGTTCTTATTGTTGAAGTGGACTTTCTACATTATGCTGTCTATTTTTGTCCGAAAATGATTTTGTAGAAAATTATTATATTATATTATGATAAAGTTAAATATGTTAATTACAGTTCTTTTTGGTATATTAAATGTACGATCACGCTGTTGTGCGTAGTGGAGTCAGTAGGTGCTGTTTGGTACTGATTTCGCTACCACAAGCGATAGGTTCTGAATTGCAAGTTCTTATTGTTGAAGTGGACTTTCTACACTATGCTGTCTATTTTTGTCCGAAAATGATTTTGTAGAAAATTATTATATTATATTATGATAAAGTTAAATATGTTAATTACAGTTCTTTTTGGTATATTAAATGTACGATCACGCTGTTGTGCGTAGTGGAGTCAGTAGGTGCTGTTTGGTACTGATTTCGCTACCACAAGCGATAGGTTCTGAATTGCAAGTTCTTATTGTTGAAGTGGACTTTCTACACTATGCTGTCTATTTTTGTCCGAAAATGATTTTGTAGAAAATTATTATATTATATTATGATAAAGTTAAATATGTTAATTACAGTTCTTTTTGGTATATTAAATGTACGATCACGCTGTTGTGCGTAGTGGAGTCAGTAGGTGCTGTTTGGTACTGATTTCGCTACCACAAGCGATAGGTTCTGAATTGCAAGTTCTTATTGTTGAAGTGGACTTTCTACATTATGCTGTCTATTTTTGTCCGAAAATGATTTTGTAGAAAATTATTATATTATATTATGATAAAGTTAAATATGTTAATTACAGTTCTTTTTGGTATATTAAATGTACGATCACGCTGTTGTGCGTAGTGGAGTCAGTAGGTGCTGTTTGGTACTGATTTCGCTACCACAAGCGATAGGTTCTGAATTGCAAGTTCTTATTGTTGAAGTGGACTTTCTACACTATGCTGTCTATTTTTGTCCGAAAATGATTTTGTAGAAAATTATTATATTATATTATGATAAAGTTAAATATGTTAATTACAGTTCTTTTTGGTATATTAAATGTACGATCACGCTGTTGTGCGTAGTGGAGTCAGTAGGTGCTGTTTGGTACTGATTTCGCTACCACAAGCGATAGGTTCTGAATTGCAAGTTCTTATTGTTGAAGTGGACTTTCTACACTATGCTGTCTATTTTTGTCCGAAAATGATTTTGTAGAAAATTATTATATTATATTATGATAAAGTTAAATATGTTAATTACAGTTCTTTTTGGTATATTAAATGTACGATCACGCTGTTGTGCGTAGTGGAGTCAGTAGGTGCTGTTTGGTACTGATTTCGCTACCACAAGCGATAGGTTCTGAATTGCAAGTTCTTATTGTTGAAGTGGACTTTCTACACTATGCTGTCTATTTTTGTCCGAAAATGATTTTGTAGAAAATTATTATATTATATTATGATAAAGTTAAATATGTTAATTACAGTTCTTTTTGGTATATTAAATGTACGATCACGCTGTTGTGCGTAGTGGAGTCAGTAGGTGCTGTTTGGTACTGATTTCGCTACCACAAGCGATAGGTTCTGAATTGCAAGTTCTTATTGTTGAAGTGGACTTTCTACATTATGCTGTCTATTTTTGTCCGAAAATGATTTTGTAGAAAATTATTATATTATATTATGATAAAGTTAAATATGTTAATTACAGTTCTTTTTGGTATATTAAATGTACGATCACGCTGTTGTGCGTAGTGGAGTCAGTAGGTGCTGTTTGGTACTGATTTCGCTACCACAAGCGATAGGTTCTGAATTGCAAGTTCTTATTGTTGAAGTGGACTTTCTACACTATGCTGTCTATTTTTGTCCGAAAATGATTTTGTAGAAAATTATTATATTATATTATGATAAAGTTAAATATGTTAATTACAGTTCTTTTTGGTATATTAAATGTACGATCACGCTGTTGTGCGTAGTGGAGTCAGTAGGTGCTGTTTGGTACTGATTTCGCTACCACAAGCGATAGGTTCTGAATTGCAAGTTCTTATTGTTGAAGTGGACTTTCTACACTATGCTGTCTATTTTTGTCCGAAAATGATTTTGTAGAAAATTATTATATTATATTATGATAAAGTTAAATATGTTAATTACAGTTCTTTTTGGTATATTAAATGTACGATCACGCTGTTGTGCGTAGTGGAGTCAGTAGGTGCTGTTTGGTACTGATTTCGCTACCACAAGCGATAGGTTCTGAATTGCAAGTTCTTATTGTTGAAGTGGACTTTCTACACTATGCTGTCTATTTTTGTCCGAAAATGATTTTGTAGAAAATTATTATATTATATTATGATAAAGTTAAATATGTTAATTACAGTTCTTTTTGGTATATTAAATGTACGATCACGCTGTTGTGCGTAGTGGAGTCAGTAGGTGCTGTTTGGTACTGATTTCGCTACCACAAGCGATAGGTTCTGAATTGCAAGTTCTTATTGTTGAAGTGGACTTTCTACACTATGCTGTCTATTTTTGTCCGAAAATGATTTTGTAGAAAATTATTATATTATATTATGATAAAGTTAAATATGTTAATTACAGTTCTTTTTGGTATATTAAATGTACGATCACGCTGTTGTGCGTAGTGGAGTCAGTAGGTGCTGTTTGGTACTGATTTCGCTACCACAAGCGATAGGTTCTGAATTGCAAGTTCTTATTGTTGAAGTGGACTTTCTACACTATGCTGTCTATTTTTGTCCGAAAATGATTTTGTAGAAAATTATTATATTATATTATGATAAAGTTAAATATGTTAATTACAGTTCTTTTTGGTATATTAAATGTACGATCACGCTGTTGTGCGTAGTGGAGTCAGTAGGTGCTGTTTGGTACTGATTTCGCTACCACAAGCGATAGGTTCTGAATTGCAAGTTCTTATTGTTGAAGTGGACTTTCTACATTATGCTGTCTATTTTTGTCCGAAAATGATTTTGTAGAAAATTATTATATTATATTATGATAAAGTTAAATATGTTAATTACAGTTCTTTTTGGTATATTAAATGTACGATCACGCTGTTGTGCGTAGTGGAGTCAGTAGGTGCTGTTTGGTACTGATTTCGCTACCACAAGCGATAGGTTCTGAATTGCAAGTTCTTATTGTTGAAGTGGACTTTCTACACTATGCTGTCTATTTTTGTCCGAAAATGATTTTGTAGAAAATTATTATATTATATTATGATAAAGTTAAATATGTTAATTACAGTTCTTTTTGGTATATTAAATGTACGATCACGCTGTTGTGCGTAGTGGAGTCAGTAGGTGCTGTTTGGTACTGATTTCGCTACCACAAGCGATAGGTTCTGAATTGCAAGTTCTTATTGTTGAAGTGGACTTTCTACACTATGCTGTCTATTTTTGTCCGAAAATGATTTTGTAGAAAATTATTATATTATATTATGATAAAGTTAAATATGTTAATTACAGTTCTTTTTGGTATATTAAATGTACGATCACGCTGTTGTGCGTAGTGGAGTCAGTAGGTGCTGTTTGGTACTGATTTCGCTACCACAAGCGATAGGTTCTGAATTGCAAGTTCTTATTGTTGAAGTGGACTTTCTACACTATGCTGTCTATTTTTGTCCGAAAATGATTTTGTAGAAAATTATTATATTATATTATGATAAAGTTAAATATGTTAATTACAGTTCTTTTTGGTATATTAAATGTACGATCACGCTGTTGTGCGTAGTGGAGTCAGTAGGTGCTGTTTGGTACTGATTTCGCTACCACAAGCGATAGGTTCTGAATTGCAAGTTCTTATTGTTGAAGTGGACTTTCTACACTATGCTGTCTATTTTTGTCCGAAAATGATTTTGTAGAAAATTATTATATTATATTATGATAAAGTTAAATATGTTAATTACAGTTCTTTTTGGTATATTAAATGTACGATCACGCTGTTGTGCGTAGTGGAGTCAGTAGGTGCTGTTTGGTACTGATTTCGCTACCACAAGCGATAGGTTCTGAATTGCAAGTTCTTATTGTTGAAGTGGACTTTCTACACTATGCTGTCTATTTTTGTCCGAAAATGATTTTGTAGAAAATTATTATATTATATTATGATAAAGTTAAATATGTTAATTACAGTTCTTTTTGGTATATTAAATGTACGATCACGCTGTTGTGCGTAGTGGAGTCAGTAGGTGCTGTTTGGTACTGATTTCGCTACCACAAGCGATAGGTTCTGAATTGCAAGTTCTTATTGTTGAAGTGGACTTTCTACACTATGCTGTCTATTTTTGTCCGAAAATGATTTTGTAGAAAATTATTATATTATATTATGATAAAGTTAAATATGTTAATTACAGTTCTTTTTGGTATATTAAATGTACGATCACGCTGTTGTGCGTAGTGGAGTCAGTAGGTGCTGTTTGGTACTGATTTCGCTACCACAAGCGATAGGTTCTGAATTGCAAGTTCTTATTGTTGAAGTGGACTTTCTACACTATGCTGTCTATTTTTGTCCGAAAATGATTTTGTAGAAAATTATTATATTATATTATGATAAAGTTAAATATGTTAATTACAGTTCTTTTTGGTATATTAAATGTACGATCACGCTGTTGTGCGTAGTGGAGTCAGTAGGTGCTGTTTGGTACTGATTTCGCTACCACAAGCGATAGGTTCTGAATTGCAAGTTCTTATTGTTGAAGTGGACTTTCTACACTATGCTGTCTATTTTTGTCCGAAAATGATTTTGTAGAAAATTATTATATTATATTATGATAAAGTTAAATATGTTAATTACAGTTCTTTTTGGTATATTAAATGTACGATCACGCTGTTGTGCGTAGTGGAGTCAGTAGGTGCTGTTTGGTACTGATTTCGCTACCACAAGCGATAGGTTCTGAATTGCAAGTTCTTATTGTTGAAGTGGACTTTCTACACTATGCTGTCTATTTTTGTCCGAAAATGATTTTGTAGAAAATTATTATATTATATTATGATAAAGTTAAATATGTTAATTACAGTTCTTTTTGGTATATTAAATGTACGATCACGCTGTTGTGCGTAGTGGAGTCAGTAGGTGCTGTTTGGTACTGATTTCGCTACCACAAGCGATAGGTTCTGAATTGCAAGTTCTTATTGTTGAAGTGGACTTTCTACACTATGCTGTCTATTTTTGTCCGAAAATGATTTTGTAGAAAATTATTATATTATATTATGATAAAGTTAAATATGTTAATTACAGTTCTTTTTGGTATATTAAATGTACGATCACGCTGTTGTGCGTAGTGGAGTCAGTAGGTGCTGTTTGGTACTGATTTCGCTACCACAAGCGATAGGTTCTGAATTGCAAGTTCTTATTGTTGAAGTGGACTTTCTACACTATGCTGTCTATTTTTGTCCGAAAATGATTTTGTAGAAAATTATTATATTATATTATGATAAAGTTAAATATGTTAATTACAGTTCTTTTTGGTATATTAAATGTACGATCACGCTGTTGTGCGTAGTGGAGTCAGTAGGTGCTGTTTGGTACTGATTTCGCTACCACAAGCGATAGGTTCTGAATTGCAAGTTCTTATTGTTGAAGTGGACTTTCTACACTATGCTGTCTATTTTTGTCCGAAAATGATTTTGTAGAAAATTATTATATTATATTATGATAAAGTTAAATATGTTAATTACAGTTCTTTTTGGTATATTAAATGTACGATCACGCTGTTGTGCGTAGTGGAGTCAGTAGGTGCTGTTTGGTACTGATTTCGCTACCACAAGCGATAGGTTCTGAATTGCAAGTTCTTATTGTTGAAGTGGACTTTCTACACTATGCTGTCTATTTTTGTCCGAAAATGATTTTGTAGAAAATTATTATATTATATTATGATAAAGTTAAATATGTTAATTACAGTTCTTTTTGGTATATTAAATGTACGATCACGCTGTTGTGCGTAGTGGAGTCAGTAGGTGCTGTTTGGTACTGATTTCGCTACCACAAGCGATAGGTTCTGAATTGCAAGTTCTTATTGTTGAAGTGGACTTTCTACACTATGCTGTCTATTTTTGTCCGAAAATGATTTTGTAGAAAATTATTATATTATATTATGATAAAGTTAAATATGTTAATTACAGTTCTTTTTGGTATATTAAATGTACGATCACGCTGTTGTGCGTAGTGGAGTCAGTAGGTGCTGTTTGGTACTGATTTCGCTACCACAAGCGATAGGTTCTGAATTGCAAGTTCTTATTGTTGAAGTGGACTTTCTACACTATGCTGTCTATTTTTGTCCGAAAATGATTTTGTAGAAAATTATTATATTATATTATGATAAAGTTAAATATGTTAATTACAGTTCTTTTTGGTATATTAAATGTACGATCACGCTGTTGTGCGTAGTGGAGTCAGTAGGTGCTGTTTGGTACTGATTTCGCTACCACAAGCGATAGGTTCTGAATTGCAAGTTCTTATTGTTGAAGTGGACTTTCTACACTATGCTGTCTATTTTTGTCCGAAAATGATTTTGTAGAAAATTATTATATTATATTATGATAAAGTTAAATATGTTAATTACAGTTCTTTTTGGTATATTAAATGTACGATCACGCTGTTGTGCGTAGTGGAGTCAGTAGGTGCTGTTTGGTACTGATTTCGCTACCACAAGCGATAGGTTCTGAATTGCAAGTTCTTATTGTTGAAGTGGACTTTCTACACTATGCTGTCTATTTTTGTCCGAAAATGATTTTGTAGAAAATTATTATATTATATTATGATAAAGTTAAATATGTTAATTACAGTTCTTTTTGGTATATTAAATGTACGATCACGCTGTTGTGCGTAGTGGAGTCAGTAGGTGCTGTTTGGTACTGATTTCGCTACCACAAGCGATAGGTTCTGAATTGCAAGTTCTTATTGTTGAAGTGGACTTTCTACACTATGCTGTCTATTTTTGTCCGAAAATGATTTTGTAGAAAATTATTATATTATATTATGATAAAGTTAAATATGTTAATTACAGTTCTTTTTGGTATATTAAATGTACGATCACGCTGTTGTGCGTAGTGGAGTCAGTAGGTGCTGTTTGGTACTGATTTCGCTACCACAAGCGATAGGTTCTGAATTGCAAGTTCTTATTGTTGAAGTGGACTTTCTACACTATGCTGTCTATTTTTGTCCGAAAATGATTTTGTAGAAAATTATTATATTATATTATGATAAAGTTAAATATGTTAATTACAGTTCTTTTTGGTATATTAAATGTACGATCACGCTGTTGTGCGTAGTGGAGTCAGTAGGTGCTGTTTGGTACTGATTTCGCTACCACAAGCGATAGGTTCTGAATTGCAAGTTCTTATTGTTGAAGTGGACTTTCTACACTATGCTGTCTATTTTTGTCCGAAAATGATTTTGTAGAAAATTATTATATTATATTATGATAAAGTTAAATATGTTAATTACAGTTCTTTTTGGTATATTAAATGTACGATCACGCTGTTGTGCGTAGTGGAGTCAGTAGGTGCTGTTTGGTACTGATTTCGCTACCACAAGCGATAGGTTCTGAATTGCAAGTTCTTATTGTTGAAGTGGACTTTCTACACTATGCTGTCTATTTTTGTCCGAAAATGATTTTGTAGAAAATTATTATATTATATTATGATAAAGTTAAATATGTTAATTACAGTTCTTTTTGGTATATTAAATGTACGATCACGCTGTTGTGCGTAGTGGAGTCAGTAGGTGCTGTTTGGTACTGATTTCGCTACCACAAGCGATAGGTTCTGAATTGCAAGTTCTTATTGTTGAAGTGGACTTTCTACACTATGCTGTCTATTTTTGTCCGAAAATGATTTTGTAGAAAATTATTATATTATATTATGATAAAGTTAAATATGTTAATTACAGTTCTTTTTGGTATATTAAATGTACGATCACGCTGTTGTGCGTAGTGGAGTCAGTAGGTGCTGTTTGGTACTGATTTCGCTACCACAAGCGATAGGTTCTGAATTGCAAGTTCTTATTGTTGAAGTGGACTTTCTACACTATGCTGTCTATTTTTGTCCGAAAATGATTTTGTAGAAAATTATTATATTATATTATGATAAAGTTAAATATGTTAATTACAGTTCTTTTTGGTATATTAAATGTACGATCACGCTGTTGTGCGTAGTGGAGTCAGTAGGTGCTGTTTGGTACTGATTTCGCTACCACAAGCGATAGGTTCTGAATTGCAAGTTCTTATTGTTGAAGTGGACTTTCTACACTATGCTGTCTATTTTTGTCCGAAAATGATTTTGTAGAAAATTATTATATTATATTATGATAAAGTTAAATATGTTAATTACAGTTCTTTTTGGTATATTAAATGTACGATCACGCTGTTGTGCGTAGTGGAGTCAGTAGGTGCTGTTTGGTACTGATTTCGCTACCACAAGCGATAGGTTCTGAATTGCAAGTTCTTATTGTTGAAGTGGACTTTCTACACTATGCTGTCTATTTTTGTCCGAAAATGATTTTGTAGAAAATTATTATATTATATTATGATAAAGTTAAATATGTTAATTACAGTTCTTTTTGGTATATTAAATGTACGATCACGCTGTTGTGCGTAGTGGAGTCAGTAGGTGCTGTTTGGTACTGATTTCGCTACCACAAGCGATAGGTTCTGAATTGCAAGTTCTTATTGTTGAAGTGGACTTTCTACATTATGCTGTCTATTTTTGTCCGAAAATGATTTTGTAGAAAATTATTATATTATATTATGATAAAGTTAAATATGTTAATTACAGTTCTTTTTGGTATATTAAATGTACGATCACGCTGTTGTGCGTAGTGGAGTCAGTAGGTGCTGTTTGGTACTGATTTCGCTACCACAAGCGATAGGTTCTGAATTGCAAGTTCTTATTGTTGAAGTGGACTTTCTACATTATGCTGTCTATTTTTGTCCGAAAATGATTTTGTAGAAAATTATTATATTATATTATGATAAAGTTAAATATGTTAATTACAGTTCTTTTTGGTATATTAAATGTACGATCACGCTGTTGTGCGTAGTGGAGTCAGTAGGTGCTGTTTGGTACTGATTTCGCTACCACAAGCGATAGGTTCTGAATTGCAAGTTCTTATTGTTGAAGTGGACTTTCTACATTATGCTGTCTATTTTTGTCCGAAAATGATTTTGTAGAAAATTATTATATTATATTATGATAAAGTTAAATATGTTAATTACAGTTCTTTTTGGTATATTAAATGTACGATCACGCTGTTGTGCGTAGTGGAGTCAGTAGGTGCTGTTTGGTACTGATTTCGCTACCACAAGCGATAGGTTCTGAATTGCAAGTTCTTATTGTTGAAGTGGACTTTCTACATTATGCTGTCTATTTTTGTCCGAAAATGATTTTGTAGAAAATTATTATATTATATTATGATAAAGTTAAATATGTTAATTACAGTTCTTTTTGGTATATTAAATGTACGATCACGCTGTTGTGCGTAGTGGAGTCAGTAGGTGCTGTTTGGTACTGATTTCGCTACCACAAGCGATAGGTTCTGAATTGCAAGTTCTTATTGTTGAAGTGGACTTTCTACATTATGCTGTCTATTTTTGTCCGAAAATGATTTTGTAGAAAATTATTATATTATATTATGATAAAGTTAAATATGTTAATTACAGTTCTTTTTGGTATATTAAATGTACGATCACGCTGTTCGTGCGTAGTGGAGTCAGTAGGTGCTGTTTGGTACTGATTTCGCTACCACAAGCGATAGGTTCTGAATTGCAAGTTCTTATTGTTGAAGTGGACTTTCTACACTATGCTGTCTATTTTTGTCCGAAAATGATTTTGTAGAAAATTATTATATTATATTATGATAAAGTTAAATATGTTAATTACAGTTCTTTTTGGTATATTAAATGTACGATCACGCTGTTGTGCGTAGTGGAGTCAGTAGGTGCTGTTTGGTACTGATTTCGCTACCACAAGCGATAGGTTCTGAATTGCAAGTTCTTATTGTTGAAGTGGACTTTCTACACTATGCTGTCTATTTTTGTCCGAAAATGATTTTGTAGAAAATTATTATATTATATTATGATAAAGTTAAATATGTTAATTACAGTTCTTTTTGGTATATTAAATGTACGATCACGCTGTTGTGCGTAGTGGAGTCAGTAGGTGCTGTTTGGTACTGATTTCGCTACCACAAGCGATAGGTTCTGAATTGCAAGTTCTTATTGTTGAAGTGGACTTTCTACACTATGCTGTCTATTTTTGTCCGAAAATGATTTTGTAGAAAATTATTATATTATATTATGATAAAGTTAAATATGTTAATTACAGTTCTTTTTGGTATATTAAATGTACGATCACGCTGTTGTGCGTAGTGGAGTCAGTAGGTGCTGTTTGGTACTGATTTCGCTACCACAAGCGATAGGTTCTGAATTGCAAGTTCTTATTGTTGAAGTGGACTTTCTACACTATGCTGTCTATTTTTGTCCGAAAATGATTTTGTAGAAAATTATTATATTATATTATGATAAAGTTAAATATGTTAATTACAGTTCTTTTTGGTATATTAAATGTACGATCACGCTGTTGTGCGTAGTGGAGTCAGTAGGTGCTGTTTGGTACTGATTTCGCTACCACAAGCGATAGGTTCTGAATTGCAAGTTCTTATTGTTGAAGTGGACTTTCTACACTATGCTGTCTATTTTTGTCCGAAAATGATTTTGTAGAAAATTATTATATTATATTATGATAAAGTTAAATATGTTAATTACAGTTCTTTTTGGTATATTAAATGTACGATCACGCTGTTGTGCGTAGTGGAGTCAGTAGGTGCTGTTTGGTACTGATTTCGCTACCACAAGCGATAGGTTCTGAATTGCAAGTTCTTATTGTTGAAGTGGACTTTCTACACTATGCTGTCTATTTTTGTCCGAAAATGATTTTGTAGAAAATTATTATATTATATTATGATAAAGTTAAATATGTTAATTACAGTTCTTTTTGGTATATTAAATGTACGATCACGCTGTTGTGCGTAGTGGAGTCAGTAGGTGCTGTTTGGTACTGATTTCGCTACCACAAGCGATAGGTTCTGAATTGCAAGTTCTTATTGTTGAAGTGGACTTTCTACACTATGCTGTCTATTTTTGTCCGAAAATGATTTTGTAGAAAATTATTATATTATATTATGATAAAGTTAAATATGTTAATTACAGTTCTTTTTGGTATATTAAATGTACGATCACGCTGTTGTGCGTAGTGGAGTCAGTAGGTGCTGTTTGGTACTGATTTCGCTACCACAAGCGATAGGTTCTGAATTGCAAGTTCTTATTGTTGAAGTGGACTTTCTACACTATGCTGTCTATTTTTGTCCGAAAATGATTTTGTAGAAAATTATTATATTATATTATGATAAAGTTAAATATGTTAATTACAGTTCTTTTTGGTATATTAAATGTACGATCACGCTGTTGTGCGTAGTGGAGTCAGTAGGTGCTGTTTGGTACTGATTTCGCTACCACAAGCGATAGGTTCTGAATTGCAAGTTCTTATTGTTGAAGTGGACTTTCTACACTATGCTGTCTATTTTTGTCCGAAAATGATTTTGTAGAAAATTATTATATTATATTATGATAAAGTTAAATATGTTAATTACAGTTCTTTTTGGTATATTAAATGTACGATCACGCTGTTGTGCGTAGTGGAGTCAGTAGGTGCTGTTTGGTACTGATTTCGCTACCACAAGCGATAGGTTCTGAATTGCAAGTTCTTATTGTTGAAGTGGACTTTCTACACTATGCTGTCTATTTTTGTCCGAAAATGATTTTGTAGAAAATTATTATATTATATTATGATAAAGTTAAATATGTTAATTACAGTTCTTTTTGGTATATTAAATGTACGATCACGCTGTTGTGCGTAGTGGAGTCAGTAGGTGCTGTTTGGTACTGATTTCGCTACCACAAGCGATAGGTTCTGAATTGCAAGTTCTTATTGTTGAAGTGGACTTTCTACACTATGCTGTCTATTTTTGTCCGAAAATGATTTTGTAGAAAATTATTATATTATATTATGATAAAGTTAAATATGTTAATTACAGTTCTTTTTGGTATATTAAATGTACGATCACCCTGTTGTGCGTAGTGGAGTCAGTAGGTGCTGTTTGGTACTGATTTCGCTACCACAAGCGATAGGTTCTGAATTGCAAGTTCTTATTGTTGAAGTGGACTTTCTACACTATGCTGTCTATTTTTGTCCGAAAATGATTTTGTAGAAAATTATTATATTATATTATGATAAAGTTAAATATGTTAATTACAGTTCTTTTTGGTATATTAAATGTACGATCACGCTGTTGTGCGTAGTGGAGTCAGTAGGTGCTGTTTGGTACTGATTTCGCTACCACAAGCGATAGGTTCTGAATTGCAAGTTCTTATTGTTGAAGTGGACTTTCTACACTATGCTGTCTATTTTTGTCCGAAAATGATTTTGTAGAAAATTATTATATTATATTATGATAAAGTTAAATATGTTAATTACAGTTCTTTTTGGTATATTAAATGTACGATCACGCTGTTGTGCGTAGTGGAGTCAGTAGGTGCTGTTTGGTACTGATTTCGCTACCACAAGCGATAGGTTCTGAATTGCAAGTTCTTATTGTTGAAGTGGACTTTCTACACTATGCTGTCTATTTTTGTCCGAAAATGATTTTGTAGAAAATTATTATATTATATTACTTTGCGACGGAATTAAATAAGATTATTATTCAATTAATAGGATTGAAATAAAATAAATTGTTATAAAAATAAACTTTATAAAAGGAATCTATTATTTGTAGTTTTGATTGGATTATCTCTTTTACGACCTTGGGATATAAGTTTACAGAAACTATATTTTCAATATCTTAAATTATCTGTTTTTATTCGGCATAGAATGTATTCAACTCATTTTTTAAACAGGATAAAAGTAGAATGCTCTTTTCATACCGTTTTAGCGTCTTCAATTTAGCGTTTTTTATGCAAATAATATAATTTTTGTACATTGATTTTGAAATTGCTCAAGGATATTCCCCCAACCAGGAATCGCACCAAGAATATTAGTTATGGTCAGTTGACACTCTGCAGTTGAGCGATAGGGTCAGAATTGCAAGTTCTTACTGTTGAAGTGGACTTTCTACACTATGCTGTCTATTTTTGTCCGAAAATGATTTTGTAGAAAATTATTATATTATATTACTTTGCGACGGAATTAAATAAGATTATTATTCAATTAATAGGATTGAAATAAAATAAATTGTTATAAAAATAAACTTTATAAAAGGAATCTATTATTTGTAGTTTTGATTGGATTATCTCTTTTACGACCTTGGGATATAAGTTTACAGAAACTATATTTTCAATATCTTAAATTATCTGTTTTTATTCGGCATAGAATGTATTCAACTCATTTTTTAAACAGGATAAAAGTAGAATGCTCTTTTCATACCGTTTTAGCGTCTTCAATTTAGCGTTTTTTATGCAAATAATATAATTTTTGTACATTGATTTTGAAATTGCTCAAGGATATTCCCCCAACCAGGAATCGCACCAAGAATATTAGTTATGGTCAGTTGACACTCTGCAGTTGAGCGATAGGGTCAGAATTGCAAGTTCTTATGGTTGAAGTGGACTGCCCACTCTATGCTGTCTATTTTTGTCCGAAAATGATTTTGCAGAAAAAGTATGTAGGCGACTAAATTGTAAATGTTGAAAAAATATTCACATTCCTAAAATTTAATTATTTACAGATCATACTTTAATGTATCTTCGGAATTATACGCTTATAAAAATCTCAATACTTCGAAATAATATTAAGACTTTTGAAAATGAACTGGATTGTAACTCAACTCGACTTCCCATACCAGAATTTATTTCTTTTTTCAAATTTTACAAGCAAAATTTCAAAAATCAGCATCGTGGGTCCAAATGATTACAACTATAGCGTGTTAACCTTCACTTTAAAGGGCTTGAAAAACAATCTTTCGATCGATACTATGCACCCTCGGAGAATGACTTCCCCCCTTCCTCCCTCGAGGGAACTAATGACATCACGAACAAAAAAATTTAATCACAACTGTGTTTCACAGCAATGATTGAAATGATAAAATATCATGGTCATTGAGCCACAAATACACACTTTTATGCATGATTATATCAAATTTTGTCCTATGCTGTCATGATACAAAAGAATAAGGAAATATTGAATAATGTAGAATTAAATTCAAAGTTTTGCTCGAATTAAATAAATATTCAATCTCTAGATTTTAAATGGGCGTGGACAAATACATCATTGATTCATATAGAACCGCATTTTAAAAATAAATATATTTTAGACATTTTCCAATTAATGTTTTTTTTTCATAATTGAACATAATTATGAGTATTTTCGATTTTCTAATATCTGTTAGGATTGTTTGGTCTTCCAAAATATTCAATAATCGTTTAAATTGCTATAGTACTTTCAGCTCCACGAATCCTCCACCAAGTCCAAAAGTGACAGTAAGCAGGAATAAAAAAACATTTCAAATATTTACATGAAGTATTTATGAGGTAAAGGTAATGGACACCCTTGAACAATTGCGACATACAGAATTTACGTGCTTTGCGCATGGTAAGAAACAAACTTGGTCCGACAAATAAAAGCAGAAAATAAAAATAATACTCAATACCTATGATGCCTTATTATGTGCAAAGATGTAAACCCCATTTTGAGAAATCATGTAACGTACTATTGTTTGAGTGGATGAAATTGCGATTGAGAATTGAAATTAAATATACTTTTAAAATTCAGATCTTTCCCATAGTGCCTGATTATTTTGCCCCGATACACGTTGGAAAAAAAATTCAAAAGATTTATTCATAGTTTTTGTTTCATCTATTATATTTATGTCAACGAGCTGCACAAATTATTCGGTACAGCTTTCCTGAATGGGAACTCTTGAGAACTGTTCGTACAATAAACTTATTTTTTTTTTATTTTAGACACATCATTAAAATATTATCGGTTAATAATGAGGGACAGGATAAATACTTGATTTTATGTATCACTGCATTTTCATGCTCTATGAGCCGATACGTTACTATTATCTATTCAAGGTGTAGCGATAAACCGTTAGATATAAATGACTGCCGTTGCATAAAATATGACATATGACCCAGTGGTCAATATATAAAATAAAAAGAAAATTTAATCTTGATATGATAGAATTAGTTATATTACGAAATGCACGTCAAAATGTTATTTCAATTATTGAAAATTTCTCTGGTCATTATTTTACTTGCTGAAATTATGATTTGGAATAGATATATCTGACTGAAATTTTTTTAGACTCCCCAACTTCATATTTTTTGAAAATAACTAACTGTGTCAATACACCAATATACCGTTACCACAGAAAAAAAAAACGTCTTAATGTTCGGCATATGATTTTCCTTTCAGATTTAAAATAGTTTTTTTTAATTTATTTTTCTATATACATGGATTGAGTTTTATTGCATAAAATAATATGTAAAATATATATGTATTTTAAACTATATTGATTTTACAACTTTTAAAATATTTTTTTACAACATTGTAACATTTTTAAATGTCACCAAGTCGCAAAATATAGGGACAGTATCAGGTTCGTGCATTTTATTTATTGCAGGTATCTTGAAATGCACGGTATACAAACCCTTCAGGTTTGTATACCGTGCATTTTAATTTCGTGTTTGTATACCGTTCATGACCCTTCGGGCCATAAATAAAATAAAATGATAATTCAAACTTGATATGACAGAATTAGTACTAATACGAAATGCACAGCAAAAAATTATTTCAATTTCTGAAAATTTCTTTGGTCATTATTTTACTTTCTTCAACGATTTGGAATAGATAAATCTGATTAATTTTTGAACAGACTTCCCATCGTCATATATGTGTGAAAATAAAAACTGTTTCTATACACCAAGATATCTCTAAATGAAAAGAATGGGCGTGGCCAAATAAATTAATGATTCGTGTTGAATTGCCTTTTTACTATGAAATAATTTCGGTATTTTCCAAATAATGTTATTTTTATAATTGAACATAAGTATGAGTATTTTAATTTGTTTAATATCTAATGGTCTCTGAAAATATTCAAAGCTCATTTAAAATGCTATATGACTTTCTTCCCCACGAATACTTACCAAGCCCGAAACCGACGGTAAGAAGTTATCCAAACTGTTTTAGACGAATTGTCGATGAGAGAATGAGAAAAGGAAATGGACATGCTTGAATAATTGCAGCATCCAGACATACTTGAATAATTGCAGCATCCAGACATACTTGAATAATTGCAGCATCCAGACATACTTGAAAAATTGCGACATCCATTTCTTGCTTTGCGTATCGTAAGAAACGAACTTGACTATATACAGCCGGTCATATGATGGCAAAATATAAAATATTATGTTTGGAAAATAAACATTGTAGATAAAATTGCTGTTTCACACTTTTATTTCATGATTAGAAACCAATTACTAAGCAGCTCACTTCTAAATTGAAAATTGCGTCTGTTTACGTACGTAAGGCGTCTGTTTACGTACGTCAGCGTGGTAAACTCTTATGATATATATGGTTTCATAAAGTATTTAAAACTTATTTAAATTGCTATATTATTTTCTGGTAAACGAATGTTTTAAAGCCAACAAGTGACGGTAAGAAGTAATAAAAACTGTTCCAAACATTTATACGAGATGTGGATGATGTAAAGGAAAATACAGAGGACACTCTTGAATAATTGCGACTTCTGGAATTTGAGTGCTTTGTGTATGGTAAGAAACAACCATCGCTATATACAGCCTGACAAATTATTGCAGAAAATGAAACTTATGTTCCTAAAATAACCATAGGAGATGAAATTGCTATTTCTCCCTCTAATTTCATGATTTGAAACTTATTATTAAGCTCACTATTTATGACGTCTTATTACTTAAAATGACGTCCTACTACGTATGTTTTAAGCCCCATTTCGAGAAGAATTTATAGTTTTCTGTTCCTGGATAAAATTACAAAGACCTGATTCGAGAATTAAGGCTAAAATTATATTTAAATCACAAATCTTTACAACACACTTGAGAATTTCACCTCGATACACGTGGAAAAAAATAAATATTGATAGTTTGTTTCATCAATTACACCTATTTATTTATTTATTTACTCTTTTTTTACCATGCGATGAAAACGAAATGGCATTTATTGGAGTTGCCAGATAATGCGTTGAAAGGGTTCTGTAATGTTGATGATAAATACTAATTGCGTACTCTTAAGGTATGTAAGGATACTTAAAGATATATTGTAACCCTTTCCAATCAGAAAAAGATTTTATAAAACAACTATCTATTTAAGCCACTTTATTAAGTCATTAAACATAAAATGTCTTTGAGGATTTAATACATTTTCATGACCATCAAAAATGGTAGACCTGATACCAATAGAATATATCTGGAACATGCTGGGATAGCAAGTGCAGTTTTCTTAAAATACCACTGAATTCGTTGATCAGTTGCAACATTTATACTCTTTCGTCGAAGAGTCTTGCATTCTTCGTCTTGCTTAAATCGCACTCTTCCGTCGAAGAGTCGAATTCGAATGTTCGATCTCTTCATAATACTTTTTGTACACATTGTACTATGTAAAGAAATTAATATCGTAACCTATCAATGCAAGTGAAACGTAATATAAGATATATATTGCCTACAGGTTAGCTGCCTGATTCAAACATCGACATTGCATTACTTTATTTCTTTACTGAAAAACTGAAAATCTCTGAATTATAGTTTGTAGTGCCAGAAAGTGCACTTAAACCCGATTTAGTGGTACGCCTAAATAGAGATGTGATTGGCCACAGCAACTGGATGTGGCAATAAGCTGTTACTTTACGAGTAAAGCATAACCTTAAATGAGGGAGGTAATGTAAATATAATATTGAGACTTTCGCCGACGCGGTGGTCGAACGGTCAAAGGCAAACGTTTCCACATACTCGTTCGACCGCCGGGTTGTGGGTTCGTGTCCCACTTCAGGCATGGATGTTTGTGTTGTTGGGCGCAATGTGTCCCCCCCACTGGTGCGCTGGGCAACGTCATATGACGGCTAAGAGGTTCACGGTTCTGGCCGATGTTTAGGCGAAGATGAAAGAGTTAATGCCTGTCCATTAGGGAAAAAAATATATATTGTGAATTTCCATAGTCAAAATATCAAAAAAGAACTCATAATATTGAAAATATCCTTTTAGTGTATCTTTTATGACGAATGATATTTAAACTTAAACGGGTAAAGCATAAAATAAAACTTTAAAAAAAACTTTTAATAAAACGATTAAAGATTAATGTATCAAGTATATTTAAAACTTGGAAAAAACTTTTATAAATAGCCTTAGAAACAGATTAAAAATCTAATTTACTGAAAATTTCCTTTTTAACGTCTTGCAGGTGAGTATGGCACAGCTATTAAGATGTCAAAAGCAAAGTGTTTGTCAAGCGCAGCATATCAAGTTGGAGATAATCGAAAATGTTTCACCGATAAATAAAAACACATGCTTCAAATAAGCCTGATAGAAAATAGATTATTTTTAGATAGAAAAAACAATCTTAAAATACGCTTTAATAGTTTTTTTTAAACTATTTTCCGCATCATGCACTCCTTGGGAAATTTACTCCTTAACGTTATGCTTCTGAATAGAAAGATGAATTTTCCGTTGTAAATTTTGCTTCTGATAATGAAAAAATGATTCAAGAGAACCGCGCGTAATAATATCCCCAACAACATATTTTATGTATAGCAAGTACACAAAACGAATAATCCTTTAAAAAGACGAGAATTTTTTACAGAATGTGAATTTACTTTTTTCTGTTTTATGTGCAGGCTGACAATGATTAAGATATCCATCATGCAAAATGTTCTCACTAATAGGGGTGATTTCAAATAATAAATTCTGCTTCCAATGCAGATAATCCTCAAATATAGAGAATGACTCTTCATTCACTCCTAAATTCTCCTCGTTTTGTTAATTTCGAGGCCGTTTATTGGGATCTCAAAATTAGGCCCTTTTTCAAAACTATTAAAAATGTTCACATAAATTTTTGAAATATCTCAGAAAGTCTCAAATACTACAATCGATAGCCTGATGGTCTACGACCCAAGGCTTCTAAAATACACCAAACGGCCAAGGGCGTTCCTTTATAGGGGATCCGAGAATCCGTACTTACGTGCTAAACGTGAACTCAGTACCAAAGAGTAGCATGTTTGTACAACCAATTTTATATTGGTTAATTTTTTTCAACTACTCTTTGACCTGAAGTGAATTCGTATCCTTAGCATTCGGAGACCGCGATGCTACTCGCCTACGCTCTACTGATCACCGATCCAGGAACCCTTAATCAGCTCCCCACTTTATCTTCGCCATAATTTTTAAACTATGGCACTCTTTAAAATTTTTCAAGTAGACTTTAATAGGCGCGGCATTAGATTTTTCTAATGCAGCGATGAAGAATACCCATTTCTCCTCAAAATTCTACTTTCAAAAATATAATTTTCTGTCCCACTTAATTTCCTGTGGAGGTAAATACCGGGATTATTTGCCAGCTCAGAGACTCCCAAAACTGAATTCCATGGTACAATGCAGACAATACTATCCACAGACTGGTTTCACGTTTATTATGCATCCATTAGCCTACCATCACTACAAAGAACATTATGAACCGCGATTATATATTTAAAAAAAAAACTCTCAGAAACTGCTGTAATAAAAATTAAATTATGTAAAAACTTCGCATTGACAAAAATATGGGTCATCCGGTTTTGAAGTTTATAAACAGCCTTCTTCCTCAGGACATATGAAAAGCAGAATTTCACTTATTCAAGCAAGTTCGGCATCTTGAATCGTTGGGGGTGGGGTATTACATTCTAGAAGAAGCGGAATGTAACTACATAGAATCAGAACATAACCACATGGAAGCAGAACATGACCACATAGAAGTAGAACATAACCACGTAGAAGTGAAACATAACCACATAGAAGCGGAACATAACCACGGAAGACCATGTTTATTTATATTGGTCTGGTTTTTCGTTTAGAAATATCTGGTACATTCTTTTCCAGTCTGGTTCCTTCTTTATTTTCTGCCATTTGTCTTTCTTTACCGGATTTTAGTCTCCATACGTTTATTTGACGAATGCAGATCATATAGCCTTCGAAACCGGTTGGTTCTTTCACATTGGTTTTATCCTTTCATTTCTGTTTTTATGTTCTTTTCTTGTCTTTAATTATTTTCTACTTATTGGCATTGTTTGCATGTTTACTATTGATTTAAATGTGTCATGTTTTTCCATTCCCATTTTAGTAGTTTTACTCTTCATGTAGTTGTTTTTCCGTGATATTTTTTCATTGGTAACGTCATGTTTCCCACATATATATTCTTTGGCTTTATCTCTTTCATTTCTCTAGAAGGCGATAGCAACCTTTTATCTACCTTCAGCCACGTGTTGTTGTTGAAACCCAGACCGTCCGACTTACCAGAAAGGTGTAAGGTAAGTGTTTGAACGGTCGGGAAGTGCCTCCCAATTTAGACCGGAACCCAGTGGGGGAGGCATCCAGAGGGACCATACCCTCCTTCCCCTACCACCAACCTCTCGGAAGGACTTACGGACCCACATGTTTAATGTGATCGTACTCCGCATGAACAGGGCGGCAGTTTTGGCAGTGGCTGGAATCGAACCCGGGCCTACCGAGTGCAACTCCAGCGCGCTAACCACAGGGCTACCGCGCCCACCTTCAGCCACGTGTGCTATTGTACAGCAGATGCTAAATTTGCTTGAATAATTGAAGATATACTTTTTGTTCGTGTCGAAAAATAAGTTTGTTTTTTGTCCTTGAAATCGTTTGACTTAAATTTTCTTGGTCACTGCATCTATGTGTGTTTTATTACATAAGTGTAATCGTATTTAAAATCACCTTGTATTTTATTTTTACATATACCATGTATTGTCTAGTAATTTATTTCCACATAGAATTTTTTTTTACATTTTTGAAATAAACAAACAGAAAGTATTTTAAAGCAAATCATATGAAGTCATTCGAAGGCTCAACAAAGTTATTAGAATGTCATAAACAATTTTCTTTTCATTTGATATCAGATTTAAGATAATAGCTTGAATGCAGTTATTATATACAGCTCCTAAAATAAATATTCCATAAATAAATTAATTGCAGGTAGTTGAAAAAAAAATTAAAAAAATATCTTTAAAAATTATTTTAATTTCTTTATTTAATCTCCAAAAAATGGTTTTGACACATCTCATTGCTGCTTCTGAATTACTAAACTAATACATAAATATGGATACTTGTTTTTCTATTCCGTATACAAATCCATAGTTTTTGATAGATATCTTTTAATTTCAAATTTAGTATAGTTATTTTCTACTTCATTGCGAATAACTCAGTCCATGTTTCGAGTTTCATGAACAAGGGATTTCGAGATATCATTTAAAAGCACAAAACTGACCCTTTCGGAGAAATGACATTTGTACAGAACCTTGTTGCCACTGCAAGGAATTAAACTGTAGATATTCGTACTGGCCAGAAAACTCTCTGCCTTTAAGCTACTGGCATCACAAGTTCTAATCGTCGAAGTAGGATCTGCATTCTCCACCATCTATTGTCATATTGACGAGCAACTGACACTTTGCCTGACTATCTCCTGTTATTTTTATCTCAGGTTAGCCTCCTGCTATTTGTATCCTTCAGGTTAGTTTGGTGGATGATTGTTTACCTCTCGATTTCAAATCTGTGATACCAGAGTCCAGTGAATACGTGATAGTCGTACTAGGGTCACATTCTGATCTCCGACATCTTTGTCCTAGCTAACAGGGTTGATTCGATAGAACATGCTGCCCAACCAGGAATCGAACCACGAATATTAGTAATTATTATTGGTCAGTTGACGCTCTACCGTTGTGCGATAGGTTCTGAATTGCAAGTTCTAATTGTTGAAGTGGACTTTGTACACTATGCTGTTTCTTTTTGTCCGAAAATTATTATATTATATTACTTTGCGACGTAATTAAATAAGATTAATATTCAATTAATAGGATTGAAATAAAATAAATTATTATAAAAATAAACTTTATAAAAGGAATCTATTATTTGTAGTTTTGATTGGATTATCTCTCTTACGACCTTGGGATATAAGTTTACAGAAATTATGTTTTCAATATCTTAAATTATCTGTTTTTATTCGGCAAAGAATGTATTCAACTCATTTTTTAAACAGGATAAAAGTGGAATGCTCTTTTCATACCGTTTCAGCGTCTTCAATTTGGCGTTTTTTATGCAAATAATATAATTTTTGTACATTGTTTTTGAAATAGCTCAAGGATATTCCCCCAACCAGGAATCGAACCAAGAATATTAGTAATGGTCAGTCGACACTCTACAGTTGAGCGATAGGGTCGGAAATGCAAGTTCTTATGGTTGAAGTGGAAAATTATTATATTATATTACTTTGTGACGGATTTAAATAAGATATGGTTTTACGATGATAGATTATTTTAAAAGATAAGTTAAATATACTTTTGTTGAATTCTTACATTCAGAAATTCTTATATTTCTGTTTAGCTGAAATAAATTAAATATTTTAACCACTAACTACCACATGATGAATTATTTAATATTTTCCCAGGTACATTTTTATGTAGGTAACTAAATTGTAAATGCTGAAAAAATATTCACATTCCTAAAATTTAATTATTTACAGATCATACTCTAATGTATCTACGGTATTATACGTTTATAAAAATCTCCATACTTTGAAATAATATTAAGACATTTGAAAATGAACTGGATTGTAACTCAACTCGACTTCCCATACCATAATTTATTTCTTTTTTCAAATTTAACAAGCAAAATTTCAAAAATCAGCATCGTCGGTCCAAATGATTACAACTATAGCGTGTTAACCTTCACTTTAAAGGGCTTGAAAAATAATCTTTCGGTCGATAACATGCTTAACAATGCACCCTCGGAGGATGACTTCCCCCCTTTTCCCCTAGAGGGAACTAATGACATCACGAACACAAAAATTGAATCGCAACTGTCTTTCACAGCAATGATTGAAACTATAAAGGCTCATGATCATTGATTGAGTCACAAATAAACAAATTTATGCATAATTATATCAATAATTATATCAAATCACAGCAATGATTGAAATGATAAAATATCATGTTCATTGAGCCACAAATACACACTTTTATGCATGATTATAGCAAATTTTGTCCTATGCTGTCATGATACAAAAGAATAAGGAAATATTGAATAATGTAGGATTAAATTCAAAGTTTTGGCTCGAATTAAATAAATATTCAATCTCTGGATTTTAAATGGGCGTGGACAAATAAATCATTGATTCATGTAGAACTGCATTTTTAAAATAAATATATTTTCGACATTTTCCAATTAATGTTTTTTTTTCATAATTGAATATAATTATGAGTATTTTCAATTCTCTATTTTCTATTAGGATTGTATGGTCTTCCAAAATATTCAATAATCGTTTAAATTGCTATAGTACTTTCAGCTCCACGAATCCTCCACCAAGTCCAAAAGTGACAGTAAGCAGGAATAAAAAAACATTTCAAATATTTACATGAAGTATTTATGAGGTAAAGGTAATGGACACCCTTGAACAATTGCGACATACAGAATTTACGTGCTTTGCGCATGGTAAGAAACAAACTTGGTCCGACAAATAAAAGCGGAAAATAAAAATAATACTCAATACCTATGATGCCTTATTATGTGCAAAGATGTAAACCCCATTTTGAGAATTCATGTAACGTACTATTGTTTGAGTGGATGAAATTGCGTTCGAGAATTGAAATTAAATATACTTTTAAACTTCTGATCTTTCCCACAGCGCTTGATTATTTAGCCCCGATACACGGCACAAAAAAAATGCAAAAGATTTATTCAGTTTTTTTTTTCATCTATTATATTTATGTCAACGAGCTGCACAAATTATTCGGTACAGCGTTCCTGATGAGGAATCCTAGAAAACTGCCCGTACAATGAAGTTAAATTTTTTTTTATTTTAGACACATCATTAAAATATTATCGGTTAATAATTACGGACAGGATAAATACTTGATTTTAAATATTTTTGCATTTTTATGCTCTATGAGCCGATATGTTACTATTATCTATTCAAGGTGTAGCGATAAACCGTTAGATATAATTGACTGCCGTTACATAAAATATGACATATGAGCCATAGGTCAATATATAAAATAAAATGAAAAATTAATCTTTTATCTTAATTATGATAGAATTAGTACTAATACGAAATGCACGTCAAAATGTTATTTCAATTTTTGAAAATTTCCCTGGTCATTATTTTACTTGCTGAAATTATGATTTGGAATAGATATATCTGACTAAATTTTTTTTTAGACTCCCCAACTTCATATTCTTTTAAACTAACAAACTGTGTCAATACACCAATATACAGTTACCACAGAAAAAATAACGTCTCATTGTTCGGCATATGATTTTCCTTTCAGATTTAAAATAGTTTTTTTAAATTTATTTTTCTATATACATTAATTGAGTTTTATTGCATAAAGTAATATGTAAACTATATATTCATTTAAAATTATATTGATTTTGCAATTTTTAAAATATTTTTTTGCAACATTGTACATTTTTAAATGTCAACAAGTCATCATTCAATACTTATTTAAATTGATATGTCATTTTCAGCTCCACGAAATGTTGCCAAGGTCGATTATGCCTCGTGTTAGAAGGAGAAACTCTTAGCAGCACATGTCGAAATTCGACCGCGGCAGGATCATGGCCTATCGGGACTGCGGTTTATCGTTCCGAAACTTTGCAACTTGCGTTGGTTGGGATCCCACGACTGCTAGGCGAATATGGAATAGATTGTTCCAGGGGGGCCATACAGAAAGCTATGCAGGATCTCAGCGGTCCGGGACCACTGACGCCCGAGATTAACGCCGATGTTGTCCTCTTGTCTTTGCGGGATCTTACAGCCACATCACATACCCTGAGTCTGGAACTTGTTTCGTTTGTAGGAAGGCGTCTGTAGCACTACGGACTGTCAGCACGGTGACCATTGTTGCGGCTTCCCTTGACACTACAGCAGACAGGCGCGTCTGCAGTGGTGCGACGAACGACGACACTGAACCCAAGAGTGTCACCACGTCGTCTTTTCAGACGAATGCCCGTTCTGCGTACAGCATCATGATGGATATATTAGTGTGTGGAGGCACCGAGGAGAACGAACGTTACCAGCTTGCTTTCGTCATCGTCATACGGGCCCAGCGTCTGCCCTTATGGTATGGGTTGCTATTAGGTACACATCCCGGACACCTCTTGTTCGCATAGCCAGTAATGTGGACAACCGCCGTTACATTTCAGACGTGTTAAGGTCCGTGGCTATGCCCTATCTTCGAGACCTGCGTAACTCCATCTTTCAACAAGATAATGCACGACCGCATGTTGCCCGTGCTGACATGACCTTCCTCGACACAGAGGGTTTTCGACTGTTGCCCACCCAGCACGTTCTCCAGATATGTCACTGATTGAGAACATCTGGTCATGAGAGCCGTCTCTGTCTTGGTTCCAGTGATGGTCGTATATTGGTAATAAGGAGGCCAGGTGAGCGCTTGGAACCAAGTTGTCTGCGGCGTAGACACACTGGACCTACACCAGGAGTTATGATCTGGGGAGCCATTTCCTTCGACAACAGGAGCACTCTCGTCGTTATCCCAAGCACCTTGACAGCAAATTTGTACATCACATTGCTGATTGAACCGTTTGTGCTGTCATTCATTAGGAGTATTGAAGAGGGTGTTTTCCAACAGGATAACGCTCGTCCTCATACTGCTGCTGTCACAGAACGTGCTCTACAGAGTGTTGACATGTTGCCTTGGTCTTTGAGATCACCAGAACTTTTTCCTATCCAGAACGTATGGGACATTATTGGAAGACAAATCAAGCGTCATTCTCAACCAGCATTAACCGTTGCTGATTTGACTGACCAAGTGCAACAGGCATAGAACTCCATCCAACGAAATGACATACGGTACTTGTACGACACAACGCATGCACGTTTGCATACTTGCATTCAAAATCGTGGCGACTAAAGCGGTTATTAATGTAACACCATTTCACATTTGATATGGCACTTCTAGCGTACACTTTAACCTGTGACCTTGAAACTTTAATCAAATAAATATGTTAGTTACACAATTTGCCTAAAATTTATTCCTCTAAACTAATTTCTTCTTGGTGCTGGAATTTTATTTTCCGTCAGTTTATAACATTTTGTTTGGGTAGATGAAATTGCGAAGACCTGACTCGACAACTGAGAATAAAATTACTTTCAAATCACAGATCTTTCCTACTCCGCCTGAGAAATTAGCCCTTCCCAAAATATTCAATACTTATTTAAATTGATATGTTATTTTCAGCTCCACGAAAATTTGCCAAGTTCAAAAGTGAGAGTATGCAGAAATAAAAACTGTTTCTAATATTTATATGAAATGTTGATGAGGTAAAGGAAATAAGCATCATTCAATAATTGGGACCTACATAATTTGCGTACTTTGTCTATGGTAAGAAGCAAGCATGGCTGTATACAGTCCGACAAATAAAAGCAGAAAATTAAAATAATGCTCACTACTTACCACGTCTTATTAAATGCAAAGTTGCAAACCCCATTTCGAGATTAATATAAACTTTTGTTTGAGTAGAAGAAATTGCGAAGAACTGATTCTACAACTGAGACTAAATCATAGATCTTTCCCACCGCACCTGAGAAATTAACCCTGATAAGCGGTAAAAAAAATGCAAAAGATTTCTTGATAGTTTCTATTTATCTATGCTTATGTATTTTTCTGTTATACTTCAAAACGCTGCATTATTTATTCTATACAGCGCTCTGGAAATAAGATTGGATAATGAAAGATTGTATGTTTCGGCAAATTAAAACATTTTTCTTATTTTAAATACATCTTTAAAATATTACCGGTAAATAATGACTGACCGTATAAATACTTCATTTTATATAATTTTAGTATTTTAATGCTCTACTATTATCTACACTGTTGGTCATTAAAATTGCTAACCCATGAAGGCGACACGCAACAAACGTCAAATTTGCATGAAAGGTACTACATGCTGGGATATGCAAATGATTAGCATTGAAGCGCATGCGCACAAAGCAGGTTTGAGTAACGCCATCTGCACTCTGTATGAAAGGAAGATTTCACAGAGGGTTTCTCATTCGGAAGCCGCATTTGAATGTTGGTTGTTTGTGTGAAGGTCGATTATGCCTCGTGTAAGAAGGAGAAACTCCTACCAGCACATGTCGAAATTCGATCGTGGCCTATCGGGACTGCGGTTTATCGTTCGCCAATCATTGCAACTCGTGTTGGTTGGGATCCCACAACTGTCAGGCGAATATGAAATCGATTGTTCCAGGGGGCCTTACTGAAAGCCATGCAGGATCTCAGCGGCCCCGGGCCACTAACGCCCGAGATGACAGACATGTTGTCCTCTTGGTCTTTCGGAATCTCACAGCCACGTCACGTACCCTGAGTTAGGAACTTGTCTTGTTTGCAGGAAAGCGTCTGTAGCACCACGGACTGTCAGCACGGTGACCATTTTTGCGGCGTCCCTTGACACTACAGCAGACAGGCGAGTCTACAGTGGTGCGACAAACGACGACACTGAACACAAGAGTGTCACCACGTCGTCTTTTCAGACGAATGCCCCTTCTGCGTACAGCATCATGATGGATGTATTAGTATGTGGAGGCACCGAGGAGAACGAACGTTGCCAGCTGGCCTTCGTCATCGTCATACGGGCCCAGCACCTGGCGTCATGGTATGGGATGCTATTGGGTACACATCCGGATCACCTTTTGTTCGCATGGCCAGTAATGTGGACAACCCCCGTTACATGTCAGACGTGTTAAGGTCTGTGGCCGTGTCCTAACCTCGAGACCTGCGTAACTTCATCTTTTAACAAGATAATGCACGACAGCATGTTGCCCGTGCTGTCATGACCTTCTTCGATACAGAGGGTGTTCGACTGTTGCCCAGCCAGCACGTTCTCCAGATATGTCACCAATTGAGAACATCTGGTCATGGGTTGCGAGAGACTGGCACTCTACCACTCGCCAGCCACTACGATTTATGAACTCTGGCATAGACTGAAACCTCATGGAATGACGTACCAGTATCTGTCATCCAAGCTCAATTCGACTCGATGCCCAGTCGGATTACAGCCGTTGTTGCTGCCAGAGGTGGCAGTTCTGTGTACTGAATTATGCATGCTGTGTATCCTAAACCACATGCAAATTTAATTATGTCTTCTTTCCATTATACTGTATATGTACAATACATAAGATTTTGATATTTGCTTTCTTTCTTGACGTAGCAAATTTAATGTCCATCAGTGTATTTAAGGTGCAACGAAAAACCGTTAGATAAAATGTACTGCTGTTACATAAAATTGGTCAATGATCCTTTGGGCCATAAATAAAATAAAAAGAAAATTTAAATTTGATATGGCAGAATACTAATACGAAATGCACACCAAAAAGTTATTTCAATTTTTGAAAATTTCTCGAGTCATTATTTTACTTGTTGATATTATGATTTGAAATAGATATATCTGACTAATTTTTTTACAGGCTTTCGATCTCCATATTTTTTAAAAATAACAAACTGTTTCAATACACCAATATACCATTTCCATAGAAAAAACTTCTTATATGTACTGCACATGATTTTCCTTTCAGATTTAAATTATTTTTTTAAATTTATTTTTCTATATGCAATGATTGAGTTTTATTGCATAAAATAATATGTAAAATATATATTTATTTGAAATTATATTGAATTCGCAGTTTTTAAAAACATTTTTTGCAACATTGAACAATTTTAATCTTGCCAAGTCGCAAAATATGGGGACAGTAATAGGTTCCTACATTTTACGTATAATATGTATCTAAAATACGTGGTATACAAACGCTATACAAAGGGTTTGATCATGGATTTTTAATTTAATAATTTTCAAACTAATTAACTACTTAAATACTTAATCCTATATTGTGATAAAGCAAATATGCATTCCTGAATTGATTTTAGTCTTAGCTCATAAAACAATTTACTTTTGAAGCTTTTTAAGCTGTATGAATTGCAACAGAGCACAAAGTGAAACACTGACTGAATATCTGCAGTAAAACTGTCGTTTCTGTTGGACCTTTTCCAGCTCTTGTATTTTGTCTTCTAGAGCACAGCTGTTTTGAAAATAAAAGGCTTTACTTTTACTTAGATACGTTGAAGCAAAATGTAAAAAGAGTATTCAGCTTGCAAATATTGAAACCGATGTCCTAAAGTTAATTGTCAAAATGTTAAGTGTTTGCGGATTCCAATTCGACTACAGAAGCTTATAATTCCATCCAAATAGATCCAACGGTAGAGCTGGCCAGTGAAAAAATCATTGGTTCAATTCCTGGTTGGGGCAATAAGTTTCTTTATAGTTGCGGCTTAACAAATCAACTCTGGTAGTGCAGAGACTGTACACTAAATTGCACCTGTCACACTGCAAAAGAGGATTCGAGTGTCACAGTGTCAAAGTCTTCTCTTGCAGAGTGGGCAACTTTCTTTTCGTCTCAGAATTTTTGAAAAAATTGTTTATATTCAAAACTTTATTGAGAGATGACTCAGATGATATTTAGTTTAATAATGACACGAGAAGGATAGCCAAGGTTTTAAACTGAGAAAAGCGTTCCAATTACACATGACAAAATGTCCAAATTATTCAATAGATTAAATAGATGAAATACTTTTTCTCGAGGACATGTGGCTGGAACGATAATTATGTCGCTAGATGAAAATAATATTCACAGCTTTGATGACAAGTTCGCAAAATTAACAACACTGATTCCGAGCAATATGCTTCCATTTCTTTATTTCAACGAGCTGCGGTGCAGCCTTCTCGAAACAACTGAGAGAAAATTTAGTTTATTAACGAGTTAAAACATATTTTTGTATAAAACACTACATCAAAATATTATCAGTAAATGATTACGGGACCGCATAAATATTTCCTTTTATATATTTCCTCAATTTTATGCTCTGTGCGGCAATATGTTACTGTTATCGATTTAGGACGCTACGAAAAACCTTTAGATAAAATTGACTGTCGTTACATTAAACTGATTTATGATCCTTCTGGCCATAAATAGATAAAATGAAAATTTAAACTTGATGTGGCGTAATTAGTTCTAATACGAAATGCGCACCAAACAGTTATTTCAATTTTCGAAAATTTCCCGGGTCATTATTTAACTAGCTGAAGTAATGATTTGGAATAGATAAATCTCATTATGTTTTCCCCACCTTCATATTGTTTAAAATAAAAACTGTGTTTATTCACTAACACATCTTCGAATGAAAAGAATGAGAGTGGCCAAACAAATCATTTATTCATGTTGAACCGATGCTTCTACAAGAAAATATTTTCGATATTTTCCAAATAATGTTTTTTTTTATAATTGAACAAAATTATGAGTATTTTTCATTTGTTTAAATTCGAATTGGATTGTATATTCCTGTTCCAAAAGATTCAAACTCATTTAAGTTGCTATGCTACCCGAATAATTGCTGAATCCAAAATTGTCCGTAAGGAGTAATAACAACTATTCCAAAGATCCGTTGATGAGGTAAAGAATTAGTAACTCTTGAATAATTTGCGACCACTAAAATTTGAATGTGCTTTGCGTATGGTAAGAAACAACTATGACTATATATAGATCGACAATTGATAGCAGAAAAGGGAAATTATGTTCATAAAATAAACATAGCAGATGAAATTGCTATTTCTCCCTCCAATTTTATGATTTGAAACTCATAAGTTCACTAGTTATCACGTCTTCTTACTGAAAATGACGTCTTATTATGTGTGTTTCAAACCCCACTTTGAGATTAATTTAACAATTGGTTTCCCTGGATGAAATTGTTACCTGATTCGATAATCGAGACACAAATTACATTTAAATCACAGATCTTTCCCACTGCGGTTAAGGAGTACACCTCAATACACGGTAGAAAGGAAGTTAAGAAATATCCTGATAGTCTGTTTCATCAATTACACATATTTACTTATTTATTTACTTTATTTTTGCCAAGCACCAAAAACTAAATGACATTTAGTGGAGTCAACAGATAATGCGGTGAAAGGTTACTGTAATAATGATGACTGATACTAGTGGCATACTCTTAAGGTATGACAGAATTGTTAAAGATATATTAGCACCAGTACCAATCAGCAAATTGTCTGATAAAACAACCCTTTATGTAAGTCATTAAACATAAAATGTCAATGAGGATTTAATACATTTCCATGACCATTCAGGCCGCCAGACCTATCATTAATAGAATATGTCTAGGATATGCTAGGATGGCAAGTGCAGCTTTTTTAGAATACTGCTAAATTAGCTGATTAGTTACAACACTTGTAGGAGAATCTTCCGCAGAGTGACATAAGCAAGCTAACTGCCGCTATACCGCAACGAACATCGATTTATACAACTGCTAGCGGAGGATTTACCACTTACTAAAATTTCATCTTCTTGTTGCCACTATTGCTTAATAAATCTATCTCTCAATTCCTTATCCTTCGCATATCTCCTCAAGCGAGGCATGCAAGCTGATTTTCGTGATTGTAACAAATTTTCTTATGATTGCATACATATATTTTGTTAAGGAATATATTCCCATTACCTATGGTAACTTACACAGAAAAAAAATTTAAGGTGGTTGGTATGTAGAGGAAGATGTCCGGTTCACTTGCAGTGGAAGAGCGAAGAGAAAAATGGCCGCCATCTTGGATTTCATAATCTGAGACGAAGGGTAAAGGTGGGGGGAAATGGAAAGATTTTTAAGGTTTTCATTGTTGAGAAACTTTTTCGGGGTGGCAACGGTATTGTAGTCTTATACAAAGATATTATTTCCGCTTAATGAATTTTTGGAGTGGGGTAAAGGGTGTGTGTATAGAAACTTTTCTGGGGGATGGCAACACCTAGAGTTCACCTGCAGTAGAATATCAGAACCATTAGCGCCACGTAGCGACGGAAAGAGGAACTACCTAAGACAATACTTGGACAATACTAGAACTACCCAAGACAATGAGGTAAAAGAAGGGTGTATAGAAACCTTTTTGGCGGCGGTGACACCTAGTGTTCACCTTAAGTGGAAGAGCAATACTCCTAGCGCCACCTTGCGATGAAAAGGGGTTCTACTTAGGACGATACGTGGGATTTTTCTAAGAGACAAAGAAACATTTTTGGATGGCAACACCTAGAGTTCACCTGCAGTGGAAGAACAGAACCATTCCGGCCCACTAGCGGTGGAACGGGGAATTGCTCAGGAGGATACTTGGGATCTTTTCTATGAGTCACAAAAACATTTGATGATGTGGCAACGGCTGAGGTTCTGTAACAGTGGAAGAGCAGAACCCCCAGTTCCACCTAGTGGCAGAAAGGTGAACTACATTTAAAAGTTGGAAATTGAGATTTTTTTCTTTTTCTTTACTAAGGTCATCGTTACGGAAAGTGATATTAGGTTAAGTATTGAATTTTTTTTTAAATATCCCGGTGACAAGGTTGTGACAAGATTATGACATTACCATTTCTAAAGGAAAAATTAGTTCTTGTAGTATCCCTCAGCCAAGGCTATATCGTGGTTACGGCTTAGTAATTTTAAGGACGGTTATGAATAGTTAACTGTGAATCGGTGCATTTTTTCTAAGATTCAAAGTTATAAGATACAAAAACTGAAATAGAGGTTTTTTCTACTACCTGAATTTCACAGAAATGTGTTTTCAACTTACAAAGAAATTACAAATTTGATTTTTCTGTGTTCGATAACCGCACATGTGTTAGTTTGTCTATTGGAAATAACATGAGTTTTCGCACTTGTGCAAATTTTTGACGAATTTTAACAAAAATTTGTTTTTTACTTACAAAATTTCACAAATGCAAGTTTCACAAATGCAAGCTGAATTGAATGAATGTGTGTTTGAAACTAGCTGAATTGAGTGAATGTGTGTTTTAAACTACTTGAATCGAGTGAATGCGTGTTTTAAACAAGATGAATTGAGTGAATGTGTGTTTAAAACTCGCTGACTACTACTTTAGTGAATGTGGGTTTTGAACTACTTGAATCGAGTGAATGCATGTTTTAAACTAGCTGAATTGAGTGAATGTGAGTTATAAACTACCTGAATTAAGCGAATGGGTGTTTGAAACTAAATGAATTTCGCAAATGTGTGTTTCGAACTACTTGAATTGAGAGAATGCGAGTTTTAAACTAGCTGATTTAAGTGAATGTGAGATTTAAACTACTTGAATTTAGTGAATGTGTATTTTAAACTACTTGAATTGATGGAATGCGTATTTTAAACTACTTGAATTGAGTGAGTGCGTCTTTTAAACTGCTTGAATTGAATGAATGCGTGTTTTAACTTTAAAAAAAAATAGGTCTTTAAAAAATACGTAAATGTAGGTATTTAAAAGTTTAAGTAAATGTAAGTGTTTGGAAACTTTTAATGGGCTATGTGCGATACACATGCCCGACCATAGTAATGGAAAAGCGATATCAGAGTAGATTTTAAAGATAGGGCTTTAAAGTTTTTCCGCGTTATGTGAGAAATATAGTAAATCCTAAAGAGTGCTAACGTTTACGGAGGGGTTATGTATAATATACATGACCGGCATATAACGTTAAAAAGGGATATTAGAGTAATTTTTAAAGATGGAACTTTAGATTTTGAAACTAAATGAGATGTCAAGAAACATTTAAAGGGATGGGCACCTCTAATGAGGCGGAATGGGGTGTACTTACCCAAGACACCTAGCGACGAAATTATGAACTAGGGTAGATTTTTAAAGTCGAAACTTTAGAAGTTTTAGATAAATGACAATTTATACTAACCCTTAAAGGGGTGGAAACGCCTAGTGATGTGGTTTGGAAGGAATACAACTCCAATACATGGCAGTTAGAAGGATTTCAGTACTTTTTAAAGACCAAACTTTAAATTTTAAGTAAATGTAGGTGTTTGGAAACTTTTAATGGCCTATGTAAAATACACATACTCGATATATAACAGTAAAATGGTGAATATGATACTTTTTTTATAAATACAACTTTGCATTTTTTTTAGTTAAATAAGGAATTTTACTAATATGACTAATTTTGACTTTTTTGAGACTGAAACGCATACTGAAGGGTATACAGCAAATTTTTAGGGGAGACTTTGAGAATATTTTAACTAAATAGAGATTTCTGCTAACTTTTAAGGAGATAGAAATATGTACTGAAGGGTATAAAGTGAAACCATTACTAACACCTAATGGTAAAATGAGGAATTAGGATAATATTTTTAGGATCATACTTTAGATTTTTAGTTAAACGATATATTTAAAAACTTTAAAACGGATGGATACGCAGATTGAGACGGCATGTGTGATACACATTATCCGCATATAGTAGCGAAAGTAAAACTAAGCAAGTTTTTAAGGATATAGTTTTGATTTTTTTAGATAAATGGCGGTGTTTAGAAACTTCTGAATAGTTAGAAACCCCATAATAAGTTGAAATAGAATGAAACCATCAACGGCTCCTATCGGGAAAATGGAGAATTAGGGTAATATTTTAAGGATGAAACTTTAGATTTTTAGGTAAATTGTATGTTTTAAAACTTTTAAAGAGGTGGAAATGCCTACTAAGACGATATGCGCGATACACATAACTGATACATTGTAACGAAATAGGGAAACTAAGATAGCTTTTTTAGACTAACACCTTAAATTTTTTCTAAGTATGTGTGATATACTAACATTTAAAGCGGATGAATACGTAGATTGAGGCGGCACGTATGATACACACTGCCGATACATAATAGTGAAATGTAGAATTAGACAAATTTTTAAGAATGGAAATTATATGTTTAGAAACTTTAAATGCGCCAGAAATGTCCCATAAGTCGATATAAGATGAATTCATCACCGCTAGACAGCAGCGAAATGGGTTCTATGGATATTTTTTAAAGACAAGTCTTTAATATTTCTAGCTAAATAACTTCTAAAGGGGGTGAAAATGCGTAATTAGGCCGTATGTGCAATGTAAATCACCGGCACCTATCGATATAAAGGGGTACTAGTTTAAATTTTAAAGATGAGCCTATAGATTTTTTTAAAGATCTAAAGAAACTTTTAAAAGGTTTGCAATACAACAGTAGCGGTATATGTGATATGTACATACGATGCAACATCAATGCTACCTCGTGCTAAAAAGGAGAACTAGGGATTTTTTTTTAAAGAATGAACTTTAAATTTTTTAATAAATGGGAACGCTCACTAACTTTTAAATGTATAACAAAGTCCACATTGTCAATTGTTAATTAGATTTACACACATGAATAATATTAATAACCAAGTTTTTTAACTCTGGATGTAGTGTACCAGTAGTTTATCACCATTGATAATATTTATACTGCATATTAGAATTCATAACGTTTTACAGATCACATACAAATACACGATAGTTCACAATTTTTCAAGTATTTTAGAAAATAAATTGTCTAAAACTTAGTATTGTCTTGTGTTATGAAATAGAAAAATATTGTTAATTTTGAATGCCCCATATAATATCTCATTTTTTAAAAAAAATTATAAGCGTGAACTTTATTTATATTTTAATAAAAGTTTGTATCCTTAGTATCCCAGTGGATACTTATATTTTTCTTTGTTTTTTCAAATTTAGAAAAACTTTATTTCAGTTGTACTTATTTTAAGTACAATTAAAATGAAGTTTCAACTAAATGTGTAAAACAAATAAAATATAAGTTTCCACTGGGATACTAAAGATACAAACTTTTCTTAAAATATATATAAAGTTAATGTCTATAATTTTTAAAAGAGAATGAGATATTATATGGGTTATTAAAAATTAACACTCTTTTTCTATTTTATAGCACAAGGTAGTACTAAATTTTAGACAATGAATTTTCTAAAATACTTGGAAACTTGTCAACTATCGTGTATTTTTATGTGATCTGTAAAATAATATGAGTTCTGATATTCTGTATAAAGATTATTAATGGTGATAATCTACTGGTATACTACATCTAGAGTTAAAAAACTTGATTTTTATATTATACATGTGTGTAAATCTAATTAATAATTGATAATGGGGACTTTGTTATACTTTTAAAAGTTAGTGAGCGTTCCCATTTATTAAAAATTTTAAATTTGCTTGTTTAAAAAAGATCCTTAGTTTCCCTTTCTACCACGAGGTGGCATTGATGTTCGGTATGTACATATCGCATATACCGCTACTGTTGTGTTGCAAATCCTTGAAAAGTTTCTTTAGATCTTTTAAAAAAATCCAAAGTCCCATCTTTAAAATTTACGCTAGTATCCTTTTCTACCGTTAGGTGCCAATGAATTACATTTCACATACTGCCTCATTACCCATTTTTCACACCCTTTACAAGTTATTTACTTCGAAATTTTAAAGGTATATCTTTAAAATATCCATAGTACCCCATTTCGCTGCAATCTAGCGATGAAGAATACATCTCGTATCGACTTATTAGACGTTTCTGGATTTTTAAAATTTTCTAAACATCTCATTTACCTCAAAAATTTAGAGTTCCATCCTTAAAAAATTGCTTAATTCTACATTTCACTATGTGTAGAGGGTGTGTAACATACATACCGCCTCAATCTGGGTATTCATCCGCTTTAAATGTTCGTATATCACACTGTTAATGGTTTTACTTTATATGCTTCAGTATGTGTCTCATTTTCCCTAAAAGTTAGTAGATTTCCATATTTAGCTAAAATATTCTCAAATTCACTCCCTATAAATTTGTTGTATACCCTTCAGTATGCGTTTCTATCCCTTTAAAAATTAGTAGAAATCCCCATTTAACTAAAAATAATGCAAAGCTGTATCCGTAAAAAAATTGTACGCAGTTCACTATTTTACTGTTCTTGTATATCGGGCATGTGTATTACACATAGCCCATTAAAAGTTTCCAAACACCTACATTAACTTAAAAATTTAGAGTTCGGACTTTAAAAAATACTGAAGTTTCCCGTTCACTGCCATATATTAGTTGTGTGTATCATGGATACTACCTTATCATACGTTTATATCTCTTTAAATAGTCCTAAACACTCTATTTACTTGAAAAATTCAAAGTCTTCTATTAAAAATACTGCCTTAGATCTGCATTCGCTACCTTAAATCTACCTTCGCTTCCTACAAGCGCTTACGAACTTTTAAAAGCTTCAAAATATCACATTTAGCTAAGGCATTTAAATTCCCATCGTAAAAATGTTTACTTAGTTCAGCACTTCATAACTAGCTGTCGGTGATGGATCCACTTCATACTCCATCTGTAGCTGATATAACCTTATAATATGTTAGTACATATTACATTTAACTAAAATCTTCAAAGTCTCATTCTTAAAAAACTAGTCTAATTCCTCATTTTATTGCTATGTACCGATCGTTCTTACTTTAAATAATCCTAAACACTCTTTTAGAAAAAAAAAAATTCAAAGTCTCGTTTTTAAAAAATACCCTAGCATTCATTTCTACCGCATTGTGCTGGTCATGTGTGTCACACATACCACCTCATAAGTTGTTTCTGACCCTTAAAAATGTATATGTGTTAAATTTTACTCAATGCACTATGACTTGTGGTCAATTTTAATAAGTGCAAAATCACGTTTAGCAGTTTTGAAACACTGCAAATTGTATTTTTCAGTTTTTTAATGATAAAAACTTATATTTATTAAATTTCACTTAAAAATAGCATGCATACGAAAATATGTGTTATTTTCCATAAGAAAATTAGCATGCTTTTTGTTTTTAATCGTTGAAAATCATAAAACAATCTTTTTCAGCTCTATGGGCCGTGAATATATGTGCAGATTCACTCACACCTCCATAAAGTTATTTCTCATCAAGCAGCATGACATGTATCGCCCTCACTCTATTCACATCCCTCTAGCGCCGAGGGTGCTTCAAACATAGCCCCTTATCTGTACAAAGATTTGGGAGGGGGTGTTAACACATATATCATTTTACGAGTCTTAAACATTGAAGACTCTAGGATATACTGACATTTTTAAAGACCTTCTTTTTAATAGTAGTTTTTTCTTATTTAAGTAGATTTTCCTTATTTAATAAATGCTAGGCATTAAATAATTCACATTTAAAGAAGACACTATCTTACAGCAAGAATTCATTACAAGCATAATACACGTGGTGTAAACAAAATGTATTCTAGGGAGTTTTTTTAATTTCGAGTAGGAATCCCACCTTTCTAAAAACTTACATTCACTAAATTCGAGTAGTATAAAACACACATGTACCCAATTAATATAGTTCAAAACACGCATTCACTCAATTCAAGTAGTTTAAAACACACATTCACTCAATTCAAGTAGTTTAAAACACACATTCACTAAATTCAAGTAGTTTAAAACTCATATTCACTCAATTCAGTTAGATTGAAACACGAGTTCACTCAATCCAAGTAGTTTGGAACACACATCTGGGAAATTCAAGTAGTTTAAAACACGTATTCGCTCAATTCAGGTAGTTTAAAACTAATATTCACTCAATTCAAAACACATTTTTGTGAAAAATCGTCAGCAATTTTCACAAGTGCCAAAACATATGTTATTTTCCATAGGAAAAATAACAGATGTGCGGTTTTTAAACACACGAAAATCACATTTCTTGGATTTTTGCAAGTTGAAAACTTGCATTTATGAAAAATTGTAAGTAAAATACATATTTTTGTGAAAATTCGTCAAAAATTTGCACAAATTTGAAAACACATGTTATTTCCCATAGTCAAACTAACACATGAAAATCACATTTGTTGTCTTTTTGTAAGTTGAAAACCTACCTTTACGAAATTTTTTAAGTAAAACACATATTTTTGTGAAATTCAGGTAGTAGAAAACAACTCTATTCCAGTTTTTGTATTTTAAAACTTTGAATCATGGAAAAAATGATCCGATTCACAGCAGTTAAATATTCATAATCGTCTTTAAAATTACTAAGCAGTAACCGCGATATAAGCTTGGTGGAGAGATATTACAAGAATTGTTTTTTTCTTTAGAAAGAGTTATGTGATGATCTTGTCACAACTTTGGGGCAGGGATTTTTCAAGAAAAATATTCAATACTTAACCTAATGTCCTTTTCCATGACGATGATTTTAGAAAAAAAAAAGAAAAATATCAAGTTCCAAATTTTAAATCTAGTTCACCTTTCTGCCGCTAATAGCGCTGCGGATTCTACTCTTCCAATGCTACAGAATCTCAGCCGTTGCCACCCCTTCAAGAGTTTCTCTGACTTTTAGAAATAAGCATCCATCTGAGTTGTTCCCATTTCCACCGTTAGGCCGCGCTAATATTTCTGCTCTTCTACTGCAGGTGAACTCTATGTGTTGCTCCCCCAAAACTGTGTCTTTGACTCTTTGAAAATGTCCCAAATATCGTTCTTAGTAGTACCCCTTTCTACCGCTAGGTGGCGCTGGGGATACTGCTCTTCCACTGCAAGTAAACTCTATGGGTGTTGCACCCCCAAAGGAGTTTCTATACACCCTCCCATTAACTACCTCATAAAAAATCCCATTAAGCGAGAAAATTACAATGTATTGTCTTAGGTAGTTCCCCTTTCCGTCGCTAGGTGGCGCTAATGGTTCTACTCTTACTCTGCAGGTGAACTCTAGGTGTTGCCACCCCCAAAATAGTTTTTTTGCGCACCCTTTTCACCTCACACAAATAAGTCATTAAGTTGACACAATACCCTCGTATAAGACTCCAATACCGTTGTCACCCCGAGGAAGTTCTAAACAATGAAAACCATCAAAATTTTTCCATTTACCCCTCGTCTAAGATCACGAAATCCAAGATGGCGGCTATTTTGCTCGTCGTTCTTTACTGCTCTTGCACTGCTGGTGAATCAGCCATCGTACAATAAAACAAGAAGGCAAAGGAATCATAAAAAATGTTGATATCACAGCCAAAATCCAATGGTTAAATTGAAGATATGTCTCATAAGCCGCTTTGCATGTCTACTTATCGAAAGGAAGATAATTGCCATTTCAGGATACCAAGAATTGCACCTCGGCGTAATTTTTTTAATTTCGTATTAGTTTTTTATGTTTTTGGCAACGATTTACAATGATTTTGGCCGATGTCGACACATATCGATTCTTTTTCTACTCAAAATATCGTCACAAAGTTTCCATTTTGCTACCGTTAGAAAGACAAATTTTCCTTTTCAATTAAACTGGAACGGAATCCATATGATTAATAGAAGAATTTTCGTGAATAAAAAATGTATATATATTTCGTGCGTTTTAAATCTTTTCAGACACACAGGCTCACACACAGACTCACGGACACACACACTAACATTCATAAATACACCAACATCCCTCAAAAACGTTCGATTCGAGTTCAAGAATGCTTAAATCGTACTATTCAGTCGAAGAGACGAATTCGAAAGTTCGACCTCTTCATAATACTTTTTGTACACATTGTACTATGTAGAGAATTTAATATCGTAATTTCTCAATGCAAGTGAAACGTAATATAAGATTTATATTACCTACATGTCAGCTGCCTGATTCAAACATCTAACTTGTATTACTTTATTTTTCTACTGAAAAAGAAGTTTGTTCTCTACCCCCGAAATCGTTTGACTTAAATTTTCTTCTACTTTGCATTTATGTTTTTTTTTTATTATATAAGTTAAATATTATTTAAAACCACCTTGCACTTTATATTTACATATACCATGTATTGTCTAGTTATTATTTCGACATAGAATTATCTCTTTTTATATTTTTGAAATAAACAAACAATATTTTAAAGCAAATTATATGAAGCCATGCAAAGGTTACACAAAATAATTAGAATGTCAGAAACAATTTTTTTTCATTTGATGTCAGATTTAAGATAATAGCTTGAATGCAATTATAATATACAGCTCCTAAATTAAATTTTCTATAAATAAATTAATTACTTTCCTTATATACATAATGTATAAGGAAAGTATTGTGACGGGGTCGAAAATTCGAATTTAAATTTTCGACGGGAGAGCACGTTTCATTCATCCCTGATCACGAATCAAACATTTTTGAAGTGATGTCTGTGTCTGTGTGTGTGTGTGTGTGTGTGTGTGTGTGTGTGTGTGTGTGTGTGTGTGTGTGTGTGTGTGTGTGTGTGTGTGTGTGTGTGTGTCAGTGAGTCTGTGGAGACGATAACTGACGAACGAATGGACTGATGCGAACAAAATTTAGTACAAAAATCACAATCCGTAAACACTGGAAGCCTATTGTTTTTATACGCAATCGAATGTTCAGTACCCCCCTAAATTTTCGAGAGAAATTTTGAAAAAATCGTCAAAAAATCAAAACCGCAAATAAAGTTACGCAAATAGACATTTCTTATGTAATTTTTCATTAGAAAACGATTGACATAAATTTTAGAACGCTAACATGAACCGTTCTCGAGATACTGCACATTTTTCAAAAAAATTATCAAAAAGTTTTATAAAATAAAAAAAATATATTTCCTGTTGAGAAACATGTTCACTTTTCATATGTAATACCATGCGATAAATTTGGTGACATTATTCTCGTGGATCTAGCTCGTTCCATTCATAAAAAAAGTTACTTTGAGTAATACCTTTGTATTTGAACGCAAATAGTCATTTATCTGCTGTAAGAATAACTTATTTCTCCGTCCATAACGCTTGGCGAGATTTTGGCAACGTATTTGGCGGAATGTCGCCAACTTGGCCACATTTTTAATTGTTGCCAAATTAACAAAAATCTCGCCAAAGGGATAAAAATGACGCTAAGTCAATGAAAATGACGACTAATTTAAGAAAATTCAATATCTTGGACAGAATATAAGTATCTACTATAAGAATAAAAATTTTTTAACTGCAAAAGTAGTAAATTCATTGCATTATATAAGGAAAGTCATGTGTTGCCCACATCAGATTTTTTTAGATAGTTGAAAAGAAATTAAAAATATCTTCGAAAGATTATTTTTATTTCTTTATTTGCACTTTGTACTATGAAGAAAAATTAATAACTTATCCTATCACTGCAAGTGAAAAGTAATATACAATATATATTACCTACAGGTTAGCTGTCTGATTCAAACATCCAAATTGTATTACTTTATTTCTCTACTGAAAAACTGAAAATCTCGGAATTTTGGCTTGTACTGCCAGAAAGTGCACTTAAAAGGGATTCAGTAGTACGCCTGGATAGAGATATGATTGGCCATAGCAACTGGATGTGCCAATAAACTGTTAGTTTACGGGTAAAGCATAACTTATATAAGGGAGGTAATATAAATATAATATTGTGATTTTCTATGATCAAAATATCAAAAAATAACTCATAATATTTAAAATATCCTTTTAGTGTATCTGTTATGTCGAATGATAATGAAACTTACACGGGTAAAGCATAAAATAAAACTTTAATTAAAACTTTTAATAAAACGATGAAAGATGAATTTATCAAGTATATTTAAAACTTGGAAGAACCTTTTATAAATAGCCTTAGAAACAGCTTAAAAATCTAATTTAAAGAAAATTTCCTTTTTAACGTCTTGCAGGTGAGTATGGCACAGTTATTAAGATGTCAAAAGCAAACTGTTTGTCAAGCGCAGCATATCAAGTTGGAGATAATCGAAAATGTTTCACCGATAAATAAAAACACATGCTTAAAATAAGCCTGATAGAAAATAGATTATTTTTAGATAGAAAAAACAATCTTGAAATACGCTTTCATAGTTTCTTTAAACTATTTTCCGCATCATGCACTCCTTGGGAAATTTACTCCCTAACGTTATACTTCTGACTAGAAAGATGAATTTTCCGTTATAAATTTTGCTTCTGATGATGAAAAAAGGATTCAAGAGAACCGCGCGTAATTATATCCCCAAGAACATATTTTATGTATAGCAAGTACACAAAACGAATGATCATTTTAAAAGGCGAGAATTTTTTACTGAATGTGAATTTACTTTTTTCTGTTTTATGTGCAGGCTGACAATGATTAAGGTATCCATCATGCAAAATGTTCTCACTAATAGGGGTGATTTCAAATTAAATATTCTGCTTCCAATGCAGATAATCCTCAAATTTAGAGCCTGACTCTTCATTCTATCCCAAATTCTCCTCGTTTTGTTAATTTCGAGGCCGTTTATAGTGATCTCAAAATTAGGCCCTTTTTGAAAACTATTAAAAATGTTCACATAATTTTTTAAAATATCTCAGAAAGTCTCAAATACTACAATCGATAACCTGATGGTCTACGACCCAAGGCTTCTCAAGTACTCCAAACGGCCAAGGGCGTTCCTTTATAGGAGATCCGAGAATCCGTACTTTAGGCATTAGATTTTTCTAATGCAGCGATGAAGAATACCCATTTCTCCTCAAAATTCTAATTTAAAGAATATAATTTTCTGTCCCATTTAATTTAATGAGGAGGTAAAGACCGGGATTTTTTTCCATTTCAGAGACTCCCAATACTGAATTCCTTGATCCAATGCAGACAATCTTATTCATAGACTGGTTTCACGTTTATTATTCATCCATTAGCCTACCATCACTACAAAGAACATTAGGAACAGCGATTATATATTAAAAAAAACACTCAGAATCTGCTGTAATAAAGTTAAATTACATAAAAACTTCGCATGGACAAAAATATGGGTCAGCTGGTTTTGAAGTTAAAAAACAGCCTTCTTCCTCAGGACATACAAAAAGCAGAATTTCACTTATTCAAGCAAGTCCGGCATCTTGAATTCTTGGGGGGGGGGTATGACATTCTAGAAGAAGCGTAGTGTAACTACATAGAATCTGAACATAACCACATAGAAGCAGAACATGACCACACAGACGTAGAACATATCCACATAGAAGTGAAACATAACCACATAAAAGCAGGACATAACCACGGAAGGTCATGGTTATTTATATTGTTCTGGTCTTTCGTTTAGAAATTTCTGGTAGTTCTATTCCAGTCGGATATCTTCATTATTTTCTGTCATTTGCCTTTCTTTTCCGGATTTTAGTCTCCATATTTTTATTTGACGAATGTAGCTTATATAGCCTTCGAAACAAGTTGGTTCCCTCACATTTGTTTTATCCATTCATTACTGTTTTTTTTATGTTCTGTTCTTGTCTTTAATTATTTTCCACTTATTAACTTTGTTTGCATTTTTACAATTGACTTAAATATCTCAGATTTTTCCATTACCGTTTTAGTAGTTTTATTCCTTATGTTATTGTTTTTCCATGATTTTTTTTTTCATTAGCAGCGTTATGATTCTCATATATATATTCTTTGGCTTTATCTCTTTCATTTCTCTAGAAGGCGATAGCAACTTTTTATCTATCTTCAGCCACGTGTACCATTCTACAGCAGATGCTAAATTTGCTTCAATAATTTAAGATATACTTTTTGTTGGTGTCGAAAAAGTTCTTTTTTTCCCCCGAAATCGTTTGACCTAAATTTTCTTGTACACTGCATCTATGTGTTTTTTATTACATAAGTATAATCGTATTTAAAATCACCTTGTACTTTTTTTTTACATATCTACCATATTTTTACATATGCCATGTATTGTCTAGTAATTTATTTCCAACATAGAATCTTTTTTTACATTTTTGAAATAAACAAACAGAAAGTATTTTAATGCAAATTATATGAAGTCATTCGAAGGCTGAACAAAGTTATTAGAATGTCATAAACAATTTTCTGTTCATTTGATATCAGATTTAAGATAATAGCTTGGATGCAATTATAATATAACTGCTCCTAAAATAAATTTTCCCTAAATAAATTAATTTCAGACAGTTGAAAAAAAAATTAAAAATGTATTCTAAAGATTATTTTTTATTTCTTTATTTAATCTCCAGAAAATGGTTCTGACACATCTCTTGCTGCTTCTGAATTACTAATCTAATACACAAATCTGGATATTTATTTATCTATTCCGTATACAAATCCTAGTTTTTGATAGATTTCTTTTAATTTCAAATTTAGTATAGCTATTTTCAGCTTCATTGCAGGTAACCCCGTTCATGTTTCGAGTTTCATGAACAAGGGATTGCGAGATATTATTTAAAAACACAAAACTGACCCTTTCGGAGAAATGACATTTGTACAGAACCTTGTTGCCACAACAGAGAATTAAACTGTGGATATTCGTACTGGCCAGCCGACTCTCTGTTGTTGAGCAACTGGCATCACAAGTTCTTATCGTCGAAGTTGGCTCTGCATTCTCCACCATCTATTGTCATATTGACGTGCAACTGACACTTTGACTGACCATCTCCTGTTATTTTAATCTCAGGTTAGCCCTCTGCTATTTGTATCCTTCAGATTAGTTTGGTGGGTGATCGTATTAATCTCTCGATTTGAAATCTGTGATCAAAATACCAGAATCCAGTGAAAACGTGTAGTCGTACTAGGGTCACACTCAGATCTCCGACATCTTTGCAGTAGACAACAGGGTTGATTCCATCATACATCACATGCTGCTCCAACCAGGAATCGAACCACGAATATTCGTAGTGGTCAGTGGTTGACACTATACCTTTGAGCCATAGGGTAAGAATTGCAGATTCTTATTGTTGAAGTGGACTTCAACACATTATGCTGTCCACACTATGCTGTCTATTTTTGTCCGAAAATGATTTTGTACAAAATTTATTATATTATATTATTTTGCGACGGAATTAAATAAAATATGGTTTTAAGATGATAGATTGTGTTAAAAGATACGGTGGTCGATTTTTTATTTAATTAATAGGATTGAAATAATAAATAAATTTATATAAAAATAAATTTTATAAAAGGACGCTATTATATGTAGTTTTGGTTAGACTATTTCCTTTACGACCTTGAGATATAAGTTTACAGAAATTATGTTTTCACTATATTAAGTCATATGTTTTTATTCAGCAAAGAGTGTGTTCGACTAATGTTTTTAAGACGACAAAAGCAGAATGCTCTTTAATACCGTTTTAGCGTCTTCATTTTTGGCTTTGTGTGAATAAATACCATATTTTTTGTACATTGTTACTTTCCTTATATACATAATGTTTAAGGGAAGTATTGTCACGGGATCGAAAATTCGAATTCGAGTTTTCGACGAGAGAGCACATCTCAAGCATCCCTGATTACGAATCAAACATTTTTGAGGTGATGTCTGTGTGTGTGTGTGTGTGAAAGTATATATATATATATGTGTGTGTGTGTGTGTGTCAGTGAGCCTGTGGAGACGATATCTCACGAATGAATAAAGCGATTCGAATGACATTTGGTACAAAAATCACAATCTATGAATACTGGAAGCCTATTGTTTTTAAACGTAATCGAATGTTCAGAACCCCCTTAAATTTTCGAATGAAATTTTGAAAAAATCATCAAAAGATCAAAACCTTTAATAAAGTTACGCAAATAGACATTTCTCATGTAATTGTTCCTTGGAAAACGATTGGTATAAACTTTAGTACGCTAGCATGAACCGTTCTCGAAATATTGCATATTTTTCAAATAAATTTATCAAAAAATCCTATAATTAAAAACAATATATTAACCGTTGAGAAACATGTTCACTTTTCATATGTAATATCATGCAATAAATTTGGTGACATGATTCTCGTGGATCTAACACTTTCTATTCATGAGAAAAGATACTTTGAGTAATACTTTTGTATTTAAACGCCAATAGTCATTTACCGGTTATAAGAATAACTTATTTCTCATACCCTAACGCTTGGCGTGATTTTGGCGACAAATTTGGCGGAATGTTCCCAACTTGGCGACTTTTTAAAATGTTACCAAATTAACGAAAATATCGCCAAATTGATTAAAATGACGCTAAATCAATGAAAATGACGACTAATTGACGAAAATTCAATATCTTGGAAAGAATATAAGTATATTCTTTAGGAATAACCTATTTCTTTTACTGTAGAAGAGTAGAAAATCCATTGCATTATATAAGGAAAGTCATGTGCTGCCCACATCAGATATTTTTTAAATGGCTCAAAAATGTTTTAATCTTCCAATACGTTGGTAAAGATACATTTGTTGAGTTCTTATATTTAGAAATTCTTATATTTCTGTTTAGCCAAATTAAATTAAATATTTTAACTACTAATTGCCACATTACGAATTAATTAATATTTTCCCTAGAGCATTTTTTATTTAGGTGACTAAATTTTAAATACTGAAAACATATTCACATTCCTAAAATTTTATTATTTAAAGATCATACTTTAATGTACCTTCGGTCTTATACGTTTATAAAAATTTCCATACTTCGAAATAATATTAACACATTTGAAAATGAACTGGATTTTGGCTAAACTCGACTTCAAATGCCAGAATTCATTTTTTTTTCCAAATCTCACAAGAAAAATTTGAAATATCGGCATCGTGGGTCCAAATGATTACAATTATAGTTTGTTACCATTCACTTTGAAGGATTTGAAAAATAATTTTTAGATTGACACCATACTTAACAATGCACCCTCGGAGTGTAATCCTCCCCCCCCCCCCACCACCACCACTGCTCAAGACAACTAATGACATCACGAACACAAAAATTGAATCGCGACTGTGTTTCACAACTATAAAGTAGATTGTAACTATAAAGTATCATGATCATTAAGCCATAAATAAACACTTTTATGCATGATTATATCAAATTTCGTTCTATGCTGCCATGATGCAAAAGAAAATAAGAAAATATTGAATAATGTAGTATTAATTCAAAGTTTTCGCTCTAATTATATAAATATTCAATCTCTAGATTTTAAATGGGCGTGGACAAATAAATCAGTGATTCATGTAGAACCGCATTTTTAAAATAAATATATTTTCGACATTTTTCAATTCATGTTTTTTTTTTCATAATTGAATATAATTATGATTATTTTCAATTTTTTAATTTCTATTAGGATTGTATGATCTTCCAAAATATTCAATAATCTTTTAAATTTCTATAGTATTTTCAGCTCCACGAATATTTACCAAGTTCAAAAGTGATAGCAAGCAGGAATAAAAAAATATTTCAAATATTTGCATGAAATATTTATGAGGTAAAGGTAATGGATACCCTTGAATAATTGCGACCTACAGAGTTTACGTGCTTTGCGCATGGTAAGAAACAAACTTGTCTATATACAGTCCGGCAAATAAAAGCAAAAAATAAAAATAATACTCAATACCTATGACGCCTATTATGTGCAAAGTTGCAAACGCCATTTTGAGATTCATTTAACGCACTATTGTTTGAGTGGGTGAAATTGCGTTCGAGAATTGAAATTAAATTTACTTTTAAACTACAGATCTTTCCCACAGCGACTGATTATTTAGCCCCGATAGACGGTAGAAAAGAAATTCAAAAGATTTATTCATAATTTTTATTTCATCTATTATGTTTATGTCAACGAGCTGCACAAATTATTCGGTAAAGCGTTCTTGAAAGGAAATTATTAAGAATTGTGGGTATAATAAAGTTAAATCATTTCGTTTAATTTAAACACATCTTTGAAATACTATCGATAAATAATTACGGACAGTATAAATACTTTATTTTATATATTTTAGCATTTTCATGCTCTATGAAGCTATATGTTACTATTATCTTCTTAAGGTGTAGCGAAAAACCTTTAGGTAAAATTGACTGCCATTACATAAATAATGACATATGACTCTTAGTTCAATATATAAAATAAAACGAAAATTTAATCTTGATAGAATTAGTACTAATACAAAATACACGTCAAAAAGATATTTAAAAATTATTTATTAAAAATTATTTATTAGTTATTTGATTTATCAAAAAGTTAACTACTAATTCCCACATTACGAATTAATTGATATTTTCTCATGTGCATTTTTATTTAGGTGACTAAATTGTAAATGCTGAAAAGCATATTCGCATTCCTAAAACTTAAATATTTACAGATCATACTTTAATCTACCTTCGGTTTATACGTTTACAAAGGTCTCCATACTTCGAAATATTATTAGCACATTTGAAAATTAACTGGATTTTGACTCAACTCGACTTCTCATACCAGAATTTATTTCTCTTTTCAAATTTTACAAGAAAAATTTGAAAAATCGGCATCGTTTGTCCAAATGATTACAATTATAGTTTGTTACCCTTTACTTTGAAGGGTTTTAATAAGAATATTTAGATTGATACCATACTTAACAATGTACTCTCGGAGTGTAACCCCCCCCCCCCTCCTGCTCAGGACAACTAATGACATCACGAACACAAAACCTGAATCGCGACTGTGTTTCACAACAATGATTGTAACTATAAAGTATCATGTTTATTGAGCCACAAATAAACACTTTTATGCATGATTATATCAAATTTTGTCCTATACTGCCATGGTACAAAAAATTAGACAATATTGGATAATGTCGAATTAAATTCAAAATTTTCGCTCAAATTAAATAAAATTCAATCTCTAGCGTTTCTAATAATTCTCTTCTAGATTTTATAATAACAAAGCGGGATATAAAGCCTTGTGTAAATCCATTAATATCTCTGGCTGCTATTGTGCACACAAAATATCGACAACAGACATCAGACAGACAGACAGACGGACCGACTTCAAAAATAGTAAAAACGTGTTCAGTATGTTGTCGTGAATATATTGGCAGCAAAATCTGGAAGTCGAAAATATTTGAGAAAGCAATAAATTCTCAATACTATGTATGAGAAAGTAAAAATCATTGAGTTCCATTTAGAATTTCTGTAACAATCCTAAAGAACAATGTCTGTAATAACAATACATGTATCTTTTGTCACTTTCTTCAAGAAATTTAGTGGTAGCTATTGATCTGTGACTAATATCTTTATTGTGCTGAAGTTCTGCTCTATTAAGACCATGTGGATGAAGGGATGATATTTCTCCTTTAAATAGAAACAAAGAAATAATATCTTAGTAATATGTTGAATTGCTATTAACATTTTTTCGACTTTTCTTAATTTTAATTTACCGTTGTACGAAAAGCACAGCAATAAGCACGAATACTTTAAGCACGAATTCTTTAAGCACGAATACTTTAAGCACGAATTTTTTATTGACGCTTTCTTTTGATTTTTGGAATCACAATTTTAGATCTTTTTCTCCCCTTTTGCGATATTAAATCGTTTTTTTTTATTCCAGTCATTTAAATAAATCTATGCCTCATCAACTGTCACAATATATTTCCCTGTGCCACTGGCTAAATGATTTTCATATAGAATTCACCAACGTGTTCTGCGATAAGGTCACATCTAGCCAAAAGGCAACGGACATTATGCTTTTTAACTTATTTAAAAATTAAATCTTTATTTATTATCTTGCTTAAAGTCACAACAGAGGTATTTAAAGACACTACAACTGTTCTTTGAGTTAGTAGATTTTCTTTCGGAACAACAGACTTTATTTTTGAAATAGTCATAAATATACGCAACTTTTTTGGGTATTTATTTATTGTTCTTTTTCCAGTTAAAAGCAATGCTTAGCGTGTTTTTTCCTTTTATTATTAATAATAATGCTTACCTTGCATTTAGAAATTTGAATTATGTGGTTCACTGCGTTTTTTAATTACAGAATAAGAGCATTTATTATCGGAAAGATAAAACCGTAGCCTTCAATTTAAAAGTTGTTTACATGCGTCATTTTTAAAATATACAAAATATAACTACAGCAATTAAGCTAATTTAGTCAACTAATTTAGCTTTCATAAAATGATCCATTGCCAGGAATTTTTTAGAATTAACTCAAGTTCTGTTATATTTTGTAATAAAATCGTTCTAATTATGTTCAAACTGCCTTTGTATAAGCAAATCTGAGAAATTTTCTTAATAAATTTGCAATAAACAATGTCTAGATAAAGCAATATGTCAAATTATATTTTAAGATCATGATGCGTAATAAAAATATCATTCATTTACCTTCTGTCTGTTTTGATTAAACTTTCATCAAAGTTAACAAGAACAGCAAAAAATATCCCAAAATGCTAACTTGCACACTGTACTAGAAACTGAAATAAATATCTTATTGAACAAATAAGCGAGTAAGACCTGTAAAGAACCTTGCTGTCCCCCTGCTGGGAATCGAACCCTGGATCTCCGAATTAACCATCCGATGCTCGATCGTTGAGCTGGGACAAAATTGCATGCGCTTATCTTTGAAGTGAGCTCTGCATTCTCCACATTCTAATGTCAGATTGGCATGCAACTGACAATTTGCCTGACCATCTCCTGCTACTTTTACCTCAGTTTATCCTCCTGATGCTATGTTCATTCTCCAGGTTCGCTCCCTGCGTGTTTCTTATCCTCCTTATTTGACATCGGCGCTCCATATTCCAGATTCCATTAAATCCTTGCTAGTAATACTAGGCTCAGTTCAGACCTCAGACATCTTTGCACAAACCTACAGGGTTGATTTGTTCGGGATCCATTGTAAAAAACCTTTGGATCTAACCTTGGATCTCCGCTATACCGTTCAGCTACAGGAACAGACAACATTGCAAACTCTTATTTTTGAAGTTGATACTTCTGACCTTCTGTTACAATCTAGTGAGGATAAAAGAAATATAAATCATCGATATTTCATGGTTGAGGTAGAAATGTACGAATAGAAGTTATTTTATTGGGCTATAAAACGAGTGGTACCTAGAAGTGCCATAGGTAGATAAAGGATTAATAGAATTTTTTGAAGAAATATATCATTTAGACAAGTACCAATATGTGCAACTATTTTAATCCACGTGCAACGACAGGTGTATCTGATACTTCTAAATAAATATTATTTAAGATGTTGTAAAAGAGGTTTAAAGTGCAATAAATGATGTTTCAAAAGATAGATGGATTTCGTCGTGCATGTATCAGACATAGCTGTATTGCGTAGGGTAGGAGTTTGCAAACCACATCCAAATTTAACTTGAAAGCCACTAGTATCCGGTCTAAAACTAGGTTTTTGATAGAAAATCTACTGAAGTGTGGCTCAAATCCAGCTTCTCATACCGGAAGTCACTCTTGATTGGGATTTTTTATCAAATTTTATAAGAACAGTTTTGAAAATTCGACATCGTGGATTCAAATGATTACAGTCGTAGCATATTACTCGTCACGTTTAAAGGATTTGAAAAATATCCTTAAATTGATACCATACATGACATTGAATCCTTGGGGTGTGTATGTATGTGTGTATGTGTGTGTGTGGAGGGGGAGGGGGTAATTTACCCCCAAGGAGGTTAATGATGTCACGAACACAAATTTTTGTATTACTGCTATTTTTACAACAATGGTTCAAACTAATAAGTCTCGTGGACTTTAAGCTATAAATAAACCCTTTTATGAATGATTTGTCATATTCTGTCCTATGTTAAAAAATATATTATAATTACAAAATCTTACGATTCTTCCACAGATGAAAAGCGATATCTCTAGAGTTGAGACATGTTGCTAGAACGATAATTTTGTCACTAGATTTAAATAAAGATTGTCTAAACTAGAAACCCTGATCCCGAATAGTAAGTCTTTCTGCTTTCTTGAAAGAGCTGTGATATTATTTCGACACAGAGTTCTTGAACAAAATTAAAACAATTCTTCGGCTATAAGCTGATTAAAACATTTTATTATATAACATATGTCATTAAAATATTATCGATAAATATTGACGGACCGAATGCATGCTTCATTTTATATATTTTTGCTTATCGAATTATATATTTAGGCTTTACCAAATAAATCTCCAAATGACTGCCGGTACAGACAGGTGATCCATGACTCTTCGGGCTGAAAATAAAATGAAAAGAATAGTATTAATATTAATTGCATACTAAAATGTTATATCATTTTTTCAAAATTCCCCTGGTCATTATTTTACTTCCTGAAATAATGATTTGAAATAGATATATTTGATTAAAATCTTTACAGATCTCCTCCAATCATATTTATTGACATTAAAAACTATTTCAACATACAAAATTATCCCCGAATGAACAAATTGGGTGTGGCCAAATAAATAATTGATTCATGTAGAACATCATTTTTAAAATAAATAGATTTTCGACATTTTCCTATTAAAGTTTTTTCTTCATAATTGAACATAATTATGAGTATTTTCAACTTTTTATTTTCTTATAGGATTGTATGGTCTCCCAAAATATTCAATAATTATTTAAATTGCTATAGTAATTTCAGCTCCACGAATATTTATCAAGCTCAAAAGTGGCAGTATGCAAGAATAAAAAATATTTCAAATATTTATATGCAATATTTATGAGGCAAAGTTAATGGACATCCATGAATAATTGCGACCTATAGAATTTACGTGATTTGCTCATGGTAAGAAACAAACTTGGCTATATACAGTCCGACAAATTAAAGTCGAAAATAAAAATAATACTCAATACTTATGGCGCCTTATTATGTGGAAAGTTGCAAACGCCATTTTGAGATTAATTTAACGTACTATTGTTTAAGCGGATGGAATTGCGTTCGAGAATTGAAATTACATTTATTTTAAACTTCAGATCTTTTCCATAGCGCCTAATTATTTAGCCCACATACAGTAGAAAAATAATTCAAAAGATTTATTCAGAGTTTTTGTTTCGTCTATTATATTTATGTGAACGAGCTGCACAAATTATTCGGTACAGTGTTCTTGAAAGGGTATTTTGGAAAATTGCTTACACAATGAAGTTAAAACATTTTTTTTTATTTTAAACACATCTTTAAAATATTATCGATATATAATTACGGACAGAATAAATACTAGATTTTATATATTTTAGCATCTTTATGCTCTATGAGGCGATATGTTACTATTGTCTATTTAAGGTGTAGCCATAAACCGCTAGATGTAATTGACTGTCGTTACACAAAATGTGACATATGATAAATAGATCAATATATAAAATAAAATGAAAATATAATCCTGATATGATAGAATTCGTACTAATACGAACTGCACGTCAAAATGTTATTTCAATTTTTTAAAATTTCCCTGGTCATTATTTTATTTGCTGAAATTATGATTTGGAATGGATATATCTGACTAAAAATTTTTCCGACTCCCCACCTTCATATTTTTTGAAAATAACAGACTGTGTCAATACAGCAATATGCCGTTACCACAGAAAAAAAAAACGTCTTAATGTATGGCACATGATTTTCCTTTCAGATTTAAAATAGTTTTTTTAAATTTATTTTTCTACATACATTAATTGAATTTTATTGCATAAAATAATAAGTAAAATACATATTTATTTTAAATTATATTGAATTTGCAGTTTTTTAAATATTTTTTTACAACATTGTATATTTTCAAATGTCACCAATTCGCAAAATATAGGAACAGTAATATGGTCCCACATTTTATTTATTCTAGGTATCTTAAAATGCATGGTATACATACCCTATACAGAGTACAAAGTGTTTGAGAATGGATTTTTATTTAATAATGGCCTACCATATTAAGTACTTAATAATTTATTCCCATATTGGTATACAAAATATGAATTCCGAAATTAATTTGTTTAGTCTTAGCTCATAAAGCAATTTACTTTTGAAGCTGTTTAAGCTATATGATGTGCAACAGAGAACAAAGGGAAATAATGGAACAATGTCTGATACAAAACTGTCGTTTCTATTGGAAATTTTCCAACTCTTGTATTTTGTCCTCTAGAGAACAGCTGTAATGAAAATAAAAGTGTATTTTTACTTAGAAATGTTGCATCAGAATGTAACACAATTATTCAGCTTGTAAATATTGGAACCAATGTCCTAAATTTAATTGTCAAAAATTGACTTATGACCCATCGGGCCATAAATAAAATAAAATGAAAATTTAAACTTGATATGACAGAATTAGTTCTAATACGAAATGCACAGCAAAACGTTATTTCAATTTCTGAAAATTTCTTTGATCATTATTTTACCTTCTTTAACGATTTGGAATAGATAAACCTGATTAATTTTTTTTACAGACTTCCCATCGTCATATACGTTTGAGAATAAAAACTGTTTCTATACACCAAGATATCTCTAAATGAAAAGAATGGGCGTGGCCAAATAAATTAATGATTCGTGTTGAACTGTCTTTTTACTATGAAATAGTTTCGATATTTTCCAAATAATGCTGTTTTTATAATTGAACATAATTATGAGTATTTTAATTTGTTTAATATATAATGGTCTCTGAAAATATTTAAAACTCAATAAAAAGGCTATATGACTTTCTTCCCCACGAATACTTACGAAATCCAAAACTGACGGTAAGAAGTTATCCAAACTGTTTTAGACGAATTGTCGATGGGAGAATGAGAAAAGGAAATGGACATACTTGAATAATTGCAACATCTAGACAAACTTGAATAATTGCGACATCCATTTCGCGCTTTGCGTATCGTAAGAAATGAACTTGGTATACGATCGGTCATATGATGGCAGAATATAAAACACTATGTTTGAAAAATAAACATAGTAGATAAAATTGCTGTTTCACACTTTTATTTCATGGTTAGAAACCAATTACTAAGCACTTCTAACTTGAAAGTTGCGTCTGTTTACGTACGTTAGGCGTTTTAATACTTATGGTATGCATGGTCTCATAAAGTATTCAAAACTTATTTAAATTGCTATATTATCTTCTGGTAAATAAATATTTTAAAGCCAACAAGTGACTGTAAGAAGTAATAAAAACTGTTCCAAACATTTATACGAGATGTGGATGAGGTAAAGGAAAATACAAAGGACACTCTTGAAAAATTGCGACTTCTAGAATTTGAGTGCTTTGTGTATGGTAAGAAACAACAATCGCTATATACAGCTAGAAAAATGATAGCAGAAAATGAAACTTATGTTCCTAAAATAACCATGGGAGATGAAATTGCTATTTCTCCCTCTAATTTCGTGATTTGAAACTTATTATTAAGCTCACTACTTATGACATCTTATTACTTAAAATGACGTCTTATTACTTAAAATAACGTCTTATTACGTATGTTTTAAGCCGTATTTCGAGAAGAATTTATAGTTTTCTGTTCCTGGATAAAATTACAAAGACCTGATTCGAGGCTAAAATTATATTTAAATCACAAATCTTTACAACACACGTAAGAATTTCACCTCGATACATGGTGGAAAAAAATAAATATTGATAGTTTGTTTCATCTATTACACTTATTTATGTATTTATTTATTAACTCTTTTTTTACCATGCGCCAAAAACGAAATGGCATTTAATGGAGTTACCAGATAATGCGTTGAAAGGGTACTGTAATATTGATGATAAATACTAATTGCGTACTCTTAAGGTATGTAAGAATTCTTGAAGATATATTGTCACCTTTTCCAATCAGAAAAGGGTTTGATAGAACAACTATCTATTTAAGCCAGTTTATTAAGTCGTTATACATAAAACGTCTTTCAGGATTTAATACCTTTTTATGACCATCAAGAATGGTAGACCTGCCACTAATAGAATATGTCTGGAACATGCTGGGAAAGCAATTGCAGTTTTCTTAGAATACCACTGAATTCGTTGATCGCAACATTTGTGGCAGAATCTTTCACTGAGGGACATAAGCAAATTAATTCACTTTATGTCGCAACGAATATCGGCTTGTACATCTGCCAGGGGAGGATTTGCCACTTACTAAGATGTCGTCTACTTGTTGCCACCATTTATTTATAAATCGCGCGTTCAACTTATTATCATTCGCATATCTCCGCAAACGATGCGTACATACTGATTTTCGCAGTTGTAATTCATTTTCTTATGGTAGCATATATTTCTTTTTTGCCACTGAGTATATTTCCATCATATATGCTCACTTACACGAAAAAAATTAAACTGTGGTTGGCACATGATTTTCCTTCCAGACTTTTTTTTTTTACTTTTTTTTCTATTACATTGAGTTTTATTGCATAAAACAATATGTGAAGTATACATTTATTTTAAATTACATTGAATTTGCAGTTTCTAAAACTTATTTTTGTTTTGCAGCATTGTGTATTCTTAAATTGCGGCCGCCAAGTCGCAAAATACAGGGACAGTAATAAGTCCCTATATTGTAGGTACCTTAAAATACGTGGTATACAAATCCTATACAAAGCGTTTGAGAATCCATTTTTAATTTAACTATGTTCTAACTTATTAACCACTTACATATTTATTCCTATATTGTGATAAAACAGATATGAACTCCTAAAATAATTTCTTTAGTCTTACATCTTAAAAGAATTTACTTTTCAAGCTGTCTAAGATATAGGAGGTGCAACAGAGCACAAAGGGAAACACTGACAGAATATCAGATACGAAACTATCGTTTCTCGTAGACTTTTTACAAATCTTGCATTTTGTCTTCTAGAGCATATCACTTTTAAAAATAGAAGTTTATTTTTACTTTGGAACGTTGCACCAAAACAATATCTTTACGATTGAGACATGTCGCTGGAACGATAATTTTGTTCCTAGATGAAAACAATAATCTGCAGATCTGACGACAAGTTACCTAAATTAGAAATCAGCATTCCAAGTAGTATGTTTTTCGGTTTATTTCAAACCGCTGCTCAATTTATTCGGTGCAACCATCTTGAAAATAAATCCAAAATATTCTGCTAATAATTAACACGTTAAAACATTTTTTTACCCCTTGAATGCTTCATTTTATATATTTTAGCATTTTTATGTTCTATGAGGCGATAGGTTGCTGTTATCTATTTAGGGCTTAACAAGTAACATTTAGATAAAATTGACTGTCTTTACATAAAATTAATCTATAACATAAATTACATAAAATTATCTAAGTTCAAAGGATTTCATGTTAGTTTGTTTCATCTATTACACCTATTTATGTATTTATTTATTTGCTCATTTTCGTTAAGCGCCAAAAACAAAATGGCATTTAGTGGAGTCACCAGATAATGCTTTGAAAGGTAACTGCAATGATGATTGATCTTTCCATGACCATCCAGGTCGCCAAACCTATCACTAATAGAATATGTCTGGTACATGCTGGGATGGCAAATGCAGCTTTCTTAGAATATCACTGAATTAGCTCATCACTTGCAACATTTGCTGCAGAATCTTCAGCAGAGGGACATAAGAAAGTTAATTGACTCTATGCCGCAAGGAATATCGGCTTGTACTGCTGCCAGGGGAGGATTTACCACTTAAATTGAAGATATTTCACATAAGCTTCTTTGTATTTTTGCTTTTCAAAAGGAAGTTCATAGTCAAGGTTTCAAACTCACAAAAGCGGTTATAATTACAAAATCTCCAGATTCTTACTCAGATGAAAAACGATATTTCTAGAATTGAGATATGTCGCTAGAAAGATAATTTTACCGCTAGATTGAAATTAAAATTTCAAGATCTGATAGCAAGGTTGCTAAACTAGCAACCCTAATCCCGAACAGTAAGTTTTTTCTGTTTATTTTAAAGAAATGCGTTATTTTTTAGGCGCAGTGTTCTCGAACAAAATGATTACAATTCTTCGTTTATATACATTAAAACATTTCATGCCGATCCGGTGGTCGAGCGATCAGGGTCATGCGTTTCCTTCTGATTGCTGGATTGCGGTTTCGAATCTAGCCATCGGGCATGGATATCAAGCCATGTCATATCAAGCCAAGTCAGTCTTCCGCCATTCGGGGAGCCTCTATAAATGTTAATCTGCAAAATCTTCTCCCCTTCGTCATGGGATATCCTGGGGAATCTTGCGGACGTGGTGTGTACGCGCCCCTTTACCACGGGGGAACGAACGAACTAATACATCTCATAAATTGGAACATTTTATTATGTAATATTTATCACTAGCAGCATATCCGTTCTTCGTACGGAATATATAATATAAAGGAACTTATAATTCGCAATCATGTGCAAATTCTGTTAATATATTAAATTTATTGCTCCTAAAGAGAAGTTTAAGAATATCTGTTCTCACTATGCAAAATTAAATTCACGGCCAGATCAGAAGAATAAAACATCCTGGCCCCTTTTGTAAGCAAATTAAAAAATAATTGAATCAATATATGCATCCCCGTACTACTTATATTGTCGCAGATTAGAAAATATGCCAGTGTGTTAGTAGAAGATTACCCGCATTACAATATGAGTCTCAAAAATATTTGCCAAAACAAAAGAGATGACGTAATAAATTGAAAATATCAATAATCCCCGTAATCTTTATACCAGAAGGTCGTAATTGATTCCAATATATGCCAATATATATCAAAATATATGCCAATATACCTGCACTACTCATATTCTCGTAGATTAGAAGATATACCCGTGTATTTGTAGAAGATTACTCGTACAACGTACAATATATGAGTTTCAACAATTTTCGTCATAAATAAACAATGGCATAATAACTTGAAAATATCATTAATCCCTGAATCAACTGTCCCCGAAAATATCAATGACAATAATGTTTAAACCTGAAGACTGTAATTGATATTATCCAGTCAAAAATGCAATGTCAATGAAATTTATTTTATATACATATCTTTATTATTCAAATCGGAAAAGATTTAATAAAAATCGTATGGGACATAACACATTGGATCCGTTGCTAAGAGATATGATGTCATTTGCTTCAAATAAATTGATGGAAATCATATCGTCTGAATAATGCTATCTCCATGGAAAGTTTGGCGACATTTTCGTCAATTTAGCGAAAACTTAAAAAATCGCCTAATTTATCGCCAAGTGGGACTGTTGATCTGATAGTCCCATTTTGCGACAAATTGACGAAACATCATCACAATACCATCCCCTAACAAAAGACAATTAATTTCATTTATTAAGCGCAATTTTATCAATTCCATGATATTTTTATGGATTTACAAATATTTTTATCAAGTTGGTGATATTAAAAAAATTCGTTAATTGTGTTACTAAGTAGGATGGATGGACTGGCCGACAAATGCTACCGAAACAGTACTCTGTTTTAAATAGTTTCAGAACTTTATTCTAAAAAAACAAATTTAATTCCATTGATTTGCGTCATTTTTATCAATTTGGAGACATTTCCGCTAATTTGGTAAAGTTTAAGAAAAGTTACCAAGTTAGCGATATTTCGCCAAATTCATAGCTCTGAATTTGCAGATCTGAGGAATAAAATATCCTGATCCCGTTTGTATATACTAAATGAAAACACTAAAATTGTATAAGATACATCCGTTCTACTCTTTTTCTGTTTCAACAATCGGTTAAATGAATTTATTGGGTAAACACAATATATGAGTTTATTAGCTAAACACAATATATAAGCTTGAAACATCTTTGCTAAAATAAATGAAAGTGATGTACGCAGTCCGCAATTTATATAATTAAAAGAACAATCGAACAGTTCATTTATAAAATATATTTTTACATCCATTTATTTATTTTTGCGGCTTCCCTTTACGCTGCAGCAGAGACAGGCGCGCCTACAGTGGTGTCACGAACGACGACATTGGACACAGAAGTCGCACCACGTCGTCTTTTCAGGCGAATCCCGGTTCTGCGTACAGCACCATGATGGACGTATCCATGTGTGGAGATACCGAGGAGAACGAACGTTGCCAGCTTGCATTCGTCATCGTCATACGGGCCCAGCACCTGACGTTATGGTATGGGGTGCCATTGGGTACACATCCCGGTCACCTCTTGTTCGCATAGCCAGTAATGTGGACAACCGCCGTTACATTTCAGACGTGTTAAGGTCCGTGGCTATGCCCTATCCTCGAGACCTGCGTAACTCCATCTTTTACCAAGATAATGCACGACCGCATGTTGCCCTTGCTGTCAGGACCTTCTTAGATACAGAGGGTGTTCGACTGTTGCCCTGGCCAACACTTTCAATAGATCTGTCATCCATGGAGAACATCTGGTCACGGGTTGTCGAGAGACTGGCACACCACCATTCGGCAGCCACTACGATTAATGAACTCTGGCATAGAGTTGAAGCCGCATGGAATGACATACACCTATCTGACATCCACACTCAATTCGATTGGATGCCCAACCAGATTACAGCCGTTGTTGCTGCCAGAGGTGGCAGCTCTGTGTACTGAATTCTGCATGCTGTGTACCCCAAACCACATGCAAGTTTAATCTGTCTTCCTCCCATTATACTGTATATGTCAATGAATAAGATTCTGCTATTTGCTTTCCTTCCCGGAGTAGCAATTTTAATGGCCAGCAGTGTATTTAGGGAGCAACTAAAAACAGTTGGATGAAATTGACTGCCGTTACATAAAATTGACCAATAGCAAAACAATATTATAATGTAACAGTTTCAGTAATTATTTTCTTCCTGCGTAGCGTGTAGCTACTTTTGTGTCTCAAAATTGCGTCTCAAAATGTTTGCACATATCTTTGATATGAAAGACTGCTATCAAGACTGATATCAGAGCCTGAATCCAATGGTTAAATTGAAGATATTTCACATAAGTTTCTTTGTATTTCTGCTTATCGAAAGGAAGTTCTTAGTCAAGGTTTCAAACTCACAAAAGCGGTTATAATTACAAAATCTCTAGATTCTTACTGAGATGGAAACGATATTTCTAGAATTGAGACATGTCGCTAGAAAGATAATTTTGCCGCTAGATTGAAATTAAAATTTAAAGTTCTGATGGCAAGATTGCTAAACTAGCAACCTTGATCCCGAACAGTAAGTTATTTCTGTTTATTTTACGAAATGCATCATATTTTCGGCCCAGTGTTCTCGAACAAAATGATTACAATTCCTCGTTCATATACATTAAAACATTTCATAAATTAAAACATTTCAGTATATAATATGTATCATTATATATTATCGGTAAATATTTACGAACCGTAAAATTACTTTATTTTATATATTTTTGATTACGGAATTATGCATTTTGGCCTTACCGAATAACTCTGCAAATGACTGCCTTTACATAAAATTGACCTATGACTCAAGCTGTAAATAAAACAAAATGAATAGTTACTGATACGAATTGCACTCCAAAAAGTTATATCAATTTTTCAAAATTCCCTGGTCATTATTTTACCTGCTGAAATAATGATTTAGAATAGATATATCTGATTAAAATTTGTACAAATCCCCACCTTCATATTTATTGACATTAAAAACTATTTTAACACACCAACATATCTCCGAATGGATAAAATAGGCGTGGCCAAATAAATCATTGATTCATGTAGAACCAACCGCTTTTTTAAAATAAATTTATTTTCGATATTTCCCAAATAATCTTTTTTTTCATAACTGAACGTAATCATGAATATTTTTAATTTGTTTAATTTCAAATAGGATAGTATGGTTTCCCAAAATATTCATTGCTTATTTAAATTGCTATGTTATTTTTAGCTCCACGAATATTTGCCAAGTTCAAAAGTGACACTATGCAGGAATAAATACTGTTTGAAATATTTATATGAAATGTTGATGAGGTAAAGGAAATGGGCACCCTTGAATAATTGGGACCTACATAATTTACGTGCTTTGCGTATGGTGAGAAACAACCACGGCTTTACACGGTCCAACAAATAAAAGCAGAAAATGAAAATAATGCTCACAACTTATGACGTCTTATTAAATGCAGAGTTGCAAACCCCATTTTCAGATTAATACATTGGCGGAAAATAAAATCCTAATAACAAGACGGCGTTGTGCTAGATAAACGGAATTTGGGAGGCTCGTTTTGGTACATATTAAAGATGACGCCTATTCAAATTTCGCGCTAGACAAATGAGAATGGCGCTAGCAGCGCCACTATGATCATGCAAATCACGTTTGCTATAAATGCGCGATGTAAACTTAGTGAGCGATATTTAGCGTCCGGCCTTGACATTGTGAGCTAGGTTTGAGTCAAGAATGGCTTTAAGGAGACGAAGAAGGCAGTATCAGCAGCTTAGTGAGTTTGCACGAAGCCGTAAATAGGCTACGAGAAAGTGGATTTTCTTTCAGCGATATTGCAGAAAGACTTGACAGGGGATGTATCCACTGTGAATGGTTGTTGGCAGCAGTGGTAACCGGAAGGCACTGTCTCAAGAAGACCGGGTCCGGCCGCAAACGGGCCACTACTGAGTGGGAAGACCGCCGTATTCGCCGCATGGCTGTGGCGGAACGTACTGCATCTGCAGCAGCAATTAGATATGCTGTTGGCCCCAAGGTGACAAAGAGAACTGAAAGATATCGATTGCTTGAGGGACAGCTCCGATCCAGACGGCCGGTAGCTTTCATACCACTAACTCAGAATCACTACCATCTGCGACGTCAGTGGTGTCAAGTTAGAGCTCATTGGAGGGGGGAGTGGAGATATGTTGTATTCTCAGATGAGAGCCATCTCTGTCTTGGTTCCAGTGATGGTCGTATATTAGTGATAAGGAGGCCAGGTGAGCGCTTGGAACCAAGTTGTCTGCGGCGTAGACACACTGGACCTACACCAGGAGTTATGACCTGGGGAGCCATTTCCTTTGACAGCAGGAGCACTCTCGTCGTTATCCCAATCATCTTGACAGCAAATTTGTACATCAGATTGCTGATTGAACCGGTTGTGCTGTCATTCATGAGGAGTATTGAAGAGGGTGTTTTCCAACAGGATAACGCTCGTCCTCATACTGCTGCTGTCACAGAACGTGCTCTACAGAGTGTTGACATGTTGCCTTGGTCTTTGAGATCACGAGAACTTTTTCCTATCCAGCACGACATTATTGGAACATTATTGGGACATTATTGGAAGACAAATCCAGCGTCATTCACAACCAGCATTAACCGTTGCTGATTTGACTGACCAAGTGCAACAGGCATGGAACTCCATCCCACGAAATGACATACGGTACCTGTACGACACAACGCATGCACGTTTGCATACTTCCATTCAAAATCGTGGCGACTACAGCGGTTATTAATGTAACACCATTTCACATTTGATATGGCACTTCTAGCGTACACTTTAACCTGTGACCTTGAAACTTTAATCAAATAAATATGTTAGTTACACAATTTGTCTAAAATTTATTCCTCTAAACTAATTTCTTCTTGGTGCTGGAATTTTATTTTCCGTCAGTTTATAACATTTTGTTTGGGTAGATGAAATTGCGAAGACCTGACTCGACAACTGAGAATAAAATTGCTTTCAAATCACAGATCTTTCCCACTCCGCCTGAGAAATTTGCCCTTTCCAAAATATTCAATACTTATTTAAATTGATATGTTATTTTCAGCTCCACGAAAATTTGCCAAGTTCAAAAGTGAGAGTATGCAGAAATAAAAACTGTTTCTAATATTTATATGAAATGTTGATGAGGTAAAGGAAATAAGCATCGTTCAATAATTGGGACATACATAATTTGCGTACTTTGTCTATGGTAAGAAGCAAGCATGGCTGTATACAGTCCGACAAATAAAAGCAGAAAATTAAAATAATGCTCACTACTTACCACGTCTTATTAAATGCAAAATTGCAAACCCCATTTCGAGATTAATATAAACTTTTGTTTGAGTAGAAGAAACTGCGAAGAACTGATTCTACAACTGAGACTAAATTTACTTTTAAATCACAGATCTTTCCCACCGCACCTGAGAAATTAATCCTGATAAGCGGTAAAAAAAAATGCAAAAGATTTCTTGATAGTTTCTATTTATCTATGCTTGTGTATTTTTCTGTTATACTTCAAAACGCTGCATTATTTATTCTATACAGCGCTCTGGAAATAGGATTGGATAATAAAAGATTGTATGTTTCGGCAAATTAAAACATTTTTCTTATTCTAAATTCATCTTTAAAATATTACCGGTAAATAATGACTGACCGTATAAATACTTCATTTTATATAATTTTAGTATTTTAATGCTCTACTATTATCTACACTGTTGGTCATTAAAATTGCTAACCCATGAAGGCGACACGCAACAAACGTCAAATTTGCATGAAAGGTACTACATGCTGGGATATGCAAATGATTAGCATTGAAGCGCATGCGCACAAAGCAGGTTTGAGTAACGCCATCTGCATTCTGTATAAAAGGAAAGATTTCACAGAGGGTTTCTCATTCGGAAGCCGCATTTGAATGTTGGTTGTTTGTGTGAAGGTCGATTATGCCTCGTGTAAGAAGGAGAAACTCCTACCAGCACATGTCGAAATTCGATCGTGGCCTATCGGGACTGCGGTTTATCGTTCGCCAATCATTGCAACTCGTGTTGGTTGGGATCCCACAACTGTCAGGCGAATATGAAATCGATTGTTCCAGGGGGCCTTACTGAAAGCCATGCAGGATCTCAGCGGCCCCGGGCAACTAACGCCCGAGATGACAGACATGTTGTCCTCTTGGTCTTTCGGGATCTCACAGCCACGTCACGTACCCTGAGTTATTAACTTGTCTTGTTTGCAGGAAGGCGTCTGTCGCACCACGGACTGTCAGCACGGTGACCATTTTTGCGGCGTCCCTTGACACTACAGCAGACAGGCGAGTCTACAGTGGTGCGACGAACGACGACACTGAACACAAGAGTGTCACCACGTCGTCTTTTCAGACGAATGCCCCTTCTGCGTACAGCATCATGATGGATGTATTAGTGTGTGGAGGCACCGAGGAGAACGAACGTTGCCAGCTGGCCTTCGTCATCGTCATACGGGCCCAGCACCTGGCGTCATGGTATGGGATGCTATTGGGTACACATCCGGATCACCTTTTGTTCGCATGGCCAGTAATGTGGACAACCCCCGTTACATGTCAGACGTGTTAAGGTCTGTGGCCGTGTCCTAACCTCGAGACCTGCGTAACTTCATCTTTTAACAAGATAATGCACGACAGCATGTTGCCCGTGCTGTCATGACCTTCTTCGATACAGAGGGTGTTCGACTGTTGCCCAGCCAGCACGTTCTCCAGATATGTCACCGATTGAGAACATCTGGTCATGGGTTGCGAGAGACTGGCACTCTACCACTCGCCAGCCACTACGATTTATGAACTCTGGCATAGACTTGAAACCTCATGGAATGACGTACCAGTATCTGTCATCCAAGCTCAATTCGACTCGATGCCCAGTCGGATTACAGCCGTTGTTGCTGCCAGAGGTGGCAGTTCTGTGTACTGAATTATGCATGCTGTGTATCCTAAACCACATGCAAATTTAATTATGTCTTCTTTCCATTATACTGTATATGTACAATACATAAGATTTTGATATTTGCTTTCTTTCTTGGCGTAGCAAATTTAATGGCCAGCAGTGTATTTAAGGCGCAACGAAAAACCGTTAGATAAAATTGACTGCCGTAACATAAAATTAAACAATGACCCATCGGACCATAAATAAAATAAATAGAAAATTTTAATTTGATATGGCAGAATACTAATACGAAATGCACACCCAAAATTTATTTCAATTTTTGAAAATTTCCCGAGTCATTATTTTACTTGATATTATGATTTCGATTAGATATACCTGACTATTTTTCTTTACAGACTCTCGACCTCCATATTTTTTTTAAATAACAAACTGCCTCAATGCACCAATATACCGTTTCCATAGAAAAAACTTCTTATATGTACTGCACATGATTTTCCTTTCAGATTTAAAGTATTTTTTTTAATTTATTTTTCTATATACAATAATTGAGTTTTACTGCGTAAAATAATATGCAAAATATATATTTATTTTAAATTACACTGAATTTGCAGTTTTTAGAACTTTTTATTTGCAACATTGTACATTTTTGAATCTCGCTAAGGTGCAAAATATAGGGACAGTAATAGGTCCCTACATTTTACGTATCGTAGGTATGTTAAAATACGTGGTATACAAACGCTATACAAAGTATTTGAGCATGAATTTTTAATTTAATAATGTTCTAACTTATTAACTACTTAAATACTTAATCCTATATTGTGATAAAGCAAATATACATTCCTAAATTGATTTTAGTCTTAGCTCATAAAGCAATTTACTTTTGAAGCTGTTTAAGCTGTATCATCTGCAACAGAGCACAAAGAGAAACACTGACTGAATATCTGCAGTAAAACTGTCGTTTCTGTCGGACCTTTTCCAGCTCTTGTATTTTGTCTTCTAGAGCACAGCTGTTTTGAAAATAAAAGGGGGTACTATTGCTTAGATACGTTGCACGAAAATGTAACAAGAGTATTCAGCTTGCAAATATTGAAACCCATGTCCTAAAGTTAATTGTCAAAAGTTTGCAGATTCCACTTTACTATAAAAGCCTGTAATTATGTCCAAGCAGATCCAATGGTAGAGTTGGTCAGTGCAAAAATCCTTGGTTCGATTCCCGGGTGGGGCAATAAGGTTCTTTATAATTGCGCCCTAACAAATCAACTCTGGTAGTGCAGAGACTGTACACTGAATTGCACCTGTTACAATGCGAAACAGGATTCGAGTGTTACAGTGTTAACAATTCTTCTCTTCTTGCAGAGTGTGCAACTTTCTTTTTATCTCAGAATTTTTGAAAAAATTGTTTATATTCAAGACTTTATTGAGAGATGCCTCAGATGATAGTTTAATGATAACACAAGAAGGAAAGTTAAGGTTTTACACTGATTCAAACTGAGGTTTTAAACTAGCCAAGATATTAAACTGAGCAAAGCGTTCCAATTACATATGACAATATCTCCAAATTATTCAATAGATTGAATAGATGAAATACTATTTCTCTAGGACATATGACTGGAACGATAATTTTGTCGCTAGATGAAAATAATATTCACAGCTCTGATGATCGCAAAATTAACAACACTGATTCCGAACAATATGCTTCCATTTGTTTATTTCAACGAGCTGCGGTGCTGTGTTCTTGAAATAAGTGACAGAAATTTTAGATTATTAACGAGTTAAAACATATTTTTTTATGAAATACTACATTAAAATATTATCACTCAAATTAAAATATATTCGTCAATTAGTTTAAAACTCATATTCACTCAATTCAGCTAGTTTAAAACACGTATTCACTCAATTCAAGTAGTTTGAAACACACATTTGCGAAATTCAAGTAGTTTAAAACACGCACTCGCTCAATTCAGGTAGTGTAAAACTCACATTCACTAAATTCAGCTAGTTTAAAACACCCATCCACTCGATTCAAGTAGTTCAAAACACACATTCACTCAATTCAGTTAGTTTAAAACACACAGTCACTCAATTCAGCTAGTTCAAAACAAACTTTTTTTAAATTCAAATACTTCAAAACACATTAATGTAAAAAATAGTCAAATATTTGCACAGGTGCGAAAACGTATGTTAGTTCTCATAGAAAAAATAACAGATATGTGGATTTTAAACACACGAAAATCACATTTGTAGGTTTTAGTAAGTTGAAAGCTTACATTTCTGAAATTTTGTGAGTAAAAATTATATTTTTTGAAAATTCATCAAAAATTTGCGTAAGTGTGAAAACACATGTTCACATATAAAAAAACAAATGTGTAGTTTTTAAACACGCGAATATCACATTTGTAGGTTTTTTGTGAGTTGAAAACGTCCATTTGCAAAATGTTGGAAGTAAAAACTCATCTGTTAAAAAACATCAAAAATTTGCATAAGTGCGAAAACACATGCTATATCCCATAGGAAATATAACAACACATTTGAGATTTTTAAACACCAAAATCGTATTTGTTGGATTTTTTATAAATTGAGAACTTACATTTTTGAAATTTTGTAAGTAAAAATCACATTTTTGTTAAAAATCATCAAAAATTTGCACAAGTGCGAAAACACATGTTATTTCCCATAGACGAACTAACAGGTGTGCGGTTTCTGAGCACAAGAAAATCGTATTGGTTGGTTTTTTATAAATTGAAAACTTGCATTTGTGAAATTTTGTAAGTATAAAACACATTTTTGTTAAAAATCGATTAAAATTTTTACACAAGTGTGAAAACACATGTTATTTCCAATAGACAAACTAACACGTCCGGTTTTCGAAGACACGAATATCACATTTGTAGTTTTTCTGTAAGTTGAAAACTTACATTTGCGAAATTTTGTAAGTAAAAACACATTTTTATGAAATTCAGGTAGTAGAAAGCACCTCTATTTCAGTTTCTGTATTTTAAAACTTTGAATCTTAGAAAAAATACTCCGATTCACAGTTAAATATTCATAACCGTTTTTAAAATTACTAAGCAGTATCCGCGATATAGCCTTAGCGGAGTGACATTACAAGAAATAATTTTTTCTTTAGAAATAGTTACGTGGTGATCTTATCAGAACCTTGGCGCCTGGATATTTCAAGGAAAAAATCAGTACTTAATATCCCTTTCCATGACGATGATCTTAGAAAAGAAAAGAAAAAATACCAAGTTCCAACTTTTAAATCTAGTTCACCTTTCTGCCGCTAATGGCGCTGGCGGTTCTTCTCTTCCACTGCTACAGAACCTCAGCCGTTGCTACTCCTTCAAAAGTGTCTCTGACTTTTTGAAAAAGTCTTAAGTATTCACCTGAGTAGTTCCCATTTCCACTGCTAGGCGGCGCTAATATTTTTGCACTTCTACTGCAGGTGAACTGTAGGTGTTGCCACCCCAAAAAAGTGTCTTTGACTCTTAGAAAAAGTCCCGTATCGTCCTTAGTAGTACACCTTTCTACCGCTAGGTGGCGCTGAGGGTGCTGCTCTTCCACTGTATGTGAATTCTAGGTGTTGTCACCCCAAAAGAGTTTCTATACACCCTCCCTTTACCACATTAAAAAATCCCATTAAGCGAGAAAATTACTAAGTATTGTCTTGGGTAGTTCCCCTTTCCGCACTAGGTGGCGCTAATAGTTCCGCTCTTCCATTGCATGTGAACTCTAGGTGTTTCCACTCCCAAAAAGTTTCTATACGCACCCCATTTACCTCACTCAAAAAATTCATTAAGCGGAAACAATATCCTCGTATAAGACTATAATACCGTTGCCATCCCGTAAAAAGCTTTTAAACAATGAAAACCTTCAAAATTTTTCCATGTCCCTTCTTTTATCCCTCGTCTGAGATTACGAAATCCAAGATGATGACCATTTTGCTCTTCGTTCTTCACTTCTCTTCCATTGCAAGTGAACCGGTCATCTTCCTCTACTTTAGTGCATAATTTTTTTTCAAACGTCAATTTTTTTCTTTTTTTTATATACATTAATTGAGTTTTATTCCATAAAATAATATGTAAAATTTATACTTATTTTAAATGACACTGAATTCGCAGTTTCTAATATTTTTATTTGTCAACATTGTACATTTTTATATGCAGCCAAGTAACAATTATAGGGGCAGTAACAAGTCCATACACTTTGCGCATTGTATTGACCGTAAAATATACAAGTCCTATACAAAGAGTTTGAGCATGAAGTTTTAATTTAATAATGGTCTAACTTATTAACTACTTAAATACTTAGTCCTATATTTTGATAAAACAGATATGAATTCTTAAATTAATTTTTTTATTCTTATTTCATAAATTATTTTACTTCTAAAGCTGTCTAAGATGTATGATGAGCAGCATAGCACAAAGGGAAACACTGATATAAAATAGTCTTTAATGTTGGACATTTCCAACCCCTGTATTTTGCCTTCTAGAGCTCAGCTGTTCTGAAATTAATGAGGCTACTTTGACACATTAACGATGTACCAATACATATCAAAAGAATTCAGCTCGTACATATTTGAACTAATGTCCTCAATTTGATTGTCACAATTTTAAGAGATTGTGGATTCCTTTTCGTCGATAAGAACTTGCATTCCAGTTCCAGTAACTCCAGGGTAGGAGTCGATTGGCCAGTGCGAAAATCCTTTCCTCGTTTTCCGATTGAGACAGCAAAGTTCTTTATAATGACGCCCGAACAAATGTTACACGGCAAAACATTATTAAAATGTTACAATTTCAGCAATTATTTTCTTCCTGCAGAACGTGTCGATCCCTTTTTGTTTCAAAATGTTTGCACACATCGTTGATATTCAAGATTTCGTTGAGAGAAGGAAGCCTGAGATAATTTTATAACAATGAAACAAGAAGGCAATTGAATCATAAAAAATTCTGATATCAGAGCCAAGATCCAATGGTTAAATTAGAGATATTTCGCATAAGCCGCTTTGCATTTCTGCTTATTAAAAGGAAGTCCATTGCCAAGGAGTCAAACTCAGAAAAGCGGCTTCACCTACAAAATCTACAGATTCTTTGAAAAAAAGATATCTAGAGAAATGGAACAATAATTTTGTCGCTAGATTAAAATGAATATATCATGATCTGATGACAAGATCGGTAAACTAGCAGCCCTGATCCAGAATGCTGTGTTCTTTCTGCTTATTTCAACGAGATTCGTTATTTATTCGGTATAGCTTACTTGAACGAAATTTATACAATTCTTGGAGAAACAAATAAAAACAGTTTTTTATATAATATATATCATTAAAATATTTTCGACAAATATTTACATATTTACGGACCGTATAAATACTTAATTTTATATGTTTTAGCTTAAATACCAAATAACTCTCCAAATTACTGGATTTACATAAAATTGATCTATGACTCTTCAGGCTGTAAATAAAATAAAATGAATAGTACTAATACGAATTGCACACAAAAATGGTATTTCACTTTTTAATACTTTACAACAAAGTTGAAAAGTGTTTATGACTTTGTTCATTCTGTCTGTCTGTCTGTCCGTTAGCACGATAACTGCCGTAAAAATGACTTAATCAAAATGAAATTTTGTATATTGTTCAGACAGTCTGTAGGACCTATGGGAATATAAATGAAAAATATCACCCAATTAGTTTTGGATTGAACCCGGGTTGAAAAAATGAAATACATTGAACCTTATGGGACCTAATTTTTCAAACATTTTTAAAGCATATTTAAAAATCGCAAATTGCTTCGAAAATTTTAGGTAATATTCAAGTTGTCTCATAAAATATATAAAAAAAATTCAACGAAATATATTCAGTAGTTTTTTAAATAAAAATTAAAATAATAATTACACCTCTTATATGAAGCGATCACGTGACCTACTACAAAATGATATATGGCATCCATCTTGTCTCAAAATCGTGATATTTAAAGTTCTTTTTAATTCATATTGAGTGCTGTATCCGTCCTAAAACCAATTTATTTTTGCTTAAATTCTGTGCATTTACATACTAAAATCACGGAATTACATTATATTTGAGTTTAAATGATCATCCAAAGTTGATTATTTCTACAACGAAGTCTATTTTTCACTTATGTAAAATGTAAACAGCAAAATATGTAGAATGAGTTGTATTAGAATTCCTGTATTTCTTTAACACAAAATTTTTTAGCTCATGGAGTCTGCATAGCTGGTATGAATGAAATATTCATTGATTTTACAAAGAAAAGGACGATTTTTTTCGATTTAGTTTTAAGTATAGCATTTAATTACTTGTAGCTCCATGGTCTTAATTTTTAAATAAAATAAATTATTATAGTATTGTAATGAATGAGATGAATGGAAAATTATTATGAATGAAATGCTGCTTTTATAGAGAGCCAGGCGTGTTATTTTTTCTGTGACGTCATTTGAATGAATTTCAGTTGTTTTCGATGAAGTTTTCAAATATAATAAATTATCGTAGCATTATGATAATTCTAAAATTATTACCAAGGAATGTATTGTATTTTAGAGATGTTTGAACCAGGCAATTTATATTTCAATGCCGTCATTTGAATGAAGTGTAGCACGATGGATGGTGGACAATGATGCCGTTGGACCAGATCGGGCCTGTCGCACAATCATCCGATCTAGCCTCGTATTCATGCCTCTTGGCATTCTAGAGCCTTCATTCCACAGATGAGTTCCTTGTAACAAGCATTGCTGCCAGCACCTCTGCACAGCAGTGTCAGTTCGGCACAGGTGGCGGCCTGTTGTTCGGTATGAACAGCCGCCTTCTCGCATCCCGACTATACGACCACGTTCGAACTCGTCTAATTGCTTATAAGGTCTTCAGCAACGTCGTAACAGCATTATTAGTTGTGTCTCTATTGAACGGCAACGCCGATAACGAGCAAAAATAAACCGTCCACATTTTTAACCTGTTTTATAGGATGCTAGTTGAGCAGTAGAAACGAGGGCTATGACCGAAGTTAACACTCATTGACATTGCAAATTTAACAATTTGCATACCTTGTATAAAGGAAAAGGAATTTGAATGCAAAATTTCGTGAGGATCGTAATATTTTTTAGGGGTGCTTCGTTTTTTTTCTGCAAACGAGTGTATAAACATTTTTAGACGTGGACTTCCTGAAGAGATTAAGATTACGGATCCTGAGTAAACGCATAGGAGGGATGATATGGGGAGATTTGTAGTACAAATGTTTTTGGAAAAAGACCTTAGTTCGTTAGGAAGTCAAAACAATTTGTATTAAACAGAATAAATTCTTTATGGAATCCCTTGGACAGAGATCATATTTTTCTAACATTATATAGCAAATGTATGACAAAATATATAGCGTTAGGTCATATGGAAGAAGTAATTGAAGCCAGTGAGCCAGACATAGCAAACTAGTTACCACTACATGCGGTTTAATTTTCAGACAAACATTCAACAAAATTACGTGTATTGTTTAGCGGATCCTATGTAGCAAGTAAAATATTTATTAATCAGTATCTTAAGCTTAAGAACTTTCTTAGGAGCCCTTTGGATAGACCTAATGTGGGAGACTTTATATTTCCAAGTTATTGGTGTACTTACTGTGAGACCAGAAATAGATCTCACATTTGATAAGACACTTTTATGTACAAATTTATGGTGGCCAAAACGGCGAAAAATACTTGTAGTCTGACTGTCACCGAGTTTTATAACCCCGTGAACCTAAAAGTCAGAAGACCACAAATTTAGGGGTGCCATGACAGAGGGGGCCGAGCTGGGCCTTACGAAATGTGGAATGGTGCCATTAGTTAAAGGAGTAACCAATGGAAAAAGAAGATTGTTACGTCAAACTCAATGCGGCAAATGGAAGAAAAGGGGGTGTTAACCCCCTCCCCGAGGGAACCACAGCCTGTGACCCGAGGATCAGAGAGAGATACTGACATGATTTGGAACAGATAACTTCGACTTTATGACTTTTGGATATACTAACATGACTTGGAACAGATAACTTCGACATTATGACTTGTCCAGATACTACAGCGATGACTTGATATACTAAGAGAATGAAATAAGTGCGAGTGCAGAGTTACGGCAGTACAAAATGTTCAACGAGTTTACGTGTCGGAGCATTACACCAAGAGTTAATGATGTAAATGAACGACATTAAATGCAGATGCTGACAAAGTCCAAGACAGATTTGAAGGTATGTGCCCATTGAAAATGATATCTGGTCCTAACTATTATTTAGGCGTTTCCGTTTTGGTCACATATGTCCCCTCCGCTGAAATAATATAAATAAATAGTGTAATTGAATTTAATTAAGATTTATGTTGTTAATAAATGTTTTATTGTTAAAGTTTAAATGGAGCAGTCACACACAATGAGTATTATAATAATTAATAATTCCTTTACAGGACTCACACGAAAGTTAAATAATTGGAGGGTTTTATATAGCGGCACAACTAGCAATGTACGATTAAATAATAAATCCACTATGTATGAATTAACGGCTATGTCAATCTTAATGAATTTAATATTAAAAGTTCAACTTTAAGTTTATTTTCTTAAATGTGTCCCACACTTACTAACTTAGATAGGTACTTTGTGGACACATATTTAAATTAAAGTACCCATAACAGCTGTTTCTAGTATATATTATAAATTATTCACATATTTGAAAGTAAACATTTTTCACACATTTCAAAAATATTTTTCATATTTACAATGTCAGAAAGAACTTTTCTTCTTAGCTGCAGTTCCAAGCAAATTCCTCTGTCATGAGATTGACAGCCTTAAATTAAATGTGCGACGTTCAAATAGAAAAACACATGCATATAACTTTTCAGGATATTCTGAGTATTCGTAATATTTGAAACATTAACTTTTGAACGACTAGTATTTTGAACTATGTGAGATTGAAATAATGCATCAGAGCAACAGATATTACGAATGTATGAAATGTGTAAAAGAAATGCGAATTTCTTTGTTTTAAAACTTTCGTCAATGAAACTGAAGCTTGCAAACTACCATGATATAACTATATGATTTTTAAAATGCATTTCATTCTATATTTATATATAACTGACAACAGGCATGCAAGCTGACCTGAACAGCACAATGTTGGTAAAATGTTTTCTGTCTTTATTTCAAGAACTGCCTGAAACGGATATTTTCATATGGTGGCGTGTTTAAATATTTGTTCTAAGGCCGTCCTTTCAGTCTGATTTAAGATATTTTTCGACGTCTGAAAATCAGTCACCATATATGATACTAAAAATTATAAACTAGCAAAATTCATGCACTTCAGGCACTACATCTGTCCAAGTACATCATGACCATGCATGGGAAACAGGAACCAGCGGACCTCAACTCCCGTCGTTCTTTAGAATCCCTCTTAATATCCACAGACACATGTGACCTATACACCCCTCCCATCCAATATTACCATTTTTATATGACTCCCTATCAAAACGTTATACCAAACCTTTATATAATGCAATGAATTTATGCTTCTCTTGACCGTCTAATAAGGAAAGGTGGATCACCTATACCTCTTTGGGACTTCAGATATGTTGATTCTCTTACGCTGACGAAGGGGGTCCAATGTATCCTCGAAACAGCTGAATGATGCTTTATCATTTTATTTGTGCTTATATACGTTTTTCAAGTTTTACTTATCCTTCTTACAAATTGTATTTTACTTATTGATATATGAAGGTGTTGAGATAAAATCTCTGTAATTATGTTTTAGGTCGCTAATAAACTGATTTGTGTGAAAATTGCACAATATTGGCCAACATTTTGCTGAAACATAAAATAACTGAAAACTACATAACTTGTTTCATAACTACTATCTCGTATTATCGCAGAAGCTGTGTAATATTATCTCGTGGTTGCCGCCTCTTTTTGCCTGAAATCTGACACTCCTCTTTGGTTCTTATTGATAGCCTTCAGGGCGAAGGTACAAGCATCTTCTCAATTGGTCAACCTAAGTTTAACATTAAACATGGTAACTCTAAGTGCACCTGTGTACATCAAGAAGTACCTGTGTACGAAATGTCATGGCCGTACGACACTTGGATTCCTCGCTACAGATTGTACATGCAGATACACAGATACACTGATATATTCTTTTATTATTTAAGACTTGGTAATCAAAGAGCTCGCAACACATTTCTAATACAGAGATGACAGTCAATACCTGGAAACGAAATTTATTGAAATATTTTTAAATATTTACATTGTCAGAAATATTTTCTTCTGATGTGCAGACAAACGCAGATTCCTGTGTCACATGACTGACAGTGACTAAAATTAAATAAGCGACATTTCAAACGTCGAAATGGATCCAACAAACTTGAAACGACTTTCTGCGTTTAGAAATATTGAAACTAGGCCTTTCTAGAGTATGGAAATTTCAAACCGTTTCAGATTAAAATTAATTATGAGTGTTACATGCATTAACAGCGAAATGTGTTTAAAGAAAATTTGTTTCATAGTTTTAATGGATTCTGTTATTAAATTAGAGATTGTACTTACATGTGGTTAATTATTTAACTTGGTCTCCGATTTTCATCTTTCTAACCTGTATAACGAGGAAATGCACTCTATGCTGCTAAGGATTAATACTTCTTATTTAAATTACGCCGGAACATAGAGCAGATTTCCAAAAACCAAACAAGGCTTTTACGATAGGCCCGTTTGGAACAAAAAAAGTCCTTTTAATACGCTCTAAATAATTTCTTTTGATACGACTTAAATAGATATTCGTTCTCTACACGTCTGAACTGGGCTTTTACCGTTCTAAATAAGCTCCCTTGATAGAATAAAATACACCTTTATCCTTCTGAGCAAGCTTAATACGAAATAAATATGCTCCTTTTATATGCTCTAATTACGCTGATTTGATACGTCCTAAACATGTGCACGGATCGCACTTTTTAGCTAAATTTGCGTAAAATTAACAGTGACATTTCAAAATGAAAATACAGGAAATCGTTCAAGAATTTCTTAGACGTTGCCCCTTAATTTACATTAAAATTACCTTTGTTAAAACTACCTGCTTTGTTACTTTAATATGTGTGGGACACATTTTGAAAAGAAACTTAAAGTTTATACTTAACATTAATTTAATTATCATTATTATTTTTAATCATCATATCTTAACATTGCCGTAAATTCTCATATTAGTGCATTTAATATTTAATCGTACATTGCTAGTTGTGCCGCTATAAACCCTCCAATTATTTACTTTTTGTGCGAGTCCTGTAAAGGAATTGTTAATTATTATAATACTCATATTGACTGCACCATTTAAACTTTAACAATAAAACATTTATTAACAACATAAATCTTAATTAAATTCAATTACACTATTTAATTATATTATTTCAGCGGAAGGGATATATGTGACCAAAACGGAAAATCCTAAATAGTGGTTACGACCGGATATCATTTTCAATGGGCACATACCTTCAATTTCTGCCTTGGGCTTTGATCATATATCAAATACTTGCATTAGTTATTTGTACTCGCCGTAACTCTTTGGTGTGAAAGCCCCAGGCCGTCCGGCTCGTCCAGAGGACTTGGAGCAACAGGATGGACGACCGGGAATAACTCTTTGGTGTGAAAGCCCCAGGCCGTCCGGCTCGTCCAGAGGACTTGGAGCAACAGGATGGACGACCGGGAGTATAACTCTTTGGTGTTGTTGTTGTTGAAACCCAGACCGTCCGACCTACCAGAAAGGTGTTGTTGTTGAGACCCAGACCGTCCGACCTACCAGAAAGGTGTAAGGTAACTGTATGGACGGCCGGGAAGTGCCACCCAATTTAGACCGGAACCCAGTGGGGGAGGCATCCACAGGGACCGTACCCTCCTTCCCCTACCACCAACCTCTCGGAAGGACTTACGGACCCACATGTTTAACGTGATCGTACTCCGCATGAACACGGCGGCATTTGTGGCAGCGTGCAAATCTAGCACGCAAACCACGGGGATACCGCACCCGAGATGGCCAACAGCACGCGGCGTTCCGAGGTGGTCACCCACCAAGTACTAACCGCGCCCGATGCTGCTTCACTTCGGTGATCTAACGAGAACCGGTGTTTTCAGCACGGTACGGCCGTTGGCCTACCAGAAAGGTGTAAGGTAACTGTTTGGACGGTCGGGAAGTGCCACCCAATTTAGACCGGAACCCAGTGGGGGAGGCATCCACAGGGACCGTACCCTCCTTCCCCTACCACCAACCTCTCGGAAGGACTTTCGGACCCACATGTTTAACGTGATCGTACTCCGCATGAACACGGCGGCAGTTTTTTGGCAGTGGCTGGAATCGAACCCGGGCCTACCGAGTGCAACTCCAGCGCGCTAACCAATGGGCTACCGCGCCCCATAACTCTTTGGTGTGTAACTCCTTCTCGTACTCTGATTGCACTCGCACATCAACTCTCGCACATCAACATAACTCTTTGGTGTGTAACTCCTTCTCGTACTCTGATTGCACTCGCACATCAATATATCTCCATTATTTTGGAACCTCTACGGGACACAAGTCTAAATTCACGAAATCCAGTCATCGTCTCCAAGTCATATTAAGTCGTATTAAAGCGTCACTGCCTTAAGTCATATTGTACAAGTTATCTGTTCCAAGTCATGTTAGTATCTCTGTACAAGTCATGTTACCAAAAGTCTCAGTGCACAAGTGTCTTCTTGTGTCGTTCTTGGGTCACAGGCTGTGGTTCCCTCGGAGGGCGGGGGGGGGGGGGGGGGGGGGAACTCCCCCTTTTCATCCATTGGTCGCATTGAGTTTGACGTAACAATCTTCTTTTTTTCATTGTTTACTTCTTTAATCAATGGAACTATTCCACATCTCGTAAAGCCCAGCTCGGCCCCCTCTGTCATTGCACCCCTAAATTTGGGGTTTTCTGACCTTTAGGTTGACGGGGTTATAAAACTTGGTGCCAGCCAGACTACAAGTATTGTTCGCCGTTTTGGCCACAATAAATTTGTACATAAAAGTGTCTCATCAAATGTGAGATCTATTTCTGGTCTCACAATATGAAATTACACTTTGAGCACCAAAAATCTCAGAGTCAAACTTTGTCAAACAGTTTTAGATTCTGTGACGTCTCGGTACCCCCCCCCTCTCCACACCACTATTGGTGACCAGTCTAGAAGAAAAGACAATAAAATGTTTGAAGAGAAAATTTCTATCCGCACTTCAGCTATTCGAGGTTTGAAAATTTTTGAGATGTTTCCCATTGAAATTTATAGAAGCAGAGAGAAATTATTTTTCTTTAGAATGTGAAGATATCACACAATATGAATGCCAAAAATTGGTACTGTACAACTGCTTGTAAATAGTAATATATACATATGAAGTTTCATTGGCTTTTCGTATTTCGCTGCTTATGCATTAAATATGAAAGAGTATCCTACGGATCCGTTTTGAAGCTCTTTGAAAGATTGTTCTCTTCGGTCTTTCATATGGTTTCAAGATTAATACTCTGCAATATTATCTTTGATCCCTGATGAATCAATTTATGCGAAAATCGCTCAAAATGGCACTTCATTTAAGAACTGAAAAACAAATTCGAATTTTTAAAATATCGTTCCAAGGTGTCTTAGGGCCTGACCTGGTGCACCACCCTACAAATTTTTGTAGCTATGGATCACTTTGATTTTCCGGCGATCAACAGACGGCAAACAAACATAGATGATTCTTTTTTACTTTCCTTATATACATAATGTATAAGGAAAGTATTGTGACGGGGTCGAAAATTCGAATTCGAGTTTTCGACGGGAGAGCAGGTTTCAAGCATCCCTGGTCACGAATAGAACATTTTTGAGGTGATGTCAAGTGTGTTTGTCAGTGAGTCTGTGGAGACGATACCTCAGGAACGAATAGAGCAATTCGAATGAAATTTGTACTAAAATTACAATCCGTGAATACAGGAAGCTTATTATTTTTAAACACAATCGAATGTTCAGAACACCCTTAAATTTACGCTTGAAATTTTGAAAACATCATCAGAAAATCAAAATCTTTAATAAAGTTACGAAAACAGACATTCCTTATGTAATTTTCCTTAGAAGACGATTGACACGAAATTCAGAATGCTGACATGAACTGTTGAGATATCGCATATTTTTCAAATAAATTTATCAAAAAATCCCATAAATTAAAAAAATTAGCTGTTGAAAAATATATTCACTTTTTATATGTAATATCATGCGATAAATTTGGTGACATCATTCTCGTGGATCTAGTTCATTCCATTCATGAGAAAAGATACTTCGAATAATACTTTTGTATTTGAACGCCAATAGTTATTCATCTGCTATAAGAATAACTTATTTCTCCGTCCATAACGCTTTCCGAGATTTTGGCGACGCATTTGACGGAATGTCGCCAACTTGGCGACTTTTTTAAATGTTGCCAAATTAACCAAAATCATGCCAAATGGATAAAAATGAAGCTAAAGCAATCAAAATGACGACTAATTGACGAAAATGCATTATTTTAGAAATAAGATAAGTATCTACTATAAGAATAACCTATTTCTTTTTAGTGTAAAAGTAGTAAATCCATTGCATTATATAAGGAAAGTCATGTGCTGCCCACATCAGATTTTTTACTATAGATATACCCAATGGTGTACTGCTAAGAAAATGAGTACTAGAACGCTCGCCGGATAACTAAATATAGTTGCCTTGTAAAGTTTAAATGTCTCTTTATCCTCTTTAGATGCCTTTGTATAGGATTGTTACTTAATCTGCCAAAAGTGACTTAACTCAAAGTTAGAGTACTTAATATTTCGACTTTTCGGTCCAGTGGCAATAACACAGGACGGCACAGTTTAAAATATAACCCAGCTTATTGGGGACTTCACAGAAATTACAGCAGCCTGCCGTTTAAAGCAATGGGCAACATATATACTAGTTGTTTGCACACGCTCAGGATAAATAACAAATATACAAGCTAATGCAATATACTAGACTGGTGATAATGCTTACATTGATACGCATTTACGAAGCTTATATGCTTACCCCTGCATACTGTTACTTCGCCCCGTATTGAGCCAAACCCCGAATACTAGACTCTTCCTAGTCATCGTTGTATCGAATGTGATTTCCTTCAATCACTACCCGAATCCATGATTGTCTATTCAAGAACTCTTCTTTCATTCCAAGAACCCACTACTCAAACACCCTCTACTCAAGAACACTTCTTTCATTCCAATAACCTTCTACTCAAGGACACTCTACTCAAAAACCCACTACTCAAGAAGCCACTAAAACTCTCACGATCGGAAACATATTCCTATTCTACCGTAGGAACGCAGAGAATGCTGTTTAGGTCGGTGATTCGCTTAACAACCGAACTAATTAGGATGGTAAGTTAACAAAAAACATGAATTATAAGGCAAACTGGTTGAAATAATAATTGAAATGTTATTTAGACCTCACAACCTGCGCTTTTTTCTATTACAAAAAGTAAATAAGTTAAAAATCAGAATATTTGCTTAGTATTTACCTACAAATATTGAATAAAAACGCTGAAAGTAAGATATAAAGGCTAAGAAATATCAGAAAATTAAAAAACGCAATCAGAAAATTAAAAGGCGAATCACAGAAATTTCCCCACAGGATCAACTAAGTATTTCTGAGTGGCTGCTTTTATTGTTTTTTGGTCAACAACAGAACAATGAGACCGCAAGTAAGGCTCGCATTCAAATAAAATGTAAGCTATACTTTTGGAAAAACTTTTTAAATGCTCCAAAATCTGTGAGCACTCTACAAAATTTACTAAAATTACAAAACCTACAGTCTGGTTTTAAATGAAATTTTAAAGAAATCTATTGATTTTAAATATTACTATTGTTAAATATTTTATTAATAATTAGTAAAATGGATATTATTTGTCCCTCTTCTTTGATTACAAAACTGTTTTATAATACAAGATGTATACATTTAATTATTTTTCCATTGCCCCGTTTTGAAAAAGTTCATAAACTCGTTTCACCTCTTCAAACAGTACCGGAACGTCATTCAAGAGCGTTCCGGCACAAATACACCGCTGGACAGACTTCATCACACTTTTCTCTTGCATTTATCGTTTGCATTCAACAATCACATTTATTTTGTTTGTTTTACCACTTTATGACCAAACTTATCTTCTGTAAGCCTCACAAAAATTATTCCTTGTACTAATATTTTATTTTCTGCAAGTGTAATACAAGTCAAAAGTCACAAAAATTATTCATTGCACTACTATTTTATCTTCTGCAAGTGCAATACAAGTCAAAAGTCACCAAAATTATTCTTTTTACTAATCTTCTCTATATTTTGCAAGTGTAATAAATACATGACAAAGGTCACCAAAATTATTCTTTATACTAATCTTCTCTATCTTTTGCAAGTGTAACACTAGTAAAAAGTTATTTCAAAGGTCACCAAAATTATTCCTTGTACTAAACTTCTATCTTCTGCAAGTGTAATAAAAGTCAAAGATCACCAAAATTATTCCTTGTACTAAACTTCTATCTTCTGCAAGTGTAATGCAAGTCAAAATTCACCAAAATTATTCTTTATACTAATCTTATATCTTCTACAAGTGTAATGCAAGTCAAAATTCACCAAAACTATTTCTTGTACTAATCTTCTACCTTCTGCAAGTGTAATACAATTCAAAAATCACTAAAATTATTCCTTGTACTAGACTTTCATCTACTGCAAGTGCAAAATAAATCAAAAGACAAATCAAGACAAATCATCATCTAATTTAACGAATTAGAGTTGTTTAGAATTTGTTGTTAAGATTTTTACCGAACTACTTATAGAATATGCCAAATATGTATCGGCAGTTTAAATGTTTCGCAAGATTGATATAACACAATATAAAAACACGTACGCATGTATATATATTGGCAAAATGGCGAAATGAAATATTACATAAATCTGATGTCTAATGTACAAAATGTGAAAATGAATGCCAAAGTCAAACATCCATGACCTATTTTCAAAATGCAGGCTAAACTGCGAATTGCAATTCGAGAAATTGCTCTAATTGAATGAAAAGGGGCATTACTGAAAATGTGTTTAATGGAACTTCCGTTCATACATGCGTTTACAAATATTTGGGGCTAATGAGTACGTTAATAACCACACATTATTGAAATATTACATTGCATCACTTCACTACATATCTGAAAACTTATGTATCTTTGCATTAAATACATACTTCAAATCAAAACATTGTATGCTAGCGTCAAAAATTCATATATTCTCTACTATCTAAACCCCATAGTACAAATCCAATATTGGCCCGCTATTGGCAGCCACTATTGGAAATATTGGACCAATATGGAAAAGTGGATATTTTGACGGAATTGACTTAATATTGGCTTAAAATATTGGGAAAATATTGCGCCAATTTTGGCGTTTCATTGGAAATATTTCTGACGTAATACCAGTATTGACGTAATATTGGTATATATGGAAATATTTAATCTATATTGAATGCCAATGTAACCATAATATTGGGATTACACTGGAAATATTTCTATTGTAATGCCAAGATATACAATATTGGTCAAATATTGAACCTATATGAAATTCTACTAGGGGCGTTCAGTTTTGCATTGAGTAATAAACGAGTATGCATGTGTCCGTCTAATATATCTTATACAAATTTTTCGTGGCTTCTTATTATTTATTTTCTAAATATTAAAAAAAAGTTATGTATTTATTATAATTTGGTTAAATTAAAAACACTGACTTAAAATTCAGGACAAAATTATTCAAACCTCACTATTTCATATCAATTAGAGTATTCGTTCCGGTATTGCTTTTTTCTTTCTTTTCTTTTTTGTGCAGGGACGGAAAGGTTCCAGAACTTTTTCTAAATGTCCTTACAAAAAATCAATCATCAAATTTATACACTTGATATTATGAAACAATGGAGTGATCAAAGGGAAAAGGAAAATAATATATATTTAATCCATTGCTGCAAAATATATATATTTATATTAATAGTAATCTTAAAATTAATAGATTTTTTTAACATTTATTTAAGACAAAAAATATAAATTTAATAATTTTAGTAAAGTTTGCGATTTTAGTCATTTGCCCACAGGTTTTTAAAACATTTATAAACTTATTTCAAAATTATAACATTTAATGCTTCGTGCTTCTTAATGCGAATTCTTCGGCAATAGGGATTCAGTACTGATAACTAAGAAAATATTCCGTATTTTTGTCGAACACGTCGCAAGTACTCGGAAGGCAATCCGATTGCAGATAACAGTATCCATGGACGGGTTTCGCGCTTATTATACGCTCATAAGTATGGAATAACCTTTAACTGCACAGTAAGCACATTTTCTATTTGTCGCAATTTTGGGAACTTCTATGGGAATTGACAATTTGAACTGACGTAGAAGAACTGAAATTGCTTCTAATGCTTTTTCCTCGAAATCACTTGTTGAAATGCGGTTGTAACAAAATGTCATCCAATATTCGTCCGATATTTTTGAAATTGAGCATAAATCTTTCAGATTAGCATAAATCAATTAGCATAAATCTTAGAATGCTAATTGCACTCAGTCCTAAACGTTAAGGTTCACTTTCATTACTTTCTTGAGATGTATAGTATAATGTATAAGGAAAGTATTGTGACGAGGTCGGAAATTCGAATTCGAGTTTTCGACGGGAGAGTACGTTTCAAGCATTCCTGAACCGAATCAGATGTTTTTGAGGTGATGTCTGTGTGTGTATGTGAAAGTATGTGTGTATGCGTATGTGTCAGTGAGTCTGTAGAGTTGATATCTGATGAATGAATCAAGCTATCCGAAAAAATTTGGTACAAATATCACAATCAGTCAATACTGGAGGCCTTTTACACGCAATCGAATGTTCAGAACACTCCTAAATTTTGAAATGAAATTTAATAAATATCATCAGAAAATTAAATTATTCAATAAAGTTATGTAAATAATCATTTCTAATATAATTTTTCATTAGAAAACGATTGACATAAACTTTAGAACGCTAGTATGAACCGTTCTTGAGATATTGCACATTTTTCAAATAAATTTATCAAGAAATCAAATAAAATACAAAATAAAAAATATTAACTATTGCGAAATCTGTTCACTTTTCATGTGTAATATTATGTGATAAATTTATCATCATCATTTTTGTAGATCTAACTCGTTCCATTCACGAGAGAAGACACTTTCGGTAGTAGTTTTGTTATCTGACTCCATTAGTCGCTTATACTATAAGACAAACCTATTTCTGCATTCACTGACGAAATTTTGGAGATGAATTTAGCGGAATGTCGCCGACTTGGCGAGTTTCTTAAAGTTGCTAAATTCATGAAAATATCGCCAAATTCATAAAAATCTAACCAAATTGATAAAAATAATGCTAAATCGATGAAAATGAAGACTGATGAAAATTCAATATCTTGGACATAATATAAGAATCTACTATAAGAGAAGATACTTTGGGTAATAGTTTTGTATTTGGATGCCATTAGTCAGTTATCTGCTATCATTATAACCTATTTCTCCGACCATAATGCTTGACGAAATTTTGGCGACAAATTTGGAGGAGTATCGCCAGCTTGGCGAGTTTTATAAATGCCGCCAAATCGATAGAAATATGGCCAAATTTATAAGAATGGCGCTAAATCAATGAAAATGACAACCAAGTGATTAAAATTCAATATTTTTTAAAGATACTCTACCATAAGATTCCACATGTAACGATTGACAAAATGCTGGCGACAAATTTTAGCCGCATATCGCCAACTTGGCGCCTTTTTTAAATGCTGCCAAATTGACAAAACTGTTGCCAAATTGATAAAAATATTATCAAATTGATAAAAATGTCACCAAATTGATAAAAATTGCCTCCAAGTTGGATGCCATATTTTGCAAATTTTTAATTCCGTCATATGATGGGCATGCATTTTATAATATAAGAAATGCTCTTCTAAATATCTCCAACTTTGCGATATTTGGCCTCGCATTGACGAAAATTTCACCAAAATTGCCAAAAAGACGCCTAATTGATAAATTTATTATTAAAATATTTAAATATATGGACTATATTGCTTCTTGTGGATGCTATCAATATTGATAATTGTAAATTTAGAGGTGTCTAAAATATAAGTTAATTGGGAACGGAATAGCTTTAGATGTTGTCAAACGGATGTGCAATTTACAGCGGCAAATGTGCAATTTAACGTTACAAACACAGTGCCATGGATCTTTTCATCACTTTTTCACCGTTAAAGAAGTAAATTCATTGCATTATATAAGGAAAGTCATATGCTGCCCACAACAGGTTTTTTTTATTGCAGATGAAACCCGTAGAAGATCCTGCCAACCGAGAAGATCTGAGATCACGTCTAACAATCATTAATGCCATTAGCAGAATTCGACGGGTTTTTTCTCAAAAACAACCCCCCCCCCCCATCATAATGTGTTTATTATATGTATTTTTGAATTATAAAGGTTTAAAATCGTCTATTAATTTTCCGAAACCTTATATTAGAAAACCTTTTAGCTTCAGGTATCCTATGTATATACTCCCCGTAACAGTTAGACTTAATATAAATGAGCCAAAATTTTGAGCTAAATAGTGAGTCTTGTAAAAATCAAAATTGTATAATCAAATAAGATGAATGCCTAAAATTAAATTGAATAAAAAATCAGAATAAGATATTTAATCGTGTAATTTTTACTCTATATGATTTGTGTGCTCCTCACTTGTCTTTATATACAATGGTTACATTTGGAGTAATTTGAAATTAAAAGCAGGAGGTTATAACTTTGAATTTTTAACCCCTAGTCCATAAAAATTTAATGAGGCGTCTTTCCTTTACTGAGGCGTCAATTATCTGAGGCTTAACAAAGTATGTGAAAAGTTTTGTTTTTGAATCTATCATAATTATCTGTTTGAATAAATCTTAATTACCTGAAAATTGCCAAAATTCTGCTTTTAAACTAATAACTTTTAAAATAATTCGAATTTTAAAAAAATCTCTTCGAGGAATATCATCGCAGGACATAAGGTGTATATGTATCGCATTTTCTAGATGTCTGTGGAGAAGATTTTACGCTACTTTCGCCACAGACGGGAATATACACACATAGACACATTTTATTACTTTAGACACAATAATATACACAAAAGAAATATGAGTGGAGATGATAAAAAATATATATATTATACAGAAGATATATTTGTTTACGTTAAAAAAAAGACATTTTTTATTCAATGAACTAAAAAAATATATTAAAATACATTAAGTTAAATTATTTCACTATGAATCTATGAACAGTTACCTTACACCTTTCTGGTAGGTCGGACGGTCTGGGTTTCAACATCAACAACTATGAATCTATGATCGAGATAATTTTTATCTTAGAGAAAAACTAAACTGGATTTATCCACAATTTCTACTTAAGTTATACACAGTTCAAATCTGACATTTACAAAATAACTGCAGGTTTAATTGCCGCCCACATTTTTGAAGTGAAATGTTGACGAATTAGATTTTCACTTTTATTAGATTTTCATCTCTGATGTAGGTATCACATGGCTTTCACTACATGATTTTCATTTTTCACAGCAAAGTAATAGCGTACAACTGCGGTTTTCTATCGCAGCCGTCGCCAGATTTTGTGTGGTCCGCTGATTAACTTTTAAGAAATTTTTCTTTTGGATAAAAATTATATTCTGACTATATATTCAATTTTACAAATAATATATATTTATGCTCTTTTGAGAATCCAAAAGAAAAAAAATACCTTTATATGCAGCCATTCCTATTACGCCAATGCAGGATTGTCATGTTTGAACATTCGTGGCAGGATTACCAGATTCTGCCCTTTATCACAAATTTGGTGACTTTTTGAAGGTTCGAGGACTTGCTCGAAAAAATGAATTTTCTGGGAATTAGGAGCTTCTGCTGGAAATTCTTACAGAGAGTATATAAAAGGAGACATTTATTTTTCTTCATTGTTTATTGACATTCAGTCTTAACTATTCAACCGTTTCTTATGAATGATTGATCATTTTGTGTGTTCTGGTAGGAGATAATTCTCCTTTGAATTTAAATGATAAATTTGATTTAGAAATACAAACATTAAAAAACATAAATAAATGGTGCTTGGTGGTAAAGTACAATTTGCAAAGTGAGCTATTCATTTGCTGCATATTCACATTTATTTATCATTTTTAATTGTTTCTGATTCATGGTAATATATATATATATATATATAATTATATATAATACAGGAATTTTTAAGCTTTTCCCAATAACGGGCCCTTTTCTTTCATAATTATTATTCCAAATTCCTATTTCATGTCTAGCACGTATTGCAACTATATTAAAATCTATTTCACTCCACTAATATTAACAAAGCCTGCCAGCACTTCCTCTTTTCCTCGGCCATACCATATATGGTCACTAATCTTAACTGCTGCGTAAACTCTATCATATGAAACTGCTTCCCCCCATCATATCTTTAAAGCATAAAGACCTCGAAGACAGCATGTGCCCTAGTCCACATATCCCTCCCTCTGCGATGCACATATACATTGTGTGAACCGACAAGACGGCATCGAGATTTCTTGAGAGTTAGCTGGTCGCCGTTCTATGTAACTATATCTTTTTCAAGTGTCATATATATATATATATATATATATATATGGGTATCGAGGTAAATCCTCATGCGCGGTGGAAAAGTTTTGTGCTTTCAAGTCACTATTCTCAAACCAAGGTTCCGTAATTTCATCCAGTAATGTAAACGATATATTAATATTATAAAGGGGCTTAAAACATCGTAGATAATGCCAGCTCATCTTCAAATTAGCAATAATTGTAATAAATATATTAAATCATGAACTTGGAATGCGAGATACAAATTTGATCCGGTATGTTTATTTATCGAAAATAATTTTATTTTCTCCAGTCATTTTACGGACTATATATCCAGTGGCGTTTTTTCAAGATACGCAAAGCAGCCAAGTTCTGGGGTTGCAAATATTCCAAGGTCAATTTCTTTTACCTCATTAATATTCCGTATAACTTTTAGAAATAATATTTATTATTTCTTACCGCCACTTTTGCATTATTCGTTTGATTAAAAAAGAGCATATAGAAATTAAAACGAGTTTTGAATATTTTAGAACCATACCATCCTATTAGAAATGAAACAAATTGAAAATCCTCTTAATTATGATCAATTATAAAAAAGAAATATCATTTAGAAAATATCGACACGATTTAATTATAAACGGCTTGATCAACATGTATTAATAGTTTATTTAGCCACGCCCATTTCTTTATTCAGAGTTCTATTGGGGTATTGAAATAGTTTTTATTTTTAATAAATCTGAAATACGGGTGTAAGTAAGTTTTATATTATTTCACTACAAATCATTATTTCCGCAAGTAAAACAGAGACTAAGGAATGTTTGAAAAATATAAATTTTCGATGTGCATTTCGTATTGGCACTAGATATGCCATATCAAATCTATATTTTATTTTATTTATGTCACGAAGGGTCATAGGTTAATTTTATATAACGGCAGTCTTTTTTATTTGTCTTTTGAATTCGTTCAGCCCTAAATTGCTAACGGAATTCTATCATTCTACACCGCATAAATTTTATAATATATAATTATAATTATAAGGATAAAATGAAATATTTATGCGATTCGTTAATATGTTTCGATAATATTTTAATATAATTTCTATAAAAATGTTTTAATTGTTTAGTGTTATTGTGGTTGATAATTTTTTATCTTTGTAAAAGCTGCAATAAATAATTGGCGCAGTTAATTAAAATGAACAATAAAAACAGGCTTGTTTCGTCACATAAAAAATTGAATAACGTAATTAAGTATAAATACATAATACCAGAGATCGAGGTAACGCCTCTATACGCGTATTTCACGCTATAAATAAGCAAATACGCTTTATAAATAATGCAATGTGTATTTTTATGCGTCGATTTTGTAAACAAAAACAAAAAAAACATTTTTTTTAGAGACGCAAATTAAACAGATTTGGCTTGAAAGTAAGCAATTTCTTATTTTATCCGGCATCACGTACACCGTTACTAACTCACCATAACAAAAATGTGTTTTTATCCTTCTGCGCAACGCGCTTTTTACCGGAAGGTAAACGTCCATCAAATCGATGTACGCATGGAGTTAGAGGACGGTAAGAATATCGGTAAGAACATCTTCTGGTAAAAACATCGTCGACAGAATATCAAATTGATGTACACCGAAAGTTGACTGCAGTGAGAGGCTTGGTGAAGAAAGAGCATGGTTTCAGAGCAGGAGCTCATTTTTATTTTTTGTAACTAACTTTAGAAACAGTTTTACATATTCTTGACTTAATAAAAATTAGCTTTTAACTTTCGTTGGAGTTTTCGGTGTTAACCGTTGGATTAATTGCACCCGCTGAATATTTTAATATGAATTTTGAGAAAGTGTTCATTTATGGAAAAGTCAAAAGCAAAGAAGGTTGGAATTTTAAAAGGAAAACATAAAAATTATTTTACTTAATACGTGTTTAATTTTCTTTTCCCCTTCTTTGTTTACAACCATATGGACAAACTACGCCAAAGATAAGTTAACAATTTAAAGATATTTCATCATGAATTGTACGATAAATTATTTTTATGTAAAAAAATACATTGTTAATTATACTATGAAGAATTTATAATCCAAGTTTGCAACTCTACTTGGAAAATTGACAGGAAATTTTTAAAAAATGTCATCCTAAAAGTCCAAAATTTTGTAAATATTTTAAAACTCTTTCCATAAAGTTTATGAGGTATATTAATTGTGCTATTAGATATGCAATGTACTTTGTTTATTAACAGAAATAAAGAGTATATTAACAGAAATAAAGAGTTTATACAAAATGCAATAAATTTAATAAATACCTGGAAATTTAAACGTAATTGTACTGTGAGACCAGAAATAGATTCCACACTAATTATTGAAAGACAGTTTTATGTACATTATTTATTGTGTCTGAAATGTCAGACAATACCTTCAGTCTCAATGACGCCAGTGTTTACGACACACTGACCCAAAGGTCAACTAATATCATAAATTTAGGTGTGTCAAGACAAGAAGGGATCGAAGGACTCTTAAGAAAATGTGTAACGACATTGGATGGAAAGGCTGACCAATGGAGAAGATGCTTGTGGCGTCGCTGTGAAGACTGCCAATCAGAGCAAAGGAGGAGTGTCGAAAGCCCAGGCCGACCGACTCGTCCGAAGACATGGAGCAGCAAAATGGACGGGAAAGAGCAAAGGAGGAGTTGTTGTTGTTGTTGAGACCCAGACCGTCCGACCTACCAGAAAGGTGTAAGGTAACCGTGAGCAAAGGAAGAGTGCCGGACATGAGGCAAAAGAGCCACAACGAAAGGAGATACATGGAGATATTGCGAGAAATACAGACTTACAGCACGACACCTAGAAAGATATAACTACGAGAATAACATAAGAACAAATACGATACATATAGCGAACGATTTCGACAGAGAGAGTGCAGCATTATTTCTGACAGAAGTTATATCGAAATTCACGATGACTTCTGCACGACAATTGCAGAATGTAAACTACAAAGTCCTGAGTACAGTTAGTCCAGAAGTGTTCGATATTAAGTCCAAGACAGCCTTGAAGGTATGTGTTCCTCAAATAATATACCAGGTCTTAAATACATTTTAGGTATATTTAATAATGGTCTGACATTGTCTCTCTCAGTCGAAATAATATGAACAATTGTGTAATTAATTTAATAAGTACGTTATGCTGTTAATAAATGTTTTATTGTTAAAGTTAAAAGGGTGCAATCAATTTAGTATTATATTAATCAATACACTTTTACAGAACTCGCGCGTAAGATAAATAATTGGGGGGCAGATAATAACTCTAGTCTGAATGACGCCAGTGTTTACGACACGCTGACCCAAAGGCCAAATAAGATCATAAATTTAGGGGTCAGGACAAGAAGGGGGTCGAAGGACTCTTAATAAAATGTGTAACCGTATTGGATGGAAAGGCTGACTAATGGAGAAAATGCTTGTGGCGTCGCTGTGAAGACTGCCAATCAGAGCAAAGGAGGAGTGTCGGACCTGAGGCAAAAGAGCAACAACAAAAGGAGATATAGAGAGAAACAGACTTACAGAACGACACTTAAGAAAGAACGACTGGATATGTAGACTAAGAGAATGACATAAGTACGATACATATAGAGAACGATTTCGACAGAGAGAGTGCAGCATGATTTCTGCCAGAGATCATATCGAAATTCAAGATGACTTCTGCTCGACAATTGAAGAATGTAAAGGAGAAAGTCCTGAGTACATTTAGTTTAGAAGTGTTCGATATTAAGTCCAAGACGGTCTTGAAGGTATGTGTTCCTCAAATAATACGAGTTCTTAAATACATTTTAGGTATTTTTAATAATGGTCTCACATTGTCTCTCTCCGCCGATATAATATGAATAATTGTGTATTGAAATTAATAAGTATGTTATGTTGTTAATAAATGTTTTATTGTTAAAGTTAAAATGGTGTAATCAATCTAGTATTAAATTAATTAATATTCTTTTACTAAACTCGCGCGAAAGATAAATAATGGGAGGGTTAGCAACGGCGAAACAACGCAATGCATAATTTAATGAGTACCACGAATACAATCAATTTACGGCCATGTTAATATATGTTAATAATAATAATCTAAAAGTCCAAGTTTTAATATATTTTGTTTTTGTGCACCACATGTACATATGTTAAAATTACTCATTTGAATAGCAAAATACTCCTTCAAATCAAGTTAGGGTGTATTTTTACTCTTCTGGAAAAATTTTAGCTCGATCTCTGCATAATACAACATTCAGCTCTTTCAAGGATATAATGAATAACGTTTTTTTCGTTTACAAGTTTATACTTTTTACGAGAACGCCCATATTTGCATGTGCGACCCTGACTCAAATATGGTTCTTACACAATATACAGCAAATATACAGCAACACAATATACAGCAACTATCTTACGGGATCACTAACCATCTGTCAGATACAACACTACCCGACACAGAAAATACAACACCATGAAAGAGCGAATAGAGTGTGATGATGAAGGACACACAAACAGAGATGACTTACATAAATAAGTTATGTTAATTCCAGAAATTATAATAGAATACAGTAATGGCATAGACAGGGTGATCTAGTAGGCAGTTGGACCACCTCTTGCAGTGATAAAAGAGGCAACACTTCGAGGAAATGTGCAATGAACAGATGCACCACCGCTTGCCTTCAAATGCGTGTATCAAAGCGTACTAACGTACTTTTAAATGGACCTATACCACGGCGAAGATTCACATGCCCTTCTTCAATCCATATTCTCTAAGTCCTTTGCATAGTAGATGCATCTACTCGTGTTTTGGCAGCGATCCGCCGGTACGACCACTCAGCCGTAGGTCTAAAATGAATCCGCTCACACGAGCGTCCAAATGCTGAAACGGACTTGGAGCGGAAGTACGCTGTTTATACGAGTTCCCATTGGTTCTTGTGAATGCATTATTTACTTGTGCGCTGCATTTAAAACGCTTATTAACTTGACTGACATTTGTCTCCGAAATGTCAACATGTCGTGCAGCACACTGCTCATAGCTGAAATCGCAGCACCATTAAGTTATAGGTTGAAGTCCCAGGCAGCTGTTATTAAGTTGTAGGTGTAGCTTTATGTAAATCAGGCAATGGAAACAACAAGGTGAGATATGCAAATAACCACAGTTTTGTTACGCATAGTGACGTAACACCTTGCCGAGCAGCATAAAATCGTTAGGTCAAGGAGGAGCGATATCACAGCTAAATTGTGGAGTCATTGGTTTCTGTGGGACACATTAGTTAAAGTTGGGATTTTAGAATTATATACATGGTCGTAAATTCGTACATAGTGGACTTATTATTATTGTACATTGCATGTGTGCCGCTATTAACCATCCAGTTATTTATCTTTCGCGCGAATTCTGTAAAGGAATTATTAATTATTATAGTACAAATGGACTGCACTATTTTAACTTTAACAAAACATTTATTAACTATATAACATAGTCAATTATTTAATTACAACAATTATTCTTATTATTAATTATTTCAGCGGAGGGACCATGTGAGACCACTTAAATTGCCTAAAATATGTATTAGACCTGGTGTTTCAATGGGCACATACCTTCAAGTCTGTTTTGAACATAGACCATAATGTTTGCATCAATAACTTGTATCGACCATAACTCAGGGTGTTTGGCTCCGTCTCGTACTTCTGATTTGCACTGCACACATCAATAGAACTAGCCATTATTTTGGAACATCTACGGAACACTCTACATCTCTAGTCGTCGTGCTATATTTTCTAAGTCATCGTTCTTATTGTCAGGATCTCGAACTCCTAAGTCAACATGACGAATTCGTATTCTAGTATCGTCGTTGTATCATAATGCCGCACGCCTATCTCTAGTATATCGTCGTAAGTGTCGTTCTTAAATCACAGGTTGTGGCTTTTTCTCCTCGGGGCTGTTACTCCCCCTTTTCATTCATTTGCAGCATTCATAGTGACGACGCTACAAGCGCCATTTCCATTGGTTAATATTTTATTCAATGTCGTTACTTCCAATTTTGTAAGGGTTCGATCGGCCCCCTCTGTCTTAACACTCCTGGTTTATGGTTTTATCTGACCTTTGGGTTCACATGCTGTAAAGCCTGGCGTCCTTCAGACTGAAAGTATTGTTTGCCGTTTCAGACACAGTAAATAATGTATATAAAACTGTCTCACCAAAGTGTGAGATCTATTTCTGATCTCACAGTTTCAGGTTGTAAAAATCATCACAGTATGCCAAGAGTAATTCGACGTTCCACATTCATTCAGTTGTCATCAACGGAACGGCAACAAATCATTTTTTTACGTGAGGGTGGATTGCACCTTCGGAGGATCGCTGAACTATTGGGTCGTGATGTGAGCACAGTTCAACGGTGTGTTTCACAGTCCGTGACAGACAGCGAAACGACACGAAGATCAGGTAGTGGAGCTTCCAGGTAAACCACACCACGTGAAGATCGTATGCTTCTGTGAAGCGTTGCGCGGGAACCGTTTACAATGCTACCGTGTTACAACGACATTTATCCCACACTACAGGTAACGTGGTTTCGACACAAACAGTTTAAAAATGTTTGCATGACACAGGACTCCGAGGTAGACGACATTTTTGATATATACCGTTCCAACGTCTTCACCGGTTACGGCGCCGCCAGTGGTGTCGAATGAGACGCAATTGGTCGACAGAATGGCGAAACATTCTGTTCACGGATGAATCACGATTCGTCTTTAGCATGCCAGATGACCATACTCGCGTGTACCGGCGCCTTCAACAACGCCAGCAGGAAGCTTTTTCTATCAGTCGCCACACAGCCCTCCCCCCTAAGGGGTACCAGGGTTTGGGGGAGTATAACATTTGGTAGACGAACACCGTTGGTCCACATTTCTGGCAGTGTTACGGTACAACGATACGTCTCTGACATTGTGCGACCTGTGGTACAGCCATATCTGCCAACCAGGTCTAGACTGCTTTTTCAGCAGGAAAATGCCAGGCCACATACTGCACGGGTAACTATGAATAGTCTATAAGGTTTTGATATTCTGGCTTGGCAGCATATTCTCTGTATTTGTCGTCAATTGAGCATATCTGGGACATCATGAATCGCCGAATAAGAGAATTCCCCATTCCAGCAAACTATGTTCAGTTAAGCCCCTTTTACGCAACAGTCATTTGGGACAACAAACCGTTCGCGAAACAGCTTTGGGGCGTTTGTAACGTCACTCCACGCAGCACACAACGAAAGTGATGTCACTCCAAGCAGCATATTTGGAAGCTCTAGATTTTTCTTACTGTAAAGAGTACTCTTAACATCACAAAGGCTCTGTTTGGATTGAATAAATTCAATACGACCAGCTTTCATTTCTGCCCAGAACAGTTTATCGGCCAACTTGTTCGACATTAAAGTAAGAAATAAAATAACGTGAAAGCACGTGATCTGTGACGTTCCGGATTTACGCACTTTTGATTGGTCAATTTCCGCATAGCCGTTCGATTAACAACAACATTTTCCAGTTAAACTTAAAATGTTGTGGCTAAATTTACTGTCTGAGCTGTTTTGCGTATGGTTTGTTGTCCCAATTACTGTCGGGTAATATGGGCATTACACTTTCATACACAGACCCACACACACACACACACACACACATCACCAAAAAATGTTCGATTCGTGATCAGGGATGCTTGAAACGTGCTCTCCCGTCAAAACTCAAAATCGAAATTTCGACCCCGTCACGATACTTTCCTTATACATTATATTATGTATATAAGGAAAGTAAAATGCGAAAATTTTGAATTACTTAGTTGTAGAGCATTTTCTATTCAGTACGAAAAGACGTGCGGTGTGCAAATAGCATGCAAAGTGAGAATAAAAATTAAGTCAATGAAAATAATAATCCGTGTAATAAGTTCATTTTGATTTATTTAGAATTAGCTTTGTTTGCAAAAATCATTAAATGTTCACCAAAACTAAATGTTTGCAGAAAAAACCTCTACTCGCTTTAAGTTCTTTCGTTGCGTCTACTACGCAGGCGTAATGCGCATGTCGGGGCCATCCCTTGTTCGCTGCCACTCATCAACCAAAGAATCAAGTTTCGCGAGTTGCTTCAACCCGGCAGGTGCACGCTAGTGCTTTCGTGTCCTTTACTTGCTGTGGGGATTTGTCTCATATTTAATGACGTTCACAAACCCCGAAACTTGCTTCGGCCGCTCATTTACCCCGCCCGGCCCATATGGCTCCAGATCGTTAGCGCTCACCCTCGAGCACCGAGCCCCGGTATTTCAAACTCTTTCTTCCCGCCTGAACTCAAGATCCCTCATCTTCAAATTATAACATTGGTTTTCCTCTTATGAATTCATATAGTATCATGACACTTCCTTACATACTGGCGTTCCATTCCAATCCTTTCTTTCATGTTGTACTCCTTACAGCTTAGGATGTTTCACATCAAAAACTTTCATGCGAATTTCTGCGGTTACTAATTATTGCAATAAATTAATTATAGTCACAATATGGATATCCACGTATAGCTACAAGCTTATAATTGTTGACGTCACATAGATATATTCTTGTTTTACTAAATCACATTTGAAGCATTAAACTTTTTAAGAAATTTATAATAACCGAATAGATATTTTAATTTCTTTTCATGCACAAAATTTCCTTTATATATATTTTTTTCAGATTGCAGAATGAGTATAAATAGCTGAGATAAATATCAGCAACCGATCTACTAAAGTTTCTTAAAAAATATACGATACTCAGTTCCAAATAAACACATTTTCCAACGAAGTTTGTTATTATATTTAGAGACTTTATTAAACGAGTCTTTGTTAAAGCGCGAAGAAAAGTTCTTGTTAAACGTTTTCCTAACACGCAAATGCTTAAATCTTATCGGAAAGATGTTATGTAAGAATTTGCCTCGATATACTTGGTTTTGTGTTTTGTAAGAAAGTGTTTTAAACAATTTTATGCATGCCATTTTACGTTTAAGTATATAATATTTCTAGTATAACACTTTGTTCAAGTATATATATATATATATATATATATATATATATATATATTCTGAGGGTGAAATAAAGTTATGTTTATTGGACGTTATATTTACATACTGCGTGGTTTCAAAATATAGTGGAAAATTTTCTCACAATAGATGGCGCTGATAGACATATATAGTCAAATCAGCTTCAACGTTTCCTGTCCTTTCAAATATTATTAACAAGTATTGGTTTTTTTTCTGATCTGGACCTTTCGATACTTGAAAGTTACGCCTTATCTCCGTCGAGCTGCTATTCAACCGGACTATTTTCCCAACATATGTGTTGTGACAAATCACAACACTGATTTATTATTTATTCTAAATGTAATACTTCTTATAATCATTAAATGCTTTTAAGTCTAATATTAATTATTTAAATTTTTATCTCTAATAATTTTAAATTATTATTAAAAAATAATTATCTTATTCTAAATTATTCATTAAAATACTTCAATAATATTAAACTCTTTAAATGTAACGGTATTTCATGCTAACTTTAGTGTGCCGAAATATCTGTCCGGCGCTCACTCTAGAACTCCATGTTCTGAGCGCAGGGTTTTAACTTCAGAATGTGGCAATTTCGTGAACGCTATGATCCAATGAAATTCGACCAACGCGTGGCGCACACTTTTCTCTTTATGTAAAAATGGCTGGCTCACTCTCCTGAAATTTTTTTAAAGATATAGGCTGTGTTGAGGCGCAGGGGTGCTTCGGCGCCTCTTGTCTTTGGTATTTACCATTTTTATCATTTCCTTAATAAAAAAAGATCAACGATTTTTTGATAAAGTTTGTATAGTCGGAAGCTGTGAAGAAAGGTTCCTGCATGTCTGAGGAGTCTCAGGTCGTACGTATACATACAATAACTGACAGTGAAAATAAGACACCAAGAAGGAGTGGGCAGAAATTGATGAAAATCGGCAAACAGAGAGAGACAGCAACGAACAGTGAGTGATGTTCATTGCAACATGATACACCTATACACTGAGGGATAACACCGTCTGATCAGTAGGTTGTAGGACCACCGCGAGCGACAATACAGGCAGAAACACGTCTAAGTACAGAGTCAATGAGTGTGTGAATGGTGTCCTAAAGAATGGCTTCCCATTCTCTGTCAACCATTTACGCAGTCAACCATTTACTCTGTCAACCATTTGTACTCAAGCGACGTCCAATGACGTCTCAGACGTGTTCGATTGGTGAAAGATCAGAGGAGACTGGTGGTCAGGGAAGAACCTGGGTACTTTTCAGGGCATGTTAGCTGGTGCTTGTCGTGTGTGGTCGGGCGTTATCCTGCTAGTAGGTGTCATTGGGAATCTCCTGAAGGAAAGGTAGTGCCACCGGCCGCAGCACGTCATCCACGCATCGTTGGGCCGTCATAGTGCTCTCAATACGGTCCAGACGTACTATCGTAGGTGCTACCTGCTGTCATGTCGCAATTCTGCGCCATGAGCCTTTCTTATTTTTATGCGAGAGAAACATCCTTCTCTCCGTTCGTGCCTGTGCTGTGTTTTTCGCTAACACTTGTTTCCATTGAAATTGCATTAAAAAGCGCATTTGGTCGTGAATTCGTTGGAATGTCTGGACTTAGTGTCTGGCCGAGAAGCGTGACGTTTTGCTGACTTGTTGCTAGGAGAGCGCGCCGTCCAATCAGGAAGAGGCGCATTTTTGCGAAGGAGAACTTTTGCGTGGGCTCAGGCGACCCACACTTCTCTCTCTTCGAGCTGGAAAATTTCGACTGAAAAGTCGCATCGAAAGTTTTGTCTAGAAAAGAGACAAAAGGCGTTTAGCCGAAATGGCTAACTGGCGGAGATGGGCATTTTGGTTCTAAAGGAAACCGCCCCTGCATTTCTGGAGATGATTGAAGAAGATCCTGGATACTTACATTAATTATTCTGTACATTTTCTAAAATATATTTTTTCCATTCCAGGAATCTATTCGACATCGACGCCGAGCTTTGAAGTAGCTATTCAAATTCGTTCGGTGTGTAAAATCGACTGATGGCTAATACTTAAAGTTTTGGACTCTTTATCCCTCCTCGTGTCCTTTTGAGAACTTTGTTCTACTTAAAATCGTGCACATCTGATGAGAGGTATTTTCTGAAAGCGTGAAATGTATAATAGCCAGGTAACATTTTCTTTACGGGAATTTTAATGCCGTACAGCACCGGCATATTGACGAATGATTTCTAATATTAACAGGCTCATGTCAAAATGTATTTATTGATAACTTAAAATCTAAATTAAATCATATGATTATTGAAGTGAATTATTGTATGCTATATAAATTTTGAACAGAGCAGAAAGGCAGATTGTGTTATTATAAATGAAGCTCTGAATTGATAAATTGATTTTTAAAGTAAAATACTTAAGTGTGATTTAAATAAATAATATTTTGATTTTTACTTTGCTTCTGATTTGTTTGAAATGCCTTTAATTCCTCTGCTATTCACTGCATGTCATCTAACAAACAATTCTGTTAGACTGAGAAAGTTTCTTGCTTGGGTAAATTTAGAATGGTTGATTAAATTGCTAAAATTCCACTATACGGCTTCACCGGCTCTTGAGTTGTCTGGTGCGCCTTTGCTTTTGTGAGCTGGCAAACCGCGCCATGACAAATTGGTGCTCGTGCCCTTTTTTTTTCTCAGAGTACATCAGTGTTAGCAAATTTAAATTTTGTTGAAGGCATATCAAACCATAAAATATTGATTTGTGTTATTTAAGTATTGCAGAGTAAAATGTTCGAAGTAAGTTAAAAAGTTCTTTTGTGGTGCAAAATATTTGAGTTTAATGGGCATGAAAATTTTTGTTTATGTGTTATATAGTAAAAAAATAAGTGCAAAAGCACATAAGCCCAGATGCACCAGAGTATTATTTGCATGATTGAATTTGCATTTTACATATTGAAATTGTGTTACACATATATTTTGAGGTATTTGACATACATAAATACACAAAGTTCTATATGATATATGATGTATGAGTAAATTGAAATTTCCAAATACACACACATTAAAAGGTAAATACATGAAGTGCATACATTTATTTTGAAAAGTGAATACAAAAGTTCTGTGCACATGCAAAAGTGATTCGAAGTTCATGATAATGAACAAAAAGTGAAAAAAGTTACACGTAGTGTTTTTCGGTGCTCTGCCTATACATAAATAAGTGATTTAAGCGAAAGTGAAATCAATTTTCCACAATAAACTGTGCTTCGTGATAAATTAGAATCTGTGTCGGTGAAAAACCTTGTGCTAAAATGCCTAAATCTAGAAATACGAGAGCAAGCAGGAGTAGAGACTCCTCTACACAACGGAATTCATCTAACCGTGTTCCTTCGGTGTCTCCACCACGACATTCTCCAAATTCTGGCAGATCAGCTTCCGCTGTCAGAGACTCTAACAAAATGAAAATTGGAGTTGGATCTCAGTTTCTTGGATCCATTCCAGGTTTTGCTGGTAATGCGGGTGAATCTTTTCAGGACTTTTTGGAAAAATTCTCGCTTGTCGCTGACCATGCAGACTGGTCAAACAAAGATAAAATTTTCGTTCTGAAGTTGAAATTGTCTGGTAGGGCAGAAAGACTGATTAAATCAATTCCAAAATTAAACCAAAGCACGAATTTTTCAGAATTAGTGAATACACTCAGGGACAATTTTATGAAAAAAGAAAATATTGCCAAGAATGTCGCTTCCCTGGTCAACTGTAAACAAATGACAAATGAAAGCGTACGTGATTATGCGAATCGCATAGAAGCCGAATCCTATGTTGCCTTTCCGCAAGATGTAGTGTCTGATAATGAAGATTCCTTGAGAACTGCTATTTTAGTGAATGCTTTTAAAAAAGGGTTGAAAATCATTTTTCGAAAAGCTGTCTTATCTGCAAATCCACAGTCATTTGAAGCTGCGAAAGAAATTGCCATTCTGGAAGAAGAAGTGCAGAATGAAGAGCTGGAAGAAATGACAGAGGACATAAATGCTGTGAGAATCGAAAATGACCCTAAACATGAAATTGAAGAGCTGAAGAAAGACTTGAATTCAAAGAAGAAAGAATTTGAGAAGTTAAGAAAAAAATTCAGTGAGAACTCAGAAAAAAGAAAGAAAAGACTGAATGAAATAAGAGAAGATCTGGAAAAGAGCAATTCCAGTTTTGAGGAATCTTTTATGGATACGCCCTCTACAAGCAGATACAATGAAAATGAATTGGAAGAGGAAGATTGGGAAGATATTCCAGAAAGAAAGAAACATAAACCATCAACATCTTTCAGAACTTCTACACCATCCAAGAGATCTGAAAATAGAAACCGTTTCAGTCAAAGAAGAATTCCGGTTGCCTCACAGGAAGAAGAGTGGTATGTTAAAAGTCCATATCAAAATTATTCTCCAAGAAAGAACTCTCTATTTTTTAGAAGACCTTTTCGTAACAGTTCATATAGAAATTCAAATTTCCAGAGAAGAAATTTTTCAAAATTTAGAAATTCTTTTGACAATTATAAATTTCAAAACTTCAATAATTTTGGATATAGAAGAAATAACAGATATTTTAATAATAGATTTGGTAATAGAAGACAATTTAGAGGACAGAATTTCAGAACAAACTTTCAATCTCCACTATTTAATAGACAAAATTCTGAAGTTAGTTTCATGACGGAAAGCGAAACTCCTTGCCAAGGAAATTTTCCTATTATTCAAGTTTTTGTTGAAGATGTCAAACTAAATGCATTAATCGACACTGGAAGTTCTATAAACATTATCTATAGTGATGCTTTACACAAAATCAACCCGAGAAAAGTACAATTAAAACATACATCCACGATTCTGAGAGGAATTGGAAGTCAAAATATTTTGGTTGAGAGAAAAGCTTCTTTTCCCATTATTATTGGAAATGAAAGAGATATGATTGAATGCTGCATTTTAAATACACCTGCCCCACGAATTTACAACATGATTTTGGGAAATACCTTTCTACATGAGAAACAAGTGACAATTACTTATAGACATAAACGTGTGAATTTCTTGTACTGTAGTATTCCCTTTACTGAATTTACCGAATCACAAAGTTTTACGGTGATTTCTGATGATGTACAATTTAAACCAGTCGAGAGTTATGCAATAAGCCATGATTTTGACAGAAGGAATTACAATTTTACAAATGATGTGGATTATAGATCCAAAGACACAAATTTTTCAAGAAATTTTAGAGGATATGAAAATAAGTGTAATAATGGATATTTATTTGAACAAAACAATTTTCACAATGAATTTAGAGATGTAGATTTTAGAAATTTTGATGCAAATGGAAATGAAAGGTCAAATATTGAATGTGAAAATGATTTATATGAAAGACAGATGAATGACAATGTACATACAGACAGATTTTTGACAAAAGACAATACCAGTGACAATGAAATATTTCAGACAGATTGTGATAAACATGATGAAGGAAGTTCACAACAAAACAAGGCAATAGGTATTGCCAAAGCATTTAAGAAATGTGTTTTAAAACCATTTTCTGAGTCTTTTATTAAATTAAAAAGAAATTACAAAATTAAGAAAGACACGACAATTTTACTTGAACCTATCAATAGTAGAGAATTTTCTGCAAACAAAATTTTCGTAGCCAGAAGCATTCATAAAATTCCTGAAAATGACTTTTTGTATGCAAGAGTTGCAAATCCATCTGAGAAAATTGTTTATATAAACAAAGGTATGAAATTGGGAACTTTCGAAAACATCCATGAATCTGATACTGACATAAATAATAGAGTTGACATTGAAAACTGTATTGAAGAAAATGAAACATTTGATGCATGGGGAGGAGATTTTGATTTGAAACATATGAACTATGCTCAGAAAACTCTACTTTTGAAATTATTAAGTAAATATAAACATGTTTTTGCTAAAAATATGAAAGAATTGTCTGGATGTGACACTATTTTGCACGAAATTAATCTTGAGTCTGACATACCTGTTAGGCAGAAGCCATACCGCATTCCACACAATTTACAGAAAGAACTTTCACGCCAGGTCAACGAATTGTTAGATGCCAAAATAATCCAAAGAAGTACTTCTCCTTACAATACTCCGGTGTTGTTTGTTAAGAAACCTGATGGAAGTTATAGGTTAGTAGCCGATTTCCGAAAGTTAAATAAAATTACGATTGTAGAAAACTATCCGATTCCGAATATATCGGAATTAATCGATAATTTGTCTGGAGCCTTGTATTTTTCGACTCTGGATCTAACCAGTGGATTTTACCAATTGTGTTTACATCCTAATGATTATCCAAAAACTTCTTTTTCAACACCTGACGGTCACTTTGAATGGACAAGAACTCTTTTTGGTCTTAAGAATGCGCCCGCATCCTTTCAGAGACTGATGTCTCTGTTGCTGGCTGGCATATCTGGAATTTACATAGATGATATAATAGTCGCTTCAAGAACATTCGAAGAACATTTGAAAAAACTAGAAGAAATTTTTGTAAGATTAAGTAAACATGGTCTAAAATTAAAGCCAAGTAAATGCCATTTCTTCAGAAAAACAATTAAGTATCTTGGATTTTTGGTATCAAATGGAAAAGTACAACCTGATACTCATAATTTGGAAGTTGTAGAAAAATTTAAAATTCCCAAATCAATTAAGAATGTGAGACAGTTTCTTGGACTCACTGGATTCTATAGAAAATTCATAAAAGATTATTCTGAACTTACCCTTCCACTAACAGAATTACTGAAGACTAAGAATAATGAAAGTAAAAAGAAATTTATTTGGACTAATGAAGCTCAAAAATCTTTTGAAATTTTAAAAGGAAAACTTTTGTCAAAACCAATTTTGACCCTTCCAGATTTTAGAAAACCATTTATTTTACATACTGATGCTTCAAATCACTCTTTAGGCTGCTATTTGTCCCAAGAAGATGAAAATAAAATTTTGCATCCAATATCTTATGCTAGTCGTAAACTTAATGAAGCTGAATGTAAATATAGTGTTGTCGAAAGAGAAGCATTAGCCGTTGTATGGGCTACTAACTATTATAAACACTATTTAATTGGAAAACCTTTTACAATTTTTTGTGACCAAAAATCTTTGTCCTTTATATTTAAATTAAAAGATCCTACATCTAGATTGGCTAGATGGATTGCATCTCTATCACAATTTGATTATCAAATAGTACATAAACCAGGAAAAGCAAATGTGGTTGCTGATTATATGTCAAGAAATGTAGATGAATGTACAAATACTATTGACAATATTCCACAAAGATTTGTGTCACAATATAAAGTTATAAATCAAAATGTTAATCAAAATTTTCCAAGTGTAAATCAAAATTCTCAAAGCTCTAATAATGTAAACAATACTAATAGTAGCAATAGAAGAGAATCAGAAGTCAATTTGAATCCTACCAATACAAATGAAGTAAATGAAATTTGTGCTGTTAATAATAATGAAAGTGAAATGCAAAATGAAAATAACATACAAAGTGGTCAATTGGAACAAACATTTACTTGTCCTACCTTGCTCATAAGAATTAAGAATGCTCAAAAATCTGACCCAAGGTGCAATAAAATTATAGATCTCTTAGATAAAAACATAAAACCTTACCCACAAACTTTGGTATTTTTTAGAAAAGATGATATATTGTGGTGTACTCATAGACACCCTAAGCGTAGACACCAAGAACAAGAAAGAGTTGTTGTTCCGCAGGAACTTGTGTCTGAAATTTTATGGCTGCATCATGATTGCCCTACTTACGCACATTGTGGATTTAGAAGAACTTTAGCTTCTGTAAGTAGAAAATATTTTTGGCAGGGAATGTATTCCCAAACACAAAATTATGTAGCCTCATGTGAAATTTGTGTGGTAAATCGTGGTTTTAGAAATAACAAAGCACCCATTCAAAAATTTTCAAGATCCACATATCCATTTGAGCGAATAGCCATGGATTGTGTTGGACCATTACCTATATCAAGATCTGGAAATAAATTTATACTTGTCATAACTGACTATTTTACAAGATGGCCTGAAGCATATCCCTTGGCTTCAATTAAAACTGAAGACATTTTAAGTTGCTTAGAGCACTACATGGCTCAGCATGGTATACCTAAATTTATCGTCTCGGATCAAGGGACGAATTTTGTTTCTAGAACAGCAAGATGTTTTTATAAGAAATTAGGAATAATAAAGAATACTACTACTGCCTACATGCCATCTGTAGACGGTTGTGTTGAAAGATTAAATGGTACTTTGATCAGATCCTTGAAAAATATTGCATATAACGATAAAGATAATTGGGACAATCTGATCCACTTTGCTTTATTGGCGCATAGAAATGCCATACATGCTTCTACGGGTGAATCGCCTGCTTATTTACTCTATGGTAGAGATTTAACAGTTCCAAATACTTTGATTGCTGGATTTAAACCTCCGACATATGAATCAACATATGATTATGGGGAAGACATGAGATTCCGACTTAAAAGAACATATGATGTAGTAAAAAATAACTTAGAAAAAGCTGAAAATTCACAAATTTTACAACAGCATAAGAAAGCAAAGATGCCCAATATTAAAGTTGGTGACTTAGTGTATCTTTACACTCCCTTTTTGCCTCAAGGCCAGTCAAGAAAACTGAGCTCCTTTAATAAAGGCCCTTTTAAAGTGATAAAACAAACTTCTGCTGTCAATTTTTTAATAAAACATGTAATGAATCCCAAAAATGAACAACTGGTTCATGTGAACAGACTGACTCTTTTACCTCCAAGAAGAGAGGAATTGCAAAAATTTTCAAAACAAACTACTGAAACTCAAAAATTGAACTCTAAGTCAAATAAACTTACTCCTGTGATCACCGCTGAGAAAGACTCTGTGAAACTAAAATCTTGTTTATCAAGAAATTCAGAAAAATCTCAAAACAAAAAGACTGTGAAAAGAGTAAGATTTAATTTGCCAAATAAAAGGGTAAACGAAAATGCTGTTCATACTAGATCAAACTTTCATGCTAATAAAAGTCAACAATATGCACATAGAAATAATTCAAATAACTTTGATAATAGAGGAAATGGAAGAATCATTTACAACAATAACTTTAGAAATAATTATATACCACACCAAAATCAGTATTATATGACAAACAGAAATACACGTACACCTTATAATCTGAGGAATCAAAGATTTTCACAATATTAAATTTTAGTTGAGTTCACAATTTTTCAGAAATTAAATTTTGCAAGAAAGATTTCATTTTTAGTTAAAGTTTATACTTGTTTAAGTTTTATATTTCAATATTGTCTTTTAAAATAGAATTTATGAAAAAATTGTTGTGATTTTAAAATTTATTGGAAATCTTGCATTTAAAGTAAAAAGTAAATAAGAAAAAGTAATTGATTTGTGAACTATAATTTATGAATGTTTATATTGTAATTTAAATAATAAGTAAATTTGTTAATTGACTCTCCTTGGACTTTAAAATTTTTCGAGAGTCTTGTTTTGATCGACTTTGATTATACTGATGTGTTTTATTGTAAAAAATGTTTGATTATTTGTTTAAGTTCTTGAATGAAAATAATTAAAATGGTGGTGGTAAATTGTTGTTCCCCTAAGTAAAAGGGAGAAAATTTTGAATTCTGAAGAAAATTTTGAATTTTGAAAAAGTAAATATTGGAAACTAAATGATTTATTAAAATAAAATTGAAATTAATATAAAGTAAATATAAAGAATTTAAGTAATTTGAATTTGAAAATGGAAAGTTTGAATTTGAGAATTTTTGAAAATTTAATGAAATTTTTTTTTTGGAGATCAAAAGTAAATGATCTCTTTTGAAAAATGTTTTTGAAACTTTGTTGCTGAGAGAGGTGAAAATTTTTGGCTGATGTTTTGTTGAAATTCTTTTCTCTTGAAATTCCATTTCACATTGTTGTTTTTTTTTGACCAGCAGTTTTCAAATATCTACACACATTTCAGTTAGTCATCATATTCTTATGCTGCAACCTCCTTTTCTGAAAGCTGGCTGGTGGACGCAAACATGGACATATTTACATTGGATCACAGACGAAGAAGCAGCTTAGCAAATTAAAGTTCCGAACTTTTGTGGCAGGACTGGAGTCCTGGACCACAACTTGTTCCGAGCCTACCTAGGACGGTTGTGATTGGCCAGGTGGGAAACTGGTGAAGCTATGAGGATGATGATGATGAAGAAGATGATGATGATGGGATCAGCGCAAGCTGTCCAAAAAAATTTTTTGATGATATCCGTTGCTTCTGAGGCATGTCCTGGCGTCCTGTTTCTGCTGCAATCGCTTCCTGCACGCGAGTATTTTTTTTTTCTTTTTACACCTCCCTTTTTCTGTGTTTGGCAACTCGTTAGTCCCCGCCGAGTTTGCTCTTTAGATGTGTTCCTGCTCTTTTACATAACTGACGTGAATTTCAGGAGAAATTTTTCTCCTTCTCTCTCTCTCAGTAGACAAATGTATATAAATGTAAATTTTTCTTTTGTGACATGAAGTGGTCACTTGTTGAGTTATTTCAGAGTGAAAGTTGTTAAAAGTAAAGTAAATTGAAATTTTAAGATAAATTAAATAATGTAAAAATAAATGAATGATTTAAAGTAATTTATGAAAGTTGAGTCAGAATGAGAAAATTCTGAATTGTCTTGATGACAAAAATAAGTTGAATAAAAGTTAATGTTAAATTTGTTGAATAAATGATGAAAAGTTGAAATGTTGAAAAATTGAAGATAAATGTAATTTAAAGTTAATATGTTGAATTTGAAAGTAAATTAAAGTGAAAGTTAAGATTTAATGAAGTTTTGAAATGAAAAATTGAAATTGAAAAATGGAAATATTGAAAGTGACCTTGTTCTCAAAGAGTGAGACAAATTTTTGAATGAGTAAAGAATCTCATTACTTGAATATGACAAATTTAATTTAGAAATTAATTTTCAAAATATTTAGCCTTTTGAAAAAAAAAATAGAATAATTGTTTTGTGTCACTTGTGTGTTTTGAAAGTGACAAATGTTTGAAATTTTGAAATTTTTTAATTGTTTATATTGTTAAGTTTGTAAATTCATATTATATCATATTTTATTTTTCATATCACCTGGTTGATCTCAATGTGGTTGATTGAGATATTGTGTGTCAGGCAAATTGCCTTGACAAATTTTTCTGATTTAAGTGTAATTTAAATGTGAATTTTTGTAAAGGTTCCTTTAAGATGTGGTGACGCCTTGTCATCCTTTTGGTTTTCTTTTGGTCCTTACCTGTGGTGATGAGTGGCTTGGCCAGTCATTCAGATCTACAGTGTTGTTGCTTTTGAGAGAGGTGAACGATCGCACTTTTCTCGCCCAAAATTTTGTTTTAAATTATTTTACACTTACAGGTTCCTAAAACTCTTTGTAAATTTTTGTGTTTTTGTGTTTTTAAGTGAGAGAAAAATTTTCCTCACTGTGTTCGGAAAATTTTTACCTCCCAGAAGGGGAGAGCTGTCATGTCGCAATTCTGCGCCATGAGCCTTTCTTATTTTTATGCGAGAGAAACATCCTTCTCTCCGTTCGTGCCTGTGCTGTGTTTTTCGCTAACACTTGTTTCCATTGAAATTGCATTAAAAAGCGCATTTGGTCGTGAATTCGTTGGAATGTCTGGACTTAGTGTCTGGCCGAGAAGCGTGACGTTTTGCTGACTTGTTGCTAGGAGAGCGCGCCGTCCAATCAGGAAGAGGCGCATTTTTGCGAAGGAGAACTTTTGCGTGGGCTCAGGCGACCCACACTTCTCTCTCTTCGAGCTGGAAAATTTCGACTGAAAAGTCGCATCGAAAGTTTTGTCTAGAAAAGAGACAAAAGGCGTTTAGCCGAAATGGCTAACTGGCGGAGATGGGCATTTTGGTTCTAAAGGAAACCGCCCCTGCATTTCTGGAGATGATTGAAGAAGATCCTGGATACTTACATTAATTATTATGTACATTTTCTAAAATATATTTTTTCCATTCCAGGAATCTATTCGACATCGACGCCGAGCTTTGAAGTAGCTATTCAAATTCGTTCGGTGTGTAAAATCGACTGATGGCTAATACTTAAAGTTTTGGACTCTTTATCCCTCCTCGTGTCCTTTTGAGAACTTTGTTCTACTTAAAATCGTGCACATCTGATGAGAGGTATTTTCTGAAAAGCGTGAAATGTATAATAGCCAGGTAACATTTTCTTTACGGGAATTTTAATGCCGTACAGCACCGGCATATTGACGAATGATTTCTAATATTAACAGGCTCATGTCAAAATGTATTTATTGATAACTTAAAATCTAAATTAAATCATATGATTATTGAAGTGAATTATTGTATGCTATATAAATTTTGAACAGAGCAGAAAGGCAGATTGTGTTATTATAAATGAAGCTCTGAATTGATAAATTGATTTTTAAAGTAAAATACTTAAGGCCCCGCTAACCGTTCAATCGAACTCAAATCCGCAACAATCTGTTCCCTAGATGTCGCTTGTAAAAATGGTATGGTTGCAAGAATTCAGCTTTTAGCTCTGTTTTCACAGTCCCTTTTCCTAATTGAGCTGCCCATCATCGAAATGACTCCCACCAAAAATAAGCCTCTCTTTGTATCCTATTTCGGGACGCACTAAAGCCATAAATTCCCCTACCCTTATCCCGGGTGAGGGAGTGTCACGATACAATGCCTTGTGGTCACGGGCCTGCATTGAATAAACCAGTTCAGTTTCAGCCCTCCGAACAGAAAGAAATAGTTTTGAACTGTTCTTGTCTGATGCCATATCGTACTGATGATTAGATTATTTTATTGGAAATTTGCGTAAATTTTCAAATAAAGTTTAGTTGAAAGTTGGAGCCAGCAGCAGAATTACTTTAACATTTATGATTAATACCAAATTGGGTTTAAAACTGGGAAATTTGATGTGAAAGACAATGTAAGATTCCTGTTTATTAAATTGTGATTGCATACATCGTTTTATAAGAAAAAAGAAATCTTTCACTTCAAAAATTAACGAAAATCTCGCCAAATGGATAAAAGTGACGCTAAATCAATGAAAATGACTACTAATTGATGAAAATTCAATATCTTGGAAAGAATATAAGTATCTACTATACAGATAAGCTATTTTTTTTTCTGTAAAAGTCGTAAATTTATTGCATTATATAAGGAAAGTCATGTGTTGCCCACATCAGATTTTTTTACTGAATTGTGATTGCATACCTCGTCTTATAAGAAAGAAGAAATCTTCCTCTTCAAAATACTAGAGAAATATTTTACCTCCAGACCTTTGGCAATTAGTGTTTATTTAAAACAGCAGTAATTGCAATAGATATCGAGATTGTCAATGTTGGCGTATTTCAAAAACTGTAGGGTGTTAATTCACAGTTTAAGCCACTGGGGGGGGGGGGTGGAGGAGTCTACCAGACTCACTGATCTACATTGACAGTGCAAAGTTCTACCATATGCAATGCCCAAATCTCGTCCTGATCTAGTTCGGAGTCGCTGGCAGAAACTCATGACAGAAACACCGAACTGCAATCAAGTTTAGAAATTTATTAATCCAAACAAAGTGACTTATTCACACCCACGTGCAATATCATCATCAAAATGCAATTGACATTTAATTAATATTCCGTGAAATAAAATATTATTGGCGAATTCTACGGGATTTAGTTACAACGGTATTATAAAAAGTATAAAAAACGTATATAAACCCCGTAAATGACATAAACTAAGTCCATCAGAAAGATTTTAAGAGATTTGTTTAATAATATTGCATACGGAAAGTGAAGCTATTGGATGATATTTACTCCTTTTTATTTTTATGCAATTTGCTTATAAATATATCTGAAAAGCGTACACTATCTCAAGAACGGTTTACTCTTGAATTCTAAAGTTTATGTCATTCGCTTCCTATTAATAGCGTATGGAATGATTAGTTATTCAAGGTCCTAATATTTTAAATATAGTTTTTCAAAAAGCCATTCAAAGATCGTCCATTATTTCGAGAACTGTTCGTGCTAGCTTTTCTAAAACTTGCATCGTTCGATTTCTAATGAAAGATTACATAAGAAATGATTATGTGTTTGTAATTACTGAAGGTCCTGGGTTTTTTTTAATTCATACAAAAATCCGGGGGGGGGGCGGTCTTCCTAACTGCGATGAAAATGAATGGGGTTCAACTAATCACCGAGTGTGGTAATCGTCCAAAATTATTTCCAAAACGCTTCATTCGTTCATGAGATATCGAGTCCACAGGCTCAAGGATACACAAATATACACACACACTACATCAAAAACATTCGATTCGAGTTCGGGTATGCTTGAAACGTGCTCTTCCGTCGGAAACTCGCATTCGAATTTTAGACCATGTCACAGTACTTTCCCTATGCATTATGCACTATGTATGTAGGGAAAGTAAACGTGATTGCGATGAAGTAAATGGGAATGTTTTTATCAATGATTATAAGAACATATCAATAATTACTCAGTATTACAAGATATTTTTGTCACTATAATAATCTAAACAATATTCGAACCTTCAGTTTGACAATCAAAACGTCAAAAAACGTAATGTTATTTTCTAAGTAGCAGATAATAGCTGCTAATATTTAGGAATCATATGTAACTAAAAATAAACAAGAAAGATCAATCATGCATAAAGCATTGATTATGAAACACTTTCCAACTTCAATGAAATCTTATTTAAACATCTCTAAAATGAGATACATTCCTCGGTAATATTTTTAAAATTATCACAATACTACATTAATTTATTATATTTGAAAACTTAAAACTTCATCGAAAGAAATGAACTTCATTCAAATCACGGCATTGAAATATAAATTGCCTGGTTTAAACATCTCTAAAATGCGAAAGCACTATAAAATATCTGAAAGCACTAAATTCTTCAAAATTCACAAACATCGCGAATTGGGAATGGTTTCATGTGTAACAAGCGATAGTAAGATGACATATTTGTGGAAAAGTTTCTAAAGCAAAAATTTAAAATAAACAAGAAAAATCAATCATGCATAAATCATTGATTATTAAGCACTTTCCAACTGAAATGCCACTTTATTTAATCATCCCTGAAATGCAATACATGCAGCACTGATATTTTTTAAATTAACACAGTACTACAATAATTTATTAAATTTGGAAACCTGAAACTTCATCAAAAAAATGCAAAAAAAAATCGTCTGCTTCTCTATGTAAAATCAATGAATATTTCATACATATCACTTATATTTCAGACTCCAGAGCCAAATAATTTTGCATGAAAAAATTTACCAATTCATATGGAACTCATCTCACAATCGCTTGATTTGTTTACATTCTGCATGCTATAGAAATTAGGCTTCTTTGTAGGAATAATCAAAGTTCAGTAATCGTTTAAAAAAATATTGTAATTGCGTTGGCACAAAATTTAGATACACAGAAAATATGCAAAAATAAAGCAGTTTTATGATGGATGCAACACTAAATACAAATTTAAAAGATCTTGGAATCGTGGAAACATCACGATATTTAAATAAAGGAAAAATGGATGCCATATTTTATTTTTTGAAATGAGTCATGTGATCTATTCATATAAATATGGATGTAACTATTATTTCAATTTTTATTTAAAAAATTACCCAATTAATTATAGTTTGCTGAAATTTTTTTGCACATTTTACTTGATAATTTGAATATTTCTTAAAATTTTCGAAGCAATTAGTAAATTTTAACTCCGGTTAAAAAATATTTGAAAAATTAGATTCCATGGGGTTCAATGTTTTTCTTTGTTCAGCCCGAGTTAAATCTGAAGCGAATTCAGTGATATTATTCATTTTCATTCCCGTATGTCTCACAGACCGTCACAATAATATAATATCACTTTGATAATTACTATTTACGGCAATTATCGTGCGAACGATCAGACAGACAGACAGAATGAACAAAATTATAAACACTTTACCCATTCAGTGTCATTTTAAATGTCAGTGTCATTTTAAATAATTGTGGACGTAATTTTCTGTAATTAAAATCAATATAATGAATTATTGAGGAAATAGGAAATGTGAATATGAGTCTGCAGGAAAAGTCATGTGCTGCCCATATCAGATTTTTTAATGTGCAATAGGAATACTTCAAATTTTCATTGTCATACATATATTCTTACTTTCCCTGCAATACATGGTAATATATAGGGAAAATATTGAAATCGCACCGAAAATCACAATTCGAGTTTTCGACGGATCGACACGTTTTGAGACCTCTAGAACGTGAAAAAAAAATATTTTTAGCATAATGTGTGTGTGTGTGTGTATGCAGATATTGTATCCACTCTAACTGGAAAACTAATTGAGTGAATTTCATAAAATTTGATAGATAAGTCCCTTGCGGGTGACCTTGGTGCTGATTAGATTTTGGTACGATTCGGGATATACAGATCCTGCCCTTTTTACTTTCCCTGCAATACATGATAATGTATAGGGAAAGTATTGGAATCATACTGAAAATCGCAACTCGAGATTTCGACGGATCTACACGTTTCGACACCTATACAATACGATAAAACCATTTTTAGCGTGACGTCTGTGTGTGTGTCTGTTCAATGTATGTATCCACTCTAACTGAAATACGAATTGTCAGAATTTCGTAAAATTTGGTAAGTCACTTGGGTATGACCCTGGTGCTGATTTGTTTTTAGTACAATACGGAATGAAGGAATCCGCCTTTTTTTGCGAAATGGCCCGCAAAAATGGCCCACTCTAGCTGAAAACTTATGGACCGAATTTTACAAAATTCGGTAGATAAGTCGCTTGTGGGTTACCTTAGTGCTAATCAGATTTTGGTAAGATTCGGAAAAAAAGTAACCTGCCTGTTTTTGCGAAAAGGCCAGCAAAAATCGTCAAAATCTAAAATAAAAACTACGTACATTAAATGCTTGTTTTATACGTCATTATTAACGAAGAAAAGAATAAGACCAACCCCATTATACACTAGGACTAGCCGTTCTCGAGATATTTCAGTTTTTTCGTATTTTCTCTACGCCATCTTTGAAAATAAGTCCAGTTACCAAATGAGAACGAAAATTGAATTAAAAATGCATTAAATTTAATTTAAAAAAGCATAACGTGGATATAAGTCGGCAGGGAAAGTCATGTGCTACAAACATCAGTTTTTTGTGTGTGTGTGTGTGTGTGAAATGGCCCGCAAAAATTGCCTGTATCCACTCTAGCTAAAAACCTAATAGACCAAATTTCACTAAACTTGGTAGATAAATTACTTATAGGTTACTCTGGTGCTAATTAGATTTTGGTACAATTCGGTAAAAAAGAACCGGCCTTTAATGCAAAAATCGTTAAATTTAAAAATAAAAGACTACGTATATATCAAGTAAATGTTTAATTTATGCGTAATTTTTGACGACGAAAACAATAAGGTGAACTCCATTGCTCTAGAACTAGCCGTTCGTGAGATATTTTAGTCTTATCACATTTTCACTAGGCCACCTTTGAAAATAAATCCAGTTACCAAATGAAAATGAAAATTGAATTAAAAGTGCAAATTCGGTGTCATTTAAAATGATTATGGTTGTTATTTTGTGCAAATAAACTCGATTTATTGAAGATATAAACATATGTGAATATGAGGCTGCAGAGAAAATCATGTGCTGCCCACATCAAAATTTTTTACTCTCCTTTTTTTAATCAATGCGAGGATGCCTATGTCTTTATTGGGTTGGAATTATCCCTGGAAGCAGAAATATTTTTCAAATAAAGAACATTTTTTGTTGTCCCCTTCTCTTTTTCCTAGTGAATACAAAAGAAAATTGGTATTTTTCTGTTTATGCGTAGGATTTTTTAACACTTCAATTGTATATTACTTCCCCTGCAATACATGGTAATGTATAGGGAAAGTATTGGAATCGTGTCGAAAATCGCAACTTGAATTTTCGGATTTACACGTTTCGGGACCTCTAGAAGACAAAAAAGCTATTTTTAGCGTAACGTCTGTGTATGTGTCTGCGTGTTTATCTGTGCAATGTATGTGTCCACTCTAACTCAAAAACCAATGGATCAATTTCATAAAATTTTATAGGTAAGTCACTTGTGGTGGGTGACCCTGGTGCTGATTAGATTTTGGTACAATTAAGAAATTAAGAACTTGCCATCTTTTACGAAATGGTCCGCAATAATCGCCAAAATCAAAAATAAAGGACTACGTATGCTCCAATGTATCAATTAAATGCTTGTTTCATACGTAATTTTTGACGAGGAAAAGAATAAGACCAACCCTATTACTCTAGGACCAACCGTTATCTAGATATTTTAGTTTTTTCGTATTTTTGTTACAAAATATGTCCAGTTACCCAATAGAAACAAAAATTGAATTAATAAATATTTGTACTAATAAATATTTGTAATAAATACGCTATAAATATTTGTTTCGTGTTCCAGAGGTCCAAAACGTGTATAGATCCGTTGAAAACACGATTCCAATACTTTACCTATACATTATATACCATATATTGCAGGGAAAATAAAAAATCTAATGTGAGCAGCACATGACTTTGCCTACAAATTAAAATTCATTTTCTTCTTACTTTCCCTGCAATACATGAAAAATATTGGAATCATATCAAAAATCGCAATTCGAATTTTCAACGGATCTACACGTTTCGAGACCCATAGAACACAAAAAAACCATTTTTAGCGTGACGTCTGTGTGTATGTCTGTCTGTGTAATGTATGTGTATCTATTCTCACTGTAAAAGTAATTGACCAAATTTCAAAAATTATTCAAGGTAAGTTACTTGTGGGGATCTTGGTGCTAATTAGATTTTGGTATGTTTCGGGGAAACAGAACCTGCCTCCTTTTGCGAAATGGCCACAAAAATCGCATGTATACACTGTAGCTAAAAATACTAATTTCTCAAATTTCACAAAATTTGGTAGATAAATCACTTGTAGGTTACCCTGGTAAGATTTGGGAAAACAGTACCTGTTTTTTTTTTTTTTTTTTGCAAAATGGCACGCAAAATTCATTAAAATAAAAGTCCACGCATTCTCAGATATATCCATTAAATGTTTGTTTTGAAAGTAATTTTTGACGATAAAAAGAATAAGACCAATCCCATTATTCTAGCACGAAGTCACTACTTTAGCCGTTTTCCAGATATTTTAGTTTTTTCGCTTGTTTGCTACGCCGCATTTGAAAATATGTCCAGGTAACACACACACACACACAAAAAAAAACGAAAATTGGTATTGTTTTGTATAATTCAATTCAATTTAATGAATTATTAAATAAATAAAGAGAAGATGAATTAAAGTTTATAGGGAAAGTCATGTGCTGCCCACATCCAATATTTTTAACTTTCTCTACAATACATCGTAATATATAGGAAAGTATCGGAATCATGTCGAAAATCCCAACTCGAGTTTTCAACGGATCTACACGTTTTGAGATCTCTAGAACAAGTAAACACTATTTTTAGCGTGACGTCTGTGTGTGCAGATTTTGTAATCACTCTAACTCAGAATTTAATTGACCGAATTTCATTCTATTTTATAGGTAAATGACTTGTAGGTGACACTGGTGCTGATTAGATTTTGGTACAATTCGGGATAAACGAACCTGTTTTTTTTTGCCAAATTTCCAGCAAAAAAATGCCTGTCAATGTGTATTGAAATTATTGAAAGTCCTTATTTTTTTATTTTTTTTTTATTTCATACAAAAATGGGAGAAGTTCTTCCTAACCGAGTTTTAAATCATCACTAATCATCGAGTGCGATAGTTGTATTAAATGATTTCCAAAACGCTTCATTCGTTTATGAGATATCGCGGCCAAAGGATCACACAGATTTCTTCAAATACGTTCTATTCGAGTTCAGGGATGCCTGAAACGTACTCTTCCGTCAAAAACTCGTATCTGAATTTTAGGCCATGTCACAGTACTTCGGAAATAATTTGGTACGATTATCACACTCGATGATTAGTGGAAACCTATTGATTTAGCTGTTAGGAAGACCCCCCCCCCCTCAATATGATTCCCTGTGTATTATATATTATGTATATAGAGAAAGTAAAAATATAGTGTGATGAACTAAAAAGGAAAATAATGCACACTTGCTACGGCTACGGTGGGCTGAAAGTCTCAAACCTCCTTTTGTAGACAGTCTATGTATTCTATAGACTAATTATGTAATGCTTTCAACAAGAAATACTGCAATATTGATAGAAAAAAAGGAAAGGGAAAGACAAATATTTCTCTCAAAAATGAAAACAGTTTTGCATCGGCAGCAGAAGCGCATGAACGGAAATAAGCTAGAATCCTGTCCAAAACTAGTTTGGGATCTTTTACCAATTCTTGGAAAAACTGTATTCCTTCTGGAACGTCACCCCCGAAAACCGCAAAAGCAAAGAGCTGTTGCTCCCCGAAGTGGTGAACTATAGAGGGCTGTGCCTTTCTTGATAAATAGCTGTCAAACAAGCTTCTGACTTTCTCCCCCTAGTTGTTGACTGCATATAAAGATCTATTGCTGACCGACAGAGATTGTATGACCCACAAGCACGCGACTTACAGGGTTGCCGTAAACTTAACTTCATTCTGTTTCACATATTTGTATTTAAAATAGTTTATAGATTATTATAAATCGATCTTATAATGATAAAATTATAATATTTGCTGATATCGATAGAGAAATGTATTACTATTTTATTTACGTATGCAAAATATTCAAAATTTTTTTTTAATTTGTTACAGAAGCCCTTAATGGAAACTTCCGTTGGGATGTTAACTTTTAAATTCATTTTTGAAACACTTTAAATTTAAATATTTAAAAAAATCGTATGATAGATTAAATATATGTGTTTATCCTTTAATATCGCGAAGACAGTTAACATTTACGGGCAAAATTCACGGAAGAATCTTTTAAACAAATTTTCCCATTGGTTAACATGGAAGCAGCTCATAAGGGCTAGTGAGGTACGAGTCCCCTTAAGTGTGATTTAAATAAATAATATTTTGATTTTTACTTTGCTTCTGATTTATTTGAAATGCCTTTAATTCCTCTGCTATTCACTGCATGTCATCTAACAAACAATTCTGTTAGACTGAGAAAGTTTCTTGCTTGGGTAAATTTAGAATGGTTGATTAAATTGCTAAAATTCCACTATACGGCTTCACCGGCTCTTGAGTTGTCTGGTGCGCCTTTGCTTTTGTGAGCTGGCAAACCGCGCCATGACACTGCTATCGTAGGCAATGGCACCACAAACCATGATGCCGCATTGTCTCGCGGTGTGGCGTTTCACAGATGCGTCCGGATTCGACCTGTCACCACTTCGGCGCCAGACACGCACACTGCGACTGTCATTGCTAAAACAGAAGCGTGACTCGTCTGAGAACATGCCAATGTCCATTCCGCTGTCAACGTCGCTCTATCAAGACACCATTGCAAACTGAGACGTCTGTGCTGTTGGGTCAATGGCAGTATTCTTAACGGGCGCCATGATTGCAGGTCGTCTGGGACCAATCGGCAGATAATGCTCCTGGTCGATATGGGAGCATCAATGGTGTTCTGCACCTGCTGCAAAAGGACGATGGAAGTGGCCTGCGTAATCGCCAACGCTTGCCGGCTGTTGCGTCTGTCCACGCGACGATAAGCCCAAAGGTATACCAATTCAGAAAGTTTATCTCACATCACACGCCAAACGTCGTTTTATCGCCAGTTCTGGTACACTATTTTTGCAACTCCTGCAAAAGCGGAGAGAAAGACGATTGTTTTTAATCCACGATATTGTTCATGAAGACAGATTAGATACATTTGTTTCCCATTATTTAAATCATGTTTTATGTACATTTTGGTTTTAAAGTAATACTATGAAAATACATGTATTTAAGACCTTTTTGTACTGCACGCAGATTCTTTGCAATGAGTGTAAGAAATGTTCCACCCACATTATTTGAATTTATTATTTGAATAAAACGTTTATATGCGAGATTTTGGAGTAAGTATATGTGTAGGATCCGTATGTTGTTCAATACTTATATAGTACAACAATCAGTGACGAAAATTGAAGATTATTTGAAAGGAAGGAATATTTGTCATTTAAAAAATGCAAAATTTGTGCCATTTTAAGGAAATTTGCTTGACATTTTCGGTTTGTGGGAGCAATAAATATTACTTTTCTAACATACCTAGAATAATGCATCGTTTTTCAAGGTGGACTTTTCAAGGTTTTCGGAACCCTTGGGATTCCGCGACGTGATAGTTTCATGCAAATTGTCTTGAATTTAAAAACGTGTAAAATTTTGATGCATAATTTGGACAAATGGGGATATTTCTTATTTTGGGGTTCTACCATCAAATTAAATTTCAAAAGGGTTTCGTGAGAAAATAAATTTGAAAAACATTGATATAATGTATAGGGAAAGTATTATGACGAGGTTGAAAACTCGAATTCTACTTAGTGTTTTCGACGGTAGAGCTTGTTTCAAACATTCCTGAAATCGAATCGAATGTTTTTAAAGTGATATCTGTGTGTGTGTGTGTGTGTGCATGTATATTAATGAATGTAGTATGTGCATGTATATTAGTGTGTGTATGTGTATTAGTGTGTGTGTATGTATATTAGTGTGTGCGTCCTTGAGTCAGTGGATGCGATATCTAACGAACGGATGGAACGCTTCAAACAAAAAAAAAATTCGATTATTACAATCAGTGAATACTGGAAGTCTATTGATTTTATAAGCAGTCGAATATTTGGAAACCAGCTCCAAACTTTCAAATGAAATTTTGAAAAAAATCATAGAAAATAAGAACCTTTAATATTGTTACATAAAATATCATTTTTTATTTAATTTTTTATTAGAAAATGAATACCATAAACTTTAGGATAATAGCATGAACCATTCTTGATATATTGTACGTTTTTCAAATAAATTTTGAAAAATACATGAAATTAAAACAGTGCTAACTACCGTAATAAGTTTCCATTCCATGTACAATATTATGTGATAACGGTGTTAGCATCATTCTGGTAAGTTTTATTTACGAGACTTTGTTTTACAATAGTTTTGTATTTTGACATCAAACAATTTGTCAAATGTAATTTATTAGTTTGTCTGTATGTCTGTAATGCTTGTCGATAAATTAACAAAATATCGTCAACTTGACATTTTATTTAAAATGTTTCCAAATTGGCAAAAATTACACTAAATTAATAAAAATGATGTCAAATTGATGATAGTCAATATCTTGGAAAATGAAGTTTAATTTATTTGATAATTCCTGTCCCTTTGGGGAAATTAATATTCTTGATTTAAGATATGTTGAATTTCGCGGTTGCTATCGTTTCAAATACAATATTTGAACAAAATAAAGGTTAATTCGGTTAAGCTGTGAAGGATTCAAAGTCATTGATTGATAAAGTCTTTTTGACACTCCCACCCATTTTATTCGCCCTCGAGTGAGAAACAAAAATATTAAGCTCCGCTAGGTTCTGTCCCGTTGTCGATACTATAAGCATGGGCGCCCATAGCACTTTTTTAGAAGTTAAACTCAATGATATGTACAATATCGAGTACCTTGATCCCCACATTTGGGACACTGAATGTCCAGGGGAGCGGAAGTGCTTCCTTTCCCTCCCCTATGGGCGCTCATTGAAAAAACTCCCTGCTTATACTAGTAACCTGAAAGACAGAACCTAACGGAGTTGAGTTTTGATTTCCCCAGGGGTGGAAAAATGGAGTCTTTCAAAACCCCACAAAAATTTCCCTGAAGTCTAAAGCTTTACACACTTATAGCCACCCCGGCCACTCAAATAGCTGCTGTAAGCCTTCTGGGTCAGCCGAGTGGTTTGAGTCTGCAACACTTATAGCCACAGAATACTATATTAGTCTGTGCTTATAGCCATCCCTCCCGGCCACTCAAACAGCTGCTGTAAGTCTTATAGGGCTAGTCAAATGGTCTGGGTCTTCAACACTTATAACCATGGGTGCCCATAGGGGCGTTCAAAGTCACAAATGTAGGAATCAAGTTAGTCAATATTGTATTTCTATGAGTGTACCCTCTGAAAAATGTTCTATGGGCGCCCATAGGGGAGCGCAAGGGGGCACTTTCGCTCCCTCGAACGTTTAAGGTCAGAAATGTGGGTATTAAGTTAATAGATATTTACCTCCCATCCTTGAGTTTGGCTATCTCAGGAATAAGTTTTATGGGCGCCTTTGAATCCTACTCGTTCGAAACAAGGTCGACCTCTCCTGCAGTTACCACACTATATTTTGATCGTACTATATTTTGACACACACACAACCACACTCTTTCTCTCTCGCTCTCTGTGTCTCCCTCCCTCCTTTTCACCCGTATTTTAATCACGTTAATTACATGATGATCTACCTAATTCTAATTTTTTCGGAATGTAGCTACATATAGAATTTCGTGGCTGTACGTACTCTCTCTAATTTAAAATTTCTAATTTCGAATAATGTTTTAATCCCATTTATTACAAAATATTCTACCTGTTTCTAATTTTCTACAGAATGCATCTACATATAAATTGTCATAGTGGTACGTGCATTCGCACCCCACAGATACACACACACACACTGATGGAAATATTTCCCAAAATGTTCGAAATGTGTTCATGGTGTCTTTAAGTGTATTTTTTCGTCTAAATGTCGTGATTATCCGTCAACTTCCTGTATACAATAGCACTAGAAAATAATAAAATGATTCTTTAATTGAGTCAATAATGAATTAATTTAACTCTAATCTAAGAGATAATGCATTTAAAAAGTGTCTATACTGCTTAATTGTAAGTTATATATCGGCGATAAGCCCATATTGCTTAATTGTAAGTTATATATTGGCTTCTTTAATCTAATCAATATTGAATTAATTTAATTCCAATCTAAGAGACAATCCATTTAAAACGTGTCTCTATTGCTAAATTGTAAGTTATATATCCTATGAAAACATAAACCAATTTGCGAGAGTCCTTTCTCTTGATGTGGCTGCTATAGTAACCTTGAGAGAACTCCTTCGCCTATCACGCTGGCGATAAAACGAAGTTTGGCATCTGATTTGAAAGAAGGCTTTCTGGTTTAGTATACTTTCTGGCCTTCCGCGTCCACGCGTGCTGACGTTGCTCTGGCCATACCAGCACCGCTCAAACGTGCCCCATTTCCTTGTTCCAACCATTTTCGCCACAGCCGGTGCACCGCAGTTACCTTACACCTTTCTGGTAGGTCGGATGGTCTGGGTTTCAGCAACAACAACAACAACAGCCGGTGCACCGGGGACGCCTGTAGGTGGCTGTCCGTCGAGATTTGGCGTATGGACCAACCCGCCCTTCTGAGTCCGATCACCATACCCCTCATGACATCATCTGTCTACTGGAACTGCCTCGGTTGGCGGCGCCCCGATATTCTCTGTTACTACACATTTCCTCTGAGACAAAAAAAAATTGCAAAATTTTTTTCCTTGCAGACACAGCGGCGCGACTATTGCCGATCCGTCAGGTTCCTTCCCTTATATCTCACTCAACGTGAGCGTGACAGCAACGCATTTCGCATCATTTACATAACGCGGTGAGCTGCGTCTACCCTGCAATTTGCATATTTTTCCGCCCACTCCTTCTTGATGTCTCATTTTCACTGTCACGTTGTGTATAATGAAACATTCGTTTATATTTTGGCAATCAAGGCAAATTCACACAATAGGCACGTCACTCTTTCAGATGAAATTGGATAAATTCACTGATTTTTATTGAATGCGGATAAATCCCGATTGCTCCTGTCATTTCTTAAAAGTGAAGAGAGATTTTGTTGATCATTTCAGACAAAGAAATTTTAAATTCTATTCTACTAGATTATAGATAGCTAATCATGACATTGTGAATTCTTTTCTATCAATTGATTATTGTTTTCTCAACTGCTAATATATATATTTTTGTGCCAGAAAAGTTTCTTTGCAGAATTAAAACTGATTATGAATTGAAAGCCTCATGATGAATCTCCATTTTCAAATATGTGATTGAACAGGTGTGTAATAAACATTTTTTGTGAAGTTCAAATAAAGAAGATTTTTTTATTCAGCTGGCATTCCTTGAACCTCTAGAAGAGTTATATTTTTATTGAACAAAATTCTCCTTTTTAAAATGAATTAGACAATATTTTATATTGTCAAAATGTATAAAAACTTTCAAGTGAGAATCAGAGAAGACTTCAATATGCACATATTCAATAAATGATGCTGTAAGTCGAAAATCAGCAAGTAATTAGGTATCCTCAACAATCTTATTTAAGTTTTTTTTATGCATTAAGTACATATTAAATAAGAAAGATCAAGCATGCATAAACCTTTCATATTGAAACAGTTTCAAACTGAAATGCAATTTTATTTAAACATTTCTATAATGCAATATATTCAGCGGTAATATTTCAAAAATTATCACAGTATTACAATAATTTATTATATTTGAAAACTTACAACTTCCTCGAAAACAATGAACTGTGTTGAAATGACGTCATTGAAATATAAATCGTCTGGCTCTCTATGTCAAAGCAGTAAATATTTCAATCATATATTTTTTGGAAGAGGTTGTAGCACGTTGGATGGCAGACAATGATGCCTTTGGGCCAGTTCGGGCCTGTCACACAATCATCCGATCTGGCCTCGCATTCGCGCATCTTGGCCTTCTAGAGCCTTCATTCCGCCGATGAGTTTCTTGCAGCAACCATTGCTGCCAGCACCTTTACACAGCAGTGTCAGTTCGTTGCAGGTGGCTGCCTATAGCTTGGTATGATCAGTCAGCTTCATGCATCCCGACTATACGACCACTTCGAACTCGTCTAGTTGCTTATAAGGTCCTCGGCAACGTCGTAACGGCATCTTGGGTTGTGTCTCCACGGAACTGCAACGCCAATAATGCGCTAACTAGCAAAGATAAGCCGTTCAAAATTTTTTACCTGCTTCATAGGATGCTAGTTGCGCAGTAGAAACTTACGCTATGACCGAAGTTAACATTCATTGGCTTTGAAAATTGAATTATTTGCATACTTGGTATAAAGAAATATGCATGGGAAATTTCGAAATCATTGGATTGTTTTTTAGGGGTGCTTCATTTTTTTTAAAAGAGTATATATATATATCTATATCTATCTATCTATATATATATATATATATATATATATATATATATATATATATATATATATATATATATATATATATTTCTCGCTAAGCGTTAGGGACGGACTGACGGAGAAATAGGTTTTTCTTATAACCTACCCTTATGTTCTTTCCACTATATTGAATTTTCGTCAATTAGTCGTCATTTTCATTGATATAGCGTCATTTTTATCAATTTTGGTGATATTTTCTTTAATTATGTAACATCTAGAAAGTCGCCAAGTTGGAAATTCGTCGCCAGAATCTCGCCAAGTGTTTTGGACGGAGAAATAAGTTATTCCCATAGCAGATAAATGATTATTGGCGTCCAACTACAAAAGTATTACCCAAAGTATCTTTTCTAATGAATGGAATGAGTTAGATCCACGAGAATGATGTCAGCAAATTTATTGCATGATATGACATGAAAAGTAAACATATTTCACAATAGGTAATATTTTTTTTGTACTTTATGTAATTTTTTGATAAATTTATTTGAGAAATTTGCAATATCTCGAGAACGGTTCATGCTAGTTTTCGAAAGTTTGTGTCACTCGTTTTCTAATAAAGAATTACATAAAACATAGCTATTTGCGTAACTTTATTAAAGGATTTTATTTTTTTATTTTTTTTCAAAATATCACTCGAAAATTTGAAAGTCTTCTGAAAATTCGATTATTTCTAAAATCAATAGGCTTCCATTATTCACGGATTGTAATTTTTGTACCAAATTTCGGTCGTATCCCTCCATTCGTTCGTCAGATATCGTCTCCACAGACTCACTGACACACACTTACACATACTGTCACACACACACACACAGATATCCCTTTAAAAACGTTTGATTCGCGTTCAGGGATGCTTGAAATGTTCTCTATCGTCAAAAATTCGAATTCGAATTTTCGACCCCGTCACAATACTTTCTTTTACATTATACTATACATATAAGGAAAGTAAAAATGACACATCTTTATTTTATTTGTATTTTCATTTTTACTCCAAAATTCCACATAATACTTAATGAGGCTGCATATAGTGTATCATTTAGGTATGTAGCATCATTTAGGTGTATTAATGCATTAATTTCTTATTAAATTACATTCAAAACATTAAATTCGTTAAGAAAATTACAACAACCCAATAATTACTTTCAATTCTGTGGGTTTGCTACATAAATTTTGCCCCCAAACTCCAACAGAATGTTTAAAGAAGCAACATATAAACATCGATGTGAAATGTTAATACCAGAACAATTGTTACTGATTTTAAGAGCAACTGCTGCAAGTTTACAATGCATGGTATCATTTAGATACATTCATTTCTTACTAAATTACATTTAAAATATTAAATTCCTTAATCAAATTACAATAACTCAATAAATACGTTCAGTTCTTTGTATAACACTTTTATACTCATTCAATTCTTTCACAGAATACGTAATGAGATAGTCTATAAATTGTGGTGATACATATTAACGCTGGGGCTACTGTAGTTTCTTCAAGAATTTTAAATTTAGTTCCAAGTAAACGCATTTTCTAACAATGTTTCGGTATTCTATTTAGCGACTATTTTAAATGAGTCTTTGTCAAAATGCAAAGAAAAGTTTTGATAAACGCTCCCCAGGCACGCAACAGTTTAAATCTTATTGGAAAGATACCGGAAAGCTGTTATGAAAGAAATTTGCCTAGTTCTTCTTTATGTTGTGCGTTTTGCAAGAAATTCTTTAAACACATTTTAACACCGTTTTATCTTCAAATATGAGAAATATTTGAAGATTTTCAACGTTTATTATAGAATAGTATAGATAAGTTGTCGTTCAACCCAGACCCAAACCGTTCAATACACCACAAGATGTAACGTATCAATTTAAATAAGATATTACAGTTTATACTAGAAAATTCATGATTTTCCATATATACTAATTTTGGAATTAAAATTTTGGAATACTTTTAGGATTGATGCTCGTCTGGGCGTATATATATATATATATATATATATATATGTATAACCCTTTCGCGACGATCGGCACACCCACCTGCCAGCTGTGAACTTGCATTTAAGGACGAACGGCACGCACTCGTGACGGAGGAAACTTTACCGTAAGCGGAGAGTGGCACTCATACGTGCCTCCTCGTTGAACGTTTTAATTTGTCGACTAGATGGCGTTACTTGTCCATGCAACTAACTTCAATGTATTTTGCAGAGGCATGACCTTGGCAGAAGAGGATCGTATGAATTATTTCTCCATTTGGAGCGGTAAACATCATTTTGTAACATAAACAGACAGAGCAATTCTCGTAGCATCAACAATTTTATAATTGAGTTTCGGTTTTTATTTTTATTTCAGCTGTATGATTTCGTTGGTGAATCATAGGAATATAAGAGAGTATTTTTTTTTTTTTTGGGTTTGAGAGGCAGTGCAATTATTCGTATATTTCGGATAAAAGAATGGGAGCAACTAACGAGTATTTTGTATTCAGATTTGTATGAAAAATATACATCAAATAGAAAATAAATATTTCTCTTATTCCTGAAAAAAAGCAGATTTCTGTGTTTAATAGGTGATTTTTAGTGAATTTTTTTCGAGAGTTAGGCTTAGCGCAAAAAATGTGCCGTCCTTTGGGACCAGTTCGGAAGCGAAGCGCTCCGTCTTTTGGGCCGCGACAGCTTCGGAATGCCGCCGTCGCGAAAGGGATATATATATATATATATATATATATATATATATATATATATATATATATATATATATATATATATATATATATATATATATATATATAATACATAAATTTTAAGCCTTTCCTAATAACGCGCCCTTTTCTTTCACAGCTATCTTATTATTTTAAATTCCTATCTCATGCTCAGCACATATTACAACTACATTAAATTCTATCCCTAGCCACTAATATTAACAAGTCTGCAGACGCTTCCTCGATGATACCATATATGGTCACTAAACTTAACCCTATGTAAACGCTCCCATTGATTTTATTCCTTAAATATTTATATTAGACATATAGAATAAATTAGACCTTAGGCAAAAGAGCCACAACCAAAGAAGTATAAAAAAAGATGTAAAGTGTAATAAGACAGATAATATCGGATAGCAGAGATGAAGTAAGATAGAATATCAGCAGTCGTAGTTGGAAAGTGACAGAGTTGGGATAATACAGGAATGGCGGTGCAGCCAGAGTACGGAGAATGTTAAGTGTGCAATGAGCGACTGCCGTACGAGACCACATACCACACTGCGAGTTGGCATTGTAAGGCAAACACTGATGGAACACGCAAGACTGTGCGAGCTGTGTATTAACGTCTAAGGACAACCAGAAGGTATGTGTTCCACTACTATTGTATGCAGGTCATTAAACCTTTCAATAACTACATTTTAATGGTCTCACATTTTCTCGCTCCGGAACAATTAATAGTAATCATTGTTGTAATTGAGTTAATAGTTGATCCACGTTGTTAATAAATAGTTTTATTTTAAAGTTAAAATGGTGCAATCAGTTTAGTAGTATGCTAATTAATATTATTTCACAGAACTCGCCCTAAAGATAACATAGGTGGGTAATAGCGGCACAATGCAATGGATTCCATACTTTACGATAATTTCGGAAATATTCTAAGATTAATTAAATATGTTTCTTAAAGGAAACTTTAAAGTCTATCATTTTACTGCGTCATAGTCCATATATTAAAATATTTTTAAAATCTGATGTGGGCAACACATGACTTTCTTTATATAATGCAATGAATTTACTACTTTTACAGTAGAAAAAATATATTATTTTTATAGTAGTTATTTATATTCTTTCCAAGATATTGAATTTTCATCAATCAGTCGTCATTTTCCATGTCGTCATCATCAATGAGTCGTCATTGATTTAGCGTCATTTTTATCCATTTGACGAGTTTTTCGTTAATTTTGCAACATTTAAAAAGTCGCCAAGTTGGCGATATTCCACCAAATTCGTCGCCAAAATCTCACCAAACGTTATGGACGAAGAAATAAGTTATTCTTACAGCAGATAAATGACTATTAGCGTTCAAATACAAAAGTATTACTCAAAGTATCTTTTTTCATGAATGGAACAAGCTAGATCCACGAGAATGATGGCATCCAATTTATCGAATGGTATTATATATGAAAAGTGAACATGTTTCTCAATAGGAAATATTTTTTTTTATTTTATATGGCTTTTTGATAATTTTTTGGAAAATGTGCAATATCTCGAGAACGGTTCATGTTAGCGTTCTCAAATTTATGTCAATCGTTTTCAACATAATTACATAAGAAATGTCTATTTGCGTAATTTTATTAGCGGTTTTGATTTTTTGACGATTTTTCAAATTTTCACTCGAAAATTTAGAGGGGTTCTGAACATTCGCTTGCGTATACAAACAACAGGCTTCCAGTGTTTACGGATTGTGATTGTTGTACCAAATTTCGTTCGAATCGGCTCATTCGTACGTCAGTTATCGTCTTCACAGACTCACTGACACACACACACACACACACACATATACTCTCACACACACACACACACACACACACACATAATCTCTCTCACACACACATACTTTCACACACACTCACACACACACACACACACAGACATCACTTCAAAAATATTTGATTCGTGATCAGGGATGCTTGAAACGTGCTCTCCCTTCGAAAACTCGAATTCGAATTTTCGACCCCGTCACAATACTTTCCTTATACATTATGTATATAAGGAAAGTAATAATAAATTAAATTAGGCGTCATTTCATTAACCTAGCTTCGTTTTTGCAATTTTGCGATATTTTCGTTAATCTGGAGCTAAATATTGACAAGTTGATAATATTTCGATAGATTGATTCGCCAAATTCGCAATATGTATTGTTAAGTATTACAAATAAAAGGAGAGAAACGATAGATATCGTCTCCACATACTCACTGGCACACACACACACACACATCATTTCAAAAACATTTGATTAGTGTTCAGGGATGCTTGAAGCGTGTTCTCCCGTTGAAAGTTCCAATTTTCGACCCTGTCACAATACTTTCCTTATACATTATATATATATATATATATAAGGGACGTAACAAAGCTGGTGTGAAAACAAGCATTTTTTATTATTATTTTAACTATGCATAATGCTTAGTCACTCGCAATAATATTTTACATCGCATACATTTTTAATTTCCTTATATTCATAGTATGATGTATAAGGTAAGTATTGTAACGGGGTTGAAAATTCGAATTCGAGTTTTCTACTGGAGACGTTTCAAGCATCAGTGAACACGAATCGAACGTTTTTGAGGTGATGTCTGTGTGCGTCTGTGTGAAAGTATGTGTATGTGTGTGTACTTGGGAGTCTGTGCAGACGAAATCTCAAAAACGAATGGCGAGATTCGAACGAAATTTGGTACAAAAATTACCATATGCGAACATTGGAACCCAATTGCTTTTAAACTCAATCGAATTTTCAGAACACTCCTAAATTTTCGAATGGAATTTTGATAAAATCGTCAAAAAATCAAAACCTAAAATAAAGTTACGGAATTAATCATTTCTTATGTAAATGTCCATTGTAAAACGATTGTTACAAAAATTGAAATGCTAGTATGAACCATTCTTGAGATATTATTAATCTTTCAAATAAATTTATCAAAATATCAAATAAAATGAAAAAAAAATATTGTATAATATGTTCACTTTTCCTATATAATATTATACGACAAATTTGCTGACATCATTCTCGTGGATCTAGTATGTTCCATTTACCGGAGAAGATACTTCGGTTATTAGTTTTTTATTTGGACACCAATAGTAACCAAAATAAGAATAACCTATATCTCGTCCATAACGCTTGGCGAAATTTTAACGACAAATTTGGCGAAATATCGTCAACTTCGCGAATATTTTTAAATGTTGTCAAATTGGCAAAAATGTGGCCAAGTTGGTAAAAATGAAGCTAAATCAATGAAAGTTACTACAATTGATGAAAATTCAACATTAAGGAAAGATCATAGGAATAGATTATAAGAATAACCCATTTTTCCGTCTGTAACGCTAGACGAAAATTTTAGGAGAATGTCGCCAACTGGGCGACATTTTAAATGTTGCCAAAGTGAGGAAAATGTCACCAAATTGAAAAACACAGTGCAAAATGGAAGGTAATTATTTGCAAAGATTGAGTTCCTTCGATTGACGGGCATACCTTCTCGTATATAGGAAATGCTCCTGTGGCGATTGAGCGTCGCCGGATCACGTCCGGGTCACCACTGTGGCGATTGGGCGTCGCCGGGCCCCGAACCAGGGATCCTTTGCTTACAAGATCGACATTATAATCACTGAGCAAAAGCTAGCTCCTGGTCTGTTCCTATAATTCGGGAACAGGCTCCAAGCATCTTTGATCAGATATCTTTGCTGCCGCACTCCTCTCTCCGTTTTTTTGTAATACTTTCGGATTTTTTGTAATACTTTCGGATTTTTTGTGATACATTCGGATAACTTGGTAAATAATCCAGCAGGATATCGCCATCGTGGAGGTATTTCTTCCCTGATTGATGAAAATATAGTCGAAGTTAATGAAAAGGACGCCTAATTAATGAAATAATTATGAAAATTAATTTTTGATATAAAGACTATATTGCTTATTGAGTATGCTATCAATAATTGTTAATTTATAGTTGTGTGAAATATAAGTTAATTGAGTACTCTGAAATTATATTACACGCTGTCATCCGGAAAAGCTCCAAATGTACGTCAACGTTGAAAACACTGTACAGTGGATATTTTCATCATATTACTTTCCTTATATACATAATGTATAAGGAAAGTATTGTGACGGGGTCGAAAATTCGAATTCGAGTCTTCGACGGGAGAGCACGTTTCAAGCATCCCTGATCACGAATCAAACAGTTTTGAAGCGATGTCTGTGTTTGTGTGTGTGTGTGTGGGGGGGGGGGGTTGTGTGTGTCAGTGAGTCTGCGGAGACGATAACTGACGAACGAATGGACCGATTCGAACGAAATTTGGTACAAAAATCACAATACCTAAAAGCAGGAAGCCTATTGTTTTATACGCAATCAAATGTTCAGAACCCCCCTAAATTTTCGAGTGAAATTTTGAAAAAATCGTCAAAAAATCAAAACCGCTAATAAAGTTACGCAAATAGACATTTCTTATGTAACTTTTCATTTGAAAACGAATAACATAAATTTTAAAACGCTAACATGAACCGTTCTCGAGATATTGCACATTTTTCAAAAAAATTATCAAAATGTTATATAAAATAACAAAAATATATTTCCTATTGAGAAACATGTTCACTTTTCATATGTAATACCATGAGATAAATTTGGTGACATTATTCTTGTAGATCTAGCTCGTTCCATTCATGAAAAAAGATACTTTGAGTAATACTTTTGTATTTGAACGCCAATAGTCATTTATTTGCTGTAAGAATAACTTATTTCTCCGTCCATGACGCTTCGCGAAATTTTGGCGACGAATTTGGCGGAATGTCCCCAAAATGGCAACATATTTAATTGTTTCTAAATAAACAAAAATCTCGCCAAATGGATAAAAATGACGCTAAATCAATAGAAAAAATGACGACTAATTGAAGAAAATTCAATATCTTGGAAAGAATATAAGTATCTGCTATAAGAATAACATTTTTTTAACTGTAAAATTAGTAAATTCATTGCATTACACAAGGAAAGTCAGGTGTTGCCCACATCAGATTTTTTTTACTGTGAAAAAGTAAATTCATGGTATTATACGAGAAAAGTCATATATCAGATTTTTTAAATGGAAACTCAAGTAAAGAAATTGCTAAACATCGTTACCATTCAGAAAATAAATGCTGTAAAATTAGAAAAAACATATGAATGTTTGGCTTTAAAAGAAAAAATACCACGGACAACGACAAAGTAGCATTGATTATACAATAAAAATTTATCATTATTTTAGAAGACACTTATGACCTAACACATATTATTACTTTCCTTATATATATACTATAATGTATAAGGAAAGTATTGTGATGGGCCGAAAATTCGAATTCGATTTTTTGACGGGAGAGAGTATTTCAAGCATCCCTTAACACGAATCAATGATTTTTGAGGTGATATCTTTGTGTATGAGTGCGTGCGTGTGTGTGTGTGTCAGAAAATCTACAGTGACGATATTTCATGAACGAATGGAGCAATCAAAATGAAATTTATTTCTAAAATTACAATCAGTGTATATTGGAAACTTATTGTTTTAAAACGCAATCAAATGTTAAGAATACTCCCATATTTTCGAAGGGAATTTTAATAAAATCAAAACTCTCAATAACGTTACGTAAATAAGCATTTCTTACATAATTTTTCATTAAAAAATGATTGGCACAAACTATAGAACGCTGTCACAAACCGGCATGAACCGTTCTTGAGACATTGCACATTTTTCACAATAATTTTGTATCTTACAATTCACCAATAGTCATTTATCTACTATGAGAATAATATATTTCTCCGTCTGTAATGCTTAGCTAATTTTGCAGAATACCATTAACTTGGCGATTTTTAAAATCTTGTTAATTTAACGAAATGTCGTCAAATTGATAAAAAGTATGCTATATCGATGAAAGTGAAATTGACGAAAATATCTTAGAAGAAATATAAGGATCAACTTTAAGAATAACCTATTTCTCCGTCCGGGATGATTTGCGAAACTTTCTTGAGGGAATATTGCCAACATGACGACTTTTAAAAATGTTGTCAAATTGACAAAAATGTCAGTGAATTGCTGAAAATGTTGTTAAATTGATAAAAATGATGCTAAATCATTGAAAATGACGACTAATCGATGAAAATTCAACATTTTGAAGAAAATATAAAAATATATCATAAAAATAACCCATTTCTCCAACTGTAACGCTTGATAAAAATTTTGGCGACGAATCTGGCAGTTGTTGTTGTTACCCAGACCGTCCGACCAACCAGAAAGGTGTAAGGTAACTGTTTGGACGGCCTGGAGGTGCCACCCAATTTAGACCGGAACCCAGTGGGGGAGGCATCCACAGGGACCGTACCCTCCTTCTCCTACCACCAACCTCTCGGAAGGACTTACGGACCCACATGTTTAACGTGTTCGTACTCCGCATGAACACGGCGGCAGTTTTGGCAGTGGCTGGAATCGAACCCGGGCCTACCGAGTGCAACTCCAGCGCGCTAACCAATGGGCTACCGCGCCCCAGGACAAATTAATGTAATAAATGTAGTTGGTATTATGATTAAATGGTAAAATGGTTAACAACTATGTTCAGTAAAAATACAAGTACAGCATATACATAGATGTACAACCAATATGTACAACTAATATGTACAAAAACAAGCAGAGGGAAACCCAGGGAGCATTAAACCTCACTGATCGAGAAGTTGAAAGCAGAGGGGTGCTCACGGGCAGGTTAAGTAATTTTATTAGAGATTTCTCTCGCAATGAGAACACAGTTTTTTAATTTATTTAAAAGAATGGGGTTTTTGCTAACACCGGAGAACCAGGTCGCACAATGAGCAGGAGAAGGTTTGACCAGATGAGAAGAGGAGGTGTGTGGACACGAAAAGACATAGTGGTCCACATCACCATAAGCACCGCAAGTACAGCATGACGTTCTTTTATGTTTAAAATGGTGGAGGTAATCTAGGAATGGACCATGACCAGTAAGAAAATAAATGAGATATTTGTTATAAATTTGGATGTTTAAGTTAACTTTGGGGAGAAAGGTTAGGATCCTAGCAGGGTCATGGGTCCGGGGAGAAATATAATTGTTTAAGAGGGATTGCCAAATATTAAGAAGGTAATTTTTACAAAGGTTTTTCAAAAAGGAATAAGGGAAGGGAACTGCAATAGGGGAACCAGTAGAAGTGGCTAATTTAGCGTTAACATCGGCGACCTCGTTACCCCGAATGTTAGCGTGGGCCTTCACCCACGAAAGGTTAAAAAGGGATTTAAAGGGTAAAATTTTTGATTTAATATCGTTTAGGTATCTTGATTTAATATTGGGGGAATTAAGAGCCAGAATGGCTGTCAGAATAGATATTGACATTGATATTTTTAGATATGGCCCAGGAAAAGGCCGCACTCAGAGCAGTCAGTTCAGCCTGAAAGACTGTGTTCTCATTATTTAATTTGTATCAAAGCGTCTCGTCCAACGAGTTCCCCTCAAAAACGCAAACCGCAGAACCAACTTTATCCTCGAGCTTAGAGCCGTCGGTATAAATGTTAAAGTTGGAGAATATATTGGGTTGACAGGGAGGAAAATTTATGGAGCGGAGACAAGGGGGAAGGCCGGAGAGAGCAATATTAGAGTCGAAAAGTGCAGGGGCGGGAAAAGAAGGATCGGGAAAAAGGTTGTTTTTAAGCTTCCAGAAATGATATTTAAAATATTGAGTTTTAATGACACAATGTAGGGGAGGAATTCCAGTGATTGAAAAAAGAGAAATGTTTGAAGATGTTCTAAATCCGGAAGAAATTTTTAAGTAGAAATATTCTTTGTAACGAAGTAAGTTTAGACATTTGATCCCCAGTAAGGTTCCCCTCCCCAGATACCCGAGCCATAAGTAATTATTTTTTCGATGACAGATTAATACCAAATTTTAAGAAAAGCTTTGTTTACACCCCAGTTATTGCCCGAAATCTTTCCAAAGGTAGAAAAGAGCTTGAAACATCTCTCTTTTAAATACAGTATATGAGGGTTCCATTTAAGATTATCATCAATGATGATACCTAAAAATTTAAGGGACCTTGAGATTTTGAGGGTTTTATTGAGGAATTTAATAGGGGGGTAATATTTACGCTTTTTAAGAGATCTATTAAATATAATGCAAGAGGATTTTTCTACAGAGGCCGAAAGGTTTAAGGAAGCAAGGGAGGTTTCAATAAGGGAAAGGACAGTATTAGTGTTTTTGACAACAGTGTGGATGTCGTTGCCAGAGGAAACCACGGCACGAATCTGGCAGTGTTTTAAATGCTGCAAAATTGACAGAAATTTAGCCAAATTGATAAAAATGTTGCTAAATATGAGGGAACGTTTTACAACTTTTGAATTGCGCCATACGACAAGCATACCTTCTAGTATATAAAAAATGCTCTTCCCTACTTTTATCTGTTATACTTGGTGATACATGTGGCAAACTTGGTAAATAATTTAGAGAAATATCGCCAACTTGGCTATATTTTGCCCCACATTGACGAAAGCATCGTTGGACATGAAAATAAGACGCAAAGTTAACGAAAGTGACGTCAATGTGATGAGATCATTATTTAAATATTTTAATATATGGATTCTATTGCTTATTGAGGATGCCATCAATATTGATAATTGATGAATTACAGTTGCGTGAAATATAAGTTAATTGTATACTTCGAAATAGTTTTACACGTTGTCACCCGGAAAAGCACACAATGTACATTTCTACGTTTTCACTATGCTGTGAATCTTATACATAATTTTTCACTGTAAAAGAAGTAAATTCATTGCATTATATAAGGAAAGTCATATGTGAACTATATCAGATTTTAACTTTCTTTTAGGAAGAAGGTACTAAATATCGCGACTCTCATTTTCGTCTGTATTCACGCACAAGCACGCCACAGTCATCTTTATAATTTAGAGAACATAATGCCAAAGACTTTTTGGCATCCTCTTTAAAGTTTTTATCATTATATGGCATACCGAAATTTAATTATGATTTAAATGCAATTTTGAAGGACAGTTCTTGGGCTCGTGGCATAAAATCATTTTGACAAATATACCTAGGGGCATAGGCGTTACCAAGACTTTTGAAACAGGACATTTAAAAATCAAATGGGGAAGTTTATTTTCTAATATAGATCTTGAATTAATATCATTAAGGTAAATGGAGGAATTATCAGCTGTTGATTTAAATTGGATGGAAATTCGTTGAGATGGCAATACTATTTTGAATCGTCGGGTTTAAAAAATTTTCAAGTATTTCCCTTTAATTGTATCGCGAGAATGATTTTAGTACAAAACAGCCAATTTGGAAATTGAGTGGTGTTATCTGTGTCTGTATTATTTAAGTAGGGGCACTTACGTAGGACAACGCCAACGTCTGGTAATTCAATTAAATAACTTTTGTATATAACTGAAATTATAATATATAAATGTTTGTATATTACCTTCCACTTCGATGTATTCAACAATATTAAACACTGTAAATCTCACTTTAAATGTGCTACTGTCCATTTCTCCATCAAAGTCATGGACATATCTTGTTGATGAAATATTTTGATCACTACAGTTTATATATTATTGTGCGTATGCGATTGTTTATTTTTTTAGGTGTGTTTGTAATTAATGAAGAAATAATGTATATATATTTACAATATTTTATATTTGAATAAATATTTAAAAAAATGAAAACGAAATGGAATTTCACTTTCTCCGCAACACATGGCAATGTATGGGAAAATTATTGTAATCGTGTCGGAAATCGAAACGTGGTTTCGAGGGGTATTTACGTTTCGAATACTCTAGAATAGAACAATGTTTGTTTCTCAGCCTTCGTGAGACCGAAGTCCGGTAAATACATTTTATACAAGACGAGGTCCAAGTCTCAACAAATCAACTCATAAATACCTTTCCAATTTTTTTGAAGTTCATACATAAACTATCTTAAATATTAATAATTAATCATGGCATAATCATAAAGAATATTAGTACATTTATGCATATGGTGTGGCATGTTGGCAAATATAAAATTATATTTAAATTAGTTAATGTCGTACGGCGTGCACGACATTTTGTAATTTCAATTACGGATGCCAACCAAGCTAATGAGCTATTTAAATGCTGCAGAGGGAACCAATGGCAATGCAAACATACTAAATAAACAGCGTGCATCCCCTCCATCACAACAACGAATCAAAAGACGTGGTATGACACTACAAGGTGAAAAGAAAAAGTGTTTTCGAGAATGTTCTACAAGTTTCCAAGAGATTCAATTTCGACAGCGTCCTAGACGCACCTAATGTTTTTTAGGAGTATTCAAAAAATATCTCCTGCGATCGCGCAAGGATACGCGGATCGGCAAAAATGTGATGTGTGAACTAAATATGAGCACAGTGAAATAGTGGCGTATTAAAATATTATACGCAGGCTTCCAGCAGTGTGGTGTTGGTTCCGTCAACTATCGAGGTACAAACAAACATAAGGTATGGATATGCTTCATCTGTTACAATGATTATGGAAGGCACACAATTCATAGTACCTATCGTATAATTAACAATAAGGTCGTACGAACCTATCGCAATAACGAGCTCGTGTAGTTAAACTAAATGAACTACTTAGATTTTCGGTAGCTAATAGTAATTAATGTGTTCTAAATATATGTGTCTTTTAAATTATGTGTTGTAAATGTATGTGTTGATTAAATGTTGTTAAAGATATATGTGTCCAGAAGGATTTAGGAATAATTTTAATAACCAAGATCTCTCTACGTGTATATATATGAAAGTAAATATTGAAGTAATTGATTAAATTTAGATAAGTGTATTTATTAATATTTTGTGCGATTGTCCCTACAGCTTGAGAACCAGGAGCTAACATGCTCCACCCTTAGTGACGGCATCATAGGTAAGTCCTATAGTAGTAAATTAGATAAGGACAATTTTACCTTATTACAGTTAACAATCACTGGATTAAAAATATTGGAACGTATTGTAATTTCCTCAGGATTTCCGCTGATTTTCATTGACATATCTCATTCTGATCACCTAAAATTTATATTATTATTCAGTATAAAAGTGATTACTGTATTATCAAATTCATATTGGTTTGGAAAAAAAGAAAAGGGTATTGACAAAAATATTTATCCATTGAAATTCACCATACAAGTCAAATAGTCAGTCTCGTATTCATATTAAAATTTAAATTGATCTTGGTCACTGATATCTGAACACATAGCTATTGTTTAAATGTTCTGGTTCTGAGCTTTTCAACACATTCACGAATGTTATTCTCCTAAAAATATTTCCACTAAGAAATATGTATTCATAAAAAAACGCCTAGCAAACTAAAGCGACAAATTTCGGGATAATATCTCGCGGTTCCGTATAATTGATGCCAGGACCTGAAGACACGCCAAGAAAGAAGCGGTATCTGTTGTGCAGTGAAAAATGCTTGGATATTCTAGGCAACATGTGGTCCAGCATTGTCTTGTATTAGAACATAGTGCCAAGAGTGTGCTGAAAGAAGGATACAACTTCAGTCTCCAAAACCTCCCGGCGGTTGAAAACTACTGCTCTAGAATACGAATTCATTAATTTTTAGTGTGACGTCTGTAGTCTGTACAAAATCTATCTTAATGTATGGTAAAATAATGTACGGTATTATTTGCTGCCTGTGCTATGCATACTTTAGTTCTAGCTCAAAAACAGAATTGGGCAAAAATTGGTAAGTCACACATAGGCCATTCTGATCCTGATTGTATTTCGGCATAATTCGGCAAAGAAAAAACCTGTATTATATCCGCTAGTTGTACAGGATTGACACGGATACACTTGTACACATTTTGAAGTTTAATGACAGTATTAAACTATTCACAATTACAACACAAACATTACAAAGTTAATAAGTTTCACACAACAAAACTGGTGGGCTTCAGCCTTCAGCCGATGTCGTGAATCCTCCGTCTCTCTCTCTCTCTTCATCTTCTTTATTTTATTTTTCCAAGGTGTCGCTGCCCTGGCAGCTCACTCGTTACAGTCTCCCCCCTTGGCCACGAAGTCGACTCGACGAGTAGCCAGAAGTGGTGGATGGGGAACTAGGGCTGTCCTGGTATATTTTAGTCTTTCGGGGTCGGCCCCTCCTACGCCAGGGTGTGATTGGCGTGGCTACGGTGTCGAGAGGCAAGGAGCAAGGTCGGAGGGCAGAGGTGTGGTAAATTACAACTGGTATATCTGGGGAACTTGGATCAGCCACTTCGTAACTCGTTGGAGCGCTGAGTTAGTATGACAAAGGGACCGTCTCGCCGAGGTGCAAACTTCGTGGTTTTCTGGCTGGCTTTATTGCTTATCGGGTGGGTGGTTACCCATACTTCGTCTCCAGGCGCATACGACGGAGCTCCCTTTTTACCTTTATCAGCATATTTCTTCCTCCGATCCTGTTTCTGTTCTACCAAATCCTTTATCTCGGCGCTCATATCTGCAAATCTTCGCAGATATGGCGTAATTTCGGCAACGAAGTTGTCATTATGGATCACGGTTCGTATGTCATGCTGGACGTCGTCCAGAGTCCTAAGTTCTCTTCCGAACTGTAAGAAAACTGCAGTATGAGTAGTAGTGTCACATCTTGCGGTGTTGAGGGCAAAACGTATAGCTGGAAGTTTTTCGGACCACAAGGTGTGATCGTTTCCCACGAGGATGGCCAGTCTTGGTTTTAGATCTCTATTTTTCCGTTCCACAGGATTCGCCTGAGGCCAATAGACAGGAGTCAGTACTTGTTTGACTCCGAGCACGTTGCACACTTGCTGAAGGACAGCGCTAACAAATTGGGTGTCATTGTCGCTGATAAGCCGGCGAGGCAATTCATATCTCAAAAACACCTCCTCCAGCAGAATTACCGCACATTCTTTTGCAGTGGCGTGTTGAAGAGAAAATAGCTCCACCCACTTGGTAGAGGTGTCTTCCACTGTAAAAATCCATTTCTTACCGTCCGGCGTTTTCGGCAGGGGGCCGAAGAGGTCTATCGCAAGCGTTTCGAAACGTTGGGAGTACACGGGTGTCCTTAAAAGTCCAGCAGGTTTTTGGTTACTGGGCTTATATCTATTACAATCAACACAGTTCTTTACGTAGTCCGCAATGTATTTTCTCATTCCAGGAAAGCAATAGCGGGAGGCAATCCTGCAGTAAGTACCCTCAGCACCATAATGTCCGCTGGTCGGAGTATCGTGGTACCCCTGCAAGACACTTTTGCGCTCTTGGATCGGAACCACTAACTGGGCTTCTTCGGATTCAGTATCCGGGGAGTAACGATACATGATTCCTTGGGACATAAGATAACCACGGCTGGTCCAATTTGTGAAATTTTCAGTTCTGTGGTCACCTTCAAAACAGTCAATAATTTTCTTTAAGTCATCATTTCTCAACTGCTCATCCCGAATATCACTCGCTTTCCTGGACGGTAAGTCTATGGTGACAGTACGGATGTCGCAGGTGGGCCTCTCATGTGTAGTACATGCAGGGCGGGATAACATGTCGGCAATGACATTCGCTCTACCGGCAATATACTCAAACTTCAAATTATACGACTAAATCTGTAAGGACCACCTTGCCAGTCGTCCTGTTGGCGACTTCAGGCTCATCAGCCATTTTAAGGGTTGATGATCGGAAACAACTGTTATTTCAGCTCCTTCGATGTATCCGCGGAATTTTTCTAGCGCCCAGACCACAGCAAAGGCTTCCCGCTCGGTAGTTGAGTAGTTTCTTTCCGCGAAAGTCAACAATCGACTAGCGTACTCGATGGGGTGCTCCTCGGGGCCCTGCCCTTGAGAAAGGACCGCACCCAGAGCGTAAATTGAAGCGTCAGTCCTAAGAATAAGTGACCTGGCCTCATCGACCTGCTTCAACACAGGTGGTGACACCGTTACCTTACACCTTTCTGGTAGGTCGGACGGTCTGGGTTTCAACAACAACAACAACAACAGATGATGACACCAAACTTTGTTTCAGAGTTTCAAAGGCTGTTTGCTCGTCTTGCCCCCACCTCCAGGGTGTTCGTATCCTCGTAAGGTTGCTCAGCGGTCTGGAGATTTCAGCAAACTGAGGAATGAAACGTCGATACCAGCTACAGGTCTGGAGAAAACTCTGTACTTGCTTTACACTTTTTGGAGAGGGTATCTGTAGAATTGCTTCTATTTTCCCGGGGTCTACCTCGATTCCATCTCTCGTTATGTAGTGGCCGATGTACTTAACCTTTGGGCAAGCAAAGTGGCACTTTGCACGATTGACATGCAATCTAAATTTATGTAACCGGTCAAAAACTAACCGAAGGTCCTCCAAATGTTCTTCGAAGGTAGAGGACATCACAATAATGTCATCCAAATACGCTAGGATGTCGACTTTCAATCCGTTTCGGAAAAGATCCATAAGTCTTTGGAAGGTTGCAGGGGGTCTTGTCCTTATCGGGAGGGTACATTCTGACTTGATGGTAACCAGATTTTAAGTCCATGGTAGACGTGAAGGTAGTCGGCTTAGCATTTTGCAAAAGATCATCCATACGTGGTAGGGGATATGGATCAGGCTTAGTTACAGAATTCAGTTTCCGATAATCGATGCAAAGGCGGAAATCCCCATTCTGTTTTGGTATTAACACCACCGGGGCAGCATACGGAGAGTCACATTCCTCGATTATGCCCGATTGGAGAAGGGTGTCGATCTGTTCTTTCAAAATTTCCTTTCTGGCAGGAGAAAGCCTATAGGGAGTAGTGGCAACTGGGGAAGAATCACCCGTGTCGATCCGATGTTCTGCATACGGCGTCGGCTCTACCCCCGGACTAAAGGTATCTTCACACTGTGTAAGCAACGCATTAAGTCTTCGGCGTTGGTCCTCCGTTAGATATTCACCTTCGTTGGATCGGAGTAGACAAGAATTTGCCACCGTCGTACTTTCCTTAATGTCACAGGACTGGACAGTAGGGTTTTCAGCGAATGGAAAGTATTCATTTGGGTTATCACTGCAGAACCAGGTATGGTTTTGAAGATTCAACACGACTCCGGATTTCTTCAGAAAACCTGCTCCCAATAGGGTACGATTTCCTTTGGCTTCTGGTAGCACGAAAAGAGTTACTGGGAAAGAACGTCCCTCCAGACATACCGTCACACACGTGGTAAAAGCATCCCTCTCAGTTTGGTTACCATCAGCAAGCGTCATCGTAATAAATGTTTTCTCAAACTCAACTCCTTCATCTTTCAGCAAATGGTACAGGGTCTCACCCGCAATAGAATGTGTCGCTCCGCTTTCTGCGCACGCTGTACCTGGTATACCATTTATTGTGACACTCACGACTGCAGCCCGCTCCAGTACCCCTGGACTATGGATTTGGATCCTTTCAAAACGAGCTGCTGCCCGAGGGTTACAAGTTGGGCATTTCGATTTTATAAATCCGGCTTTACCACAGCCATAACAGGTTAACGTTGGTCGTTCCTAGTTGGATCCCGTATCTGTTCGATTGGTTCTGCCTTCCTGAGAGCACCTCTTGGGCATAAGAGGTTTCGTAACCTCGTCTCTGACCGTGTTAGTCCTCCTCGGAAACGGCGGAATCGTACTTTTCATCTGATTAGTCCTTAAACAGTCATACGTATCCAACCTTTCCGCCAAGTCTAAGGGGTTGGTTAGCTCTGGCCAAATATCAAGGAAATGGTCTTTGGTTTCCTGAGGTACTCGTTTCTTCATTTGGTCAGCCAGGACGAGTTCCTTTAATTGTTCAAATGTCTTGACATTCAGTTCAGTAAGCCAGCCGTCAAGATAACTGGTCAATTCAAAATAAAAATCACGCCAAGTACTGTTTTGGCTTTTACGATGCAGGGAAAACAATTGTCTGTATTTATCGGCAGTAAGCTTATATCTTTTCAACAGCATTGCCTTCACTTTATTGTAATCCTGGCATTCCTCCTCTGGTTCTCTAGAAATAAGTTGTCCAATCTCAGATGGTAAAGATCCAATTAAATATGGGACCCAAGTCGCTTCTGGAATCTTTAAAAACTTAAGTTGTCGTTCAAATAAATTAAGAAATAATGCCATATCATCGTCTTTAGGGTCGTAATTAGGGAGAATTCTCCTCACGTTCCACTTGGGTTGCTCCGTCTCCAAAACTCGGGTTGCGGTGACGGATTGCGAGACCCTCTGAGATTCAAGTTGCAACTTCAAACGTTCCAATTCAAACATTCTTTCCTTTTCCAATTTGACTTCCTGTTCCCTTGCTATTCGATTTTCAATAATATTGTCCAACATATATTTTGTCAACTCTTCACTATAGCCTTCAGAACTCGTGATCAAATCTTTTAACTCCACCACCTTAAGAGTGTCTGCTCCATCTAAACCCAACTCTTGAACAAGTAATCTTAGATCTTCTTTACGTCCCTTACCAAAATAAGCCATTTCTATCGTAAACTCTCTAAATTCTTCAAATTAACACAGAACAGTCTTTTTTTCTCTTTGAAACGTAATAAATAATTCTGATCAAAAGCGAGAAAGATAAAGAAAACAGTTGCAGCACATTCGTTAATCCACTAGACCGATCGCAGACATTCCGTCGCGCGCCGATCAAATGAAAATGAAAGCGACGCTCAGACGAGAGCGGCAAGCACTTCGTTTAACAAAAGAATGTTTTTGTACGACAGGTTTCACTACTGCAATTGCTGGATGGCGAAAACAGAAGTATAACTACTTAAAATAGTTTAAACAGGTTGAACACTTATCTATTAACATCCTTGGCATGGAAGGGATATTCCAACACCGCATTCACACGAACACATCAGGATGGGGTTATTCCAAGAGTTCTTTTTGTCCGTCGTTTTGAGAACACACAAACACCGGCCCCACGTTGGGCGCCAAATTATATCCGCTAGTTGTACAGGATTGACACGGATACACTTGTACACATTTTGAAGTTTAATGACAGTATTAAACTATTCACAATTACAACACAAACATTACAAAGTTAATAAGTTTCACACAACAAAACTGGTGGGCTTCAGCCTTCAGCCGATGTCGTGAATCCTCCGCCTCTCTCTCTCTCTCTTCTTCTTCTTTATTTTATTTTTCCCAGGTGTCGCTGCGCTGGCAGCTTACTCGTTATAGTATTATTTTTCTCTTTTACGAATAGGCGCACAGAAATCGACAAAATCTGAAAATAAAAAATTAAGATTCTTAAATGTATTAAATAAATGATTTAAATGCACTTGATTTTCTACTACAAAACTAAGCACTAGGTCAAGATGAACAATTTAAGAAATATACAAGTTTTTCTTATTAATTTTTAATATTTGATGACATTTCAAAATGCGTCAAGTTTCCAAATTAAAATGAAAATGGATTAAAACTGGCTAATTGGATATAATATAAAACATGCATCCGTATAATTTTGTGTATCGATTAAAAAGTCATTTTAATCGATTAATGTTAATGTAAATTAATTTTCATGGAAAGGGAAAATAAATGTGAGTCTGAAAGAAAAGTCATATGCTGCCTTAAGGAATTTTTTCTGAATGGACAGCCGCATATAATATTTACGATTTGCAACTACATAGAATTCTTTAAATTACAAATTTCATAGATTTTTTAACAATATTTCATAGAATTTGCAACTGATTTTTTTTTTCCAATTTCTAACTACATGCAAATATCTGTAATTGGTACGATGAGAACGCACGTTATAAAAAATTTCAAGACGTCGATAACAATTCTGTCTTTCAAGAAGCAATAAAAATTCCTGGAAAATGTCGTGCTAGATAAAAAAATCTGATGTGGGCAACACATGACTTTCCTTATATAATGTAATGAATTTACTACTTTTACAGTAAAAAAAATAGGTTTTTCTGATAGTAGATATTTATATTCTTTCCAAGATATTGAATTTTCGACAATCAGTCGTCATTTTCATTGATTTAGCGTCATTTTTATTCATTTGGCGAGATTTTCGTTAATTTGGCAACATTTCAAAAAGTCGCCAAGTTGGCAACATACCGCCAAATTCATCGCCAAAATCTCGCCAAGCGTTATAGACGAAGAAATAAGTTAATATTACAGCAGATAAATGACTATTGACGTTCAAATACAGAAGTATTACTCAAAGTATCTTTTTTCATGAATGGAGCGAGCTAGATCCACGAGAATGATGTCAGCCAATTTATCGCATGGTATTACATACGAAAAGTGAACATGTTTCTCAAAAGGAAATATTTTTTTTTATTTCATATGACTTTTTGATAATTTTTTTGAAAAATGTGCAATATCTCGAGAACGGTTCATGTTAGCGTTCTAAAATTTATGTCAATCGTTTTCTAATGAAACATTACATAAGAAATGTCTACTTGCGTTACTTTATTAGCGATTTTGAATTTTTGACGATTTTTTCAAAATTTCACGCTAAAATTTAGGGGGTTCTGAACATTCGATTGCGTATAAAAACAATAGGCTTCCAGTCTTTACGGATTGTGATTATTGTACCAAATTTCGTTTAAATCGGTCCATTCGTTCATCAGTTATCGTTTCCACAGACTCACTGACACACACACACACATACTTTCACACACACACACACACACACGCACGCACACACACACACACGCACATCACTTCAAAAATGTTTGATTCGTAATCAGGGATGCTTGAAACGTGCTCTCCCGTCGAAAACTCGAATATTAATTTTCGACCCCGTCACAATACTTTCCTTATACATTATGTATATAAGGCAAGTAAAAATAAACAAAATGGTTATATTTTCAGTTTTCTGTGAATTTAAATTTACACTGTAAATTACCTGGAGTGTAGCTCATCTCGACTTTCTCAATACCATAATCCATTTTTTAGTAGTTTGTGGGTTTTTCTCCAAATTTTACAAGAAATGTGTTGAAAAATCGGTAACGTGATTCCAAATCATTACAAATAGAGCGTATTATCCTTCCTTTTAAATGACGTGAAATAATTTTTCAATTGATACCGTGCTTGAAAATGTAGCCCCCCCCCCTTACCTTAGGGAGGTAACTTACTCCCTCAAGGGGGGTTATTGATGTCAGGAAAACAAAACTTGTATCGCGGTTACTTTTTACAGCAATGATTGATACACTCAATTGATGCACTCTGAGGGGGTAACTTCTCCCCTCCCCCGGGGGGGGGGGTCTAATGACGTCACGAACACAAAATTGCATTGCGACTTTTTTTAACAACAAGGATTGAAAATACGTATTGTGATAATTGAGCCATAAATAATTCCTTTTATGCATGATTGAGGTGATTATGTGAAGTTTTGTCCTATGCTGCCATGTTAAAAAAATATAAAATTTCGAATAAACTTCGAAGTTTGCTTTCGCATTTAAAAATATTCTATCTAGTTCTAGATTTTTCGATAACAAAGCAGGATATAAAATTTCTTTAACAATCCATTAATATTTGTGACATCTGTCGCTTACACAAAAAATCGTCCACAAAAATACAGACAGACAAACGGACATCTCTCCAAAATTAACCAAAATATGTTCAGGAGGTCCTAAAACATATATTAGCATTAAAATATCGTAATCGAAAATTTTTTCGGAAGCAACGCGAACACAAAGGTTTTTCTATACTATAATAAATAGTACGAAAAAATAAAAATTATAGTTTGGACTTCGGGGGATTCGATAAGCGAATTATAGCCAAGTTCTTGGCTGTACAATATTACAAACTCACATAGTATAATGGTAAATGCACGCTAAATTCTGAATCGAAAATTGTTTACACTGTAGATACTTACGTAGATAGATTTGAACAGCAACCCTTTCATTATGCCTGAACTTTTTTATCAGGAGGTTTTACTTGCATACGATGAAAGTGGCCACATAAAAGGATGTAAACGGTAGTAAACAGAAAATAATCCTCACATGAGTTTCAGTATTACTAATTACTTCAATCCATTAGTTAATTTATCGAACGTTGTACTTCCTTAGATGCTATGAGCTTAAACAAGTATCAGTTTATAAATTGCGATTTAAAATCTTTAAGAAAAATGGTACATTTAAATAATTATTTTTAGTTCTTCGCACGTGAAACGTAGTTCATTTTCTAAATTTCCACAGAATACAGAATGAGGCAGGGTATAAATAGTGATAATATAAATATTAATGCCATATCCATTGCTACAGGGGTTTCTTCAAAAATATTAATTTTAGTGTCATGTAGCCATCATTTTTACTTTCCTTATATACATAATGTATAAGAGGAAAGTATTGTGACGGGGTCGAAAATTCGAATTCGAGTGTTCGACGAGAGCACGTTTCAAGCATCTCTGATAACGAATCAAACATTTTGAAGTGATGTCTGTGTGTGTGTATGTATGTGTGTGAAAGTATGCGCGTGCGTGTGTGTGTGTGTGTGTCAGTGAGTCTGTTGAGACGATAACTGACGAACTAATGGACCGATTCGAACGAAATTTGGTACAAAAATCACAATTCATAAATACTGGAAGCCTATTGTTTTATACACAATCGAATGTTCAGAACCCGCTAAATTTTCGAGTGAAATTTTGAAAAAATCGTCAAAAAATCAAAACCGCTAATAAAGTTACAAAAATAGACATTTCTTATGTAATTTTTCATTAGAAAACGATTGACATAAATTTTAGAACGCTAGCATGAACCGTTCTTGAGATATTGCAAATTTTTCCAAAAAAATATCAAAAAGTCATATAAAATAAAAAAAAAATTCGTATTGAGAAACATGTTCACTTTTTATATGTAATACCATGCGATAAATTGGCTGACATCATTCTCGTGGATTTAGCTCATTCCATTCATGAAAAAAGATACTTTGAGTAATACTTTTGTATTTGAACGCCAATAGTCATTTATCTGCTGTAAGAATAACTTATTTCTCCGTCCCTAACGCTTGGCGAGATTTTGGCGACGAATTTGGCGGAATGTCGCCAACTTGGCGACATTTTTAATTGTTGCCAAATTAACAAAAATCTCTCCAAATTGATAAAAATGACGCTTAATCAATGAAAATGACGACTAATTGAAGAATATTCAATATCTTGGAAAGAATACAAATAACTACTAAAAAATAATCTATTTTTTTACTGTAAAAGTAGTAAATTCATTGCATTATATAAGGAAAGTCATGTGCTGCCCACATCAGATTTTTTAGTTGAGTTTCGGTATTCTATTTAACGACTGTTTTAAGTTCTGGGCAAAATCAAAGAAATGTGCATGTGGTGAGGTGAAATGTACATAAATACTCTACTACTACTTACCCATAGTGTCCCCCAGTTGAACCTGTAAACGTATAACAGTAGGATCCTGAAGGATCAAAGTACACTGCGTTACACTAAAATAAACAGTCGATTTTGTGGCCACTACACAATTATTAAACGCATGACATATTCAACATTGATAATAATAATAATTATATAATAAACACAGTTACACTACACTCAAATCTAGCAAGCTTGACCTCGGAGTGTACGGGCTAATTAATATATTTGCTATTAAATTTCTCATTTATTTTTAATGCCAGTAGTACAGTGAGGAAAATTTCCACAGCTTATATTAGTACTGACACTTTGGTGATATTGGCACACAAATAACACATTACATTACAATTGAACTTAAATATTGCGATACCTCCTCCAAGATGAGATGCCTAGTAATCCAACGTTTGATTTGTCACAGATCCTGATGAAGAGGTCTCGGTTATTCAATTAAAAACACAGTTCGTAAGGATGCACGGTTTATTGGAGTTATCGCTGAATTCTGGATACCATCGCGGATTATCACGGAATCAGTAATCAGAGTTCGCTACACTCTCCTCCTCCCAATTGCCGATTTTGCCCAGGGATTCCTGGAGCACGGGGAACTACTTACAGGCTTGGGTCATATCCCGAATATTTGTGATTGCTGTCTGACACAGACCGCACCGATGGTGGTTGACGCACTCAGGTGACGCGTGTCGCATACAGCATAGGGGGTCAGGATCGAAGCCCTGTAAACACTCTGTCCAGGTACACTCGTCTGTGGAGTGAGAAGTACACCGAGCGGTCGATACCGTTTTTGCAGTCCACACAGTTGTCACAGCTTAACTGTAGTTAAAGGGTCCAATGGGTAGCCATCTATATTCAGAGCTGTGAGGTACTGCGTAGCAAAAGTGACTATTTCCTCGTTGCTTCAATAATCGCCACCGCCCGAAGAATTCAATACTCAGTCTGGCTCCATCCAAGTCGATTTTGCTAAGCTCGGCCATAGACTTAAATTGCGGAATAGTTGAGTCTGGTTATGCGTTACTCTTGAGTGTATGTACTCGTAGTCAGGTATAAAATGCGCTGGTTCAGTATTATTGGCATGGGACTGCCGCTCGAAAAAAAGTGACGACGAATAACAGGCTTAAAAATGGGTCGCAGATTTTCAAATCGGGCTTCAAACAAGTGCACATCCACACTTGCGAGACCTTTCCTCACGAGATCAGAATTGAGTCTAATTTTACATTTTAAAGTCGAGTCCCTTCAGATTTTTGAAACGGGGATCAAAAATTTGGGTGGAAGTCACCTCGTCTTCTCATTCGATTTTCACGATGTGCGAGACTGTTTAATTTCGACTAATTTTACTGGCCTGCGAAGTGACGCCCATTTCTTATGCGTCCCAATAGAAAATGAAGACCGGAGGGGTTACCACAGCCGGGATGTCCTGGACCGGGCCTCGATGTGAGCCACACTTGACAGGGGCTATAAATTTCTAGAAATTTGTAGTTTTACAATTTGACATTTGTTACAAACTCTTTTATGGACATTTACAACCACTGCTATGTGGATTCAAACCATGGCGCCACATCAGTCCCATCCTGTCTGTGAGGAGGCATCGCTATAGAACATATACCATACACATTATATATCTTGAGTAATTGCTTCTCTCGCCTCCTTTCATTCCTGGGCTATCCTGGGGCATGAAATATACTTGCACTTACGTGCCAAATATGTTTATGCATCATAACAGTGTAAAGATTTGTTAAACTTTCCCTAGCCACGCAACCGTTTAAATGTTATTGGAAATATAGCAGAAATCTATTTTTAAATAAAATTGCCTCGCTATAATTTATGCTGTGTGTTTTGAAGAAAAATTCTTTAAATTCGTTTTTGTACATCGCTTAACGTTTTGGTATAAGGAATATTTAAATATATTCAACATTTAATATAGATTAGTATAGGTATGTTATAGGTTTTCATAAAAAAACAATATTTTTTGATATACCGTTTTGGAAACTGTTGAATACGTTTTAAAATTTTACGGAATTGTTGCTATTCTGTCCACCTATCTATGTCCATAATAATCAATGAATATATCTGCTCGCGTGTATTTTTGCCTTATTGTGCTATCTGTGGCTGGAAATTTAAGCGTCAGACGGCTATTTGAATTTGGTGCATAGCTACTTCAGGATCCGGAACTATGCGCCATTTTTTTCAAATCCGAATTAGTGTCCTAGCTATTAAATGTAAAGACGCCATTTGGCGCGATTTGTGCCCAAATTGGTTTCTTAGTGATGAAAATTATTATCGCAGAGATTCAACCTTAACACCAGATAGATCAAACAATTACCTTTTAAACGAACTTAAAATGGAATTCGTACTATCAATATATTAATTCCCTTGAATTTTTTTAAAAATGTATAATTTTCATTATTTAACTACATAAAAGTTTTCATAAACTTCAACTATTTAATTTTTTGTAATTTGTACAATTAAAATATGCGTTAATAAATATTCCAGAAATCGATAACAGTTAGGAACAATAATAATTCTTGGAAAACGTGGTGTTGGAAAATAAAATAAATTTTATCTTTTTCATTTACTCTTGAATTATATATTCCACCTCGTAAAAACCATTACTTCTTTTTTCTTTTAATTAAAATTTTTATTACTTTGTGAAAAATTCTTTGAATTAGGTGTTTAAAACAGTTGTAACCAAATTATAACTGAGTCTTTGACTGTACAATTTCACAAGCACACGCAGTATAATGATAAATGCACGCTAATTACGGAATAGAAAATTGCTTACGGCCTACTGTTTGAGATTCTTTGCAGTGCTGGATACTTTCATTATTCTGGAGCTTTAATTAGGATGTTTTAATTGCATATAATGAAAGTGGCCACACAAATGGGTTTAAACTATAGTAATTAGAAAATACGTGAATTTCAATGGTTACAAATTAATTCTATTCATCCATTATTTACTCGATTGCTGTATTTCCCTACTTGCTCTAAGTTTGTAACCGATAAGTATACTGATATCTTCCTCAATTGTATTTAAAGCATTAAAATTAAGAGAAATGGCACATTTAGATAATTATTTTTTTTTGTTTTAGTTCTTTGCACGTGCAACTTTATTTCTCTTTTTCCAAACTTTTATAGAATACAAAATGAGGCAGCACATAAATAGCAGTGATAAATATTAATACTAACGCAATTACTACTGAGGTTTCTTCAAAATTGCTAAAATTAGTTCCACGTAACACATTTTCTTTTTTTTTCCGTTCTAGCTCAACTTTCGTTTAGTGACCGTTTTAAATGAGAGTGGTTGTCAAAGTGAAAAGAAAAGTTTTGTTAAATGCTGCTCAGGCACGCAATCATTTAAATCTTATCGGAAAAACACCAGAAAGCTTTTATGAAACAAATTTGCTTTGCTATTCTTTGTGCATGCTGTGTGTTTTGCAAGAGCTTTTACAAACAAATTTTTAAACATCATGTTACGTTTTAACATAAGAAATATGTAAAGATTTGCTGCGAGATCCTTGTTGCATATTCTCATATAATAATTGTATGTTATTAACACAAAAATTTATAATATTTTTCCGTAAATGCGTTTAGGGGCAGTATGAACATGTTTCGAAAACATTTGGAATAATTTATTTACTTTTCTGTTATATGTTATGCGAGTAGCGGGAAAATGGGCATGGTGGCAATTTTTCTATCAACAGATTGATGTATTTAATAAAGTGTTGCTCAAAATATTATCAAGTATAAAACGCATTTTTATTAATACTTATACTATGACTTTTCAGAGTGCATTGAACTATTTCTATATAGAAACAAAGTGAAAAGAATATTGCAAATACCCATCTTATACAAAATGTCATCATACAGAACCTATGGTAAGTTGGGGGCCACTTCCGCAGACTATGTAATTTAGTATAGAGAAAGTATTGTTTCAATTAAAAATTTTCAAATTCAAGATTTGATGTCAATATATATTTTAAGACCCCCTTAACACGTTTTGACTATTTTTGGACTGGTGTGCGCCTGTCTGTCTATCTGCGGTCGATTTCTTGTGTACACTATAAAAGCCGCAAAGATGAATGGGCTTTCACGAAACTTTATATCCGGCTTTATTACCAAACAATTTATAAACAGATAGAATTTTTTTTCAAATTGAGGGAAAATTTTGTAATTTTATATTTTCTTAACATGGCAACATAAGACAAAATTTGACATAATCATGCTTAAAAGAGTTTTAGGGCTCAATGATAACGAAACACTTTATAGTTTTAATAAGTGTGAAAAAAAGCCGCGATGCAAATTGTTCTTGTTCGTGACGTCATTCGCCTCCTTGGGGGTGAGTTACCCCCCGGGAGGTACACACACACACACACACACACACACACACACACACACATACATACATATATATATATATATATATATATATATATACTTATATATATGTATATATATATATATATATATATATATATATATATATATATATATATATACTCAAAGACAAAAAAATCGACGAACCAATAAAGAATCATCCAAATGAGATAAAATTTAGTACGTGTAATGTGGATGTACAGAAAAAGAAATTATTAGAATTTCATAACAATTAGATGATTTATTGCACTGAAAGATCTACGCAAAGTGAGCACGCAATGTGGCGTTGGTCCACCCCTGGCCTCGATAAAAGCTGTTACCTGACGTGGCATTGATGCATGAAGTTGCCAGATGGTGTTCTAAGGGGATGTCGTTCCAAATGACCTCCAAATGATGAGCTACATCGTCTTCATTCTGGGATAGTCAAAAGCGATGCCCCATCTCAGCCCAAATGTGCACCCTAGGCTTATATTTAAATTGAGGTAGCCCCCAAATTTCTTATCTCGGCTTCTAATTCAGCGAGTTTGATTCTAATCATGGTTATAGTTTCTGCACCATCTGTACATGCCACCTGAATATATATTTTGTGCCAACCCCCTGGAAGTAACTTTTAGCTTAGCTCCCTCAATTTTACATCTCGTTTCCTAACTGAGAGATTTTGGTTCTGTTAGTGGCTATAGCCTCTGCACCATTTGTACATGTCACCTGGATATGCATCGTTGTGAGAAATTCCTGAGATTAACTTTTACTTCAGTTACGCCCCCCCCTCCAATTTCCCATCATACCTCTTAATTGAGCGATTTGGATTTTACTGATGGCTATAGTCTCTACACCATCTGTATCACCTTGATATACATATTTGATGGATATAATATACATACGTTTCTTGTGTCAACCCCTGGGCGTAACTTTTATCCACCACAGTTTTACATCGCTGTTCCTAATTGAGCGATTTTGGTTCTGCTAGTAGCTATAGTCTCAGCAGCATTAGCACATATCACCTGGATCTGGATCTTTATAGTGATAAATCTCTGAGCGTAACTTTTACTTCAAATAGCACCCCCCCCCCCCCCACACACACACACACACTTATCCATCTCGACTCCTGATAAAGCGATTTTGATTCAGATGGTGGCTATATTCTCTGACCCACATGTACGTATTAACTTGATATACATATTTGATGGATATAATATACATACGCTTTTTGCGTCAACCCCTAGGCTTAACTTTTAGTTTAACTAGTCCCCATAATTTTACATTTCAATTCCTAATTGAGCGATTTTGATTCTGCTGGTGACTATATAGTCTGAGCAACATTTTTACATTTCCCTTGGATACACATATTTTGTGTCAACCCCTGGGTATAACTTTTAGTTTAACTAGTCCCCAGAATTTTACATATCTGCTCCTAATTGAGCGATTTTGGTTCGGCTTGTCGCTATAGTGAGTCTCTCTACCATTTGTACATGTCACCTGCATATGCAACTTTAATATGGCAAATCCCCGAGCGTAACTCTTACTTTGGTTACCCCCCCCCCCCCTACTTTTCTATCTCACCTCCTAATCCACCGATTTTGATTTTACGGGTGGCTATAGTGTTTGAACCATTAGTACGTATCGCCAGAATATGCATATTTTTAGTCAACTCCCTTTGCATAACTTTTAGTTTAACTAGCCCCTACAATTTTACTTTAATGTAAATTAGGACTATGTAATGTTTTTCACTAGGAAAGATACGTTCCATGTGTCCAGGCTTTTTATGAACGAGCGAGCAGGTGGGAGGTACGTTATTTTATGTACTTAATACATCTATCGTTTATATTTTTAATACTCCCGTTGCTACGCCCAAAATACGTATATGTATATACATATGCTTTATATATACATATATATATATAACATATATAATATATATATATGTATATATATATTACTAACATATATATAGGCATAAATACATAGATGAGCGTCCCCCTCTACATGTCGCTCACGAGCTGCCACTGATTGTTGTTCTTTCTTCATTCTCTTTTATATTATATAAATGTACTTGTTTGAGCAGCATAGCGCCTATAGGTATATTTTAAGTTGTGTGATTTCGATGAGGTTAATAGATATTTTTATATGTATATATATATATATATATATATATATATATATATATATATATATATATATATATATATATATATATATATATATATATATACTCAAAGACAAAAAATCGACGAACCAAGAAAGAATCATCCAAATGAGATAAAATTTGGTATGTGTAATGTGGATGTACAGAAAAAGAAATTATTAGAATTTCATAACAATTAGATGATTTATTGCACTGAAAGATCTACGCAAAGTGAGCACGCAATGTGGCGTTGGTCCACCCCTGGCCTCGATAAAAGCTGTTACCTGACGTGGCATTGATGCATGAAGTTGCCATATGTGTTCTAAGGGGATGTCGTTCCAAATGACCTCCAATTGAAGAGCTACATCGTCTACATTCTGGGATAGTCGAAAGCGATGCCCCATCTCAGCCCAAATGTGCTCAATAGGCGAGAGATCTGGGGATCTAGCTGGGAAAGGAATTGTGTCGTAAGCACGCAGACAATCAATAGAGAGGCGTTTCATATGCGGCCTGGCATTATCTTGCTGAAAAGTTAGTTCGGAGTGTCGCGAAAGAAATGACAGTCATAGAATTTTGGCAACGTACCGCTGTGCTGTGATGGTGACACGGGGAATATCAAAGGGGTGCCACGAAGGACTATTAAGACCATAATTCTCTGTTGTCGGACCGTGAGTCGTGTGACAGTAAGAGATGGATCCTGAAGATGTCCGTGCTGTCTCCAGACACGTCTGCGCTGGTCGTCGGGACTCAGTTCGAAACTGGACTCACTATTGAAGACAAGTCGTTCCCAATCCTAACGATTTCATGTTGATCGGGTCCGGCATCATTGCAATAGCTGTTGACGGTGCATACTGGTTAGTGGTAGACGGCGTAATGGACGCCGCGAGTATAGATTCCGCTCCCGTAGTCTTCTATTAATGGCCCGGGAGGTCATTTCCATGATTGTCACACGTTGGATGGTTTCTAACGACGAATCTCGTGCTGTCACAGCTGCTCTGATAATCGCTCTATCTTCCCGTTCTGTTGTCGGCCGTCCGCTGCCCGCTTGCCGCTGAAATCTACCATTCCGGACCCATTCCAGCCAACATCGTCTAATTGTTGCATCGCTCCTACCCAAATGCTGAGCGCTTCGTCTGTGTGCCCATCCAGCCTCATGCAGTCCGACCGCACGCCCTCTCTCAAACTCCTTCATATGCTCGTAGTGAGCGCGAATTCGCCGGCGGGGCATTGTTACAATCAAGATACGTAAATGCAATCAAAATCCACTGCACGGTTTGTTCCTGAATGCGAGGTTCGCTACTTATATACACCACCATGGTGCTCAGTTTCAATGCGCTGTAGTTCCGACTATTCCTTCATTGGCTGCGAATTTTAATCATTTGCATATTCGGTCGAAAGGTGTTTGCATGTAAAGTTTCATTACTATTGGATTATTTTGCGGGTGCGTCGATTTTTTTGTCTTAGAGTTTACATATATATATATATATATATATATATATATATATATATATATATATATATATATATATATATATATAGACTTTGCTAGTATTTGCATTCTTTCAGGTTTTTTATGTCTATTTAGCGATTTTACGTCAGCAATATTTGCAGTTAATAAGCATAAAATGGTCTGGTCGTCATACAAAGTTGATCACTCACTGCATAATTTACATGAAATATTTTAGTCTGTAAAAAGCCCCGAATTCAACGTCTGCTTATGACAGTCGTGGGCGGATTATAGATGAGATCCGCACTGCACAGTTTTACACAGAAATGCAGCATACTTATAAATCAGCTCTAATTGCGAAATGGAAAGTTGTTTAATATATATATTCTTATAAAGAATGATTTAAACAGCGATAGGTTTTTTTTTTTATCAAACCACAAATTGGAAGTTTTAATTGCATAAAATGGAACTGGTAAACAAGGGTTTAAATGAAAGTAATTAGAAAATAGCCCTTGAGTGAGATTTAATGACAGCTAATTACAGCAATCCTTCAATTTTTTTATTCGAACCCATCTACTGCCACATATAGCTATAAGCTTACATATAGATTTTCTACTTCATTCCTCAATTACATATTTGTAACATTGAAATATTTTTAAAAGAAATGACACATTAAAATAATTGGTAGTTATTTATAGCTCTGTGCAAGTGCAATATTTTTGTTTTCATTTAAAACTTATATAGAATACAAAATGAGGGATATTAACATCAGACCAGTTGTTATTGAGGTATCGGGGAAATTGCAAAATTTAAACACCGGCTAAAAACACTTGTAACAATTTCAATGTTCTATTTAGTGATTTTTACTTTCCTTATATACATAATGTATAAGGAAAGTATTGTGACGGGGTCGAGAAATCGAATTCGAGTTTTCGACGGGAGAGCACGTTTCAAGCATCCCTGATCACGAATCGAACATTTTTAAAGTCATGTCTGTGTGTGTGTGTGTGTGTGCGTGTCAGTGAGTTTGTGGAGACGATAACTGACGAACGAATGGACCGATTCGAACGAAATTTGGTACAAAAATTACAATCCGTAAACACTGGAAGCCTAATGTTTTTATAAGCAATCGTATGTTCAGAACTCCCCTAAATTTTCAAGTGAAATTTTGAAATAATCGTCAAAGAATCAAAACCTCTAATAAAGTTACGCAAATAGACATTTCTTATGTAATTTTTTATTAGAAAACGATTGACATAAATTTTAGAACGCTAACATGAACCGTTCTCGAGATATTGCACATTTTTCAAAAAAATTATCGAAAAATCATATAAATAAAAAAATATTTCCTATTGAGAAACATGTTCCCTTTTCATATGTAATACCATGCGATAAATTAATGACATCATTCTCGTGGATCTAGCTCGTTCCATTCATGAAAAAAGGTACTTTGAGTAATACTTTTGTATTTGAACGCCAATAGTGATTTACCTGCTGTAAGAGTAACTTATTTTTCCGTCCATACCGTCCGGCGAGATTTTGGCGACAAATTTGGTGGAATGTCGCCAATTTGGCGACTTTTTCAATGTTGCTAAATTAACGAAAAACTAGCCAAATGGATAAAAATGACACTAAATCAAGGAAAATGACGACTCACTGATAGAAATTCAATATCTGGAAGGAATATAAGTATTTACTATAAGAATAACCTATTTTCTTTTACTGTAAAAGTAGTAAATTCATTGCATTTATATAAGGAAAGTCATGTGCTGCCCACATCAGATTTTTTTAAATGAGTTGTTGTCTGAATGTAAACGTTTTGATAAATTATCCCAGTGCAAGCGATAATTTAAGTATTATAGAAAAGATACCGGAATGATTTTACGAAAGAAATTTGGCAACTCTATTCTTGCACTGTGTGCAAATTGCAAGAACTCGTTTAAATACATATGTAAGCGTCATTTTGCATCTTATCCTAAAAAGTCTAATATGAGCAGCAATTGACTCTCTCTGTATAATACAATTAATTTACTTTATTCACAGTACGAAAATGATATATAATATCCACGGAAGAATATTTTTAACGTTGAATTGGACACGGGACCTTTTTCTGGATGACAACATGCAAAACTGTTTCGAAGTACATAATTAACTTATATTTAGAGCTACTCTGAATTGGCAATTATCAGTACTGATAACATCCGCAATAAGCAATATAGTCGAAATGTTAAAATAATTTAATGATCAATTCATTATTTTGGCGTTAATTAATGTCACTCTTGCAATTTTGATTATATTTTCGTCAATCTGGGGACACATATCGCCAAGTCGTCACTTAATTTATTTCTCCCCCCCCCTCCTCCCCCCAAAAAATGTATCGTCAAGCATTACACCCAGACAGAAAGAACTTTTTCCATGTATAAATGAGTATTGGCGGATTATTGGGTGTAAAAATACAAAATTATCACACAAGTATTCTTTCTTTAGTGAAAAGAACGCTCTAGATTCATCCACGTGAATGATGTTGATAAATTTGTCGCATAATATTGCATGAAGAGTAAACATATTTCACTATAGTTAATACTTGTATGTCATATTTTAAATAAATTTATTAGAAAAACGTACAGAATCTCGAGAACGGTTCATGATAGTGTTCTAAACAATTTTCTAATGAAAAATTGCTTAAAAATAATTATTTAAGTTGCAATATTAAAGCTTATGATTTTTTAATGATTTTTACAAAATTTCATTCGAAAATTTGAGGATCTTCCGAACATTTGACTGCGTTTAAAATCATTGGGACTCCAATATTTACAGATTGTTATACTTATACCAAATTTTATTCGAAACGTTCCATTCAGTTGTGTGATATTGCTTCCACAAACTCACGGATGGCCACGTCCCCCCTCCCCGCCACACACAGCCATCCCCTCTAAAACGTTCGATTCGAGTTCGGGGATGCTTAAAACGTGCTCTTTCACCGAAAACTTGAATTCGAATTTTCGACCTCATCAATTTAGTTTTCATATACATTATACTATGCATACAGGGAAAGTTTTATTGCCGTATATTAGTATAGATAGTTTTACTGAAAAATTCTTTGATTTATATACAAATATCGTTTCAAACTCGCATGAGTAAGTTTTGAAGTAATGTCTGTCTGTGTGGGTATGTATGTGTTTATGAGTAAAACGTATTCTTATTAGATGTATACTCATTAATTCAGGAAAAAATGCATATATCTTCATGCAATTTTGTATTAGGTATTAAATTTAATACAAATTTCTTTAATTTGCAATTACATATACTGTATGTAGTTTACATTTATATTTTTCTAATTTGCTACTGCATAAAATATTTTTTATTTTGCAACTCCAAATAACGTTTTTAATTTGCGTCTGCATAGATTTTACTTTGTAATTTGTAACTACATGGACGATTTTATAATTGCGTATATCTCTGATTGTCTGTCTGTCTGTGCGATATATGTATCCTCTATAACTCAAAAACTAATAGACCAAATTGCACAATATTTTATAGATCGGTCACTTGTGTGAGACCCTGGTGCTGATTAGATTTTGGTACGATTCGGGATAAATGAACCCGCCTTTTTTTGCGAAAAAGCCCGCAAAAATATCATGTATCCATTCTAACTAAAAAACTAATTGAGCAAATTTTGCAAATTGGGTAGATAAGTCACCTGTGGGATACACTGGTGCTGATTAGAGTTTGTGCGATTCGGAGAAGACGAAGCTGCATTTTTTTACGAAATAGTCCGTAAAAATACAAATATTCTGAAATAAAAGACTACGTATTCTCAAATGTATCAATTAAATCCTTGTTTTATATGTAACTTTTGACGAGGGAAAAAATAAGACCAACCCCATTGCTCTAGGACTAACCGTTCTCGAGGTATTTGAGTTTATTTCTGCATTTTTATTGCCATTGTCTGCATTTTTATTGCCATTATATGTAATTTTTGACGAGGGAAAAAATTAGACCAACCCCATTACTCTACTACTAATCGTACTCGAGGTATTTGAGATTATTTCTGCATTTTTATTGCCATTGTCTGCATTTTTATTGCCATTATATGTAATTTTTGACGAGGGAAAAAATAAGACCAATCCCATTACTCTAGAACTAACCGTTCTCGAGGTATTTGAGTTTATATCTGCATTTTTATTGCCATTGTCTGCATTTTTATTGCCATTATATGTAATTTTTTACGAGGAAAAAATAAGACAAACCCCATTACTCTAGGACTAACCGTTCTCGAGGTATTTGAGTTTCTTTCTGCATTTTTATTGCCATTGTCTGCATTTTCATTACAATTATATGTAATTTTTTACGAGGAAAAAATAAGACAAACCCCATTACTCTAGGACTAACCGTTCTCGAGGTATTTGAGTTTCTTTCTGCATTTTTATTGCCATTGTCTGCATTTTCATTACAATTATATGTAATTTTTGACGAGGGAAAAAATAAGACCAACCCCATAATTCTAGGACTAACCGTTCTCGAGGCATTTGAGTTTCTTTCTGCATTTTTATTGCCATTGTCTGCATTTTCATTACCATTATATGTAATTTTTGAAGAGGGAAAATATAAGACCAACCCCATAACTCTAGGACTAACCATTCTCGAGGTATTTGAGTTTCTTTCTGCATTTTTATTGCCATTGTCTGCATTTTCATTACCATTATATGTAATTTTTGACGAGGGAAAAAATAAGACCAACCCCATTACTCTAGGACTAACTGTTTTCGAGGTATTTGAATTAATTTCTGCATTTTTATTGCTATTGAAAAAATGTCCAGTTACCAATAAACACAAAAATTAAACTAAAAATATAATTTCGGTGTTATTTTGTGCAATTAAACACAATTTAATGAAATATTACAGAAAAAAAAAGTAATTTGAGTCGGTAGCGAAAGTTATGTGCTGCCCACATCAGATTTGTGTTCAATATGAAGATTTGAAGAACAGCTATTAAAATGATTCCGGTATTTGAAACGTCACTCGGTTAACATAATGACCACAGTGGCATGAAAAACTAAAAGACTTCATTGATAAAATATAATTAAATAATAATTTGCCAGAACTATTAATTAATATATCTCAAGAACGATTTATTAAATAGCAATAGTGTTAAATAAGAAAATTAATATTATTGGGTTTAGTTTGAGCATTCTGGTATAAAAACGAATTTTGTATGTCTTGCCGTTTTCAAGTTATAGCTGAAAGTATGTTAAAACAAAAATATCCACGATTTTTACTTTCCCTGCAATACATGGTAATGTATAGGGAAAGTATTGGAATCATGTCCAACATCGCAACTCGAGTTTTCAACGGATCTACACGTTTCGATACCTCTAGAATACGAAAAAACTATTTTTAGCTTGAGGTCTGTGTGTGTGTGTCTGTGTGTCTGTCTGTCTGTGTGTCTGTGTGTCTGTCTTTCTATGTGTCTGCGTGTCTGTCTGTGCAGATTTTGTAGCCACTCTAACTAAAAAAGTAATTGACCGAATTTCACAAAATTTGGTAGGTAAGTCACTTGTGGTAGAATCTGGTGCTGATTGGTTTTGGGCACGATTTGGGATAAAAGAACTCGCCTTTTTTTGCGAAATGGCCCGCAAAATTTTGTATCCACTCTAGCTGAGAATCTAATGGACCGAATTTCACAAAATTTGGTAGATAAGTGGCTTGTGGGTCATCATGGTGCTGATTATATTTTGGTACGATTCAGAAAAAAATAACCTGCCTTTTTTTGCAAAATGGCACGCAAAAATCGACAAAATCTAAAATAAAAAACTACGTATGCTGAAATATATCCATTAAACGCTTGTTTTATACGTAATTTTTAATGAAGAAAAGAATAAGACCAACACCATTACACTAGGACTAGCCGTTCCCGAGAAATTTCGTTTTTTTTTGTTTTTTCGTTTTTTCTCCATGTCACCTTTGAAAATGAGTCCAGTTACCAAATGAGAACGAAAATTGAATTAATAGAGAATTAAATTTAATTAAAATAAAGAGAGTGTGTATATAAGTCTGCAGGGAAAGTCATGTGCTGCCCATATCAGATTTTTACTTTCCCTGCAATACATGGTAATGTATAGGGAAAGTATTGGAATCATGCCGAAAATCGCAAGTCGAGTTTTCGACGGATCTTCGCGTTTCGGGACCTCTAGAATACGAAAATTCTATTTTTAGCGTGACATCTATGTTTGTGTCTGTATGTGTGTCTGTGTGTCTGTCTGTCTGTCTGTGTGTCTGTCTGTGTGTCTGTCTGTGTGTCTGTGTGTCTGTCTGTGTATCTGTGCAGATTTTGTATCTACTCTAACTAAAAAACTAATTGATCGAATTTCATAAAATTTGGTAAGTCACTTATGAGTGAATCTGGTGCTGATTAGTTTTGGGTACGATTCGGGATAAAAGAATTTGCCTTTTTTTGCGAAATGGTCCGCAAAAGCCTGTATCCACTCTAGCTGAAAAACTAATAGACCGAATTTCACAAAATTCGGTAGATAAGTCGCTTGTGGCTGACCCTGGTGCTGATTAGATTTTTGTACGATTCGGAAAAAAATAACCTGCCTGTTTTTGCAAATTGCCCCGCAAAAAATCGTCCAAATCTAAAATAAAAAAATTACGTATGCTCAAATATATCCATTAAATGCTTGTTTTATGCGTAATTTTTAACGAAGAAAATAATAAGACCACCTCCATTACAATAGGACTAGCCGTTTTCAAGATATTTGAGATTTTCCATATTTTCTCTACGCCACCTTTGAAAATAACTCCAGTTACCAATTGAGAACGAAAATTGAATTAAAAATGAATTAAATTTAATTAAAATAAAGAAAACGTAGATATAAATAAGTCTACAGGGAAAGCCATGTGCTGCCCACACCAGATTTTTATTGTTTCTAACAAAATTCTAAGATTTTACACTTTTTACTTTCCCATTTTGTTACCATAAACCCCTGGGTTGGTCGTGTGGTCTGGGCCTTCAACTTTTTACTTTCCCTACAATACATGGTAATGTATACAGAAAGTATTGGAATCATGCCGAAAATCGCAACTCTAGTTTTCGACCGATTTACACGTTTAGAGACCTCTAGAATACGAAAAAACTATTTTGAGCGTGACGTCTGTGTGTGTGTCTGTGTGTCTGTGTGTCTGTGTGTATGTCTGTGTGTCTGTCTGTGTATCTGTGTGTCTGTCTGTCTGTGCAGATTTTGTATCCACTCTAACTAAAAAAGTAATTGACCGAATTTCATAAAAGTTGGTAGGTAAGGAAAAAACTTGTGGGCGAATCTGGTGGTGATTAGTTTTGGGTACGATTCGAGATAAAAGAACCCGCCTTTTTTTTTGCGAAATGGCCCGCAAAAGCTTGTATCCACTCTAGCTAAAAATCTAACGGACCGAATTTCACAAAATTTGGTAGATAAGTTGCTTGTAGATAACCCTGGTGCGGATTAGATTTTGGTACGATTCGGAAAAAATAACCTGTCTGTTTTTGCAAAATGGCCCGGAAAAATCGACAAAATCTAAAATAAAAAACTACGTATGCTGAAATATTTCCATTAAATGCTTGTTTTATACGTAATTTTTAACGAAGAAAAGAATAAGACCAACCCGATTACACTAGGACTAGCCGTTCTCGAGATATTTTTATATTTTTGTTTTTTTCTCTACGGCACCTTTGAAAATGAGTCCAGTTACCAAATAAGAATTAATAGTGAATTAAATTTAATTAAAATAAGAGAATGTGTATATAAGTCTGCAGGGAAAGTCATGTGCTGCCCACATCAGACTTTTTATTATTTATACCGCGCGAATGCAAAATTTAAAATGTCTATTTTTAACAATTTGGGCTGTGTAATTTATCCATTAGTTAACCAGTCTGTCTCACTCGCAGTATAACGCAGATTCAAAATATTTCGTGTCCATACCTGTTTATAGTTCGTTTTCAATTTAAATATTGAAATCTATTTTTCACTCTGTCATTTTTAAAACTTTTCTAGACAGTATTTTCGTGCTTTGTGTACAGGCACATATGTTTTGAATTGCAAAACATTCATATATTCGAAAATCCAGTAACCTTTTTTTTCTAGGACATTCCAGGAGATCTAATAATACTTTTCAACAGGACAATGACCTGTATTTGAAATTTATTGCCTTGAAGAATAACTGTAAGAAACGTATTGAAAAACGTTGTGTGGTTTATCATATGAAACACATATTATTTACCTGTAAAAACGTGGTTTGTTTTTTTCATAGTATTTTTTAAAATATGATGTGAACAGCATACGACTCTCACTATAGACTCAAATTCATACTTTCTTTATTTAATCCATAATTCATTAAATTGAGTTCCACTGCTCCAAATAACACTCATAATTATTTGATATTACATTCAATTTGCACTTTTTAACCACTTTTCGTTTTCATTTGGTAACTCGGCGTATTTTCAAAGGCGGTGTTGCAAACATTCGAATAAACTAAAATATCTCGAAAGCGACTACTCCTAGAGTAATGAGGGCTGATCTTATTTTTTCATCGTCAAAAATTGCGCATAAAACAAGCATTTAATTGACACATTTAAGCATACGTAATCTTTTATTTTGGATTTTGAAAATTTTTGCGGGGTATTTCGCAAAAAAGAAAAATTATGTTACCCCGAATCGTGCCAAAATCCAATCAGTACCACAGTAATCTACATATGACTTATCTACCAAATTTTGTTTAATTTTGTTAATTAGTTTTTTAGTTAGAGTGGATACATACGACGCGGATAATACGAGTGGATACAACCTCTGAGGGCCATTTCTCAATAAAAGGCAGGTTCTTTTACCCCAAATCGTAGCAAAATCTAATAAACACAAGGGTGGCCCGCAAGTGACGTACTTATAAAATTTTATGCAATTCGGTCCATTAGTTTTTGAGTTAGAGTGGATACATACATCTTTCACACACACACGGACACACACAGACGTCATGTTAAAAATAGATTTTTCGTGTTCTAGAGGTCCCAAGACGTGTAGATCCCTTGAAGACTCGAGTTACGAATTTCGAGACGAGTCCTATATTTTCTCTATACATTACCATGTATTGTAGGGAAAGTGAAAACATAACATAAGTCTCAACTCAGCATTCTCAAATTTTTATGTCTATATACTAATAATAATTGCTTAATGTGTTTTGTGAACTTCAGTGGAAACTGATAATAGCAGCCCTTCCACACAGCCAGCATAGGGCCAACGGCCGTACCGTGCTGAAAACACCGGTTATCGTTAGATCACCGAAGTCAAGCAGCATCGGGCGCGGTTAGTACTTGGTGGGTGACCACCTCGGAACGCCGCGTGCTGTTGGCCATCTCGGGTGCGGTATCCCCGTGGTTTGCGCGCTAGATTTGCACGCTGCCACATATGCCGCCGTGTTCATGCGGAGTACGATCACGTTAAACATGTGGGTCCGTAAGTCCTTCCGAGAGGTTGGTGGTAGGGGAAGGAGGGTACGGTCCCTGCGGATGCCTCCCCCACTGGGTTCCGGTCTAAATTGGGTGGCACTTCCCGGCCGTCCATACAGTTACCTTACACCTTTCTGGTAGGTCGGACGGTCTGGGTCATCAACATCAACACAGCCAGCATACATTCAGTTCACAATTTAGCTCGGGCTACATGAAGTTGCCAAGACCATATTTAAACACCATGGAAACACCAGAAAAAAAATTAGTTATGTTGTTAAAAAATAAATGTGTTACGTTTTAAAAAGTAAGTAACACATTTAAATTATTTGTCCCGCGGGTCGTAATGAATGACATCACTGTTATTTGACCCATGGGCCATATTTTGCTTATCTTTGATATATAAGGTATGGAAATAAGTTGTAAGCTTTAGGGTTATAGAATATTAAACTTATTTCCATATATACTTAGTTGTTCGAAACTGGGAATTGAACCTCTACCTCACGAATTATGTCCATTTACGTTACACCACTTTATAATTCCGGTCCCAAGCAACACTACAGGGGGAATTTGTTACACATATTTCTAAATTAAATCTCCAATGATTTCAATTGGAAGAATTTCATTTCAATGATTTATTTGTTTTAACTTTATGTCTTTCAAAGTAAGAACAAATCATTTTTCTCTTTTATTCAGCGACAAAAAGAAATAATAATAATACATACTCTCTTGAAATACTTTAATTAAAATGTTTGAAATATTTCTTTTAAATATTTTCAAATGGACGTTACGAGATCAAACAAATGTTTCATTTATTTAAATGTAATGAAGAAATTTAAACATCAGGGAAATAATATATTTGAAACCAGAGGGAAAACACTCACAATGTTTTTTGCTTAGCTGACATATGGTTTTAAAAATTTTATCATGTCAATGGAAGAATTTAAAGTTAGGGTGCGTTGAAAGGTTTGCGTTTTGTTTTAAAATTCAGTATGTTGCTTCGTAGAAAAATGTACGCATTCAAATAGTTAAAAAAACCTCATAAAGTGAATTGTATAAAATGTTTTTACAGTGTATAAAATGTTCAGTTTTAGTCATTTATTTAAATTCGAATTCTCGGTTGGATTTTTAAAAGTCAACTATGTTGTCCTTTTTATGAAATTGCTTGCATTCTGTCTGTAAATTTTGAGTTTCATCAATAAAACTATATTAGTAGAGTCATGTTCTTTGGCTCCATAAAATGCCCAGGATTTAAAATGCAAAATAAAAAAATGCGAACTGATAAATAATACAACGGAAAACGGAACTCGCAGGGTATTCCCGAACGAATTTCTGAGTTCGGCTAGTTCCCCCACCCCAACTCGTGCGTAGGAGTGTCAGCAATGGGTAGAACAAACAGCTCCTGAAAAGTTCCGCTCCATAATGGGGAACCGCCAAACTAGATTCATTCAAAAAATCCAAAACATGAGTCAGTAAAAACTTTATAATTATATTTAATACTAGCAGCATACCCGTTCTTCGTACGGAGTATATAATATAAATAAACTTAAAATTCACAATCATGTGCAAATTCCTATAGTATACTAAATGACATGCTTAATCAAAATACTCTGTTAAAATATTTAATACAATGCTCCTAAAAAGAAACCTCAGGATCTCTGTTCTCACTATACAAAATTATCTTCACGGGTAGATCTGAAGAATAAAATATCCTGGCCTTTTTTGCAAGCAAATTCATAAAAAGTATGGAATTGAATCAATATATGCAAAATAATAGCGTATTGTATGGGACCCGTACTACTTATATACGCGAATATTAGAAGATATAACCTGTATTATGACATTACATGTATACATTGAAAATATCAATAAATCCGTAATCTTTAAACCAGTAGGCAGTAATTAATTCCAATATGTGCCCAAATGAAAGTGCTAAAATTATATGGAAAGATAAACCCGTACTACTTATAATGTCATAGATTAGAAGATATGTCCTAGTGTTAGTAAAAGATTACCCATATTATAATATTTAGTTTGAAAAATTTTTACCAATATATAACAGATTACTTAATAAATTAAAAATATCAATAATCCCCGTGATCTTCATACCGGAAGGCTTGATTCCAATATATGCCAATATACATGTACTACTTATATTCTCTTACATTAGAAGATATACCCGTGCATTTGCAGAAAATTACTCGTACAACGTACAATATATGAGTTTCAACAATTTTTGCCGCAATAAAACAATGCCATAAGAAATTGAAAATATCAATAATCTCTGAATCAATAATCCCCGAAAACATCAATAATAATAATGTTTAAACATGAAGATCGTAATTGGTATTATTCAGTCAAAAATACGATGGCAATGAAATTTATTTTATATACATATCTTCATCATTAAAATCGGAAAAGATTTAATAAAAATCTTCTTCCTCATAAACACGTTAAATTTAAATCCGTTGTTAAGCGACATGTTATGATTTGCTTCAAATAAATTGGTGGTCAAAATATCGTCTGAATATCTCTAATGAAGGTTTGGCGACATTTTAAAAAATCGCCAAATTTATCGCCAAGTGGGACTGTAGAACTGACAGTCCCACTTGGCGATAAATTGACGAACCATCATCAAAATATTATCCCCTAATAAAAACCCAATTTCGTTTATTTAGGGCAATTTATCAATTTCAAAATATTTTTATGGATTTATAAATATTTTTATCAATTTGGTGACATTTTAAAAATTCGCTAAATGGGTTACTAAGTAGGGCGGTTGGCCTGACAGACAAATGCTAACGAATCAATTTCAGTACTTTCTTTTTAAAAACAAATTTAATTTCATTGATTTGCGTCACTTTTATCAATTTGGAGACATTTCCACTAATTTGGTAAAGCTTAAGAAAAGTTACCAAGTTAGCGATATCCAGCCAAATTCGTAGCTCTAAATTCGCAGATCTGAATAAAATATCGTGATCCCGTTTGTATATACTAAATGAAAACACTAAAATATTATTAGAAGATATACCCATTCTACTCTTTTTCTGTTTAAACCATTGGATAAATGAATTTATTGGGTAAACAGAATATAAGTTTATTAGCTAAACACAATATATAAGCTTAAAACCTCTAGTTCGCAATTAATATAATTAAAAAAAAAATCAAACCGTTCATTTATAAGATATATTTTAATATCCATTTATTTATTATTCAAATCGAAAAAATAATAATAATCATTAACAAACACATTTAATTCCATTCCTTTGTCGAGCAACATGATATAAGATAGAATCTTCCTCATAAAATGCGAAATTAAATAACCATTTTAATTTCTTTATGCTTCTAATCGTTGAGTAAAAGATTGTGAAATATAAAACATGGAGGTAGATTTTTCCATTTAAATTCATGTTTCATACAATTCATGCTTTCAGATAGTGACTATTTAATGCAAAAATCCTGCATCAAACTCAAAAATAAAGTTTTAATTCCCTTTGGCGTTTTAAACAAACGATTTTTATCCTTTCCGTTTGGATAAACCACGGAGTTGGAGAGTAGAACTCCTATAAAAAAAGTTCCGTTTTTCATTAATATCTCGACAATCCTTGGTCTTAGAAACTCGAAACTTGGACAAAATTTATGGGGGGCTATTTTAAGGCTATCCACAAAATTTCATTAAATTCGGTTCAGCCGTTTTCCCGTGATGATGAGACAAACGAAAATTTCGTTTTTTACTAATATCTCGAGAACCACTGGTTATAGAAACTCAAAACATAGACTAAATTTTAAGTGGGGCTATTTCTAGGCTACCCACAAAATTTCATCAAATTCGGTTCAGCCGTTCTCCCGTGATGATGGGACAAACAGACAGACAGACAGACAGACAGACAGACAGACAGATTTTCAATTTTATTTATATAGATTATATAAATAAAATTGAATACAACGTCAATACGTCTCAATATATGCTTCACTAGTCTGTGATGCATATATTGAGACGGTGTGTCCAAATTACTACTACTTACTACGGCCCCACCCCCCGGTTTCATCCATAATGGGTAGCACGGAGGAGGATACAATGTGACCTAACGCATAAACGTAACGAGATATGTCAATCAAGAAGGAGAGATTCACGCCATTATTTAGCTAGATATAATTTTTTAACAATGTAAAGTTAATTGATGTATTTCAGAAAGAGGATTTTCATAAATTCCCATTTATGTGTTATAAAACAGAGATTTATTTTTTTTTTTGTCTTCATCGTATTACGAATGGATATCTTTTTCTATTTACGTATGTATAATTATCGAAATTCATTCAATCTATGATTCGTATTAATTTGAGCACATAATGTAATTTTTGAAATATTTCAGCGAGCTGGGTATTTTTCTCTGGATTAGGTTTATTTGAAAACATCTGATTCATTGTAAAATTATCTTGCTCGCATTTTGAAAATCAATTTGATCATCAGTATTATTTTGTGTTGAATTCCAGTTCCTCTTATTTTCAAGTTTTCTACCACATATTTAAAGCTTGCAAACATGAATATCAAATATTTTTATTCTGTTTTTAATGTTTTCTTGCCACAATTGCAAATGACAATTAGTAAAGAGTATGGCATTATTCATGTATGTAGTTACAATATCGCACAACCACTTAATATTAGCACCTAATATTATCCACCTAATATTACCCACTGCATTTTATAAACAAGTGGGGGGGGCCCCCACTATGACACCTTAATCTGCTGCTTGTAGGACACTCCAAAATATTTAGTACAATATACCATTAAAGCATTGATAAATATGCCACTTAAGGCATTGATAATCTAAATTATTTTATAAGAATGCTGTTGCGAATCTGAGATTTGATTAAACTTTTATGTCAGCTTTATATGCTCATGGCTGCAGCAGTCTTATCTGCAATGAGAATAGGATGCAAAATAAGCGGTATCGCATTGCAAATTGCGATAGAATATTTGTGTTTTGCTATGTAAAAATAAATTTGAATCGCATTGTAAGACTTAATTTTAAAAATTACAACAGATGACTCATAACGGTAAAAAAACAAATCTTACCGCAAACATGCATAGCTCCTGCAATATTCATGGTTTTTTTCTTTTATATTTCAAACCCAACATCTTAATATGTTTATAGGTACATTTTTAAACAAGAAAGATCAATCATGCTTAAGGCATTGATTATGAAACACTTTCCAACTTCAATGCAATTTTATTTAAACATGTCTAAAATGCAATACATTTCTCGGTAATATTTTAAAACTTATCACAATATTATATTAATTTATTATATCTGAAAACTTAAACCTTCATCGAAAAAAATGAACTTCATTCAAATGACGACATTGAAATATAAATTGCCTGGTTTAAACATCTGTAAAATGCGATACATTCCGCGGTAATAATTTTAAAATAATCCTAATACTACGATAATTTATTATATTTAAAAATTTCATCGAAAACAACTGAAATTCATTCAAATGACGTCATAGAAAAAATAACACGCCTCTCTCTCTCTATAAAAGCAGCATATCATTCATAAACAATATCCTATTCATTTCATTCATCACAATACTATAATAATTTATTTTATTTAAAATATAAGACCATGGAGCTACAAGTAATTAAACGCTATGCTTAAAACTTCATCGAAAAAAATCGTCCTTCTCTTTGTAAAATCAATTTTATTCATATCAGCTATGCAGACTCTATGAGCTAAGTAATTTTGTGTTAAAAAAATACAGCAATTCTAATACAACTCATTCTACATATTTTCCTGTTTACATTTTACATAAATGAAAAATAGGCTTCGTTGTAGAAATAATCAAATTTGGATGAGCATTTAAACTTAAATATATTGTAATTGCGTTGTTATAGTATGTAGATGCACAGAATTTAAGCAAAAATAAAGTGGTTTTAGGACGGATACAGCACTCAATATGAATTAAAAAGAACTTTAAAAATCACGATTTTGAGACAAGGTGGATGCCATATATCATTTTGAAGTGGGTCATGTGATCTTTTTCATATCATGGTCACGTGATCGCTAAATATAAGAGATGTCATTAATATTTTAATTTTTATTTAAAATACTACTGAATATATTTCGCTGATTTTTTTTTTATATATTTTCTGGAACAATTTAAATATTACCTAAAATTTTCGTAGCAATTTGTGAATTTTAAATCCGCTTAAAATATGTTTGAAAAATTAGGTCCCATAGCGCTCAATGTATTTCATTTTTTCAAACCGGGTTCAATCCAAAATTTATTGGGTGATATTATTCATTTATATTCCCGTAGGTCCTACTGACCGTCTGAACAACATACTAAAATTTCATTTTGATTAAGTCATTTTTACGGCAGTTTTATTGTGCTAACGAACAGACAAACAGACAGACCCAATGAACAAAGTCATAACCACTTTTCAACGTTGTTGTAAGTGTTAAAAACTATTGAAATAATAGTTGTGAACTGCTAGTCAAAATATCGAAACTGATATAGAAATGAAATTATTTCATTAGCAGTTTGCTAATGAAAAATATTCCCTTGTTTTGCACCCTTCTTCCTCTTCGGCCCAAACCGTCCGACCTACCAGAAAGATATAAGGTATCTGTTTGGACGGCCGGATATTGCCAATTTAGACCGGAACCCAGTGGGGGAGGCATCCACAGAGAACGTGCCCTCCTTCCTCTACCACCAACCTCTCGGATGGACTTACAGACCCACATGATTAATATGATCGTACTCCGCATGAACACGGCAGCAGTTTTAGCAGTGACGGGAATAGACCATGGGCTATCCGAGTGCAACTGCCGCGAGCTAAACACTGGGCTGACGCGCCCCTTATTTTGCACATTGAATGAGAGACTGATTCAAACTTTGGGAATATTTTTATAGACAAAGTTCGCTCAAGAGTTTAATTTTTAAATTAGAAGCCGACTGCATGGTAGCACTTAATATATCAGTTCCCATAGAAATTCACATTATAGAGGCATATAGCAAAGCAAGTTTTCTTGCTACCATTGTAGGTATTAATTACTCCATGTTGATAACATGTTTCTCTAAAATACAATATAAATATCCCTTACTTCATATTACGTTAAACAAATGAGTACTTAGAATGTTAACGATATTGTACACAAATATTTGTTCAGAAATTATTTAAAATTTGTGCTTTGTGTACAGGGATAACTAAAATGTGTAAACCGATGAAAGTAAGAAATTCAAAAAAAAATTTTTTTTTCAAATATACTAAAAATTCACAAGCACAATGATTTAAAACAATTATATGCATCCTAAGATTGTTATTTAAAAACATCGTATCAATTTTATACCAAATCTTTTTGGGACATAGTTAGAGATGTGTATCGGTAAATTTTCTATTTTTATTTCATTTTAATAGATTTGAAAATTAATTCTTTTTACACTGCTATTTAAAAAGCAAGTAACTTTACAAGTCTTTGATTATCAGTTTTCTAATTTTGAGGAGGATGGTTCAGTTACGATAACAGTCATGATGACAGATCAGTCATGCAAAAATAATTTGCGGAGACTGAAAAACGGAGTCCAAAATTTGCAAATATGAAGTTTCATGATGTATATTTTAGCTAGGTTACATTTAAGACTTAAATTAGTGCCGGATAATCAGCTGCCGAAATGAGGTAAGAAATAAAAAAAATAATTTAAAATAAAATATTGGACAATAAATAAATTTTTATCCAAAAGCATTACACAAAATGGTCACTGTGCAGTACCTGAAAAACATTTAAATTAATTTATATATTATAAAGTAAACTTCGATAAACAGAAATCTGCATATAAAAGCATTTAGTCTATTATAATAAATATACCTCAGTACAGCTTAATGCACCTGAACATAGCCGCCGTCAGATATTTTGGGCATATACAACAAATGTGCACCCCTCCTTATTTTACAAATTATTGAGTTCCATTTCCAATGGAATATCATCCGATGTGGGTGGACAGAAAGAGATTCATCACTCCTGAAAATCCCCCTTGACGCTTAGCTTTACTAGACAAAGTAAACTTACTTTGTTTATTTACAAATTATTTGGATAGACGCTATCTCCCTTGTCACCCATAAAACCAAAATAAATAAAATATTTCTACAAAATTAACTCTTTATAAAAACTTAAAACAAAATTGTAACATGTTACATATATAAACGTACAAGGTTACCGAATTTATTTTTAAATGAAATGATAAAATGAGTGGTGCGCATCGATATTTTGCTTTAGGCAAGCACAACATTTAATTCTGGTATATAAAAACAATAGAAAAATATATCACAGTCAACCCTTCTATATCGTGGTACTCTCATAATGCGGAGCAAAAATTGCGACAGCCCTGTCATAAGGCAATATTCATAAAACGCGGTAGTCTTATAAAGTGGTTTCTCTATAATACCACTCAGTTTAAGCAGTCTCCCTATAGCATGATATTTTCTATTACACTTTTACGGTTCGAAATTAATAGGGAATTCACCTGTTTTTTCATCCACGTACATCAACATATTTCAATTTCAGTTATCAGGGAAATTCTCTAAAATAAATTAATACATTTACCTCAAATGCATAGGTAGACGAAAATATGGGTAAAGAATGGGATTCAAATTTCAATTTAAGTGATCTAAAAAGGGGACTGGGTTTGAGTAAGCAATTAGAAAATTACTTTATTGAAAATTATCCTTCATCATTTCCTTCTTCGTTTGAAGGAAAATGATCCTTCAAACTTTGCACTTTGCACTTCATGCGAAGTGCAAAGTTTAAAATATAATTACAAAATTGTTTAGCTCCTTTTAGAGACATTTTGGCAGAGTTACAAATTAAAACTACATTTGAAAACGAAAATGAAGATATGCAAATTGAAGAGGACATTGAAAGAATTAGGCCACTAACTAATATTTAACAGAGGTGATGAATATTAATAGAATTTTTGTTGGAAAAAAGGGTATTTATCGGTTATAGGGACCTTGGTTTACCGACTTCTTTTGCGAGTCATCGCCAACACGAACGTTGGCGATATAATCCGATACGAGAAATTCACTACAATCACAATGATTACAATTTAATATATAATAGGGTTTGATCAACTTCACTTAATAAAAAAATATTGTGTTACATTGAAATTTGTGGCGGTCCAAACTCAGCTAACATGAAGTCAAAATAGGCAACACGTAGCGCGATCACGCTAAATTTTGGTTTATACCGGTTGATGATATTATAAATACATGTGGCGCTGTTTTCATATGTGGCGCTGGTATGTGGCGCTGTTTTCATATTTCGTGGCTTACACCGGCTTTCAATATTTGAAAGTAAACCATCGGTAGAACTACGTGGATCTTGAAACCAAGACTCATACGCAGACCATAGAGACTCTGGGGATCTGCGAAATGGCATAACAAAAAGCATAGAGGCACTGCCAGACAGCACTTGGACTCATATTTCACAGAATTTATGTGGCGAAACATTACCGGTAGTGATAAATTTAATGACATTTTATCGGCAATAGCTGAGTTTTAGCTGCCTCAAATTTCAATGTAACACAATATTTTTTTGTTAAGTAAAGTTAATCAAATCCCCATTATATATTAAATTGTAATCATTGTATTTGTAGTGAATTTCAAGTATCGGATTATATCGCCAACGTTCGCGACAACCCGGAAAAGTAGTCAGTAATCCATGGTCCCTATAACCGATAAGTACCGAAAAAAATTATTAAGTTTATATTTCACATTGTTTTATAAAATTCTTATAAAGTCTTAATAAAAATAATTCGAAATATGTAAAATATATTTGTCTTACTTTTGTATCTATAGACTTATATTTCATAACCATATTCACCATAACATGGTACTCTAAAAATACAATTTTATATAACGTAGAATGAATCAGTCTGATTTATATGTTCTGAGTTCTACGTAATGAGGTTTTTGTATAACACAGTACGAATTGTTCTGAGTCTCTTGTAACTCGTTATGCGGTTTCCATATAACATGGTACGAAGTAATCTGATGTGCACTAATCTGAGTTTCATAATATAAAAAGGTATGCATTAACACTAGAATCATGAAAACAGTCATTTTGAACGCATAACTACTTTGAGAAACGATTCCTCCTAAACGACTAATCCCAGCCCATTGAAATTTTATGACTTTTCTTATTTTCTTTGCAAAAAATGTGTCGAAGAATCATCCTAAATGCTGTAACTACGATGTTTTGGTTTTGAATTAAAGGTATGTTGTACTTTTTCTATGACGATCAAATTGACCGCTGCCAGTTGTTCTAGGTAGTTCAAAATATCAGTCATTCTAGTGTTAATCTCATTATGGGAGGGTTGACTGTACTATTGAACCTATTTGTACATAAATCTCAATCTTCTACTTTTTTGCAAACGCATTAATGACATTTTCGTGAAAATTAAGAGTTCTTATTTCTCAAATTTGAAGAAAACTTTTTAAGATACAACAAAAAAGTGTATGTTTGCTATTATTAATCAAGATTAACTTGAGCTTGGTCGCCAATGATCTATCATCAATCACCGTTTCACAAATTTTTCTGAAATATTATAGTAAAATTTTTTTTTTAATTGATGTTAGATAAGCAATGCTTGCATTGCTTCTATGGACTGCATACCACTGGACAAAATCTAACTAAAACTGATAACATTTGGGAAACAGTTGAAGAGTTTCTACAATTATGACAGGTGACCATCAGTCATGACCAGAAAGTTCCAAAACTTTTTCATAAACACTGCCATTTAAAAACTTGTTTCGGTCATAGAGCAGTTATAATCAGAATGACCAAGGATTTTCTCAATCAATGTTATGTAGTCACATGATACACAAAACACGTGTTTTGCTTGAAATGGTGTCTAGAATCGTGCAGAATAACCATGCTGTATTTCCCTGGTGACTGACCTGATAACTGATAAACAATTGTTAACGGAGATGACTATTCAGTTAACTTTTCAAACACACCCTTGACATGTGCAAAAGTTATACAATAAAAGCAAGGCACAACTCATTGATTGTTTTAAAGCTGGACCAAGTCTTGTTTAACAGAAATGATAACAGAAACTGAATATCGCAACAAAATTACTTACTTCTACAAAATAAAGCTTGTTGAATGAATGTTTGTCCAAAAGTACATACAAAATTAGTTAAAATATATTTCTACATGTGTGTATGCCTGCATTCTGTAATTATTTATTATTAGGCATGGGGTGGTTTGTGTAAAAATATGCTAGTATGGATTGTTATAAAGATTGGCAAATAATTTATCAGTTACACATGCAATATAACTTTTACATATAGCTATTTTCACAAATTCTTGGTCAGAAAAACACTGAAAAGCTTGCTGATATTTTATAAACAGCAAAAACTTCACTGCGTTTATCTAGTCTTTTTGAGGTTTAACAAAATATGCAGTCATTTAGTGTGTACTTTTATACACGATTAATAAGACTTTGATATTTTTGTAAATAATACTTGAATTTGATATAAAACAATTTTGAAATGATGTTAGATTATTATTAAAAGGAAATCTGCGTTGTTATACATATTAAGGTATGACACTTACTTAATTGATACTTCGTTAAAATATTATATCCAGCATAATAACCATAATAGCATAAAGAAAGATTTTTTTTTTATCAAATGGCCAGGCACTTTGACCTTCGTCATTCGCCTTTATTACAGCGGCCAGAGTGTGAAACATCCAGGCGTCCATTGACGTGCCCCAGAGGGGGGCGGATCATATTGCGCCCATAAAACAAACACCCATGCCTTACGTGGGGCTCGAACCCACAACGTGGTGGTCGAGCGATTGCTACGGAAACGCTTGCCTTGACCACTTGACAACCACGTCGGCTAAAGAAAGAAAATATGATATACGCGAAGCGAAGTGACGTTTGGGTTCTACGTCACAATGGTCCGCCCCCAGTATGGGCGGGACGGAGGCGGAGCCATAGTAAGTAGTAATTTGGACACCCCGTCTCAATATATGCGTCTGTGATATCTTTAGGAGATGCTGTTAAAATACAAATGTTAGATGTAACGTCAATTTTTTGTGTCGTAATATAAACTTCGGTGAGGTTTGAAGCGCACAAAAGTTCATATATTTTAAAAGTTCATAAAAATGTGTTTTATTATTTCTTTTATTGTTATAAAAAAGTGTATGTATAGATTCCGTTTGACATTTGTGTGAAAAATAATTGTCCTACCTTTCCAATGATATCAGGATGGAAACTCTGATTATATATTAGGTCGCTAAGGAACGTATTTGTGTGAAAATTGCCTAAAATCGTTTTAATTCGGAATAAAATATAATATAACTAAAAGTCAATTCAAAATTTAAAAAATATAATGCGAAGGCGCACTTACTCGGGTTCTGAAGTACTTGTGTACCAAATCTCATGGTCGTACGTTGCTCTTAGATTTCCCGCTACAGTCTGCACAGACAGACACATAGACAGGCACACACATACATGTTCAATTAATTATTGTGAAGATTGATTTACAATAACTTCCGGAAAGTATAAATTAATAATTGTTATATAAAAATTAGATTAAAAACGTTACAACTATTAAAAAAGAACCAAAAGCAGAATGTTTCTTCATAAAGTTTAGAGACAACTACTAGGCTCTCCTTAAAAAGCTAAATGAAATTACAGGCAATAAAGTATCTGGCAAACTCTCAGGAGATATGCTCAAACTCATACCCAATGACGCTGACTCCTATAGGGTTGTTCAGCGCCATTTGACTAGCGAGAAAATCCCCTTCCATAGTTTAAACCTAAAAACTGAAAGGCCAAAAAAGGTAGTTTTGAAGGGGCTACCAACTAACTATGACATTGAGGAGATTAAAATGACGCTAACATCCATTGGATTAGATGTAGTCCGGGTTTCTCAATTGAGAAACACAAAAACAAGATTACCCCTGCGGATCTTCTTACTCAGCCTTAGGCCCACGGAAGACTGGCAGAGGATTTACAGACTGACAAGGTTAGGATACTTGGCTGTGAAGGTAGAGGCCTTCAGAGCACGGGGCTTTAAGATTTGCTACCGGTGCCAGCAGTTCAACCACTCCTCTGAGAACTGCAGTATGCCACCAAAGTGCCTGAAGTGTGCACAAGATCATTTCACACGGGACTGCCAGAGACCCAGGACAGAGAAGGCAACGTGTGCAAATTGTAATGGAGACCATCCAGCGAACTTCAGGCAATGCCCGAAGAACCCCTGGAACAGAGGAAAGGCACCGGAGTATGCCCCCCTCCCCCAAAAAATCAGATACCACCTTGGAGGCAAAAGGCCCTCGGACTAAACCCCCAGGCACCCCCTCAGGGCTCCTCGCACATAGTGCCACAGGAAAAAAGACACCAACCTTCAGCACCTACCAGATCGGTGCAAGAGCAGGCCCCCAAATCATCGACCTCCAGAGAATTGACCCTGGAGGAAGTAAGAGCAGCTACAGCTGCCATTAAAAAGAGATCGGAAATAGAAAAAGCCAGACAGGCAAAGGAGGCAAAGGATAGGCTTGACATTAAGGTTGAGGATTGGAAACAAAATAAACGAGTCAGGGATGAAGAGATCGCGCAAACCCAGCCGTTAGTTAAAACGGGTGAAAAAAAGCAAAAAACTATCGAGTTCCAAAAGGACACTCACAAAAAAGTGCAAACCGCGGTTGAGGCTGAGGAAATGGAAGCTGAGACTGAACCGACTGATAAATATGATGCTGAAAAGATGGAGGATATCATCAACCTCATCAGAGGATTTATTAGCATGTTCAATCTAGACGACATAAAACATCTGTTGATGCAGTTCGCAGAGTTAGTACAAAAAAAGAGCGATCCTATGGTAATGGTCTTTGAGGCCCTTAAAATAATCGCGGACTTTAAAAATAACAGTGAGAATCAAACCCGTCATGGCTAGGTCCCAAAAAGAATCCTTAAAAATAATATTTTGGAATGCGAACGGCATATCTCCAAGAATAAATGAACTTAGGAACTATGTAAATGAAAATGACGTAGACGCCTTATTAATTCAGGAAACTAAAGTTAGAGAAAGTAAAAAACTAAACATAGCCAACTATATATGCTATCATAATCTGAGCTCAAATACTAATGCTAGAACGCCCCATGGAGGAACAGCAGTATACATTAAAAGAAATATTCCCCACGAGGAGCTAAACAACATAAATCTTCAGGGTATAGAAAATACTAGTATAAAAATTAAAATTAATAATACTAGCCCGTTTATCCTAACCTCAACATATGTCAAAAATATGAGTAGAGTAGATGTAGCTGCGCAACTGGAACTGCTTTTCGCGCGATATCCAAACACTATACTCGCAGGCGACTTCAACGCGCACCACCGAGCGTGGGGCTGTAGGAGAGCCAATTCACGCGGTACACAGATACACAGACTGCTGAACACGACAAACACTAACATTATTGTACCGTCGACACCAACCTGCTTCTCAGGCGCCAACGGCTCATTTATAGACTTTGTCCTAACGCGAAACATAGATTACGCTCACACTATTAGTACCTTGGATGAATTCGACTCGGATCATCTGCCGGTACTGGTGACATTCGACCTGAACACACCTCTTCCAGCCTCTTTGGGACAAGAGAGGGTCAACTGGGAAGTATTCAAAAGAGCACTCTTCGAGCCGCACTTAGCAGTACCTAACATAATGAGCACGGCGGATATTGACTCTGCCACGCACACACTCACAACAGAAATCAAGAGAGCAATTGCCTCTGCCACAACACATCGTGAGTCTCCAAAAATGCCCACACTTTCCCACCATGTCAAACAATTAGTCAGGCAAAGAAACAGAATACGTAAGACATGGCAGGCTAACAGAGACCCCGCCCTTAAAAGGGAGCTTAACAGACTCGCGTGCAAAGTCAGGGAAAAAATTGTCGCAGAAAAGCAGCAACAGTATAAAGAACTAATCGAATCCCTTAGCCCAGAAGACGTATCGCTCTGGCAATTCGCAAAAAGACTCAGGAAACCTCAAATTAAGCTCCCGCCACTAATAGATGGTGCTAAAATCGCGTACTCAGACGAGGAAAAAGCCGAGGCGCTCGCAAGCCATTATGAAAAACAATTCCAACCAAACCACGATCTAATGTGTCAGGACACCCTAAGAATGGTCAGACAAACTTTAAATAATTTCAGGAATTCCCCGGTAACGGCTGAGATTAGCCCAGCCACCCCGCAGGAGATAGTAGAAATCATTAAAAATCTCAAAAACCGTAAAAGCCCAGGGCACGACAAAATCAGAAATATTGCGGTTAAAAACCTACCCTTAAACGTAATATGTTACTTGACAATCTTAATAAATAAAATATTAAAACTAAACTATTTTCCCAAAGAATGGAAGGAAGCGATAATTATAGCAATCCATAAGCCTGGTGAGGATGCCACAATTCCAGCCAACTATAGACCAATTAGCTTGCTACCGACACTTAGTAAAATTACTGAGAAAATTATTCTTAAGAGACTGAACACGCACCTTAGTGAGAATGACATTATCATTCCGGAGCAGTTTGGATTTCGGCCAAAGCACTCCACCACTCATCAATTGCTGAGAGTGGTAGAGTACATATCTTCTGGTCTCAATAACAAGACACCCACAGCTGCGATTTTTCTGGACATACAAAAAGCCTTTGATAAAGTATGGCACTGTGGATTAGCGTACAAATTGATCACTTTAAAAGTCCCTGACGCTATTGTCAAACTTTTAATCTCATACTTAAATAACAGACACTTTCAAGTCAGAGTAGGAGGTAACTTATCTACACCCAAGCTCATTAAAAGTAGTGTACCGCAAGGTTCTATCCTGGGCCCGACACTCTTTAACATATACCTGAACGACATCCCTAGGACTCCAAACACAGAGCTGGCACTCTATGCAGACGACAGTGCGATACTTGCAAAACACCCCTATGTCTCAGTAATGCACAGACAGCTACAACAACACTTAGACATACTCCAAACTTGGCTGGAAAAATGGCGAATAAAATTAAACCCCAATAAATGTCATTGGATTTATTTCTCAAGAAAACGTAAACCTCCGCCGCCTCTGTACATAAACAACCATGCCCTAAAAGCGGAAAAATCTACTAAATACCTAGGTGTAACGATAGATTCCCACCTAACCTGGAAACAGCACGTAACGAACTTAATCAAAAAAGCGTATATGGCCACAGGAGCCTTATACCCAATGATAGGAAACGGAAATCTAAGTTATCAAAATAAACTCCTAATTTATAAATCGGTCATCCGCCCGGGAATGCTGTATGCAGCACCCGTATGGGGATATGCCTGTAAAACTACAATAGACCTCCTAGAGACAAAACAAAACAAAATCCTACGGATTATCAGGAAAGCTCCCAGGTACTTAAGAAACTCGGTAATTAGGAATGACTTCAAAATAAAAACTGTTAGAGCCCAAATTAAAAAGCTAGCGCTTAAATTTTACAGAAATTTGCCATCCGTTCCAAACGAACTGTTATTCAATCTGCATGACTATGATCATCGCAAGGCCAAATCTCGAAAGAGACCCCGCGCTGTTCTAAACATCGATAATCGGAATTAAATGATCCCACCTCAAACATCTGATTTTAAAATAAAACTCGCGACTATTATTTTATAAAAAAAAAAAAAATATTCTAAACACTAAAGTGCCAAAACGCTAGGTAACCCTTAGATCTGCATCAACCCCCCAAACTGCTTAAACTCTAAATGTGCAACAAACTGCCACACTAGGAGCTAGGATAAATAATAAAAAGTAGTAAATAAAAACCTCGAACCTCCAATTAGGGTCACTGAATTAATGTCACAGTTTGACGATAAGAACCACATATTGAAACTGGAGATTAAAGGCGCTTCGCGCCTGGTGCTCTGTCTTGTACGACACTACTCTACGTTACAACTATTTTAAAACCGTCTACATTTTTGCTATATTTAAATAATATGACCGCAAAATATGTCGGTCATGTGAATTGCAAAATGAATCACATGTTCTGGTTGCGTATATTGATGCGGGTTCTGAAATAAAGTAATGGGCGGGACCGGAGGTGGAGCCATTGTGATGAAGAACCTATACGTCACTTTGCTGTCACTACATCCCTTTTTCTTCCTTTACACTATAATATTATTATGGTTATTATGCTGGATATAATTTTTTAACGAAGTATCAATCGAGTAAGTGTTATATATAATATGTATAATAACGCATATTTCCTTCTAACAGTAATCTAATATCATTATAATATTGTTTAATATCAAATTCAAAAATTTACAAAAATATCAAATGCTTATTAATCGTGTATAAGAGTACACGGTAAAAGAGTGCATATTTTGTTAAATTTCAGGAAAGGCTAGATGAACACAATAAAGATTTTGCTGTTTATGAAATCTCAGCAGACTATTCCAGTGTTTTTCTGGCTAACAATTTTGAAGATATCTATATATGTAAAAATTATATTTCAGGAGCAACTGATCAATTATTTGCCAATCTTTATAACAATTCATACCAACACCATTTACAAAAACCACCCCATACCTGGTAATAAATATTTATAGAATGCAGACATAAACACATGTAGATACTATACTAATTTTGTATGTATTTTTTGACAAACTTCCATTCAACAAGCTTTCTTTTGTAGAAGTAAGTAATTTTGTTGCGATTTTTATTTTCTGTTAACATTTTTATTAAACAAGACTTGGCCCAGTTTTGAAACAATCAATGAGTTGTGCATTGATTTTCTTGTAAAACTTTTGCATACGTCAAGGGTGTTGCTGTTGAGACCCAAACCGTCAGACCTACCAGAAAGGTGTAGGGTATCAGTTTGGACGGACGGGAAGTGCCACCCAATTTAGATCGGAACCCAGTAAGGGAGGCAGCCGCAGGGACCGTACCCTTCTTCCCCTAGCACCAACCTCTCGGACGGACTTACGGACCCACATGTTTAACGTGATAGTACTCCGCGTGAACACAGCGGCAGTTTTGGCAGTGACGGGAATCGAGCCCGGGCCTACCGAGTGCAATTTCCGCGCGCTAATCACTGGGCTGTCGTGCCAAACACGTTAAGGATGTGCCTGTACATATTTTGTTTTCTATGGATCAGAAAAAATGATAAATTATAAAATAAATAACTAAAATGATCTTTCAAAATTATTTTGATAAAAGTTTTTGAAATGTGCTTTTTGAATCTTCTCAAATAAGCATTCCTAAATCAAACAGATGTTTCATTTCTTGAAATGCAACCTTAAAATTTAAATAACAGGAAAAAGTGTGTTTTAAAACCACAAGAAAACACTTTTGATACTCAATTTTTTTTTTCTGTTTTACTTTGCTAAAACACGGTTGTAAAAATCTCTTTACCACGTCGTGAAAGGAAATTAAAGTATAAATCCCTGGAAAGTGGAGTTTCGTTTAAAAATTCCACACACAGATTCTAAGAAAAATGCCCACATTCCAATGGTATTACAAAACTTTTAAAAAATGATATTCCTTGCTTTCTGTAAAATGTTCACTTTTAGTCTTTTATTTGGTTTATAACTGCAAGTAGGATCTTAAAAATTCATCTACGTATGGTATTTCTATGAAATAGTTTACGTGCTTTCTGCAGATGGGGTTATTTTTTCAGTAAAATTTTATTCGTTGAAGAGGGAAATGAAATAGGCAAAACCAATGAAGCAGGAAAACGAGAAGTAGGATACAACGAATGAACTGTAAAACATAGAGGAAAGAAGGAATAGCAGAAAATAGAGAATGAACGGAAAGAAAATATGGGGATAAGAGAACGAATAGCAGAGCAAATAGAAACAACTAAATAGTGAGTTGTTGTTGTTGAGACCCAGACCGTCCGACCTACCAGAAAGGCGTAAGGTAACAGTTTAGACGGTCGGGAAGTGCCACCCAATTTAGACCGGAACCCAGTGGGGGAGGCATCCACAGGGACCGTACCCTCCTTCCCCTACCACCAACCTCGACCCACATGTTTAACGTGATCGGACTCAGCATGAACATGGCGGCAGTAGTGGCAGCTGCAAATCCAGCGCGCAAACCACCGAAATGCGCCAACAGCACGCGGTGTTCCCAGGTAACTAAATAGTGAGTGTACTTACTAAAATGGTAACATATGAACATGAGACGTTTAAACCCAGTGCAAGAAATACAAGCAAGAAAAATAAGTAGAAATTTATTGAAAACAACGGCAAAGCAATAGAGAGCAGGAGCAGTCGCTCCGTGATTACACTTGGCCAATAATGTAAAGTACTTATTATGAGACCATAAGATAATTATGCAGTTTTGATATTTTCAACTATTTACGACAAAATAAAGCGCAGAATTATAGGCGCCATTTTATGACAGTCTTGGCCCGGAGGGTTATGACCCCAATAAATTCACGTCACATAAATTGCGAGTGTGGTTGGTGCAAAGATCTCCTAGGGCAAAGGCTTAAACCAGATATGATTGGAAACCAAAGTAGCCAATGATGTAATGATGCTACATCGCACCGAACAGCAACCAATGAGAAAACGGAGGGCGTATCTGAACTCATGCAAAATGACGTGGCAACAAGGAAATAATTCAATGCATATTCAAGCAATGACTGTCCAGAAGCTTTGAGAGAAGCGACTATAGTGCAGAAGCGATGAGTGAGAGTAATGTTTTTCATAAGCAATGATTATGTAGAAGCGATGAAAGAGAGTCATTATTAAAAATGACTATCCAAAAGCGTTGAGAAAAATAATGATTGTCCATGATTGTTCAGAGAGTCTTATTTTCAAGCAGTGAAGTGGTTATTTTGAATATTGAGAGTGTGTTAGAAAAGAAAAAGCTGACTCCAAATGTCAGAAAAAGAAGCTGCAAATATTCCAAACATGCTGACAACAGACCCAAGAAAGAGGTACGTGCCAGTCTGCGTATATATTTGGTCAATAATTGATTTTGGAATAATATTCTAAAGCCTGGTCTTACACCTGCAGTTTCTCCCTCTTAAGAGTTTATTAAATTAATGTAATTCTAATCATAACAATAAGATGTGTCGAAAGCCCAGACCACCCGACTCGTCCGAGGACTTAGAGCAGCTATATGGATGGCCGGCACACATAATACGGCCGGCACACATACATAGCCGGCACACATACATGGCTGGCACACATACATAGAGCAGCTATATGGATGGCCGGCACAATAAGATGTGTGAAAAAATAGTATTCATTATAAAAGTTAAAATGTGGAATTTAATGTGTAATGTTTTAATTAATGATTATATTTTTTAGGAACTCGTGCAAAGAGAATGATGGGTTATTGCGGCTACGATACAAGTACGAACTATTTGATTCACGACCATCTACATTAAAAGTAATAATTCAATCCACAAAGTAGAATTATAATCATAAAAGAAATAAACTCCAATTAAATATTACTTTTTTGTTCACCACATCTATTATTAACGGATGTTCATCTGGCCAACTGGGTGGGGTTTCCGGATAACTGCCCCAATTTGTGGAATTGTTAAAATAAACGAAAAACACGCAGTCTACAATAAATAAATTGATGATTTCTTTAATGGATTGTTCTGCCCCAAGTATCCGAACAAAACACCAGAGTTGAAATTCCTTCAAACGTATTCCTTGTGTCCCAATAAAGATATTCTAATTAAAAATTAACCCTAACACTCTTCGAAAATTTTCTTTAAGTACTGAAACTCTTACGAACAAACGAGTCGTTTACTCCCAAAGCCTAATTTTCATATTGTTTCAGAAGCAAATTGATATTGGATACATCAATTGCCTATCTCCATTGATGACAACAGTAAGTTTCACCTAAGAAAATTCGCTAATGTGTTCGCTATTTGGGAATATATGCATTGCGTGCTTAACTTTTGGAAAACAGTGTATTAAATAATTTTAATCATTAGAAAATGTTACGTTTTCATTCATTTTGGGCTCATTATTGTTAATTAATCGTCAATTTTGCTGATTGGGCGACATTTTGTCAATTGAGTTGCATTTAAAAAAAAAAAGTCGCCAAGGAGGTGATATTTTGCAAATTTATCACCAAGGGCAATCCAGTTGAAGACACTTCTAAAATGGCACCGTTCTAAAGTGGATGTCAATGGTTTTCTAATGATAAACCAAGTAATAAATGCTTATTTATTTAGAATTATAATAGCTCTTAATTTTTTAAAGATTTTCCAAAAATTCATTCGAAAATTTGAGGGTCTAACGAGCATTCGATCGTGTTTAAAATCAAGGTCCAGTAAAATGATTGCAAATAAACGTAACGATTTGATTTCGTATCACTATATACAACCGTGAGACATTGCTTTCACAGACTTAACCTTTTGCTTACGGGTGGTACAGCGTCAATCCAAAACGACGAACCTCTCAAAAAGACAGGTATTTGACATACCCCATCCAAAACAGTTCGATCCCCCTTTGCAGGCATTGGCGTCCATGTGCCTAACTGTGTTGGATAGGATATGTCAAATACCTGTCTTTTTCAGTGGTTCTTCGTTTGGGATGGACGCTATCCCACCCGTAAGAAAAAGGTTAAGAATACACACACATACACATAATACTCAGACATCACATTAAAAACGTTTTATTCTAGTTCAGGGATGCTTTAAACTTGCTTGAATTTTAATTTTCGACTTCGTCACAATACTTTCCTTATACATTATTCTATGTATGTAAGGAAAGTAAAAATGGAAAACATCTTTAAATCTAATTTAAATTTAAATATTAAAAATATTTTTTTCATTTATTTTAAATGAACACTTCACATATAAATAATTGTTTTACTTATTTAAACTACATAAAAAATTACATGTAAAGAGAAATTACATTGAAAGAACGGAATAAAAACTGTCTTGACGGATGTTTTTTCTCTTAGCGTCACTGACATATGCTTGTAAAATATTTTATCATGTGATGCATAAGAATTCAAAGATTTAATGCTTGAAATGTATTAGCATTCCATTTTACATCTCATCGTGCAGCTTCTTGTAAAAAAAATAGACAGTGGAATAAAAATAGACTGAAATATTTGCTGAAGTATTTGGAAATTAGCATTTTTTACCTTAAATTAAGTAATTTTTGTGAAGAAAAAAATATCGCGTTGGAGTCGAAAATTCCAGTTTTAAATTTTTATATGATTTGAGAATGGCGGATCAGGGATAGACCATTTCTCAAAAGACATCTGAGTCGCTGTCTGTTTCATGGAGAATGGACATTAAGGAGGGTCTGAATTTTTCTGGTAATTAAATAAAAATTTGAAGGAAAAATGTGAGTACTAAGTATGTTACTCCTTATAGATTGAAGTGAAGTATCACTATATACACTATATACACAAATTTTGGTTGCTAAAAGATTGATGTGAAGCATCACTATCTTCAAATTTCGAATGGGAAAAGATTGATGTAATGCATCACTATCTTCGCAAATTTCGAATGGGAACAAAATAAGGTAAAGCATCACTATCTTCGCAAAATTTGATGTTATTGTTGAGACCCAGACCGTCCGACCTACCAGAAAGGTGTAAGGTAACTGTTTGGATGACCGGGTCAAAATTTGAAGTGAAATATTGCTGTAAAACATCACTATCTTCTCAAAGTTCGAATGGGAAAAGATTGATGTGAAGCATCACCATCTTCATAAATTTCAAATGGGAAAAGATTAATGTGAAGCATCGCTATCTTCGCAAACTTTAAATGCAAAGATATTGATGTGAAGCATCACTATCTTTACATTTAAAGTTTGCGAAGATAGTGATATTGATGTGAAGAAAGAACAAAGATATTGATGTGAAGCATCACTATCTTCGAAAATTTCGAATGGGAAAATATTGATGTGTGTTTGCTTATGACAGTGGTGCAAGGCACCTAGGAAAATATTTCAATATATTTTAGTTCTTAATAAAATGTATTCGACTACTTTTTTTAATTATATAATTTTGATAAATTAATAGAATGTAGTTTATTTAGTACGAATCTGATTACATATAACGACATTATAGACGATTGGACGTTTGGATGTAACGCTTGCAGTCCCTCCAGCAGGCGAACGTGTAATCGGTACAATCAATTATTGCATACTGGCGTCTATCTTAGATGTGCATCATATTATAAATATTGTAGGTTAAAACTTTTAATATTTTTTCACCTTTCTACAAGAATTGTTTTATTATACAGCTTTAAGAGTATGGGGCGGGAAAACCAGTGGTTAAAGTACAATGATTGCACTCGAATTACCCGAGTTCCATTATCGGCAATACCCAAACTGCCCTCGTGTTCATGCGCTATATGAGTCAGATTCGAGAGGTTGGTGGCATGGGAAGGGGGGTACGTTCCCTGTGTGATGTCGCCCTCACTGGACTCCGATGTATATTGGGTGGCACTACCTCGGCCATCCAAACATACCTTATACCTAGTACTCAGTTACTCCCTCTCATATTCTAGACTGCGTGGGAGAGCCTTAAAATCTTCTAGAAAAGGACTAGGAGAGGGTAGCCTCATTGTTTTATAGGCGGCGTGATCTTCTGGACTTGAGCCTAGGATTTTAAAACCGAGGGGCTTAGCAGCAACTACAACTTTACAAATTTGAGTAGGTCGGTAGGTTTGGGTCGAAAGAAGGCTTTGAGGGTATATATCTCTATATAAAAAAAAATCTGATGTGGGCAACACATGACTTTCCTTATATAATGTAATGAATTTACTACTTTTACAGTAAAAAAATAGGTTTTTCTTATAGTAGATACTAATATTCTTTCCAAGATATTGAATTTTCGACAATTAGTTGTCATTTTCATTGATTTAGCGTCATTTTTATCCATTTGACGAGATTTACGTTAATTTGGCAACATTTCAAAAAGTCGCCAAGTTGGCGACATTTCGCCAAATTCGTCGCCAAAATCTCGCCAAGAGTTATGCACTAAGAAAAAAGTTATTCTTACAGCAGATAAATGACTATTGGCGTTCAAATACAAAAGTATTATTCAAAGTATATTTTTTCATGAATGGAACGAGCTAGATTCACGAGAATGATGTCACTCAATTTATCGCATGGTATTACATATGAAAAGTGAACATGTTTCTCAATAGGAATTTTTTTTATGTGACTTTTTCATAATTTTTTTGAAAAATGTACAATATCTCGAGAACGGTTCATGTTAGCCTTCTAAAATTTATGCCAATCGTTTTCTAATGAAAAATTACATAAGAAATGTCTATTTGCGTAACTTTATTAGCGGTTTTGATTTTTTGACGATTTTTTCAAAATTTCATTCGAAAATTTAGGGAGGTTCTGAACATTCGATTACGAATAAAAACAATAGGCTTCCAGTGTTTACGGATTGTGATTTTTGTACCAAATTTGGTTCGAATCGGTCCATTCGTTCGTCTGTTATCGTCTCCACAGACTCACTGACACACACACATACACACATACTTTCACACACACACACACACACACACACACACAGACATCACTCCAAAAATGTTTGATTCGTGATCAGGGATGCTTGAAACGTGCTCTCCCGTCGAAAACTCGAATTCGAATTTTCGACCCCGTCACAATACTTTCCTTATACATTATGTATATAAGGAAAGTAATAGCTGGAGCTGCCGCCGTTGTTTTACAAAGTTCTCGTTCCTCAAAATTCTCTGCTGCGTACGGTAAAAACTATAGAATACAAATATATAAAATTTGGTACACTTGTGGGGAATAGTTTGGGGGACATGCTGAAATAAACCGTCTATCGATATATATTAAAGTTTAAGAAATATTTAATGTCAAAGTCAAAGACAAAATAGTTGAACTGCGAGTTCGCGTCCAGGATAGATTAACAATAGCAAGACACGAATATTTGCAGTCAAGTACCTACAGAGTTGAATTTAAGACTTTATAAATTTTCGATGTAGTTTACGAGATATTTTACTCACTTCCGAAGGGAAAATTTTTCTTTCGTATCTGCACGTCCATCGATTTTCTCCATTTTGTACCGAGAAAACTATAGCATACAAAAATATGAAATTTGGTACCTTTTTAGAGAAATGATAGGTTAACAGAAGCGAGTTCTGCAAGCTCAGGAAGTTGAAGGCGAAACTTCCCGATTCGCGAAGTGAATTACAGGGGTAACGTAGCGAGCAGGGGATCAAATTTATATAGTATATTGATTTAGCGTCATTTTTATCTATTTGGCGATATTTTTGTTAATTTGACAACAATTAAAATGTCGCCAAGTTGGCGACATTCCGCCAAATTCGTCTTCATTAGGAAGAAACTTTATATTCGTTTTCATTAAGAAGAAACATTATATACTGGGTTCTGTATTGAGTTCGGCAGTGTAAGTATAACAACACTTCAGTTGCATAATTTCGCTTCATCCCCTTTATTACTTTCCTTATATACATAATGTATAAGGAAAGTATTGTGACGGGGTAGAAAATTCGAATTTGAGTTTTCGACGGGAGAGAACGTTTCAAGCATCCCTGATCACGAATCGAACGTTTTTCAAGTGATGTCTGTGTGCGTGTGTGTGTGGAGACGACATCTCACGAACGGATAGAGCTATTCGAATGAAATTTGGTATAAAAATCACAATCCATGAATACTGGAAGCATATTGTTTTAAAATACAATCGAATGTTTAGAATCCTCCCAAATGTTCGAGTGAAATTTCGAAAAAATCATCAAAAAATCAAAACCTTTAATAAAGTCACGCAAATAGACATTTCTTATGTAATTTGTCCTTAGAAAACGAATGACATAAATTTTAGAACGCTAGCATGAACCGTTCTCGTGATATTGCACATTTTTCAAATAAATTTATCAAAAAGTCCCATAAATTAAAAAAATATTAACTGTTAAGAAACATATTCACTTTTCATATGTAATAGCATGCGATAAATTTGGTGACATCATTCTCGTAGATCTAACTCGTTCCATTCACGAGAAAAGATACTTTGAGTAATACTTTTGTATTTGAACGCCAATAGTTATTAATCTGTTGTAAGAATAACTTATTTCTCCGTTCATAACGCTTGGCGAGATTTTAGCGAAAAATTTAGCGAAATGTCGCCAACTTGGCGACATTTTTAAATGTTGCCAAATTAACGAAAATTTCGCCAAATGGATAAAAATGACCCTAAATCAATGAAAATGACGACTAATTGAAGAAAATCTAATATCTTGGAAAGAATATAAGTATCTAATATAAGAATAACATTTTTTTAAACTGAAAAGTAGTAAATTCATTGCATTCTATGAAGAAAGTCATGTGTTGCGCACATCAGATTTTTTTTCTTTCAAGATTTACTCCGTACCAGACTATGAGTCGATTACTGTAGAGTGTAATCGATTACAATTAAGATTACCAATCATTCTAAAAAGTAGATCACCGCAGCAAATAGGAGAAAATGAATCATATGCAAAGAATAAAATTATAAAACAAATATAATTAAGATTACAAACATTTTAAATTTCAGATTACTAGCAAAAAGCCGTGCTGTTAATGGACTCGCTCATATGAAGTATGAAAGGTGTTGTTGTTGTTGAGACCCAGACCGCCCGACTAACTAGAAAGGTGTAAGGTAACAGTTTGGACGGCCGGGAAGTGCCACCCAATTTGGACCGGATCCCAGTGGGTGTGGCATCCACAGGGACCGTACCCTCCCTCCCTTACCACTAACCTCTCGGAAGGAGTTACGGACCCACATGTTTAATGTGATCATACTCCGCATGAACACGGCGATAGTTCCGGCAGCGGCGAGAATCGCGCGCAAACCACTGGGCTGCCGCGCCCGAAATGTGCCAACAGCACGCGGTGTTCCCAGGTGGTCACCCGCCCAAGTACTAACCACGCCCGATGCTGCCTGACTTCGGTGATCTAACGAGAAGCGGTGTTTTCAGCACGGTACGGCCGTTGGCCTAAGTATGAAAGATGTGAAAGGATTCAAATGAAAACCTTAATTAATAATTAATTATGAAATTTTAAATATAAAAATTTAATTTCTATATTTGACAATCTTAATACAAAATAGACTCTAAGTTTATAGAATTTGAATATTAAATTAAACAAATTAGAAATGAACAATGAAACCAAAGTAACACATTTAAATCACAGAAATGTGTTTAATATACAGGGGCACATTCCAATCACAGAGCATGCAAGTTCACACGCTTTGATTGCTGTTTAAAAGTTGCTGCTTACTTGTTACTTGTACGAAGCATACTGAGCATGCGCAGATTAAAAATGGATGTTTCACCCTGTTATAGTTAGTTTTAATTATTGAGATTGTAATTCTGCACATATGTGTGAAATTTAAGTACATGTGCAAATTTGCATCTTTCTACCTACAGTAGATGTCGAATAAAAGGAATCACAAAGGTCAGACTATTGTTGATTTCGCTTCTTTAGGGATGGACTGGATACATCCAATAATTTGTGACATCCTGTGACATAAGAAGGGGCATCTCCAGAACCAGATGTATAAACCAATGAGGATCCCCCTATCCCCTCCAAAATTCAATGCTGAATACATAGCAATCTTTATGTAAACTCTTCCTATAGTCAATCCTGAGAAATGGATATTGAAAAAAAAATTGTAAATTTTTTTGATCGGAAGTAACATTAGAAGAGACTATAGATAGAAATTAGATGATAAATGATATGGATATAACATCAAATTCTGGTGGAGTAGGTATTAGGTGTTTCACTAACAATTTTTATACTTTAGGATCCAGGGATATCACTTCCCCAGTAGCAATCCAATATTGGCCTTATATAGGCAGCCAATATTAGAAATATTGGAAAAGAGTGGGCATTTTGACAGATAATATTGGAATAAAATATTTGTACGATATTACTCCAATACTAGCGTTTCATTGGAAATATTTATAATGTAACACCAATATTGGCGTAATATTTTAATGAAAATATTTAGCTAATATTGGAGACCAATGTAACCCCAATATTTTCCCAATATTGGGATTACATTGGAAATATTTCCAGTATAATGCCAAGATATGCAGTATTTGTTCAATATTAGACCAATATTAAATGCTACTAGGGTTATGATTAAAATTTTTACATATTCCTTACAAGATCTATTTCTATAGATTGGATATAAATAGAGCTTAGATAATATGAACAGATACAGATTCAATATTACATTTCAAAGGGAGTGGGGGAATTCAGTGTGTATTTTCACTTGTTCTGAAGACATTCCTTCTAAAAGTTTGAATAGTAATACTGAATGATTGTGCAAATTAACATAAGAATTCTTGTTTCGCTGAAAATGAAGTATACACATAATTTTCCATCATGTTGAGGCTCTTTCATAAATACCTTGTTTATTTATTTGATTCATTATCGATAAAATCCAATAACAGTGTTATCCAGATGGTAAAAGACAAATAACTGACAAGAACTAATCAGAAAAAATTATATATATAATCCAGTTATAGTGTTATCATGATGGTAAAATACAAATAACGGACAAGAACTAATTAGAAAAAATATGATTTAAAATCAAATTACTGTGTTATCAGGATGGTAAAAGACACAGGACGGACAAGAAATAATCCGAAAAAATTATATATAAAATTTAATTACAATGTTATCAAGATGGTAAAAGACAAATAACGGACAATAACTAATTAAGATTGATAACGGACCAGAACTAGTCAAGACAAATAACGGATAAGAAGTAATCAGAAAAAATTATATATAAAATAAAATCCAATTACAGTGTTATCAAGATGATAAAAGACAAAGAACGGACAAGAAATAATCCGAAAAAATTATATATAAAATTCAATTACAGCGTTATCAAAATGGTAAAAGACAAAGAATCGATGAGAACTAACTAGAAAACATTATATATAAAACCCAATTACAATGTTATTAAGATGGTAAAGGACAAAGAACGGACAAGAAATAATCCGAAAAAATTATATATAAAATTCAATTACAGCGTTATCAAAATGGTAAAAGATAAAGAATCGATGAGAACTAACTAGAAAACATTATATATAAAATCCAATTACAATGTTATTAAGATGGTAAAGGACAAAGAACGGACAAGAAATAATCCGAAAAAATTATATATAAAATTCAATTATAGTGTTATCAAGATGGTAAAAGACAAAAAATGGACAAGAATTAATCAAGACAAATAATGGACAAGAATTAATACGAAAAAATTATATATAAAATCCAATTACAGTGTTATCAAGATGGTAAAAGACAAAGAACGACCAAGAAATATTCCGAAAAAATTTTATATAAAGTTCAATTACAGTTATCAAGATAATAAAAGACAAAGATTGGATAAAAAATAATCAGAAAAAATTGTATATAAAATCGAATTACAGTGTTATTAAGATGATAAAAGACAAAGAACGGACAAGAACTAATCAAGACAAATAACTGACAAAAACTAATCAGAAAAAATTATATATATATATATAAATATATATATATATATATATATATATATATATATATATATATAATCCAATTAGTGTTATCAAGAGGGTAAAATACAAATAAAATGTGAGACCAGGGGACATTTTGGTTGTGTTAATGTACATAGATTTATGATATCTACCAAGCCGTTCAAAGGCCCATGCTGGTAGACACCAGTTTACAACAGCAGTGGCCCGAGAGGTCATGAGAGCAATAAATAAAGACGCTTAAATCACAGGTGTGGTTAGGTTAGAAAATGTAATGGGAGCCAAAGCTGAAACCATACCGATTGGTTACAAAATTAACCAACGGAGAAGTGTTTCTGCATCGCCCTGCGGACAACCAATGAAATACGATGGGCGTATCTGGCCCTCCGGCAGAACGATGGGCAACAAGCTGAAAATTCAACGGATAAGAGTCATTATTCAGATAGAGAAGATGCATTGCATCAAGTTACACATGAATTCACCAGTCTACTTTAAGAATTGAGAGGCTATGCGGGCCAAGAGTGTGTTTCAGCAGTCAGTATGTAGATAGTGACATGGTGTGACGATATTTAATCATATCTATATAAATAAAATTGAAAATCTGTTTGTCCCGTCATCACGGAAGAACGGCTGAATCGAATTTGATGAAATTTTGTGGATAGCCTTAAAGTCGCCCCCATAAATTTAGCTAAAGTTTCGAGTATCTAAGACCAGAGGTTGTCGAGATATTAATAAAAAACGAAACTTTTTCTTAGGAGTTCTACTCTCGAACTCCGTGGTTTATCCAAACGAAAAGCTTGAAAATCCTTTGAAAGTGAATTAAAACTTTATCTCTGAGTTTATTGGGAAATTTTTTGCGCTAAATAGTCACTTTCGTAAAACATGAATTATTTGAAACATGATTTAAATTAGAAATCTATCTCCATGGTTTATTTTTCACAAGCTTTCACTGAACAATGAAAAGTATAAAGAAGACAAAATGGTTATTTAATTTCGCAGTTTATGAGAATGATTCTATCTTATATCATGTTGCTCATAAACGCAATTAAATTACATCTGTCCGTTAATTTAATTATTATTTTTCCGATTTGAGTAATAAATAAATGAATATAAAAATATATCTTAGAAAAGAACGAATTTATTTTCCTTATAGCATTTTTGACTGGATAATATCAATTACGGTCTTCAGGTTTAAACGTTATTATTATTGATATTTCCGGGGACTGTTGATTCAGGGATTATTGATATTTTCAAGTTATTATACAATTGTTTTATTATGACAAAAATTGTTTAAACTCATATATTGTACGTTGTACGAGTAATCTTCTACAAATACACGGGTATATCTTCTAATCTACGAGAACATAAGTAGTACAGGTATATTGGCATATGTTTTGATATATATTGGCATATATTCGAATCAATTACGACCTTCTGGTATAAAGAGTATGGGGATTATTGATATTTTCAATTTATTACGTCATCTCTTTTATTTTGGCAAAGATTTTTGAGACTCATATTGTAATATGGGTAATCTTCTACTAACACACTGGCATATTTTCTAATCTGCGATAATATAAGTCGTACGAGGTTGCATATATTGAGTCAATTCCCCCTTTTTTTTTTTTTGTAAATTTGCTTACAAAAGGGGCCAGGATGCTTTATTCTTCAGATCTGCCTGTGAAGATAATTTTGCATAGTGAGAAAAGATATTCTTAAACTTCTCTTTAGGAGCAATAAATTTAATATTTTAACAGAATTTGCACATGATTGCGAATTATAAGTTTCTTTATATTATATACTCCGTACGAAGAACGGGTATGCTGCTAGTAGCAAATATTGAAAAATGGTGCAACAATGAATGACCCACAAACGTCTAAGGACAACAAAGGATGTATGTACCAATCAGCTGTTATAAAAGGTCATAATGATTTTAGGCAAATAAATGCCTGGTCTCACAAACACAGTCTCCTCCTTAAATAAATATCTATATATATAATGTAAGTGATTCTTAAATGTGTATGTTTAATAAATAATGCTTAAAATTAAAAAGGTCGAAGGTAATTGTGTATTATGTTAATATATTATATTTTAGGAACTCGCACAAAAAAGTATGGTAGGTTTTAATGCGGCAATAAGGTAATGTACGGCAATACGATGTACGGGTAATTCAATATACGCTTAATTAAATATGTTTCTTAAATGTTAAGTTTAACTTTAGGTTTCTTTCACCACTTTAAGTTTCTTCACAGAACTAATCAGAAAAAATATATAAAATCAAATTGCATTGTTATCAAGATGGTGAAAGATAAAAAGCGGACAAGAACCAACTAGAAAAAAATATTCAAAGCATTAAACTTACACGTCTTGGATCATAAACAGATATGCCAAAAACATCAAAATCAATTAAAATTGAAATATACAAACTAAAATAATTAGAACCATAAAGTTTCTGACAAGGTTGGGGTAGTTCAGTGGCTATAGCAAGAGGATCGCACGAGTAGACCCCAAGTTCGATCCGCACCGCTGCCCAAGCTTATCTCTGTATCTACGCAGAGATTTGGTATGATAAATCTGTAAGTCCGAAAATCATTCCGAGGGGTGATGAGTGAGTGGAAGGAATACCTGCAGCTCCCAATAGATTTTGATCTAAAGTAGGGTTCTCTAACACGAAAATATAATTCACCTTGAGCGGTACGCCGGGATAAAGTGTTATGACGGCAAAATGGTTACCGCATTGACCACTAATTATGCAAATGATTTATTATCAAGTCCTGTACATAGTATAAAGAAAGTTTCGGACATAGTTTTGTATTTTCTGGAATTCAACACCTCACAGAAATGCTGAAGGAACTCCTCAATTTAGTATATTTCTATGACAAACACTTTTCCAGTTTTAACAAAATCGAATAAGTTATCAAAATGGAATATTTATTGAAGAAATTTCAAAAATCAATATTTCCGAAAGAGTAAATTGAATCAAGTAATTTGAGGAGAAAATTCAATGTTTTTTATTATTTCTAAAAATATCTCACGTTCTTCATGCTTGGTTTACGTTTGACATTTAGAAAATGAAAGTGAATTTTCAAGTCACTTAGGATGATGAGTGCTTTAGCAAACGGATTCAGGGATTGAATTTGAGAACTAAAATGCGTTTTCCGTTTCGCCGTGTGTCTGTGCGAAAGTGAGATAAGTTATAACATAACAAGAAAGATCAATCATGCTTAAAGCATTGATTATGAAACACTTTCCAACTTCAATGCAATTTTATTTAAACATGGCTAAAATGCAATATACTCCTCGGTAATATTTTAAATATTTGAAAACTTATCACAATACTACATTATTATATTTGAAAACTTAAACCTTCATCGAAAAAAATAAACTTCATTCAAATGACGGCATTGAAATAAAAATTGCCTGGTTTAATCATCTCTAAAATGTGATACATTCCTCGGTAATAATTTTAGAATTATCATAATAGTACGATAATTTATTATATTTGAAAACTTCATCGAAAACAACTGAAATGAATTCAAATGACGTCATAGAAAAAAAAATAACGCGCCTGGCTCTCTCTATAAATGCAGCATTTCATTCATAAATAATTTCCCATTCATGTCATTCATCACAATACTATAATATCTTATTTTATTTAAAAATTAAAACCATGGAGCTACAAGTAATTAAACTCTATACGTAAAACTTCATTAAAAAAATCGTCCTTCTGTTTGCAAAATCAATGAATATTTCATTCATATCTGTCACGCAGACTCCATGAACTAAATGATTTTGTGTTAAAGCAATTCAAATACAACTCATTCTACATATTTTGCTGTTTATATTTTACATAGGTGAAAAATAGGCTTCGTTGTAGAAATAATCAAATTTGGATGAGCATTTAAACTCAAATATATTGTAATTGCCTTGCTTCAGTATGGTGATACACAGAATTTAAACGAAAATAAATTGATTTTAGGACGGATACAACACTCAATATGAATTAAAAAGAACTTTAAAAATCACGATTTTGAGACAAGATGGATGCCATATATCATTTTGAAGTGGGTCACGTGATCTTTTCATATCAGGGTCACGTGATCGTTTCATATAAGAGATGTTATTATTATTTTAATTTTTATTTAGAGAACTACTGAATATATTTCACTGAATTTTTTTTATATATTTTATGGAACAAGATGAATATTACCTAAAATTTTCAAAGCAATTTGTGAATTTTAAATCCGCTTAAAAAATTTTTGAAAAATTAGGTTCCATAGGGCACAATGTATTTCATTTTTTCATCCCGGGTTCAATCCAAAACTAATTGGGTGATATTATTCATTTATATTCCCATAGGTTCTGCAGACCGTCTGAACAACATACTAAAATTCCATTTTGATTAAGTCATTTTTACGGCAGTTATCGTGCTAACGGACAGGCAGACAGACAGAATGAATGAACAAAGTCATAAACACTTTTCAACTTTGTTGTAAAGTGTTAAAAATCACTATAGCAGAACTGCCTAACTTCATATTTAAACAGATTGAGTATGCAATAGCCCCATGAAATCGTGTAAATCGTGTAAATAGAGATTAACAATTGAATGAAGAAAGTGCTGTAAAATGAAATATAAAACAAGAAATATCAGTCATGCATAAAACATTGACTATGAAACACTTTCCAAATGCAATACAATTTTATTTAAATATCTCTAAAATGCGATACATTCAGCGGTGATATTTTGAAAATTATTACAATGCTACAATAATTAACACTTTACAACAAAGTTGAAAAGTGTTTATGACTTTGTTCATTCTGTCTGTCTGTCTGTCTGTCCGTTAGGACGATAACTGCCGTAAAAATGACTTTATCAAAATGAAATTTTAGTATGTTTTTCAGACGGTCTGTGGGACCTACGGGAATATAAATAAATAATATCACCCAATTAGTTTTTTATTGAACCCGGGTTGAAAAAATGAAATACATTGAACCCTGTGGGACCTAATTTTTCAAACATATTTTAAGTAAATTTAAAATTCACGAATTGCTTCGAAATTTTTAGGAAATATTCACATTATCCCATAGAATATATAAAAAAAAATTCAGTAAAATATGTTAAGTAGTTTTTTAATTAAAAATTATTTAATATAGAGAAAAAACAAATTCAATTAAATTCTGACTTTGGGATATCTTTGACTTTGGGAAAGAAAAGAAAGATATATTATATAATAAATATCTTTCCATCGTTTAATGATTTTGCATATGAGAGAGGTTTCACATTTTAATATAAATTTGGTAGATAACAGTTTTTCATTTTTTTTCATTTTTTTAAAATTTTATATAACTCTTCATGATATACTTATTTAATGGCATTTTTAATGCACTTTCCTACGTCCTAGAGAGTTAAAATTTGTTACACAGCTTAAATTAGTTGAACATTTTATTCGACTAAAATTTGATGGATCTTTAAATATAGATCATACATTTGTTTCGAAATGGCCTGAAAAAAATCCCCGTTCACTTCTATAAATCATTGTTGTAATATTGTTAAACATTCTGACGTGGACAGCACATGTCTTTCCCTGCAGACTCATATTCGTTCTCTTTATTTCTTCAATAATAATTTGAGTTTATCTGCACAAAATAACAACCATAAGTATTTTAAATGACATTGAATTTACACGTTAAACTTAAATTTGGTTCTCATTTGATAGCTGGACTTATTGTCAAAGGTGGCGTAGCGAAAACGCGAAAAACTGGAATATCTCAAGAACGGATAGTCCTAGAGTAATGGGTTAGTCTTATTCTTTTTGTTGTCAAAAATCACGTATAAAATAGGCATTTAATTGATATAATCGAGCACACGTAGCCTTTATTTTTATATATAACGATTTTTGCGGGCCATTTCCCAAAAATAGTCCGTTCCTTTTTCCCGAATCGTACTAGAATAACCTGCAAATGATATATATATACAAAATTTTGTTGAATTTGGTATATAAATCACTTGTAGGTTATTGAAATATTATACACCAAATTTTGTTAAATTTGTTCCATTAGTTTTTAGCTTGAGTGGATAAAGGCAATTTCTGCGGCCATTTCGCAAAGAAGGCAGATTCTTTTATTACGAATCGCACTATAATCTAATGAACATCAGGATTTCCCACAAAAAACATACCTACCAAATTGTATGAAATTCGGTCCATTAGTTTTTCAATTAGAGTGGATATAATATCCTCACAGACATACAGAAACATACAGAGATATACCCTTACACACACACAGACGTCTTCCTAAAAATAGTATTTTCGTGCTCTAGAAGTCCCAAAACGTGTAGATCCTTTGAAAATTCGAGTTCCGATCTTCGGCACGATTCCAATACTTTGAGTACATACACATACACACATATATTATCAGTGTATCTGTGTATTATCTGTTTATCTAAATACCGTGCCTATGCAATTACAATAGTGATTTTAAATGATCCCTAAACTTTTATTACTTCTTTAACGAAGCCTAATTTTAACATATGCAGAATGCAAATATCTCAAGCGATTGTAAGATGAATTACATAAGAATTGCTGAATTTTTTTCACTCAAAATTGTTTAGCTCTGGAGTCTGGAATACAAGTTATATGAATGAAATATTCATTTATTTTGCATAAAGAGTCAGATGATTTATATTTCGAGATACAGTTTTAAATATTTAAGTATAATAAATTACTGTAATACTGTGATAATGTAAAAGATATCACCTTTGAATGTATCACATTTTAGAATTTTTTAAATGAAATTACATTTCAGTTGGAAAGTGTTTCATAATCAATGCTTATGCATGATTGATCTTCCTTGTTTATTATATTTGAAAAGTTAAAACTTCATCGAAAAAAATGAACTTTATTCAAATGACGTCATCGAAATATAAATTGCCTGGATCTCTATGTAAACTCAATGAATATTTCATTCATACACATTTATTCCAATCCTTTCTCTCAACGGTAATATTTTTTAAATTATCCCAATACTGCAACAATTTATTTTACTTAAAAACTCAAAACCATGGAGGTAAGAGTACTTTCGAATTCCATGCTTAAAACGTCATATAAAAAGGCATTGCTATAAAATCGTCTGTTTCTCTATGTAAAATCAATGAATATTTCATTCATATCAGCTATATTCCTGACTCCAGAACTAAATAATTTTGCTTTAAAATAATTCAGCAATTTCTATACAACTCATTTTAAAGCTTGATGTGTTTACATGCTGCATACGTTTAAATTAGGCTTCGTTGTAGAAATAATCAAAATTGGATGATCATTTGAACTACAAAATATTGTAATTGCGTAGGCGCAGAATATAGGTGCACAGAAATTATGTAAAAATAAAGCGGTTTTAGATCGGATGCAACACTAAATATAATATAAAAATAACTTTAAAAATCACGATTTTGACACTAGGAAAAAAGATGGATGTCATATTTTATCTTGAAGTGGGTCACGTGATCTCTTCATATAATATGTGTGTAATTATTATTTTAATTATTATTTTATTTAAGAAACTATCGAACATGCTTTGCTTATATTTGTGTATATATTTTATGGGATAATTTAAATATTTTCTATAATTTTTGAAGCAATTTGTGAATTTTAAATTCGCTTAAAAATGTTTAAAACTTCAGGACCCATAGAGTTCAACGTATTTCGTTTATTCAACCCTGGTTCAATCCGAAACTAATTGGGTGATATTATTCATAAACATTCCCATATATCCCACAGACTATTTCAACAACATACTAAAATTTCATTTTAATAAAGTCATTTTTACGGCAGATTGTGCGAACGGACAGACAGACAGTCAAAATGAACAAAGTCATAAATACTTTTCAACTACATTGGAAAGTGTTAAAAACAGGCATGAGACTGCATATGATTATTCCATGGCTGAACTTCCGTAAATCATAAATTATAACGTAAACGAGTGAAATCATAACCAAAGGGGATATAGATCTCACATCTGTTTCAGTGTAGTTAAGAATTATTTGATTAAATTTATTAAAATGCATTAGTTAAGACTCTTGTGTGTTATTCTGATGTTGATTATTGTTTGGCATGATTTGGAAAATTGGAATTGACAATTTTTTGGCGAAATGGTCCGTAGAAAAACGTCAAAATCTGAGATAAATGACAAAAAATGCTGAAATATATTATTTTAAAACGTGTTCTTCGTGTAATGTTTAACAATGAAACGAAGAAGACTGATTCCATGATTCTAGCGTAACCCAATATCGAGATATTTTAGCTTTTTGGAAGTTTGAGAAAATAGAATCATTTAAAAATGCATTAAGTTCCAAAATGAAACAAAAATGCATGCAAAATACAAATTGGATATAATATCAGAAAATTATCCATATGTCGTTTTCTGCAATTAAATGCAATTCAATGAATCATGAAATAAGAAATATTTAATGTGAGTTTTTTGGGAAAGTCATGTGCTGCCCACATTAAATTATTTTTATATTTTACGAATATTGGGTTTAATAAACTCATTTTCTTCTCCAATCATCATTAATCACTGAAGTGATTAATTTTTATAGAGTTCTATTTATAAACAATCTATTTCTCCTGTTTCAGTATTGTTATTATCCGATACACCTCCTCAAATTTCAAAATACCGACACTAATTATCACCCGCTTCTTTCGTTCTTGAAATTGCATTATTCTTTCAAAGTATGAGAAACTTTCATTTACATAATATGCAAATCCTAGAAGTCTCGAAATTTGTGTCTCAAACTTTCGAGTTCAAACTTTCGCAGAATGTTTAACGAAAGCTACAACATATTTGCGCAGCGGAATATAAACGGCATTTAAGGATTTAAACAGATTGTTACAGATGTGTGCTTAAGTTCTAGGATTTAAATCCTCTTCGACGCATCACTGAAATTATTTCTCGTTAAAGGTCATGCTCTTAAAGTATTTTTCAAAGCTAAAATTAATTTAAACCTGAGCAAATGCTTTATGGCAGCGGTTCTCAACCTGTGGTATGCGTACCACTGATGGTACGTGAGGAGATAATTAGTGGTACGGAGCAATTTACAGTATAAACACTCATTCAAAAATAGTGCTTATTTTCAATAATATTTATTTTCAATGCATTAGATGCATACCTTTTAAAAAAAATCTAATGTGGGCAATACACAACATTCCTTATATAATGCTGTGAGACCAGAAATTGTTCTCACATGAGGCACTTTTGTGTGAGTATTTATGATGGCCAGAACGGCAAACAAAGCTATAGTCTGGCTGGCACCAGGGTTTATAAGGACTTGAACTTTAAGGTCAAAAGACTATAAATTTAGGGGTGCAATACCAGAGGGGCTGAGCTGGGCCATACTAAATGTGCAATAGTGCAATTGGGTAAAGAAGAACCAATTAGCGCCAATAAGAAGTGAAGGCGGAGTTACCCCCCCCCCCCCACCGAAGGAACCACAGACGAAAAGAGAACGAAATGGAGATCAGATGTAGACGAAAAGAAATGGAGATCCGACTTTGACGAAACAGTTAGATTTTTACTTAGGAGACGATTATGAGTTTTGACTGAAATAAGATGTGTGCAACGACTGCGACGTTATGACTTGGGCGGAGGCGTGCCTGCCATTATGATAGAACGACAATACTAAAGAAGCAGCATATTGCGTGGAAGTTCCCAATTAAGGGAGATCTAGGATGTGTTCAGTGCAACCAAATTTTTGCAAGCATTATGGTCTATTGCAAAGGCCCAAATTAAAGGTATGTGTCCCTCAAATATCCACAGGTTATTAAATACATTAGATATATGGTTAAGGGTCTCACGTGCTCCCCTCTCACATGCTGTCTTCCTAAATGAATAACAAGCATGTAATTATCCTAAATGAATTTAATAGGTATTTTATGTCTTAAATAAATGTTATTGTTAATTTTAAATTTGTCTAATCTTTTTATATTAATTAATAATTAATTTCAGGACTCACTCAAAAGGTAAAAATAATTGGAGGGTTTATTGCGGCACAACATAGCAATGTACATTAAATGATAATTCCACTAAATATGCATTTACGGCAATGTGATTGTCAATCCCACATGCATTTGTAATGGGAGTTACAGCATTCTGTGAAAAGTATATATATTTTCAATGGCTGATTTAAAAATATATATATATGTGATTGTATTAATGAGTATGCACCAATGTCAAGGTTATGCAAAAATATATATATGTAATGAAGCTATTAATTATGAAAGATGTTAGATTAAGGAGGAAAATAAGTGTTTTAAAAAGGTAATATACTGTGTAATTCGTAAAAAAAAATGTGCAATGGTGTTAAAAATATAAAAGTAGATAGTTAGTGTGTAACATTTCAAAGTGAATGTGCATATATTTAAAATACTTTAAAATTATCAAAATTTAATTGTGCTTCAATTAGAAGCTTAACCTGCTGGATTTGATGTGTGCATAACTTTTGATATGCTGTATTATATGTGTTCAAAAACCTGTTCGTGTTTACAGCAAGACTGTTTAAACTACAGTTCTGGACAAATTTTAGCCCAAAAAGTGAAAAATGCCAATTAAAAAGTGGCATGTGAATCGAACTTTTTTCGAACTCTATTGGTGTTGATTTTTTTTTTGTCCGAGGGGAGATATGTGAGACCAGAAATTGTTCTCACATGAGACACTTTTATGTCAGTATGTATGATGCCCAGAACGGCAAACAAAGCTATAGTCTGGCTGGCACCAGGGATTATGAGGACTTGAACTTTAAGGTCAAAAGACTATAAATTTAGGGGTGCAATACCAGAGGGACTGAGCTGGGCCATACTAAATGTGAAATAATGCAATTGGGTAAATAAGAACCAATAAGCGCCAATAAGAAGTAAAGGCGGAGTTACCCCCCCCCACCCCCACCCCACCGAAGGAACCACAGACGAAAAGAGAACGAAATGGAGATCAGATGTAGACGAAATGAAATGGAGATCAGACATTGGAGAAAACATTTGGATTTTGACTTAGGAGACGATTATGAGTTTTGACTGAAATAAGCTGTGTGCAACGTCTGCGACGTTATGATTTGGGCGGAGGCGTGCCTGCCATTATGATAGAACGACAATACTAAAGAAGCAGCATATTGCGTGGAAGTTCCCAAATAAGGGAGATCTAGGATGTGTTCAGTGCAACCAAGTTTTTGCAAGTATTATGGTCTATTGCAAAGGCCCAAATTGAAGGTATGTGTCCCTCAAATATCCACAGGTTATTAAATACATTAGATATATGGTTAAGTGTCTCACAAGCTTCCCTCTCACATGCTGTCTTCCTAATTGAATAATAAGCATGTAATTATCCTAAATGAATTTAATAGGTATTTTATGTCTTAAATAAATGTTATTGCTAAGTTTAAATTGGTTTAATCTTTTTATATTAATTAATAATTATTTTCAGGACTCACTCAAAAGGTAAAAATATTTGGAGGGTTTATTGCGGCACAACATAGCAATGTACATTAAATGATAATTCCACTAAATATGAATTTACGGCAATGTAAGATGATTAATAAATAATTAATGTTAATATAAAGTTAAACTATGAACTTTAAGTCAATCTATTTTATTTTGTGTCCCACAAATGCAATGCATTTATTACTTTTACAATGAATGAAAATGGGCTATTCTTATAGTGGATACTTATATTCTTTCCAAGATATTGACATTTCGTCAATTAGTCGTCATTTTTATTGATGTAGCGTCATTTTTATCCATTTGGCGAGATTTTCGTTAATTTGGCAACATTTAAAAAAGTCGCCAAGTTGGCGACATTCCGCCAAACTCGTCGTCAAAATCTCGCCAAGCGTTATGGACGGAGAAATAAGTTATTCTTATAGCAGATTGCCGTTCAAATACAAAAGATATTACTCCAAGTATCTTTTGTCGTGAATGGAACGAGCTAAATCCACGAGAATGATGTCACAAAATTCATCGCATGATATTACATATGACAAGTTACCATGTTTTTCAAGAGTTAATATTTTTTTAATTTATAGGATTTTTTGATAAATTTATTCGAAAAATGTGTAATATCTCGAGAACGGTGCATTATCTCGAATCACAGTCTGGGCAGGCATCATGATGGACGGCCGCACAGACCTCCACATCTTTGACATAAGGTCGGTTATTGGTCAAAGATACAGAGACGAAGTCCTTGAGTCTACTGTTTAATTGTTTCGAGGTACTGTTGGTCCTAATTTCATATCCATGGATGATAACGCGCCTCCTGACCGTGCGGCCTTAGTCGACGACTTCCTTCAAACTGAAGATATCCAGCAAATGCAGTGTTCTACCAACTCTCCTAATCTGATTTCAATGGAGTATGTGTGGGATATTCTCGGCAGACATCTTGCAGTTCACAGCTACCCACCAAGCTCCGTTTCGGGATTAAAGACTGCTCTCCGTGAGGATTGAAACTCTTTGAGCACACAACTCATCCAAACCCTCATAGAAAGTATAGGAAATCATTGTGCAGCATGCGTGGCTATCCGAGATTTTCACATATCGTATTAAACTGCAGCAACACATTGTTTTAATCATTCTGTTTCACTGAGGTTGACACTCGTATTGTGACCCTTTTTCTTTCAATCTTTTCTTTGGATAATAAAAGTCGTTATTATCCTTGTTTTGCATTGTTATCTTTCTATATAACCTTATTACGCACGCATACCGCGTTCTCTTCCATTCCAATGCAGATTTCCTGAAATTTTCACATAAACAGCAACTATGCTTAACATTTGGACATGAGTGTGTATATATATGTATATATATGTATATATATATATATATATATATATATATATATATATATATATATATATATATATATATATATATATATATATATATATATATATATATATATATATATATATATATATATATATATACTATATTGCAAGTGGTAATTCATTTTATGTTATTGTCTTCTTATTCATTTTCACAAATAATACTTTACATTGTACTCTAATATTAGTTTTTTTTATTGTTGCATGACATCAAGCTGGTTTATTTATTTTATTTGATTATTATTAAATCTTATCCGTTTTCTACATTCTTCTACGTCGGGCCATGTGCATAATTTCTGTAATAAAATATACAGTTTTGAACACAGAAACGCAAAAATTTGGTATTAAAGAAACAAGTACGGCCCTTGATAACGTACATAGTTTCGTAAATACTTTCCAAATTTTTCAATTTTTAAAATCTATTTTTTTCCTGTCATCAATCTGAGGGAGCCAGGAAAGAACTAGCTCCATGTGTAGTTTTTTCAATTTGCATTTTCCATCATTTACACGATTCATGCATATACACCATGTATGTTAATGCAGGGCACAATGGTATTAGTGCCTAAAGTACCCGTATTACATGTATGATTTTTAATATTTCAGATTATCATTTAAACTTTGGATGTAGTTACAGGCTAATTTTAACCGTATATCACAAATGTAATCCTTTTTTCTAATGCTTATCTTATATATGGAGCAGGGACAAAGGGATATTTATACCCCTCTGTTCCTGTATCATATATATTTAGTATCTGTTTTATTTATAATAATTTTTTCTCCAGCTTGTCATCGAGTATATTGTAATTTCACATATGCACTTCAGAACTTTTTCATTAACTTAAGCGTTATAGACCATTTTCAATAAGTGATAAAAATATGGTACATAATATACAAGTAATTAAAATTCTTAATATATATATACACACACAGACACACACACACACACACATATATATATATATATATATATATATATATATATATCTGTGTGTGTAGCAGATCCGGAAATATAGATGTTTCAAAGTAATCGTAAAGCATTAAGTTGAATAAGGAAAAGAATCCAAAAATAACAAGTAAGATCAATCATGCATAAAGCATTGATTATGAAATACTTTTCAACTGCAATGCAATTTTATTTCAATATATCTAAAATGCGATACATCAGCGGTAATGTTTTTAAAATTATCGTAATACTACTATAATTTATTATATTTCAAAACTTCAAACTTCATCGAAAAAAAATGAACTTAATTCAAATCACGTCATTGAAATATAAATCACCTGGCTCTCTATGTAAAAGCTGTAAATATTTCATTCATACACTTCTATTCCATTCCTTTCATTCATCACAATACTACAATAATTGATTTTATTTAAAAGCTTAAAATTTTGGAGGTAAAAGTAATTTAACTCTATGCTTAAAACTTCATGGAAAGAGTCTGCTATAAAATCGGCTGCCTCTCAATGTAAAATCAATGAATGTTCCATTCATATCAGCTATATTGCAGACTCCAGAGCTATATAATTTTACGTTAAACAAATTCAGCAATTCTTATACAACTCATCCGTCATCCTGATGTGTTTACATTCGCCATAAGTGAAAATTAAGCTTGGTTGTAGAAATAATCAAAGTTGGAGGATTATTTAAACTCAAATATATTGTAATTGCGTTGTTTCAGAATATAGATGCACAGGAATTAAGCAAAAATAAAGCGGTTTTAGGACGGATACAACACTAAATATACATTAAAAAGAACTTTAAAAATCAGTATTTTGACGCAAGATGGATGCCATAATTTATTTTGAAGTGGCTTACGGGACTTCTTCATATAACATGGGTGTAATTATTATTTGAATTTTTATTTAAAAAACTACCGAATATATTTTGCTGAAATTTTTTTCGTATTTTTTATGGGATAATTTGCGTATTTCCCCCCAAAACTTTCAAAGCAATTTGTGAATTTTAAATTCGCTTAAAAAATGTTTGAAAAATTAGGTCGCATAGGGTTCAATGTATTTCATTTTTTCAACCCGTGTTCAATCCAAAACTAAATGGGTGATATTATTCATTTATAGTGCCATATATCCCACAGATTGTCTGAACAACATACTAAAATTTCATTTTGATTCTAAAATGTCATTTTGATTCTAATAAAATTTCATTTTTACGGCGGTTATCGTGCGAACCGACAGACAGACAGACAGAATGAATAAACAAAGTCATAAACACGTTTCAACTATGTTGAAAGTGTGTTATAAGTGTTAGAAAGAATCGAAAAATTCTCAGTCATTAACCCAACCTTTTCCAAAATTTTATGCCGAATACAAATCAGTCATCATCTGAGTAAATCCTGTTTTCTATAGCAAATCATGAGAAATAAACATTTCAAGAAAAATTTATTCGTAAAAGCAATAGTTTGGCAATATTTTTCTTACGAATAATTACGATGAACTTATTTAAATAGCATCACGCATTAGAATATTGTTCATATACTTCAAGCAAGGTGTGTAATTTTAGTAATGTATTCTTATAATTTACTTAACATATGCTTTACTTGCATAAATTAACTTTCTCGACATAGAAATATTCATACACTACTTAAAATTAACAAAATAAATTAGTTGAATTCTTGAAAACAACACTGTAGATATAATATCATTGCTATATTCATGTCTAAAATATTTCTATATATTCCAAAAATTTCAATGCTGAAAATTCACTGGATCAGAATTCAAAAAAATAATAAACTGCATTAGCTATATTTTCTTCATACTTCCGAATTCATTATTCTTTATGCAGGATGATGTACATATAAATATATATATATATATATATATATATATATATATTTATTTATATATATATATATATATATATAATATTAAATGTACGAAATATTTTTAAGAATATATACAAAAATAAAACCAAATGTATTAAATAAATTAAGGGATATGTATAGATATCATAGAATACAAAAAATACCATGGAATAAATGTAATATCTTGTAATGTATTATCAATTGTAATATCTGGTTGAATATGATAATACGTATATGTTGGGGTGTAGGGTTTTTGTAGACCGTGATCGACGGTAATGGTCTCGTTCTGATGTACTACTTACTTTTTTTCATGCTATAGGTAAAGTTTTCATCATAACAGTTTTCTTTTTGCATCGGGCTCATTTCATGTAATACGGATTTTGTCCTTTTGGTGTATACTTTGGTCTGAGTGACCTTTCGTGAGTAGTACCGGCTTACCGGGAGTGTTGCCGCTGCTCTTTAAGCGTGCTTTAACCGGGGAGTGGGGGTCATAATCCTCCCACGGTCTCTTTTGGTTCTACTCTGTTTTTTTTTTATTCCATTTGGGTTATATATATATATATTAAATATATATATACACATATATATATATATATACATATATATATATATAAATATATATATATATAAAATAAAATATCGATCCTTAAACTATCCTATACCTATCTTTAAACTATCCGGAAAGTGTGATGTTTAATATAAAACAACGGACACATTTCAAAATACATACATGTATGCATGTCGTCACTTATTTCTGTGTACCCTGTATACTTTACATACATCGAGTGTACAAAATCATCTGTCGAACAACACTAAAGCGGTTGTCGAATACTTCCAGTTACATAAATATTTCAAATGACCTTACAATTTATCTTATGACAATTTTAATTGGAGAAATGTATTTGTCTGAAAAATACGATGCCTAAATCCTTTTATAACCCCCCAGTCCAAACTTTTTCATTTACTAAAAATTGTATGCATTAACATGTAAAACTAAAATGAGTTCGATTTTTGACGAGTTAAATTTACCAAGATTTTGCAGCAATTTTCCGCTGAGAAATTGAAGGTTGTACAACAAATTGAATTGAAAGTCGTGGCAATTTGTCAGCAAATATCCCTGATAACTCTTTTCAACATATTATTAGGTGTCAAAGAACTTTCTGTAACAACACCCTGATTAATTCGAAAGATATCGGATTAATCGAAATATAAAACAAATATCTCGAAATGTTTTATTGTTAGTATATACGCTGGCTTGAAATGATGGATTCTCAGAAACGGGAAAGGGATTTAAGTCATAAACTGAATGTTTCATATCTTGGTACATTTTACTTGCAAAAAATCAAAGAATGTTTTGTAATTGTAGCATCTTGGTTTGAGGGACCGTATAAGAAGTTAAATTTCGTAAATTTCCGAGAAATACGTTTATCGATTTGAAACTGTTATAAAATAAATTTTAACTTTTTACGGAACAATTATGTAGTTAGAAGTATATATCTACGAAATTGAAAAATAAAGGTTGTTCCTTTTCCAGGACTTCCCCCGATATCATGTGTATAGTTAAATACAGTGACATCTTGCATATAGTTAAATACCGGGACGTCCTATATATGGTACACAATTATTGTTGCATAAAATAATTTTTCTATTAAAGAATTATTTCTATTCCAAAAGGAGAGTCGATTGATTTTCTATGCGTATATACATTAAAAGGTATATGTGTAAACTAGGTTTCTAAACGATGATACATAATATTCTACATCAAATGCAACGCGCTTTACATTTTACTGAAGCGATCTCTGCAATCGATTAATTCATTATGCATTCTAAATCATATCATTTGACTCCAAGTTATTCTTCAATCGATTTTCCCTTGGGTATCGTAATCGATATAAATGATATTCCATCGTCATATCCGAACGTTGCCATGCATTTACGAAAGGATAATTTTAGCAGACGATTATGCAACTCGCTTGCAATCAATAAATCCATAGTAAACTTTGCCATTCTGTATTACCGAACACTAATTGAACGAAAATGCGTTTTAAAATAGCAAGAAGTTAAGTTTCAGCACCGAAAATTTTACCTGATACCCCCTTCTCGTCAAATATCTCCGCATCCCAGACCCTTGAAAAACTTCCTACAGCCCAAACTCCAGCTTCGATCGCAGTTGGCGCATGGGCAGTGGCGACAGAACATTAAAGGTAAAGCCAGTCACTCAGGCACTTCGGTAACAGTCCCGAATCTCACCCGCACCTGGGAAAGTGCAGGGTACTCTTTTCCCGGTTTCCCGGTCTGTTCCGGTTTCTAAACTGTAACTTCCTAGTGATGTGATGTAGGAATTGCGAATCAGCGATTTGAGTAAGTACCGAACTGTTTGTAAACTATATTTTATTGATTGCAGAGCCAAATGCGTAAGGGCGAATGGGATTGACATTTAAGAAAAAAAAATATCTTGAATAATACTTTGCTTATCAAACCTAATATTTTGCTTTAAAACATTGCTCAAATTTTCTTTATCTTTTGCAGGAAATGTTTTTACTTATTGATTTCATTTCTTGTTTCAAATATTTAGATTTAAAAGCTCCACCGGACTCTCTTATATATTTATATTCGACGTTTCAAGTTACAATCGTAATAATTAAATATATAAAAATAATGCATTTTCATTGACACTTTTGTTGCAAACTAATTATTTTTAAATAACTTGTAATGCTTTCGACTGTCCAATTCAGCTGATCCAATTATTTCTTTATTGTGAATTTTCTGAATCATGTCATTGTTTCACAATATTCATTGTTTCACTACATTGTCATTGTTTCATTACAGATAATAATAGTAACAAAAATTTACAATTTCAAATAATGATTCCTTAAGGCTAGAAATTGAGGAAGATGCTATAGACATTTAGTTTTAATATAATCGTTTTAACTACGAATTTGAAATGGTGCATGTGCATTCATTTGCGGAAAACCTAACAGACAAACGCACTTGCACACTCTCTCCCTGTATATATACATATATATATATATATATATATATATATGTATATATATATATATATATACATCTCAGTAGTACAGTTTTCGATCTCTAATTTCTCCCTTTCTACCATTGTTATCTTACATCCCCTCCTTAAATTAATATAATTTTCTTTCAGTATTTTTATCTCGTACTTTCACGTATGCACTTCATCTGCATAAAGAAAATGAGATTAACGAGTATCATTAATTAAAGCTTTTAAATGCATTCAAGTAATTTTTAAATACGTGTTTATTTCACCAGCATTTCAAATTCAAAATAATTTTAGTAAATGCACTGCAGTTTTAGAAGTGATGATCGTTTCCAGTTGGTTTAAAGTGTTTGTCACGAGTAAAATATTGAAATGTTAAAATTCAATATTGTTCTTCCCATGCATTAGTGGATTATGTAGAAAATCATAACATTTTATGAATAACACAGTCACCTTTAGTATATACTTAAAATTAAATCGCAAAATAAACTGCTGTTACATTAGGTGCAGGAAACATATATATTAGAAGCAGATATATCATTTCTCACTGCTATGATATAAGTAGTGTTAAGTGGTGATTCTTAGGAAAAATTACATGTTTGCAAAATATCAATTTTTATTGATTGCAACGCAAATGATATAAGTGTAAATGATCTTGACATCTATGGAGTAAATGTCAAGATTTTCGCCATGGATGTTATTGTGTCATGGATGTGGTCATTAACTAATTCATTTTGCATTTCTCTGAGGATGACAGTTTTAAAATTCTAACCATATAATTTTATTAATATAAATTTAATTGTATTATTAGAATATCTTGCCATTTCAAAAGTCAACTGAACTTTATAAAGGTCACATATACGTTATAAACTTTATGCTGAAGACTGACCTTTCAAATCTGCTCCACTTAGATCTTTTTCAAAGCAACCATATTTTAATTAAATGTTCTTAATGTCTTAAAATTTTAATGGCATTTTATTAGATCAAATACAGCATGAGAAAAATCTTGCAAATTTTGATTAAATGTATGTTTTGTTATGTATGTACTCTGTAAAAAATGTAAAATATGTAAAAAAATAAATGCAGGCACTCCTTTAAATGTCATTACAGTCTTAAAAGTTGATGACATTTAAATAAGTAAAATGTAACCTGAAAAATTTTTTGAACATATTAATTAAATGTATGTTTTGCTATATAGCTTACGTGCAAGCAATGCGTAAAAAATTAGATTCTAGTGTGCTTTTAATTGTCTTTAAAATTTTAAAATATTATGGTAATTCATGAAATATAACGTAGTCTGTAAAACATCTTGCACATGAATGTACGATTAGATATGTACGTTTAGATTTGTCCATGTACGCAATATGCAAAAAACTAAATATAAGTATGCTTTTAAATATCACTGAAGTTCAAAAATGAGGTTGACAGTTCATAAAATAAAATGTAGCCTGTAAAATATCTTGCATATATTAACTAAATATACGCTTTGATACATATGTACGCTTACGTGTACACAATATGTATAAAACTACATGCTAGTGCACTTTTACTTGCCATTAAAATTTTAAATGGTATGGCATTTCATAAAATAAATGTAGACTGCAAAAGATCTTGCACATATTAACTACATGTACGCTTTGATATGTATGTACGCTTACGAGTACGCAATATGTAAAAAAATAAATGTAGGTACACTTTTTAAATATCACAAGTTTTAAAATGTTGGTGGTTTTTCATGAAGTAAAATGTAACCTTAAAAAGATCTTGAATGTGTTAATTAAATGTACATTTTGCTTTACATGTACGCTTACGTGTACACAATACGAATAAAACTAGATGCTATGCGCTTTATTGCCATTGAAATTTTAAAATGTTACGGCATTTCATAAAATAAAATATAGCCTTCAAAAGATCTTGCACATACTAACTAAATATACGCTTTGATATGTATGTACGAGATTAAGTGCACGCAATATGTAAAAAACTAAATACAGAGATGCTTTTAAATATCACTGAAGTTTTACAATGTTGACTGCATTTCATGAAATAAAATTTAGCTTGAAAAATATCTTGCATATTTTAACTAAATGTACTTTTTGCTATGTATGTACACCACGTGCACGCAATATATAAAAACTAAATGCATATATGCCTTTAAATATTTTACGTAGTTCAAAGTAACAAAGGTTGATATTTTAACATATATATCTATGGGGCAAGTCGTCAATTAGATTAAGGGAGGTGATTAAACTGCAAAGCATGTAGAATGAATCTCTACTCCACTTTTTCATATAATAATATTTCAGATTTGTTATGCTAATTAGTACCATGTTTAGTATCAAAGTAAAAATGAATATACATTTTTATGAGATTTCGTATAAAATGGGATCTATTAAAATAGTTTATTGATCTTAAAATAAATAGAAAACATTTTACACCGGAACAGAATGTATATGCATTCAGATGATTTGTGTTAAGTCGTACACTTTTCATACGTTTAACTTTGAAAAGTTCTCCCCCCCCCCTTGTATTTTCCAGTTCCGCAATTAATAATAAACGTATTTAAGTGATGCATAAAGGCCCAAGTAAAATGTGGGCCAAGAGCAATCCGGTTATTTGCAGCGTCCCCCCCTCCCCCCAAAAAATCCCAAAATTGTATTGGAAATTATTATTATGACAATTTTCAACAATTGATTGGTCTGATAGCAATTTTCAATATTTGATTGTTATTAAAACAATTACACCTATTAATTTATCTATAACTAATTAAACTGGATTTTATAATAAATACGAAAACAATTTTAAACAAAATACCCATTATAGTTTTTAAATATAAATGAAAATGTTTCTCAAAGTTTGAAAAACTCTGGACCCTATCAAGTGCGAAACGGGAGCCAGAATAAAGCGCCTCTCGTGCGCATGCGCCTAACGATGGCTTCATTTCGCAATTGTCTACGCTTCACGGCAATGCCCCTAGATCTAGGGAAATTCAGAAAATTTTAGGGATCTGGGGAAGGAATTACCTAATCTGGGGAAATTTGCAACTAAGTTTACAAATTTCAGTTTTAAAAATTTTCAGTTTTAAGAATGGGTACTTTGATTGTCTCAGACATAGCATCTAAGGCTCCTAAATATACAGACTGGCACAACAGCGGCCATCTTGATTCCCCGTTTAACCGATGTCTGTAAATCGCAGAAAGAGAGTCACTTTCTCGTCCTTTTTTCGGGATCTCGAGAATACCAAAACATTCTGGACTACTTTCTTAATTGATTGGTACACTTTTATGAAAGAAGAAGTACCTATTTCACAGCCAAATTGAGTACCAAATATCAGCCATGTCACATGCGAGCGCCATTGAAAAAGCACTTGCAGACTGTGCTGTTTCAATGGCGACAACTCACTGAACCTGCTGAAGTCAAAATGGCGGTTGCGTCAGCCTGTATATTTAGGAGCCTTATAGCATCCAATCAGTAGTTACATCACACTTCATAATGTCACATATCACGTGCTCACAAAATCATCCTTAATCTGAGGAATTTGAGCATTTATCCCTTTCTATTTGGGGGAGGGGGGGGGGTCCTTTTACATATGTTGCTTAAAGGACTAAAATTTCTAGTTACACCGCTGATATTCACTGTTATTAATTTTATACATAGTAAAAAATTCTATAAAATTCATAAATTTCAATGTATTCAAACTCTCCTCATGCAAATTATAAAGCATTATATTTTAGGACAAATCGAGACACAAAAATAAAATGGAAGTTATTGGCTTTGGAGAATATAATAACCTCATCAACCTAAAAAAAATCTAAATTTAAATAACGTAATTTAAAATATTTAAGTTACAATCAATTTAAGTTTTTATGCACGCCTGAATATGAGTGAATTATGTTTATAAAGGTCTGGAATCCATTTTAAATTGAACGCTCTAAAAATATGCACTCGTAGGATGAAAAATTGCAGTTACTGTGTAGAGCAAAAAATTGATTCTAACTAATAAAAATTAATACTTCCGTATATAATTTGAAACTCTCAGACTGGACCGGAAAGGATTTTTTTGATGCTACAAATAGCGAAATTTCAGACTTCCACCCGGCTTGATCGATCTGACTGTAAAGCGCTATCTCAACCCCAGTCCATAGACATTTCGCAATCTGACATTTGTGTAACTCAAGTACGACTGAAAAAGACTGTGCGCAGCATATGATTTTACCTACATAATGCAAACTGTTTTTATTGCTTATAGATGTGAAGAGTCTGATTGGATTTCAGTTCAAAAATTGACGAACACTTAATAATACAGTCAGGAAAAAAATCTTTTCGATATAATCGTCAGTTTTATTGCATCTTATTAATATTATTTTATTTCTATTGTATTTCAATTTAATTGCATTTTATTACCGACATACATAGTATAATGTGTAGGGAAAAAGTGGGGACGGGGTCAAAAATTTGAATTTGTCTTTTCTACAAAAAAGCACGTTTTAAGTAATAGTCAAATACAGCCTCTAAGGTCGAATCTTACACTTTTGAGGTGATATCTGTGTTAGTGTTAGTGTGTGTCTATGTTATTGTATATTTTCTAATGAATTTAAAAACAAAAAAAAGATCAATCATGCGTAAAGCATTGATTATGAAACACTTTCCAACTGCAATGCAATTTTATTTAAACACCTATAAAATGCGATACATTCAGCGGGGATATTTTTAAAATTGTCACAATACTACAATAATTTATTTTATTTGAAAACTTAAAACAATGAAAAAAATAAACCTTACTCAAATGACTTCAGTGAAATATAAATCTTCTGGCTCTCTATGTAAAAGCAGTGAATATTTCATTCGTACACTTTTATTTCATTCCTTTCATTCATCGGTGATGTTTTTAAAATTATCACAATACTACAGTAATTTATTTTACTTAAAAACTTAAAACCATGGAGATAAAAGTACTTTCTAACTTTGTCGAAGATGGCAATGCTATAACATCGTCTGCATCTCTACGTAAAATCAATGAATATTTCATTCATATCAGCTATATTCTAGACTCCAGAGTTAAATAATTTTACGTTAAAATAATTCAGCAATTCTTATACAACTCGTCTTAGAGATTGATGTGTTTATATTATACATATGTTAAAATAAGGCTTCGTTATGGAAATAATCAAAGTTTGATAATCATTTAAACTCAAAAATATTGTAATTGCGTTGGTACAGAATATAGATTCACAGAAATTACACAAAAATAAAGCGGTTCTAGGACGGATGAAAGACAAAATATGAATTAAAAAGAACTTTAAAAATCACGATTTTGACACAAGATGGATACCATATTTTATTTTAAAGCGGGTCACGTGAGCTCTTCATATATTATGGGTGTAATTATTATTTCAATTTTTATTTACAAAACTACTGAACATATTTCGCTGAAATTTTTTCATTCATTCTATGTGATAATTTGAATATTTTCTAAAACTTTCGAAGCAATTTGTGAATTTTAAATTCGCTTAAAAAATGTTTGAAAATGGTTAGATAGACAGTGCGAATGGTTAGATAGACAGACGGAATAAATAAAGTCATAAACACTTTTCAATTATGTTGTAAAGTGTTAAAAATCATTACAAATCCAGGACGCTGAATAATAATGAATAAATAATCATTTTGCAAATAATTTTTGTTTAGAAAACGAATGATATAAATCTTAGAAAGCTAACAGGAACCATTCTCGAGATATTGCCCTATGTTAGAATCATTTAAAAATCGTTTAAAAACCAAGGTTACAAAGTGAAAAAGATTACCAAGACTTAATATACAAGAATTTTATTTAAAAAGAAATAACATAAACTTCAATAGATACTCAATAGGATTTCGGCAGGTACTAAGAACCAACTGGTATCTTTGGTTTAAATCTAAATTGGCATTAAAAGACACAATTTTATCTACAAAAAGCGTGAAATGGAATATAATTAATTTGTGACATTCCAGTTTAGTTATTTTTTGTTAAATACTTCCAAAACTCATATCGCATTTAATCTTTTCTAAGTTATTCAAATTCACATTAGGTTTAGTTTAATTTTTCTTTTTCTACGCAATATTGCTTTGATTAAATTTTCCTTTCTGATAAAGAGAAAAGATATAGTTTAAAAAGATCGAAATCACAATTTTGACGGAAATAATACGTTTTAAGATCTCAGTATCCGATTAAAATAAGGGACTTACGAAAAATATAAACACTTTGGAAGCTTATAACTCTGAAGCTAATAGATAAAAATGTAAACAACTTTTACTTGTTTTATTGTAACCAACGTACCATTTCTAAATGTACAAAAGTAGTTTTAATATTTTAATATTTTGAACAATTCTTTTTAAAAAAATAGGTATCGTCCTTCACTTTTTTAATTTCAACTGAAATGTCGTCTAATCTTTAAAAAATAAATAAAAAACAGTAAGTGACAAAAATTTTAGTAAGAAATATAGTTGACAGATTAATCATATGTTTCTGCAAGGATTTTATGGCTTCTGTAAAATCATCTTGCCAAGTAAAAGAATATTCATAGTTTTTAAAATGTTTAATTCTTTTATCTGTAACTAAAAGTACACTTTTATATAAAACTAAAGGTTTACTTTTATCAAAAACTGAAAGCATTTATATCTCTTTGAAAGCCATACAAGGATATATAATTGAATTTCAGATCCATATTATCTGTTATAAACTAAACAAAATGAGACTAAAAACAAACAATGAACTTGCTGAATTTTATAGGAGTTTTATTTTACGAGGTGTTATTTAAGCAAAGCTTGTTCGGTTCTATTAGACTATTAGAACCACAACATATTTTTCCATTTTATTTGTATTATTTTACATTGTGGATTATTAAAACTTTCCAACATAGCTGAAATGTGTTTATGACTTTTTACACTTTCCATAGTTGAAAAGTGTTTATAACTTCGTTCATCCTGTCTGTCCGTTCGAAAGATAATTGCCGTAAAAATGACTTTATCAAAATGATATTCTAATATGTTGTTAAAACGGTCTGTGGGACATATGAGAATGTAAACGAATAATATCACCCAATGAGTTTTGGATTGAACCCGGATTGAAAAAAAAATTGAATAACATTGAACCTTATGGGACCTAATTTTTCAAACATTTTTTAAGCGAAGTTAAAATTCACAAATTACTTCGAAAATTTTAGGAAATATTCAAAGTATCCTATAAAATATATATAAAAAAATCAGCAAATCATGTTCAGTAGAAATTGAAATAAAAATTAATATAATAATTACATCCATATTATATGAAGAGATCACGTGACGCACTTAAAATTAAAATATGGCATCCACCTTTTTTTCCCAAAGTAAAAATCGTGATTGTTAATGTCCTTTTACATTTATATTTAGTGTTGTATCCGTCCGAAAACAGTTTTATTTTTGCGTATTTTCTGTGCATCTATATTCTGTGTTAACACAATTACAATACTGAGTTTAAATGATCACTAAACTTTGAGTATTTTTACAACGAAGCCTAATTTTAATACACTCTTTCGCAAAAAAAAAACGAAGCACCATGAAGAAAGTGGCTATTTTTATTGAAATTAAATATGCGTACAGCTCTTACGCAGGTAATGAAATTATTACAAAATCATGACCTCAGGACCCATCAATGGTTAGCAATTGAACATTGAATTTCCAAATCAGTAATTGGTGAAACTCCCCTTGGTGCCAATGCATGCTTGTATACGTCTAGGTAAGGAGTGATAAACTTTCCTAATGTTATCCTGCGATACATTCAGCCAGGCATTCCTCGATTGTTGTTCCAGATCTGTCACATTTCGAGGTGCCCGAATCTGACGGCCTAGTATGTCCCAGACATGCTCGATTGGCGAAAGGTCTGGTGACCTTGCTGGCCAAGGAACAGTATCAATAGCACGGAGACAGCCTACATATATGCTAGCCGTATGTGGCGGGGCATTATCTTGTAAGAAAATGACCTCAGAATGACGTGCCATGAAGGGCAACGCAAACAGCAGCAGGATTTTATCACTATCGTTGAGCTGTTAAATTTGTACGCAGGATAACTAGAGGCAATCTGCTGTCCTAAGATATAACACCCCACACCATCACACCAGGGGCAATGGCTGTGTGCCGGTGTAAAATAAAGGCTGATTGGGACCGCTGGCCCTGACGCCTCCACACATGTACCCGATGGTCATCTTCTGAAAGACTGAAGAGCGTTTCAGAGCTGAACACTATGCGATACCAATCTGCTGGCAGCCATGATGCTCGGCTACGACACCACTCTAAACGAGTCTGTCAATGTCATGGGGTTATGGGCAGACATCTTACAGACCCCCGTGAGCGTAACCCCACCTCAACCAAACACCGTGAGATGGTGGAAGGTACCACGGGTGGTATGGACGAGACTGTAGCACGTTGGATGGTGGGCAATGATGCCGTTGGACCAGTTCGGGCCTGTGGCACAATCATCCGATCTTGCCTCGTATTCGTGCCCTTTGGCCTTTCAGAGCTTTCATTCCGCAGACGAGTTCCTTGCAGTAAACATTGCTGTCAGCACCTTTGCACAGCAGTGTCCATTCGGCGCAGGTGACGGCCTATTGCTCGGTATGACTAGCAGAGCTTCACGCATCCCGACTATAAGACCACGTTAGAACTCGGCTAATTGCTTATAAGGTATTCGGCAACGTCGTAACGGCATTATTTGTTGTGTCTCCACGGAACTGCAACGCCGATAACGAGCAAAGGTAAGCCGTCTACATTTTAACCCGTTTTATAGGATGCTAGGTCCGCAGTAGAAATGCGCGCTGTAAGCGAAGTTAGCACTCATTGGTCTTGCAAATGTAATCATTTACACGCTTGGTATAAAGGAATTTGCATGCGAAATTTCGAGATGATCGGATTATTTTTTAGGGGTGCTTCGTTTTTTTTGCAAAAGAGTGTAGATGCAAAATGTATTGTAAGATAAGTTGTATAAGAATTGTTGAATTTTTTTCACGCAAAATTATTTAGCTCTGGAAGCTAGAATCTAGACTAAAAGTGATATGAATAATATTCATTGCTTTTACACTCAGACGATTTATATCTCGATGACGTCATTTGAATAAAGTTAATTTTTTTAATGAAGTTTAAAAATATAAAAATATATTATAGTATTGTGATAATTTAAAATATATCAGCGCTGAATGTATCGCATTTTAGAGATGTTTAAATAAAATTGCATTTCAGTTGGAAATTTCTTCATAATCAATGCTTTATGCATGATTTATCTTTCTTGTTTATTTAACCTTGAACTAGGTTCACAAATCTTGAATTAACCAATAATGTTACTTTTTAAATAAAATTAGATCTTCGAGTTTGCATTAAACATCATTGGAAATTACTACAAATAAATACTGAATTAAAATTCTTAGATTTATTGTATGAAATCTCTTTTATTTCACAACACATTTTGAGTACGATTCGTCACTCTAATTCATACTGAATTTTTTGATCGAATGTATTTCACATTGATATATTTCTTAATTATTTCTGAGTGATTTTGATTTAAATTGAAAACCCACTGCGCACTCTGGGTTTAATTAAAGAGTTAAAAAAACAATTTCATTTACAGAAGTCATGAAGTACAATGCAATTAATTAGTAGAATTCCAGTTTTATTTTCTGTTATTTCCAAAAAACTCATTTCGTATTTTATTTTTACTAATTTACTCAGATTTACATTAAGTTTGCTTTCATTTCTTTGCTTCTGTATTACCCTGATTTAATTTCTACTTTCCCATAAAGGCCAAGTATAGTTTTTTCTTTCATTTTTTAAATCAAAACCAGGATTTTGAGGGAAATGCATGTTTTAACAAGTAAATATAAATACTTCATTTTGGGGTTACTACTGATAAATTAATTAGTAAACCGGCAATGAATAATCATTAATTACCGGCTCTTTTATTATTTCCGTTCTGTATTATCGTGATTACATTTTTATGTTTCTATAAAGGCAAAGAATGATTTTAAAAAAAAATCAGGATTTTGAGGAAGATGCATGTTTTAATAAGTAAATATAAATACTTTACTCTTTATAAAAATAAATTATAAAAATAATTTTATTCATAACTCGCCATGAGTAGCTTCAATGGAAGTAGATCATAAGAAATATCTGAATATTGACAAAACTTACTAAGATCAATTAATACAGCTGCATAGAAGTGAAGCTGAATATTGAAATCTTTTTAATTAACTTACAGTAGTATTTTTAAAGGCCATTCCGAAAAAAATTGCCGGTTCTATTTTTAGAGAATTCACCATATTTTTATCTCTTAAAATGTTTTACTAGACTAAGCTGTATACTAAATTTCATATCACTTGTACGTCTTAAAGTATGTTTAAAATGCCATCAAAGAAGTTGAAACAGATGGAAACCTTCAGGTTGGTAAAGATCAATCATGCTTAAAGCATTGATTATGAATCACTTTCCAACTTCAATGCAATTTTATTTAAACATGTCTAAAATGCAATGCATTCCTCGGTAATATTTTAAAACTTATCACAATACTACATTAATTTATTATATTTGAAAACTTAAACCTTCATCGAAAAAAATGAACTTCATTCAAATGACGGCATTGAAATATAAATTGCCTGGTTTAAACATCTCTAAAATGTGATACATTCATCAGCAATAATATTAAAATTATCATAATACTACGATAATTTATTATATTTGAAAACTTCATCGAAAACAACCGAAATTCATTCAAATGACGTCATAGAAAAAATAACATGTCTGGCTCTCTCTATAAAAGCAGCATTTCATTCATAAATAATTTCCCATTCATGTCATTCATCACAATACTATAATAATTTTTTTTTTTTAAAATTAAGACCATGGAGCTACAAGTAATTAAACTCTATGCGTAAAACTTCATCGAAAAAAATCGTCCTTCTGTTTGTAAAATCAATGAATATTTCATCCATATCAGCTACGCAGACTCCATGAACTAAATGATTTTGTGTTAAAGAAATACAGCAATTCTAATACAACTCATTCTATATATTTTGCTGTTTACATTTTACATAGGTGAAAAATAGGCTTCATTGTAGAAATAATCAAATTTGGATGAGCATTTAAACTCAAATATATTGCAATTGCGTTGTTTCAGTATGTAGATGACCAGAATTTAAGCAAAAATAAAGTGGTTTTTGGACGGATACAGCACTCAATATGAATTAAAGAGAACTTTAAAAATCACGATTTTGAGACAAGATGGATGCCATATATCATTTTGAAGTGGGTCACGTGATCTTTTCATATCATGGTCACATGATCGCTTCATATAAGAGGTGTTATTAATATTTTAATTTTTATTTAAAAAACTACTGAATATATTTCGCTGGATTTTTTTTTGTATATTTTATGGAACAATTTGAATATTACCTAAAATTTTCGAAACAATTGGGGAATTTTAAATCCGCTTTAAAAATGTTTGAAAAATTAGTTCTCATAGGGCTCAATGTATTTCATTTTATCAACCCGGGTTCAATCCAAAATTTATTGGGTGATATTATTCATTTATATTGCCATAGGTCCTACAGACCGTCTGAACAACATACTAAAATTTCATTTTGATTAAGTCATTTTTACGGTAGTTATCGTGCTAAAGGACAGACAGACAGACAGAATGAACAAAGTCATAAACATTTTTCAACTTTGTTGTAAAGTGTTAAAAAAATTGTTTTAGAACGTAAAATGCAACTCAAACAAACCATACTTATTTTGTTGTTGTTGAAAACTAGACCATCCGACCTACCAGAAAGGTGTAAGGTAACCGTTTGGACGGCCGGAAAGTGCCACCCAATTTAGACCGGAACCCAGTGGGGGAGGCATCCACAAAGACCGTACCCTCCTTCCCCTACCTCCAACCTCTCGGAAGGACTTACGTACCCACATGTTTAACGTGATCGTACTCCGCATGAATACTGCGGCTGTTGTGGCAGCGTGAAAATCCAGTGCGCAAACCACCGGACTACCGCGCCCGAAACCATACTTACGTGTCGTAATTCATTGGATTAATTTCGTCGGTGCAACAAGTGTGAATTAAAACGTCTAAATAAGCATAGGTTTAGCCGATGAAACTGGAAAAGACTAATTAACAGAACCTAATATAGTAACGCCACCTAGTGCGAGGAAAGGGAAGTAAAACGGGAATGAATAGAACATCGAAATGAGCTCAGGTTTAGCCGATCAAACTGAAAAAACTAAATTACAGAACCCAATATAGTATAGCCACCTAGTGTGAGGAAAGGGAAATAAAACGAGAAAGAACAGAATGTCAAGATTATACTGAGTTCTATCTTAAGTCCTTCTGCATCCCTTTAACTTTCGATTGAAGTGATCTAGAACTGCAAAAAAGAGAACTAATACAAAAGCAACTATGCGCTATCGATTGAGAAAGTTTGGAGCGCTCCTAGCGGCTAGTTGAAGAAGTTAGAATTCCTATCTCGAAAACAAAGCAGATAGGGGAAATTTTTCAATTATAAAGTTGTAGATTGTCTATTTAATATGGAAAGACTTGCGGTATGTACATAACATGTCCGCAGAAGATAAATAAAATATTTTAAAAAACTTTTTAAGTTAAACTCTTTTAGTAAATTGCACTACAAATTAATATATAATTTTTAGCTATTACAATATTGTTGGTCATATGCAACTATAAATAAAACCGTAGGTATACCATAAAATAATTGCTTTTGGACATCAAAAGAATTTTAAGGATCAATAGATGTGATAACATAGAAATGGCATATATAAGAATGATTACATTCCATTCATTTAAACTTTTCTTTGACAATTTTGATATAACAATCCTTCATTCTTATATATGACATTTCTATGTTATCACTTCTATTGGTTTTTAAAATTCTGTTAGTATCCATATACAAATCTTTTATGGGAGTGGCACGGTTTTATTTTTAGTCGCATTTGATCAAGAATGTTGTGACAGCTAAAACCTATTTATTACTTTTTATTGCATTTTACTAAAACCGCGCAACTTGAAAAGATTGTTTATAATATTTTATTTTATACTTTTTTTTTTGCGATTGTGTAATCAAATGTTGTTGTGTAATCGTATATACGTGTGTCTGTAAAATTTCAAAACTGGGTCAAAAATTTATTTCAAGGTTTGACCAAAACAAGCAAACAGAGAACCAACCTAAATAAACCAGTGTTAAAACCAGGCCAACAAAAAGGTATAATTATTATGCTGCAGCATACGTCTACAATTTATCATGCAACATTTATTGTTTACTGCAAGATGTATGGTTCTAAATAAATTAAAATAAGTTTCTTTCACGGATTATTATTATTTTCCTTACATATATAATGTATAAGGAAATTATTGCGACGGGGGCGATAATTCGAATTCGAGTTTTCGACGGGAGAGCACGTTTCAAGCATCCCTGATCACGAATCAAACATTTTTGAAGTGATGTCTGTGTGTGTGAAAGTATGTGTGTGTGTGTGTGTGTGTCAGTGGGTCTTTGGAGACGATAACTGACGAACGAATGGACCGATTCGAAAGAAATTTGGTACAAAAATCACAATATATAAACACTGGAAGCCTATTGCTTTTATACGCAATCAAATGTTCAGAACCACCCTAAATTTTCGAGAGTGAAATTTTGAAAAATATCGTTAAGAAATCAAAACCGCTAATAAAGTTACGCGAATAGGCATTTCTTATGTAATTTTTCATTAGAAAACGATTGACATAAATTTTAGAACGCTAACATGAACCGTTCTTGAGATATTACATATTTAAAAAAATTATCAAAAATGATATAAAATAAAATTAAAAAATTCTGATTGAGAAACATGTTCACTTTTCATATGTAACAACATGCTGTAAATTTGGTGACATCATTCTCGTGGATCTAGCTCGTTTCATTCATAAAAAAATTAGCTTTGAGTAATACTTTTGTATTTTAGCGCCAATAGTCATTTATCTGCTGTAAAAATATCTTATTTCTTCGTCCATAACGCTTGGCGATATTTTGGCGACGAATTTGGTGGAATGTCGCCAACTTGTCGACTTTTTTAAATGTTGCTAAATTAACGAAAAACTCCCCAAATTGATAAAAATGGCGCTAAATCAATGACGACTCATTGATGATGACGACATGGAAAATGACGACTCATTGATGAAAATTCAATATCTTGGAAAGAATATAAATAACTACTATAAAAATAATCTATATTTTTATACTGTAAAAGTAGTAAATGCATTACATTATATAAGGAAAGTCACTGCCCACATCAGATTTTTTTTTCATGTAGTAAGGGGCTCTGTCCCCTACTCACTAAGCTCTGCTAACTCCCATAACTCGTTTCGCTAGCCAAACTAAAATTTAAATCGGTAAACGGTTTATTTAATCGTGTTACCATATTATTTACCGGTAAAGGTACCAAATTTCATATTTTTGTATGCTAATAGTTTTGGCGCTTCGAGACTCAGAAAATCGATGGTCGTGCCGATATGAAAGAATATTGTTCACTTCGGAAGTGCATAAAAGATAAAACATTTCATAAACTACATCGACATTTTAAAAAAAGGGTTCTGTCTAGCAAAAAATTTAACTATAGTTGCGTACCTGCAAATATTCCTGGTCTTGCTATTGTTAGTCTATCCAGGACACGAACTCGCAGCTCAAATATTTTGTCTTTGAATTTGACATCAAACATTTCTTAAACTACAACATATATGGTAAAAATCTGATGTGGGCAACACATGACTTTCTTTATATAATGTAATGGATTTACTACTTTTACAGTAAAAAAATAGGTTTTTCTTATAGTAGATACTAATATTCTTTCCGAGATATTGAATTTTCGACAATTAGTCGTCATTTTCATTTATTTAGCGTCATTTTTATCCATTTGGCGAGATTTTCGTTAATTTAGCAACATTTCAAAAAGTCGCCAAGTTGGCGACATTCCGCCAAATTCGTCGCCAAAATCTGGCCACGCGTTATGAACGAAGAAATAATTTATTCTTACAGCAGATAAATGACTATTGGCGTCCAAATACAAAAGTATTACTCAAAGCATATTTTCTCATGAATGGAACGAGCTAGATCCACGAGAATGAAGTCACCCAATTTATCGCATGGTATTACATATGAAAAGTGAACATGTTTCTCAATAGGAAATATATTTTTTTTATTTTATATGACTTTTTGATAATTTTTTTGAAAATGTACAATATCTCGAGAACGGTTCATGTTAGCTATCTAAAATTTATGTCAATTGTTTTCTAATGAAAAATTTCATAATAAATGTCTATTTGCGTCACTTTATTAGCGGTTTTTATTTTTTGACGATTTTTTCAAAATTTCATTTGGAAATTTAGGGGGGTTCTGAACATTCGATTGCGTATGAAAACAATAGGCTTCCAGTGTTTACGGATTGTGCTTTTTGCACCAAATTTTGTTTAAATCGGTCCATTCGTTCGTCAGTTATCGTCTCCACAGACTCAATGACAGACACACATACACACACACATACACATACTTTCACACACACACACACACACAAACACACACACAGACATCACTTCAAACAATAGGCTTACAATAGTCAGAGATTGTGATTTTTGTATCAAATTTCACTCGAATCGCTCTATTCGTTCGTGAGATATCATCTCCACAGACTCTCTCTCTCTCTCTCACACACACACACACAGACATCACTTTAAAAATGTTTGATTCGTGATCAGCGATGCTTGAAACGTGATCTCCCGTCGAAAACTCGAATTAGAATTTTCGACCCCGTCACAATATTTTCCTTATACATTATGTATATAAGGAAAGTAAAAAGGTTTATTTCAGGGTATTCCTCAAACACTTTTGTACAAGTGTACCAAATTTTATATTTTTGTAGTCGATAGTTTTTGGAGTACGAAGCAGGGATTCTTTAGAAACAAGGAATTTGTCAAACACCGCCTGCGATGGCGGATGTGGTCACATTTTCAACAATTTACAACTGTGCAACAAGTACTGTGATGAATGAAATGAACGGGAAAATGTTATGAATGAAATGTTGCTTTTATAGAGAGAGTCAGGCTTGTTATTTTTTCTATAAAGTCATTTGAATGAATGTCAGTTGTTTTCGCTGAAGTTTTCAAATATAATAAATTATTGAAGTATTATGATGATTTTAAAAATATTACAGAGGAATGTTTCACATTTTAGAGATGGTTAAGCCAGGCAATTTATATTTCAATGCCGTCATTTGAATGAAGTTCATTTTTTTCAATGAAGGTTTAAGTTTTCAAATATAATAAATTTATGTAGTATTGTGATAAGTTTTAAAATATTACCGAGGAATGTATTGCATTTTAGAGATGTTTAAATAAAATTGCATTGAAGTTGGAAAGTGTTTCATAATCAATGCTTTAAGCATGATTGAACTTTCTTGTTTCATTATAGAGAGATTTCTCACCATTTTTAAGTGCACAATTCATCGTTTTGTGCAACTATCGGTTTCCGATTATATTTTTCATCGTCTGTGTACGAGTTATGTACAAACCGCGCGTATTATATCGAACGTTCTACAAATTTGTAATTTTACCTTATCTTACTTAGTTCTAAAAGGATAGGATATTTTAGGGAGGATAGTTTAGATAGGAACTTTTAACTACTTCAATTCTTCGCTAGAAACACTGCAAACTTTCTTAATCGATAGAGCATTATCGCTTTCTTATTAGCTGATCCTTCTATAGCAACTCACACTTCAAAACAAACACTTCAATTGAATATTAAAGGATCAATCTTTTGCTTAGTAGTGACTTCGTAATCTATACCTTACATTGTAACAATATTTGTACGATTAATATCTCAAATGACTCAGTAAATAAAATACATTATTGCATACCTGATAACTGTATTAGGGCTCCTTTTGACATTATGTTACTTCAAACTAATATTTCTGAAGAGGCTTTGTTATGTCTGAGGAAAATATCACAGGGATTTCGTTTCTTTGAGTTTGAAGATGATGACCTCATTTCTTTAACACCTACGTGTTTGTCTCAGAAGGCTTTCATCTTCCAATGTAATTACTTTAAAATGTCTAATGGTTTAGCCATGGGTAATCCTCTAAATTCATTTTTGTGCAATATTTGCATGCACAAATTTGAAGTTTAATTGGTTGAACTAATTCAGTTTCATCTTTATCTTCGTTAGATGGATGGCTTGTTTTGCTCTCCTTGCCTATTTTTATGTTACTAGAGACAGTGCTCTTTCAAATATGAGCGATATTGATTATTTTTCTTCGACGCATACCTTCGGACCTACCCGAATGTGTAAACTATCTGTTTGGACGACCTGGAAGTGCCACCTCCTTTAAACCGGAACACAATGATGACGGCATCCATAGGGGTGGTACTCTCCTTCTCACACCAGCAACCTCTCGGAAGGTCTTACGGACCCACACATTTAACGTGCCCGTACTCCGCGTGAACACGGGGACAGTTTAGACAGAACCAGGAATCGAACCCGGGTCGTCCGAGTCTATTGATTCTTGTATTTAGTTTAACTGAGTTTAACTGATCTAGTATATTGCGTTCTGTTGTTTTGACATTTTATGTTTGACCAGGTTAGTTTGTACTACATTTAAGTATTCTGCTCTAGGCTTGTTGCCCTGAAGAAGGAAAAACAATGATTTCCGAAACTTACATATGTTTACTTATCTTTATTTACTCTGCATTTTACTCTCTGATGCAGTTTATTATTGATTGTGCACAAAGTCAAGTTCTTTACTTACGTAATTTAAGACCTTCTGAACGCGTTTCGATCTTTTCTGGAAATATGTCTGCCTGTGTCTCTATGAGTGCATTTCTATGTGGTATGAATAAATAATTCTGAATCTGATAAATGAATAAATGTATCGAAAGCAAGTTTTATTTGCTAATAAATTCTGTACAAACTAGAAGTAGCTTGAATTCCTTGCTTTTGAGCACGATTACATCAAACGTTATTTGTTACTGGAGTGTTGTAATTATTCAGAAGACACTGACTAGAAGAGCTGAAATTGTCAGTTCCTTTCGACGTTCCCATAGATATTCGCAATAACTGTGGCTCGCACCAAGTTTCTTGCTGCCATTGCATGCATCTATTATTCCATGTGGACGAGCGCATAATAAGTGCGAAACCAATCCATAAATACTGGTTTCTGCAACGGGAGGGTCTTTCGAATTTTGAGAACGCTTCTTATCGGTGGGTTTTGTATTTATGATCTTGGACGTTGTTAATAGTCTTCTCTCCGTAGATGCAGGGAGACTCGCAAAAATTGTGTCTATGTATAGATATATATTGTTACGACATATCCTCCGGAATCATTCATGTACGGTCGGGATACCAGAATCAGTCCAAATTTCTGGATAACTAACACGTTTATTTACAGAAACAATATACAGTAAAACAGCACTTAAATGCTCTACAAATTTCACGAAACAACTGAAACTATTTTCTAAAATTGATGTATCGCATTTCACAAAACAGAAGCTACAATTCTCAAAACATTGACGAATATCACTGTTCAATGTAGCTCGTATCACATCAACTGCTCTCCCACTGAGTGATGACTCATTTTATAGACTCTCTGTAGAAACATCTAAAAATATTGCAGCGTCCACTTTGACAATAAGAGCTTACAATTTCGTTTTGGTAGCTCAACGGGATAGCGTAGACGGCCCAGTTCGAAGATGAGTAGAAGTTGAGTAGAAGGATTTTTAGACAGTTTCAGAGGAAGGAAAGAGGACGGATAGATTGAAGGGTGAATTATCCGAGTAAGAATTTGATATAGATGAGTGCGGAATTTGCTTAATGGAAGAAAATCCATTTAGATACCACCATGACTAAGAAAAGTCTAGTATCCGGAGTTAGGCTGCAATACAAGGCGAGGCAAAATAAAGCCAGTGGTAAACATAAAAGCTTTGTAAATCCCTATGTATCCATGCAAGCTTTATCACCATACCACGTAAAGTTATAAGTATCTGATATATTTGTATTATTATTATGGCCATAATAAATACAAGTGGTTAGTAATATATCCAATTTAGAAATACAGCAGATATTGTATTAAAATTGAATTAAAAGGTGTTTATGTTCATGATAAGATTTGAATGTGCATTTATAGTATATTAGTGTAATACAAATTATGCTCAGGGCGGTTTTTATAATGATTCCCAAAGAAATAAACACTGTGGGTTAGTGCAGCGATATCGGAGGTCTAAAACAAGCGCGAATTCAGTGACTCTGGAATATTGAGCGCCGATGTCAAATTGAGAAGAAAACGATCAAGCAGGATACTAACATGGGTAAAAATATCAGACACATATATGGCAACACTGTTGACAGACCCATATAATTTCTGGATAGTACCAACCTTCAAACGACACGTGTCAAAATTTCATGACATTCTGACGATTAGTTTATAGGTTACAGTGGTTTTAGTAATCCCATTTTTGTAATTTTCAAAACAGTGGATAAAAAAGGATTTCGTGTGTTGATTAAACATTGTTTTTTGATGGGGGAAAAATACTCTTGAAGCCATACAGTGGCTTGATAAGCGTTATGGAGACTCTGCACCAGGGAAATCAACTATTATTGACTGGTATGCTGAATTTAAACGCGGTTGTACAAACACCGATAATGCTGAACGCTCTGGTCGCCCAAAATCGGCAGTTGTTCCGGAAAACATAAAAAAAGTCCACAAAATAGTTTTGAAAACCCATAAAGTGAAGTTGCGTGAGGTAGCTGACACCTTAAAGATATCAGAAGGTAGTGTGTTTACAATTTTACACGAAAATTTGAGCATGCGTAAGTTGCTTTCGAAGTGGGTGCCGCGCTTGCTCACACAGGACCAAAAACAACAACGCGTCGACGATTCAGAGCCCTGTTTGGAGCTGTTCAAGCGAGATAAGAAGGATTTCTTGTGTCGATATGTGACAATGGATAAAACATGGATCCATTACTACACACCTGAATCAAAAAGATCGTCAGTTGAGTGGATAACAGCCTGTGAAAGTCGTCCAAAGCGACCCAAAACCCAAAAGTCAGCTGGCAAGATTATGGCATATGGAAGTTGCGTGAGATAGCTGACACCTTAAAGATATCAGAGGGTAGTGTGTTTACAATTTTACACGAAAATTTGAGCATGCGTAAGTTGCTTTCGAAGTGGGTGCCGCGTTTGCTCACACTGGACCAAAAACAACTACGCGTCGATGATTCAGAGCACTGTTTGGAGCTGGTCAAGCGAGATAAGAAGGATTTCTTGTGTCGATATGTGACAATGGATGAAACATGGATCCATTACTACACACCTGAATCAAAAAGATCGTCAGCTGAGTGGATAGCAGCCTGTGAAAGTCGTCCAAAGCGACCCAAAACCCAAAAGTCAGCTGGCAAGATTATGGCATCCGTATTTTGGGACGCGCATGGTATTTTGTTCATCGACTATCTTGAGAAAGGTAAAACTATTAATAGCGAATATTACATTGCATTATTGGATCGATTGAGTGTAGAAATCAAGAAAAAGCGGCCTCACGTGCAAAAGAAAAAGTGCTGTTCCACCAAGATAATGCCCAGTATCACAAGTCGATGAAAACGATGGTTAAATTATATGAATTACGCTTCGAATTGCTTCCTCACCTCACCCACCGTACTCTCCAGATCTGGCCCCTAGCGACTACTGACTTCTTGCAGACATAAAAAAGATGCTCCAGGGAAAGAAATTTTGCTCAAATGAAGAAGTGTTGTCCAAAACTGAGGCCTATTTTGAGAGCAAAGACAAATCGTTCTTCAAAAAGGCATCGAAAAGTTAGAGAAGCGTTGGAGTGAATGTATCACTCTTGAAGGAGAGTATGTTAATGAATAAAGTCGAATTTCTAAAAAAAATTGTTTTCTTAGTTAGACCGGAAACTTATTGAGTGGGCTATGTGCATGTTGCTAAAATATCCTTCTTGAAGTACATATATAGCGTGTTCAAAAATAAGTGGTGTGAAAGGAATTAGTTCCAAATTGCTTGATTAAATGCAGTTGTTCTCCCACCTAAGTTAAGCGATTTCTTGAATTGTAACAGCCTTGAATAACTCTGAATTGTGGGTGGGTTGTGGATTTTAATTAGCTCTGTGGGTTTTAATTAAAGCTCCCAAGCTAACGCATTAGATTTGCTACAATCCCGGACGTTGCTTTTGGTTCTGACTTGACGCACTGGTGCAGAAAGAAAATTAAAATAAAGTCTTCTGGGCTTCCAACCTCCTGCTCATGCCATTATGAATCATTGTAATACAGTATATAGAAACTATTTATATTCACTTTCATTTCTTCTAATGAAGAACTTTCACAACAAAAATAAAGTTTAGAGATTTATTGGCTAAAAAATTATTCATTTTTAGAAACGTATAAAATCTAATTCAAGTATAATATTAATATTTAATTAGGTAATAAAACAAATAAAAATTGCGAATGAGTTAGCTTTGAAATACGAAACCAAAGTATTTCTCATGAATGAAATTTACTAAATTCCCTATAATGAAATGGCATAATATTGCGCATAAAATGTCAAATTTTAACGATAATTATTTATTTTTTAATATTATATAACTTCTTGAACGACCTTATTTGAAAAGAAAATGGTTCTCACCAGCTTTTAAAGTCAGTTGTCATTCGTTGTTAAATTGTGTAAGTTAATATGATTGAAAGTAAAGATTCTTGTTACAATTTTTTTAAATATAAATTTCGAAAGCTTATAGGGATTTCAGATCGATCTGTCACCGCAAATATAATCAGAAGGGATTCAATATTCTCTGCTTATAATCGTATATTCTCTGCTTATTCTTTGTGTTTAATCGTTCTAAATTTCATTTGAAATGCTCGTTCATGAAATATCGAGTACACAAACTGACACGAACCGACACACATGTACACAGTCAGCACGAAAACGTTTGATTCGAGTTCAGGTATATTCGGAACGGGTAAATTCGTCGAACACTCGACCACGATTTTTCGACCCATACTTCTTCTATACATTTTACTATGTATAAAAGTAAAAATGGACTTCAAAAACGAAAGATAAAATAGTATACTACGGGACAAATTGTATAAATTTTATTTTTTATACCACAAAAAATTATATAATAATTGTCTAACATGTCTGTAGCTTCCCTTATTCTCTAGAAGGACCCCCACCCTGCCACCACCACATACTCGGTGACATAGAAGCCAAATTTATCACACTTACGGTATCAAACAATAGATAGAACACAACGGAACTGGATTTTCAATTTTTTACCCGACGGTGGAGAAAATGAGATGTTTTCAATATCTTTACAGCCCTCACAGTAAAGATCGTCACATGTGTGACAGTGACGTTGTAGTCACGTGACACCTGGGTCACAATGTGACATCATATTTGTGACTTCTATCCGACGTTACGTATTAGTAACTTTGTAACTTCATTGTGACTATATTCTGTGACGTTTTCACAATTTAATGAACTCGTAACAATGTAACGACATTACAATGGCAATTACAATGTGACGTCACAAACAAGTTAATATGCGACGTCACAAACGACCATGAAAATGACCAAATTGACTTCGCTGTGACCTCAATATGACATTGCCGATATGACTGCGACGTCCTGTGACGTCCCAAAGTCACAGTGTGACGTAAATCTTACGTCACTGTGAAAATAAATGCTGTTAGTGACCTCCCAGGCGCTCTGCGGTGACTTAAACTAAATCCATGCACACGTGTATTATCAACTGTTTAAGAATTCTTTGGCCGAGGAGGGGGGCGAATGAAACTTTAAGGGGGGTCGCATTTTTATTTGTCGTATATAAATATATCTAAATGTTGTCACATATATAGAAACTAGGTTAACGTAAAATGTCTCCGGTGGAGGGACTTCGCCCCTAGACTTTTTATAAGCCCCTCCCTCGAATGATCTAGGATGTTTCAATGCACATTTGTAGTATTGACCACTAGATATAATCCAACTGATCAAATTTTAGATTATTATTTTGACGATTATTTTTTACACTAAGCATCGTACATTGTAAAACAAAATAAAACAGTTACCTACCAAATTTTGAAATCTTCAGATAATTAGTCTTTCAGCTACATTAGGTACGTAAGATTTCTGTGGGCCATTTCAAAGCAAAGGTAGGGTTTTAACATCTGTATCATACCAAAATCTAATCAGTACCTGGGTATCCCACAAGTGATTCATCTACCACATTTTGCGAAATTTAGTCAATTAGCTCTTCAAATAGAGTGGTTATATATATTGCATAGACATACGCACACACGCATACGCCAGTTTAAAAATAGTTTTTGCGGGTTTTAGGGTGCTTGAAAAGTTCTGTTTCATCAAAAACTCGAACTACGATTTTCAACACGATTCCAATACTTTCACTATTTATTACTATGTATTGTAGGGAAAGTATTAAAAAGAGAAAATAAAAAACGTAAAATTAAAAGTGTGAGGAATATTAAGTTCGAATTCCAGAGTTCGTTAAAAATTAGAACTGCGATTTTCGACACGATTCCAATACTTTCCCTATATATCACCATGTATTGTAGGGAAAGTACTAAAAAGAGAAATTAAAAAACGTAAAATTAAAAAGTGTGCTCAATTATAAGGTCGAAATTCCAGAGTTCGTTAAAAACTCGAACTGCGATTTTCAACACGATTCCTATACTTTCCCTATATATTACCATGTATTGTAGGGAAAGTACTAAAAAGAGAAAAAGGAAAAACGTAAAAGAAAAATGTACGCGCAATTTTACGTTCGGAATTCCAGAGTTCGTCAAAAACTCCAACTGCGGTTTTCGGCACGATTCCAATATTTTCCCTATGTATTACCATGTATTGTAGGGAAAGTACTAAAAAGAGAAAATAAAAAACGTAAAATTAAAAAGTGTGCACAATTTTAAGTTCGGAATTCCAGAGTTCGTCAAAAACTCGAACTGCGATTTTCGACACGATTCCAATACTTTCCTTATATATTACCATGTATTGTAGGGAAAATACTAAAAAGAGAAAATTAAAAACGTAAAATTAAAAAGTGTGAGCAATTTTAAGTTCGGAATTACAGTGTCCAAATTGTTACTCCAATATTGTTACTTCATCATGCATGGTCACAAATTAATACTGATTCATACATTTTAAAAGCCTTCCAAAATTTCCTACCATGAAAATCATATCACGATTTATTTTAATATAATTTATTTCGCCGAAAACTGTGAGCGTAATGAAAATTCCTGTACTAATATTTACTGAACTAACTTTCTCTGAAAAATTTTATCAAAAATTGAATTTTATTTTACAAGGCATTTCAATAAAATCAGTTCTTTAAACACGTAATGTAATCTTTGATCAAAAATATATTTATGGTAATCAGTTTCTTAATCATCTTTGACTAACTATGATCATTATTCAAAACGCGCAAGTGACTTTGGTTTACTTAAAATACAAGTAGAGGCATTAGTGGTCCACAGAGACCGTAAAGCGGGATGCAATTAATTATTATCATTCCAGTTTTATTTGGAAATATTATAAAACTCATTAGTAGTTTTAACCATTTTATAAATTCTCATTTTCAATTTATAATGATTTACATTTAGTTATTTTTTTTCCTTTCCATATTACCCCGTCTAAAGTAATTTGCAACTATGTCACATAAAATGTTCAGAACAAAGTTAATTTATTCTAAGTGCTTTATAGAGGAGATTACAGATATTCAGCACTTGAATTTTTAATTAAAAAGTAATTTTTTATAAAATAAATTGGTTTTTTTTAATATGTAGGACAAAAAAATTATAGTCATTAGTAGTATACAGTATGGTAATTCTCAGAACAGTACTCTTTCTTAATCAGGATGAGTTAGCTTATTTTAATATTTCGAAATTAATTGATACGGAATTTCTTCTTAATGATGTTAGTACTTAAAAAGCATGGTTTCAGAAAATACTTGGAAAATTCAGAGTAAGGATTATGTAAACAGTTCAATTTATGTGCGACAAACTATATAAACAAATTTTCTTCGTAAAATTGACACTGCATAGAATAAATCGACGTAGAATCGATCAGTGTTGAATAATAATACACGTGTAGTACTATTGTAATAGTACATGAACTATTTGGAGTCTTAGAGCTTGGAATGTTTAAAACCTCAGAATTTGAAATGTTTGGGACATTACTGCTTGATTTTATTTTCATTGCAAAAGTTTTTTTTTTTTTTTTTTTTTTTTTTTAATGGGCAGGCACTTGACTTTCGTCATCATTGCAAAAGTACCATATATAAATTAGTTTCGGTCTTAAAGTATTTTCGATAGATTAGTTGTTGTTTGCAGCTTAGAATTATACACTTTCCATTTGAGACTTGTATAAAATACAGTGTGGAGCATAATTTTAAGCTCACTCGCTCTCAACAAGGGATAAACTGTGAACTTGTCTTTACAATCTGAGCTCCATCCTCTGCAAATTTGATGCCAGCTGGATTTATTGGGTACTACAGAGATTCACAAAATGTAGCACACAATTTCTTTAGTAAATTTGCTCTTAGGGCACTATCATAATAATGTCGTAAAGCCGAATAAAATAGCTTGAGCAGGGTGTATTTATAGCAGAATGCTATAATATTTGCTTATCATACGCTTTGAATCAGACATCAGACCCTAGCACTGCCAACTTGGAGCTTTTTCCAAGTTCGTGCTTTTTTGTCTTTCCAGACCCCTCAGAAGCCCACAAGATAGTTGTACCACTTGTACACGTATAGTATCGTCCACGGAACAAAGTCCAACAGAGACGAATTTTCGATTTCTCCTTCGGCTACAGAAAAAATCGGTATTTTTTGAAAATTCTGCAGATCCTCCTGAAGCCACCAAGATGACCTAGATATAATAACAAAATATTTGCACACTTATACTATCGGTCATGGGCAAAAAATAACGGAGAAGGATTTTCGACTTCCTTCCCAGGGGCAGACAGGGGTAAAAAAAGACCCTCTAGATGCCATAGGTGACCTATAAAGTTAAAATTTTGCCTACTGGTAAGTTGATATTTTTCAAATTTTCAATAATGACGACTGTTTTCTATCACCATGCATCGTTAGTACATTGTTAAAAAATGAAACTTATTCAAAATTTCTGTAACTTAAATTTTAAAAATGGTTAGTTTCTTTGTCTTTGAGACTTTTAAATAAAAGCATTTCAATAATCATTAATTGGAGTGTGACTCTACTCTACTTTCTCATACCAGAACTATTTTTTTTCCAAATTTTACAAGAAAAAATCTGAAAAATCGATATCGTGGGTTCAAATGATTACAATTATAGTGTGTTACTCTTCGCCTCAAAATGCTTGAAAAAAATCTTTCGATTGATATCATACTTCACAATGTAACCTCCGGCGGGCAACTTGCCCTCATGGGGAGGGGGGGCTAATGACGTCAGGAACAAAAAATATGTATCGCAACTATTTTTTTTACAACAATGATTGAAACTATTAAGTCTCATGATTATTGAGCCATAATTGAGCAATTTTATGCGTAATTATGTAAAATTTTGTTCTATGCTGTCATGTTAAAAAAATAAAAATATTAGAATAAAATGCAAAGTTTTCACTCGAATTTAAAAATATTCCATCTAGTTTTAGATATCGAGATAAGTCCATTAAGTTCCAGATAAGTCACGTGAAAATCCCTTAATATTTTTGGCTGATATCGTGTACACAAGAAATTGCCCACAGACATCAGACAGACAGACGGATATTCCTCCCAAAATAGTCAAAACGTATTAACGAAGTCTTAAAACTTATACTGACATCAAAATATCGAAATATAAAATTTTCAAGAAAATCATACTTTCTTTATACTACGTATGAGAAAGTGTAAATATTTATAATAGTTCATAATTGATATTGAAAGAAATTCTGTTCCCAATACAGGGTGTCCCAAAAAGATTGAAAAGCGGTTTAATTCTTTACTTGTTGGAGATAAGTGGTCAATGTAAATTGCAAAAATGTTGAAAGTAAGGTAGGAAATAAGACTACGTTAATGAAATAGTCCTACCATTAATTTTCAAAAAGTTAAACTTTTTAAATCTTTATACCACCCCCTTAGGTAAATTAGATCAATCGGAAAATTTTTGTTTTTAATGCAACAAGATTAAAAAAGTACGCATATCTCTATCTTTAAAATCAACTGAATTATGATAAAGGAAAAAATGTGACTTATGTCACTTTTCCGTACTATGTAAAAGACTATTTGATCGGTGGACATTGTTTAGATCAAAAATACGTTAATATGTGCCAAATTTTTTTTATTACAAATACATCTAAATAATGCATTATACAGACAGAGATCATATAAAGCAGTGGTACTCACTAAGCGGTTGGGACCCATAATTAAAATTATCATCCAGTTTTATCTTTTTTATGATATGTTACCAATTTACATTTCTAATTTGATATAGGGTCCCCATTCACGATGTTCAATTTTCAATTAACTATAACTCGCTCAATTTTAAAGAGACAGACAGATATGCCGTTTTTCAATGGTGTTGTTGCATTAAAAACAGGAAAGATCAATCATGCTTAAAGCATTGATTATGAAACACTTTCCAACTTCAATGCAATTTTATTTAAAAAAGTCGAAAATGCAATACATTCCTCGGTAATATTTTAAAACTTATCAGAATACTACATTGATTTATTATATTTGAAAACTTAAACCTTCATTGAAAAAAATGAACTTCATTCAAATGACGGCATTGAAATATAAATTACCTGGTTTAAATATCTCTAAAATGCAATACATTCCACGGTAATATTTTTAAAGCTATCATAATACTACGATAATTTATTATATTTGAAAACTTCATCGAAAACAACTGAAATAAATTCAAATGACGTCATAGAAAAAATAACACGCCTGGATCTCTCTATAAAAGCAGGATTTCATTCATAACTTTCTCCATTTCATTCATCACAATACTATAATAATTTATTTTATTTAAAAATTATGACCATGGAGCTACAATTCATAAACTTTATGCTTAAAACTTTATCGAAAAAAATCGTCCTTCTGTTTATAAAATCAATTAATATTTCATTCATATCAGCCATGCAGACTCCATGGACTGAATTATTTTGTGTTAAAGAAATACAGTAATTCTAATACAACTCATTCTACATATTTTGCTGTTTACATTTTACATAGGTGAAAAATAGGCTTAGTTGTAGAAATAATCAAATTTGAATGAAAATTTAAACTCAAATATATTGTCATTGTGTTGTTTTAGTATGTAGATGCACATAATTTAAGCAAAAATAAAGTAGTTTTAGGACGGATACAACACTCAATATGAATTAAAACGAACTTTAAAAAATCACGATTTTGAAATAAGATGGATGCCATATATCATTTTGAAGTGGGTCATGTGATCGTTTCATATCATGGTCACGTGATCGTTTCATATAAGATGTGTAATTATTATTTTAATTTTTATTTAAAAAACTACTGAATTTATTTCGCTGAATTTTTTTTTATATATTTTATGGAACAATTTGACTATTGCCTATAATTTTCGAAGCAATTTGTGAATTTTAAATCCGCTTAAAAAATGTTTGAAAAATTAGGTCCCATAGGGCTCAATGTATTTCATTTTTTCAACCCGGGTTCAATCCAAAACTAATTGGGTGATATTATTCATTTATATTCCCATAGGTCCTACAGACTGTCTGAACAACATACTAAAATTTCATTTTGATTAAGTCATTTTTACGGCAGTTATCGTGCTAACGGACAGACAGACAGACAGACAGAATGAACAAAGTCATAAACACTTTTAAACTTTGTTGTAAAGTGTTAATAAAAATTTTCTGATTGACCAAATTTGTCTAAGGGGGTCGTATAAAAATTTAAAAAATGTAACTTTTTGAAAATGAATGTGAGGACTATTTCATTAATATAATCTTATTTCTTACCCTACTTTCAACATCTTTGCAATTTACATTGACCACTTATCTCCAACACGTAAATAATTAAAGCGCGTTTCAATCTTTTTGGGACACCCTGTAGAAACCCTCTAGTTAATGTACATATAATGTTCGTATCAAGACCAAGCTGAATAATTCGCCGGAAATAGTCACGGTTTATTCAAGATATCTTTACTGCGAGTATTGTTAATTGTAATTTAATGCTTTGATATGCGATAATTATTTTTTTAGAAAACATATTTATTAAATAATACACACAACTTGAGTATCTAATTATAAATAGTTTTAAACAGAGATTCCTTAACACTGCTATCTTAAATACAGTTTCCATTATAAAGCTCATGTTACATTAAAAGTGAAATCCTGCCTATAAATCGTTCGTTTCTTTTTACTGCGTTTACTCCATGATTTTAGTAATCAATTCTCGTTCGCTTTTTTCTCCGAGCAGCTGCTTCTGGCGGCACTCATCTTCTCAAATATCTTAAGTTGTAGGTGAAAGCCTGTCCCGTTTAATCACTGGTGTATAAAGTAAGGTAATGAATTTTTATATTCTCCACAATACAGTAATAAAGCGTTCAATAAAGTTAACTGGCTTTTTGTAGGTCTGTAAATAGTGTGTAGAAATTCATGAATACTTTCTTAACTCTGTGATATTTCTGAAAATATTCAAAATCTAACACTTTACTTTCCTTATATACATAATGTAAAGTATTGTGACGGGGACGAAAATTCGAATTCGAGTTTCGAATTCGAGTTTTCGACGGGAGAGCACGTTTCAAGCATCCCTGATCACGAATCAAACGTTTTTGAGGTGATGTCTGTGTGTGTGTGTGTGTATGTGAAAGTATGTGCGTGTGTGTGTGTATGTGAAAGTATGTGTGTGTGTGTGTTTGTGTGTGAAAGTATGTGTGTGTGTGTGTGTGTGTCAGTGAGTCTGTGTAGACGATATCTCACGAACGAAAGGGGCGATTCGAATGAAATTTGGTACAAAAATCACAATCCGTGAATACTGTAAGCCTATTGTTTTTAAACGTTATCGAATGTTTAGAACCCCCCTACATTTTCGAGTTAAACTTTGAAAAAATCATCAAAAACACAAAACCTTTAATAAAGTTAAGCAAATAGACATTTTTTATGCAATTTTTCCTCAGAAAACGATTGACATGAACTTTAGAGGGCTAGCTTGTGCCGTTCTCGAGATATTGCACATTTTAAAAATAAATTTATCAAAAATCACATAAATTAAAAAAATATATTAACTGTTGAGAACCCTGTTCACTTTTCATATGTAATATCATGCGATAAATCGGGTGACATCATTCTCGTGGATCTAGCTCGTTCCATTCATAAGGAAAGATACTCTAAGTAATACTTTTGTATTTGAACAATAATAGTCATTTATCTGCTATAAGAATAACTTATTATTCCGTCCATAACGCTTGGCGAGATTTTGTCGAAGAATTTGGCGGAATGTCGCCAATTTGGCGACTTTTTTAAATGTTGCCAAATTAACAAAAATATCGCCAAATGGATAAAAATGACGCTAAATCAATGAAAATGACGACTTATTGAAGAAAATTCAATATCTTGGAAAGAATATAAGTATCTACTATAAGTAAAACATATTTTTTTACTGTAAAAGTAGTAAATTCATTGCATTATATAAGGAAAGTCATGTGTTGCCCACATCAGATTTTTTTCAATTGTCCCTTAGAGTATAAAGTTAGTTTCCAGTTAATAGAATATCCTTTACGACTTATGTAGTTAAGGAGAAAAATGCAATATCTTTAACTGTAAAATTCGAATAAATCTGTTTAATGAAAATTATCTCCAAAAAAAAAACAATCTTTACATTCAGCTTAAAAATCCCTAAAATCGATGTATTCGTTCTATAAAATCCTGATTTTGAAAATCTGTAATAGGCAAAGTCAAGTGACCAGAGTCCAGAAACCCAACTTTATTATATCATTGTAAAATTTCGTTGTAAGATTTTTGTTGCTCAACTGTATTGACTGTAAGTCTGTGTATATATATATGTGTATATATATATGTGTGTGTGTGTGTGTGTGTGTGTGTGTGAAAGTATGTGTGTCTGTGTGCATGTATGTGTGTGTATGTGTGAAAGTATGTGTGTATGTGTGAAAGTATGTGTGTATGTGGGAAAGTATGTGTGTCTGTGTGTGTGTACCAGTGAGTCTGTGGAGACGATATCTCACCAACGAATGCAGTGATTTGAACGAAATTTGGTACAAAAATTACAAACCGCGAATACTAGTAGTATATTCTTTTTAAACGCAATCGAATGTATAGAAGATCCCCAAATTTTCGAATGAAATTTTGAAAAAATCATAAAAAAAAACAACTTTGCATAAAGTTACGTAAATAATAATAATTTCTTATGTAATTTTTTATTAGAAATCGATTGACCAAAATTTTAGAACGCTAGCTTGAACCGTTCTTGAGAAATTGCACATTTTTCAAATAAACTTGTCCAAAAATCACATAAAAAGTAAAAAAAATATATTAACTATTGTGAAATCAGTTTCCATATGTAATATTAAGCGTTAAATTTGGCAACATAATTTTCCTGGATCTACCTTGCTCCATTCACTAGGGAAGATACTCTGGGTAATAGTTTTGTATTTGCACGCCATTACACATTTTTCTATGATAAGATTTACCTAGTTCTCCGTCCACGCTTTGCGAAATTTTGGCGACGAAATTGGCGGAATATAGCCAACTTGGCGATTTTTTTAAATGTTGCAAATTGACAAAAATGTAGCCATATTGATGAAATTGACGCTAAATCAATGAAAATGACGACTAATTGATAAAAATTTACTACCTTGGAAAGAATATAAGAATCTACTGCAATAATAACTTATTTTCTGTCCGTAACGCTTGGGGAAATTTTGTCAACGGATTTTGGCGGGATGTTGCACACTTGGCGACTTTTTTAAATGTTGCCAACTTTCCGAAAATATCGTCCAATTTACTAAAACGTCTCCAAATTGGTAAAAATGACGCCAAATCAATTTAAATGACGACTAATTGATGAATATTTAATATTTTGGAAAGAATATAAGAATCTTGTCCGTAAGGCTTGGCAAAAAAGTTGGCGATGACTTCGGCGGGATATCATTAACTTGACGATTTTTTATATGTTGCCAAATTAACTAAAATGTCGCCAAATTTATAAAAATGAAATTAAAATGGTCAATCCACGCTCTATCATGTAGCTACTGGGACGGAAATGCAAGCTCTTATTGTCTAACTAGACTCTGTATTTTTCACTCTCTGTCAAATTCACATGCAACTGATTTTCTGAATGGTCACCCACTACTGTTTTTACCTCATGTTAACCTCTTGATAATATTCTTATCCTCCATATTAGCTTTCTGCTTGATCGTTATTCTCTCGATTTAAAATCGGAGCTCAATATCCCAGAGTCCAATGGAACTCTACTTGTCGTACTATGGCCATTTTCAGACTACCGATATATTTGCAGTAATCCACAGCATTGATCTGTTCGGAACGCATTGTAAAGAACCTTGCTGCCCCAACCGTTAATCGAATCCTGGATCCTTGAACTGGCTAGCCGAAGCTCTACCATTGGAGCTACTGGAATGAAATTGCAAGCTCTTGTTGTTGAAATGGACTCACCACCACACCTCAGAAAAAAAAAACCTCAGAAGAAAGTTCAAATAATTTATCGTAGCACAATTTTTTAATACGAGTAGAAACAACAATATAATACAATACAATACAATAAAAATACAATACAATAAAAATACAATATATAAAAAATCGCCAAGTTAGTAATATTCCACCAAAGTCATCGCCAACTTTTTCTGAATCTTTAATACACGTTTTTGTAATACGTGTATCGAGGAGTTCAAAATACTCATCCAAAATTTCAATATATTCTATAAATATTTAAATAAATATTATATCGTATACCAACATATAAAATTAATAGACAAAGAAAAAAGAAATCTGCGGGAAATAATGTGTTGCCCTTCATATTTTTTACACACACTTTCTTCCGTTAAATTCAGAGACATCTTATACTTTCCGTTATATATATTCTTAGAAAAGATTCATTAACACCATCTTTTATCTAGGTTTTTTATGCTGAAGCTCATGCGTCATTAAGAGTGTAAAACCTCGTAATAAATCTTTTGTTATTTTCACTCCGGTTAACTCTATGGTTTCAGCACCCTATTCTCTTCCATTATTTTCCGTCCTCATTATCTCTCGCGTATCTCATCCTCCTCACTATCATTTGTTAGTGAGCATCTGGCTCATCTACACGCCATTCTGTAGCAATAAGCGGATATATTTTTACTTCACCTACAACATAGTGTTCCATGAAGAGCGCTTGAAAGAAATATATAATCACCGCGGAATATAACATAGGCTAATGCATGTTGAACTTAATATATAAAATATCATTAGTAAAGAGGGGAATTTAGTTATGATAATTGAACTCCAACCCTCTCTGGAATATTGTATTTGCTAATTTTTTTTTCTAGAAATATATTTTTCTCAGGATCGGCTAAAGATAGAGATGGCGTTTTGAAATATTCGCATCTTATATTTCAATACAAAATATCTAAAATGAGTATATTATTGGTGGCACAAATTTCATCATACTATATTGTGCTTACTAATTTTTTTTTAAATATTTTTTTCTCGGGATCAGCTAAAGAGAGAGATTAGATGGCGCTTCGAAATATTCATATTTTATATTTCAACACAAAGTATCTAAAATGAGTATATTATTGGTCGCACAAATTTTACTATATTATATTACTCCATATTGCATTTATTGAAATTGTTGTCTGGAAGTATCTCTTTCTCAAGATCTGCTAAAGATAGAGATTTGATGGTGACTAATACAGATTTACCTTCCATTTCTAATGAGATTTGATGTTCATTAAGAATTTCTACTTACCATTCTTTTTTAAATTCCTGTTCAAACATTTTCATTTTGTTTTAAACACCCATTCAATAAGATTGACTGTAGATAGAGATTAGATGATCTGGTATGAATTTAGCATAAATATCTGGATAGTTTACTACGAATTTCCACTTCCGTTTTTTCCAATACCTGCTAATAAATACTTCTTGGAACATCTATTTTTCAAGTAAAGCTATAGATAGATCTTAGATTATTACTGATTTGAATTCAGCATCAATTTCCGGGAGAAGGTAAGCCTCACTAAGTAATTCCACTTACGATTATTTAAATTTTCGGCTCAAAAATATTCCTCGAAACATATAGTTCTCAGGATTGTCTATAGATAGATCTTAGATAATGACTTATGTGGGTGCAGCGACGAATTCCAGAGGTGGTAGGTGGTTTATCAACGATTTCCACTTACGGTGCTGGAGATTTCACTGCTGATATTTCCAAACATTCGTATGACTGTACGAAATAAGTATGCAAAAGATAACAAAAATTCTTGATAGCTCCATCAATAATGAAGTTTGCAGATTATTTTCAAGTCTTTGAAGGTAATATTATTTTCCAGTCTTTTCACGCTTCATAAATTTATTGTTATTATTGCTCTTCCCTTTAGATACTTTTAAGAGAACCTTACTTTAATGGTCACAAAGACTTTTACGCATATTTTGTCTTGGGGATTGCAAAAAAAAAAAAAAAAAACCTATCATGATGTTATGCTTAGGTGATTGCATAAAGTTTTCCATGCCTAACCGATTACATTAAAACTTTTTATGGATATATGTTTAAAAGATGCTACACTTTTTTTATTTTCCGCAACTTTTTATAAAAAGTCATGCTTTAAATATTCCATTAATATTTCTTTAAAATATGCATCATTGCCGCATCAGAGGTCCGTAAAATAAAGAACTATATAAAATTCAATCACATGCCCTTGCCATCATCCCCATGTTTAAAAATATTATATTTGCAGTTAGAAAGATTTTTATTATTTTTTATGATGATATATAAATAAATGGATTCACGCAAAAATTCAACTCCTAAAACTTAGTTTTATTCAAATGTAGTATGGTGCAAGTACAACACAATGAAATTTGATGTTTGTCAAAATGAGATTAAAAAAGAAATTTATGAGGAAGCTTTCATTTGGTGACAAGTGGTGTGTATATTTCATTTTAATCGAAACTAATAAGCATTTTATACTCTTAGCCATATTTTATTCCTTTCGGTCATGCGAATTTTCCGAGAATCCGAAAGTCATATCTCCAGAAGCAAAAGTGGAATCCGAAATTTAATGCTGCATCCCTATTTACTACCATCTATAGGAAGAAACAAAAGGGGGTTATATACCCAAGACCAGGATTAAGAGAGAACCAATCAGAAAGCCGCTTGAAAACAGTTCAGTCAATTCGAAATTAGACGTTGTACTTATATACGCTGCTCATGTTTTCCTTAATCATTATCTAAGCTCTATCTATAGCTGATCTTGAAAAAAGGTTACAAGTAAAATAATTTTTTGAATCGATGAATCGATATTGATATCTGCTGAAATGGAAAGTTGAAAGTTTTAGTGAATTCCCCAACCTCCACCGAAATTTTATGCAGAATTTATATCAGTCACCATCTATCTACAGTTGATCTTAAGAAACGGAATTTTCAAGGAACATTTTTTACCCAAAAGTGGAATAATGACTGAAATTGAAATTTCTTAGTGAACTACCCAACCGTCTCCAGAATGTGAAGCTGAATCTACATCAGTCATCCTCTAAGCGTCTAAGATATATTTATAGCCAGTTTTAAAAAAATATATTTTTCAAGGAAAATAAAACGGTTTGAACCAATAATGGAAAAAGAGCCGGAAGTATAAATCCTTTGTGAACCTGCATCCTCTTCTGGAATTTGATGCCAATTCCATTTCAGTCATTGCCTAAGTTCTGTCTTTAGCGAATTCTGTGAAATAGATGCTTATATAAATCCAAGAAAATAGATCTAAGGAAAATGTACCAAAATATTGAAATAGTAAGTTTTGAAATAAACAGATTTAAATTAAAATCTGCCAACTTTCGAGCCTGTGATAGAATATTTTGAATTCCTTTAAAGGTATTCTAGTACTTTTTGTTGTTGTTTCTAATCCCCGTGGTGAATGAAAGACTTACACCACGTCCAATAGACCCCCTGGTCCCATGGCGAAGGGTAATATGCAGCTTCACGTTATTGAGGCTCCCCAAGGGCAGAAGACTGACTAAACCTCGACATTACAACATCCATGCCCGCTGGCTGGATTCGAACCCACAACCCAGCAATCGAGCAATCAGACGGAAACGTATGCCCCTGACCGCTCGACGACCGCATCGGCATTCTAGTACTTTTTTATGCATAGCAGTCATGTAAATATAAGACATCAATATTTCAGAAAAAGTATATAAAAAGAAGTTTTAAGCTAATTTTAGGATATTATTCCTCCCTCCTTAGGGTTTTATTCTCCTCCCCCCCCTTTAAAATCGCAATTCTGGATATATTGCAAATATTTAGAACAAAATAGTAAAAAAAGCACAAAGGATAATATATGGACTCAAATGAGCTTACGTTATCAAATGAGTTTACGTTATCAAATGAGTTTAAGTTATCAAATGAGTTTAAGTTATCAAATGAGTTTAAGTTATCAAATGAGTTTAAGACTTTAGGTAATTTTAAGCAAAACTGAATGATGTCATTATTAGAAGTTATCACAGGCCGTTCTTTTAATAATTTACACTTTGATTTTCCCGACAGATCAGGGTATCTCTTGAAAGAAACAGTTTAGTCGAAAAAATCCAAAAATACTATGGGCTTTCAGCAAGATTCTGTCGAAAAACTTTTCTAACCTATAAATATTAATGCCCTATTAATATTTTCCGTAACATATTTCTTATATTTCCTCTTGGAAAATGTAATACTTTAGCTGCGGGTAATATAACATAACTTTGAGACTTGGAGAACGTTTTACAGATTCGAATATTTAATAAAATTATTAAAGAGCCATTAAGAGCTTTGATTGCTGAAATTCAATAAAGCACTCCAAAATGTGTTGCATCAGCTATACTGCCTGATGGGAACTGACGTACGATAAGATATTAAAAGATGTATCTACTTTATTCATCAAGCACTCAAAACGCCATTTTCTTCAAAATTGTTATTTCGCAATAAAGCATGTCGGGATATATTCAATTTATCGCACAAACTAGTTCATGAGATAAGTATTAGAATTTGAAATGACGTCCACTTTGATGTTTTCGTCACTGTCTTGTTTCATTTAACGGCATGGCGCTAAGCATATTCAATATATTATAAGGAAAGCACCATTTATAACACTTTACAACAAAGTTGAAAAGTGTTTATGACTTTGTTCATTCCGTCTGTCTGTCTGTCTATTGTATCCGTCCTAAAACCGCTTTATTTTTGCTTAAATTCTGTGCATCTACATACTGAAACAACGCAATTACAATATATTTGAGTTTAAATGATTA